>CM019823.1:111947323-113219888 GCA_009763385.1 Coix lacryma-jobi var. lacryma-jobi
TGGAGAATACACCCCCCCCCCCCCCCCCCCCCCCCTTGATGTCTATACTTTTTTGCAGGCAATGAGCTTAGTAATGTGTGAGGAGAGGAAGCATGGGGGAGAAGAAGCGCAGGGTCACAAGAGAGAGATGAGGATGAGGACAACTATAGCCGTTTGAGTTTAAGTGTTCTGGATCAGAATTTTACATAATCTCGTCACTGCCTCTCAAGTCTCAACTCAATACATATATCAAGATTTCTAGAATTAGACATCGAACACTGCAGGATTTAAGTACTCCAACACTACCTTTGCAGGGTCCCACTAACATTCTCTAAAATTAGACAATTCGTACTCCTGTTCTCCTAGTTCATCAGTGTTTTTAGTCTTTTAGAGGCTGATTCCATCAAGCTGCTCCCACCATGGACGCTTCCACAGTAGCCTTGTCTACCTGTGAGCATAATCGAATAAGAAGCAAAATTAGTTTTTTAAACAAACGGCAACACAATATCAAATATCAATTTTTGTGTCACGTTGTCTTTACAAAGCAAAACTGCCTGTAGCAACAGACTTGTATCATGATGTCATCTAATATCTATATATAGTTTGTACCCACTAAGCAATCTCTACTCCTATGAAGACTAATATATTGCCCGTGCTAACACTACGAGCCACATTAATCTATTCTCGCATCAAACTGGTTGTGTTATTCAAGTGAAATGACATATGTTGCATGGATGTACTCATAAAAATACTAAAGTCATTCAAAGAATGTATGACTAATAATAAAGGAACAAGGAATTGGCTCTAGTTTAGTATGATAAGCTAAACTACAAGGGCATATCACATATCAGGAATTCAATTACTTCTTTACTAATCTAAAGTCTAGATAGAACAGGAACTATGGAAGATAAATAGTTGCAACAATCAAATGGTACATGAAAAAAATCAGGAAACTTTTCAAGTTAATATGGGATCTGCTTGCTATGCCACCATGCTCAAGCCAGCAGTACTCTGAAATAGAACATTATTTCCTACCTTTACTGCTCTGATATCAAGGTTTATTTCGAGAACTGCAAAGGATCGATGTTGTGCTTCTTCATCAGGTTGTTGTTCATGGATGCTAGTTGAGAGATGTTCTGGTGTTCCGCACATCATGTCATGGTCGGGCGCACATATGGTAGGCGCCGAGCCAGGGACAGGCGCAGGGACGCTGAACGCGCTGAGCGCGATATCAGCGCGCGCGTAGACACGCAGGACACTTCGGGCGTTAGTGGCTGAGTTGGAAGGAAAGGATAGGTTTCCATTGTTAGTTCCTAAATTAGTGGAGATTGGTTTCTATTTGTTAGTTCCTAAATTAGGGGAGCATGTTGCTCACGTTAGGTAAGGCCAAGGGCCATATATTCTGTAACAGACTATTGGTGGAAATCAAGAAAGATATTACCTATTCTAATCTCTACCTCTATTCCTCCTAAGCCTGCGGCCGAGGGCTGACCTCACCGGAGAAGACGGATCGAGACTACGAGCTTCGTAGTCGAGGTCCAGCTACCCAGGGGTTTAACGCCCTTGACAACCTGGTATCACGATCCCGGCGATCCTCTACTCGGTCTTCTTCCCCACCAGCCACCGCAGCCGATCTGTCACCACCAGCCGCCGATCCTTCGTCACCGTCATCCTCGGAGGCCTCGTGCAATCAAGCCAAGGGCGACTCCAGTGATCTCAAGGCCATTACGGAAGCCCTCAAGTCGCTGCAGGCGTCGGTTGAGGCCAATGCCAAGGCTATCGCCGTCCTCACCGCCGACCGCACAACGTCGTCTGGCACCAAATCCGGCTCCGGCGAGCACCACAACGATCGGCCGCCGCGGTTCCAGAAGATGGATTTTCCCCGCTATGAAGGCAAGACTGATCCCCTCATCTTTATAAATCGCTGTGAGTCCTATTTCTACCAGCAGAGGATCATGGAGGAGGAGAAGGTCTGGATGGCCTCCTACAATTTGGAGGATGGGGCACAACTGTGGTATGTCCAAGTCCAGCAGGACGAGGGCACGCCGTCGTGGCGCCGGTTCAAGGAGTTGCTGCACCTGCGCTACGGCCCTCCCATCCGCGCCGCTCCCTTGTTCGAATTGGCGGAGTGCCGCCGTACAAGCACCGTAGCGGAATATCAGGACCGATTCCAGGCCCTCCTTCCCCGCACAGGCCCCCTTGAAGAGCAGCAGCGTGTCCAACTCTTCACCGGTGGCCTCGGGCCTCCGCTCAGCCTCGACGTTCAGATCCACAACCCGCACTCCCTGGCGGCGGCCATGAGCCTGGCGCGACAACTCGAGCTCCGCGAGCAATTCGCCCACGCCCCTGCCAAGGCAGCAGGTCGCGGCCTGCTCCCGGCTCCCGCGCCGCGTTTGGCTCTCCCGGCGCCACTTCTCGGCCGGGGGGCTTGAAAGGACCGAATCAGCCTAGAGGGGGGTGAATAGGTGATTTTTGACTATCTGAAACTTCACAAACTATAAGATGTAGTTAGATAGCAACCGGAGAGGCCGGTTTGTTTGGGTAGGTACTACCGGGTGTGAAACACCGGTACTACCGACACAAACAAACGACACAACCGGGATCCTAAAAGAAACTACAAATCCGATGAATGTAAGCTATGAAGATAATACAAGTTTCTAGCCCACTTTCCTAAGAATGATATATGGTAAATCTACTCTCACCAAACCTTGGTTGCTCCCCTTGATGTAGATCGAGTCTTCCCAACCTAAGAAAGAGATAGGGATAGGAAGAACACGAAGAACACAATAACAAGTGAAGTAGAGAAAATAGGGACAACAACAACAAGCACACGAGACACGCGATTTATCCCGAGGTTCGGCCAATCCACTAAGGAGTGCCTACTTCCTCGTTGTTGAGGTGACCACAAAGGTCGGAGTCTATCTCACCTCCTCGCCTCACTCAAGCAACCACAAAGGCTACGAGAGTATCTCTACTAGAAATCTCAGGGTAATACAAACGCTTCGGGGAGCCCTCACAAGTAAATCAATATGGGCTACCACGAAGAACACCTAACCGGCTAGAGCTCAAAGAGCTCAAGAGTAAAAGACAAAAGCAAGCCGGCAAGATGGAAACCAAGTGCTCAAGTCGAAGATTGATGCTTCCCACTCTCGAATCTCACTTCCCTAGCTCAAATCTCGCAAGGGAATGAATCTAGGAGCAAAGGGGGAGAGAGAGGGGTGAGTCAATGCTTGGAGAGTGTTTGTCTCGAGTTAGGTCAGCAATAAGTGTATGGAGTGAGTGGGTGACCGTGAAAAGTGAAGAGGGGAGGCATTTATACTCCCTCAGTCCCGAGGCTGGTCGGTACCACCGACCACCCCTGGCCGGTACCACCGACCAGTTCACAACGGTCGAAAGAATCCAGATCTGGCCAAACAAGCAACCACCGTCCTCACGTCGGTACCACCGCGGGCGGTAGTACCGAGGTTATGGCGGTACTACCGCCAGGCCAAATTGGCCGCGAACAGAGAGCATCTCACAAAGGGACTTGGTCCCTCGGAAACTACCGCCCAAAGGTCGGTACCTCCGAGGTCGGTGGTACCAAGGTTATAGCGGTACCACCGCCAGGCCATTTTCAACTCAACACAGAGAGCTTCGCGAAACCAAGCTACTACCGACCTCGGTCGGTACCACCGCGGGCGGTACTACCGAGGTTATGACGGTACTACCGCCAGGCCATTTTCAATTCTACACAGGGAGCTCTGCAAACTTGGTTACCACCGGCCTTGGGTCGGTAGCACCGGGGGCGGTACTACCGAGGTAATGGCGGTACTACCGCCAGGCCAAATTCAGCGCGGACAGAGAGCCTTGCAAACTTAGAAACTACCGGCCATGGGTCGGTACCACCGCGGGCGGTAGTACCGAGGATATGGTGGTACCACCGCTAGGTCAAATACAACTCTACACAGAGAGGGTTGCAAAACCAGGTTACTACCGACCTTGCGTCGGTACCACCGCGGGCGGTAGTACCGAGGTTATGGCGGTACTACCGCCAGGTCATTTTTGACCAACACAGAAAGGGTGTTTGAGCGCTGCGCAGAGAAGCCGTGGTCGGTACCACCGACCACCCATGGTCGGTACCACCGACCATATGAAATTACCCTCTACGTGTTCGTGATTGTGCGGTGTCTCTCAAGCGAACTAAGGTTAGTCGATTTGAGCACTTTTCTCCACATCTAGCCAACCTACTCTGTGACCCTCTTCATAGTCCGGCTTACCTATAACTCAAGTTTAAAATTGAAATTTTAAACTACCACTTGAGCTAGGCATCTTTATGTCCAAAAGTATCCTACGTGCTTTGTTCACGAGATTTCAACGTTTCAAATCTTTCAAAGGACTAACACCTGCATACAAGCTTTTATAACCGGTTAGTCCCTAATTTGATTGTCATTAATTAGCCAAAACCCACATTGGTGGCGAATGCACTTTCAAACTCCCCCTTTTTGGTAATTGATGACAACCAAATTAGGCTTACAATTAGGGATAGAAAGAATTGAAGCTTTTGAATTCCAAAATTTAGTTGAAGCTCCCCCTTAGTGTATGCTTTGGATATGAATTTCAAACCTTGATTAGAAAGCAAGGTTGCATACACAAGAACAAGAGCTCTCCCTAAATTTTGCAATCCGTGGGGTGCCTAAGAGTGTGTGACAACATCATATATATATATATCAATTTGAGATGCATAAGCGATATGACATGGTGATTCACATAACAATGTAATAAGAAAAGCGAATGGCTATTGAAGAAAGAAAAGAACTCAAATCACATAGCCATATCAAAAACAACAATCATCATGACAAGAGCATAAATATCGAGGATGAACCATACATGAATATAACATTAAGCATAAATGTTTTACATCCTCAGCACATCACAAATAAAATGTAGCATACCACACTTAGTCTCAAAGATTACCATCTCTCATCTCAAAGATTACCCTCTCTCACAGCTATTACAACAAGATAAGCCTAACACTCCCCCTTTGGCATCAAGTACCAAAGCGGGTAGGCCAAGATAAGCAAAGAATCAATAATAACTGCTGGAAGATCCATCATGATAAGAGCCCCCGAAGAGAGAGGAATAGGCACTCTCACCAACGTCACCACCAGGGAAGGATGATGGAGCAGAAGAATCAAGTGGTGGTGTAGAGTCGCGAGGGCCACCACTCCCAGCTGGATCGGCTTCGGGGCCAGCAAAGCCCATGTACGAGCCACCACCCCCACCTTGATATGACGTGGACCCGCCAACAAAGGACGTGCCCATACCATAGTCAGGGAAGAAGGGATGAGGCTGGTACTGAGGTGGTGGCGGAGGATAGAACTGATGGGGCGGATACAGCATGGAGCTGTAAAAACCCGCCTCACCACCACCTGGAAACTGGGGCTGCTGCTGGGCCTGCTGCTGGAAATCATCATCATCATCATCATCGCCGCGCCGAGCCTGAGCATCATACTCAGCAAATGGATCTGGATGAGGTCGGACCGAAGAGCGCGGAGGAAGACCAAGGTGCTGACGCACGTCCTGCTGAAACTGCTCGTCACGGTCGGCCCTGTAGCACATCCAGGAGAAGATCTTGCCGAGCGCGGAGCGAAGACCGCCACTCCTACGCCTCTCACGACGCGGAGGAGGAGCGGTGGCAGGGGGGACCTCGCCACGAGTCGGCTCTGAGCCAGAAGCCTCGCCAGGCGCTGCTGCTGCTGGTGGAACCTCATCACCCTCAACAACCTTCTCTTTGTCCTTTGAGGGAGCAGAGGTGAACTTCCGAGCACTGTACTCCTTCATAGTGCGATCATACTCGAAGGTGGCGCCAACCACATGCTCAATGATATGCATAAGGTATGGAGCATATGGCAGGGCCTTGTGAGGATCATTGTATACATCGGAGATCTTCTGCCAAAGAAAGTGAGAGATGCTAAACCGTCCATCTGGCAGAGCAAAGCGGACTAGGACCTTGGTAGCATCATCTCTCAAGTTATCTTGATCTCCAATTTTGGGATCCAGAGTCAGGCGCATGATGTTGTTGAGGACGTAGTAAGCGGGCTTCAGGCCAGGGACCTTGAAGGTCGCCACTGCACCATCCAAATAGACGCCTGAGCTCTGCAACTGCTCTAAGTACATACCCCCTCCATACATCTCTGAAAGACGAGGAGCATCTCTGTCCACATGGTCGAAGCCCAACAAACGAGCAAATGTGACGAAGTCACATCTGTAGTGGACCCCTTGGGTCATCCAATGCAGCACGCGAGCTTCCTGATCAATGAACAGAGTTGCCCAGAACTGGCAAAGAATCTCCTGGTTGAAGCTGCGCTCGCCAGAGATCAGCCTCAAAACTCTCCACTCCTCTAACCTCTGCACCAGGGCCTGAATGTCCTCAGAATCTTTGTCGGTCAGAGAGGAGAGAACCAGTCTCTTATGAGCAAAAAGAGGAGGATGTCCCTTAGCACAGAAACCCTTCCAGCATACTGACACATAGAAGTCTTGCTGGAACCTGGACCAGAACCTCCTATCCACAGAAGCATCTCTAACAAACAGATAGGGGTTCTCCTCACGCTGCCTCCTCATCAAGTTACCCTGCTTTCTATCGGAGTAATCCACGGGATTGCCAAGAAGAGCACGGGGGACAGCGGTCATGACGGCTTCGGCTTTAGGGTGCATCTCAAATGCCCGGTTGATAAGCATCAACCCTGAAGTCGGAGGGGATGCCGGTCCAACTTGAGGATCGATGCAGCGACCCTCAAGATCGAGACCAGCTGAAGGCACTCCTCCCACAATGACGCTGTGCAGGCGTCCAGCCGGACCAGCGACAGGGGGCGGAGAAGGCTGAGGAGGCGAAGGAGCAGCATGCCCACTGCCACGGGCATGACCGCTCCCGCTCCCCCTTGCGCTATCCACGCTGCGACGGCCCGTGTGGCCCGCGGACGAGCGTCCACGGACCTGACGAGAGGAGTCATCCATACTCCCAGACCGAACACGGCGCCCGGGATTGCGACGCGGCGGCGCCCCTTGCACATGACCACCTTGCTCCAAGACGGCATACTCCTCATCATCATCACTAGGGGAACGAGCACGAGAGGGCCTCCGACTCATCTAGACAAAGATAGCATAGACCAACATGAGACAAAGATGATGGAAAGATTACTTCAACGGATGTAGCAAATAAGATGATCGAAATCGGGAAGGAGAACGGCTCGCTGCGCGCGGGCAGTACTACCGCCCTCGACCGCACAGCAGCGTGCGGTTTCCTTCAATCCAATCTACCAAATCGCTATGAACTTGCTAACCATACATCCTAGAAGCATCTTCATACTAGATAGAACAATCCTACCAAAGGGATCGACCTAGAACAAAGTACATTGAGAGATCGGGCATGAACACCCTAGTACCTTGCTACTCGTGAAGAAGAGGTCAAAATCCAATGAAGGAGGAAACTTCGGGCTTCAAGAACACCACCACGACGATCTCCAACCTTCAAAGCACCTTTCCACCGAAGGGATTTAGATTTGGGTGGAGGAGGAGGGAGATCGAGGAGGAGGAACGGAGCGGCGGCGCACGGGCTCGGGCGGCGGCTGAAGGAGGCAGGAGGCGGTGCGGTCAAAACGGATTGACTAGGGTTAGAAAAGATTCACCGCGCCCCTTTTTATACTCGGGTCAAACCCGGTCGGTGGTACCGCCCATAGGGCTGGTACTACCGACGTCGGTACTACCGCCCTATGGCGGTACCACCGACAGCACAAAAACAGAGAGGACAGAGAGGGATTTCAAGAGAGCCTTGTGTGGTATACTACACATACTTCAAACATGTCCAGATTTCATATAACCAATACATAGCCATGGACATAAGTGAAGTATGCAAAATAGATTTTGAAATCACACACAATATTTTGTCAAACCATTTATCTAGGTCTCTAGGTGAAAACAAATATGTGCAAGACATCAAGCCACGTTACGAGAATCAATGATATTTAGTTCACTCCTCAAAGCACAAAATCTTGACTCATCTAAAGGCTTTGTGAAGATATAGGCTAGTTGTTTTTCGGTGCTCACATGGCGTATTGCGATATCTCCTTTGGCTTCATGGTCTCTCAAGAAATGGTGTCGGATGTCTATGTGTTTTGTGCGAGAGTGGTTTACGGGATTGTTTGCTAGTTTGATAGCACTCTCATTGTCACACAAAAGTGGAATTTTGGTTTCCTCACATCCGAAGTCCTTTAGTGTTTGCTTCATCCAAAGTAGTTGAGCACAGCAAGCGCCGGCCGCCACATACTCGGCTTTGGCGGTGGATAGGGCAACACTATTTTGTTTCTTAGAACTCCATGACACTAAAGACCTCCCAATAAATTGGCAAGTCCCGGTAGTGCTCTTTCGGTCTACCTTGCAACCGGCATAGTCCGAATCGGAATAGCCAAGTAGACCGAAAGTGGAGCCCTTGGGATACCACAAGCCAAGATTCGGAGTGTGCACTAAGTATCGAAAAATTCTCTTAACGGCCATAATATGACATTCTTTCGGATTAGCTTGAAACCTTGCACACATGCACACACTAAGCATAATATCGGGCCTAGATGCACAAAGGTAAAGTAATGAACCGATCATAGAGCGATATACCTTTTGGTCCACTGACTTACCATCCACATTTAGATCAAGATGTCCATTGGTAGGCATAGGGGTCTTGATGGGTTTGGCCTTGTCCATCTCAAACTTCTTTAGCATGTCTCTTGTATACTTGGTTTGACTGATGAACGTGCCATCCTTGAGTTGCTTGATTTGGAATCCAAGAAAGTACTTCAACTCACCCATCATGGACATCTCGAACCTTTTGGTCATGATCCTACTAAATTCCTCACAAAAGGCAACATTAGTACTACCAAATATTATCGACATATATTTGGCACACAAAGATATCATTATCAACTTTGCGAGTAAATAAAGTAGCATCAGCCCTTCCTATCTCAAAACCCTTTTTGAGTAGGAAGTCCTTAAAACAATCATACCAAGCTCTAGGGGCTTGTTTAAGCCCATAGAGCGCCTTGTCGAGCTTGTAGACGTGGTTGGGAAACTTTGGGTCCTCAAAACCCGGTGGTTGCTCCACATAGACCAATTCGGAGAGGGGGTCGTTGAGGAATGCACTTTTCACATCCATTTGGTATAGCTTGAAATCATGGTGAGTAGCAAAGGCAAGTAATATACGAATTGACTCGAGCCTAGCTACAGCTGCATAGGTTTCCCCAAAATCCAAACCTTCAATTTGAGTGAAACCTTGAGCCACCAACCGTGCTTTGTTCCTTGTCACCACGCCATGCTCGTCTTGCTTGTTGCGGAAGACCCATTTGGTTCCTATCACATTTTGCTTGGGCCTTTCCACCAAGGACCAGACTTCATTCCTAGTGAAGTTGTTCAACTCTTCTTGCATAGCCATCACCCAGTCCGGATCGTCAAGTGCTTCTTCCACCCTAAGAGGTTCCAAAGAGGAGACAAACAAGTAATGTTCACAAAAATTTGCTAAACGAGAGCGTGTCGTTACCCCACGCCGTATGCTCCCCAATTGTCGACGGAATATAGTCGATAGCCCACCTAGGGGTATGCCCGGGGTGGTAGATTAGCGAGGAAGGCGCGTGGAACGACGATACGGACGTGACGCAGGGACGAAACTAGATGAACACGGGGGTTTTATCCAGGTTCGGGCCGCCGAGTTCAGCGTAATACCCTACGTCCTGCGTCAAGTTGTCTACTCTGTATATTGATGAACATGTCTTTGAGAGGGGGTCCCTGCTCGCCTTATATAGCCATGGGGAGTAGGGTTACAGATCCTAGTAGGTCGGACCTCATGATAAAGTAAGGAAACCTAGTCGATTACAATCCCGTATCGTAGAGAACACGATATCTTTCCTAACCGACTACGCTTCCTTGTCAGAGAAGGCTCCTGTGCCGCCATCCGACCAGCTGGGTCGCCTGCTAGACCAGCTGGGCCTCGACGCCATGGTCCTTCACATTGAGTTGGGCCGGCCTTCATGAAGCAGCCCAAGTCTAGCCGTGAGGACACCTGGGTTTATACCCCCACAGCTAGTCCCCGAGCACATTGAATCTTAAAGCGGTGAAAAAGATCTCGACATAAATCTTCAAACAGCTTCATCCAAACTTCTTAACTTGATCTCCGATCAAGTTATATTCTGTTGACTGCCATATCATGAACCCGCAAGATACGATGTGCTCTTAAAAAAGAAAAAACGACTTTTGGAAGTCTGGTGAAGTGTGCCCACTTTATGGTATAATAGTAGTAACTTTCCGGTCTTAAGTTAAACCATTCTTGAATCATCCTGCATACTCACCGACCAGGTGAAGTGTGCCCACTTAGTCCTCGAGCTTGACAACAGATGACTCCGTCATGTGATGCCAAGGTCCGAAAATAAACTGTAATGACAAAAAATATACATGCGCGACCGAGCGCCATGTATACACGGTAGTCCCCGAGCTTGGCAATAGATGACTCGGTCATGTGACGCCAAGGTCAAAAAATAAAGGCGAGAATAAAAATATACATGCGCGACTGAGCGCCATGTATACACGGTAGTCCCCGAACTTGGCAATAGATGACTCGGTCATGTGATGCCAAGGTCAGAAAATAAACTTGTAAATCCGTGAGAGAATAACCACACCATACACAGACAAAATCGTCTACCTTTTACTGCTATGCTTCCAGTTGAAAGTGTACCGTCCTTGGCCTTTCTTCAAATTTCTCCGTATATCATCATATTTAGTTGCCTTTACCCTGTTGGACTCGTGACGCGGATTGTGTGCCTTTTGTTGCTTTTCACGACTGCAAATTTTGTCGTTGTCCTTTTACCAGACGTATGAGAATCAAGCAGGCGTCACATGGGACACAGTACCGTGGCTGAATTCTTGATTCTTCAGTCATTGTCATCCGTAGACAGTGTTTATGGATCGGGAGGGAAACGCCTATAAATACCCCACTTGAAGAACAACGAACTCACACCTTCTTTGTCATATGACTTCCCTTAGCTCTATTACAATGTCTTTGGTAGAGATGGCCAAATCTCCGAGCATCGTGGTTTTGTGAGGCAAATGAGGTGTCCAGAAGAATTCTTGTGAATGGATCATTCGTTAGGATGATCTCTAAGTAGTCGCTAGCAGAGGGATACAGAGGTGCGCCTAGAAGAACTCTTGTGACTACCACTCGTAGATAACCTCGTAGTCATAGGTTGTCAAAAGGGGGCCGAGGGTGACGGTCTTGCCCGGAGTTCCTTTAGCATTGGGGCGGTGCCTGAGACCCACCTTGGGATGAACTGAAAAAGGCTCATGTGTCTACCCAAGGTTCTGTATCTTGATTGTACTGAAGTAACATTTACATCCTGATTGTACTTGTAATTGTAGGTTAGTTCCATGTATTGTAAGTTTTGTAACTGGTAATGTGAAACCAACGCAGCTATGCCACGTGTGTGCCTGTAATTGGTCATCTGACCAGTCCCCAGCTTTGCTGAGAAGGCTGGCGAAGAAGCCGACCAGTCCCCAGTATGACTGGTAGAGCTGGTCGGGAAGCCAACGTGACTCTGCCACGTGTGTGCCTGTAACTGGTCATCTGACCAGTCCCCAGCTTTGCTGAGAAGGCTGGCGAAGAAGCCGACCAGTCCCCAGTATGACTGGAGGAGCTGGTCGGGAAGCCAACGTGACTCTGCCACGTGTGTGCCTATAACTGGTCATCTGACCAGTCCCCAGCTTTGCTGAGAAGGCTGGCGAAGAAGCCGACCAGTCCCCAGTATGACTGGAGGAGCTGGTCGGGAAGCCAACGCGGCTCTACCACGTGTGTGCCTGTAACTGGTCATCTGACCAGTCCCCAGCTTTGCTGAGAAGGCTGGCGAAGAAGCCGACCAGTCCCCTTTATGACTGGAGGAGCTGGTCAGGAAGCCAACGTGACTCTGCCACGTGTGTGCCTGTAACTGGTCATCTGAGCAGTCCCCAGCTTTGCTGAGAAGGCTGGCTAAGAAGCCGACCAGTCCCTAGTATGACTGGAGGAGCTGGTCGGGAAGCCAACGCGACTCTGCCACGTGTGTGCTTGTAACTGGTCATCTGACCAGTCCCCAGCTTTGCTGAGAAGGCTGGCTAAGAAGCCGACCAGTCCCCAGTATGACTGGAGGAGCTGGTCGGGAAGCCAACGCGGCTCTGCCACGTGTGTGCCTGTAACTGGTCATCTGACCAGTCCCCAGCTTTGCTGAGAAGGCTGGCGACTGTATTATTAATAGAAGAAATAAATTTTCCTTATTCATAGAAGGCTCGACTGTTGGGCTGGTGAAATGGGCCGTAGTAATTACCATGGTACAAAAAGGCTTTTTTCACGGCGGGGGAAACTCCCGAAGGGTCGCACATTAGGGTATAAAGGCGCGCGCCGCCTAGTCAAGCCTTACCTTAACCGTTGCCATTCCCCACTGTCGTTCATTCCGACGAACTGTGCATTGTAGCCCTAGATCCAAAAACGTTCAATTAGCGAAAAAGCTTGCATTTTTCTGGCAAAATCAATGGCGCGGAAGACGAAGAAAACCGCGGCGACGGCGGTTGTGAGGTTGGACGAGGAGTGGGTTCCATCGAAGAGCACGGAAGAAAGCATCGGCCGCCTCGTCGCCGGCGGACTTCTGCCGGACATGGTGACTGGGGGATGGAGGGCACCTACTAGTGAGGTCTATCCGCAACCCAATGCTGACGAAATTGTTGTTTTTGAAGATTACTTCATTAGAGGATTTGGGCTGCCGTGCCATGTATTCCTCCGCTGCTTGCTTGATTTTTGGGGGATTGGGCTTTGCAATCTTGGGCCAAACTCCATCCTGTCTGTGTTCATTTTCATTCATTTGTGTGAAGCGTTTCTCGGCATAGCGCCGCATTTCAACTTGTTCCGGTATTTCTTCCAACTGAAGAAGAACAGTCGCGGGTCTCGTATTGCGGGGAGCGTGTATGTTCTGCTGCGCGAGGGAATGACATCAGAGTATGTCAACGTTCCCCTTCAGAGCAATGTGAGCGGCTGGCAGGAGAAGTGGTTCTACATGTCACAGTGCCAGACACCAGCTGTTAGTTGTGATGTGGGAAAAGTAGTTGAATCAAGTTGGACCTGGTCAGCAAAGCCTTCATCAGGTGACATGGAGCAGGTTCAAGAACTGCTTAGTTTGTTGAAGGGGGTAACTACTGACGGCATCCAGATTACAGCCAACTTTATGCATCGCCGGGTACAGCCATGCAAGGACAGGGTGCACCCTGGCTATGAGTATGCAGGTCGGTCTGACGCAACCCGTGAACATGCTGAGGATTTGGACACTAAGGAGCTGAAGAGGCGTGTTCACGTGGTGCTTCAATTTGGCGAATGGAAAACGCCGAAGAAGATTACACAACCTTTTAGCCTGGCGAATCCTGTCAGAGATGTGAGTTGTCTTTCTAACTAGCTTGGCTGATTATATCCTGTCACAGTTTGGTGACGCTTGTCATGGTTGTTTTGCAGGATCGCTCTGTTGTGTATGTCTCGAGTGTGCCAACGACCGAGTGGCCGGAAAGTGTGGATAAGGGTTCTCCGACCAGCCGTCCATCACGCCCTCGACCTGAAGAATCAGCGGCTGAGACGACAAAAAAGGGGAAGGGGGCTGCAGACACGACAGACCCCTCAGCTGCGGGCACTGCAGGTAAGCGTGCGGCCTCTGGTCGGAGAGCGACCACAAGGTCGTCAACCCGAGCTGAGGGCCCCGTAAGGATTCCGGGCGGAGCTGCCTCCAATACGACCGACTCCCTTCGCGACTGGGATGATGGTGACGATGAACAGGCGCCCACACCCAAACGCATCCGAGTTGAGGAGCCAACGAGGAACGTTCAGTCCTCGCAAAAGCCTAAGGGGCTGAAACTGAAGGGTGGCCTCCGAGTCAGCGACCTGTAAGTATCCTGCTAGGTTTGCCGCAAGTTTACAGCTATCTGCATTCTCTTGACTTCTTTCACTGCTTCTTGTCACAGCGACCCTGTACCGGAGGTTGAGGCGGCGGGTGATAACATGGCCCCCGAGCCGACCAGCGCCCAAGGCATGGAGTCCGAGCAGCCACGGGAGGAACCGCCGACGAGTCGAGCACCGGACGGAGGGGCGGGTAGGTCGCCAATAATGGCTGGTGGTCAGGAGACCAGGCCGGGCGGCAGGGAGGTCCCCGACCTGGGGTCGCCGGGTGGTCGGGAGCCGTCCGGCTCCGCTCAGGCGACCCCGGATGCCCCGCTTCCTCCTCCGGAGGTGAATGCGCGAAGCACAGTTGGCCATGCTTCAGGCCCCTTGGGGGGTGGAGTAGTACCTGAGGCGCCCGAGGATGAAGTGGTCGAGATTTCTCGTCCACCGAAATCTCCGGACCAGGTAATCAGGGTGGCTCGCCATCGGGCGGGTGAGTGGGTGTTCCATGAAGAGAACACCAACAACCGTCCGATGAAGAATTTTGATCGGATGCTTAGTCAGCTCCACAAATATGCACAGGTGATTCTGTTTCAAAATTTTGATGTTTGTGAAAATAATCCGCATGAGTTGAAGCATCCAGTACGTGTGTGGTTTTGCAGGGGATATCAGACTTGTCGGAGGAGCGGCGGAAATGCTTCGAATCCGTCAGGCCTTTGCTCGATGCCAAAGAGAAACTTGAAGAGGCGTGCTCGCGGTACCGAAGAGACCTTGATATTGCTCAGCGAACCGAGGTCGGGCTACGCGAAGCTGCGGAGAAGCAGGCATCCGAGCTTGCGCAGCTTCGTCGTGAGAACGATGGTAAGGGTCAAAGAGACCTCTCCTTTGTACTTTTGAATGTCTTTCGTATAACAAATGTTGTTGGAAACAGAGCTGGCCTCGCAAGTTGCCATAGAAAAACTCAAGGCTCAGGATAGCGAGGCTGCAGCTGCCCGGGAGAAGGCACGAGCAGATGAGCTAGAGAAGGAGCTGGAAGGTTACTGTCGAATCTTTTGCTTCAGTACATATTGCTTTCTGATCGGTCGTGACGTATTGCTATTGTTGACTTGTTGTAGAGCGACGCCGTTCTTGGCAAAACCAAATTGCGCTGGTTTGCCAAGATTTGAAGACCTGGGAGGGACGATGCCATGCCATGGTGCGAGGGATCACGCCGGTGCTGAATGCCGTGTACGGGGCTGGCAGCCGCCTACCCCGACCAGATGGCATGCTAGGGCAGTGTGCTGGGTCATGGGTGGCGATGAAAAAATTTATGACAGATGCCGGGGAGCAGGTTGGCGCTTATGTCCTGGCTCTTGCGCGAGCCCATTACCCGGGTATTGATATAAAGAGACTGGAAGGTGGCTTTCCTCGGAACACTTCAGAAGCCCAGGCGTCGGAGCTGAATGAAGGATCCCGGGAGACGGCCGCTGCTCTCGTTAAGGACCTGGACCTGTTTGAGGAGCCAGGAGAACCCAGCGCTCGATAGGACCAATGAAGTACTGTGTTAGTCTTTGTAAAAAGCCAGTTATTGTGGGTGTAACTTGACATGTTTAAGTTTTATTTTACTTGCTAAAGTAGCATGTGGTGGGAAAACGAAACAGAAAGGTTGGGACCAAAAATAACGACACTTTATTCATAATATGCTATGAGAGTACAGAGTTGGGTACATATCTTTTTTTTTCTTGTCCCTGTATAATTATGCATAGAAACGTCGGAGCTGGTCGATGTGCCATGAGTTAGGGACATCAGTCCCGTTTAGGTCGGCGAGCCTGTAGGAGGTCGGTCTTGTGACTTGTTTCACGACGTAGGGGCCTTCCCAATGAGATGATAGTTTGTGCAATCCGGGGGTATTTTGGATTCGCCTCAGGACCAGATCTTCTACGGCGAAGAATCTTTCTTTGACGTTTCTGTTGAAGTACCTTCGCAGGCCCTCAACATATTTCGCTGTTCGGATGCATGAATCCAATCTTCGTTTCTCAATGCAGTTAAGTTCTAATTCTCTGGCCTGGTCGGACGTGTTCTGGTTGTACTGCTCCACTCTGGGCGATCTAAATGCTACATCTGCTGGCAAGACTGCTTCTGCACCGAACACCATGTAATAAGGTGAAACGCCTATGCTTCTGCTGGGTTGTGTTCGGAGCCCCCAAACCACAGATGGTAACTCCTTCAGCCATCGACCAGCCTTTTGATCCTGGTCGTTTGCCCTGTGCAACCTTTTTTTTAATGCATCGAGTATCATGCCGTTTGCTCGCTCCACTTGACCGTTGGCTCTTGGGTGAGCGACGGAGACATATTTGACGACTATGCTTCTTTCTTCGCAAAAGTCCCAGAAATCCGAGCCGGTGAAAGTGGAGCCGAGATCGGTGATTATACAATTAGGTAAGCCAAATCGATGAATGATATCGTTTAGCAGCTCGGCTGCTTTTTGGGCTGTGGGTTTGACCAGTGGCTTATACTCTATCCACTTGGAGAACTTGTCGATTACAACGTAGACGTATCTGAACCCTCCTGGTGCTGTTTTGAATGGTCCAATCATGTCTAAACCCCAGCATGAGAAGGGCCAGGAGGCTGGTATGGCCTGGAGATCGTGTGCTGGAACATGAATTTGTTTAGCGAAAAACTGGCATCCTTCACAATACTTGACCAGCTTCTCCGCGTCGGCAACGGCAGAGGGCCAGTAGAACCCTGCTCGGAACGCTTTCCCGACCAGCGTTCGGGAAGCGGCATGGTTGCCACATATGCCGGCGTGTATGTCAGCCAAGATTCGGATGCCTTCTTCTTGGGAAACACATTTTAGCAGCAATTCTTCTTTGGCGTTCTTGCGCATGAGCTTTCCATCTACTAAGATGTACTGCTTGCTGCGCCGAATGAGGCGTTCGGCTTAAATCTTGTCTTGAGGGACGTCCGCGCTAGTGAGATATCTTATAAACTGGTCTCTCCAATCATCACCCGGTAGCTGGACGGAAGCAACAGTCTGGTCGGTCGGGGGCTGGTTGGCAACCCTGGCTACGTCTTGCTCGATAGACGGTTTGACCAGGTCCTGGATGAAGACACCATGAGGGATTTGTGATCTGGACGAACCAAGTTTGGAAAGGGCGTCAGCTGCTTGGTTGTCAGCCCGTACCACATGCTGGAATTGCAAACCATAAAATTTCCCTTCCAGTTTTCTTATCTCGGCGACGTAAGCATCCATCTTTTCGCTGGTGGCATCCCAATCCTTGTTGACTTGGTTTATGACCAGAGCAGAGTCGCCAAAAATTTCTAGCCTTTTGACTCCCAGCTCAACTGCGATCTGAAGGCCATGTAGGCAAGCCTCATATTCGGCCGCATTGTTGGACGCTTTGAAGTGAATTCGGAGGACATAGCTCAGCTTGTCTCCGGAAGGCGATATGAAATGTATGCCGACTCCTGCTCCTTCGAGGTTTAATGACCCATCGAAGTACATTGTCCAATGCTCGTTGCTGGTCGGAGGTATGGGTGTAGTCATGTCAGTCCATTCAACGACAAAATCGACGAGCGCCTGGGATTTAATGGACGTGCGGCTGCGGAATTCGAGGGAAAACGGGGCTAGTTCCAGAGCCCATTTGATTATGCGACCATTTGCATCCTTGTTGCGCATAATGTCTCCGAGTGGATACTCAGTAACCACCGCAATAGAATAATAGTCGAAATAATGCCTCAGTTTGCGAGATGTAATTAGTATTGCATATAGCAGTTTTTGTACCTGAGGGTATCTTGATTTGGAGTCATTAAGCACTTCGCTAATGTAATACACCGGACGCTGTACCTTGTAGGCATGTCCTTCTTCTTCTCGTTCCACGACCATGACGGTGCTTACAACCCGATCGGTGGCCGCTATGTAGATAAGAAGGGTTTCACCATCCCTTGGTGCAGCCAGCAAGGGTGGCGTTGTTAGAAGCTGCTTGAGTTCTTGAAAATCGGTTTCAACATCCTCGGACCACTCAAACTTCTCAGAAGCTTTGAGCAGCTTAAAGAATGGAAGGCCTTTTTTTCCGAGCCGTGATATGTAACGACTTAGAGCCGCCATACAACCGGTTAACTTTTGGACGTCTTTTACGCTTTTAGGAGGCTTCATCTTTAGAACGGCCTGTATTTTTTCCGGGTTTAGCCTCAGGCCATCTTTACTTACTATTGTGCCTAACAGGATGCCGGAAGGAACCCCAAAGGTACATTTTTTAGGGTTAAGTTTCCATCGGAACTTGTTGAGGGCTGCAAAGGTTGCGCGCAGGTCATCTACCAGCGTATGAGCTGATTTTGTTATTACGACGATGTCATCGACGTAAGCTGCCACGAGCTCTGCTCGGATTTCTTCGGCTAGGCATTTTTGTATTGCCCTTTGGTAAGTGGCCCCGGCGTTTTTGAGACCAAACGACATCGTAGTATAACAATATGTGCCAAAGGGTGTGATAAACGATGTTTTAGGCTGGTCTTCTTCTCTCAGAGAAATTTGATGGTATCCAGAATAGCAGTCTAGGAAGGATAAGAGTTCGCATCCGGCCGTGGAGTCGACGAGCTCGTCGATGCGAGGTAAGGCAAAGGAGTCTTTAGGGCAGTGTTTGTTGAGATTGGTATAATCAACACACATTCTCCATTCTTTATTCTTCTTTTGAACTAAAACCGGGTTGGCGAGCCACTCCGGGTGATACACTTCTTTTATAAAACCGGCAGCTAACAGCCGGGTAATTTCTACCCTAATAGCCTCCTTCTTGTCGTGAGCGAACCGTCGTAGCTTCTGCTTGATTGGTTTGGCGGTCTTCGAAACGTCCAAGGAGTGCTCGACCAGCTCCTGAGGTACACCGGGCATGTCCACGGGTTTCCATGCGAAGACGCTTACGTTGTCCCCCAGAAAGCTGACGAGCGCGCTTTCCTATTTGGGGTCGAGGTCGATCCCGATGCGCGCCGTCTTGCTGGAGTCTCCTTCGACCAGCTCCACCTCCTGGAAGTCCTTGCTCCTGGTCGCGGCACGCTTGGCTTCCTTGACTGGGATAGACTGCTCCTCTGGAGCCACTCTTACTGCATCCACGCGGGTTTCCTCCATGCGGATCGATAGGTCGTGGGCTTGAGCAGTCGCAAAGCTCTCCTTTTCACATTCATAGGCCGTGGAAATGCTCCCCCTGATGCTTAAAACGCCGTTCTCAGATGGCATTTTTAGCAGGAGGTAAGTGTAATGCGGAATTGCCATGAACTTGGTAAGGGCAGGGCGGCCCAACAATGCGTGGTAAGATCCCTCGAAGTCTGTCACGATGAAGTTGATGTAGCAGATGCGATGGCACTCCTTCGTTCCAAACTGGACTGGTAAGGTGATTTGGCCCAAAGGCTGAGAAGCCTGGGATGGTAGGATCCCCCAGAAAGGGGCATCGTATGGTTCCAAGTCGCCTATCGCGATGCCGAGCTCTGGTAACGCATGCTTGAATAATATGTCGAGGGCACTGCCACCGTCAACCAATACCTTCTCGAATCGTACTCCATCGATGGTGGGGTCAACGTATGGCTATATAATACTCAACTCGGTCGACGGAGTAGACTGCTCGCTCCATTAGCTTGCGGATTCTCTTGTCAGCCAGGATTGCTTTGCCGCCGAATATGGTGCGTACGGACTTTTCGGCTTCTCTGAAGCCGCCGTGCTTCGGGTTTCTTCCCGGATCTTGGTCATCCTCATTATCCTCTTGAGGGCCCTTTCCTTCACGTCTGGTCGAGGGTCCGTCCTCGGTATCAGGGCGCTGCTTCTTCGAGCCGTTGCGGAATATGGCTTTGAACCCTCTACATTCCTCCATCGTATGTCCTACGCCGGGTGCGCTGGGCAGTCCTGCTTCAGGATTTTGGAGTAGGCTGAGTCATAATTGCGCTTGGCTCCCGCCTTGGTGTTATTAACTTCATTACCCGGTGCTCGGCCAGGGTTTGGTTGTCTTCTTTCATCACGGCTGTCGTACCTTCGGTTAGGGCGGCGGTTATCCCTGAACCTTTCACGGCGGTCATCTTGGGCTTCGTCGTGTCGGTCGCCACGGTAGTCATTGCGCTGGCGGTCGTCATGCCAGGGCCTCGGTTCCCGGCGGTCATCCGCGAGCTGAGTATTATATTCTTCTGCTCGGGCCCAGCTCTGGGCTATATTAAGGAGTTCCTCAACTGTTCGTGGCTCTTTTCGTAGCAGTTTGTTCCTTAGCCCTTCATGGTGGTGTAACCCTCTGATAAAAGCCGAGATGGACTCGTCGTCCATGACGTTAGCTACCCGAATGCGGGCATCAGAGAATCGGCAGATGTAATCTCGCAAGAGTTCACCGGGGCGGTCTCTGACGCGCTCTAGATCATATTTGCTAGCGGGCTGTTGACAAGTTGCTTTGAAGTTGGATATGAACGCCTTTTTCAGGTCGGACCAACTATCGATGGAGTCTGAAGGTAAGCTCAGGAGCCACTGGCTTGCAGCTTGGTTGAGGACGACTGGCAAATAGTTAGCCATAACATCTCCTCCTCCGCTAGCTGCTCGGACCGCAGTTTCATACAACATGATCCACTGGCGGGGGTCCGCCTTTCCATCGTACGACCTCAGGTCGTGGATCTTGAAACCTCTAGGCCAGACGACAGATCGGAGTCTTCTCGTGAATTGTCTTGGACCAGTGAGGGTTTGATCCAAGAGACCATGCTCGCGATCCCATCTGTTACGCCTCTCCATCTCTTGACGGAGCCTCGTATCTTTGGAGTCTTCGATGTAGTTGCACAGGTCAGACCTTTCATTAATGTGTTAGCGCAAGTCTCGAGGCTCAGCACTTGGATTGTTTCCAGCACGCTGGTCGGGCCCGCCGCCTGGGCGCCTTCTGTGGTTATCGTGCTGGTCCTGGTTGCTGCTGGACTCTGGGTGGGGGTCTGGTTCTCTACGGCTTCTCCGAGATCCAGTGGGAGCAGCGTGGGACGGTCCCGCCACCTGGTCTTGGACCTGAACCAGAGATGCCTTTAGATATGCTCCGAGCTGCTCGAGTTGAGGTGTGACTGGGAGATTCTCGACCAGGTTCATGGCCATAGCCAGATTAGCTTGCGGTGTTCGATGTACTTGGTGGTTGCCGCACATGTCGAATGCGTCGTTTAAGTTGCGCTGTATGTGGTGGCCTCCAGGAGCTTCGGCTACTCTCCGAGTAGCTTTGTCAGCGTTCCTGGCCAAACGCTGGGCTTTGGCCTCGTCTGTCTCACCATCGACCGCTGGCTCGTCGTGACTCATAGCGAATACCGAGCCCCCGTAGCGCGGGAGGGGTCCGAAGCCTGGGGGATAATCCGGCGTCTGATCTGGTGAATTGGATCTGGTCAATCCAGCGCTTGAGGCTGAGGCGGTGGTTGCAACGGAAGTGACGATCACCATGCAAGCGTTGGTGCCAGGTTGCTTGAAGTTTGGCGGCTGCTCCTCAGGAGTGCACCGGTCCTTGGTGTTATCCTGAAAGAGTCCCATGACTTGCTCCTCATACGCCGAGGCCGAGTTCGTTAGCCCATGAGGGAAGGTTGGAACAAAAAGGCTATGTTTCGTCCTGCTCGGTTCAGACTCCTGAGGAGGGCAAAACGTGACAGAGCGACCCGTAGGAGCGGAAGTGATGACCAGGCCGGTTTGAAGTTGCACGTGTCTCTTGGCACGAGCTGGTCGTCGAGGTTGCTGCCACTCTCCTTCGTCATGCTTGAGCTGAGGCGGACGATCTCCGATCGCATCTGCCAAAGAAAGGGTTTCGGTGATGCTTGCCGTGACCCGATCGATAGATTCGATCAGATCAGAATTGTCGGGGCGCCGTCCTTGGTAGCGAGAAAGCGCCGTTCTGCTTGAGGGCTCCGATCTTGGCGTCGGTGCTCCTCGTAGCTGAGGTGTTTGGGGTGTCTCCATGTTCCCGATCGCTGGGTCACCTCCGGTAACCCACGAAAAAGACCCGACGGTGATCGCCAGGCCCGCCGGAAGGTTCATGGAAACCGGAAAAGAAACCATCCGAGTCGTCATGACATCCGCACGCACACTCCCCACGGTGGGCGCCAGTTGTCAACGGAATATAGTCGATAGCCCACCTAGGGGTATGCCCGGGGTGGTAGATTAGCGAGGAAGGCGCGTGGAACGACGATACGGACGTGACGCAGGGACGAAACTAGATGAACACGGGGGTTTTATCCAGGTTCGGGCCGCCGAGTTCAGCGTAATACCCTACGTCCTGTGTCGAGTTGTCTACTCTGTATATTGATGAACATGTCTTTGAGAGGGGGTCACTGCTCGCCTTATATAGCCATGGGGAGCAGGGTTACAGATACTAGTAGATCGGACCTCATGATAAAGTAAGGAAACCTAGTCGATTACAATCCCGTATCGTTGAGAACACGATATCTTTCCTAACCGACTACGCTTCCTTGTCAGAGAAGGCTCCTGTGCCGCCATCCGACCAGCTGGGTCACCTGCCAGACCAGCTGGGCCTCGACGCCACGGTCCTTCACATTGAGTTGGGCCGGCCTTCATGAAGCAGCCCAAGTCTAGCCGTGAGGACACCTGGGTTTATACCCCCACACCAATATGTTGTCAACGGGATGATCCCGTTGAACTGTATGATGAACTCTTGGATGTGGCACAAGTGATCTTCGTTGGATGGGTCCATCATCATGCGCATTTGGATGCACATGATGGATATGAGAATCTTGTGGAGTGTGTGATGGTTCATCTTCATCATCTTGTATTTCAACGGGCCTCACATCACCGGTTGCAAGCTTCTTGATAGCTTCGGATGGAGGCTCGTCATTACCTACAAGCTCATCATTGACTTGCTCCTTTTGAGAGCCGTCGGATTCATCAAAAGTCACGTCTACCGTTAACTCAATAGTGTCGGTGGCATTATTAAATACACGGTAGCCATGTTCGTTAGTACCATAACCAAGTAGAAAGCTTTCGTGTACCTTAGGTGCAAACTTTGAACTTTTGGCCCTCTTGTTAAGTATGAAACACTTGCAGCCAAAAACTCGAAAGTAAGGCACCTTTGGTTTGTTACCGGTTAGAAGCTCATATGGCGTCTTCCCTCTTAGCTTGTGAAGGTAGAGGCGGTTGATTGCATGACACGCCGTGTTCATTGCCTCCGCCCAAAAGCCATGGGAAGTCTTGTACTCATCCAACATAGATCTTGCGGCTTCAACAAGAGTTCTATTCTTCCTTTCCACAACCCCATTTTGTTGTGGGGTATATGGAACGGAGAACTCATGCTTGATCCCTTCTTCATCAAGATACTCTTCTATGTTGGTGTTCCTAAACTCGGTCCCGTTGTCGCTTCTCACTTTCTTGATCTTGATGTCGAACTCATTTTGTGCTCTTCTAGCAAACTTCTTGAAGATGCCTTGCGTTTCGCTTTTTTCAGCTAAAAAGAACACCCAAGTGAAACGAGAATAGTCATCAACAATAACGAAACCGTATTTGTTACCGCCGATGCTTTGATAAGCAACGGGTCCGATGAGGTACATATGCAATAGCTCCAATGGTCTTGTGGTCGACACAATGTTCTTGATTGGATGCTTTGCTCCAACTTGCTTTCCGGCTTGACACGCACTGCAAATCCTATCTTTCTCAAAAGAAACATTTGTTAGTCCAAGGATGTGCCCTTCTCTTTGAAGTTGGGCCAAGTTCCTCATCCCAACATGAGCTAGTCGGCGATGCCAAAGCCAACCCATGCTAGATTTTGCCATTAGACATGTTGTAGGTTCTACCTTACTAGTTGAGAAATCAACTAAGTAAAGTTTTCCCTTCAACACGCCTTTAAATGCAATAGAGGAATCCCTTCTTCTAGAGACGGTCACACCCTTATCCGTAAAGAGACAATCGTAACCCATTTCACAAAGTTGAGAAACGGATAACAAATTGTAACTCAACGAATGCACAAGTAATACATTAGATATGGAATTGTCAGTTGAGATAGCAATTTTACCCAAACCAAGCACTTCTCCTTTACCATTGTCACCAAACACAATGTTGTTGCATGAGTCGTTGCTTGGTTGAAAGGAGGAGAACATATCTTTTGCCCCGGTCATATGATTGGTGCATCCACTATCCAACACCCAACTTGACCCACCGGAGGCATATTCCTACAAAACAAGATTATGTTCTTGATTTAGGTACCCAAACTAGATTGGGTCCTTGGGGGTTAGTCACATAAGCTTTTGGTACACAAACATTTCTCACAATTTCCCTCTTCTTGAGGGCACCAACATACTTGACTACTATCTTGCCGTCATCACCCCAACAACACAAATAATCACATGTATAGCTTCTTGATATAGGCTTTTGTTGCTTGGGGGCCTCCACTTGCTTTTCTTTGTTGATCTTACCATTAGCAAGTGAAGCCTTTGGATTGGCAATCTTGTTGGCCTTGTTCATTAGGTCAAAGAGAGGAACCCCTTTGTTAAAGTTAACAAAGGGTACCCCGTTGACCATCTTCCTACCATTGGCCTTACCACCATACCTATTGTACCCAATTCCATCCTTGATAGATGGGTGTCTTGCGGTCTTGAGGATATCTTTTGGTTGTTGCACCTTGCACTTGCAACCATTCCTCAAGATCATGTTCAACCTATTAATCTCCTTGTCTTTCTTCTCTATCTCAACAAGGTTAGTTGCACAAGCATTTATATCAAGTTTATAGCATCTTTTGCAACCATTACTAGTTGAGGCATTAGAGCCATCGGAATCCTTAGAAGAAGTTGAAGAGGTGCTATTCCAAAGAGTGTTGTAGCTTAGTTCAAGAGTTTGATATTTATCTTTAAAGCTTGTGAAGCTTTCTTGAACCAAACTAACCTCATTCTTTAGGCTAGCAATTGAGTCATTGCTCATGGAACACTCCTTAGCCAACTTCTTGTTAGAGTCATTGGCTAATGATAGTTCCATGGTCAATTTCTCAACCTTCAACTTCTCCTCGGTAAGAGAAGCTTCCAATGCAAGGTTCTTTTCTCTCTCTTGAGAGATCAAGTCCCCTTGCATAGCAAGACTCTCATTCCGACTCTCTAGTTTAGTGAGCAATTTTATGATTTTAGCTCCACCTTTCTTTCCAAACTTTCTAATTATGCTAAGCTCAAATTCATCCAATTCATCATCACTATATTCATTGCTAGAATAAGTAGGAGAGTTAGGTGATACCTTCTCATTCTTAGCCATGAAGCAAGAATGAGTGAAGTCATCCTCATCGTTGGAGAGGTTCTCGAACAAGCGTGATGAAGTTATGTTGGAGAAGAGGCTTGGAGAAGAGGTCTTGTGTATGGCAATGTTGGCCGCTCCCTTCTCCTTCTCCTTGCTCTTGCTCTTGTCTTCATCACTAGCTTCCGAGAACCATTCCTCACCAAGATGAGCTTCACCACCTCTTCTTCTTCTTTGCTTCTTGTCATCACTCTTGCTATACTTGTTCTTGTTCTTCTTTTGTGGACAATCGGCGATGAAGTGATCATCCGCACCACACTCATAGCAATTTCTCTTCTTGGACTTCTTGAAGTATCCACCTTTGCCCTTCTTGTGCATCTTCTTTCTCATGAATCTTCTAAAGTTCTTCACAATAAGGGCCAACTCATCATCGGAATCATCACTCCCTTCACTTGACGAGTCATCTCGAGCTTTGCTTCCTTCTTCTTGGTTAGCCTTGAGCGCCACTACTTTCTTGTTGCTTGCCTCGCGTTCTTCTATATCTTCATCATCCAAAACTTCATGATGCTTTATCTTGGCAAGCATCTCATGACATCCCATGCTCTCATAGTTAGGTCTCTCCATGATGATTGACGCAAGGTTCTTGTTCTTCTTTCTATATGCTCTCAATAGCTTTCTTGCAGCTGAGTTGTCATCCCACTTCTTGTCTCCGAGAGCTCTAATCTTGTTGATCAAGGTCATGAACCTATCAAACATTTGTTGAGTGGTTTCACCACTCTGGATAGCAAAGTTCTCAATCTTTCCTTGAAGGAGCTCTATGTTGCACTTCCTCACACTTGCATCACCCTCATATGAAATCCGAAGAGTGTCCCAAATCAACTTGGCACTCTCCATTCCATGTACCTTGTTGCTTTCTTCAGGCTTGAGGCATGATAGGATCAATGATGCGGCTTGAACATTTTGTTGAAACTCAAACACGTCATTGTCGGTGAACTCTTGACCTTCAACGTGACTTGGTCCGTTGTCAACAATCTCCCAAACTCTTGCGGCAAGAAGGTGTAGCTTCATCTTGTGTGCCCAATCATTGTAGTTGATTCCATCAAAGGCAGGTGGCTTGCCTAGATTGACGTTAGGCAGTTGAATGACTTTGCCCATTTGGCTATAGTCATATGGCACTCTTGTGAACTCGGTGTCTCTCTTGCCTTTCTCTCCATCCTCCTTCTTCTTGTCATCCTTGGGCGGCTGATTTTCACCGCTTCCGGATGCTTCGGCTTTGCTTTCCAAAGCTCGCCTCAAACTCTCCATCTCATCTTTCATCCTCTTCATCTCATCTTCATGCTTCTTTGCTTGATCTTGAATTACCTGAGCAGTAACCTGCTTGACAATCTCATCAAGCTGTTCTTGACTTATGGTAGACATGATTCTCCCTTACGCGGTGAAGCGCTAACACAAGGGTTAGGCTCCGATACCAATTGAAAGGACCGAATCAGCCTAGAGGGAGGGTGAATAGGTGATTTTTGACTATCTGAAACTTCACAAACTATAAGATGTAGTTAGATAGCAACCAGAGAGGCCGGTTTGTTTGGGTAGGTACTACCGGGTGTGAAACACTGGTACTACCGACACAAACAAACGGCACAACCGGGATCCTAAAAGAAACTACAAATCCGATGAATGTAAGCTATGAAGATAATACAAGTTTCTAGCCCACTTTCCTAAGAATGATATATGGTAAATCTACTCTCACCAAACCTTGGTTGCTCCCCTTGATGTAGATCGAGCCTTCCCAACCTAAGAAAGAGATAGGGATAGGAAGAACACGAAGAACACAATAACAAGTGAAGTAGAGAAAATAGGGACAACAACAACAAGCACACGGGACACGCGATTTATCCCGAGGTTCGGCCCATCCACTAAGGAGTGCCTACTTCCTCGTTGTTGAGGTGACCACAAAGGTCGGAGTCTATCTCACCTCCTCGCCTCACTCAAGCAACCACAAAGGCTACGAGAGTATCTCTACTAGAAATCTCAGGGTAATACAAACGCTTCGGGGAGCCCTCACAAGTAAATCAATACGGGCTACCACGAAGAACACCTAACCGGCTAGAGCTCAAAGAGCTCAAGAGTAAAAGACACAAAGCAAGCCGGCAAGATGGAAACCAAGTGCTCAAGTCGAAGATTGATGATTCCCACTCTCGAATCTCACTTCCCTAGCTCAAATCTCGCAAGGGAATGAATCTAGGAGCAAAGGGGGAGAGAGAGGGGTGAGTCAATGCTTGGAGAGTGTTTGTCTCGAGTTAGGTCAGCAATAAGTGTATGGAGTGAGTGGGTGACCGTGAAAAGTGAAGAGGGGAGGCATTTATACTCCCTCAGTCCCGAGGCTGGTCGGTACCACCGACCACCCCTGGCCGGTACCACCGACCAGTTCACAACGGTCGAAAGAATCCAGATCTGACCAAACAAGCAACCACCGTCCTCACGTCGGTACCACCGCGGGCGGTAGTACCGAGGTTATGGCGGTACTACCGCCAGGCCAAATTGGCTGCGAACAGAGAGCATCTCATCTCACAAAGGGACTTGGTCCCTCGGAAACTACCGCCCAAAGGTCGGTACCTCCGAGGTCGGTGGTACCGAGGTTATGGCGGTACCACCGCCAGGCCATTTTCAACTCAACACAGAGAGCTTCGCGAAACCAAGATACTACCGACCTCGGTCGGTACCACCGCGGGCGGTACTACCGAGGTTATGGCGGTACTACCGCCAGGCCATTTTCAATTCTACACAGGGAGCTCTGCAAACTTGGTTACCACCGGCCTTGGGTCGGTAGCACCGGGGGCGGTGCTACCGAGGTAATGGCGGTACTATCGCCAGACCAAATTCAGCGCGGACAGAGAGCCTTGCAAACTTGGAAACTACCGGCCATGGGTCGGTACCACCGCGGGCGGTAGTACCGAGGATATGGCGGTACCACCGCTAGGTCAAATACAACTCTACACAGAAAGGGTTGCAAAACCAGGTTACTACCGACCTTGCGTCGGTACCACCGCGGGCGGTAGTACCGAGGTTATGGCGGTACTACCGCCAGGTCATTTTTGACCAACACAGAAAGGGTGTTTGAGCGCTGCGCAGAGAAGCCGTGGTCGGTACCACCGACCACCCATGGTCGGTACCACCGACCATATGAAATTACCCTCTACGTGTTCGTGATTGTGCGGTGTCTCTCAAGCGAACTAAGGTTAGTCGATTTGAACACTTTTCTCCACATCTAGCCAACCTACTCTGTGACCCTCTTCATAGTCCGGCTTACCTATAACTCAAGTTTAAAATTGAAATTTTAAACTACCACTTGAGCTAGGCATCTTTATGTCCAAAAGTATCCTACGTGCTTTGTTCATGAGATTTCAACGTTTCAAATCTTTCAAAGGACTAACACCTGCATACAAGCTTTTATAACCGGTTAGTCCCTAATTTGATTCTCATTAATTAGCCAAAACCCACATTGGGGGCGAATGCACTTTCAGGGCTCCTCCTGGCGGCGCTGCGGAAGCGCGCCCGGCGAAGCGGCTCTCGCAGCAGGAACAGGACGAGCGCAGAGCACTCGGTCTCTGCTTCAACTGCAACGAGCGCTATACGCGGGGGCACAACCGCTTCTGCAAGCGGGTCTTCTACATCGACGGCTTCGAGCTTGCTGAGGAGGCGGAGACGGAGGCGCCCGTCTTTTCCCTGCACGCCGTGGCCGGGGTGGCCGTCTCCCATACCCTCCAGCTCCGCGTGGCGTTGGGCGCCGCCGCGTTCGTCGCTCTCGTCGATACCGGGTCTACGCACAGCTTCATCGGTGAGGCAGCAGCGCGGCGTACCGGGCTGCCCTTGGAGCCGCATCCTCGCCTCACGGCAACGGTGGCCAATGCGGAGCGAGTCTCCTGCCCCGGTGTTCTTCGGCAGGCCCCAGTTTGCATCGATGACATGGACTTTTGTGTTGATCTGTTTGTGACGCCTTTGGCAGGGTATGACGTCGTCCTGGGTACTCACTGGATGGCCACGCTGGGGCCCATCACGTGGGACTTCGCTGCCTGCACCATGGAGTTCCAGCGCGCGGGGCGCATCGTCTGCTGGTGCGGCATTCGGGCGCCGGCTTCTCCGACTCTCCAGGCGGCCGCAGCAGGGGACCCCCTCCTCGATGGCCTGTTGGGCTCCTTCGAGGATGTGTTCGTCGAGCCTACCGGTCTTCCTCCAGCCCGGGGCCGCGATCACCACATCACCCTCAAGCCCGGTTCGGCCCCTGTCGCAGTGCGGCCCTACCGCTATCCGGCGGCCCACAAGGACGAGCTAGAGCGGCAGTGTGCCGCCATGATCACGCAAGGGATCATCCGCCGCAGCGACTCGGCGTTTTCGTCCCTGGTCATCCTCGTCAAGAAGCCGGACGGGTCGTAGCGCTTCTGCGTCGACTACTGCGCCTTGAACACGCTCACAGTCAAGGACGCGTTCCCGATTCCAGTCGTCGACGAGCTGCTCGACGAGCTCCATGGGGCCCGCTTCTTCTCCAAACTGGACTTGCGTTCCGGCTATCACCAGGTCCGCATGAGGCCGGCTGACATCCACAAGACGGCGTTCCGCACCCATGACGGCCTCTACGAGTTCTTGGTCATGCCGTTCGGCTTGTGCAACGCCCCAGCAACGTTCCAGGCCCTCATGAACGACGTACTCCGACCCTTCCTTTGTCGCTTTGTACTCGTTTTCCTTGACGATATATTGATCTACAACAAGTCTTGGGCGGATCACCTTCGACACCTCCGCGTCGTCCTCGCCGAGCTCCGCCGCCATCGCCTCTTCGTCAAACGCTCCAAGTGTGCGTTCGGGGTCACCTCTGTCTCCTACCTCGGCCACACCATTTCAGAGGCAGGGGTGGCCATGGACCCGACCAAGGTACAGGCCATCCACGACTGGCCGGTGCCTCGGTCGGCGCGAGCGGTGCGCGGCTTCTTGGGTCTCGCAGGCTACTACCGCAAGTTCGTACACAACTATGGCTCCGTCGCAGCACCGCTGACCGCCCTTCTCAAGAAAGAGGGGTTCTCCTAGAGCGCTGAGGCGGCCGCAGCGTTCGGCGCGCTCAAGGAGGCGGTCGCCACGGCTCCCATCTTGGCCATGCCGGACTTCGCCAAGACATTCATCGTCGAGTGTGACGCCTCGTCCCACGGCTTTGGGGCGGTTCTCCTCCAGGAGGGGCACCCAATTGCTTTCTTCAGCCGGCCAGTGGCCATTCGACACCGCGCACTTGCAGCTTACGAGCGGGAGCTCATTGGGCTGGTCCAGGCCGTCCGCCATTGGAGGCCGTATTTGTGGTGCCGTCGGTTCACTGTCAAGACGGACCATTACAGCTTGAAATACCTCCTCGACCAGCGCTTGGCCACCATCCCGCAACATCATTGGGTGGGCAAGCTGTTGGGATTCGACTTCGCCGTGGAGTACAAGCCGGGGGCAGCTAATGCCGTCGCCGACGCGCTCTCACGGCGCGACACTGAGGAGGGCGCGCTAATAGCGCTGTCCGCTCCCCACTTTGACTTCCTGGGCTGCCTGCGGCAGGCACAACACTCCGACCATGCTCTCGTCGCCCTTCATGACAACATCAGCAACGGCTCCAAAGGGGCGCCTTGGTCGCTGGTGGACGGCCTGGTCCAGTACGCGGGACGGCTGTACATTCCGCCAGCCTCGCCCTTGCTGCAGGAGATCATGACGGCGGTCCATGAGGAGGGCCATGAGGGTGTGCAGCGCACGCTGCATCGTCTCCGGCGCGACTTTCACTTTCCTAACATGAAGCAGCTTGTGCAGGACCTGGTGCGAACATGTGTGGTGTGTCAGCGCTACAAGTCCGAGCATTTGCACCCGGTTGGCCTCTTGCTGCCGCTGCCGGTGCCACAGGGTGTCTGGACTGACATCGCCCTTGATTTTGTGGAGGCGCTGCCCAAAGTGCGCGGCAAATCGGTTATACTCACTATGGTGGACAGGTTCAGCAAATATTGCCACTTCATTTCCGTGGCGCACCCGTACTCGGCCGAGTCCGTTGCGCAGGCTTTCTTCACCGACATAGTACGTCTCCATGGCATCCCCCAGTCCATGGTGTCGGACAGGGACCCGGTCTTCACCTCTACCTTTTGGCGGGAGCTGATGCGCCTTATGGGCACCAAGCTCCACATGACTACGGCGTTTCACCCGCAGTCTGATGGGCAGTCGGAGGCGGCCAACCGCGTCATCATCATGTATTTGAGGTGCATCACTGGGGACAGGCCACGCCAGTGGCTCCGCTGGCTTCCATGGGCGGAGTTCGTCTTCAACACGGCCTATCAGACTTCGCTGCGTGACACGCCCTTCCGCGTCGTGTATGGTCGCGAACCGCCGTCCATCCAGTCGTATGAGCTGGGGGGAGACGCGAGCGGCCGCTGTGGCCAAGAGCATGGAGGAGCGTGAAGAGTTCCTTGCCGACGTTCGCCTTCGGCTGGAGCAAGCTCAAGCCACGCAGAAGCTGCACTACGACAAGGTCCACCGCCACGTCGCGTACCAAGTGGGAGATTGGGCGCTTCTCCGTCTCCAGCAACGGGCTGCCTCGTCGCTCCCCCAGGCGATCTCCGGCAAGCTCAAGTCTCGCTTCTTCGGGCCGTACCGCGTCATCGAGCTGATCAACGACGTAGCAGTCCGACTCGCCTTGCCGGCCCGCGCTCGCCTCCACGATGTGTTCCACGTGGGGCTGCTCAAGAAGTTCCAGGGGACACCGCCGGCTGACCCACCGGCCCTGCCAGCCTTGCATCACGGGGCCATTGCTCCAGTGCCTGAACGGGCTGTACGTTTCAGGCTGGCTCGAGGAATACAGCAGGTCCTCGTCCAGTGGCAAGGCGAGTCGGCAGCATCAGCCACTTGGGAAGATGTCGAGCCGTTCCGCGCCAGATTTCCAGATTTCCAACTCGAGGACGAGCTGCTCGTCAACGGGGGGAGAGATGTCATGGTCGGGCGCACATATGGTAGGCGCCGAGCCAGGGACAGGCGCAAGGACGCTGAACGCGCTGAGCGCGATATCAGCGCGCGCGTAGAGACACAGGACACTTCGGGCGTTAGTGGCTGAGTTGGAAGGAAAGGATAGGTTTCCATTGTTAGTTCCTAAATTAGTGGAGATTGGTTTCTATTTGTTAGTTCCTAAATTAGGGGAGCATGTTGCTCACGTTAGGTAAGGCCAAGGGCCATATATTCTGTAACAGACTATTGGTGGAAATCAAGAAAGATATTACCTATTCTAATCTCTACCTCTATTCCTCCTAAGCCTGCGGCCGAGGTCTGACCTCACCGGAGAAGACGGATCGAGACTACGAGCTTCGTAGTCGAGGTCCAGCTACCCAGGGGTTTAACGCCCTTGACACATCACAGAAAAAAAGGAAAGGAACATTCAGTCATCAAAGACAGGATTCAGAAAAGAAAAAAAGAAGGAAAAGGAAAATTTTGTCATCAAAGACAAGATTCGACAAGATTCCAGGATGCCATCTTGCTGCTGGGGGAGTGGCCGTCAGTGGCCAATCCATCCAAGGATGGCAAGAAGATCCTCGTCATGGAGAAGTCGCCGCTGAGATTCAACCTGGATACAAGAACATGTCAACAAAAATTAATGTTATGTTAAAATCTCAATGCATCAACAGAAAAAAACATCTAAAAACCAGAGCACATCCAGCTCATCCAAAAAGTACCTACTGTTCATGGCGCCCAGGAAGCAAGAAGCAGCCATGGCTCTAACCAAGGAAGCATTGACAAACTTAACTGAAGCATTGATAAACTTAACTGAAAGTTACAAGCCAGCATCTTCGCTCTGAAATGCCTAGTGATGCGGATGGTTTCACATGAAACTGATCAATTTGCCAACATTGACAAAACCCCGGGCATTCATAGACCTAGGCCGCAATCTTCTAATTGTACTTCACCTAAGCAAAGTGCAAGCAGGTTTATTATTCTCCCCTATATGATAGTAAAGCAAATTTATCTAAACTTAGAACCAAGCTGTTTTGAGTCAGAGTCACACAAGAAAAGAAAACTGAAACAAACTCAATACCTTTAGTTCTAGTTTATGGAAATAAAAAGGTAATTATAATTTGAGCTACTGCCAGTCAGCCACTACCCACATATATCACTTGCCTGGTTGACCCTGAAATCTACCGTCCAACAAAAACAGATAAGAAAATATGATATTCTGGTCAGTATAAAAAAATTGGCCAACTATCAGAATTTAGTAAAGAACATGTATGCAAAAATAGGCCAATTTGCATAGGCCAACTCTCAGAGTTCTGTTAGATCATAAAAATATTATGCTCATCAAAATAGTTTCCAATTTATTTATTTATTGTCCAATGACGCAACCGAGCCATATTGCAATTGAACACAGCCACCCTATCCAAGCTTCTAAACTTGAAATTGCTCCTCGCTGCAATGGACACCATGACAAAAACCTGAAATGTTTATCAGGAAAATATACATACACGATGGCAGTATACTGAATTCTTATAAGCACCTAGAGATCTCATCAATCAATTAACACTGAGTGGTAACATGGACAAAATGTAAATTTCTCTCTTTACTCCTAATTTCTTATAAGCACCAGAGAGCAAAATCTCTACATACAAGATATAGGAGATATGCATACACACTGTATTGTCGCTATGTCTAGATGAAAACCCTGCATATTCTCTAACGTCCAAACAAGCATATGTTACTGTCATTTTCCGATGCAGCAAAATAAAGAACACCAGCATCTCAGGACTTAGGGATTCACCACGGGAAAAATAGAGAAGGCACCTCGGATTAATGAGGGTGTCAGTCAAAGGTGGAGAAGGTGCAGGTAGCCGTGTAGAAGTCGTCGTGCTTCTGGCGATGTTGAGCGTAGAGCACGCGGTGGCGGCGGCCTCGGCGTCGGTGGAGTCAGCGGCGTGGTCCAACAGCTGCCCACGAGCGTCCTCCTCCTGATCCCCACAGGCGTCGTGGGCGCGCCCGCTCCTTATCCTCCCCGTTGCGCCCACGAAGCAGGAGCGCACCGCCGGTGCTGGAGTCCCCGGGTCGCGAGGTGGCCACGAGGAGGGCTAGGCTAAATCGACTCAGGGGATACCGGATCTATCAACTAAAGAGAGGCGTCGGCGCCGAATGAATCGGCGACGGCGGCACAGGCTTCCACTCCGACGAGACTTCGAGTCGAAGGAACCCCACCCCCTCCAGGCTCCAGCGATCGATCTGTTTCTCTGACCGGGCAACAGAGCATCCGAGGCATCACAACATCTGAAATGTAGTTTCTGGATTTTGCTACGCGTACATGCCCTCATTGAAACTACAGCGTTCGCCGTATTCACCCTCCGCAACACGTCAACTAACGACTTCATTTGTCAGATCTTCATTAGTCTGCGCCCCGAATCTCCAAGCACATACGGACGGTCACGAACAGGGTGGGCACGTACCCACTGGGGTACCATATCCACGTTGATCCCCACGGGCGTCGTGGGCGCGCCCGCTCCTTATCCTCCTCGTTGCGCCCGCGAAGCAGGAGCGCACCGCCGGTGCTGGAGTCCCCGGGTCGCGAGGTGGCCACGAGGAGGGCTAGGCTAAATCGACTCAGGGGATTCCAGATCTATCAACTAAAGAGAGGCGTCGGCGCCGAATGAATCGGCGACGGGGGCACAGGCTTCCACTCTGACGAGACTTCGAGTCGAAGGAACCCCACCCCCTCCAGGCTCCAGCGATCGATCTGTTTCTCTGACCGGGCAACAGAGCATCCGAGGCATCACAACATCCGAAATATAGTTTCTGGATTTTGCTACGCGTACACGCCCTCATTGAAACTACAGCGTTCGCCGTATTCACCCTCCGCAACATGTCAGCTAACGACTTCATTAGTCAGATCTTCATTAGTCTCCGCCCCGAATCTCCAAGCACATACGAACGGTCACGAACAGGGTGGGCACGTACCCACTGGGAACCATATCCGCGTTGATCCCCACGGGCGTCGTGGGCGCGCCCGCTCCTTATCCTCCCCGTTGCGCCCGCGAAGCAGGAGCACACCGCCGGTGCTGGAGTCCCCGGGTCGCGAGGTGGCCACGAGGAGGGCTAGGCTAAATCGACTCAGGGGACACCGGATCTATCAACTAAAGAGAGGCGTCGGCGCCGAATGAATCGGCGACGGCGGCACAGGCTTCCACTCCGACGAGACTTCGAGTCGAAGGAACCCCACCCCCTCCAGGCTCCAGCGATCAATCTGTTTCTCTGACCGGGCAACAGAGCATCCGAGGCATCACAACATCCAAAATGTAGTTTCTGGATTTTGCTACGCGTACACGCCCTCATGGAAACTACAGCGTTCGCCGTATTCACCCTCTGCAACACGTCAGCTAACGACTTCATTAGTCAGATCTTCATTAGTCTCCGCCCCGAATCTCCAAGCACATACGGACGGTCACGAACAGGGTGGGCACGTACCCACTAGGGTACCATATCCGCATTGATCCCCACGGGCGTCGTGGGCGCGCCTGCTCCATATCCTCCCCGTTGCGCCCGCGAAGCAGGAGCGCACCGCCGGTGCTGGAGTCCCCGGGTCGCGAGGTGGCCACGAGGAGGGCAAGGATAAATCGACTCAGGGGATACCAGATCTATCAACTAAAGAGAGGCGTCGGCGCCGAATGAATCGGCGACGGCGGCACAGGCTTCCACTCCGACGAGACTTCGAGTCGAAGGAACCCCACCCCCTCCAGGCTCCAGCGATCGATCTGTTTCTCTGACCGGGCAACAGAGCATCCGAGGCATCACAACATCTGAAATGTAGTTTCTGGATTTTGCTACGCGTACATGCCCTCATTGAAACTACAGCGTTCGCCGTATTCACCCTCCGCAACACGTCAACTAACGACTTCATTTGTCAGATCTTCATTAGTCTGCGCCCCGAATCTCCAAGCACATACGGACGATCACGAACAGGGTGGGCACGTACCCACTGGGGTACCATATCCGCGTTGATCCCCACGGGCGTCGTGGGCGCGCCCGCTCCTTATCCTCCTCGTTGCGCCCGCGAAGCAGGAGCGCACCGCCGGTGCTGGAGTCCCCGGGTCGCGAGGTGGCCACGAGGAGGGCTAGGCTAAATCGACTCAGGGGATTCCAGATCTATCAACTAAAGAGAGGCGTCGGCGCCGAATGAATCGGCGACGGGGGCACAGGCTTCCACTCTGACGAGACTTCGAGTCGAAGGAACCCCACCCCCTCCAGGCTCCAGCGATCGATCTGTTTCTCTGACCGGGCAACAGAGCATCCGAGGCATCACAACATCCGAAATATAGTTTCTGGATTTTGCTACGCGTACACGCCCTCATTGAAACTACAGCGTTCGCCGTATTCACCCTCCGCAACATGTCAGCTAACGACTTCATTAGTCAGATCTTCATTAGTCTCCGCCCCGAATCTCCAAGCACATACGAACGGTCACGAACAGGGTGGGCACGTACCCACTGGGTACCATATCCGCGTTGATCCCCACGGGCGTCGTGGGCGCGCCCGCTCCTTATCCTCCCCGTTGCGCCCGCGAAGCAGGAGCACACCGCCGGTGCTGGAGTCCCCGGGTCGCGAGGTGGCCACGAGGAGGGCTAGGCTAAATCGACTCAGGGGACACCGGATCTATCAACTAAAGAGAGGCGTCGGCGCCGAATGAATCGGCGACGGCGGCACAGGCTTCCACTCCGACGAGACTTCGAATCGAAGGAACCCCACCCCCTCCAGGCTCCAGCGATCAATCTGTTTCTCTGACCGGGCAACAGAGCATCCGAGGCATCACAACATCCAAAATGTAGTTTCTGGATTTTGCTACGCGTACACGCCCTCATGGAAACTACAGCGTTCGCCGTATTCACCCTCTGCAACACGTTAGCTAACGACTTCATTAGTCAGATCTTCATTAGTCTCCGCCCCGAATCTCCAAGCACATACGGACGGTCACGAACAGGGTGGGCACGTACCCACTAGGGTACCATATCCGCATTGATCCCCACGGGCGTCGTGGGCGCGCCTGCTCCATATCCTCCCCGTTGCGCCCGCGAAGCAGGAGCGCACCGCCGGTGCTGGAGTCCCCGGGTCGCGAGGTGGCCACGAGGAGGGCAAGGATAAATCGACTCAGGGGATACCAGATCTATCAACTAAAGAGAGGCGTCGGCGCCGAATGAATCGGCGACGGCGGCACAGGCTTCCACTCCGACGAGACTTCGAGTCGAAGGAACCCCACCCCCTCCAGGCTCCAGCGATCGATCTGTTTCTCTGACCGGGCAACAGAGCATCCGAGGCATCACAACATCTGAAATGTTGTTTCTGGATTTTGCTACGCGTACATGCCCTCATTGAAATTACAGTGTTCGCCGTATTCACCCTCCGCAACACGTCCGCTAACGACTTCATTAGTCAGATCTTCATTAGTCTTCGCCCCGAATCTCCAAGCACATACAGACGGTCACGAACAGGGAGGCACGTACCCACTGGAGTACCATATCCGCGTTGATCCCCACGGGCATCGTGGGCGCGCCCGCTCCTTATCCTCCCCGTTGCGCCCACGAAGCAGGAGCGCACCGCCGGTGCTGGAGTCACCGGGTCACGAGGTGGCCACGAGGAGGGCTAGGCTAAATCGACTCAGGGGATACCAGATCTATCAACTAAAGAGAGGCGTCGGCGCCGAATGAATCGGCTACGGCGGCACAGGATCTCACTCCGACGAGACTTCGAGTCGAAGGAACCCCACCACCTCCTGGCTCCAGTGATCGATCTGTTTCTCTGACCGGGCAACAGAGCATCTGAGGCATCACAACATCCGAAATGTAGTTTCTGGATTTTGCTACGCGTACATGCCCTCATTGAAACTACAGCGATCGCCCTATTCATCCTCCGCAACACGTCAGCTAACGACTTCATTAGTCAGATCTTCATTAGTCTCCGCTTGGAGATTCAGGGCGGAGACTAATGAAGATCTGACTAATGAAGTCGTTAGCTGTCGTGTTGCGGAGGGTGAATACGGCGAACGCTGTAGTTTCAATGAGGGCGTGTACGCGTAGCAAAATCCAGAAACTGCATTTCGGATGTTGTGATGCCTCGGATGCTCTGTTGCCCGGTCCGAGAAACAGATCGATCGCTGGAGCCTGGAGGGTGTGGGGTTCCTTCGACTCGAAGTCTCTTCGTAATGGAAGCCTGTGCCGCCGTCCCCGATTCATTCGGCGCCGATGCCTCTCTTTAGTTGATAGATCCAGTATCCCCTGAGTCGATTTAGCCTAACCCTCCTCGTGGCCACCTCGCGACCCGGGGACTCCAGCACCGGCGGTGCGCTCCTGCTTCGCGGGCGCAACGGGGAGGATAAGGAGCGGGCGCGCCCACGACGCCCGTGGGGATCAACGCGGATATGGTACCCCAGTGGGTACGTGTCCACCCTGTTCGTGACCGTCCGTATGTGCTTGGAGATTCAGGGCGGAGACTAATGAAGATCTGACTAATGAAGTCGTTAGCTGACGTGTTGCGGAGGGTGAATACGGCGAACGCTGTAGTCTCAATGAGGGCGTGTACGCGTAGCAAAATCCAGAAACTGCATTTCGGATGTTGTGATGCCTCGGATGCTCTGTTGCCCGGTCAGAGAAACAGATCGATCGCTGGAGCCTGGAGGGTGTGGGGTTCCTTCGACTCGAAGTCTCATCGGAGTGGAAGCCTGTGCCGCCGTCCCCGATTCATTCGGCGCCGACGCCTCTCTTTAGTTGATAGATCCAGTATCCCCTGAGTCGATTTAGCCTAGCCCTCCTCGTGGCCACCTCGCGACCCGGGGACTCCAGCACCGGCGTTGCGCTCCTGCTTCGCGGGCGCAACGGGGAGGATAAGGAGCGGGCGCGCCCACGACGCCCGTGGGGATCAACGCGGATATGGTACCCCAGTGGGTACGTGCCCACCCTGTTCGTGACCGTCCGTATGTGCTTGGAGATTCGGGGCGGAGACTAATGAAGATCTAACTAATGAAGTCGTTAGCTCACGTGTTGCGGAGGATGAATACGACGAACGCTGTAGTTTCAATGAGGGCATGTACGCGTAGCAAAATCCAGAAACTATATTTCGGGAGTTGTGATGCCTCGGATGCTCTGTTGCCCGGTCAGAGAAACAGATCGATCGCTGGAGCCTGGAGGGGGTGGGGTTCCTTTGACTCGAAGTCTCGTAGGAGTGGAAGCATGTGCCACCGTCGCCGATTCATTCGGCGCCGACGCCTCTCTTTAGTTGATAGATCTGGTATCCCCTGAGTCGATTTAGCCTAGCCCTCCTCATGGCCACCTCGCGACCCGGGGACTCCATCATCGGTGGCGCGCTCCTACTTCGCGGGCGCAACGGGGAGGATAAGGTGCGGACGCGGCAACGACGCCCGTGGGGATCAACGCGGATATGGTACCCTAGTGGGTACGTGCCCACCCTGTTCGTGACCGTCCGTATGTGCTTGGAGATTCGGGGCGGAGACTAATGAATATCTGACTAATGAAGTCGTTAGCTGACGTGTTGCGTAGGATGAATACGGCGAACGCTGTAGTTTCAATGAGGGCATGTACGCGTAGCAAAATCCAGAAACTACATTTCGGATGTTGTGCTCCCTCGGATGCTCTGTTGCCCGGTCAGAGAAACAGATCGATCGCCGGAGCATGAAGGGGGTGGGGTTCCTTCGACTCGAAGTCTCGTCGGAGTGGAAGCCTGTGCCGCCGTCGCCGATTCATTCGGCGCCAACGCCTCTCTTTAGTTGATAGATCTGGTATCCCCTGAGTCGATTTAGCCTAGCCCTCCCCGTGGCCACCTCGCGACCCGGGGACTCCAGCACCGGCGGTGCGCTCCTGCTTCGCGGGCGCAACGGGGAGGATAAGGAGCGAGGGCGCCCACGATGCCCGTGGGGATCAACGCGGATATGGTACCCCAGTGGGTACGTGCCCACCATGTTCGTGACCGTCCGTATGTGCTTGGAGATTCGGGGCGGAGACTAATGAAGATCTGACTAATGAAGTCGTTAGCTGACGTGTTGCGGAGGGTGAATACGGCGAACACTGTAGTTTCAATGAGGGCGTGTACGCGTAGCAAAATCCAGAAACTACATTTCGGATGTTGTGATGCCTCGGATGCTCTGTTGCCCGGTCAGAGAAACAGATCGATCGCTGGAGCCTGGAGGGGGTGGGGTTCCTTCGACTCGAAGTCTCGTCGGAGTGGAAGTCTGTGCCGCCGTCGCCGATTCATTCGGCGCCGACGCCTCTCTTTAGTTGATAGATCCGGTATCCCCTGAGTCGATTTATCCTAGCCCTCCTCGTGGCCACCTCGCGACCCGGGGACTCCAGCACCGGCGGTGCGCTCCTGCTTCGCGGGCGCAACGGGGAGGATAAGGAGCGGGCACGCCCACGACGCCCGTGGGGATCAACGCGGATATGGTACCCCAGTGGGTACGTGCCCACCCTGTTCGTGACCGTCCGTATGTGCTTGGAGATTCGGGGCGGAGACTAATGAAGATCTGACTAATGAAGTCGTTAGCTGAAGTGTTGCGGAGGATGAATACGGCGAACGCTGTAGTTTCAATGAGGGCATGTACGCGTAGCAAAATCCAGAAACTATATTTCGGATGTTGTGATGCCTCGGATGCTCTGTTGCCCGGTCAGAGAAACAGATCGATCGCTGGAGCCTGGAGGGGGTGGGGTTCCTTTGACTCGAAGTCTCGTCGGAGTGGAAGTCTGTGCCGCCGTCGCTGATTCATTTGGCGCCGACGCCTCTCTTTAGTTGATAGATCCGGTATCCCCTGAGTCGATTTAGCCTAGCCCTCCTCGTGGCCACCTCGCGACCCGGGGACTCCAGCACCGGCGGTGCGCTCCTGCTTCGCGGGCGCAACGGGGAGGATATGGAGTGGACGCGCCCACGACGCCCGTGGGGATCAACGCGGATATGGTACACCAGTGGGTACGTGCCCACCCTGTTCTTGACCGTCCGTATGTGCTCGGAGATTCTGGGCGGAGACTAATGAAGATCTGACTAATGAAGTCGTTAGCTGACGTGTTGCGGAGGGTGAATACGGCGAACGTTGTAGTTTCAATGAGGGCGTGTACGCGTAGGAAAATCTAGAAACTACATTTCGGATGTTGTGATGCCTCGGATGCTCTGTTGCCCGGTCAGAGAAACAGATCGACCGCTGGAGCCTGGAGGGGGTGGGGTTCCTTCGACTCGAAGTCTCGTCGGAGTGGAAGCCTGTGCCGCCGTCGCCGATTCATTCGGCGCCGACGCCTCTCTTTAGTTGATAGATCCGGTATCCCCTGAGTCGATTTAGCCTAGCCCTCCTCGTGGACACCTCGCGACCCGGGGACTCCAGCACCGGCGGTGCGCTCCTGCTTCACGGGCTCAATGGGGAGGATAAGGAGCGGGCGCGCCCACGACGCCAGTGGGGATCAATGCGGATATGGTACCCCAGTGGGTACGTGCCCACCCTGTTCGTGACCGTCCGTATGTGCTTGCAGATTCGGGGCGGAGACTAATGAAGATCTGACTAATGAAGTCGTTAGCTGACGTGTTGCGAAGGATGAATACGGCGAACGCTGTAGTTTCAATGAGGGCATGTACGCGTAGCAAAATCCAGAAACTACATTTCCGGTGTTGTGATGCCTCGGATGCTCTGTTGCCCGGTCAGAGAAACAGATCGATCGCTGGAGCCTGGAGGTGTTGGGGTTCCTTCGACTCGAAGTCTCGATGGAGTGGAAGCCTGTGCCGCCGTCGCCGATTCATTCGGCGCCGACGCCTCTCTTTAGTTGATAGATCTGGTATCCCCTGAGTCGATTTAGCCTAGCCCTCCTCGTGGCCACCTCGCGACCCGGGGACTCCAGCACCGGCGGTGCGCTCCTGCTTCGCGGGCGCAACGGGGAGGATATGGAGCGGGCGCGTCCACGACGCCCGTGGGGATCAACGCGGATATGGTACCCAAGTGGGTACGTGCCCACCCTGTTCGTGACCGTCCGTATGTGCTTGGAGATTCGGGGCGGAGACTAATGAAGATCTGACTAATGAAGTCGTTAGCTGAAGTGTTGCGGAGGATGCATACGGTGAACGCTGTAGTTTCAATGAGGGCATGTACGCGTAGCAAAATCCAGAAACTACATTTCGGATGTTGTGATGCCTCGGATGCTCTGTTGCCCGGTCAGAGAAACAGATCGATCGCTGGAGCCTGGAGGGGGTGGGGTTCCTTCGACTCGAAGTCTCGTCAGAGTGGAAGCCTGTGCCCCCGTCGCCGATTCATTCGGCGCCGACGCCTCTCTTTAGTTGATAGATCTGGAATCCCCTGAGTCGATTTAGCCTAGCCCTCCTCGTAGCCACCTCGCGACCCGGGGACTCCAGCACCGGCGGTGCGCTCCTGCTTCGCGGGCGCAACGAGGAGGATAAGGAGCGGGCGCGCCCACGACGCCCGTGGGGATCAACGCGGATATGGTACCCCAGTGGGTACGTGCCCACCCTGTTCGTGACCGTCCGTATGTGCTTGGAGATTCGGGGCGCAGACTAATGAAGATCTGACAAATGAAGTCGTTAGTTGACGTGTTGCGGAGGGTGAATACGGCGAACGCTGTAGTTTCAATGAGGGCATGTACGCGTAGCAAAATCCAGAAACTACATTTCGGATGTTGTGATGCCTCGGATGCTCTGTTGCCCGGTCAGAGAAACAGATCGATCGCTGGAGCCTGGAGGGGGTGGGGTTCCTTCGACTCGAAGTCTCGTCGGAGTGGAAGCCTGTGCCTCCGTCGCCGATTCATTCGGCGCCGACGCCTCTCTTTAGTTGATAGATCCGGTATCCCCTGAGTCGATTTAGCCTAGCCCTCCTCGTGGCCACCTCGCGACCCGGGGACTCCAGCACCGGCGGTGCGCTCCTGCTTCGCGGGCGCAACGGGGAGGATAAGGAGCGGGCGCGCCCACGAAGCCTGTGGGGATCAGGAGGAGGACGCTCGTGGGCAGCTGTTGGACCACGCCGCTGACTCCACCGACGCCGAGGCCGCCGCCACCACGTGCTCTACGCTCAACATCGCCAGAAGCACGACGACTTCTACACGGCTACCTGCACGTTCTCCACCTTTGACTGACACCCTCATTAATCCGAGGTGCCTTCTCTATTTTTCCCGTGGTGAATCCCTAAGTCCTGAGATGCTGGTGTTCTTTATTTTGCTGCATCGGAAAATGACAGTAACATATGCTTGTTTGGACATTAGAGAATATGCAGGGTTTTCATCTAGACATAGCGACAATACAGTGTGTATGCATATCTCCTATATCTTGTATGTAGAGATTTTGCTCTCTGGTGCTTATAAGAAATTAGGAGTAAAGAGAGAAATTTACATTTTGTCCATGTTACCACTCAGTGTTAATTGATTGATGAGATCTCTAGGTGCTTATAAGAATTCAGTGTACTGCCATCGTGTATGTATATTTTCCTGATAAACATTTCAGGTTTTTGTCATGGTGTCCATTGCAGCGAGGAGCAATTTCAAGTTTAGAAGCTTGGATAGGGTGGCTGTGTTCAATTGCAATATGGCTCGGTTGCGTCATTGGACAATAAATAAATAAATTGGAAACTATTTTGATGAGCATAATATTTTTATGATCTAACAGAACTCTGAGAGTTGGCCTATGCAAATTGGCCTATTTTTGCATACATGTTCTTTACTAAATTCTGATAGTTGGCCAATTTTTTTATACTGACCAGAATATCATATTTTCTTATCTGTTTTTGTTGGACGGTAGATTTCAGGGTCAACCAGGCAAGTGATATATGTGGGTAGTGGCTGACTGGCAGTAGCTCAAATTATAATTACCTTTTTATTTCCATAAACTAGAACTAAAGGTATTGAGTTTGTTTCAGTTTTCTTTTCTTGTGTGACTCTGACTCAAAACAGCTTGGTTCTAAGTTTAGATAAATTTGCTTTACTATCATATAGGGGAGAATAATAAACCTGCTTGCACTTTGCTTAGGTGAAGTACAATTAGAAGATTGCGGCCTAGGTCTATGAATGCCCGGGGTTTTGTCAATGTGGGCAAATTGATCAGTTTCATGTGAAACCATCCGCATCACTAGGCATTTCAGAGCGAAGATGCTGGCTTGTAACTTTCAGTTAAGTTTATCAATGCTTCAGTTAAGTTTCTCAATGCTTCCTTGGTTAGAGCCATGGCTGCTTCTTGCTTCCTGGGCGCCATGAACAGTAGGTACTTTTTGGATGAGCTGGATGTGCTCTGGTTTTTAGATGTTTTTTTCTGTTGATGCATTGAGATTTTAACATAACATTAATTTTTGTTGACATGTTCTTTTATCCAGGTTGAATCTCAGCGGCGACTTCTCCGTGACGAGGATCTTCTTGCCATCCTTGGATGGATTGGCCACTGACGGCCACTCCCCCAGCAGCAAGATGGCGTCCTGGAATCTTGTCGAATCTTGTCTTTGATGACAAAATTTTCCTTTTCCTTCTTTTTTTCTTTTCTGAATCCTGTCTTTGATGACTGAATGTTCCTTTCCTTTTTTTTTCTGTGATGTGCGGAACACCAGAACATCTCTCAACTAGCATCCATGAACAACAACCTGATGAAGAAGCACAACATCGATCCTTTGCAGTTCTCGAAATAAACCTTGATATCAGAGCAGTAAAGGTAGGAAATAATGTTCTATTTCAGAGTACTGCTGGCTTGAGCATGGTGGCATAGCAAGCAGATCCCATATTAACTTGAAAAGTTTCCTGATTTTTTTCATGTACCATTTGATTGTTGCAACTATTTATCTTCCATAGTTCCTGTTCTATCTAGACTTTAGATTAGTAAAGAAGTAATTGAATTCCTGATATGTGATATGCCCTTGTAGTTTAGCTTATCATACTAAACTAGAGCCAATTCCTTGTTCCTTTATTATTAGTCATACATTCTTTGAATGACTTCAGTATTTTTATGAGTACATCCATGCAACATATGTCATTTCACTTGAATAACACAACCAGTTTGATGCGAGAATAGATTAATGTGGCTCGTAGTGTTAGCACGGGCAATATATTAGTCTTCATAGGAGTAGAGATTGCTTAGTGGGTACAAACTATATATAGATATTAGATGACATCATGATACAAGTCTGTTGCTACAGGCAGTTTTGCTTTGTAAAGACAACGTGACACAAAAATTGATATTTGATATTGTGTTGCCGTTTGTTTAAAAAACTAATTTTGCTTCTTATTCGATTATGCTCACAGGTAGACAAGGCTACTGTGGAAGCGTCCATGGTGGGAGCAGCTTGATGGAATCAGCCTCTAAAAGACTAAAAACACTGATGAACTAGGAGAACAGGAGTACGAATTGTCTAATTTTAGAGAATGTTAGTGGGACCCTGCAAAGGTAGTGTTGGAGTACTTAAATCCTGCAGTGTTCGATGTCTAATTCTAGAAATCTTGATATATGTATTGAGTTGAGACTTGAGAGGCAGTGACGAGATTATGTAAAATTCTGATCCAGAACACTTAAACTCAAACGGCTATAGTTGTCCTCATCCTCATCTCTCTCTTGTGACCCTGCGCTTCTTCTCCCCCATGCTTCCTCTCCTCACACATTACTAAGCTCATTGCCTGCAAAAAAGTATAGACATCAAGGGGGGGGGGGGGGGGGGGGTGTATTCTCCATTTTACTAGGTCACTACATGACAAATTATGAAATCTTTTTCCAGCTATTGATTAAAGTTTTTCAGGGTGGAGTTTCAGAAAATGTATATACGGTTTAGTGATTAGGTGCTCCATATATAATAATACTCTGGCTTTTGTATGCACGGCACTGGATTACTTGTTAATGTGTGCCCAGTTTGTGATTTTGGTCTTAAGGGCATTGTTTCTCTGATCTGTTAGCTGGAATGTGTTAGCTGAACCTTAGTCCACAAAGAGGCAATCAGACCGTGATCTCCACATAAACCCAGATGGTGCGGCATACCGTTGTATTTTCATTTCATAACAATTGATTGTATCGAAGATACAGCCTGGTAGTTCCCATCTCTTATAAATTGGCATTTCACACACATAACATAGCTTAACATGGAACTAAACTAAAATACACTGAATAGTTATTTCAGTCGATTCATGATGATAACATCGTATTAGTAACATAATTGCACATGTAGTGGCGATACATAAGAGAACAACGGAATATTGACTGAAGATGGGATGTCTTTGTCAAAGCAGATAGATGAAACGATACATGAGATAGAGCTGATAAGTATATAAAGGAGTTCAGTACTCTAACGTGCCATTACATCAGCAATCAAACGAGTCTTGCCACCCCTTGGATTCTCTTCATCAGTGCTCTGCCGATTCTTTCTCTTCTGCTCTTCCTTCCATGATCCAAGGCTACAATTAGCCGATCTTCCCTTCTTTGTAGGTCTATCTGGACAACGAATATAAGATGGAGCACTGATAGGAGACCCTGATTGCGTACCACTGATTTGAATATCATTCGGAGATGGGCGACCGTCAGAGTGTGAACCAACTAAATCCATCGCTGCCATGCCTTGACGAAATGCTTCTTCGCTAAGCGGTTCTGCTCCATACGCAACCTTGAGCATTCGGCTTAGTAGAACCCTTTTCTTCAAGATGTCAATTGAGCCACGAAGTAAATCAAAATTACTCTTGCCTTCACTGGGGCCAACAAGTTCAGATCCATTCTTCATCCAACGAGGCATAATATTGTTCTTAGGTATCTCTTTAACATCCAAGTGTACAAGAACCTGCAGATTGGAAAAATGGGAGAATAGTTAACCATAGTCAGGTAATGATAGACACGTTCGAGTATAATATAAAGTATCACTAATTGATACCTTTAGAGAATGCCTACACAACATGCCCATATGCTCATACAACCCACACTGACACATGATTTTATCACAAGCATCATAGTGAACCTTATAGCGAACTTGATCAGGGTTGCCATCGAAAGCTGAGTGAGCTACTTCGAACCCGATTGGCGTCGCCTTGTCTGAACCCGATTGGCGTCTTGCTATGCAGGTTGAGTTTGATGCTCTGCAGGCAAATGACACCTGGACTTTGGTTCCCCGGCCGCCCGGTGTCAACCTTGTTATCGACAAATGGGTGTTTCGTCACAAATTCAAGTCTGATGGCTCTCTGGACCACTACAAAGCTCGGTTGGTGCTTCACGGTTTTACACAGCGTCCGAGTATTGATTATGATGAGACCTTCAGTCTTGTGGTCAAGCCAGCAACTATTCGGGTTGTTCTGACTCTGGCACTATCTCGTTCATGGCCGATTCATCAGCTTGATGTGAAGAATAATTTTCTCCATGGCACCTTGACCGAGACAGTATACTGTGTTCAGCCTGCTGGTTTGTTGACTCCTCCCGTCCAGATTATGTGTGTCGTCTGAACAAGTCTTTGTATGGGTTAAAGCAAGCTCCACGTGTCTGGCACCGTCGCTTTGCCTCTCACATCACCTCTCTTGGGTTCACTGAGGCTAAGTCTGATACTTCATTGTTCATTTATTGTCGAGGCTCCGAGATGTCTTTCTTGCTCCTATATGTTGATGATATTGTTCTGACTGCTTCCTCCATGAGCTTTCTTCAGCGGATCATTACAGCTCTCTACCAAAAATTCTCTATGACGGATATGGGTCCCTGCATCACTTCCTTGGAATCAGTGTTCAGCGCCACCAGGACAGTCTCTTCCTCTCGCAGCGTCAGTATATGCTGGATATTCTGGAGCGTGTCGGTATGCTCAACTGCAAGCCTTGCAGTACCCCTGTTGATACTCATGCCAAGCTTTCTGCCGATGGTGTCACTGTTGCCGACCCCACTCACTACCGCAGTATTGCTGGAGCACTACAGTATCTCACCTTCACCCGTCCAGATATTGCATATGTTGTTCAGCAGGTCTGCCTCTATATGCACGACCCTCGGGAGCCTCATCTTGGTGCTATGAAGCGCATTCTCCGCTATCTTCGGGGCACTTTGGATCTTGGTCTGCACCTCCACCGGACCTCACCGGCTCATCTTACTGTCTACACGGATGCTGATTGGGCGGGATATCCTGACACACGCAAATCCATATCTGGGTATGCGGTGTTCCTCGGGGACAATCTCATCTCTTGGTCGTCCAAGCGTCAGCCAACGGTGTCCAGGTCCAGTGTTGAGGCGGAGTATCGGGCTGTGGCCAATGGCGTTGCTGAAGCCTGGTCGTTGCGACAGCTTGTGCAACACCATCCTCTTCGCCGCGCCACAGTGGTGTATTGTGATAATGTCAGTGCTGTTTACCTCTCCACCAACCCAGTCCAGCATCCGCGAACCAAGCATGTTAAGATTGATCTGCACTTCATTAGAGAACGAGTTGCCCTCGGTGAAGTTCGCGTTCTACACGTTCTCACTACGTCCCAGTACACCGATGTCTTCACCAATGGTTTGCCGACGTCCGTCTTCACAGAGTTTAGGTCCAGTCTCAATGTTCGCGGTGCTCCTAGTTTAGACTGTGGGGTAGTGTTGGAATGTAATTGGGCTCATGGGCCTGTCTATTGTGACTCCCCACCTAGCCTATATATGTACACTCACTGTGCCTGAGTAATACATCAAGTATTCCCCAATTATACTCTTTCACAGATTGCCATAGCAGAAGCGGATGTGCCGAGCAGCAGCTCGGTGCTTGGCCCTGCCAATTTGCCGAAGCTGCCATGGCTGCCGTGGAGGCGGCGCCCTTGTTTGTGCGGCACGTACGCGGCAGCATCATGCTGTACGGGAGATATGCACTGCGATAAGATGACCTTCTTGCCCCTTGTGCAATTACCATAATACTCGCAAATAAATAAAATTAACTAAAGAAGCACCTCCAACCACAGTAAAAGAGGTCAATTCATATGAGTTGGAGTGGATTGAAACTTGAACTAATTAAATTACATCATAATTGACTCTAATCCACATAAAGTCGTTTAGTCTCCCAAAATAGATTATTTAATATTTTTAAAATTTAAATTTCAGAATCTATAAACTTACAATAATATTTGGGACCTTAAAAAGTTTTAACTGAAAAAAGTTTCAATAGATCGCATTGAGAGCTACAATTTTAATATATATAAAGTTTTCCTTTATTGGAGTTTATATAAAAAGTTATGAATATTTTTTGATATTAAATTTTTAGAACACCCAGTTCGTTATTGAACTACAAAGTTTCTTATTACATCTCAATATTAGATCGCTTATTGCCTTCATTGGATATTAGAGCTATTTTTTTTTGAGAACTACAAAGTTGTTTCTTACTCTAAAAATAAAACTTATTGAACATTAATGTATGGACAAAAAAACAAACTAGGGCCCTGTTCGCTTGAGCTTGAAGCCAGTTTGGCTGATTCGTAGAATTGATTTTTTTAAGAGAATAACATTGTTTTATGACTAATTTGTATGGATTAAATGCAGCAGAATAGCTCAACAAATGAATAGGGCCCTGTCTTCCATCCTTATCCACCCGCCAGCCCACACACTATATTCATGACATCCCGCGGAAGAAATTTTTCACCATTGATTCCAGTTTTATTCATGATACTACTTTATAAGCACAACTGCACAAGTACATCAGATCGCTAATATGCAGTCGTGCGCGGTGTATCATTCCATCGTATATATAGTTGTACTGTCCCGATCCGTTTGGGTGTTGCATACCAAGCAATACCATACGAATACGATGGGAGGACGCATGATCCGGGGCAGGAGCCATCAGGGACGTGGGTTCTCTCCGTTGGACGAGGGAAGCGGTGTGGCAGGGTAGTAGCCACCGGGCCCACCACCGCGAACATAGGGACGTCTAGGCTAGGGATGAAAACGGTCGGAAACGGTTGGAAAACTTCTTAACCGTTTTCTACTTTTATATTTGAATACGAAAATGAAAACGAAAGCGGTAACATCGGACACGAAAACGAACACGAATTTGCGGAATACCTAGAATTTCGAAAATGAACCAATTCGAGCGGAATTATACCGAACACAGACGGTATATGAAAAATCAATACAGAATACCGACCTACAATGCATAACAATTGACAAGTGTCATTGTGGCAAATTTCGATCGCAAGAAAGAACACTTATCAATTTAATTTCTTTCACAAGAGAAAAAAAGAAAAAAAATAAGAGGAAAATTTGAGATGCCATTATAAATAGACTAGAAAGTATAGCAACCGTCGTGCAACACCGTACAAGTGATTAGTCCTGCCTCAGCGACTCAGGGAGCCGCGATGGGGTGAGCTACCTATATAATACGATCCATGGACATCAATACTCTACACTTACCTTTCTCTATTTGCCTGGACAGTAATGACCAACAACCAAATTCGGTTTAAAATAAATTTTGAATTAAGGATATTTCGGATTAAAAGTAGAAAAGTAGAAAATGGTCGAACTCGGTCGAAAAACTCCTCAACCGTTTTCTACTTCTACATTTGAAATACGAAAACGGAAGCGAAAACAGTAAAATCGAACAAGAAAATACGCATTCGATCGGATTAAATATAGAAAACGATGCAGTTCGGTTCGGGATATTTCCGTTCCGTTTTCATCCTTAGCCTGGGCACGCGCCGTGCAAGCACACAGGATGGTCAGGGTCCAAAGCGCCGCCACCAATACCTAAGCATGGAAAATTGAAAATCATGTCAAATGCTTAGTTTAATATCAAATTTGAAAATAAAGAATGAATGAAACAAAAGAAAATAAGACAAATCGTGAAACATTATTTAAATATCAAATTTGAAAATAAAGAATGAATGAAATAAAAGAAAATAAGACAAAATGGTTGAAGTTGCCACTGCTTCCTCGTTGTCTCGCTCCGTGATCTTCCGTTCGTGCAGATGAAAAACAACAATAAAAAATGGGAGGAAAAAAAAAGAAAAGGTTAATAGTTGGCGAACCCCAAAATGCTCACTAAAGACCACACACCCTTTGGCAATAGCAGGTGACCGTGTGTCGTGACCTGCTGCACGACCAACGCGGGACTCCAAGGGCAGATCTACACGAGGACTAGGGGATTCTAGCCCCTTACAGCTGGTGTATCAATAAAAACCTCTACAACTAAAAAGCACCAAATATCCAGGTCTGCCAGGCAGGACCAAAGCTCTCTACCTCATGATAGGTCACTATGGCTTTTTCTCCACTCCTCATATGCCACTCTTAAAAAAAATTATTTTTTCTTATATTTTGCACCATGTCACTTCCCATCTCTTTGGGAATCGTTCGGACTCGCTTCATTTCTATTCTTAAATCAAACAAAAAAAAATATATGTTTCCCAATTATTTTATTATTAATCTAATATAAGACATCACATAGCATATGTCTTGAATTTTACTGTAATCTTGTCTATAGGACTCCACCTCATGTGCAATAAATCAATAACTTATTTAGTTCGTAAACTTATGTGTACTAATATGATAATGTTTTTAAGACATTGTTTATATCTTTGATCAACACCAAATGTCCAGGTCTACCAGGCAGGACCAAAGCTCTCTACTCCATGATATGTCACTATGACCTTTTCTCCACTCCTTATATGCCACTCTTAAAACAATTATTTTTTCCTACATTTTGCACCATGTCACTTCCCACCTCTTTGGGATCGTTCAGACTCTCTTCTTTTCTATTCTTAAATCAAACAAAAAAAGATATATGTTTTCCAATTATTTTATTATTAATCTAATATAAAAGACATCACATAACATATCTCTTGAATTTTACTGTAATCTTGTCTATAGGACTCCACCTCATGTACAATAAATCAATAATTTGTTTAGTTCGTAAACTTATGTGTACTAATATGATAATGTTTTTAAGACATTGTTTATAGCTTTGATCTGAGATAAATATATTATATTATCCGCATTAAAAATATTACATGAGTTTTCACAAAACATGAAATATGGTGGTATATTTATTGATTTATTGCACATGGGATGCAGTATTAAATACTATAAAACATGACACTTTTTAATAATAATAATATACACGTTCATATTAAATTATTATGGTATATTTTTTTCTGTCGCAATGCACGGGCATTATCCTAGTATAAGAAGCATGAGGAAGTAGAAGAGGTAGAGGAAAGAAAAAAAATAAAGAGATAAGAAAGGATAAGAAAACTAGTCCCCTCCAATCTTATTCTACATCCGCCACTACCATCAGGGCGCGCTGGCCGCCTGATGGCAATAGCGGTTGGGGCCAACCTGTCAAGGGGCGATGGCTGGCGGTAGCCAAAGGACCTTGGAGAGGGGAGAAGTAGCGGTGGTAGTCTGCAGCCAGCATAGCGCCATCGTCATCGGCGGAAGCGAGGCAGCATGATGTGCCACACTCTGTATCCCATGCTCCTCCTCTGCACCCTCATCCTCTTGCTCTCCATGTCATATGAGCATGTCATATGAGCACTGCCTGCATGAATGGTAGCTAGTCGAAGAGGAACCGAGCGAAGAAGACCGATGGTCAGATAGGAACGACTTTACGTATAACTGGTCGTGAAATAGAGACGCTTCGTTCTTGAGGGTTGCTTCATCAGCTGCTACATGAGGACTTATGGTGGTGGAACCCTGGATGACGTAGTGGGGCCCTATAATAATGTGGTTTAAGGAGATGCAAGAGAAATAAGCTGGTAGAGTTTTGTTTTATAGAAGTTGATTTCAAAAACGACCGTTCACTTTATAGAGACACTCTGAAAAATAATCATATCTATAAATAATTTTTAGAGGCCATTCTCTTATTTTTAAAATCTTTCCATCGCATATTTAGATGTTTTAAAGCCTCGTGTCACCTAGGCGACAGAATAGTTTATAACATCTGAATCTCATTTAAAGTGGGAAACAGGTGTCAGAGGTCCACCGGATATCCAAAACTGTTACTACAAAATATAAATCTAAGGTACCAGATGTACAGATAAAGAAAAAAACATGGAAGATAAATTTGATAATAAATCAAAATAAAACATAAAGGCAAATTGGAATAAATCCAAAGGGACAATTAAACTTTTATGAACCATGTTGTAATGTTATATTGGTATTTGTTAATGTTATATTGACATGTAGAATGTTAGAAACATATTTGTGTTCATCAAATTTCATATTTGGTATGTTTTTAGCATCAATAACGGGTGTTTTTCATATTTTCTTAATAAAAACACTATCTGTCTTAGCATCGCTATAGCTGCTAAAAAAATTACCGCTATTTTTTAATAACCCACTATTTAAAACTTTGATTACATTACTGTTGTGGCTTTATCTTCTCAAATCATTCTAGCAATAACACTGCTTATTCCTGTAGTCAAGAGTAAATTTTAACGTCGGTAGCTAAACTTGACTGGTGATGTCATCCTGATATCTGAACTTGTAAAGTGATATCTGAGTGTCCCTAAACTTGGTTGACGGGTGCATTCTGGTTCTTGAACTTATAAGGTGATCACCACAGGTCTCTATAATTAGTCGGCAATGTTATCTTAGTCCCTAAACTTAGCTTTAAGCCTCGTCTGAGTCAAAATAGATCGATCTAAAAACTTAATATAAAAATATAATAAAAAAATTATAACTTTTTCATACAAACTCGACTAAAGACAAACTTTATATTAAAATTATAGTACTCGATGTGATCTACAACTTTGTAGTTGAAAAGTATTTGAATTAAAACTCTTTAGTGCCCTAAAATATTATTTTAAGTTTATAGATTTGAAATTTAAAATTTAAAAATATCAGATAATCTTGGATATTGAAATAGTCTATAAAGAAGTTATAACTCTCAATATGATCTACAGCTTTGTTGTGGAAATATTTTTTATTTAGAATTGTTTGGGGCTCCAAAATATTATTATAAATTTACAGATTTTGAAATTTAAAATTATCAAATAATCTTGGATATTGAAATAGTCTATATAGAAATCATAGATCTCAATATGATCTATAACTTTGTAGCTGAAAATTTTGATATTTAAAGTCATTTAGTCTGCCAAAATATATTATTTGATATTTTTAAATTTTAAATTTCAAAATCTATAAACTTACAATAATATTTGAGATCCTAAAAGTTTTAATTTAAAAAATTTTTAACTACAAAGTTGTAGATCGCATCGTGAGCTACAATTTTAATATAAAGATTGCCTTCGTTGAATTTTGTACGAAAAAAGTTATGATTTTTTTTTGATATTAAGTTTTTAGAACACCAAGTTTTGACTACACGAGACTCAAAACCAAGTTTAGAAACTGGCATGATACAATCGATAAAGTTTAGGGACTAGTATTGATCACCTTATAAGTTTAGGAACCAAAATAATAACACCGGCTAAATTTAAAGATCTCCAGATATCACTTAATAAGTTTAGGGACTACCGACCAAGTTTAATGACATTACCGACCAAATTTCACTATTGGACTTCGGTTCTTTGAAGGCCCAAAAACCCTCGGCAAAGACCCCTCGGGAAATTTTGAGTCGGCGAATAGGGTATTTGCCGAGGGCCCTTTATCGGACACTTGTCGAGTGCCCGACGAAGAGGGTCTTTGCTGAAGGCCCTTAAAAAATTTAATTGGAGGAGACACCCACTAGGCCCTAGTCATTGTTTTTTTCTAGAATTTGAGCACACATTTTAGTACACTTTGCGGCGGTGGGAATTCGAACTCGCGACCTCTCTCTCGCGTGATTTTTGCTTTAACCAGTACACTACAAAAACATCATATGTGTCTATACAGTTTTAATTCCCCACATATTATATCAAACTGAGTGTAAATTGCTTTTTTGAGGCCCTAAATGAATTCAAATAAAAAGTTATCAACTATAAAATTTCATAACTTTTCAAGATCTACAAACTTTATTTTGGGTGTTTTTCCATTCGAGGTCATTTAAAAAATTTGTATTTTGAATTTCTAAAATTCAAACATAGGTTTAGCATGGCAAGATGAACTCAAATGAAAAAGTTGTTAACTACAAAGTTTCATAACTTTTTGAGATCTACAAACTTTATTTTGGGTATTTTTCATCCAAGGTCATTTAAAAAATTCATATTTTAAAATTTTGAAATTCAAACATAGGTTTAGCATGGCAAGATGAACTCAAATGGAAAATTTGTCAACTACAAAGTTTCATAACTTTTTGAGATCTACAAAATTTATTTTGAGTGTTTTTCCATCCGAGGTCATTTAAAAAATTCGTATTTTGAATTTTTGCAATTCAAACGTAGTTTTAGCATGGCAAGATGAACTCAAATGAAAAAGTTTTCAACTACAATATTTCATAACTTCTCAAGATCTATAAACTTTATTTTGGATGTTTGATCATTTATTCATTCGACATAATGGTTCTAACATTGTCTCTCTACTAGTTTCATAAAACTTGTCGGAGACATATATATTTTGTGAACAACATTAATACCGATTTATCAAATAAAAAATGACCAATATAAACTATATAGATCCTAAAAAATTATACAACTTTGTAGTATAAATTTTTTCCATTTGAGTTAATTTAGTGCTTCAAAATGTGGCCAAAAGAAAGGCCCTCGGTAAAGAGGTCTTTGCCGAGTGCCTACCTTTTGGCCCTCGGCAAAGATTGACCAAATCTGGCACTCGGGAAAGATATTATTTGCCGAGTGTCTGAGATTTGGCCCTCGGCAAATCCAAACCCCTCGGTAAAAATAAAATTCCGGTAGTGTTTATTAAGGACTGAGGTTTGGATTTTACTTTTATAGTCAAACACCAGCAATGCACCACCGCCTCACTGGCAGCCACAAGGCGCAAGCGCCGGGCAAGGGAGCTGCACTGTGCTACGCCTAGGCGAGCACAGGAAGCCACACAACCGCATTGAGAGAGCAGGCATGCACTAGGAGGCTTTAAGTTGTGTTAGGATTGTTCTGCGGCTGCTTTATACGAGACTCTGTATTGCCAGGAAAGCTTAACTTGTGATTGGCAGGGCGCATATGGGCTTAGCCAGGCTTTGGTGTTCCCTTCCTCTTTCTCACCTCATTTGTCCCCCTCGGTTCCTCATCCTTGTGTCTTCCTCGGCCAGCCGCCCACCTTAGATCTGGGCATCGTGGCTACCGGTGTTCACCAGATTTGGTGGCCGCTGTGTTTCAGCTGGGGATGCCTAGGCTGCAGTGTTTAGCTCGATGTTCCACAGGTTGCACACGTTGTATAAGCACACTTTCTTTCTATTCCCAAACTGCTCAGCCCAAACATAGCACATAGCAGATCACCAGAGCTTAATCCTTATGCTTCTTGTGCTAGTTTTTGAATTTCTCAAACAACAAGAGATTTGCTATATTTTGGACGTCTAAAATATAACATCTTTTCAAACGACGACTAACGATCTCCATTTAATGGTTCAAATTTATTAACACAAATCACAATAAATAAATGATAATTTTTTTTGTGGAAGGATAAAGATAAATCATTTGATAGGAGTATTCTGTGAAACAAACGCAGCTAATATAAAGGGAACACATGCTGACATTATAATGGAAGTAGAAAAACATATAATAGAACTAATGACACATGTTTTTAGGTAGAGTCCTGTGTGTCCTACTGAAACTGAACCTAACAGAAGTACCACCGGAAAGATCAATCTAATAAACACCAACCTAACAGAAGTACTGGAAAGATCATTCTAAACACCATTTGCACCATTGCCTACGACGTCATCATAGGTGTCCTGTAGCTCTTCCACAAGCTTCTGCAAAGCCATGGCCGAAGTTCCACCGTGGCTCACCGCTGACTTGGCTGCTTGCTGCGCCCACGCAGCCTTCTCCCGCATCTGTTTCGCGGCCTTGCATTCGGTGTCCATTAGCTCCCGTACCTTCTCCTCCACCGCCGCGCTCCCGACGACGTCCGCGCCAGCCTTCAGGGCTATTCTGACGCCGACGCTGACGCCGATGATGTTGGCCACGTGCCTTGCGTTCAGGTGCTGCTCCGCCATCATCGGTCACGCCAGCATGGGCTTCCCGGCGGCGAGGCTCTCCATCACCGAGTTCCACCCGCAATGGCTCACGAACCCACCGACTGCCTTGTGGGCCAGAACGCTTCTCTGCGGGACCCATCCACGGACGATCTGGCCGTTGGGCCCCACGTCCACCGGTGGCGACCATGTGTTAGATCGGACAGCCCAGAGGAAGGGATGGCCGGACTGCACCAGCCCGTGCACCAGCTCGTCCAGCTGCGCGTCCGTGATGTCGGCCTGCGTCCCGAACGAAACGTAGACCACTGACTCCGGCTGCTGCGCTGCCCTCTCGTCTAGCCACGAGAGACAGCCCTCGGGGTCATGCTCCTTCTCACCGCCGTTCGCCGTGTCGTCATCGTCGGCGGCCTGGAACAGCGGGCCGACGAGCCACGCGCGGGCTCCTGCCTCGTAGAACGACTCCAGGGCCGGCACGTAGGCCTCGTCGAGCGCCGTGAAGCTGTTGCTGAGGACGCCCCAGCCGCGCACGTCCGAGTCACCGATCTCGTCCATGAAGAAGCGCGTGAACGGGTTGTCCGGGTCGGCCCTCTTGGTGACCCCGTCGGGGACCTCTTCAGCCCTCACAACCACGTGCTCCGGCATGCCGGGCACCTAGATCACGGCCCCGGGCGCGAAGCTGGGCGGCGGGCTCTCGGCCAGCGCCTTGCAGATCGCCGAGGCGAAGCAGGACATGCCGTTGAACATGACGCGGCGGATGCCCGCGTCGGCCGCGACGCGGCGCGTGAAGCCAAGGAAGAAGTTGGAGACGAGCGCGAGCGGCGGGGACGGCTGCGACGCCAGGAACTCGGCGAAGGGAGCGCGCAGGAGCCCCGTTGCGTGCATGAACGGCAGGTGCAGCTACGGGCATGGGAGCGCGTTGGTAGACTCGACGCCCGCCGGCAGCGGCGGGAACGACGGGAACGGGAGCGCGACGAGGTCGACCGACGCCGACAGATGGCTCCGGGCTAAGGCCACGTTGCCCGGGGTCGTCACCAGGGTCATGCGAAGGCCACGCCTCCCGTGTTGCGCCGAGAGTGTCGTCGCGAAGTGGAGCAGCGGGAGCATGTGGCCCTTCGCCATGAAGGGGAAGATGACGACATGGCCGCGACCGGAGCCTGGCACGGGAACGTCGTTGCCGGGACCGTTCGCGCCATGGTGGGACGCGGGGAGGAAGCCATCGGCTGTTGCGGAGGCGTCGTTCGGTGTGGTGGCAGGAGTGCCGTTGGGACTGGCGGTGGCGTTGGTAGTGTCAACGGTGGCGTTGGTCATGGCAAGGGCACCGTTGGCGGCGGCGGCGGCGGCCATGTTAGGGATGCGGCTTGCGTAGTACTGAGAAAGTTAAATCTGCTCTCAAGAGCAGATGCCCTCACACATGCTGCCGTTGGATGAAGACCTCGTGATATGTGCCCTCACACATGTATTCAAATACCCTGTGATTTAACTATACTGCAAAAGCTAGCACATATCCCAAAGCACAATCCAACGGTTGCATGTCTAAGAGTATGTGCCCTTAAGGGCAGAATTTCCCGTAGTACTAGGAGAAGCTGCAGGCAGACTGCTAACACTAGTATATATCTCTCCTATTTGTAAGGCATCTCCAACAACTCTGTATTCCTTCCCGTGAAGGCCAGCGTCCAACAGATCCTGCATCCCGATCTCCTTTATCCCCCGTTTTCCGCTTGGTGCGTTAAGCGATCAGTAACGCGAGAGATCAGCAGCGTCCTTTTCTTTCCTGCACGGTTTAGGGCAGCTCCAGTCCTTCGTTCGAACGGAACGGAACTGACAAAAGTTCGACGAGACGCAGTTTGGTTTGAGTGCTCCAGTGCTTCGTTTGTATACTCGTCAAACGGGCAGCATGACACAGTACTGGCTTACCATGGTGTGCCTCATAGTGTTGTCATGTCGAAGTACTAGTCGAGGCACGACACTAAGAGAACTTAGTCGTAATGGGTTGTGCCACTGGGCACAGCGGCACTGTAGTGCCCGTGCCGATACTGACACTAAAGAGTAATACACCTCAATGGACTCAGAAAAACAAGATATAGATCAATAGACTACAATAATTTCACTTTATCTAATGATAGATCAAAATCATATTAAAAAACAGACTTCAAATTCACAGATTAACAAGAAGAGATAACAAAAACACATTTTATTAGAAGCTTTAGTGCTCAGCCTGGGCATTCAGAAAATACCGAACCGATCGGTTCGGTTCTTCGGTAAATTTGGCCGATCGGTTCTAAAAAATTTGGTACCGGTTCGGTTCGGTATCGATAAATCTGGTTCGGTTCCGTTATTTACCGAAGAGTACCGAACTAATCATATAGAAGATGTAATGACATGTTCAAAAACTATTTTTAATTTGATTTCATCGATAATAATAGTGCAAAATACATATACATGTAAAAGTCCACAAGACTATAAGTTTGAGTGCCAAAAACACATAATAAAATAGTCTACAATAGTACAATAAATAATATAACGACACTCAAACTTATCATATTTCAGGTAAATTCGGTAATTTGGTTCTGTCCGGTATTTACCTTGGTAAATTCAGTTCCTGGAAAATAGAAACCGAATTTTTCGGTTTCGGTATTTTTCGGTACGGTTCTCGGTATTTCGTGCCTAGGGCTGTTTAGTGCAATGGTCCGTCTCATTTAAAACCCGTCTAGCTAAAATTCACCCTTGTGAAAAACCCTGACATGGAAAAAGAGTGCAGCTCAGCTCTATCAAAGTTCATTGTGCTTACATGAAAGCCCACGAAGTCCAGAATATTACAGTCCCATTACATAAATCAACACAAAGACACCAATTGAGATAAAGTTCTTCAAATGCTTCTTCAAGCTCCTTGTCCTCCATCATGTGTTGCAGCCTTGCTTCAGCAACCTCCCAATCTTTGATGCAGGTCAGCATCTCCAACATCTCTGACTTCAGCCTCTTCTGCTGCTCCTTGATGATTCTGCCGGTCATTCTAAAAGTGGTTTTCTAAAGATATAGTAGACACATGAACAATTAAAATATCTTTAGCCATGATTGATAACACTGGATATGTGAGTTGTCCTGATAACACCGGTTCAAGATGTTAAAATTATCATTTAAATGGTTCACAGTGTCGCAGTCCAAATAAGAAATAAGTTCAAAAATATTAGAAGTTGAAGAACTTACAGCCTGCAGTAGAGTAGTTGTAGAGGTATCTCTAGCCATGCTTTAGAGTAGCAGGTAGAGGATACATACCACCAGAACCAACAACATCATCATCATTATCATAGATTTCATCCCAAGCAGACCTTTTCTTACCAAACAGGTTAGGAGGGGTTGTCCTCCACAACCTAATAGATCATATTTCTCTTCATACTTATTGTAAACATCAGTAGGTCTTGCTCTAGTGCCAAGTTGGTAAGCAGTATAATCTGTACTAGTAAGGTTACCCAACCTCCGACTTCTGCTTCAGACGACAGCACAAACTATCTTCACTTACGAGTAATGGTCCTCTGCTATGGTAAGCTATCCAATGACTACCAGAGCTAGTGGGAATAATGCTAGTGGGATGAAGGTTATAGGGTAGGGTCAAGGAAGTACCTAGTTTATTTAGGAATTTTCTGGCAATTTTTGGAAGCATGGAAATAGTACTTTTAATCTTCCGTGTATGATCTGGGGTGCGCATAGCAAATCCTGCTCTAAACTGACGCACGGTCCAGACTCCAGACTATGGGCGCTGCATGCTGGTGCCTGGTGCTCGTACCTCTCATTATTTGGCTGTGTGCTCTTCTGAGCCGATCGGTGGGTTGGGTGCCCTCCCTCTATGGTCTATGTGAACCAAGTCCGCAAAAGGGAAGGAGTGGGAGTCGTGCTATTGTGTGGGTCCCACATGGGATGGTGTCGTCCACCTATTGGCTCGGTGACGTGGTTGAGAACCTCAGATGCCTTCACCCATCGTCCTCATCCTTTATGCACTTGAGTTGCTCTTCTTATTTTCCAAGCTAGGGAATCTGGGTCTACCCCACTTAGAAGATTTATCCTTAAATCTTCTATTTTAATACCAGATCTGATTTTTAATTTTGGAAGGTATTTTGAGCAGATCTTTCCTTTATTCGAGTGGATCTTTTCTTTTTCATCAGAGCGAAGATGCAAATTTGTGGTACCTTTTGGTGATGGCAGAGTCAGGAGGGGTTCATTTCTTGCGGCTTCCATGGGTGGGGATGCTATCGATATTGTATCTTTTGTTCTTCTTCTCGGAGGATGAGAGAGCTTCTTCTTGCATCTTGCAGGCTTCTTTTGCTCGGATCTGACGGAATGATGGACTTCCTTTAGTTGTTGGTCGTGGTGGTCTTCATCTTGTTTTTGAGCTTCGATAATGGCACTCTTAAGGTTTCTTGTAACGGTTGCTTGAGCTTGTGCTTCTTTGAAGTGCCTGTGGAGCTTCAGATTGCAGATCTCAGCTTCTTCTACCATGTTCTTGGTGGTTGGGAGGAGTTGAGCTATGGTGGCGTGTTGGTGTGTGCAGGCTGCTTTGGTGAGGGGCAGTGGGCTTTTCTTCGTAGTGGAGGAGTGGATGATGGCGAGAGGGTTTTGGATCTTGAGGTTGATGGCGAGGAGTGGCTCATCTTGCATCTTTGTAGTGTGCCAAGGGGGTGAGGCTTATAGGAGAAGCTTGGCTGAGATTTTTTTGTCGGGTAGCGGGGAAGGTTGTAGTTGGGGGTTGCTAGTTCTGGTGGTGTGGTCAAAAGGAAGGTGATAAGGTGGTTGTTTGATGGGAGGTGATGGTATGGGTGTCGGGGCTTTTGCTGTTTAAACCAGGGAGATGAGTGGGGCGAGTGGTTGAGATGAAGGTATGGGCATAATTGAAGGCAAGATTTATGACTTTTGCTGTATATATGTTGGAGTCAATTATAAGCCCGTAGTAATATTGACCATGCCATCTTATTTTTCTCCTTTTCTTCCAAAATATATCTCCTTGATGCCATCATATTTCTTCAATTACCATTTCCAATTTTCTTCCTTTCTTGGTAGCTCAATATTTATTATAGCATCCTGTAGTGAATACCTTTTTGCTTTCTACATTACCATCTTTATATTCCCTTAAATTTTTATTCTTCTTCTCTCTCTTTTTTTTGTTCTTGTTGCTATACCATCTCCATAAAGTCCTGGTTGCTATAATTTCTTGAAATCCTTAGCTCATATTATTGATCTTTATGCTCAGTGATCTTCTGACAGTTTGTGTATATATGTATATCTTAGAATCCATGCTTTCAAACTTTCCATAATCATTTCCAAATTATCCACATATTTCTCTAACTTATTTTATCTTTTCTGTCTTCCAAAAATTATCTTCTAATCATTCTGGTCTGCTAAAATATTTCTTGTAGTTGTCTTCTTCGTGCATGATTATCCACAGTCTTCTCTTTGAGAAAGGGGTGAGAGGGAAGAGGAAAAGGATTTGTAGAACAGGGTGAGAGGGAAAAGAAAAAGGAGAGAAAAAGATCTATTCCTAATAGAGAGGGGTAAGCATTAGATAGGGAGAGAGATCTAATGGGGCAGTTGTAACTAGAACAAACAAGGTTCGTTGTTACTTTCGTGTAAAGGGCTTTCCTAATTATTATGCTACCTAACGTTACTACTCCTATATTTTGAATGGGATAAGAACAGGGAGAAAAGTTGTTTTTGAAATAGAAGGTCAAGGTAAGGTGAGAGACAAGAATTATAAGTAGTAGTTTTCGAAAATAGATTTTTAGAAAGAAAAGCGGGTGTCTCTAACTAACGACCATGTTAAGGTTTCGTCCTAGTCCAAGTATGGCTCTGATACCACCCTGTGAGGGCCCCCTTCTAGAGGGTCCACTGTGCATCGTATCAGTCCCTAGATCAGTTGCTGATACGCACAGATCAACAAGATTGATATCAAAATCCATACTTTTATTGCTAACGGGGAAGACATGTTACAAGGTTCATATCACAAGATAGGCCACGGGCCTTTTAACAAACATCAGAGTCTAACACAACGATCCTATAACGTCGTGGCTCCATTCCGACAGGCAGCTTGGATTGCGGACGTAAACCTTATCCTATGCGCGTTCCTAAGTCGTCGTCCTTACGTAGCTCCTTCTTGTGGTCGTTCAGCTTCGTCTTCGAGTATCCTCCTATGGTTCCATCCTTGTGAGTGCATCGGCAGCTTCATCCTTGCGAGTGCTCATGTGGCTTCACTGAAGGACCGAGAATGCAATAGCAAGGCGACCAGAGGGGGGGGATGAATGGGAGCTCAAAAATTTCTCTCGAAACTTTGACCTATTGTCCCCAAAAACAAGCTTCGATCGAAACCGTGATGCCCACGACCCTTGGAAGAGGGTGGATGATCCCTAGGATCACAGCGAGGCACCACAAAGCGATAGCAAACCAAATGGCAAAAGCATCGGAACAAGTTCGACCCTCAAAAACCAAGTCTCGAACGTAGAAAGACGGCTACGTCGAGAAATTCCCAAATACCGATGCTAACAAGTAGCAAAGATACCTAGAGAGGTTCCTTGGTCAACTACAAGGCCAAACGAGAAGTCCGATAACCAAGCGGAAAAGCCGGGAGACCAAATGCACTGAAAAACACTTGTCTGCGAGTTCCCGGACTGTCCGCGGGTACGGTCCCGGACTGTCCGGGCTTACTGCGGACTGTCCGCCACAGAAGCTCAGACTGTCCGCCGGCCAAATGGACAAAACAGCAAGGTTGCTGAACGTCCCTGGTCGACTCCCGGACTGTCCACGAAAATTAACGGCGAACTGTCCGCCGGTCAAAAATCGACAGGGCAGCCGAGGAACGCAGCCACTGATCTGGCTCACCCCCGATGCCCGGACTGTCCGCGGTCCCAGGCGCGGACTGTCCGCGACCTTGTAGAGAGGGCGATTTTGGTCGCCCTTCTCCCAAATCCTCCCAAAAATGAATCAACTCACAATCCCACGTTCCCAAACTTGGAGAGGATGATCACGATGTAGTTAGGAGACTATCCCCAAGAAATCATCCGCTCAAATCGATTCAATCACCGGGAAATCGAAAAGGGAGGAGTATGAACGAAAAAGCGCCACGAAAACAAAATCAACCCGATCTACTTGTTCGTGAGGATTTAGATGAATTCCTTCGGTGGAAATGATCTCCTCACTATAAAGAACAAGTTGATTCAAACGGATTTCGCAAAGACGCACTAGAGAGGGAGATCGAGTGACGGGAAAATCGCGGAGAAACAAAGAACGAGAAGAACACGAACAAAACGCGAATCAAGTCATCGATCTGCAACTGTGGCTACCACACGCTACAACAGTGAGGTTACGACCTCACTTCCTCAAAATCTCCAGTACACAGAGGTATGGTTCTCTGCGGATCTCAGCTAGCTACAGCAGGGGATTGGGAGAGCAGGAAACCCTAAGTGCAAAGAGCAAATGACTGAGATAGGTGGGGAGGTGGGTGACTCCCCCTACTTATCCTAATTCTAACTATTCCTAATTCCCACTCTACCCCTAACTACTTACAGAGCGAACCAGCTAAACCCTAAGGTTATTCTGGACCAACTCGATGGTAGGTGGATCCGACGGCCACGTCCGCACAACTCGTAGCGTTGCTTCGACGCAACCTCCCGATTGCCGCCATGTGCCGCCACCGCTCTGCCGTCCTTTTCCCGGACGTCACAACCCCGGTTTTGTGGCCCAAACTGGGAAACCAGCCTTCACAGCCAACCCCCGGTATTGTGGCCCAAACCGGGAAACCAGCCCACGTAGCCTGAGTTTTGTGGCCCAAACTCAGCAAACCCGCAACACCCAGGTTTTGAGGCCCAAACCTGGAAACCGTCCTTAGCCCGAGTTTTGTGGCCAAACTCGGAAACCATCCACGCCCAGGTTTTGAGGCCCAAACCTGGAAACCGTCCATCCGATGGTTTTTCTCTGGCTCTACCACCAAACCGAAGCTGTAGAGGGGATGCACCGCCCGTGCACCCCGTCCACCGACACATGTCCCCAGGTCCTCGACCCAAGCAACACCGTGCCCGCAAGTCTCCGCTCATCGCTGTCCCAGGCTGCCAGCCACCACAGCTGATCCTCGGGCCACCGGTCCCTCAGTCCAAGCCTCACGTCCGCCCTTCGCCACTCTCGGTCCATCGACACGACACGTCTCTACTTGACCTTCACCTTGCCTCTGATCACTGTCTCCGTGCTCGACACCGGCACAACACAAGCCAAAGAACATGCGCATTATCCCAGTTGACAATCACTCATCACTCAGAGACTCGGCATACCGGATACATGGGTGTATGCCGAGTCTCTGAGTGATGAGTGATTGTCAACTGGGATGATGCACATGTTCTTTGGCTTGTGTTGTGCACGTGTCGAGCACGGATACAGTGATTAGAGGCAAGGTGAAGGTCAAGTAGAGACGTGTCGTGCCGATGGACCGAGAGTGGCGAAGGGCGGACGTGAGGCTTGGACTGAGGGACCGGTGGCCCGAGGATCAGCTGTGGTGGCTGGCAGCCTGGGACAGCGACGAGCGAAGGTGGCCCGAGGATCAGCTGTGGTGGCTGGCAGCCTGGGACAACGACGAGCGAAGACCTGCGGTCATGTGTTGCCTGAGTCGTGGACTTAGGGACACGTGTTGGTGGGCGGGGTGCACGGGCGGTGCATCCCATCTACGGCGTCGGTTTGGTGGTAGAGCCAGGGAAAAACCATCGGGTGGACGGTTTCCAGGTTTGGGCCTCAAAACCTGGGTGCTGAGGGTTTCCGAGTTTGGCCACAAAACTCGGGCTGAGGACGGTTTCCAGGTTTGGGCCTCAAAACCTGGGCGCTGCGGGTTTGCTGAGTTTGGGCCTCAAAACTCAGATGCTGGTGGGCTGGTTTCCCAGTTTGGGCCTCAAAATCGGGGGTTGGCTGGAAAAGGCTGGTTTCCCGGTTTGGGCCACAAAACCGGGGGTGCAGAGCGAGGACGACACGTGACGGCAATCGGGAGGTTGCGTCGAGGCAACGCTACGAGTTGTGCGGGCGTGGCCGTTGGATCCACCTACCACCGAGTTGGTCCAGAATAACCTTAGGGTTTAGCTGGTTCGCTCTGTAAGTAGAGAGGGGTAGAATAGGAATAGAGTAGGAATTAGGAATAGGTTAAGTAGAGGGAGACACCCTCCTCCCTTCTTATCTCAGTCATTTGCTCTTTTGCTTCTAGGTTTTCCTGCTCTCCCAATCCCCTGCTCTAGCGAACCTGAGATCCACAGAGAAGAGAACAATACCTCTGTGTTCATGAGATTTTGTGGAAGTGAGGCCTTAACCTCACTGTTGTAGCGTGTGGTAGCCACACGGTTGCAATTCGTGGTTGTGATTCGCGTTTCGTTCGTGTTCTTCGCGGAATCCTTTTTCTCCATGTTTTTCCCGTTGCTCGATCTCTTTGCTCGGTTCGTCATTTGCAAATCCGTTTGAACCAAGTTGTTCTAGATCGTGAGGCACTTCTTTCCACCGAAGGAATTCACCTCTAACTTCACGGTCTAGGAGATCGATCGATTTTGATTTCGAGTCAAGCATTTCTCCCTTCCCCCGAATTTCTTTGATTCATCGATTTGGAGGTAGGTTCGAGCCATGATCTTTTAGAGATAGCTCACTATCTTCCTTGTAACTCCTCTCACCAAGTTTCATCCCTAGAGGATTTGTTTTGGGTGAGATCGAGTTGAATCGGTGGGCGAACAGTTCACTGTCGGGGTGACCGGACGCTTGATTCGTGATGACCGGACGCTAGGGCAGTGCGTCCGGTGGTTGAACACTCTCTGTGTTCATTTTGGTCTTGACCGGATGCTTGACTGTCACACTGAGCGGACGCTCCCGCAGAGTCCGGTCGTTGAATGTTCATCGCAATTTTACCCGTGGACTGACCAGACGCTCGGTTTCTCAGTAATCGGACGCTTCGCTTGCACTGTTCACTATCTGCATTTTCTAGTGACCGGACGCTCAGTGACCGTGAGTCAAGTCCAACTCAGAGAGGTCCGAAATTGGACTTTGTCTGACCGGACGCATCCGGTGCCTGTTGACCGGACGCAGGGTGAGTCCGGTCAGTGTTGTCTCAGCGCGTTTTCGTTCGCGGTTTGTTCGTTCGTTGTCGGATTTGGTTTCCGTCTTTTGCGTTGGGTTTCCAGAGTTGTGTAGTGTCCCGCTGTGCTTCTTGGAAGCATCCACCCTACATCTAGGGTCATGGACATTAGCAAGCTCTAGGGTTTGTCTTTTGGGGTGATTCTCGGAACAGTGGCTACTGGTTTCCGAAAGGAAATTTTGAAGCTCCCATTCACCCCCCCCCCTCTGGTCGCTTTCTGGTTGCTTCTCGGTCCTTCAATTGGTACCAGAGCGGGTTAAGGATCTTCCACCTTAGCCAGTTCCAGATCCACAGAAGGCGACATGGATCGCGGCGTGGGCAAACCGCTGTTCTTTGATGGGACGAACTATGCGTATTGGAAGATACGCATGTCGGCCTATCTGCAGAGTTTGGGTGCTTCCATCTGGGATATTTGCAACTCTGCTGATTACGTGGTTTTGGCTGCTCGTGTCTCTCAGCTTCAGATCGATGAGCACGATGCCAATAGCCGAGCACGTAATTCTATTTTCTCATGTTTGAGCATGAGTGAGTTTGATCGTGTTTCTCACCTCGCTACGGCTCGGGAGATTTGGGCTACCCTCATACGCTTTCATGAGGGAACCTCTCAAGTCAAAACCCGTCTCTACGAGTCATTCAAGCGAGAGTATGAGAACTTTCGACATATGCCTGGCGAGAGCGTAGAAAGCTTATTCGCTCGCTTTCAGGTGATTGTCAACAGGATGAGGGCTAACAAGGAGCTGTTGCCTTTCGACGATCATGAGAGGGCTTTGAAGCTTTTGCATACCCTTGATCGGTTGGTGTGGGATTCCAAAGTTCAGGCGATCATCGAATCACCTAACTATGAGACCCTCACGTGCGACGAGCTCTTTAGTAAGCTCAAGTCCAGTGAGATCGATGCCATGGCAAGGGCTTCTTATGAGAATCCTTCTGGCCCGACTATGGCTTTGGTTTCTGGCTCTTCTAACCCCTCTGGAGGTTTTGCTCTTTCGTCTCTCTTTTCTGTCACAGAGGACCAGCTGGAGTCTTTGGGGGATGACGAGTTGGCAATGCTCGCCAACCGGTTCTCGCGGTTTCACAACAATCGCATGAACCGTCGCCGCGGAGGATGACGCTCAGGATGCTATGAGTGCGGCGACTCCGATCACTTCATCGCCAACTGTCCCAAGAAGAAGCATTCATCTGGGAAGGGCAATCATGGGCACAAGTACGACTCCGGCAAGCGCAAGGAGAAGTACGTCCCCGCGAGGCACAAGCGGAGGGGCGGCTTCGATAAAGAGTACATCAAGAAGAAGTACTTGGAGAAGGCCCAGGCTGAGCAGCGTGCGTTCTTCGCCACGCTCAGCAACATCGACGGCTCGGATGACGACTCCGCTTGCTCAAGCGACGACGAGTCCGAGAAGAAGAAGAGGATCGAGGACAAGCTGAACGGTCTCTGCTTCTTCGCCGACGACGACGGCCTTTGCACCATGGCGCTCGGCAAGGAAGTCGACGGCGAGCTGGTGAACTCCCCTCGGGACGACGACGAAGACACCTCCCAGGTATCTCTGACCCACGATGAGCTTTCCGCTGAGGTCGAGAAACTTACTGCCGCGCTTCTTAGTCAAGATAAGCTGCTTAGGTGTGCCGCTAGAGAGCACAAGGAGTTTAGACAGAAGTGGGAGGATACGGTGAAGGAGCTTGAGTCTGTCAAGTCCACCGTAGTCATTACTGATGAGGAGGAGTGTGAGATGTGCACCACGCACATGACTGACCTTCTCACTTTGAGAAGCAAGTATGTTGCGTTGGTAGGAGAGGTGGACGAGCTGAAGTCTAGACCCTCGCTGTTGGGTGCGTGCAAGACTTGTCCTGTCTTGCAATCCGAGTTGGCAGAGAAGAATGCCAAGATTGTGTCTCTTGAGGAGGCTAGCTCGGGTAGCACTTGTGTGACTAGGTGCGCTTTGTGTGAGGGTTTGGAAATGGAGATTGCAAATGTGAAGCTTGACAAGATGCAAACCGAGGAGGAAAACACATACCTTCAGACCATCTTGTCATGGGTGTCTTGTGGTGAGCCGCAGCTCGGGATGATGATCTCCCAATTCAAGCGAGCTGCTGGAGGTCCGGGTGTAGGTTTTGCTCCGGGTGTTGATCTTTCTTCTTTTTGGAAGATTGGAGAGTCGAGTGGTCTGAACCCAAGTGAGAAGCCCAACTCCACCACTACTCCCAAACTTACCAAGCTTCCACCCAAAGAGCCTCTCAAGCCTAACACCAAGGACGGAGTGTTTGAAGAACCTCCGAGAGCTCCACCCAAGAACCAAGTGTGGCATCTCAAACCCAATCACTTGAAGAACAAGCTTGATACGATGCCACCTATCCAGGAGGAGTGTTTGCCACAGAAGGGCAAGGTGATCCACACCCACAACCATGTGTACCAACAACCCCCTTTGAGAGCGGTGAGGTACCATTGTGAGCTTTATGGGAGAGATGGACACTTGAGTGAGTTCTGCTTTCGGCGCAAGAGAGAGGCGCGCCGTGCTAGGGAGATGAACAATGCGGACATGTACCATCCTCTCCATGATGTACATGCCCCAAATGTTCAGAGACGTGCTGCTAGGCCCAGAGGTCCAGAACCTCAAGTTCCCAGGCCTAGGCAGAGGAGAGCTCCGAGGAGAGATGCTAGGTCTAGAGGTGCAGTGCCTCAAGTTCCTAGGGCTAGACCTCATAGAGAGCGTGCCCGGCGGGAGCCTGCTGTTGTAGGTCATGGACCCCGTGGCGGTGGCCTTGTAGTTGAGCATTTTCCCCCACCGCGTTTTGAGTTTCGTGGTGAGCGCTCCTTCCTTAGCGGACCACGTTCTTCTAAACGTGGTGATCGCTTCCTTCGTAGGTGTGCTAGGAATGGTTTTTTCACTAACCGTTCTTTTGAGCAGCCGACCCAACACTGGTATTCCCCTTACTTCACTAACCCCAGTGTTGGCCCGTATGCTCACCCTATGTCTTTCTATTGATGTAGGTAAAACGATTGGAGAACGTTTGGTTGGTGGATTCCGGGTGTTCGAGGCACATGACCGGAAACGCCAAGTGGTTCTCCAGTCTTAGTCCGGTCGCCGGAAAGGAGTATATCACCTTCAGTGACAACAACAAAGGTAAGGTGCTGTCTCATGGTTCTGTGCGAGTTAATGAGCACTTTGTGTTGCGCGATGTTGCTCTTGTTTCTAACTTGCATTTTAACCTTCTTTCTGTTTCGCAACTCTTTGACGACGACTATGAGATTCGTTTTAAACCGAATCTCAGTCGTATTTTGGACCCTAAGGGCAATCTTGTTTGTGTGATTTCGCCCTTTGGGAAAGTCTTTCGTGCGGATTTCTCGGAGTCTTTTGGCATTTCTCGTTGTCTTGTGGCTGGACCTTCCTCTTCTGATCTTTGGAAGTGGCATAAGAGACTTGGACATTTGAGCTTCGACTTGCTTGCAAGGCTTAGTTCACTTGGCCTAATCCGAGGATTGCCCAAGTTATCAATGGAGAAGGATCTTGTTTGCCACTCATGTAGACACGGGAAGATGGTTGCCGCTCCCCACCATCCAGTGACTCAGGTCATGACCAAGCGCCCTGGAGAGCTTTTGCACATGGACCTTGTTGGTCCGGCTCGGGTGAGCTCGGTTGGGGGGAAGTGGTATGTGCTTGTTGTTGTTGATGACTTTTCGAGATATTCGTGGGTCTTCTTTTTAGCTGAGAAGACCGAGACTTTCTCCTTTGCTCGCAATCTGATTTTGCGTCTTCAGAACGAGTTCCCTTTGAACTCGATGCGAGCTATTAGGAGTGATAATGGTTCCGAATTCAAGAATTCGGATTTTGAGAAGTTTTGTAACTCTTTGGGTTTAGAGCATCAGTTTTCTTCCCCCTACACAACCCCTCAGAATGGTGTTGTAGAGAGGAAGAATCGGACCCTTGTAGAGATGGCCAGGACGATGCTCGATGAGCATAGGACTCCTAGGCGATATTGGGCCGAAGCTATGAGCACTGCATGCTATATTTCCAATCGCATTTTTCTTCGAGCTTTCTTGAAAAAGATCTCTTACGAGTTGCATTTTGGAAAACTCCCCAAGGTGAGTTATTTTAGAGTTTTTGGTTGCCATTGTTTTATACTCAAAAAGGGCAACTTGGACAAATTTGAGTCTCGTTCTTCTGACGGTGTGTTTTTGGGTTATGGCACTCACACTCGAGCTTATCATGTACTTAACCTTGACACTAACCGAGTCATGGAGACATCAGATGTCACCTTCGACGAGACCATGGTTTGTCCTTCTTCTCATTTTGAGCGTGCAGGTGATCATGAGGTTGGCGAGCCTCTTTTCGATGATGAAGAAGAAGGTGCTGAAGGGATAGATGATCCAGCACCTCCTCCACCTGTTGTGCCACAAAGAGCGGCTTCTACTACGACTCACGGCCCCAACACCTCTTCTTCCTGGGGGCCGTGGGATCCGCCACCCCGAGCGGTACCCTTTGTACCCGGGGAGGCACCAGCTGCTGCTGAGGGGGAGATCACTTCGGCAAGTGAGGCGCCACGACACATTCAGCGCCAGCACCCGCCTCAACAGATGATCGGCAGCATCGACGAACGCGTCACCCGGTCAAGGCAAATCTCTCACTTTGCTCATTCTGCATTTGTTGCTGATTTTGAACCCCGGGATGTTGGACACGCTTTGACGGATCCGGATTGGGTCAATGCCATGCATGAGGATCTTGAGAACTTTGAGAGAAATCGGGTTTGGGTTCTAGTGTATCCACCTTCTGAGTGTCATCCAATTGGGACAAAATGGGTTTTCAAAAACAAACAGGGAGAAGATGACCATGTTGTGAGAAACAAGGCCAGACTCGTAGCCCAGGGATATAGTCAGAAGGAGGGGATAGACTATGAGGAGACGTTTGCTCCTGTAGCTCGTTTGGAGGCAATTAGGATACTCTTGGCTTTTGCTACATCCAAAGGTTTTAAACTCTTTCAAATGAATGTCAAGAGTGCCTTCTTAAACGGCTACATAGAAGAGGAGGTGTATGTTAAACAACCCCCCAGTTTCGAAAATCCCAAGTTTCCAAACCATGTCTTTAAACTTCACAAAGCTTTGTATGGTTTGAAACAAGCCCATAGAGCCTGGTATGATAGGTTGAAAACCTTTTTGCTTGCTAAGGGTTTTAAAATGGGATGTGTAGATAAAACGCTCTTTCTCCTCAAGCAAGGCACTGATACTCTCTTGGTCCAAATTTACGTGGATGATATCATTTTCGGTGGTTCTTCTCACGCTTTGGTTGCCAAGTTTGCAGACACTATGAGCAGGGAGTTCGAGATGAGCATGATGGGCGAGTTGACGTTTTTCTTCGGGTTGCAAATCAAGCAATCCCGGGAAGGGACGTTCGTGCACCAGGGCAAGTACACCTGGGACATTCTGAAGAAATTTGACATGGGTGAGACCAAGCCTCTTCCAACACCCATGGCGATCACGACGGCCCTGGATGCGGACAAGGAGGGAGAAGCAGTGGACCAGAAGGAGTACCGGAGTATGATTGGGTCGCTGTTGTACCTGGCGGCGACACGCCCGGACATCCAGTTCGCGGTGTGTCCTTGCGCGCGTTTTCAGTCTTCGCCGCGCACTTCTCACCGTCAGGCGGTCAAGCGCATTATGAGGTACTTATCCTTCACTCCAGAATTCGGGATTTGGTATTCTGCTTCCTCCACTCTTTCCCTTTGTGGTTATTCCGATGCTGATTTTGCTGGTTGCCGGATTGAGCGCAAGTCCACTTCTGGGACTTGCCAGTTTATTGGTTCTTCTCTTGTTTCGTGGTCCTCTCGCAAGCAGTCTAGTGTTGCCCAGTCTTCCACGGAGGCTGAGTATGTTGCTGCAGCTAGCTGCTGTTCCCAGTTACTCTGGATGATGGCCACTTTGCATGATTTTGGTCTGAGCTTTTCTCGTGTTCCTTTGCTTTGTGACAGCACGAGTGCGATTAGCGTTGCTAAGAACCCCGTGCTGCACTCGAAGACCAAACACATTGCTGTGTGCTTTCATTTTCTGCGAGACCACTATGAGAAGGGTGATATCGACCTTCGCCATGTCGATACTCATCATCAGTTGGCTGATATTTTCACTAAGCCTTTGGACCAATCAACTTTTAATCGGTTGAGAGGTGAGCTTGGTGTGTGTTTCCCCTTTTAGTTGGGGGAAACATTTTTGACTCTTGTATGATACACTGACTTTGTGTTTTTCAGTTGTTTTTGCTTCTTTTTTGTTTCTTCATGCATCTTTGCATTTCAGCATACGCTTTTACATTCTGAGCTTCATGAATATAGTCTGAAGAGTGTAACTATGCTCTGTGTAGTCTTTGTTCTGATGCTTTATGTAGATGTTGTAGCTTATGCTCTTTCTGATCACTGATACATACTGTGAGCTGAGCTATTTTTGAATGGTGAAATTTGATAATGAACTTAAAACTTGAAAATGTTCACCATTGAGATATGCAACTAGCATGTGTTGGATGTGTCGAAGTCACTTATGCTTTTTATGTATGCTAGGTTACTATGTCTCTAGTGTTGAGTCATTCACTTGCTTGGTATGTCATATTCTGTTTAAAATCTGAACCAAGTTAAGTGAATTGAAAAGATCGAGATGGCTTTGCTTGTTAACACCTCACAGTTTCGAGACTGTTTCTCATTGCACTTTGAGTTAAACTTGAGCTGTGTAGTGTATGACCGAAACTGTTGCTTTAAGCTTCTGATTGCTTATGCATACGCTTCGCACAGTTGGAAAGTTAGGCAATAACAAGCATTCAACCTCTCGCAGTTACATGCTGATTTCTGAACTTGTGTAATTTCACCGCTGCAACTCCGATTAAAATTTGAAATCACAAGTACATGCTTCATGTTTCATTTGGTATCATCATGATGAGTGAACTGTGCTAGGGGTAGTTCACTTTGTATACATGTTTAGCACTTGTTTGACTTCCTGTCTATACATGTCTGTTCTATTTTGATGGTGAATACCTTTTTCGGCTAAAAACTGCTCTTTGTGCTCTCATTTCAGAGTTAGTGATCAGTTTGAGCCTTTGCTAGCATTCTGTGCATTTTCTGAGTCATCGGATCAGAACTCTGTCGAGCATCTTTACACTCTTTTGAGTATACTCCTGAAGCTCCTAACTTGCATTTTTGACTCATATGTATTTTGGAAGGGGGAGAACTTCTCTTGTTAATAGGAGAACTTCTCTGGTTTGCACTTTTGGTGGTGCATTTTCTGAGGGGGAGCACTGTTTCTTGATAGGTGCATTTTCAACTAAGGGGGAGAATTCGCAAATCATAACCCTCTTTTTGCTTAGGAGGAGCTTTCCTGGTTGTTTGCACTATTCGAGAAGGAATTCTTCTGCCTCCTGTTGGCCACAAGGCTTTGGTATCGAACTTTCTTGCTAGTTGTGTTGAGCCTCTGTGCCTCTATCTTGAGGGACTAGCATTTTGATTTGATATTTTCAATTGGTATTTGCTAGCGGTGTTGAGCCTGTTCTACCTCTTCTTGAGGGCTAGCTTTGCTTTGCTTGGTTGCGTCGAGTCGTTGCCCATGTCTTTGGGAACCAAGTTGTTTCGCTCTTTCCACTTGACCTTCTTCGGCTTTGCTATGCTTTTGGGTCATTTGGTCGAGTTCTCTCTTCTCCTTCTTCTTCCTTCCTTCCTTCTATTATGATTTGTGTTGGTAGTTGACAATGCACTCATCAAGGGGGAGATTGTGGATACATGGGTGTATGCCGAGTCTTTGAGTGATGAGTTATTGTCAACTGGGATGATGCACATGTTCTTTGGCTTGTGTTGTGCAGGTGTCGAGCACGGATACAGTGATCAGAGGCAAGGTGAAGGTCAAGTAGAGACGTGCCGTGCCGATGGACCGAGAGTCGCGAAGGGCGGACGTGAGGCTTGGACTGAGGGACCGGTGGCCCGAGGATCAGCTGTGGTGGCTGGCAGCCTGGGACAGCGACGAGCGAAGACCTGCGGTCATGTGTTGCCTGAGTCGTGGACTTAGGGACACGTGTCGGTGGACGGGGTGCACGGGCGGTGCATCCCATCTACGGCGTCGGTTTGGTGGTAGAGCCAGGGAAAAACCATCGGGTGGACGGTTTTCAGGTTTGGGCCTCAAAACCTGGGTGCTGAGGGTTTCCGAGTTTGGCCACAAAACTCGGGCTGAGGATGGTTTCCAGGTTTGGGCCTCAAAACCTGGGTGCTGAGGGTTTCCGAGTTTGGCCACAAAACTCGGGCTGAGGACGGTTTCTAGGTTTGGGCCTCAAAACCTGGGCGCTGCGGGTTTGCTGAGTTTGGGCCTCAAAACTTAGATGCTAGTGGGCTGGTTTCCCGGTTTGGGCCTCAAAATCGGGGGTTGGCTGGAAAAGGCTGGTTTCCCGGTTTGGGCCACAAAACCGGGGGTGCAGAGCGAGGACGACACGTGGCGGCAATCGCGAGCGTGGCCGTTGGATCCACCTACCACCGAGTTGGTCCAGAATAACCTTAGGGTTTAGCTGGTTCACTCTGTAAGTAGAGAGGGGTAGAATAGGAATAGAGTAGGAATTAGGAATAGGTTAAGTAGAGGGAGACACCCTCCTCCCTTCTTATCTCAGTCATTTGCTCTTTTGCTTCTAGGTTTTCCTGCTCTCCCAATCCCCTGCTGTAGCGAACCTGAGATCCATAGAGAAGAGAACAATACCTCTGTGTTCATGAGATTTTGTGGAAGTGAGGCCTTAACCTCACTGTTGTAGCGTGTGGTAGCCACACGGTTGCAATTCGTGGTTGTGATTCGCGTTTCGTTCGTGTTCTTCGCGGAATCCTTTTTCTCCACGTTTTTCCCGTTGCTTGATCTCTTTGCTCGGTTCGTCGTTTGCAAATCCGTTTGAACCAAGTTGTTCTAGATCGTGAGGCACTTCTTTCCACCGAAGGAATTCACCTCTAACTTCACGGTCTAGGAGATCGATCGATTTTGATTTCGAGTCAAGCATTTCTCCTTTCCCCTGAATTTCTTCGATTCATCGATTTGGAGGTAGGTTCGAGCCATGATCTTTTAGAGATAGCTCACTATCTTCCTTGTAACTCCTCTCACCAAGTTTCATCCCTAGAGGATTTGTTTATGATACAAGATCCAAAATGTTTCCCCCATCTAAAAGGGGAAACACACACCAAGCTCACCTCTCAACCTAGAAAAAGTTGATTGGTCCAAAGGCTTGGTGAAAATATCGGCCAACTGATGATGAGTATCGACATGGCGAAGGTCGATATCACCCTTCTCATAGTGGTCTCACAGAAAATGAAAGCGCACATCAATGTGTTTGGTCTTCGAGTGCAACACGGGGTTCTTAGCAACGCTAATGGCACTCGTGCTGTCACAAAGCAATGGAACACGAGAAAAGCTCAGACCAAAATCACGCAAAGTGGCCATCATCCAGAGTAACTGGGAACAACAGCTAGCCACAGCAACATACTCAGCCTCTGTGGTAGACTGCGCGACACTAGACTGCTTGCGAGAAGACCACGATACAAGAGAAGAACCAATAAACTGGCAAGTCCCAGAAGTGGACTTGCGATCAATACGACAACCAGCAGAATCAGCATCGGAATAACCGCAAAGCGAGAGGGTGGAGGAAGCAGAATACCAAATCCCAAATTCTGGAGTGAAGGATAAGTACCTCATTATGCGCTTGACCGCCTGACGGTGAGAAGTGCGCGGTGACGACTGAAATCGCGCGCACAGACACACCGCAAACTGGATGTCCAGGCGTGTCGCCGTCAGGTACAGCAGCGACCCGATCATACTCCGGTACTCCTTCTGGTCCACGGTTTCTCCATCCACATCCGCATCCAGGGCCGCAGTGGTCGGCATGGGTGTTGGAAGAGGCTTGGCCTCACCCATGTCAAACTTCTTCAGGATGTCCTTGGTGTACTTGCCCTGGTGCACAAACGTCCCTTCTCGGGATTGCTTGATTTGCAACCCGAGGAAAAATGTCAACTCGCCCATCATGCTCATCTCAAACTCCCTACTCATAGTGTCTGCAAACTTGGCAACCAAAGCGTGAGAAGAACCACCGAAAATGATATCATCCACGTAAATCTGGACCAAGAGTGAATCAGTGCCTTGCTTGAGGAGAAAAAGCGTTTTATCCACACATCCCATTTTAAAACCCTTAGCAAGCAAAAAGGTTTTCAACCTATCATACCAGGCTCTAGGGGCTTGTTTCAAACCATACAAAGCTTTGTGAAGTTTAAAAACATGGTTTGGAAACTTGGGATTTTCGAAACCGGGGGGTTGTCTCAAATATACCTCCTCTTCTATGTAGCCATTTAAGAAGGCACTCTTGACATCCATTTGAAAAAGTTTAAAACCTTTGGATGCTGCAAAAGCCAAGAGTATCCTAATTGCCTCCAAACGAGCTACAGGAGCAAAAGTCTCCTCATAGTCTATCCCCTCCTTCTGACTATACCCCTGGGCAACTAGTCTGGCCTTGTTTCTCACAACATGGCCATCCTCTCCTTGTTTGTTTTTGAAAACCCATTTTGTCCCAATAGGATGACAATCAGGAGGAAGAGGAACCAAAACCCAAACCTGATTTCTTTCAAAATTTTCTAACTCCTCATGCATGGCATTGACCCAATCCGGATCAGATAAAGTGTGTCCAACATCTCGAGGTTCAAAATCAGCAACAAATGCAGAATGAGCAAAGTGAGAGATTTGCGACCTGGACCGAGTGACACGTTCGTCGATGCTGCCGATCATCTACTGAGGGGGTGTTGGCGCTGGATGTGTCGTGGCGCTTCCCGAGCTGAAGTGATCTCCCCCTCAACAGCAGCTGGTGCCTCCTCGGGTACAAAGGGTACCGCTCGAGGTGGCGGATCCCACGGCCCCCAGGAGGAAGAAGTGTCAGGGCCATGAGTCGTAGTAGAAGCCGCTCTTTGTGGCACAACAGGTGGAGGAGGTGCTGGATCATCTATCCCTTCAGCACCTTCTTCTTCATCATCGAAAAGAGGCTCGCCAACCTCATGATCACCTGCACGCTCAAAATGAGAAGAAGGACAAACCATGGTCTCGTCGAAGGTGACATCTGATGTCTCCATGACTCGGTTAGTGTCAAGGTTAAGTACATGATAAGCTCGAGTGTGAGTGCCATAACCCAAAAACACACCGTCAGAAGAACGAGACTCAAATTTGTCCAAGTTGCCCTTTTTGAGTATAAAACAATGGCAACCAAAAACTCTAAAATAACTCACCTTGGGGAGTTTTCCAAAATGCAACTCGTAAGAGATCTTTTTCAAGAAAGCTCGAAGAAAAATGCGATTGGAAATATAGCATGCAGTGCTCATAGCTTCGGCCCAATATCGCCTAGGAGTCCTATGCTCATCGAGCATCGTCCTGGCCATCTCTACAAGGGTCCGATTCTTCCTCTCTACAACACCATTCTGAGGGGGTGTGTAGGGGGAAGAAAACTGATGCTCTAAACCCAAAGAGTTACAAAACTTCTCAAAATCCGAATTCTTGAATTCGGAACCATTATCACTCCTAATAGCTCGCATCGAGTTCAAAGGAAACTCGTTCTGAAGACGCAAAATCAGATTGCGAGCGAAGGAGAAAGTCTCGGTCTTCTCAGTTAAAAAGAAGACCCACGAATATCTCGAAAAGTCATCAACAACAACAAGCACATACCACTTCCCACCAACTGAGCTCACCCGAGCCGGACCAACAAGGTCCATATGCAAAAGCTCTCCAGGGCGCTTGGTCATGACCTGAGTCACTGGATGGTGGGGAGCGGCAACGATCTTCCCATGTCTACAAGAGTGGCAAACAAGATCCTTCTCCATAGATAACTTGGGCAATCCTCGGATTAGGCCAAGTGAACTTAGTCTTGCAAGCAAGTCGAAGCTCAAATGTCCTAGTCTCCTATGCCACTTCCAAAGATCAGAAGAGGAAGGTCCAGCCACAAGACAGCGGGAAATGCCAAAAGACTCCGAGAAATTTGCATGAAAGACTTTTCCAAAGGGCGAAATCAAACATACAAGATTGCCAAAAGGATCCAAAATACGACCGAGATTCGGTTTAAAACGAATCTCATAGTCATCATCAAAGAGTTGCGAAACAGAAAGAAGGTTAAAATGCAAGTTAGAAACAAGAGCAACATCGCGCAACACAAAGTGCTCATTAACTCGCACCGACCCACGAGACAAGACCTTACCTTTGCTATTGTCGCCGAAGGTGATAAACTCCTTTCCGGTGACTGGACTAAGACTGGAGAACCACTTGGCGTTTCCGGTCATGTGCCTCGAGCAACCGGAATCCACCAACCAAATGTTCTCCAATCATTTTACCTACATCAATAAAAAGACATAGGGTGAGCATACGGTCCAACACTGGGTTTAGTGAAGTAGGGTGAATACTAGTGTTGGGCCGGCTGCTCAAAAGAACGGTTAGCAGAAAAACCATTCCTAGCATGCCTACGGGGAAAGCGATCACCACGCTGAGGAAAGCGTGGTCCGCTGGGGAAAGAGCGCTCACCGCGGTACTCAACACGCGGTGGGGGAAAACGCTCAACTACAAAGCCACCGCCACGGGGTCCATAGCCTACAACTGCAGGCTCCCGCCGGGCACGATCTCCCTAACGCCTAGGACCTTGAGGCACTGCACCTCTAGACCTAGCAGCTCTCCTCGGAGCTCTCCTCTGAACATTCGGCGCATGTACATCATGGAAAGGATGGTACATGTCCGCATTGTTCATCTCCCTAGCACGGCGCACCTCTCTTGCGCCAAAAGCAGAACTCACTCAAGTGTCCATCTCTCCCACAATGCTCACAATGGTACCTCACCGCTCTCAAAGGGGGTTGTTGGTACACACGGTTGTGGGTGTGGATCACTTTGCCCTTCTGTGGCAAAAGCTCCTCCTGGATGGGTGGCATTGTGTCCAGCTTGTTCTTGAGGTGGTTTGGTTTGGGAGCCCACTGCTGGTTCTTGGGTGGAGCTCGTGGAGGTTCTTCAAACACCCCATCCTTGGTGTTAGGCTTAAGAGGCTCTTTGGGTGGAAGCTTGGTAAGTTTGGGAGTAGTGGTGGAGTTGGGCTTCTCACATGGGTTCAGACCACTCGACTCTCCAATCTTCCCAAAAGCAGAAAGATCAACACCCGGAGCAAAACCTACACCAGGACCTCCAGCAGCTCGCTTGAATTGGGAGATCATCATCCCGAGCTGCGGCTCACCACAAGACACCCATGACAAGATGGTCCGAAGGTATGTGTTTTCCTCCTCGGTTTGCATCTTGTCATGCTTCACATTGGCTATCTCCATCTCCAGGCCCTCACACAAAACACACCTGGACACACAAGTGCTACCCGAGCTGGCCTTCTCAAGAGACACAATCTTGGCATTCTTCTCTGCCAACTCGGATTGCAAGACAGGACAAGTATTGCATGCACACAACAGCATGGGTCTAGCCCGGAGCTCATCCACCTCTCCAACCAACGCAACATACTTACCTCTCAAAGTGAGAAGGTCAGTCATGTGCGTGGTGCACATCTCGCATTCGGCATCCTCAGACACGACCACGGTGGACTTGGCAAACTCAAGCTCCCTCACCGTGTCCTCCCACTTCTGCCTAAACTCCTTGCGCTCTCTAGCGGCACGCCTAAGCAACTTATCCTGACTAAGGAGCGCGGCAGTAAGCTTCTCGACCTCAGCAGAAAGCTCATCGGGGGTCAGAGATACCAGGGAGGTGTCGTTGTCGTCGTCGTCGTCGTCGTCCCAAGGAGTGTCGCTGCCGACCTCCTGGCCGAGGGCCATGGTACAGAAGCCCTCGTCTTCGGTGAAGAAGCAGAGGCCGTTAAGCTTGTCCTCGATCCTCTTCTTCTTCTCGGACTCGTCGTCGCTTGAGGAAGCGGAGTCGTCATCCGAGTCATCAACGTCGCTGAGCGTGGCAAAGAAAGCACACTGCTCAGCTTGGGCCTTCTCCAAGTACTTGGTCTTGATGTACTCCTTGTTGAAGCCGACCTTCCGCTTGTGCTTCGCGGGGACGTACTTCTCCTTGTGCTTGCCGGAGTCGTACTTGTGCCCATGATCGCCCTTCCTAGAATGCTTGTTCTTCTTGGGACAGTTGGCGATGAAGTGGTCGGGGTCGCCGCACTTGAAACAGCCCGAGCGTCCTCCTCTGCGGCAACGGTTCATGCGGTTGTTGTGGAACCGCGAGAACCGGTTGGCAAGCAAAGCCAACTCGTCGTCTCCCAAAGACTCCAACTGCTCCTCTGTGACAGAAAGAAGAGAATGCAAAGCAAAGCCTCCAGAGGGGTTAGCAGAAGAGCCAGAAAGCAAAGCCATCGATGGGCCAGAAGGATTTTCATAAGAAGCCCTCGCCATGGCATCGATCTCACTGGACTTGAGCTTACTGAAGAGCTCGTCGCACGTGAGGGTCTCATAGTTAGGTGATTCGATGATCGCCTGAACCTTGGAATCCCACACCGACCGATCAAGAGTATGGAGTAGCTTCAAAGCTCTCTCATGATCGTTGAAAGGCAACAACTCCTTGTTAGCCCTCATCCTGTTGACAATCACCTGAAAGCGAGCAAATAAACTTTCTATGCTCTCGCCAGACATATGTCGAAAGTTCTCATACTCTCTCTTGAATGACTCATAGAGACGAGTTTTGACTTGAGAGGTTCCCTCATGAAAGCGCATGAGGGTAGCCCAAATCTCCCGAGCCGTAGCGAGGTGAGAAACACGATCAAACTCACTCATGCTCAGGCATGAGAAAAGAGCATTACGGGCTCGGCTATTGGCATCGTGCTCATCGATCTGAAGCTGAGAGACACGAGCAGCCAAGACCACGTAATCGGCAGAGTTGCAAATATCCCAAATGGAAGCACCCAAACTCTGCAGATAGGCCGACATGCGTATCTTCCAATACGCATAGTTCGTCCCATCGAAAAACGGCGGTTTGCCCACGCCGCGATCCATGTCGCCTTCTGTGGATCTGGAACCGGCTAAGGTGGAAGATCCTTAACCCGCTCCGATACCAATTGAAGGACCGAGAATGCAATAGCAAGGCGACCAGAGGGGGGGGGGTGAATGAGAGCTCAAAAATTTCTCTCGAAACTTTGACCTATTGTCCCCAAAAACAACCCTCGAAAGCTTCGATCGAAACCGTGATGCCCACGACCCTTGGAAGAGGGTGGATGTTCCCTAGGATCACAGCGAGGCACCACAAAGCGATAGCAAACCAAACGGCAAAAGCATCGGAACAAGTTCGACCCTCAAAAACCAAGTCTCGAACGTAGAAAGACGGCTACGTCGAGAAATCCCCAAATACCGATGCTAACAAGTAGCAAAGATACCTAGAGAGGTTCCTTGGTCAACTACAAGGCCAAACGAGAAGTCCGATAACCAAGCGGAAAAGCCGGGAGACCAAATGCACTAAAAATCACTTGTCTGCGAGTTCCCGGACTGTCCGCGGGTACGGTCCCAGACTGTCCGGGCTTACTGCGGACTGTCCGCCACAGAAGCTCGGACTGTCCGCCGGCCAAATGGACAAAACAGCAAGGTTGCTGAACGTCCCTGGTCAACTCCCGGACTGTCCGCGAAAATCAACGGCGGACTGTCCGCCGGTCAAAAATCGACAGGGCAGCCGAGGAACGCAACCACTGATCTGGCTCACCCCCGATGCCCGGACTGTCCGCGGTCCCAGGCGCGGACTGTCCGCAACCTTGTAGAGAGGGCGATTTTGGTCGCCCTTCTCCCAAATCCTCCCAAAAACGAATCAACTCACAATCCCACGTTCCCAAACTTGGAGAGGATGATCACGAGGTAGTTAGGAGACTATCCCAAAAAATCATCCGCTCAAATCGATTCAATCACCGGGAAATCGAAAAGGGAGGAGTATGAACGAAAAAGCGCCATGAAAACAAAATCAACCCGATCTACTTGTTCGTGAGGAGTTAGATGAATTCCTTCGGTGGAAATGATCTCCTCACTATAAAGAACAAGTTGATTCAAACGGATTTCGCAAAGACGCACTAGAGAGGGAGATCGAGTGACGGGAAAATCACGGAGAAACGAAGAACGAGAAGAACACGAACAAACCGCGAATCAAGTCATCGATCTGCAACCGTGGCTACCACACGCTACAACAGTGAGGTTACTGCCTCACTTCCTCAAAATCTCCAGTACACAAAGGTATGGTTCTCTGCGGATCTCAGCTAGCTACAGCAGGGGATTGGGAGAGCAGGAAACCCTAAGTGCAAAGAGCAAATGACTGAGATAGGTGGGGAGGTGGGTGACTCCCCCTACTTATCCTAATTCTAACTATTCCTAATTCCCACTCTACCCCTAACTACTTACAGAGCGAACCAGCTAAACCCTAAGGTTATTCTGGAGCAACTCGATGGTAGGTGGATCCGACGGCCACGCCCGCACAACTCGTAGCGTTGCTTCGACGCAACCTCCCGATTGCCGCCACGTGCCGCCACCGCTCTGCCGTCCTTTTCCCGGACGTCGCACCCCTGGTTTTGTGGCCCAAACCGGGAAACCAGCCTTCACAGCCAACCCCCGGTTTTGAGGCCCAAACCGGAAAACCAGCCCACGTAGCCTGAGTTTTGTGGCCCAAACTCAGCAAACCCGCAGCACCCAGGTTTTGAGGCCCAAACCTGGAAACCGTCCATCCGGTGGTTTTTCTCTAGCTCTACCACCAAACCGAAGTTGTAGAGGGGATGCACCGCCCGTGCACCCCGTCCACCGACACGTGTCCCCAGGTCCTCGACCCAAGCAACATCGTGCCCGCAAGTCTCCGCTCGTCGCTGTCCCAGGCTGCCAGCCACCACAGCTGATCCTCGGGCCACCGGTCCCTCAGTCCAAGCCTCACGTCCGCCCTTCGCCACTCTCGGTCCATCGGCACGGCACGTCTCTACTTGACCTTCACCTTGCCTCTGATCACTGTCTCTGTGCTCGACACCTGCACAACACAAGCCAAAGAACATGCGCATTATCCCAGTTGACAATCACTCATCACTCAGAGACTCGGCATACACCCATGTATCCGCATTCACTCCTAAAAACATAATAGCGGAGGGGGGTTGAGTACATACGTACTCAGCAAGTCCCAATTTGGGGTGTAGGCTAAGGGAAAGGAAAGGTTATGTGTGGAGGTGGTTATGGTGGAGGGTGAAAGGAGTATAGTTAAGTTATAAATAAATTAAGGGTTGGGCCCTAGGAGAGAATCTACCTTCTCGCTAGTTCCCGAGATTAAGTTATTACAGCAACATACCAGTTTATTCCAAGTTCCATTTTGAAAAACATCTAATCATTGGTGTCTGCATTCCAGGAGGTTGCCCATAACCAAGGACGTGGCTATTCGAATAGGATTGAAGTTATACTACTGCAGCAGTTGTCCAAATTTCCCCACACGATGGAATAAACTCGACCATGATCAGTGGCCTTGTTTACCCCAACAAAGCTCCATACTCGAGAGGACGCATCCATAGGTTCCATATAACCCTTGCCACGGTTCGCACAGGGGTTGGAAAATAGACCACGCATGGTCCAACGCTAGCAAATTAACAATATCAATAGAGGGGGGCTCGCACACGGCCCAAATAAGAATTTAACGTGGAAGACCACTTAGCAACCACGTCGATCGGGCCACGAGAGATCACTTAGCAGTCGTGCCTTCTCCTGCCAAACCGTTGTCACCCGACCTCTAGGCAAGTATTATACTTCTTCCTATCTGGGTGTGGAACTAGGCCTACCCATATAGGCGTGTGGCTGGACGCGTTTTTGCCCAGACGCGCGAGGCCAATGAATCAGTTCCTAAATGACCAAGACAAGTGTCTCCAAACAGGAACCCTCACTAGGCGAGCCTGTCCAAGAGGTAGTTTCACACAACGTGAAGTACCTCCCACTTGCTCAGTCGGAAAAACAGTTTTGTCATCCAGTTCAATTAGCATCATGGTCCATATAGTCACATTATCATGTTTCACATTAAATCACATTTACCACAATATCATTAATAATATAAATTGAGCATATTAAATATGTTAAAAGGATAGAAGGTGAGAGTGGTTTATATGGTGGAGGTGGTGGATAAGGGGTGGTTTTGGAGTGGCAAGTTGGGTGGATGGGATAGGATAGGCTTTATGGTGGTGGTGGCTAAATATGGTGTTTGGTGGAAATGAAGTGGTTTAGAGTGGTGGCATTTGGAGGGGAGGAATAGGTTATGTGGTAAGGTATGGTAGGGGTAGTATGGGTGTAGTGTATGATTTGGCTGGAGTGGCAGGTGGAGAATAGAGATAAGAAGATTTTGTGGAAGGTGGGAAAGGGAATTAGGACTTGGCTGCACTCGCGGTCGATGCATCCTTGTCTTGCGACCTTGATCCTTGTTCCTTTGATCTCCGGTTGTTCTTCATCCTTCGGATTCCATCGGGGTCTTCTCACGTCTTCTATCGTACGCGATCTAGCATCGACAAACAAAAAAAACACAACAAGCAAAACAAGCATGATCAAGCAAGAGGGTTGGTTTTATCTAGGTTGGTAGGTTTCTTTTAGTTATATCATTATTATGTTAATTTAAGATCAGCGGTGCATACACATACGCATATATATGCACCTAGGATTAAGATGGAGGAGGGATAGGAGATTAAGGTAAACGACATATACGCACATGCATATGTATATGCCGCATGGGTTAGCAAGAGAGAGTTTGCCGTATGAAGACATATTGCTTACTAATATATATAGGGATGTATACGAATAAGCATATGTCCACATACGTGTGCAAGGTTATAACTATGTGTGCGTATATTTGAGTACCCATGTATGTGACAGGTGTTCACGGACACGCAAATATACGAGGTTAAGAGCGTGATCAGGTTTATTATTTAGACTATGACTATTTTTCTATTATCATTGTTATTATTATTATTTTATGTGAGAGCGTATGTACATCCGAGTATTCGTGTACATGTCATAGTGTACACGCATATTTGGTGCTTAGGTGGTGCAACTACAAGTTAGTAATACTGTTAATGAAAACAGAGCAACAAACATAACTAGAATTTAAAATGGGCACTAAATAATGGAACAATGGTATGGTTGGGTAGGGGATGGTTTTAGGAGAATTTAGGAGGTGGAATCAGTGGAGTTGGAGTTAGGGCAAAAGAATTATAATTCTAGGGAATAATGTTTATGAGATAAACTTGGGGAAATTTCCGTGGAAGATATATTAATGCTAGTGGGATGAAGGTTATAGGGTAGGGTCAAGGAAGTACCTAGTTTATTTAGGAATTTTCTGGCAATTTTTGGAAGCATGGAAATAGTACTTTTAATCTTCCGTGTATGATCTGGGGTGCGCATAGCAAATCCTGCTCTAAACTGACGCACGGTCCAGACTCCAGACTATGGGCGCTGCATGCTGGTGCCTGGTGCTCGTACCTCTCATTATTTGGTTGTGTGCTCTTCTGAGCCGATCGGTGGGCTGGGTGCCCTCCCTCTATGGTCTATGTGAACCAAGTCCGCAAAAGGGAAGGAGTGGGAGTCGTGCTATTGTGTGGGTCCCACGTGGGATGGTGTCGTCCACCTATTGGCTCGGTGACGTGGTTGAGAGCCTCAGATGCCTTCACCCATCGTCCTCATCCTTCTCGCCACAGAGAGAAACATGAGAGAGGGAAAGAGAGGGGGAGAGAACAGAGAGGAGAGGGGAAAATTCGGCAGACAGTTGCGCCGGTGGTCGGCGACAACCGGTGGCGCAGGGCAGGGCCTGGGCGAGTGACAGACCGAGCGGAGCAGGGGGGACAGGGGCGAGCGCGGCGCCAGCTGCGTAGGCGCGAGCCCCTGCGGGCTGTAGCACTCCTCTGATGGTGGTGGCAGCTCCGGCGATGCCCCGGCGCGTGCTTGGCCGGTCGACTGAGGCCGGGTGTCTCTTTGACCATGGCATCAACGGCAAGGTGGCTTGCGACGCACGCTCGGTAGTAAAGGAGGAGGGAGAAGCAATCAGCAGAGGGGGAGAGGCACAGATGAAGCAGGGTGGAGGCATGCGTGGTGGGGAGCTCGGCTCCGGCGGGCGCGGCAGCAGAGCAGCGACGACATGGGCTCAGGGCATCGGTGGCGTTGTTCTGGTGAGCAGAGGCGAACCCGGCGGCGCTCGGCCTCGGTCGGAGCTGCAGAACAAGGCGACAGCGGTGAACTCCTTGGCTTCGGTGGCTCGGTGCTGCGGCGGCAGCTAGCGTCCGGGCAGCTTCGACGCGGAAAGCTCAGTGGTGAACTCCCAGTGCTCGAACAGCGAGCTCCTCCGGCGTTGCAGCACTTTAGTGCGGTGGCCAGACCAGCAGAGGCTCGTTCCCCTCCACTGAGCTTCGTGTTGTCCCAGCTTGGTAGGGTGTTCCTCGACGACGGCCATGGCCGGCTATTTATAGCCGAGGTGAGGCGGTTGTGCACAGCAGACTTGTGGGCATAGTAAGGCGGTGGAGTACAGTAGGGCGGTTGTGCACAGGAGGTCGGTGGAGCACAGTGGGTCAACGGTGGTGGGTCCTGGCGTCGCGCTATGCGGAGGAGACGCAGATGCGGCGCGGTGGAGAAGACAGCCCCTGCTGATGGGTCCTGTGCGTCGGTGGTTCTAGGGAAAGGCAGTGAAGCGGCCTGCTGCCGGTGCTTCCCGAGCTGGGCCTCGTGCTCCTATTGGGCCCATCGACGATCTCAGCAAAGGGAGTACGCATGGTGGGCTTGGCCCTTCCCGACATGGGAAAATGGGAGGAGGAGCGGGCTGGTGTGAGGGGTTTGAGCCCAAGGCTGTCTTCCTATTTCCAATTACTTATTATCTTCCCAGAAAAATATAAACCAGGGGTTTGTGGTTAAAAGAGAGAAGGGTAATGGATTGGAGAAGATCAAGGGAAGGTTTGAAATGATTCAAGGGAGTGTTATTTAGTGCCAAAGTAAATTCTAGTGCACACAAGCACTCGAGCAAACAATCAAGCAAGCAGGCATTTCATTCACGCAAGCAACAAAAAAAATGCATATGGTGTATTTTGATGCAAGGGTTTTAGAAAATATTTTTGAAATGGTTTTGCGAAGAAAAATAACTAGTCAAGTTTTAATTTGTTGTAAATTTTCGAAAAGTTCAAATTTTTAGTGAATTTTAAATGATGCAAAACACAGGGTGTTACAATTCTTCTAAACATAATATTTAGGAGCTTATTGATAGGAGCAACACATGCATAGGAAACTACTTTTTGGAACGACAATGGAGGAAACACCAAGCAGGACATGAAAGAAAACTAAAGCCATAGCCACTGTATCGGTAGCCCTACCTGACCGGCTGCAGCCCTGCTTGGCCGGCTGCTGTGATGCTCCTGCTGATCTTAGCTACTCCGTAGTTATTAGTAGCTACCAAAAATACTCAGATGCTTCACCTGTCAGAGAAGGTCGACACAACGAAGGTCACTGAAATATTTAGCAATTTCGTGTGGAAAACAAGCATTGGATATCAAAGATTTGCATGAGCCTGCATTGGAGAGGAGAAGCCGGGGAATTCAGAACTGGAAACGGCCCCAATCAGGCTTTCTCAAACTAAATGTTGATGGATCTTTCATGGCTGAAGATGATGGGAGTGGCGGATTGGGCGGGAGCAGGTCGTGTAGGTTTTGCCTCCAACCCTTTGCATATGGAGCTGAAAGCCTGCATGAAGGCCCTTCATGCTAGTGGATTGGGCTAGAATGGGTTTAACAGTTTGGACCATACGTGAATTGACTTTGGGCCTCTGCTAAATATTGTATGAAGGGCGTTGAGCGGCCAATCTGTTGGTTATTATCAAGGGACTGACTATACATCTTGTGGAAGATGTTTCTGTTTGTTATCTTCCACTTTTTTAACCAATAATAAGATGCCACGTGACATGTTACAACAAAGCACAAAAGTAATAAATAAAACACTTTGTACGTCGCCTGAGATTTTAATGATAGTTATCTTTCACTTCCTAAAAAGTGACGTGGCATATTGTTAGCCACAAGATAACTCAAATAAAGTATACTTGACGGAGAAGAAAGAAAAAGACATGACATGGAACAATGATAGGACGGATTCTATTGTTCACTTTCATCACATTTGCTCTCTGCCCAACATCTAACAAAATCTGAAGGACACCTAGAATTAGACTCTCGATAGGCATCATACAAATCTGCACTTGTTATATGAGTTCTCATGCACAAGCTTGCATAATTCGTCAATCACCTAAACAAAAGGAGAAAAACCGTATAAAAATAAAAAATTACAGACAATCACAAGAAAATGAAAACTGGCAAAAGAAAAACGAATGCAAATAGTTTACATCAGCAGGCAAATGTTCGCCAAAGTTCAATAAATTCCTCCAACAAATTTACATTTAAAGTTGAAATAAAGACCTGAAGCAAACATTGAAACCCAATAATTCCAAAAATTATTTAAAATCTGAATTAAGAATAACTGAACTAAAAAATGAATTAAGAATAAGTAAGAACTTACATTACTAGTATGATGCACACAGTCAGGTTCATATCCTTTACGACCATGACCTGCTCGAGTGCCATCACCAAAACAATATTTGCTCCTAGTAGCCATGACTCCTACATAAACAACAGAAACTGAATCAACAACCAAAGAACTGATGCAAGAAACATATGTCACACTACTGCTGCATCAAACGAAGCCGGCTGATGCTGCTCTAAATCGACAAGTAAAGAGGACTGCAGAAAAGATGGAGAGTCGCAACTTAAAAGGATGGAACAGAAACAACAGGAAGAACATGCGCCAAAAACTCAACAACAAATAGAAAATATGTAACAACATAAAAATAAAGCAGAACAATAAAATACCCACAGCGCAAACGTGGAGCTCCTTCTTTGTACAAACTTTTTTGCTCTAAATCGACAAGTAAAGAGGACTGCAGAAAAGATGGAGAGTCACAACTTGAAAGGATGGAACAGAAACAGCAGGAAGGAACATGCGCCAAAAACTCAACAAAAAATAGAAAATATGTAAGAACATAAAAATAAAGCAGAACAATAAAATACCCACAGGGCAAACGTAGAGCTCCTTCTTTGTACAAACTTTTTTTGTTTCTTATTGTCAATCTATAATCACTAGAGGTTAGACGCTCCTATTTTTTTCAAAAATAAAATAGAAGAATAAAATTTATATATCTATAGGGCTCTCAAATTTTATTGGCACAGGGCACTAGCAGTACATTGGTAAATCTTCTATGAAAAATACCCAGACAAACAAGGTTAACATGGTCTTACTAAGAAAAAATTCATGGATTTGACGCAAGCATAAAACATATAAGAAATTTGGAAAAACAGCTACACAGTGCGCTACTCACAATAAGCCTTCTCTGCTAGATTCAACATCAAAATAATTAAATTAACTACAAAGATATTGCAAATGTTGCAGGCAATATTTGTATTACAGAAAATAAAATATGAAAGCCAAACTGTGAATAAGAGTGCAGAGTTCTAAGCATTCAAATATCCTAGTACAGGAATTTAAAATGCTCATTAGACAAACAGATGAACAACGCAAAATGAAGAATTAGCATTATTGGTTAGTTGTGTACAAAAAATATTTTAACTCAGAGCAGAGAGCAAAAAGTCATGGCAAGATTAGCAAAATTAAATTTAGAGACTCAAACTCAATAGCAGTTATCACAAAGCTCAAATAGTAGCTCGACCTACGCATAAGATACAACGGACAACTTTACATGCAAAACAGGCACTAATACAATCAGTGCACTCTTCGACATAGTTGAACGCTATTTTATCTGATAATTTACAAAAACAGGCAAGATTGACACACATACAAACAAGAAATAAAATCAGGCCAAACTACAGCTATACAACCTGAATTAACTTGCTTAATAATTACAAGAAGCAGGACTATTTTAGTTTCCTGAAGAATGAAACAGACATTTCAGAGCAGTTGAGAAAACAACTAAACAACCTCAAAATATACATGGATGCTATATCAGACCTAGCTCAACATGAAATTAGTCGACCCGCTGCCACACTAACACCAGATCAAACGAATCGGCTAGATGCTGCTCTAAATTGACAAGTAAAGACAAGCACCTGACCACCATGAAAAAGGACGAGGAGCTAAAGCAGCAACCTGCTGGACTGCAGAACAGAGGAAGAGTCGCAGCCGGGCGGCACCAAAAACTCTACAAATATATTATTATTCATTAGCGGAGCTAAAACAGCTTGAGCCTCCTATAATAAGAAATTTAGCAACACGGAGCATTACTCAAGCTTAAACCTCCACTACAGATTTAATATCACATTAATTGAATTAACTGCATCACTCACCAGATTTAATATCACAAAGTTGTTGAATCCAAAATTGAATCTAAGTAACCAGATTCACTCACATGACCATAGTACACGAAGGGAACAAAAACAGTGGCAAAAATAGCAGTCACAAACAGAACCCATCTGCACAATCCTTCCGAGTCCCTTTACAACTTCCCGGCCACAACAATAATACCGGAATAAATACATAAAGTACACTGAATCTGCTACAACGAACAGGCACGCTTCGAGCACAGCAAGTATACGAACACGACTCCCCCGGTAAGATCCCACCCCAGATCCTTTCTAGGCTTCTACATCTCATGCCGAAATCGACAAACAACTATAAAAAGAACAAAATACACTTACAAATCGCCGTCTGCATACCACAGCTCGCCGCAGCAAGAAACACGTGCAGAGATTGCCGCGGGGAAGCACGGCGCATGGACAGCCGCCCCTACCACAGCTCGCCGCAGGCCAAAGGCTCCGCCGCACCCTCCGCCTGGCACGGCACAAGCGAGCGGAGAACTGTAGCAGGGTTTAGAAATTCCGATTATCAATCACTTGTGCTGGAAACAGACGCACAACATGTTGTTTTGTCTAATCATAGTATGATTTCATACCGATAAAATAATCTGTTAGTTATTACCAATCTGTTAGTTAGTTTCATCTTTGTTGTTTCTTTGTCTAAGAAAGAAACTTGTTGATCGTATGTATACGGATAAAACAATCGAAGCAAAGCGACATTTTTTGCCCTTTTGATCTCAATATCCAGCTCTGTCTTCCATCATTATCCACCCGCCGACCCACACATACTCAGGACATCCAGCAGAAGAATTTGTCACCATTCGAATCCAGTTTTATTCATGATACTTTACTTTATATAAGCACACAACTGCTCAAGTACAAGATGAGAGATAGCTAATATGCAGCCGTGCACAGCGTAGAGTTATAATATCCCGATCGGGTTGGGTACTGTATACCGTACGAATGTACGTTGGAGGACGCGTGATCTGAAGCAGCCACCCATCAGTGACGTGGTTTCTCTCCGTTAGGCCGCATTGGATGGCTGACGAGAAGCGATCTGATGGCTAGGAAGATAGAGACACCAAGAAGCACCGACTGCACCAGGTGCCTACTAAATGGTACAACCATAAGCACTAGGTGCCTACTAAATCGGTGGGCCAACATCAAATTAATGGATCCATTATCATTATTTATTAGACTTCTTATTATTTAAAAAGGGTAATCTAGTAAATTGCATGCCATCCTCCCCATCACGTACGCGCAGTAGTCCGCCGTGCACCGTCGTGCCGTCCGGCAGCAAGTGGAGTCCTTCCTGACAAGCATGAAGTTGACGACATATCCCGCAGGAAAGCGCCAAGCTCGCTCCCCTCGTCTTACTCCATCACCACCACGATCCACAAACCGCGCGCGACAAGCAGGTACGGTTGTCGCCGCGCGACCGCTGCTCTGACTCCATGATTGTCGTCGTCGGAACATGCTCGTGCATGGCTAAGGCGCACTAGAGTTTAGAGTAAGAGGAATCCTTTCCTTGACGAAAAGGGTGAAGAGGAGGATGACGAAGCCTGCGGCGACGCACTGCGTGCTGGTCACCACCGTCTGCTGGTACGCCAGCAGCACCACGGTAGTGCCTATGCACACCCCCGTCAAGAACTAGCTCAGGTCCGGTCCATGACGCGCCGTCTCTGCTTCTTGCCTTGTGTCCTCGCTCTGAACTGGTCTCGTACGACCGTTGTGTAGTTGCGTGAGGTACTTATGTATTGTAAGTATTTGACCCTAAGTGCAGGTGTCGTAGATGTACGTACAGTACTCTTGGAAAAAAGACAAGCACCTTTTCCGGCCGGGTCCAGATTGTTGGAATGTAATTGGGCTCGTGGGCCTGTCTATCGTGACTCCCCACCTAGCCTATATATGTACACTGACTGTGCCTGAGTAATACATCAAGTATTTCCCAATTACACTCTTTCATGGTATCATGAGACGGTTCGTTCCTTCGACCGCTCGCTTCCGCAACCCATAGGTCGCGCCGCCGCCGATCCCATCAGATCACCGGGCGATCTCCCGCCGTCGCTGGGCCTCCCATGCTCGCCGGCCACGCTCTCGCCATCGCAGGGCCACCCACGCTCGCCGGCTACCCTCTCCACGCGCCCAGGCTGCCACCGCCCGCGTCCATCGGGAGTCCAAGATCCCATCGGGAGTCCGGATCCCATCGCGTCCACGTACAACACCTGGAGGGCATCAAGCTACCTCACGTACGTGCTCTACGTGATCTGCTGGTCTACGTGATCTGCTCGACTTCCGCGTGATCTACGCCGCCTCATTCGTCTACGTACATCGTTCGTCGACCGCAGCTGCAGGCTCCCGATCCATCCCATGGCCGAGACTGATGCTGAACGCCAAGCCCGCGAAGCGCGTGAACAACGCGAACGCGAGGCCGAGGACGCTTGCCGCCGCCAAGCCGCAGCGGCCCGTACCGCCGCCCTCGACGACTATGAGGCCAAGCACGCCAACATCCACGCCGCCGCCATCGCCGTCCTCAACATCAAGGTCCCTGTGCCGGTGGTCCTGGATCGCGTCGCCAACAACTACACCTGTTGGCGTGCCCTCTTCCTCATCGTCTTGGGCAAGTATGCCCTCACTGATCACATTCTCACCGACGTGGTCAACGCCGATCGGTCGGCGTGGGTGCAGATGGACTGCACCGTCCTCACGTGGATCTACGACACGATCAACGCCGACTTGCAGCAGTCCACCATGCTGAAGAACCCCAACGCCCGCGTCGCCTAGCTTCACCTCGAGGACGAATTCCTCGGCCAGCGCGAATCGTGCGCGTTGCTGCTGTCCGCCGAGTTTCGCACGGCAAAGCAAGGATCGTCCTCCATCACAGACTTCTGCCGCCGCCTCGAGATGATGGCGGCAACCCTCCGCGACTTTGGCGATCCTGTCGGCATGCCCTTCCGTTCGTCGACGACAGCCTTTGCAGCCGTACCACAGCAGCAGCAATACCTCCCGCCGCACGGGATCGGCGCTCCTCCGGGCTTTGGCGCTCCACCGGGGTTCGGCTATGGACAGCCCAGCCCCTACATTGCCCCGCCACCACCGCAGCAGCAGGCGTGGACTCCGATGCACGGTGGGTCATTTGACACATCGTCCCTCGCTAGCAACTTCAGCACCATGTCGCTGACTCCACCTGGATCGAGCGAATGGTACGTTGACTCCGGCGCCGGTGCTCACATGGTCAACAACGCTGGTATAATTTTGTCCTCTCATCCTCCTTTATCATCGAGTCCTTCATCTATCATTATCGGTAATGGGGCTTCGCTTCCCGTTACTTCCGTCGGATCTCACTCATTTTCCACTCCGCAACGTTCATTAATTCTTTCTAATGTTTTAGTCTCACCCAACATTATTAAGAATTTAATTTCCGTTCGTCGCTTTACTACTGATAATAATTGTTCCATCGAGTTTGATCCTTTCGGCCTTTCTGTGAAGGACCTTCAGACACGGAGCGTGATCGCCAGGTTCAATAGCACGGGTGATCTCTACCCGTTCTTTCCGCCAGCACCACCCAACACCACTGCCCTCACCGCTTCTGCGTGCTCCACCACACTTTGGCATCGTCGTCTTGGTCATGTCGGTCATAAGGCTCTGTCCAGTCTCATTAGTTCTAATGCTATTTCATGTAATAAGCGCCATGATACTCATGTTTCTCATGCTTGTCAACTAGGTCGCCATGTGCGCCTCCCTTTTAGCTTGCCAAACTCTCGTGTCGAGCGTCCATTTGATTTAATACATTATGATCTTTGGACATCTCCTATTGTTAGTGTGTCTGGTTACAAATATTATCTTGTCATTTTGGATGATCACACTCACTATACCTGGACATTTCCTTTACGCCTCAAATCTGATACTTTCAGTGTCATCTCTAATTTTTTCTCGTATGTGCGCACACAGTTCGACTCTCCCGTCAAGGCAGTTCAGTGCGACAATAGTCATGAATTTGATCATTCCTCGGCCCGCACGTTCTTCCTCACTCACGGTGTCGTCCTTCGCATGTCGTGCCCACACACCTCTCAACAAAATGGGCGGGCCGGATGCACTCTTCGCACTGTCAATAATATTGTGCGTTCTCTCCTATTCCAAGCAAGTCTTCCTCCCGTTTATTGGGCTGACTCCCTCCACACTGCCACATATCTCCTCAATCGACACCCCCACTAAAACCTTAGACGGTCAGACCCCCCACCTTGTTTTATATAACACGCAGCCCTCCTATGATCATCTTCGTGTCTTCGGCTGTGCCTGCTATCCCAACCTATCATCCACAACTCCACATAAATTATCTCCTCGTTCTTCCTTGTGCGTTTTCCTGGGGTATTCTTCTGAACACAAGGGATATCGGTGCCTTGATCTTCATTCCAACCGCATTATCGTCTCTCGTCACATCATATTCAATGAGACAATTTTTCCTTTCGCCGATATGTCCACCTCACCCCAGGATCCCGCCACCCTCGATTTTTTGGATGCTGCTGATGATTCCTCTTTGCCCATTGGGTCAAGAGTTGTGCTTGCAGGTACACGTCTTCCTGGCGGCATGGATGCCGCCCCGGGCAGCACCGCCCCCTGCCCCGCTTCGCCTGGAGCTTCGGCGCCCACAGTCACGGCCGGCCCTATCGCTTCCACGAGCCGCATGGGCGGCCCTGCTGCTGCTCAGGCAGCCCCCCTTCCGGTGGCCTGGCCCCAGACGCCACCACCGCTGCCACGCGTGGCACTGCCGCGGGTGCACCCAGCGCCACGGGTGCTGGTCCTGGTGCCTCCTCCTCTGGGCCATCCGATGCTACTGCCCCTGGGGACACTTCGTCCCAGGCTGTTGCCAGTGGCACCGGTCGCCTAACCGGCCGCACTACCGCTACGGCACCCCGGGCTATTCCACCTATCACTAATGCGCACAACATGCGCACTCGTGGCAAGGACGAGGTTCACCATCCAGTCAATCGTCTGAACCTCCACACGACGACGCTCTCCCCGATGCCCACCTCCGTCCGCGCCGCCTTGTCTGAACCCGATTGGCGTCTTGCTATGCAGGTTGAGTTTGATGCTCTGCAGGCAAATGACACCTGGACTTTGGTTCCCCGGCTGCCCGGTGTCAATCTTGTTATCGACAAATGGGTGTTTCGTCACAAATTCAAGTCTGATGGCTCTCTGGACCACTACAAAGCTTGGTGGGTGCTTCGCGGTTTTACATAGCGTCCGGGTATTGATTATGATGAGACCTTCAGTCCTGTGGTCAAGCCAGCAACTATTCGGGTTGTTCTGACTCTGGCACTATCTCGTTCATGGCCGATTCATCAGCTTGATGTGAAGAATACTTTTCTCCATGGCACCTTGACCGAGACAGTATACTGTGTTCAGCCTGCTGGTTTTGTTGACTCCTCCCGTCCAGATTATGTGTGTCGTCTGAACAAGTCTTTGTATGGGTTAAAGCAAGCTCCACATGCCTGACACCGTCGCTTTGCCTCTCACATCACCTCTCTTGGGTTCACTGAGGCTAAGTCTGATACTTCATTGTTCATTTATTGTTGAGGCTCCGAGATGGCTTTCTTGCTCCTATATGTTGATGATATTGTTCTGACTGCTTCCTCCATGAGCTTTCTTCAGCGGATCATTACAGCTCTCTGCCAAAAATTCTCTATGACGGATATGGGGTCCCTGCATCACTTCCTTGGAGTCAGTGTTCAGTGCCACCAGGACAGTCTCTTCCTCTCGCTGGATATGCTGGATATTCTGGAGCATGCCGGTATGCTCAACTGCAAGCCTTGCAGTACCCCTGTTGATACTCATGCCAAGCTTTCTGCCGATGGTGTCACTGTTGCCGACCCCACTCACTACCGCAATATTGCTGGAGCACTACAATATCTCACCTTCACCCGTCCAGATATTGCATATGCTGTTCAACAGGTCTGCCTCTATATGCACGACCCTCGGGAGCCTCATCTTGGTGCTATGAAGCGCATTCTCCGCTATCTTCGGGGCACTTTGGATCTTGGTCTGCACCTCCACCAGACCTCACCGGCTGATCTTACTGTCTACACGGATGCTGATTGGGCGGGATGTCCTGACACACGCAAATCCACATCTGGGTATGCGGTGTTCCTCGGGGACAATCTCATCTCCTGGTCGTCCAAGCATCAGCCAACGGTGTCTAGGTCCAGTGCTAAGGCGGAGTATCGGGCTGTGGCCAATGGCGTTGCTGAAGCCTGCTGGTTGCGACAACTTCTGCAACACCATCCTCTTCGCCGCGCCACAGTAGTGTATTGTGATAATGTCAGTGTTGTTTACCTCTCCACCAACCCAGTCCAGCATCAGCGAACCAAGCATGTTAAGATTGATCTGCACTTCATTAGAGAATGACTTGCCCTCGGTGACGTTCGCGTTCTACACGTTCCCACTACGTCCCAGTACGCCGATGTCTTCACCAAAGGTTTGCCGACGTCCGTCTTCACAGAGTTTAGGTCCAGTCTCAATGTTCGCGGTGCTCCTAGTTTAGACTGTGGGGGAGTGTTGGAATGTAATTGGGCTCGTGGGCCTGTCTATCGTGACTCCCACCTAGCCTATATATGTACACTGACTGTGCCTGAGTAATACATCAAGTATTCCCCAATTATACTCTTTCACAGATTGCCATAGCAGAAGCGGACGTGCCGAGCAGCAGCTCGGTGCTTGGCCCCGTCGATTTGCCGAAGCTGCCATGGCTGCCGTGGAGGCGGCGCCCTTGTTTGTGCGGCACGTACGCGGCAGCATCATGCTGTACGGGAGATATGCACCGCGATAAGATGACCTTCTTGCCCCTTGTGCAATTACCATAATACTCCCAAATAAATAAAATTAACTAAAGAAGCACCTCCAACCACAGTAAAAGAGCTTAATTCATATGAGTTGGAGTGGATTAAAACTTGAACTAATTAAATTACATCATAATTGACTCTAATCCACATAAAGTCGTTTAGTCTCCCAAAATAGATTATTTAATATTTTTAAAATTTAAATTTCAGAATCTATAAACTTACAATAATATTTGGGACCTTAAAAAGTTTTAACTGAAAAAAGTTTCAATAGATCACATTGAGAGCTACAATTTTAATATATATAAAGTTTTCCTTTATTGGAGTTTATATAAAAAGTTATGAATATTTTTTTATATTAAATTTTTAGAACACCCAGTTCGTTATTGAACTACAAAGTTTCTTATTACATCTCAATATTAGATCGCTTATTGCCTTCATTGGATATTAGAGCTATTTTTTTTTGAGAACTATAAAGTTGTTTCTTACTCTAAAAATAAAACTTATTGAACATTAATGTACGGACAAAAAAACAAACTAGGCCCTGTTCGCTTGAGCTTGAAGCCAGTTTGGCTAATTCGTAGAATTGATTTTTTTAAGAGAATAACATTGTTTTATGACTAATTTGTATGGATTAAAGGCAGCAGAATAGCTCAACAAACGAATAGGGCCCTGTCTTCCATCATTATCCACCCGCTAGCCCACACACTGTATTCATGACATCCCGCGGAAGAATTTTTTCACCATTGATTCCAGTTTTATTCATGATACTACTTTATAAGCACAACTGCACAAGTACATCAGATCGCTAATATGCAGTCGTGCGCGGTGCATCATTCCATCGTATATATAGTTGTACTGTCCCGATCCGTTTGGGTGTTGCATACCAAGCAATACCATACGGATACGATGGGAGGACGCATGATCCGGGGCAGGAGCCATTAGGGACGTGGGTTCTCTCCGTTGGACGAGGGAAGCGGTGTGGCAGGGTAGTAGCCACCGGGCCCGCCACCGCGAACGTAGGGACGTCTGGGCCCTGGGCACGCGCCGTGCAAGCACAAAGGATAGTCAGGGTCCAAAGCGCCGCCACCAATACCTAACCATGGAAAATTGAAAATCATGTCAAATGCTTAGTTTAATATCAAATTTGAAAATAAGGAATGAATGAAACAAAAGAAAATAAGACAAATCATGAAACATTATTTAAATATCAAATTTGAAAATAAAGAATGAATGAAATAAAAGAAAATAAGACAAAACGGTTGAAGTTGCCACTGCTTCCTCGTTGTCTCGCTCCGTGATCTTCCGTTCGTGTAGATGAAAAACAACAATAAAAAATGGGAGAAAAAAAAGAAAAGGTTAATAGTTGGCGAACCCCAAAATGCTCACTAAAGACCACACACCCTTTGGCAATAGCAGGTGACCGTGTGGCGTGACCTGCTGCACGACCAACGCGGGACTCCGGGCTCCTCTCCTTGTCACCATCAGCAAGGGCAGATCTACACGAAGACTAGGGGACTCTAGCCCCCTTACAGCTGGTGTATCAATAGAAATCTCTATCTCTACAACTAAAAAGCACCAAATGTCTAGGTCTACTGGGCAGGACCAAAGGTCTCTACTTCATGATACGTCACTACGGTCTTTTCTCCACTCCTCATATGTCACTCTTAAAACAATTATTTTTTCCTACATTTTGCACCATGTCACTTCCCATCTCTTTGGGAATCGTTCAGACTCTCTTCATTTCTATTCTTAAATCAAACAAAAAAAAAGATATATGTTTCCCAATTATTTTATTATTAATCTAATATAAGACATCACATAGCATATCTCTTGAATTTTACTGTAATCTTGTCTATAGGACTCCACCTCATATGCAATAAATCAATAATTTGTTTAGTTCGTAAACTTATGTGTACTAATATGATAATGTTTTTAAGACATTGTTTATAGCTTTGATCTGAGATAAATATATTATATTATCCGCATTAAAAATATTACATGAGTTTTCACAAAACATGAAATATGGTGGTATATTTATTGATTTATTGCACATGGGATGCAGTATTAAATGCTATAAAACATGACACGTTCGTATTAAATTATTGTGGTATATTTTTTCCCGTCGCAACGCACGGACATTATCCTAGTATAAGAAGCATGAGGAAGTAGAAGAGGTAGAGGAAAAAAAAATGAAGAGATAAGAAAGGATAAGAAAACTAGTCCCCCTTCAATCTTATTCTACATCTGCCACTACCATCAGGGCGCGCTGGCCGCCTGATGGCAATAGCGGTTGGGGCCACCCTGTCAAGGGGCGATGGCTGGCGGTAGCCAAAGGACCTTGGAGAGGGGAGAAGTAGCAGTGGTAGTCTGCAGCCAGCATAGCGCCATCGTCATCGGCGGAAGCGAGGCAGCATGATGTGCCACACTCTGTATCCCATGCTCCTCCTCTGCACCCTCATCCTCTTGCTCTCCATGTCATATGAGCACTTCCAGCATGAATGGTAGCTAGTCGAAGAGGAACCGAGCGAAGAAGACCGACGGTCAGATAGGAACGACTTTACGTACAACTGGTCGTGAAATAGAGACGCTTCGTTCTTGAGGGTTGCTTCATCAGCTACATGAGGACTTATGGTGGTGGAACCCTGGATGACGTAGTGGGGCCCTATGATAACGTGGTTTAAGGAGATGCCAGAGAAATAAGCTGGTAGAGTTTTGTTTTATAGAAGTTGATTTCAAAAACGACTGTTCACTTTATAGAGACACTCTGAAAAATAATCATATCTATAAATAATTTTTAGAGGCCATTCTCTTATTTTTAAAATCTTTCCATCGCATATTTAGATGTTTTAAAGCCTCGTGTCACCTAGGTGACAGAATAGTTTATAAGATCCGAATCTCATTTAGAGTGGGAAACAGGTGTCAGAGGTCCACCGGACATCCAAGAACTGTTACTACAAAATATAAATCTAAGGTACCAGATGTACAGATAAAGAAAAAAAACATGGAAGATAAATTTGTAATAAATCAAAATAAAACATAAAGGCAAATTGGAATAAATCCAAAGGGACAATTAAACTTTTATGAACCATGTTGTAATGTTATATTGGTATTTGTTAATGTTATATTGACACGTAGAATGTTAGAAACATATTTGTGTTCATCAAATTTCATATTTGGTATGTTTTTAGCATCAATAACCGGTGTTTTTCATATTTTCTTAATAAAAGCACTATCTGTCTTAGCATCACTATAGCTGCTAAAAAAATTACCGCTATTTTTTAATAACCCACTATTTAAAACTTTGATTACATTACTGTTGTGGCTTTATCTTCTAAAATCATTCTAGCAATAACACTGCTTATTCCTGCGGATACATGGGTGTATGCCGAGTCTCTAAGTGATGAGTGATTGTCAACTGGGATGATGCGTATGCTCTTTGGCTTGTGTTGTGCAGGTGTCGAGCACGGATACAGTGATCAGAGGCAAGGTGAAGGTCAAGTAGAGACGTGCCGTGCCGATGGACCGAGAGTGGCGAAGGGCGGACGTGAGGCTTGGACTGAGGGACCGGTGGCCCGAGGATCGGTTGTGGTGGCTGGCAGCCTGGGACAGCGACGAGCGAAGACTTGCGGTCATGTGTTGCCTGAGTCGTGGACTTGGGGACACGTGTCGTGGACGGGGTGCACGGGCGGTGCATCCCATCTACGGCGTCGGTTTGGTGGTAGAGCCATAGAAAAACCATCGGCTGGACGGTTTCCAGGTTTGGGCCTCAAAACCTGGGTGCTGATGGTTTCCGAGTTTGGCCACAAAACTCGGGCTGAGGACAGTTTCCAGGTTTGGGCCTCAAAACCTGGGCGCTGCGGGTTTGCTGAGTTTGGGCCTCAAAACTCAGATGCTGGTGGGCTGGTTTCCCGGTTTGGGCCTCAAAAACGGGAGTTGGCTGGAAAAGGCTGGTTTCCCGATTTGGGCCACAAAACCGGGGGTGCAGAGCGGTGGCGGCACGTGGCGGCAATCGGGAGGTTGCGTCGAGGCAACGCTACGAGTTGTGCGGGCGTGGCCGTCGGATCCACCTACCACCGAGTTGGTCCAGAATAACCTTAGGGTTTAGCTGGTTCGCTCTGTAAGTAGTTAGGGGTAGAGTGGGAATTAGGAATAGTTAGGATTAGGATAAGTAGGGGGAGACACCCACCTCCCCAAGTATCTCAGTCATTTGCTCTTTGCACTTAGGGTTTTTCTGCTCTCCCACTCCCCTGCTGTAGCGAACCTGAGATCCACAGAGAAGAGAACAATACCTCTGTGTTCATGAGATTTTGAGGAAGTGAGGCCTTAACCTCACTGTTGTAGCGTGTGGTAGCCACACGGTTGCAATTTCGTGGTTGTGATTCGCGTTTCGTTCGTGTTCTTTGCGGAATCCTTTTTCTCCACGTTTTTCCCGTCGCTTGATCTCTTTGCTCGGTTCATCTCTTGCAAATCCGTTTGAACCAAGTTGTTCTAGATCGTGAGGCACTTCTTTCCACTGAAGGAATTCACCTCTAACCTCACGGTCTAGGAGATCGATCGATTTTAGTTTCGGGTCAAGCTTTTCTCCCTTCCCCGGAATTTCTTCGATTCATCGATTTGGAGATAGGTTCGAGCCATGATCTCTTAGAGATAGCTCACTATCCTCCTTGTGACTCCTCTCACCAAGTTTGATCCCTAGAGGATTCGTTTTGGGTGAGATCGAGTGGAATCGGTGGACGAACAGTAGAAACTCGGGGTGACCGGACGCTGCTTACGGGCTGACCGGACGCTGCCTCGTGCGTCCGGTGGTTGAATGTCAGACAGAGTTTTTCTGTAGCTGACCGGACGCTCGTTCTTGCCAGTGACCGGACTCGCTCCTCGTACTGTTCATCTTCTTTGGCCTGTGCGACCGGACGCTGAGTGTTGCGACCAGACGCTCTGAATCCGTGAGTCCGGTCCAATATAGAGAGCTCCAAAATTCAGTTTCGTCCGACCGGACGCGTCCGGTGCTGCCTGACCGGACGCAGGCCAGAGTCCGGTCAGTTCAGTCTCGGGCTGTTTCGTTCGCAGATCGCTCGCTCGTTGTCGGATTTGGTTTCCGTCTTTTGCGTTGGCTTTCTAGAGTTGTGTAGTGTCCCACTGTGCTTCTTGAAAGCATCCACCCTACATCTAGGGTCGTGGACATTAGCAAGCTCTAGGGTTTTTCTTTCGGGGTGATTCTCGGGACAGTGGCTACTATTTTCCGAAAGGAAAATTTGAAGCTCCCATTCACCCCCCCCCCTCTGGTCGCTTTCTGGTTGCTTCTCTGTCCTTCAATTGGTATCGGAGCGGGTTAAGGACCTTCCACCTTAGCCGGTTCCAGATCCACAGAAGGCGACATGGATCGCGGCGTGAGCAAACCGCCGTTTTTCGATGGGACGAACTATGCGTATTGGAAGATACGCATGTCGGCCTATCTGCAGAGTTTGGGTGCTTCCATCTGGGATATTTGCAACTCTGCTGATTACGTGGTCTTGGCTGCTCGTGTCTCTCAGCTTCAGATCGATGAGCACGATGCCAATAGCCGAGCCCGTAATGCTCTTTTCTCATGTTTGAGCATGAGTGAGTTTGATCGCGTTTCTCACCTCGCTACGGCTCGGGAGATTTGGGCCACCCTCATGCGTTTCCATGAGGGAACCTCTCAAGTCAAAACCCGACTCTACGAGTCATTCAAGCGAGAGTATGAGAACTTTCGACATATGCCTGGCGAGAGCATAGAAAGTTTATTCGCTCGCTTTCAGGTGATTGTCAACAGGATGAGGGCTAACAAGGAGCTGTTGCCTTTCGACGATCATGAGAGGGCTCTCAAGCTTTTGCATACCCTTGATCGGTCGGTGTGGGATTCCATAGTTCAGGCGATCATCGAATCACCTAACTATGAGACCCTCACGTGCGACGAGCTCTTTAGTAAGCTCAAGTTCAGTGAGATTGACGCCATGGCGAGGGCTTTTTATGAGAATCCTTCTGGCCCGACTATGGCTTTGGTTTCTGGCTCTTCTGCTAACCCTTCTGGAGGTTTTGCTCTTTCGTCTCTCTTTTGTCACAGAGGACCAGCTGGAGTCTTTGGGGGATGACGAGTTGACAATGCTCGCCAACCGGTTCTCGCGGTTTCACAACAACCGCATGAACCGTCGCCGCGGAGGATGACGCTCAGGATGCTATGAGTGCGGCGACACCGACCACTTCATCGCCCACTGTCCCAAGAAGAAGCACTCATCTGGGAAGGGCGATCATGGGCACAAGTACGACTCCGGCAAGCGCAAGGAGAAGTACGTCCCCGCGATGCATAAGCGGAGGGGCGGCTTCGACAAGGAGTACATCAAGAAGAAGTACTTGGAGAAGGCCCAGGCTGAGCAGCGTGCGTTCTTCGCCACGCTCAGCGACGTCGACGGCTCGGATGACGACTCCGCTTGCTCAAGCGATGACGAGTCCGAGAAGAAGAAGAGGATCGAGGACAAGCTGAACGGTCTCTGCTTCTTCGCCGACGACGACGGCCTTTGCACCATGGCCCTCGGCAAGGAGGTCGACGGCGAGCTGGTGAACTCCCCTCGGAACGACGACGACGACGACGACACCTCCCAGGTATCTCTGACCCACGATGAGCTTTCCGCTGAGGTCGAGAAACTTACTGCCGCGCTTCTTAGTCAAGATAAGCTGCTTAGGCGTGCCGCTAGAGAGCGCAAGGAGTTTATGCAGAAGTGGGAGGATATGGTGAAGGAACTTGATTCTGTCAAGTCCACCGTGGTTGTTACCGATGAGTAGGAGTGTGAGATGTGCACCACGCACATGACTGACCTTCTCACTTTGAGAAGCAAGTATGTTGCGTTGGTAGGAGAGGTGGATGAGCTGAAGGCTAGACCCTCACTGTTAGGTGCGTGCAAGACTTGTCCTGTCTTGCAATCTGAGTTGGCAGAGAAGAATGCCAAGATTGTGTCTCTTGAAGAGGCCAACTCAGGTAGCACATGTGTGGCTAGGTGTGTTCTTTGTGAGGGCCTGGAGATGGAGATAGCCAATGTGAAGCATGACAAGATGCAAACCGAGGAAGAAAACACATACCTTTGGACCATCTTGTCATGGGTGTCTTGTGGTGAGCCGCAGCTCGGGATGATGATCTCTCAATTCAAGCGAGCTGCTGGATGTCCTGGTGTAGGTTTTGCTCCGGGTGTTGATCTTTCTGCTTTTGGGAAGATTGGAGAGTCAAGTGGTCTGAACCCGAGTGAGAAGCCCAACTCCACCACTACTCCCAAACTTACCAAGCTTCCACCCAAAGAGCCTCTCAAGCCTAACACCAAGGATGGGGTGTTTGAGGAACCTCCGAGAGCTCCACCCAAGAACCAAGTGTGGCATCCCAAACCCAACCACCTCAAGAACAAACTGGACACCATGCCACCCATTCAGGAGGAGTGTTTGCCACAGAAGGGCAAAGTGATCCATACCCACAACCGTGAGTACCAACAACCCCCTTTAAGAGCGGTGAGGTACCATTGTGAGCATTGTGGGAGAGATGGACACTTGAGCGAGTTCTGCTTTCGGCGCAAGAGAGAGGCGCGCCGTGCTAGGGAGATGAACAACCCGGACATGTACCATCCTCTCCATGATGTACATGCGCCAAATGTTCAGAAACGTGTTGCTAGGCCCAGAAGTCCAGAACCTCAAGTTCCTAGGCCTAGACAGAGGAGAGCTCCGAGGAGAGATGCTAGGCCTAGAGGTGCAGTGCCTCAAGTTCCTAGGCCTAGACCTCGTAGAGAGCGTGCCCGGCGGGAGCCTGCATTTGTGGGCTATGGACCCCGTGGCGGTGGCTTTGTAGTTGAGCGTTTTTCCCCACCGCGTTTTGAGTATCGCGGTGAGCTCTCCCTTCCCAGCGGACCACGTCTGTCTAAACGTGGTGATCGCTTCCTTCGTAGGTGTGCTAGGAATGGTTTTTCTGCTAACCGTTCTTTTGAGCAGCTGGCCCAACACTGGTATTCTCCTTACTTCACTGACCCCAGTGTTGGCCCGTATGCTCACCCTATGTCTTTTTATTGATGTAGGTAAAGCGATTGGAGAACATTTGGTTGATGGATTCCGGGTGTTCGAGGCACATGACCAGAAACGCCAAGTGGTTCTCCAGTCTTAGTCCGGTCACCGGAAAGGAGTATATCACCTTCGGCGACAACAGCAAAGGTAAGGTGCTGTCTCGTGGGTCTGTGCAAGTTAGTGAGCACTTTGTGTTACGCGATGTTGCTCTTGTTTCTAACTTGCATTTTAACCTTCTTTCTGTTTCGCAACTCTTTGACGACGACTATGAGATTCGTTTTAAACCGAATCTCAGTCATATTTTGGATCCTCAGGGCAATCTTGTGTGTTTGATTGCGCCCTTTGGAAAAGTCTTTCGTGCGAATTTCTCGGAGTCTTTTGGCACTTCTCGTTGCCTGGTGACTGGATCTTCCTCTTCTGATCTTTGGAAGTGGCATAGGAGACTTGGACATTTGAGCTTCGACTTGCTTGCAAGGCTTAGTTCACTTGGCCTAATCTGAGGATTGCCCAAGTTGCATATGGAGAAGGATCTTGTTTGCCACTCTTGCAGACATGGGAAGATGGTTGTTGCTCCCCACCATCCAGTGACTCAGGTCGTGACCAAGCGCCCTGGAGAGCTTTTGCACATGGACCTTGTTGGTCCGGCTCGGGTGAGCTCGGTTGGGGGAAAGTGGTATGTGCTTGTTGTTGTTGATGACTTTTCGAGATATTCGTGGGTCTTCTTTTTAGCTGAGAAGACCGAGACTTTCTCCTTTGCTCGCAATCTGATTTTGCGTCTTCAGAACGAGTTCCCTTTGAACTCGATGCGAGCTATTAGGAGTGATAATGGTTCCAAATTCAAGAATTCGGATTTTGAGAAGTTTTGTAACTCTTTGGGTTTAGAGCATCAGTTTTCTTCCCCCTACACACCCCCTCAGAATGGTGTTGTAGAGAGGAAGAATCAGACCCTTGTAGAGATGGCCAGGACGATGCTCGATGAGCATAGGACTCCTAGGCGATATTGGGCCGAAGCTATGAGCACTGCATGCTACATTTCAAATCGCATTTTTCTCCGAGCTTTCTTGAAAAAGACTTCTTATGAGTTGCATTTTGGAAAACTGCCCAAGGTGAGTTACTTTCGAGTTTTTGGTTGCCATTGTTTTATACTAAAAAAGGGCAACCTGGACAAATTTGAGTATTGTTCTTCTGACGGTGTGTTTTTGGGTTATGGCACTCACACTCGAGCTTATCGTATACTTAACCTTGATACTAACCGAGTCATGGAGACATCAGATGTCACCTTCAACGAGACCATGTTTTGTCCTTCTTCTCGTTTTGAGCGTGCAGGTGATCATGAGGTTGGTGAGCCTCTTTTTGATGACGAGGGCGAGGGTGCTGAAGGTATGGATGATCCAGCACCCCCTCCACCTGCTGTGCCGCCAAAAGCGGCTTCTACGACGACTCACGGCCCCGACACGTCTTCTTCCTGGGGGCCTTGGGATCCGCCACCCTGAGCGGTACCTTTTGTACCCGGGGAGGCACCAGCTGCTGTTAAGGCGGAGGCCACTTCGGCAAGGGAGGCGCCACGACACATTCAGCGCCAACAGCCGCCTCAGCAGATGATCGGCAACATTGACGAACGTGTCACTCGGTCCAGGTCTCAAATCTCTCACTTTGCTCATTCTGCTTTTGTTGCTGATTTTGAGCCCCGAGATGTTGGACACGCTTTGACGGATCCGGATTGGGTCAATGCCATGCATGAGGAGTTAGAAAACTTTGAGAGAAATCGGGTTTGGTATTCTGCTTCCTCCACTCTTTCCCTTTGTGGTTATTCCGATGCTGATTTTGCTAGTTGCCGTATTGACCGCAAGTCCACTTCTAGGACTTGCCAGTTTATTGGTTCTTCTCTTGTTTCGTGGTCTTCTTGCAAGCAGTCTAGTGTCGCCCAGTCTACCACAGAGGCTGAGTATGTTGCTGCGGCTAGCTGCTGTTCCCTGTTACTCTGGATGATGGCCACTTTGCATGATTTTGGTCTGAGCTTTTCTCGTGTTCCTTTGCTTTGTGACAGCACGAGTGCGATTAGCGTTGCTAAGAACCTCGTGCTGCACTCGAAGACCAAACACATTGATGTGCGCTTTCATTTTCTGCGAGACCACTATGAGAAGGGTGATATCGACCTTCGCCATGTCGATACTCATCATCAGTTGGCTGATATTTTCACCAAGCCTTTGGACCAATCAACTTTTAATCGGTTGAGAGGTGAGCTTGGTGTGTGTTTCCCCTTTTAGTTGGGGGAAACATTTTTGACTCTTGTATGATACACTGACTTTGTGTTTTTAGTTGTTTTTGCTTCTTTTTGGTTTCTTCATGCATCTTTGCATTTCAGCATACGCTTTTACATTCTGAGCTTCATGAATATAGTCTGAAGAGTGTAACTATGCTCTGTGTAGTCTTTGTTCTGATGCTTTATATAGATGTTGTAGCTTATGCTCTTTCTGATCACTGATACATACTGTGAGCTGAGCTATTTTTGAATGGTGAAATTTGATAATGAACTTAAAACTTGAAAATGTTCACCATTGAGATATGCAACTAGCATGTGTTGGATGTGTCGAAGTCACTTATGCTTTTTATGTATGCTAGGTTGCTATGTCTCTAGTGTTGAGTCATTCACTTGCTTGGTATGTCATATTCTGTTTAAAATATGAACCAAGTTAAGTGAATTGAAAAGATCGAGATGGCTTTGCTTGTTAACACCTCACAGTTTCGAGACTGTTTCTCATTGCACTTTGAGTTAAACTTGAGCTGTGTAGTGTATGACCGAAACTGTTGCTTTAAGCTTCTGATTGCTTATGCATAGGCTTCGCACAGTTGGAAAGTTAGGCAATAACAAGCATTCAACCTCTCGCAGTTACATGCTGATTTCTGAACTTGTGTAATTTCACCGCTGCAACTCTGATTAAAATTTGAAATCACAAGTATATGCTTCATTTTTCAATTGGTATCAGCATGATGATTGAACTGTGCTAGGGGTAGTTCACCTTGTATACATGTTTAGCACTTGTTTGACTTCCTGTCTATACATGTCTGTGCTATTTTGATGGTGAATACCTTTTCGGCTAAAAATTGCTCTTTGTGCTCTCATTTCAGACTTAGTGATCAGTTTGAGCCTTTGCTAGCATTCTGTGCATTTTCTGAGTCATCGGATCAGAACTCTGTAGAGCATCTTTGCACTCCTTTGAGTATACTCCTGAAGCTCCTAACTTGCATTTTTGACTCATATGCATTTTGGAAGGGGGCGAACTTCTCTTGTTGATAGGAGAACTTCTCTGGTTTGCACTTTTGGTGGTGCAGTTTCTGAGGAGGAGCATTGTTTTCTTGATAAGTGCATTTTCAACTAAGGGGGAGAAATTGCAAATCATTACCCTCCGTTTGAACTAAGGGGGAGCTTTCCTGGTTGTTTGCACTATTTGAGGGGGAGTTTTTGCGGCTTCCTGTTGGCTGTATGGCATTGGTATCGAGCTTTCTTTGCTAGTTGTGTTGAGCCTCTATGCCTCTATCTTGAGGGACTAGCATTTGGCTTCGATTTCTTAATTGGTATTTGCTAGCGGTGTTGAGCCTGTTCTACCTCTTCTTGAGGGCTAGCTTTGCTTTGCTTAGTTGCGTCGAGCCGTTGCCCATGTCTTTGGGAACCAAGTTGTTTCGCTCTTTCCACTTGACCTTCTTCGGCTTTGCTATGCTTTTGGGTCATTTGGTTGAGTTCTCTCTCTTTCTCCTTCTTCCTTCTTCTGCTTCCATTATGATTTGTGTTGGTAGTTGACAATGCACTCATCAAGGGGGAGATTGCGGATACATGGGTGTATGCTGAGTCTCTGAGTGATGAGTGATTGTCAACTGGGATGATGCGCATGCTCTTTGGCTTGTGTTGTGCAGGTGTCGAGCACGGATACAGTGATCAGAGGCAAGGTGAAGGTCAAGTAGAGACGTGTCGTGCCGATGGACCGAGAGTGGCGAAGGGCGGACGTGAGGCTTGGACTGAGGGATCGGTGGCCCGAGGATCGGCTGTGGTGGCTGGCAGCCTAGGACAGCGACGAGCGAAGACTTGCGGTCATGTGTTGCCTGAGTCGTGGACTTGGGGACACGTGTCGTGGACGGGGTGCACGGGCGGTGCATCCCATCTACGGCGTCGGTTTGGTGGTAGAGCCAGAGAAAAACCATCGGGTGGACGGTTTCCAGGTTTGGGCCTCAAAACCTGGGTGCGGATGGTTTTCGAGTTTGGCCACAAAACTCGGGCTGAGGACGGTTTCCAAGTTTGGGCCTCAAAACCTGGGCGCTGCGGGTTTGCTGAGTTTGGGCCTCAAAACTCAGATGCTGGTGGGCTGGTTTCCCGGTTTGGGCCTCAAAACCGGGGGTTGGCTGGAAAAGGCTGGTTTCCCGGTTTGGGCCACAAAACCGGGGGTGCAGAGCGGTGGCGGGACGTGGCGGCAATCGGGAGGTTGCGTCGAGGCAACGCTACGAGTTGTGAGGGCGTGGCCGTCGGATCCACCTACCACCGAGTTGGTCCAGAATAACCTTAGGGTTTAGCTGGTTCGCTCTATAAGTAGTTAGGGGTAGAGTGGGAATTAGGAATAGTTAGGATTAGGATAAGTAGGGGGAGACACCCACCTCCCCAAGTATCTCAGTCATTTGCTCTTTGCACTTAGGGTTTTCCTGCTCTCCCACTCCCCTGCTGTAGCGAACCTGAGATCCACAGAGAAGAGAACAATACCTCTGTGTTCATGAGATTTTGAGGAAGTGAGGCCTTAACCTCACTGTTGTAGCGTGTGGTAGCCACACGGTTGCAATTTCGTGGTTGTGATTCACGTTTCGTTCGTGTTCTTCGCGGAATCCTTTTTCTCCACGTTTTTCCCGTCGCTTGATCTCTTTGCTCGGTTCATCTCTTGCAAATCCGTTTGAACCAAGTTGTTCTAGATCGTGAGGCACTTCTTTCCATCGAAGGAATTCACCTCTAACCTCACGGTCTAGGAGATCGATCGATTTTAGTTTCGGGTCTAGCTTTTCTCCCTTCCCCCGAATTTCTTCGATTCATCGATTTGGAGATAGGTTCGAGCCATGATCTCTTAGAGATAGCTCACTATCCTCCTTGTGACTCCTCTCACCAAGTTTGATCCCTAGAGGATTCGTTTTGGGTGAGATCGAGTGGAATTGGTGGACGAACAGTAGAAACTCGGGGTGACCGGATGCTGCTTACGGGCTGACCGGACGCTGCCTCGTGCGTCCGGTGGTTGAATGTCAGACAGAGTTTTTCTGTAGCTGACCGGACGCTCGTTCTTGCCAGTGACCGGACTCGCTCCTCGTACTGTTCATCTTCTTTGGCCTGTGCGACCGGACGCTGAGTGTTGCGACCGGACGCTCTGACTCCGTGAGTCCGATCCAATACAGAGAGCTCTGAAATTCAGTTTCGTCCGACCGGACGCGTCCGGTGCTGCCTGACCGGACGCAGGCCAGAGTCCGGTCAGTTCAGTCTCGGGCTGTTTCGTTCGCAGATCGCTCGCTCGTTGTCGGATTTGGTTTCCGTCTTTTGCGTTGGATTTCTAGAGTTGTGTAGTGTCCCGCTGTGCTTCTTGAAAGCATCCACCCTACATCTAGGGTCGTGGACATTAGCAAGCTCTAGGGTTTGTCTTTCGGGGTGATTCTCGGGACAGTGGCTACTAGTTTCCGAAAGGAAAATTTGAAGCTCCCATTCACCCCCCTCTGGTCGCTTTCTGGTTGCTTCTCGGTCCTTCAATTCCTGTAGTCAAGAGTAAATTTTAACGTCGGTCCCTAAACTTGACTGGTGATGTCATCCTGATATCTGAACTTGTAAAGTGATATCTGAGTGTCCCTAGACTTGGGTGACGGTTGCATTCTAGTTCTTGAACTTATAAGGTGATCACCACAGGTCTCTATACTTAGTCGGCAATGTTATCTTAGTCCCTAAACTTAGCTTTAAGCCTCATCTGAATCAAAACAGATCGATCTAAAAACTTAATATAAAAATATAATAAAAAAATTATAACTTTTTCATACAAACTCGACTAAAGACAAACTTTATATTAAAATTATAGTACTCGATATGATCTACAACTTTGTAGTTGAAAATTATTTGAATTAAAACTGTTTAGTGCCCTAAAATATTATTTTAAGTTTATAGATTTGAAATTTAAAATTTCAAAATATCAGATAATCTTGGATATTGAAATAGTCTATAAAGAAGTTATAACTCTCAATATGATCTACAGCTTTGTTGTGGAAATATTTTTTATTTAGAATTGTTTGGGGCTCCAAAATATTTTTATAAATTTACAGAATTTGAAATTTAAAATTATCAAATAATCTTGGATATTGAAATAGTCTATATAGAAATCATAGATCTCAATATGATCTATAACTTTGTAGCTGGAAATTTTGATATTTAAAGTCATTTAGTCTGCCAATTATTTGATATTTTTAAATTTTAAATTTCAAAATCTATAAACTTACAATAATATTTGAGACCCTAAAAGTTTTAATTTAAAAAATTTTCAACTACAAAGTTGTAGATCGCATCGTGAGCTACAATTTTAATATAAAGATTTGGTGGCCGTTGTGTTTCAGCTGGGGATGCCTAGGCTGCCAGTGTTTAGCTCGATGTTTTACAATGGCACTATAAGTTGATCTCTTCCTTCAAGAATCTGTCATACTACTTGTTTTGAGCATCAATGGCAGGTGCTCTGCCTTTTCATTTAGTAGTTGAAGTATGCACAGAGTTTTAAGGAAAAGGAAAAGAGGAGGATCTGCTAGGCTACAGGGAGAGCAAATACAGAAAAGAAAAATACATAGACCTTTGATTACGGCGCCAGCAGGGTTTGTTCTTCATCTGGTTCACCCCAGGCCTGCTGTAGAGTATGTATATCCTCTTTTATTGTCGCTAGGAGCTGCTCTTCATTTTGTGCTTTGTTGTCGAACACCTTTCTGCATCATTCCTTCCGCAGATTCCAAGCTGTGTAGATGATGATGTGTTGCTCGCTAGTTATTTGTATTGTGCGTGCCTGCTCTTCCTGGGTTTAGATTCATCCACCAGTCGCTAATCTTCATAGCAACTTGGTTCAGTCGCAGTCCCTGTTGTCGTGACCAGCTCTCCACTTGGTGCCAAATTCTTTTTGCATATGAACAATTGGCAATCATATGTGTGTGCGGTTCCCGCCCTAAGTCACCGCGTTCCCGGGTCGTCCGGGGCGAGGAACGGGGACGAGGAACATGGTACGACAATTTTCAATCCACCTTGGATCGACGAGTACACAGCTTCAACACGTCCCAAATTAACATAGACTGTGATCCAAGTGCATTTGGGACGACGTTCCCGGAACGACGACAAGGAACGAGGGACGCGAACCCATGTTATATGGAACGATAATTCTCGGGTCTTGGCCGCATCATTTAGGAGAACGGGACAACGCTGAATCTGTGGTTTCTTGCCCGGTTGAGCACCAAGAAGATGAACACGAACCCTGGTCAAGCTACTTTTGAATGTCTTCTTGCAATGGTTGCATCTCCAATTCTTTGATCCACCGTCATTCTTTCCTTTTTCTCCTCCAAGCATAGTAATTTCAGCGATGAGAGGATTTATCTTACCAGCTGCTTGAGCTTGACAGGGTTGTTCTTCGTCTTCATCTTCAATTTTGATGACCCCTTGCTCACCGGCGTCTATGTCAATGTCTTCACCATCGGCGCCTATGTCTTCATCATCCTCGGCCTCGGACCTCCATCGCTTCCTAAACCCCGATGATCCAAATGCCATTGCAGTCCAGAAGCACAGATTTTCAGAGACGAGAGGGAGAGTGCTGGTCGCTGGAGCAGAGAAGAGGGAGGAGGAGGACGAGAGAGAGGATCACAGGACCTGAGGAAGTGGAGTACGTATATGATAATATGAACGGATTGGGACTGACCGATTGGGCTTCCGCGCGGATTAATGGGGGCTGACCGCTGGCGCTTCGGCTCCCTCGCCTAGCCCGATGCAGACGCGCGCGCCGCGTGACGAGTCCCTTCCCGATGCGGCCGCGGCGCGGCGGTCGAGTCCCCGCGGCGGCGGGGTCGAGTTCCCACGGCGGCGCGATCGAGTCCCCGCGGCGGTGTGGTCGAGTCCCCATGGCGTCGCGGACGGGAAGCGGGGTCGAGTTCCGCCGGCGTCCCAGCGTCGATCCCGGCTCGTTCCCGATCCGCGTTTTGGGACGGCGTTCCCGGGAACGAGGATCGCCGCATCGTCCCGCGTTCCCGGTGACTAGGTTCCTGCCTTGTGTAGCAGAGCTCACATATTAGATTGCTTGGCCTCCTCGTTTGATGATTTGGTCCGCCGTCGGTAGCTTTCTTTGGAGCAGAAGACAGATGAGTAAACTGCACTTGGTAGGATGTGATTGTTCATGCTGACATACTCGATCGTTCTGTAAATTGGTGGATACCAAGGCAATCTCAATTTTTAAAAACTAATGAATTAATGAGTTGTTTTGATTTATTTCTTTCCTATTTGTCGTGTCCTTGCAGTTGCAGTGCCAGTTTTAGGATGTAAATGCGATCATTATTAGTCCTTAGCTCATAGTTTACAGGCTGCATGCTTGAAGTTTTGAGCTCACAGTTTTTGATTTTTTTTGAGCAATGGCTGCTCTGCCTTTGCATTGAAAACAGTACAAATTTACACTCTTGCTAGAAATTCAAGATGCTAAAAAGGAAAAGGAAAATAGGGGAAAGAAGTTAGCAACTAGCCTTGCTGCCGTAGATTGTGTTGGAGAAGCCGTCTCCGAACACATAGGGATTAGGGTTCTGATTCAATTGAGAGAGACCACCCTCTGCCGTTGCTTTCATTGCCCTCTATTATACAGGTTACATCTGAAGGACCGAGAAAGCACAAACAAGGCGACCAGAGGGGGGGTGAATGGGAGCCAATCAAATTTCTTACGAAACTTTGGCCAAGTGTCCCAAAATCAACCCCGAAAAGCACGGACCCAAAGCGTGATGCTCACGACCCTTGGAAGAGGGTGGATGATCCCTAGGATCACAGCGGAGCACCACAAAGCGATAGCAAACCAAACGCCAAAAGCACCGGCACAAGTTTGCCCCTCAAAAACCAAGTCCCGAACGTAGATTGACGGCTACGTCGAGAAATTCCCAAATACCGATGCTAACAAGTAGCAAAGATATCTAGAGAGGTTCCTTGGTGAACTCTAGGGTCAAACGAGAAGTTCGGAAACCAAGCGAGCAAGCCGGGAGAGCAAACGCACAAAACCGGAAGCTTCAGGCAAGTCCGGACTGTCCGGCACTACGGTCGCGGACTGTCTGCCCAGTGGCGGACTGTCCGGGCTCAGGTCGCGGACTGTTCGCCGGCCAAACGAGCAAAACCACAGTGCTGCTGCAAGTCCACTGGACGTTCCCGGACTGTCCGCGAGATCCAACTGCGGACTGTCCGCCGGTGAAAAACCCAAAAACGCAAACTTGCTGAAGTCTGCTGGACAAGTCTCGGACTGTCCGCGGACCACAACGGCGGACTGTCCGCCGGTCACGTGAACAGTCCCCGGCCGAAGAACACAGCCACTGGTCAGGCTGATCCCCGACGCCCAAACTGTCCGCCAGTCAAACCGCGGACTGTCTGCGGGTGTCCAGAGAAGGCGATTTTGATCGCCCTTCTCTCAAATCTCTCCGAATCTGATCCAAATCAAAATCCCAAGTTCCCAAACTTGGAGAAGATGATCACGAGGTAGTTAGGAGACTATCCCCAAGAAATCATCCGCTCAAATCGATCCAATCAACGGGAAATCAAAAGGGAAGGTGGATGAACGAAAAAAGCGCCACGAAAACGAAATCAACCCGATCTACTTGTTCGTAAGGAATTAGATAAATTCCTTCGGTGGAAATGATCTCCTTTCAAATACGAACAAGTTGATTCAAACGGATTTCGCAAAGACGCACCGGAGAGGGAGATCGAGTGACGGGAAAATCGCAAAGAAACGAAGAACGCGAAGAACACGAATCAAAACGCGAATCGACACATCAATCTTGCACAGCAAAGGTGAGATTACGGTCTCACTTCCTCACAATCAACAGTACACAGAGGTGAGTCTCTCTGCGGATCTCAGCTAGCTACAGCAGGGGATGGGAGAGCAGGAAACCCTAAGTGCGAAAGAGCAAATGACTGAGATGGCTAAAACTGAGATAGGGGGAGGAGGGTGTCTCCCCGACTACTTATCCTAATTCTAGTCTAAGTACAATTCCTACTCTACCCCTCACTATTCTAAATACAGAGCGAACCAGCTAAACCCTAAGGTTATTCTGGACCAACTCGGTGGTAGGTGTATCCGACGGCCACGCCCGCACAACTCGTCCGCGTTGCCTCCACGCAACCTTCCGATTGCCGCCACGTACCGCCCTCGCTCTGCACCCCCGGTTTTGTGGCCCAAACCGGGAAACCAGCCTTTTCCAGCTATCCCCGGTTTTGAGGCCCAAACCGGGAAACCAGCCTCCAAGTCCAACGCCTGAGTTTTGTGGCCCAAACTCAGAAACCCGCAGCACCCAGGTTTTGAGGCCCAAACCTGGAAACCGTCCTCAGCCCGAGTTTTGTGGCCAAACTCGGAAACCCTCAGCCCAAGTTTTGTGGCCAAACTCGGAAACCGTCCACGCCCAGGTTTTGAGGCCCAAACCTGGAAACCGTCCATCTGATGGTTTTTCTCTGGCTCTACCACCAAACCGAAGCTGTAGAGGGGATGCACCGCCCGTGCACCCCGTCCACCGACACGTGTCCCTAGGTCCTCGACCCGAGCAACACCGTGCCCCGCAAGTCTTCACTTGTCGCTGTCCCAGGCTGCCAGCCACCACAGCTGATCCTCAGGCACTCTGGTCCCTCAGTCCAAGCCTCACGTCCGCCCTTCACCGCTCGGTTCGTCGGCATGGCACGTCCGTCGCACGGCACGCCCATCCTTCACCGCACCCGGTCCGTCGGCACGATCCGTCTCAACTTGACCTTCACCTTGCCCTCGATCACTGTCTCCGTGCTCGACACCTGCACAACACAAGCCAAAGACCCTGCGATCAAACCCGTTGACAATCACTCATCACTCAGAGACTCGGCATACACCCATGTATCCGCAATCTCCCCCTTGATGAGTGCATTGTCAACTACTCACACAAATCATAATAGAAAGAAGAAGAGAGGAAGGAAGAAGAAGAGAGAACTCGACCAAATGACCCAAAAGCCTAGCAAAGCCGAAAAAGGTCAAGTGGAAAGAGCAAAAGAACTTGGTCCCCAAAGACATGGGCAACGGCTCGACGCAACCAAGCAAAGCAAAGCTAGCCCTCAAGAAGAGGTAGAACAGGCTCAACACCGCTAGCAGATACCAATTGGAAACTCCAGAGAAAAGAGCTCAAAACCAATTGAAGCCGAATGAAAATCGAAGCAAAAAGCTAGTCCCTCAAGATAGAGGCACAGAGGCTCAACACAACTAGCACAGAAAGCTCAAAACCTATGCCTTTCGGCCAAACATGCTCCGAACCAATTGGAATGACTCCAAACCAAAAGAGAACCAATCGATCAAAAAACCCTGAAAATGTTTGCTAGTCCCTCAAGACAGAGGCAAAGGCTCAACACAACTAGCAAACTCCCCCTCGACAAGTGCAAGCAACTAGGAAAACTCCCCTTAGTTGAACATCCAGGAGTATCTGATTTGCAAAAACTCTCCCCCTTAGTTGAAAATGCACTTATCAAGAAAGGCATCAAGGCAAGAAACTCCCCCTTCCAACATGCATATGAAGTCAGAAATGCAAGTGAGTAGCTTCAGGCATATATTCACAAGAGTGCAAAGATGCTCTAAACAGTAGAACTCCAATGACTCAACTAGGCACTCAAATAGCAAAGGCTCAAACTGATCACACATACGAAATATGAACACATGAGCATGTGAGCAGTTTTTAGCCAAAAAGGGAGTCACCATCAAAATAGCACTAAACATGTATAGACAGGAATCCAAACGAGTGCTAAACATGTATACAAGGTGAACTACCCCTAGCAAAGTTCAATCATCATGCATAGGAACGAAGCATATACTTGTGATTTCATTTTTATATCGGAGTTGCAGCGGTGAAATTACACAAGTTAAATCATTTGCATGTGATTGCGAGAGGTTGAAAGCTTGTCATTGCCTAACTTTTCAACCGAGCGAAGCCTATGCCGAAGCAATCAGAAGCTTAAAGCTGCGGTTTCGGTCATACACTACACGGCTCAAGTTTAACTCAAAGTGCAATGAGAAACCGTCTCAATACCGTGATGTGTTGACAAGCAGTCTCATCTCGATCTTTTCAATTCACTAAGACTTGGTTCAAATTTTAAACATGATATGAACAGACCAAGCAAGTGAATGACTCAGAACTAGAGACATAGCAACCTAGCATATATGAAAAGCATGAATGGACTCAACACATCCTACACATGCGAGTTGCATATCTCAATGGTGAACATTTTCAGATTTTAAGTTATTAAGCAAATTCACCATTTCAAAAATAGCTCAGCTCACAACATGTACTAGTGATCAGAAAGAGCGTAAGCTACAAGCATCAACATAAGCATCGGAGCATACTACATAGAGCATAATTACATTCTAGTGATTATAGACATGAAGCTTAGAATGTAAATGCGTATGCTAAAATGCAAAAGAAAAGAAAGACAAACGAAAGAACGTCAGTCTACTATACAAGATCCAAAATGTTTCCCCCATCTAAAAGGGGAAACACACACCAAGCTCACCCCTCAACCGATTAAAGGTTGATTCGTCTAAAGGCTTGGTGAAAATATCAGCCAGTTGATGATGAGTATCGACATGGCGAAGGTCGATATCACCCTTCTCCTGGTGGTCTCGCAGAAAATGAAAGCGCACATCAATGTGTTTGGTCTTCGAGTCAAGCACGGGGTTCTTAGCAACGCTAATGGCACTCGTGCTGTCACAAAGCAAAGGAACACGAGTAAAGCTCAGACCAAAATCACGCAAAGTGGCCATCATCCAAAGCAACTGGGAACAGCAGCTAGCCGCAGCAACATATTCAGCCTCTGTAGTGGACTGAGCGACACTAGACTGCTTGCGAGAAGACCACGAAACAAGAGAAGAACCAATAAACTGGCAAGTCCCAGAAGTGGACTTGCGCTCAATACGGCAACCAGCAAAATCGGCATCCAAATAACCGCAAAGGGAGAGGGTGGAGGAAGCAGAATACCAAATCCCGAACTCAGGTGAGAAACGAAGGTACCTGAAAATCCGCTTCGCCGCCTGACGGTGAGAGGTGCGCGGCGACGCCTGAAAGCGCGCACACAGACACACCGCGAACTGGATGTCCGGGCGTGTCGCCGTCAGGTAGAGGAGCGACCCGATCATGCTTCGGTACTCCTTCTGGTCCACTGCTTCTCCATCCACATCCGCATCCAGGGCAATCGTCGTCGACATGGGTGTTGGAAGAGGCTTGGCCTCACCCATATCGAACCGCTTCAGCAAGTCTTTGGTGTACTTGCCCTGGTGCACAAACGTTCCCTCTCGGGATTGCTTAATTTGCAACCCGAGAAAGAATGTCAACTCGCCCATCATGCTCATCTCGAACTCCCTGCTCATAATATCTGCAAACTTGGCAACCAAAGCGTGAGAAGAACCACCGAAAATGATATCATCCACGTAAATCTGGACCAAGAGAGTGTCTTTGCCTTGCCTGAGGAGAAAGAGCGTTTTATCTACACATCCCATTTTAAAACCCTTAGCAAGCAAAAAAGTTTTCAATCTATCATACCAGGCTCTAGGGGCTTGTTTCAAACCATATAAAGCTTTATGAAGTTTAAAAACATGGTTTGGAAACTTGGGATTTTCAAAACCGGGGGGTTGCTCAACGTGCACTTCTTCTTCTATGTAGCCGTTTAAGAAGGCACTCTTGACATCCATTTGAAAGAGTTTAAAACCTTTGGATGCAGCAAAAGCCAAGAGTATCCTAATAGCCTCCAAACGAGCTACAGGAGCAAAAGTCTCCTCAAAGTCTATCCCCTCCTTCTGACTATAACCCTTGGCCACAAGACGCGCTTTGTTCCTCACAATGTGGCCGTCCTCTCCTTTTTTATTTTTGAAACCCCATTTTGTCCCAATAGGATTACAGTTAGGAGGAGGAGGAACTAGAACCCAAACCTGATTTCTCTCAAAGTTTTCTAACTCCTCATGCATGGCATTGACCCAATCCGGATCCGTCAAAGCGTGTCCAACATCTCGAGGCTCAAAATTAGCAACAAAAGCAGAATGAGCGAAGTGAGAGATGTGCTGTGACCTGGACCGAGTAACCCGTTCGTCGATGCTGCCGATCATCTGCTGAGGCGAGTGCTGGCGCTGAATGTGTCGTGGCGCCTCCCGGGCTGAAGTAGCCTCCCCCTCAACAACAGCTGGTGCCTCCCCGGGTACAAATGGTACCGCTCGGGGTGGCGGATCCCACGGCCCCCAGGAGGAAGAGGTGTCGGGGCCATGAGTCATCGTAGAAGCCGCTCTTTGCGGTACGACAGGTGGAGGGGGTGCTGGATCATCCATACCTTCAGCACCCTCGTCCTCGTCATCAAAAAGAGGCTCGCCAACCTCATGGTCACCTGCACGCTCAAAGCGAGAAGAAGGACAAACGAGAGTCTCGTCGAAGGTGACATCTGATGTCTCCATGACTCGGTTAGTATCAAGGTTAAGTACACGATATGCGCGAGTGTGAGTGCCATAACCCAAAAATACACCGTCAGAAGAACGAGACTCAAACTTGTCCAGGTTGCCTTTCTTCAATATAAAACAATGGCAACCGAAGACTCTAAAATAACTTACCTTGGGCTGTTTTCCAAAACGCAACTCATAAGAAGTCTTCTTCAAGAAAGCTCTCAGAAAAATGCGATTGGAAATATAGCACGCAGTGTTCATAGCTTCGGCCCAATAACGCCTAGGAGTCCTATGCTCATCGAGCATCGTCCTGGCCATCTCAACAAGGGTCCGATTCTTCCTCTCTACAACACCATTTTGAGGCGGTGTGTAAGGGGAAGAAAACTGGTGCTCCAAACCCAAAGAGTTACAAAACTTTTCAAAATCCGAATTCTTGAATTCGGAACCATTATCACTCCTAATTGCTCGCATCGAGTTCAAAGGGAACTCGTTCTGAAGACGTAAAATCAGATTGCGAACAAAGGAGAAAGTCTCGGTCTTCTCAGCTAAAAAGAAGACCCACGTATATCTCGAAAAGTCATCAACAACAACAAGCACATACCACTTCCCCCAAACCGAGCTCACTCGAGCCGGACCAACAAGGTCCATGTGCAAAAGCTCTCCAGGGCTCTTGGTCATGACCTGAGTCACTGGATGGTGGGGAGCGGCAACCATCTTCCCGTGTCTACAAGAGTGGCAAACAAGATCCTTCTCCATATGCAACTTGGGCAATCCTCGGATTAGGCCAAGTGAACTAAGCCTTGCAAGCAAGTCGAAGCTCAAATGTCCAAGTCTCCTATGCCACTTCCAAAGATCGGAGGAGGAAGGTCCAGCCACAAGACAACGAGAAGTACCAAAAGACTCCGAGAAATTCGCACGAAAGACTTTTCCAAAGGGCGAAATCAAACACACAAGATTGCCCTGAGGATCCAAAATACGACTGAGATTCGGTTTAAAACGAATATCATAGTCATCATCAAAAAGTTGCGAAACAGAAAGCAAGTTAAAATGCAAGTTAGAAACAAGAGCAACATCGCGCAACACAAAGTGCTCATTAACTCGCACCGACCCGCGAGATAATACCTTACCTTTGCTATTGTCGCCGAAGGTTATGTACTCCTTTCCGGCGACAGGGCTAAGGCTGGAGAACCACTTGGCGTTTCCGGTCATGTGCCTCGAGCAACCGGAATCCACCAACCAAATGTCCTCCAACCGCTTAACCTACATCAATAAAAAGACATAGGGTGAGCATACGGTCCAACACTGGGGTTAGTGAAGTAGGAAGAATACCAGTGTTGGCCCGGCTGCTCAAAAGAACGGTCAGTGTAAAAACCATTCCTAGACTGTCTACGAGGATAGCGATCACCACCCATAGGAAAACGTGGTCCGCTGGGGAAGAAGCGCTCACCGCGATACTCCAAACGCGGTGGGGGAAAGCGCTCAACAAGACCTCCGCCACGGGGTCCGTAGCTTGCAAAAGCAGGACCCCGTCGGGCACGCTCTCTACGAGGCCTAGGCCTAGCAACTTGAGGCACTGCGCCTCTAGGCCTAGCATCTCTCCTCGGAGCTCTCTGCTGCCTAGGCCTGGGGACATGAGGTTCTGGACCTCTGGGCCTAGCAGCTCTCCTCTGGACGTTCGGCACATGCACACCATGAAAAGGGTGGTACATGTCCGGGTTGTCCATCTCCCGAGCACGGCGCGCCTCTCTCTTGCGCCGAAAACAGAACTCGCTCAAGTGTCCATCTCTCCCATAGAAATCACAATGATACCTCACCGCACGCAAAGGGGGTTGTTGGTACTCACGGCTGTGGGCGTGGATCACTTTGCCCTTCTGTGGCAACTCCTCCTGGATAGGTGGCATTGTATCCAGCTTGTTCTTTAGGTGGTTGGGTTTGGGATGCCACACTTGGTTCTTGGGTGGAGCTCTCGGAGGTTCCTCAAATACCCCATCCTTGGTGTTAGGTTTGAGAGGCTCTTTGGGTGGAAGCTTGGTAAGTTTGGGAGTAGTGGTGGATTTGGGCTTCTCACTAGGATTCAGACCACTAGACTCTCCAATCTTCCCAAAAGCAGAAAGATCAACACCCTGAGCAAGACCTACACCAGAACCTCCAGCAGCTCGCTTAAATTGGGAGATCATCATCCCGAGCTGCGGCTCACTACAAGAGACCCATGACAAGATGGTCCGAAGGTATGTGTTTTCCTCCTCGGTTTGCATCTTGCCATGCTTGACATTCGCAATCTCCATCTCCAAACCCTCGCACAAAGCGCACCTAGTCACACAAGTGCTACCCGAGCTGGCCTTCTCAAGAGACTCAATCTTGGCATTCTTCTCTGCCAACTCGGTTTGCAAGCCAGGACAGGTCTTGCAAGCACCTAGCAAAGAGGGTCTGGCCCTCAGCTCATCCAGCTCTCCAACCAACGCAGCATACTTTCCTCTCAAAGTGAGAAGATCAGTCATGTGCGTGGTGCACGACTCACACTCAACCTCCTCTAACACGACCACGGTGGACTTGGCAAACTCAAGCTCTCTCACCGTGTCCTCCCACTTCTGCCTAAACTCCTTGCGCTCTCTAGCGGCACGCCTAAGCAACTTGTCCTGACTAAGGAGCGCGGCAGTAAGCTTCTCAACCTCGGCAGAGAGATCGTCGTAGGTGAGGGATACCTGGGAGGTGTCGTCGTCATCGTCGTTCCGAGGGGAGTGCTCCAGCTCGCCTCCGACCTCATCACCAAGCGCCATGGTGCAGAGGCCTCCGTCGCCGGTGAAGAAGCAAAGACCGTTCATCTTGTCCTCGATCCTCTTCTTCTTCTCGGACTCGTCGTCGCTTGATGAAGCGGAGTCGTCATCCGAGCCGTCGACGTCGCTGAGCGTGGAGAAGAACGCGCGCTGCTCAGCCTGGGCCTTCTCCAAGTACTTCTTCTTGATGTACTCCTTGTCGAAGCCGCCCCTCCGCTTGTGCCTTGCGGGGACGTACTTCTCCTTGCGCTTGCCGGAGTGGTACTTGTGCCCATGATCGCCCTTCCCCGAATGCTTGTTCTTCTTGGGGCAGTTGGCGATGAAGTGGTCGGGGTCGCCGCACTCATAGCATCCTGAGCGTCCTCCACCGCAGTGACGGTTCATGCGGTTGTTGTGGAACCGCGTGAACCGGTTGGCGAGCATTGCCAACTCATCATCCCCCAACGACTCAAGCTGGTCCTCTGTGACAGAAAAGAGTGAAGAAAGTGCAAAGCCAGCAGAGGGATTAGCAGAAGAGCCAGAAACCAAAGCCATAGTCGGGCCAGAAGGATTCACATAAGAAGCCCTCGACATGGCGTCAATCTCACTAGACTTGAGCTTACTAAAGAGCTCATCGCAAGTGAGAGTCTCATAGTTAGACGATTCGATGATCGCCTGGACCTTTGAGTCCCACACCGATCGATCAAGAGTATGCAAAAGCTTTAAAGCCCTCTCATGATCGTCGAAAGGCAACAACTCCTTGTTAGCTCGCATCTTGTTGACAATCACCTGAAAGCGAGCGAATAAGCTTTCTATGCTCTCGCCAGGCATATGTCGAAAGTTCTCATACTCCCGCTTGTGCGACTCGTAGAGACGGGATTTGACTTGAGAGGTGCCCTCATGAAAGCGCATGAGGGTGTCCCAAATCTCACGAGCCGTGGGGAGGTGAGAAACGCGATCAAACTCCGACATGCTCAAACAGGAGAACAAAGCGTTACGCGCCCGGCTATTGGCCTCATGCTCATCTATCTGAAGCTGAGTGACACAAGCAGCCAGGACAACGTAATCGGCCCTGTTGCAAATCTCCCAAACAGAAGAGCCCATGCTCTGGAGATAGGTCGACATGCGTATGTTCCAATACGCATAGTTCGTCCCATCAAAGAACGGCGGTTTGCCCACGCTGCGATCCATGTCGCCTTCTGTGGATCTAGAACCGGCTAAGGTGGAAGATCCTTAACCCGCTCCGATACCAATTGAAGGACCGAGAAAGCACAAACAAAGCGACCAGAGGGGGGGTGAATGGGAGCCAATCAAATTTCTTACGAAACTTTGGCCAAGTGTCCCAAAATCAACCCCGAAAAGCACGGACCCAAAGCGTGATGCTCACGACCCTTGGAAGAGGGTGGATGATCCCTAGGATCACAGCGGAGCACCACAAAGCGATAGCAAACCAAACGCCAAAAGCACCGGCACAAGTTTGCCCCTCAAAAACTAAGTCCCGAACGTGGATTGACGGCTACGTCGAGAAATTCCCAAATACCGATGCTAACAAGTAGCAAAGATACCTAGAGAGGTTCCTTGGTGAACTCTAGGGTCAAACGAGAAGTTCGGAAACCAAGCGAGCAAGCCGGGAGAGCAAACGCACAAAACCGGAAGCTTCAGGCAAGTCCCGGACTGTCCGGCACTACGGTCGCGGACTGTCTGCCCAGTGGCGGACTGTCCGGGCTCAGGTCGCGGACTGTTCGCCGGCCAAACGAGCAAAACCACAGTGCTGCTGCAAGTCCACTGGACGTTCCCGGACTGTCCGCGAGATCCAACTGCGGACTGTCCGCCGGTGAAAAACCCAAAAACGCAAACTTGCTGAAGTCTGCTGGACAAGTCTCGGACTGTCCGCGGACCACAACGGCGGACTGTCCGCCGGTCACGTGAACAGTCCCCGGCCGAAGAACACAGCCACTGGTCAGGCTGATCCCCGACGCCCAAACTGTCCGCCAGTCAAACCGCGGACTGTCTGCGGGTGTCCAGAGAAGGCGATTTTGATCGCCCTTCTCTCAAATCTCTCCGAATCTGATCCAAATCAAAATCCCAAGTTCCCAAACTTGGAGAAGATGATCACGGGGTAGTTAGGAGACTATCCCCAAGAAATCATCCGCTCAAATCGATCCAATCAACGGGAAATCAAAAGGGAAGGTGGATGAACGGAAAAAGCGCCACGAAAACGAAATCAACCCGATCTACTTGTTCGTAAGGAATTAGATAAATTCCTTCGGTGGAAATGATCTCCTTTCAAATACGAACAAGTTGATTCAAACGGATTTCGCAAAGACGCACCGGAGAGGGAGATCGAGTGACGGGAAAATCGCGAAGAAATGAAGAACGCGAAGAACACGAATCAAAACGCGAATCGACACATCAATCTTGCACAGCAAAGGTGAGATTACGGTCTCACTTCCTCACAATCAACAGTACACAGAGGTGAGTCTCTCTGCGGATCTCAGCTAGCTACAGCAGGGGATGGGAGAGCAGGAAACCCTAAGTGCGAAAGAGCAAATGACTGAGATGGCTAAAACTGAGATAGGGGGAGGAGGGTGTCTCCCCGACTACTTATCCTAATTCTAGTCTAAGTACAATTCCTACTCTACCCCTCACTATTCTAATTACAGAGCGAACCAGCTAAACCCTAAGGTTATTCTGGACCAACTCGGTGGTAGGTGTATCTGCCCGCACAACTCGTCCGCGTTGCCTCCATGCAACCTTCCGATTGCCGCCACGTGCCGCCCTCGCTCTGCACCCCCGGTTTTGTGGCCCAAACCAGGAAACCAGCCTTTTCCAGCTATCCCCCGGTTTTGAGGCCCAAACCGGGAAACCAGCCTCCAAGTCCAACGCCTGAGTTTTGTGGCCCAAACTCAGAAACCCGCAGCACCCAGGTTTTGAGGCCCAAACCTGGAAACCGTCCTCAGCCCGAGTTTTGTGGCCAAACTCGGAAACCCTCAGCCCGAGTTTTGTGGCCAAACTCGGAAACCGTCCACGCCCAGGTTTTGAGGCCCAAACGTGGAAACCGTCCATCTGATGGTTTTTCTCTGGCTCTACCACCAAACCGAAGCTGTAGAGGGGATGCACCGCCCGTGCACCCCGTCCACCGACACGTGTCCCCAGGTCCTCGACCCGAGCAACACCGTGCCCCGCAAGTCTTCACTTGTCGCTGTCCCAGGCTGCCAGCCACCACAGCTGATCCTCAGGCACTCTGGTCCCTCAGTCCAAGCCTCACGTCCGCCCTTCACCGCTCGGTTCGTCGGCATGGCACGTCCGCCGCATGGCACGCCCATCCTTCACCGCACCCGGTCCGTCGGCACGACCCGACTCAACTTGACCTTCACCTTGCCCTCGATCACTGTCTCCGTGCTCGACACCTGCACAACACAAGCCAAAGACCCTGCGATCAAACCCGTTGACAATCACTCATCACTCAGAGACTCGGCATACACCCATGTATCCGCAACATCTATTGGGCCTCTTCGGGGGGAAGGTTGGCCCATATACCATATGGGCTTCCCCCAATAGTAGCCCCTCAACTACTAGATCATGACTGGCTATACATGACCTAGTAGTTGCTTATACACGAAGAGGCACAATACAACTCATAACCTAGTTGCGAGGATCGCCCTTCGCAACCGACACGTGCGCGCCTCACTAAAAACTCCATCCCAAAAACCCAGTGGGAAAAAAGGTCATGGAGAAAAGAGCACGCGCACGGCTCTATCTTATACATGTCCTAACTCCTAGGCTTGTGCTCTGAAGCGTTTTGTCGTCGATCTTCCTGATGTCTCCACCTTTGTGTCTTGGTTCCTTTGTGCTGCTTCTATGAGCCGATCCATCTGCTTCGCCGATGCACAGATCTTTGCCTCCCATACTTCCTCAATGTGGGGGTCTTCACCTCTGACGCCTTCGCCTCTGGTGTCCTCTCGGCATGCAGGTCTTCGCTCCCAAGGCACATACGTGAGGAGCTTGATGATGAGTGCTTGCGGCCGTGCCTCTTGTGACGGGCTTCATCATCACTTGATGAATCATCCCATGTCTTGATGGTGGTGAGAGCTTTGGCCTTGCATCCCTTCTTTTTCTTGTCATTGGGTGTTGGCTTTTGTTTTGGACAATCTTCCACAAAGTGCCCTTTCTTGCCACATCTATAGCAACCCTTTTTTCTTTGCTCTCTTCTTTGATTGGTGAAGAGGCAATCTTCTATTGTGATGGGCACACCCTTGACATTGAGCTTGTGGATCATCCTCTTCACTTCTTTCATGAGCTTGATTGTTTCTTCTTCATCTAAGGAGGAATCGGATGAGGTGGAGGCTTGATCATCATCACTTGATTCTTCATCATCATCCTCTTCTTCATCTTCACTTGAGGAGCTTGAGCTTGTCTCAACTTGCTTCTTGCCCTTCATCTTTTTGTGCTCATCACATGTGAGAGCAATGCCTTTGCTTGATGAAGTGGCTTCTTCTTGACCCATCTTGCGTGACATCTCAAATGCCAGCAATTTGCCAATGACAATGGCCGGGGTCATGGTGCTCAAGTCCCCCATGTTGTGAAGGATGGTGATGATGGTTGCATACTTGTTCTTTGGAAGCACGGAGATGATCTTCCTCACAATATCCGCATCACCTAGCTTTGTAATTCCTATAGAATGGAGCTCATTGATAATTAGATTCAAACGAGAATACATATCACGAACAAGCTCATTATCATTCATTTTAAAGGAATCATAGCTTGTTTTTGTTAGGTGATGTTTTTGCTCACGTACATTACTTGTACCATCATGGAGCTCATGTAGCTTTAACCAAATTTCATGAGATGTTTGCAAAGTAAACACTTGGTTAAAGACATCCATGCTAATAGATTCAAACAAGCAATTTTTAGCTCTAGCATTAAGATGAATTTCTTTTTCATCACCCGCGGTAGGCTTCTCGGGATTCTTAATGGGTTTCATCCCGTCGCGGGTGACTCTCCAAACACCTAAATCAACGGCTTCTAAAAAGCAAGCCATCCTAGCACTATAGTAAGGGAAGTTAGTGCCGTCAAAGTGTGGAGGCCTAGAGGTATCCATCCCAACCTCTCTTAGGGGCATCAGCTCGAAGGCGGTAAAGCCAAGAGTTTACAAGAGAGCCAACCTTGCTTTGATACCAATTAAAAGGACCGTGACGCCTAAGAGGGGGGGGGGGTGAATTAGGCAACTTAAAACTTCTACTCTAAACTAAGGCCTCTAATTTCCACCTAAGCAGAACCTATGCAAGAAAGTAAACTATCTAATGTGAAACTAAGGTTTTGCTACGTGTGTTTGCTATCTCTACCGCAAAAGGAGTTATGCAACCTAGTTTCCAAACCTATCAACTAGCAAAAGTAAGCTAGGAAAGGTAAAACACATAAACAAGGTAGCAATGTAAATGCGGAAGCTAAAGAGTGTGATAGAGATGCAAACTCTCGTCGATGACTCCGGTATTTTTACCGAGGTATCGAGAAGCGCGCAAGCTTCCCCCTAGTCCTCGTTGGAGCCCCTCGCAAGGAATCCCTCGCAAGGGCCAAGCTCCCGGTCGGGTAACTCCGTGGATAGCTCCGGTTCTTCCCCACGCGCAAGTGGGTCTCCGGTTAAGCCACTCGTGGCAAAGCCTCTCCCGGATGCTCTCCGTCGTCTTCACTATCAAGTTTCCGGCCGAAGCGCCGCGGGCCTTGTTCCCTTCGGTACACGGAGGCGGCCACACCACAAACGCGGTTGGTGTGATCTCGCAAGACTTACAAGCCCCGTCGATGTACAACAACGGTGCGCGCAAGCACCGGTAGTCAAGAGGTTTTCAACCTCACTAAACACTAGGCCTAACACCTAGAGCAAGCGCAAAGCGGTGGTCTAACTAGCTTAAGCACTTCGCAAAGCACCTCTACTAATCACCTAGTATATCACTTAAGCACTTTGATGGCTAGAGCAACTAAATATGTGTCTATACACTTGGTACACTTCCTTGAGCTCCAACCTATTTGTTTTGGCCGGCCATGGGGGTATATATAGAGCCCCAAGCAAATAGAGCCTTTGGAGAAAGTCATGGACTTCACAGCGTGGCATCGGACGCTCGAGTCGCGACCATCGGACGCGTCCGATGCTCCATTAACGGTTGGATGCCGACCTGGCACTGTGCCGCAACGGCTAGTCAGCGTCCGATGCCTTATCACCGGACGCGTCCGATGCCGCCAGAGCCTTTCTGGAACCTTTCTGTACAGTCATCGGACGCAGGGTCCTGTAGCGTCCGATGTTGCATTGGTGCGTCCGATGTTCGTTGTGCAGTCGCACAGTGTCACAGTCGCGTCCGATGCCTTTGGTCTTCAGCGTCCGATGCTCCTGTTGGCGTTGTCACGAGCTAGGGTTTTCCACCGGACGCGTCCGATGCTTTTGAGCAGCGTCCGATGCAGCGTCTGATGCGCCTGTTTGCTTCGTTTCTTCGCGATTTCTTGCGCCGTCTTAGTTCTGTTCTTGTGCCTTGGACTTTGCTTGATCTTGAGAATCTTCTATTGAGCTTCAAATGTCTTGCTTGAGGTGTTGATCATCGGATCACCACGTAGCCTTTGTCCAAGTCACATTTGTACCCTATTGGACTACAAAACAACCACTTGCAAACGCATTAGTCCAATTTGGTTATGTTGTTCATCAAACACCAAAATCCGAAGTTAAATGGTCTGAGGTCCATTTTCCTTACATGATTTAATTGAGAGAGACCACCCTCTGCTGTTGCTTCCATTGCCCTCTATTATACAAGTTACATCTGTTGGGCCTCTTCGGGGGGAAGTTGGCCCATATACCATATGGGCTTCCCCCAACAGTAGCCCCTCAACTACTAGATCATGACTGGCTATACATGTCCTAGTAGTTGCTTATACACGAAGAGGCACAATGTCCTAGTAGTTGCTTATACACGAAGAGGCACAATACAACTCATAACCTGGTTGCGAGGATCGCCCTTCGCAACCAACACGTGCGCGCCTCACTAAAAACTCCATCCCAAAAACCCAGTGGGAAAAGAGGGCATGGAGAAAAGAGCACGCGCATGGCTCTATCATATACATGTCCTAACTCCTAGGCTTGTGCTCTGAAGCGTTTTGTCGTCGATCTTCCTGATGTCTCCACCTTTGTGTCTTGGTTCGTTTGTGCTGCTTCTATGAGCCGATCCATCTGCTTCGCCGATGCACAGATCTTTGCCTCCCATACTTCCTCAATGTGGGGGTCTTCACCTCTGACGCCTTCGCCTCTGGTGTCCTCTCGGCATGCAGGTCTTCGCTCCCAAGGCACGTAGTCGTCGTGGTCGATGTAGTCGAAGTAGTCGAAGGCCCCCAAGGCACGTAGTCGTCGTGGTCGATGTAGTCGATGTAGTCGAAGTAGTCGCGACCGAAGGCTTTCATTCACGAGTACCGGGCAAGAATCTAGACTTCATGCCTTGGAGTAGTTGGTCCTTCAATGTGCTCCCCTAGCCCCTCTTGGCTGGTGCTCGTAGTCGGGTCCTCAACTACGCTCGATGTAGGCGAAGTAGTTGTAGTAGTTGAAGCAGGTCTTTAGGGCCAAGCCGTCGACCTCTTGAGTCGAAGTGGTTGACGAAGGTGTGGTAAACCTTGGTGCCGATGGAGTTGATGTAGCCCCTCAAGGACGATGGTGAAGCCCTTCCTACCGAAGACGCTTCATCGTGTTGGCGGAGGCAAGTCATCATGATTTGTCGAAGGTGTCGACGATGGCCCTCCTGCAATGTCGTTTGGCGGAGGCGAGGTTGGTGTAGACGACGAAGGCCTCCAAGCCGAAGAGCTTGGCGAAGGTGTCGACGAAGGCCCCCGAGCCGAAGAGCTTGGCGAAGGTGTCCACGAAGGCCCCCGAGCCGAAGAGCTTGGCGAAGGTGTCGACGAAGGCCCCCGAGCCGAAGAGCTTGGCGAAGGTGTCGACGAAGTCCTCCAAGACGAAGAGCTTGGCGAAGGTGTCGACGAAGGCCCTCGAGCCGAAGAACTTGGCGAAGCTGTCGACGAAGGCCTCCAAGCCGAAGAGCTTGGCGAAGGTGTCGACGAAGGCCCCAAAGCCGAAGAGCTTGGCGAAGGTGTCGACGAAGGCCCCTGAGCCGAAGAGCTTGGCGAAGATAACATTGATGTAGAAGTCAATGCCGCGTGCCGAAGGCCGGAGAAGTCGCGTGAAAAATGCTCCTGAGTTGATAGGGTGCATTTTTTCACGGACTTAGGTTGTCCATCATTGTCGAATATCGACTTGCTTGCAAGTCTTTCGACACTCAGAAAGACACCGGCTTTCCACTTGCTGTAGAAAATGGTTAGTCATTTAAATGATACGTGCAGTTAGCGCGAAAGCCTTAGCTTTGCGGCCTGGTGCCCGTGTAAGTTTGGGACTTCTTCCAGGATATTGATGCATAGAGTCCTGGTGCCCGTGCATTTTTGGGACTTCTTCCAGGTGGCCCGGGCCATGCGGTGCTATGCACTTATGTAATGTACCCATGTGTACGAAGATGCAAATGAATGTATTTGCGCAATAATGCTAAATAGAGGCAAACATATCATGCTCCCTGCAAAAATGACAGTGATGTTCGAACAAAAGATTAGTCATGTATATAAGAAGTGATGCCCTCAAATTAGAGGGTTGTAGTTTTAGATAACCAACTGAAGTTACTATTCAAGGACCTGCATGGGTATAAATGTGACTTATAATATTGAATCATAAATAAGAAAGGTTTCCTGCAAAGATTAGCTGAGATAAAATTTGAAGCATTTTAAGAAAAATTGAAGAAAAAATAAAGAGAATTTAAACAATACAACCTGCAAAAAAGATGAAAATATGTTAGTGTTAGTTGGTTTGTAGGCTGAGTAGCTGCTGAGAGTTGATTTCTGAGATAGATGCTGCTGACTAAAAAGCTGCCGAGAGACGAAGGTTGCCAAACTGACGAAGGTTGCTGAATAACAAAGGCCAATGAGTGACAAAGGCTGCTGAGAACCACTGACGAAGGCTGATAGATGAAATCCATTAACAAATGATGGGGATCAATAATTGACTAAGGCTGATGAGAATCAATGATCAATGATAGATGAAACCCACTGACAGATGATGAAGGTCATTAACTGAGGAAGGTTATTTACTGATGATGACCAATTATATTTGAAGGTTACTGACTGACAAAGACAACTGGCTAATCAAAAGTCGCTGACTGTCGAAAACCAATAACCGTAGAAAACCAATAACTGTCAAACGCTGCTGACAGATGAAAACCACTGACTGGTAGAGGATTTATTGAACGTTGCTGACCGATGAAAACCACTGACAGCTAGAGAATCTGATGAACGTTGCCGACCGATGAGAACCACTGACAGGTAGAGAATTACTGAAGAACGTTTCTGACTGATTTAAACCACTAACAGGTAGTGAATTGCTGAAGAACATTTCTGACCGATTAAAACCACTGACTAGCTGAGAAATACTGAAGTGACTGACCAAGGTTGAATATCTCATGAGAACTGTTGACTGATGGAGAATACTGACCGGAGCAAACTCAATAATTGTTGGACATATATATGACTAAGGCTCAACCACTAACTGATATAGGTGACTGATTTGGTTTGAAACGATAGAAACATGTATATGACAGAAAATATATTGTAGGAGGAAGGTGTTAGCATGAAGGGACAAGAGATATTTACAGTGATGGTAACCTGCATGTTAGTAACAAAAAGGGGCTCAACTTAAGAAAATGATAGATGTTTTAAATTTGACATTTAAGGCCAAGTAGTTATAGTTACTTAGGCCGTGCTTTTGATGCGGCGGAGGCCGCGACACTTTCTTTGTCATTATGGTGACAAATTGTGTGCGAAGATAAATTTTTTTAAAATTTTGCCTCAAGAGGCAAGAGTTAGATTAAAATAGTGACAAATCAAATCATAAGGGCAGAAAATATTAATAAATATAGACTGCTGAGAATTAATGAACCGATGAGAAATACTCACTTATGTTGGTTTGGTTTTGCTATGCAGTCAACACGTGTCCAAAAGAGGTCAGTGACTGATGTTTATGTAAATAAATATATACTAATTATTTTCTTAAATAATATGTAGTTCAAGAGGTGAATAATCGACTTTGAGTGCAATAAGCTCATCAAAGAAGAATGACAAGTAGATATTGTGGTTAAGGTGTCATTTTTACCTTATTAGTTGAGAGACCGTTCTTGTCAAGACATACATATTTGCTGATTAGTTGAAATAAAAATAGTATATGATAAAATACATATATATATATATATGGATCTTGAGTCAAATACCAGATTTAAAGGATAAGCTTGGATTACTTGCATGTAGTTATTGTCTGGTAAAAGCCGAGTGAGCCTTTGGGATGGTGAGAACCTTTTGGTTTTGCCTTTGACAGATAGTCCAAGACTCTTTTGATGAAAATGTTCAGGGTTCAAATGTAAAAGAATATCCGAGAGTTTCATTCACGTGAGAAAATAACCTTCGCTAAAGAAATGTAAAAGAATATCCGAGAGTTTCATTCACATGAGAAAATAACCTTCGCTAAAGAACCAAAATTCACAAGGTTCCGGTTTCACAAGATAAATAACTTTGAGCTTGGCAAATAAAAATCCAGCTCCCATTGTCAAGTTCCAGCTCAACCGATGTACTGAACAAGAACTGATTGACCTCAGTTCATTGAAACAAACAATCAACCAAACCGGTTAGGTTTTCCTTTAGTGAACTGAAATGATTCAGATATGCTGCTACAATACTGCAGTGGTGCTAAAGAAATCTCCAAAGAACCCGAGCACAAGCAAACTTGCTGTCAGAACAGGGAAAAGCGCAACCATTCCAAGCAAGATGCAGTTGAGAATTTTCTGACTGAACTTGGATAAGCAGACAGCGAGGATTCGGGCGACCTGGGATGCCCTACAGTCGTTGAGTGGCCCGCTGCTGTGGGAGAGCCGACCGGAGGTCAGCGGCGACACTTCCGACAGCGCCATGGTCCGGTCCAAGGCGAGCTGCGAGGTGGCCGCGGAGGCGAAGGAGAAGGAGGTCCCGGGGGCCGGCCCGCCGGCGCCGGCGGAGTCGGCGTTGAGCTCCGCGGCGACGTCCTCGGAGATGGCAGCCACTGCCGGCGCGGCGGGCGCGCCGCTGCCGCCGCCGCCGCCGAGCGCGCGGGAGACGGAGACGTCGGTCGCGGACGCGCTCCAGGACCGGGACAGGAACTCCGGCGGTTTCCGCGGCGGCTCCGGCGGCCGCAGCGGGAGCTCCCCTCCGCCGCCGCTGCCGCTGGCCGCCCTCCTGGTCCTGCCGGCGCCGCTCACTGCATTTTCGTGCGGGTCGGCCATGAGGCGGGAGAGCAGCCCGGCGGGGGAGCTGCTGTGGCGGAACAGCGGGGAGGCCGCGGCAGGCGCCAGCGGGTGGTGCTGCTGCTGTTGCTGCTGCGGCGGCGGTAGCTGCGGCGGAGGCACGCGGATCTCGCCGGAGCCGTCGTACGCCAGCTCGAGGGGAGGCGGGCGTCCGGCTTCGGCGCCGTCGGTGGGGCAGCTGGACTCGCAGGAGGTGAGCTCCAAGGACTCGGCGGAGTAGAACCGGCTCACGGGCAGCGGCGCGGGGTCGCCGCGGTTCTCCTGTGCTCTGCTGGTTCTAACGGCCGATGGGCGGACGCAGATCGGGTGGTGGCGGCTCCGGCGGCCGCAGCTGGTGTAAACTGCGAAGGGTTCAAGGGGTGGCGGCCTGCGCGGCGAGAGATCCGGTGGTGGCCGAGGAGGGGGCGCTGGGACGAAGAGCGCGGCGGGCAGAAAACGAGCACAACACGGTGGGCGCCAATGTTGGAGAAGCCGTCTCCGAACACATACGGTTTAGGGTTCTGATTCAATTGACAGAGACCACCCTCTGCCGTTGCTTCCATTGCCCTCTATTATACAGGTTACATCTGTTGGGCCTCTTCGGGGGAAGTTGGCCCATATACGATATGGGCTTCCCCCAACAGATTGCAGCCATATCCAAACCTGAATATACATGCTAGTAGTTATCTAGACATTGCCCATGCGCTCTTTCGTAGAAGATGTCTTAGGGCTTGTTTGGCTGCACACAAATACACTTCAATCCATGTGGTTTGGGAGAGATTGAAGTGTAATTTAGTTCAAGCTCGCCTCCAATCCACTCCAACCCATGTGGATTGAGGTGTATTTAGATGGAGCCAAACAAAGCCTTGATTAGGCTTGCTATATGTGTGTGAGTGTTTGTTCTTTGTTGTCGAAAACTCGTTTGCATCGCTCCTTCCACAGGTTGCACACGTTGTATAAGCACGCTTTCTTTCAATTCCCAAACTCCTCAGCCCAAACATAGCACATAGCAGACCACCAGAGCTTAATCCTTATTCTTCTTGTGCTAGTTTTTGAATTTCTCAAACAACAAGAGATTTGCTATATTTTGGACGTCTAAAATATAACATCTTTTCAAACGACGACTAACGATCTCCATTTAATGGTTCAAATTTATTAACACAAATCACAATAAATAAATGATAATTTTTTTTGGAAGGATAAAGATAAATCATTTGATAGGAGTATTCTGTGAAACAAACGCAACTAATATAAAGGGAACACATGCTGACATTATAATGGAAGTAGAAAAGCATATAATAGAACTAATGACACATGTTTTTAGGTAGAGTCCTGTGTGTCCTACTGAAACTGAACCTAACACAAGTACCACTGGAAAGATCAATCTAATAAACACCAACCTAACAGAAGTACTGGAAAGATCATTCTAAACACCATTTGCGCCTACGGCGTCATCATAGGTGTCCTGTAGCTCTTCCACAAGCTTCTGCAAAGCCATGGCCGAAGTTCCACCGTGGCTCACCGCTGACTTGGCTGCTTGCTGCGCCCACGCAGCCTTCTCCCGCATTTGTTTCGCGGCCTTGCATTCGGCGTCCATCAGCTCCCGTACCTTCTCCTCCACCTCCACGATCCCGACGACGTCCGCGCCAGCCTTCAGGGCTATTCTGACGCCGACGCCGATGATGTTGGCCACGTGCCTCGCGTTCAGGTGCTGCTCCGCCATCATCGGCCACGCCAGCATGGGCTTCCCGGCGGCGAGGCTCTCCATCATCGAGTTCCACCCGCAATGGCTCACGAACCCACCGACTGCCTTGTGGGCCAGAACGCTTCTCTGCGGGACCCATCCACGGACGATCTGGCCGTTGGGCCCCACGTCCACCGGCGGCGACCATGTGTTAGATCGGACAACCCAGAGGAAGGGATGGCCGGACTGCACCAGCCCGTGCACCAGCTCGCCCAGCTGCGCGTCCGTGATGTGGGCCTGCGTCCCAAACGAAACGTAGACCACTGACCCCGGCTGCTGCGCCGCCCTCTCGTCTAGCCACGAGAGACAGCCCTCGGGGTCATGCTCCTTCTCACCGCCGTCCCCCGTGTCGTCGCCGGCGGCGGCCAGGAACAGCAGGCCGACGAGCCACGCGCGGGCTCCCGCCTCGTAGAATGACTCCAGGGCCGGCACGTAGGCCTCGTCGAGCGCCGCGAAGCTGTTGCTGAGGACGCCCCAGCTGCGCACGTCCGAGTCACCGATCTCGTCCATAAAGAAGCGCGTGAACGGGTTGTCCGGGTCGGCCCTCTTGGTGACCTCGTCGGGGACATCTTCGGCCCTCACAACCACGTGCTCCGGCATGCCGGGCACCTGGATCACGACCCCGGGCGCGAAGCTGGGCGGCGGGCTCTCGGCCAGCGCCTTGCAGATCGCCGAGGCGAAGCAGGACATGCCGTTGAACACGACGCGGCGGACGCCCGCGTTGGCCGCGACGCGACGCGTGAAGCCGAGGAAGACGTCGGAGACGAGCGCGAGCGGCGGGGACGGCTGCGACGCCAGGAACTCGGCGAAGGGCGCGCGCAGGAGTCTCGTCGCGTGCATGAACGGCAGGTGCAGCGACGGGCACGGGAGCGCGTCGGTGGACTCGACGCCCGCCAGCAGCGGCGGGAACGACGGGAATGGGAGCGCGACGAGGTCGACCGACGCCGACAGACGGCTCCGTGCGAAGGCCACGTTGCCCGGGGTCGTCACCAAGGTCACACGGAGGCCGCGTCTCCCGTGTTGCGCCGAGAGTGCCGTCGCGAAGTGGAGCAGCGGGAGCATGTGGCCCTTCGCCATGAAGGGGAAGATGACGACATGGTCGCGGCCGGAGCCTGGCATGGGAACGCCGTTGCCGGGACCGTTCGCGCCATGGTGGGACGCGGGGAGGAAGCCATCGGCTGTTGCGGAGGCGCCGTTCGGTGTGGTGGTAGGAGTGCCGTTGGGACTGGCGGCGGCGTTGGCAGTGTCAACGGTGGCGTTGGTCATGGCAAGGGCACCATTGGCGGCGGCGGCGACGGCCATGTTAGGGATGCGGCTTGCGTAGTACTAGGAGAAAGTTAAATCTGCTCTCAAGAGCAGATGCCCTCACACATGCTGCCGTGGGATGAAGACCTCGTGATATGTGCCCTCACACATGTATTCAAATACCCTCTGATTTAACTATACTGCAAAAGCTAGCACATATCCCAAAGCACAATCCAATGGTTGCATGTCTAAGAGTATGTGCCCTTAAGGGCAGAATTTCCCGTAGTACTAGGAGAAGCTGCAGGCAGACAGATAACACTAGTATATGTCTCTCCTATTTGTAAGGCATCTCCAACAACTCTGTATTCCTTCCCGTGAAGGCCGGCGTCCAATAGATCCTACATCCCGATCTCCTTTATCCCCCGTTTTCCGCTTGGTGCGTTAAGCTATCAGTAACGCGAGAGATTAGCACCGTCCTTTTCTTTCCTGCACGGTTTAGGGCAGCTCCAGTCCTTCGTTCGAACGGAACGGAACAGACAAAAGTTCGACGAGACGCAGTTTGGTTCAAGTGCTCCATTGCTTCGTTTGTATACTCGTCAAACGGGCGACACGACATGGTACTGGAACGACTAACTTACCGTGGTGTGCCTCATAGTGTTCTCATGTCGAAGTACTAGCCGAGGCACGACACTAAGAGAACTTAGTCGTACTGGGTTGTGCCACTGGGCACAGCGACACTGTAGTGCCCGTGCCGATACTGACACTAAAGAGTAATACACCTCAATTAACTCAGAAAAACAAGATATAGATCAATAGACTACAATAATTTCACTTTATCTAAAGATAGATCAAAATCATATTAAAAAATTTAGTACCGATTCGGTTCGGTATCGGTAAATCCGGTTCGGTTCCGTTATTTACCGAAGAGTACCGAACTAATTATATAGAAGATGTAATGACATGTTCAAAAACTAATTTTTATATGATTTCATCGATAATAATAGTGCAAAATACATATACATGTAAAAGTCCACAAGACTATAAGTTTGAGTGCCAAAAACACATAATAAAATAGTCTACAATAGTACAATAAATAATATAACGACACTCAAACTTATCATATTTCAGGTAAATTCGGTAATTCGGTTCGGTTCGGTATTTACCTTGGTAAATTCGGTTCCTGGAAAATAGAAACCGAATTTTTCGGTTCGGTTCTCGGTATTTCGGGCCTAGGGCTGTTTAGTGCAATGGTCCGTCTCATTTAAAACTCGTCTAGCTAAAATTCACCCTTGTGAAAAACCCTGACATGGAAAAAGAGTGCAGCTCAGCTCTATCAAAGTTCATTGTGCTTACATCAAAGCCCACGAAGTCCAGAATATTACAGTCCCATTACATAAATCAACACAAAGACACCAATTGAGATAAAGTTCTTCAAATGCTTCTTCAAGCTCCTTGTCCTCAATCATGTGTTGAAGAACTTACAGCCTGCAGTAGAGTAGTTGCAGAGGTATCTCTAGCCATGCTTTAGAGTAGCAGGTAGAGGATACATACCACCAGAACCAACAACATCATCATCATTATCGTAGATTTCATCCCAAGCAGACCTTTTCTTACCAGACAGGTTAGGAGGGGTTGTCCTCCACAACCTAATAGATCATATTTCTCTTCATACTTCTTGTAAACATCAGTAGGTATTGCTCTAGTGCCAAGTTGGTAAGCAGTATAATCTGTATTAGTAAGGTTACCCAACCTCCGACTTCTGCTTCAGACGACAGCACAGACTATCTTCACTTACCCTTCACTTACGAGTAATGGTCCTCTGCTACGGTAAGCTATCCAATGACTACAAGAGCTGCCTGCAGTACCTGACTGCCTTCCTCCACGAGAAAAGCATCAGAGGACAAGCTTGGTAAGAAAAGCATCAGAAGTACCTATCGACTGAATGTCTTTTGGATCTTGAAGGATGCAAAGGCCTGAAGAAGCACCACCTGAAGAGCATCTGCAAATGCAAGACCATACAGACGCTTAAATATTTGAGCCTCTGGAACACTGATGTTTCCTGTCTTCCCAAATAGATCCGGGAACTCTGGCTGTGGCTGCAGGAGACGCTTTAGCTAACCAAGATCCATGCTTCCTGCACAGAGTGCACTAATCTATGTAAGCTGAAGCCTCTTCTTGCCGGTGATGGGAGCACAACAAGCAGGACTGGGGAGTCACTCTCCACTCTAAGGATGCCAGCCAAAATCAGTAAGATTACTGACATGGAGGTATATATAGCTCTTGCATCAGTATATCCATAGCATTGCTAAAAGCTTTGCAACATTTTATCATGCAAATAAAGGCCCCAACTCAAAAATTATGCATAGAGGGTATGGTATGGCTCAAGTTGGTAACAGTTTTTGGCTTGGAATTTGCTAAAACCAGTCACCATAAAACCCTAAAAAAATCACTGACTGACTTGAGATGTGCACCTAATTAAATATACATTATGTCTTAGACACATTGTAAAACTATATTTAAAAAAGTCAAAACGATGTACAATTTGGAATGAAGTACCCAAAATATTTTCTGTTGTCTAATTACACCAACAAAGTACTCCCGAATAGCTAGGTTATTTTGTATCCTTCTAGCCATGTCATTTTCTTCTGGCTCAAATGGCAACCAGTACAAATGGCAAAAGTGTTTTGTGTATTCAATTGCTTATTATTTAATTCAGACTCATGCAGTTTATCATCACAATTTAAAAGGGAATGGCAGAGAAATTAAAAATAAAAAAGATACATTAATTTATTAACATGTGCAACTAAATGCCCATCTACTGTGGATGTATGATGTATCTACCTCCATCCTGAGTTTAGTAGCATTTAGAGAAGTATGTAACAGAATAGTACTTCTAAAAACGAACACAAAAGTGATTTTTTTCCACAACCTGAATTTCATTATCATAGAGCAAGTTGTAGCACCCGGTTTTAACGAACAAAACCAGGTATGTCATATGTGTGCCCAGGAAGTCCACACATACAACCACAGAGGGAAAAGATATCAAAAACAGTGTTCTATATATCGAAAACATAGTTATAACTAACACTTACATCAAAGTTAAGCAAAATGGATACTAAACTTTCTCTTCAAGCTCCATTCTTCACAGGGACAGTTGACTGGGGGTACATACGCCTATCACTTCCATCAGTCTTCTGAAAACTCTCTGTGTCTCCACCACGCTTCCGCTGCGCGACTCTGATGGAGACTGGGGTGTGAGGGAAATAGTAAGAGTGAGCACATATCGTACTCAGCAAGCAACATGGGGTTATGAAGCTCAAAAGGCCAGACACTGGTTTACTGCGATTAGCACTTTTAGTTGCTCAAGATTTTACCATTAGATAGCCATCAAGTTGTGCTTTCAAACCTAATTATACCACATGAATAATAATATGAGCAACATCATCAGAATAACAAATATGATAGTAACGTGAACAAAAGTAAATTTCGTTTTAGTGATTAGCCTGTGAGTTTTCTGGGCCGCTCATGACCGTGAGCACGGCTGATATATCAGTTTTAATACTCTGCAGAGTTTGTACAACTTTACCCGTGAGCCGTGATCTCCATATGCCAGGGGTTGCAAATCCCATATCACCTCTACCAAGGAAGTGCGGCAGGGTACACTATAAAGTCTTTCGAGGTTCCCCTAACAAGATAATGACCACTAGGTTTCCAATCGGCAAGCAGACATAGGAACCCCTTTCCGATGACACATTCCTTCCCGGCTATACACATGAGACCAGAGGCTGTCCTATATCCGTCTCGTCGAGCCCCTTTTGTGCCCTTTCAGGTAACCACCATCAAGCGAGGAGAGGTCCTCGAACTAACTAAAACTAGAGCCATGTAGCCCTCACGGTTGTACTGTATGTCCCAGCTTTTACCGACAGAAGATCATTTACGGAGGGCCAAGAGCACGAAGGCTCCCACGCCCGGGATCACATTACCAAGAACAAGATAAGATCAGAAGTTGCGCATATCATTAGTCATTTTATTAGATCTTATTTGTAGGTTTACAGCACTAGCAGATCTACCCATATGCACATATCCCACGGTAACAAGGTACAAGTTGAACATCTAGGTATATCCTATGGTTATCAGTTTGACACATGCACATGATTTGTAGATTAAAGTGCGTAGGTAACAAGGATGATCTCATGTATACTTTCCTGATACACTTGACCAATTCTCACATCTTCAGCTCTGGGTCATCACCTTCTGATCTTCAATGCGCACAACCGGTCGTCAACTACTCGTAGCAAGCACCACACAAGGCAACATACAAACAAACAACAAAGACGACTAAGAACAACGCAACCCGAGACAAAACAACATACTTAACGAGCGAGATCGCACGAAGCGATTAAAACGGAGCTATCGCTGAAAGACACGTCTACCGAGAGTTTTATATTATAAAAGGAAGAACTACCGTCTTGTTTTATTTTAATTAAATAAGATTATAACAAGATATTAATTCAGATTAAACAAAGCATATTTTAATTATAAATTCATGTTGGACTAATCATATTTTATTCATAAATATTGTCATATAATTTAATCAATTTAAATATTAGCTTAGTAAAAGGAAATAAACATGTGGGAGAAACTAATCAAATTATAATTAATATAGACACATTAAAATTATCATTAATCAAGTTATGGTTTAATTATAAAAGACCGGAGATTAAACCCTAAGTTTGCTTTTAATTAAAAAGACATTAAATAATTATTAACTAAATTAATAGAATTAGACTTATAAATATGTGACATGATGAAGAGCGAGATTACACGTAGCTTATATCGTCACGGTCGTAACTGAAACGGACTAAAACGAAGATTAGATAATTAAACGGTAGAGGATTAAACTGAGTGACAAATGTTTAATTAAAAGCATCTTCTACCTTCTTCACGTGAACACCACCGTACCCATGCTGCACCCCTGCACCGGTGGCAGGTCGGCCCTGCTCCGACAGAGACCGCACGCAAGGCGTCGAACGGGATTGGAGTCTGGGGCGCGCAGTGCGCATGGCCCGGGGCGGCCACAAGGTGGGGGCGTGGGACTGGGGCCCGCTCCGGCACACGCATGGAGAAGGTCGACTGAAACTGTAACACGGAAGCGTTCGCCGGAGTTGCGGCCAGAAAAACGAACACGACATTGAAAGAGTTAAACGATGATGGATTCAAATAAAGAAGGATACGACATTGTAGATAATGACAAGAGCTACCTCGCAATGATGACGGTTTTCGCCTCAACATGACGGTTTGCCCGGAAAAGCTCGCCGAAAGTTCGCCGGAGTTCTAAAACTTCGGCTTCAGATCTAGATCTACGTGAGTGGCGGCTGTAAAAACGGGCTGTACTTTCGGAATCAGCGCGTCGAGGGCTACGCCGCCATATATATAGATGCAAGGTTTGGATAACTTAGAAAAATAAGATATTTTATTAATTTCGAGATTAAAATAATTCTAGAAGAGTCCAGAATTGTTATTTAAGCCACGAAAAATACTCCGATGGCTCCGAAAATTTTGGAAAAATTCTCAGAGATATTTTAGAACATGATGAACTCAAATAAAGTATTTGAAGCTCATAAAGAGACATTTTGAAGCATCTAAAAATTAGATTATACTCGTTGAAATATTGGAAACTCTTCCAGAAAAAGCCCGAAAAATCCCCAAGAAGTTTATAGCGATATTATGATGGATGATGAACTTAAACAAGTGATTTGAGACATAAGAAAAAAATTTCGAAAAAACAACAAAAAGATAGAGATGGAAACGATAAATTTGATTTTTGGAAAAAGATAGAAACAGACCAGATATAGATAAACAACCTACAAAACGTGTTTTGAAACTCTACCGCCTCACAACACAAGGTTAATCAACAAACAACCATCACATCAAGCATAACCCATCAAATTAGTTTAGAAAAATTTAAAAATTCTCGTTTTACTACAACTAAGGTGGCGCTAGCTCCAGCTAAACTTGATCAATTTTATTCAAATATTAAAATTATTTATTTTATTTAGTGTTTTCTACTCACATCCCAAAATCAGAAATTTTGAGATGTGACAAACTACCCTACTTAACATGAATCTCGTCCCGAGATTCGGAGAGACTAGGAAGAAAGATAAAGTTGACTTTCAATTTGTCATGATGTCTTGATATGAGATTGATGAACGATAAGACATGGATCGAGGATGGCCAAATAAAGGCTAGAAAGATAAAGATTGGCCTTCAGTTCTTGCGTCAAAACTTGTGAGACTCAGGGCTGGTTGTTGGTGACAGTAGGTCCTACCCCACTTAACAAGAGTTTTTCTCATCTTCAAAACTTGATCTTCAATGTCTTCTTCGGAACACACAGAGGGAGTCGACACACAAGGAACACGTCAAGCAAAACAAACACACAACAACATCGACACTACACGTGCTTCTGCTCAACTGGTGGGCATCCTATTGGGTACATATAGATGATGAAAGGCCATCGAGATTTTAAACAAGATGATTTCAAAATTTTAGTAAAAGCAATTAAAATAAAAATTCAAGGAGATCAGAAATTAATAGCTCAACGGTAGCTATCAAGGAGGAGACAAATGGATAAGGATTGGGAAACAGTCAATTCAAAGGACAAGGTTGTAGAAAACATTTTATAGCAAAACAAACTTCAAAAGGCGACTAGTGCTAACTAGTCATACGTCCTACGGTCAACAAAGCTTTGATACTAATCTGTAGCACCCGGTTTTAACGAACAAAACTAGGTATGTCATATGTGTGCCCAGGAAGTCCACACATACAACCACAGAGGGAAAATATATCAAAAACAATGTTCTATATATCGAAAACATAGTTATAACTAACACTTACATCAAAGTTAAGCGGAACGAATACTAAACTTTCTCTTCAAGCTCCATTCTTCACAGGGACAGTTGACTGGGGGTACATACGCCTAGCACTTCCATCAGTCTTCTGAAAACTCTCTGTGTCTTTGAAAGGATCAAGATGCCCAAGAAGGGGGGTGAATTGGGCTTCTCTAAAACTTCTTGCAAGAATAAAACCTATCAAGCCCCAATTAATCCCCTAGTGCCTAGAAGTGTGTTTCTCTTTATTCTACCGCACAAACGATCAAGTCTATGCCACTCCTACTCTAGCAAAGCAATTCAATATAGAATGAACAACAAGTAGTAATGCGGAATTGAATTGCTTGAAAGTAAATGCGTAGGTAAAAGAGTAGAGATGACTCGACGATCTTTTTGCCGAGGTATCGAGGTGTCGGCACACCCCCCTAGTCCTCGTTGGAGCACCCGCGCAAGGGTATCGCTCCCCCATGATCTGCGCAAGGATCAAGTGCTCACTACGAGCTGATTCTTCGCCACTCCGGCCCGGTGAATCGCTCACTACCGGTCACAAGCTTGGTTGGGTCATCCACAATGCCACCGGATGCTCTCCAAGCTTCACGATCGTCACCAAGCCGTCTTGGTGATGCCGATCACCAAGAGTAACAAGCTAGAACTCTCACTTGACCAACACAAGACCAAAGAGATGGATGGATGCACACTTGCTACTCAATTCTCACTAGGAGGTGTCTAATTCTCACAATTAGCAAATCACTCAACCTCACTAGGGCTCTTGCACTCACTCACACTCACAATGTGTTTCTCAGCAGATGGAAGTGGCAAGAACGCTCAAATGGATGGAGGGAAAGAAGTATAAATACTCCCCCAACCGGCCATCCAAAAACAGGACGAAACAGGGTTTCTGCGGGGTCATCGGACGCTCCGATGCCTGGCATCGGCCGCTCTGATGACCTCGACCAACGGTCGACTGTACCCTCTTGTCAGACCTGTTAAAGTGACATCGGACGCTGGGCAGCGTCCGATGCCACCACATCGGACGCGTCCGATGCCACCACATCGGACGAGTCCGATGTGGATTTACCCTCTCTGGAACCTCTCTGGATGGCCATCAGACGCTGGCCCTCAGCGTCCGGTGCCTGCGTCCGATGCGGCCTCCAGTTCACGCGCACGTGAACAGTGGCATGGGCGCGTTCGATGTGAACACATCGGCGCGTCCGATGCCACACACCAGACTAAACCCTAGTCGGGGTGAGCATCAGACGCGTCCGATGCCCACTTGGCCAGCATCTGATACCCTTTACGAGGGCAGACTCAACTCGGATCACGACGCGGCCTAAACGACTTTTGATCCACTCGACTTAAGGCATCTCTCTGAGCTACCTTGGGCTATGAAATAACAAGTGTGCACCACACCTACCTCAATAGTCTTATCTAGGTCAAGCTACTGATTCACGCTCCCCTTTATAGTACGGCCAAAGGAAAAACAAAGACCTAAGACTACCTAAGTGTCCTCCAACACCATATGACACTTAGCCTAGTCTACCACCGTCTTCGTCCTCCGTCCTTTGAAAACCGAAATCATATCTATCGCCAGGGGACATGAACTCCATATGCCCGTATCGTCGCCATTACCGTGACCTAACTTAATCCTGTTTCTGCAAAACACATGTTAGTCACAGTAATCTTGTGTTTCATCCAATCAACGAAACCACTAGGGGCCAAGATGCGTTCAATCTCCCCCTTTTTGGTGATTGACGACAACACGAGATCGAGTATAGAGAGAAGAGGTTTTTAAATCATGACATATATGAACTTGCAATAAATAAGAGAAAATCATTAGGGGCAAGCTCATACATATCATGCCATCATCCTGCACTCAACAGGTTAGAGTGAATAACAAGTGCAAAAGTGAAAGAGCTCATATACATAACCAAGTGAGAATTAAGCGCAAGTTATGAGCGAAACGAAATGACATGACATATCATATATGAAGTGAGCACATATATGTCATAAAAGTCCATAACACAAGTATATAGCATAAACATGCACAAAAGATGCGATATAAGTAAAGAGCGTATGTGAAAATAACACAACATAAGAAGTCAAAACCCTCTCACGTCGCTCCCCCTATCGCTATACTCGGCCACTCTCCCCCTTTGGCATCAAGCGCCAAACTAAGCGTCGGAGGGCGGAGGTGGTGCAGACGAGTCAGGAGCAGTCTCCGGAGTACGCTGAGAGAACTCAAACTGCTGAAGGTACTCCTCAGAGTCAGAAGAAGAGGTGTCGGTAGCTTGCTGACCCTCTGAAGCTGGAAGCTGCTGCGTAGTGGTCTGGGTTGGCTCTGGCACTAACTGCTCTGCCTGCTCTGTCTGTGGCGCAGTCTCAGTAGTAGTGTCAACCTGAGTATCAGAGTGCGGAAGCTCTGGAATAGCTGACAACTCAGGCTGAACTAGCGTGGTCGTCTCGGCTGCACAGGCTCTGTCTGCTCGGAAGACGCGACGGAGCTCGGGAGGGTCTCAGTGGTAGAAGTCACTGGAGCCGTCGTCGTCTGCACTGGATCCAGAAGATCTGGAGTGGGGAATCCGGTAAGCTCACTGAAGGTGGCTGACAAGTCTCGAGTCACAGAGGTCGTCGTAGCGTAGAAAGACTCTGTGGGCCTAGGAGTGAAACCTGTCCGCAGCGGACTGAAAAGCGGGGCCCCGCCTGGAGGAGTGGTGAAGCTCGTGAACTGAGAGGAGCTGGGGCCCGTGAGTGGCTGCGGGAACTGTGGTGGTTGTCCGAATGGCTGCGGAGGGATGGTGGCTGCCACTGGATCTGCTGCTGGGGGGGAGGCTGCTGCCACTGCCACTAGGGGGGTCCACTCGCAAGCCTCTCCATGAAGCTGAGAGTCTGCTGCTGCAGTGCCATCATCTATCGCTGAAGAGCATCAGACCTCTCCTGTGCCTGCTGCTGTGCTAGGGCCTGTGCCTGGGCCAACCTCTGCTGCTCCTGGGCGAGCCGCTGGACATCTTGAGTAACTGTCCTCTGCTGCTCCTCCATCCGTGCGAGAATAGCAAGAAGAGCGGGGTCGGAGGAAGCAGTACCACTGGGCCCGGCCTGTGAGTCGTGTGCACGTGGCTGGTAGCGAGGCGGGAGCTGGTAGCCCTTGTCCGAGCTGTCTGTGGGGTCCTCTGCGACGAACGTGTCACCACCCTCTAGATCGGCAAGCTCCTGCTTGGCGAGTGCCTGGACAGCCTCGTCCTGCTCCTGGGCTGACTTTGGGACCTCTGGTCTCTGGCGTGAACTAGACGGAGCGTCCTCCTGCTGCTGCTGCTGCCTGCGATCCCGACCGTGTCCCAACAACTGACTCATGTTATACTCAGGGAACCCGGTCGCGGACCCGGTGAGGGATTGATTGGGGTGAGAGCCGGTGGTAGCAGCAACCTTCCACAGAATGTAAGAAATCCAATGTGCATAAGGAAGCTGCCTGCGGGCCTTGATGCCCTCTGCCACTGTGTCCTCCATCTCACAAAGTATGACGTCCCAGACGTCGAACTCCTGTTGCCTGACCAAGTAAGCGAGTAACCAAAGCTGCAGTCTGGAGAGACCCTCGCGGAAGCCAACCCTGGGAAGCAAGGTTCGCCTAAGAACCTCGTTGAGGATCCGAGTCGTAGGGGTGAGATCCCTAGGCGCGCGACTCGAACCCTCACCGAAGGGCTCAGTGAAGCAGGGGCGGACCAGGTCTGTCGATGGCTGGGCACCACTGTGAGGGCGACGGGGTGGCTCCGTCCGGTCGTAGCACAAGTCGTGGATCCGGGTCTGTGAGTGTCGCAGGCCGAACCAACCCCGGATCTCTGACGAGAAGAGTCTGTAGTGCTCCCCCTCAAAAGTAAACTCTATGGTCTCTCTGTCCGGGTGCACCCAAAGGGAGGCATAGAACTAGAAGACCCAATCCTCAATGTAAGAGCCAGATCGCCCAGAAGGTCTACCAGACCGGGTAGATAGGTGAGAATGGGACGGATCTGCTCGCCAGCTACTGTAACCACTGCCTCTAGCGGACACACTCTCTGAGAACGGAGGCAGATACCGGCGTTCCTGTAGCCCTGGTAAAAATCCTCCTGCAGCACGATGTAGAAGTCGGCGCTGGCATGCTGCTGCCTCTCCCGAGGAAACCACTGCTCAACTGGCACCAAGCGTAGCGTCTGAATCTGGGAGCAGGTGGCCGCCCGGAGGTCCAGTCGTGGGATCGGAGAGGGCACACGCCTCGACGGAGCACGTGCTCCCCGGAGAGGGACATCGGGCCGGGGTGGCACCGCTGTCCTGCGACGCGTGGACCGGCACCGGGGAACCTCCTCAGGAACCTCGGCCTCTGCCTCTGGTGCCTCTGCTGCCTCTGCTGTCTCAGCCTCTGCCTGGCCCTGTCCTGAGCTCTCAGGCTCGACTCTCGGTGAGGTGAACGTGGACCGACGGTCGGCAGCCATGAGCGTGCCAGTCGACGAGCCGTGGCGACGCTCAACCTCCTCAATAGCTCTGCGCTGCTCTAGGGACAACTGATCCTCGATCCGGAGTCTGCCAACACTGCCACCACGCTCAACACGCTCTGCGGCGGCTGCAACCTCTCTAGCCTGGTCTGCCTCTCGCTGCTCTCTGGAGCGCTTCTGGCGCGTAATCAGCTTCGCCTTCCCGGGTCGCTGACTGGAAGGAGGGGGACGAGGAGGGGAGTCCCCTGGGCCACCACCGACGTTCTTGCAGCATGACATGGCTGACAAGAACGAGGTAACAACTGCCGCTGAAAGACTGGACTGTCACTGAAAGATCCACTGACCCTGAAAACCAAGCTGACAACCCAACTGACCAACTGAACGAACAACTCCCCCTGGCACTGATCCTCAACTGCCGCTGACACTTGCGAGGCTTGGCCTCGATCCGTACCCGTGGGCTTGGCCCCGGGTTAGCTGTCACTGCCAACTGTCACTCGAACGCGGTCACTGACTCACTGCGAGAAGAGAGGGGATATATAAGCATATATAGTCTAGAGGCGAGCAGGTCCTATGGAAGCAAAGCAATGGAGATAAGAGATGAGTATGGCTTTGCTACCTGATGGAACGACGAACCGAACCAAGCAGGAGATAAGAACTGACGTTCCGGCACCCACACGTCACACCATAAGGGACTGCAAAAGATTTGAGTGGAAACGAGGGTCAAAAACAGCGGGAACAACCTTTGGGACATATTATCGAGCACGTGGTGAGCAGGTGATATGATGGGAGAGGAAGAAGCTCCCGGTTGGGGCACTAGCGGTCGGAGAGGAATTCGCCGGAGAAGAAAAGGAGCTCGGGGACGAGGAAAGAACTCCTGCGAGGCGGACTCGGTCGTCGGCGAGGAGCTCCGGCGAGAGGGCTCGAAGCTCCGGCGAGCACTGAGGGGAGCAAGCGCGCTCGAGCGGGTGCGGTGGCGAGCGCCTGCGCGGCGAATCGGTGGCGGCGGTGAGGTGGGGCACGGCGGCCGGCGATGAGGACTCGGGCGGGTGGAGACGCGGCGGCCGGCGAGGTTAGGGTTCGGGAGGTTGGGAGCGTCGGCACGGGCGAGGGCGAGCGCGAGGAAGACGAGGGGAAAGTGACGAGTGGGACCAGGTAGACGGAGAAAGAAACACACCACGCCGCTTAAAGGGGCATCGAACGCGCCGATGATTTCACATCGGACGCTCCGATGCCTGTCCAGAGTGCTCCAGAAACGTCCATTTTGCATCGGACGCGTCCTATGCCTTGGCATCGGACGCTGAGCAGCGTCCGATGGAGCATCGGACGCTCCGATGAGAACACATCGGACGCTACCCTAACACTGTTTCAGCCGGAGCTGTCTACAGTGCAGGGCATCAGACGCTAGGGGAGCGTTCGATGCAGCGTCTGATGCTTCATTTTGAGCTGTTTTGAAGATTTCTATTGCGGCTCCCTCTCCCAACCAAGTTCCAACTCGAATAAGAGGCAAATAAACACCAGTTGGAACCTAGTATGAGCATCCTCGCATAAACCCTCAATTTTATAAATATTTTGCCACAGGCTACATATCATTTTTAGAGAAAATAGGCAATAAATCCCGAGGAGACAACATGTGGCCACCAAAACCAGGGGTCTCAACCATTAGGAGCCTCAAATGCTCCCCCTAGCGGTGGATGAACACAGCGGTTGCTCAAAACATAACCGAAAAGAAACAACAAAGCAACAAACATGCATATGCAATGCATTACGGAATTTGAATCTAGGTTGCTTGTCAAGTTTGCTCATGGGTAAGCTTCTTCACACGCTTTTTAGGGCGGTTATCTTAACCACGTCTGACAAGCCTATGTGCATAGCATAATTTAAACATGGCATATTATACAATGCAATGCAAAGACAACCCCCTTTCACCTTTTGACAAAGTTACTTAGATCAAGCACATTAAGCTCACTTCGCAATCTACAAAGAGTGTTTTCATCTAGGGGTTTTGTGAAGATATCCGCCAATTGATCTTCGGTTCTAACTCCCTCTAAGGATATGTCTTTCTTTGAAACATGGTCTCTAAGAAAGTGATGGCGAATATCTATGTGCTTTGCGCAAGAGTGTTGAACCGGGTTGTTAGCAAGCTTAACCACGCTCTCATTGTCACACAACAAAGGTACCCTTTCTAGAACTACACCATAGTCTAAAAGGGTTTATTTCATATAAAGGATTTGTGCACAACAAGCACCCGCGGCTATGTATTCCGCCTCGGCGGTAGACAAGGCCACACTATTTTGCTTCTTAGAAATCCATGAAACTAGTGATCTCCCAAGCAAATGGCACCCTCCGGATGTGCTTTTTCTATCTACTTTGCAACCCGCGTAATCCGAATCGGAATACCCAATGAGTTGAAAGTTAGCTCCTTTGGGATACCAAAGGCCAAAGCTTGGGGTGTGCTTTAGGTACCTAAGGATTCTCTTCACCGCTATGATATGTGATTCCCTAGGATCGACTTGAAAGCGAGCACACATGCACACACTAAACATGATGTCGGGCCTAGATGCGGTCAAATATAACAAGCTACCAATCATAGAATGGTAGAGAGTTTGGTCAACCGGGTTACCTCCCACATCTAGGTCGAGATGTCCATTTGTTGGCATTGGAGTCTTGATAGGCTTGCAATCATCCATGTTGAAGCGCTTGAGGAGATCTTTTGTATACTTCTCTTGAGATATGAAAGTCCCCTCCTTCAATTGCTTGACTTGGAAGCCTAGGAAGAATGTGAGCTCTCCAATCATGGACATTTCGAACTCCTTCGACATCAAGTCACCAAATTCCTTGCAATAGGCTTCATTTGTTGACCCGAAGATGATATCATCAACGTAGACTTGACAAATGAAGATTTCTCCATCAAGCTTCTTGGTGAATAGTGTGGTGTTGACCGTCCCAATGGTGAAGCCCTTCTCAATGAGGAAGTCCCGGAGGCGCTCGTACCAAGCTTTTGGGGCTTGCTTGAGCCCATATAGCGCCTTGGACAACCTATAAACATGATTAGGATATCTAGGGTCTTCAAACCTGGGAGGTTGATCAACATAGACTAGTTCATTTATGAAGCCATTTAAAAATGCACTTTTCATAGCCATTTGATATGATTTAATGTCATGATGTGATGCATATGCAAGGAGGATACGGATGGCTTCGAGTCTTGCAACTGGTGCAAAGGTCTCTCCAAAATCCAAACCTTCAACTTGAGAGAACCCCTTTGCCACTAGCCTTGCCTTGTTTCTAACAACCTTGCCTTGATCATCTTGCTTGTTCCTAAACACCCATTTTGTTCCAATGACTCTTGCGCCTTTGGGTCGCTCTTCAAGTGCCCAAACTTGGTTGCGGGTGAAGTTGTTTAATTCTTCATGCATAGCATTCACCCAATCCGGATCACTTAGAGCTTCATCTACAATGGTAGGCTCAACAAGAGACACAAAGGAGTGATGTTCAATAAATAAAGCAAGTTTTTGAGATTGAGTCATTACACCCCTTGTTGGACTCCCTATGATGAGATCTTGAGGATGAGCTTGTAGTAGAGGAGTAGTCCTTTGATCAACCACTTGAGCAGCCGCTTGTGGAGCATCAACATCTTGATCTTGTACCACCATTTGATCATGGGAGACATGAGTATCTTCAAATGGATCCCTCCCATCTTTGTCATCAACATGTGGTACATGGGATGAGGATGGCTTGTCAATGACTTGCACATCATCATCATCATCTTTAGGCTTGATGGCTCCAACCGGCATGTTCTTCACTGCTTCCCTCAATGGTTCATCACCTACATCATCAAGATTTTCATGCTCTCCTTGAGAGCCATTAGATTCATCGAATTCCACATCATATGTTTCTTCTACCATCCCGGTGGCATGGTTGAATACTCGATATGCTTTGGATTTCAATGAGTAACCAACAAGAAAACCAATATCACATCGGCGTTGAAACTTCCCTAGGTGTTGGCGCTTCTTGTAGATGTAGCATTTGCACCCAAACACTCTAAAGAATGATATATCCGGCTTCTTGTTGTTGAGTAGCTCATAGGGGGTCTTGCCAAGGAGACGATGGGGGAACAACCGGTTTGATGCAAAGCAAGCGGTGTTGATTGCTTCCGCCCAAAATCTTTCCGGTACAGTGTACTCATCTAGCATTGTCCTTGCTAGGGTGATTAGTGTCCGGTTCTTCCTCTCAACCACCCCATTTTGTTGTGGTGTATATGTTGCGGAAACTTCATGCTTGATCCCAACTTCATCACAATATTCTTCAATGTGGGTGTTGTCGAATTCTCTTCCATTATCACTTCTTATCTTCTTGATTTTCAAGTCAAATTCATTTTGGGCTCTCTTGGCAAACTTCTTGAATGAAGGGGTTGCTTCAGATTTGTCATGAAGAAAGAATACCCAAGTGTATCTTGAATAGTCATCAACAATCACTAGGCAATAGAGATTTCCACCCAAGCTAGCATATGTTGTTGGCCCAAATAGATCCATGTGAAGTAGCTCTAACTCTCTTGATGTTGATACAAAGGCTTTGGTTGGATGAGTGTTTGCAACTTGCTTGCCGGCTTGACATGCACTACACAATTTGTCCTTCTCAAACTTGACATCCTTCAAGCCTCTAACCAAATCCTTCTTCAATAGCTTGTTGAGAGTGTTCATTCCAACATGTGCCAATCTTCTATGCCATAGCCAACCAAGTGATTGCTTAGTGAATAAACATGTCTTCAAGTTGGCATCTTCGGAGGTGAAATCCACTAGATAGAGATTGTTGTATCTAAAGCCCTTGAATATCACTTGTGTATCATCTTTCTTGGTCACAACCACTTCCTTGTCGGTGAACAAACATTGAAAGCTAAGATCACATAGTTGCCCAACGGATAGCAAGTTGAAGCTTAACGATGCAACTAGAAGCACATTGGAGATGGTATGATCATTTGATATTGCCACTTTGCCCAATCCCTTGACATTGCCCTTTGAGTTGTCACCAAATGTTATCTTTTCTTGGTCATTGACATTTTCTTCTAGTGAGGTGAACATCCGGGGATCACCGGTCATATGTTGTGTGCAACCACTATTAATCACCCAATGAGATCCACCGGTCTTGTAGTTCACCTACACACATAAGAAATCAAGCTTGAGCTTTTGGGACCCAAACTTGTTGAGGTCCCTTAACCTTCTCTACTAGTGACTTTGCAACCCAAATTTGCTTTGGCCTATTCTTGTTAGGTGGCCCCATGAACATGACTTTCATCTTGCCACTAGAATCTTGTCTAAGCATGTAGTGAGCATTGAAAGCAAAGGGCCTAGCATGCTTGGGCAAGGGTGTAGGTTTAGGCTCTTCACAATCATGAGCAAAATGTCCTTCCTTTCCACATTCATAGCATCTTCCAATCTTCTTCTTCTTTGGCTTAGTGATGCTCTTGCGTTGCTTCATCTTCTCTTCAAGGAAGCCAATGCCATTTCTATTGGTCTTCATGATGGTGTTCATGAGTAGCTCACTTTGAAGACATTGCCTCTTGGTGAATTTCTTCAACCCGGTGGTAAGGTGCTCCTTCTCTCTCTTGAGCTTGTCATTCTCTTGTTGGAGCTCCAATTGAGATGGTGTCATCTTGTAATCTCTCCATCTTCAATCTCTTGTTCTCTTCTTTTAGCATGTCTAGCTCAAGTGACATGCTATACTCATCATCTTGGGTCTCAATGATGACTTGCTTTGTGGTTGCAAGCTTCTCTAAATCAATCTTGAGCTTTGCATTCTCATTCTTGATCTTGACATAATCATCATAGTGATCGGCCACAACCACACTCTTGCCTTTGCCACTAGCTCTTTGCTCATCATGCTCACTAACCAAGTCCTCACAAGATGTTGCTATGTCACACTTAACAACAAGGTTAGGAGCATCATGTGTCTCATGTGAAAGCATATCATAAGCAATGGTGAGAGTATCATAGTCTACTTTCACTTGAGTGTATTGTTCCTTAAGCAAAGCATGACTAGCGGTAAAGTCACTATGCATCTTATCAAGTTTTTCATTTTTAGCCTAGAGCTCTTTGTTGGAAGACTTGAGCTCCTTGATAGTGGATTACATAGTTGCAAGCTCATTTTTTAGTTCATCACTAGCATGAATAGCATGATCATATTTCTCAACAAGAGATTCATTTTCATCAACAAGCTTCTCATTTTTAGCTCTAGTCTTTCTTATGATTTTAGAGTAGTTGTTTAGCAATTTAACAAGCTCATCATAAGTAGGTGACTCAAATTCACCATCACTATCACTATCACTAGAGTCATCATCGCTTTGTACCTTCCGGTCACCCTTGGCCATAAGGCATAGGTGTGTAGATGATGATGGCGATGGTGGTGGTGGTGGTGTAGAGGAGCCAATGACTAGAGCGGCCACCTTCTCCTTCTCATCATCACTATCTTCATTTGATGAGCCACCGGAGGAATCAATGTCGGTGAGCCAATCACCAACAATGTAAGCCTTCCCACCTTTCTTGTGGTATTGCTTCTTCTTCTTGCCATCCTTCTTGTAGTAGGGCTTTTCATCCTTCTTCTCATCTTCACTTGATGAGTCATACTTCTTGCCCTTGTTCTTGTTCTTGTAGCTCTCTTTCTTGGGCTTGGTGCATTGATGAGCAAGATGGCCAAGCTCACCGCAATTGTAGCAATCCATTTCGAAGATTGGCCTCCTCTTGCTACTTGTGAAGAACTTCTTCTTTCTTGAATCAAAGTTGACTCCATTCTTGTGAAGCTTCTTCAACATCTTGGTGGTCCTTCTCACCATGAGAGCGATGTTGGAATCATCCTCTTCATCACTTGAGCTCTCATGATGCACCTCAATAGCCTTGGACTTGCCTTTCTTGTCATGGCTAGCTTTGAAGGCCAAGTCCTTATTCTTGTCGGTGGAGGAGCCATCGCTTGGTGTGATGTGCATGTACATCTCATGTGCATTGATCTTTCCCAAGATTTGAGTTGGTGTAGCGGTGGAAAGATCACCTTGATGTAGCACCGTCACAATGTGTCCATACTTCTCAATTGGAAGGACACAAAGAATCTTCCTCACAACATCGGATGGTTGCATTTGTGTGAGGCCAAGTCCATTGAGTTCTTCTACAAGAACATTCAAGCGTGAGTACATTTCATTTGCACTTTCATTAGCATGCATATCAAATGAATGAAGCTTTTGCATAACTAAATGATATCTCTCCTCACGCTCACTCTTGGTCCCCTCATGGAGAGCACAAATGTTATCCCATAGATCATGGGCATTCTTGTGGTTTCGGACGCGGTTAAACACATCCTTGCAAATGCCTCTAAAAAGAATGTTTTTGGCCTTTGCATTCCACTTCTCATTTTCTTCCTCATGTGGCGTGAGGCTAGTGCCCTCCTTGGGTTTGGGGAACCCGGTTATGGCGGCATCGCGGCATTTCACATCAACCGCTTCTAGGTACGACTCCATACGGATTTTCCAATATGGAAAGTCGTCTCCCTCGAACATGGGAGGTGGTCCATCACCTCCGGACATCTTAACTCTAGGCGGTTAAGCCTAAATCGAGAGCACGAGGCTCCAATACCAATTGAAAGGATCAAGATGCCCAAGAGGGGGGGGGGTGAATTGGGCTTCTCTAAAACTTCTTGCAAGAATAAAACCTATCAAGCCCCAATTAACCCCCTAGTGCCTAGAAGTGTGTTTCTCTTTATTCTACCGCACAAACGATCAAGTCTATGCCACTCCTACTCTAGCAAAGCAATTCAATATAGAATGAACAACAAGTAGTAATGCGGAATCGAATTGCTTGAAAGTAAATGCGTAGGTAAAAGAGTAGAGATGACTCGACGATCTTTTTGCCAAGGTATCGAGGTGTCGGCACACCCCCTTGTCCTCGTTGGAGCATCCGCGCAAGGGTATCGCTCCCCCTTGATCTGCGCAAGGATCAAGTCCTCACTACGAGCTGATTCTTCGCCACTATGGCCCGGTGAATCGCTCACTACCGGTCACAACCTTGCTTGGGTCATCCACAATGCCACCGGATGCTCTCCAAGCTTCACGATCGCCACCAAGCCGTCTAGGTGATGCCGATCACCAAGAGTAACAAGCTAGAACTCTCACTTGACCAACACAAGACCAAAGAGATGGATGGATGCACACTTGCTACTCAATTCTCAATAGGAGGTGTCTAATTCTCACAATTAGCAAATCACTCAACCTCACTATGGCTCTTGCACTCACTCACACTCACACTCACACTCACACTCACAATGTGTTTCTCAGCAGATGGAAGTGGCAAGAACGCTCAAATGGATGGAGGGAAAGAAGTATAAATACTCCCCCAACCAGCCATCCAAAAACAGGACGAAACAGGGTTTCTGCGGGGTCATCGGATGCTCCGATGCCTGGCATCGGACGTTGCGATGACCTCGACCAACGGTCGACTGTACCCTCTTGTCAGACCTATTAAAGTGACATCGAACGCTGGGCAGCGTCCGATGCCACCACATCAGACGCGTCCGATGTGGATTTACCCTCTCTGGAACCTCTCTGGATGGCCATCGGACGCTGGCCCTCAGCGTCCGATGCCTGTGTCCGATGCGGCCTCCAGTTCACGCGCACGTGAACAGTGGCATGGGCGCGTCCGATGCCACGCACCAGACTAAACCCTAGTCGGGGTGAGCATCGGACGCGTCCAATGCTCACCTGGCCAGCGTCCGATGCCCTTTACAAGGGCAGACTCAACTCGGATCGCGACACGGCCTAAATGACTTTTGATCCACTCGACTTAATGCATCTCTCTGAGCTACCTAGGGCTATGAAATAACAAGTGTGCACCACACCTACCTCAATAGTCTTATCTAGGTCAAGCTACTGATTCACGCTCCCCTTTATAGTACGGCTAAAGGAAAAACAAAGACCTAAGACTACCTAAGTGTCCTCCAACACCATATGACACTTAGCCTAGTCTACCACCGTCTTCGTTGTCCGTCCTTTGAAAACCGAAATGATATCCATCGCCAGGGGACATGAACTCCATATGTCCGTATCGTCGCCATTACCGTGACCTAACTTAATCCTGTTTCTGCAAAACACACGTTAGTCACAGTAATCTTGTTTTTCATCCAATCACCAAAACCACTAGGGGCCAAGATGCGTTCAGTCTTCACCACGCTTCCGCTGCGCGACTCTGATGGAGACTGGGGTGTGGGGGAAATAGCAAGAGTGAGCACATGTCGTACTCAGCAAGCAACATGGGGTTATGAAGCTCAAAAGGCCAGACACTGGTTTACTGCGATTAGCACTTTTATTTGGTCAAGATTTTATCATTAGATAGTCATCAAGTTGTGCTTGTAAACCCAATTATACCACATGAATAATAATATGAGCAACATCATCAAAATAACAAATATGATAGTAACGTGAACAAAAGTAAATTTCGTTTAAGTGATTAGCCTGTGAGTTTTCCGGGCCGCTCGTGACCGTGAGCACGGCTGATATATCAGTTTTAATACTCTGCAGAGTTTGTACAACTTTACCCGTGAGCCGTGATCCCCATGTGCCAGGGGTTGTAAATCCCATATCACCTCTACCAAGGAAGTGCGGCAGGGTACACTATGAAGTCTTTAGAGGTTCCCCTAACAAGATAGTGGCCACTAGGTTTCCAATCGGCAAGGAGACATAGGAACCCCTTTCCGATGACACATTCCTTCCCGGCTATACACATGAGACCAGAGGCTGTCCTATATCCGTCTCGTCGAGCCCCTTTTGTGCCCTTTCAGGTAACCACCATCAAGCGAGGAGAGGTCCTCGAACTAACTAAAACTAGAACCATGTAGCCCTCACGATTGTACGGTATGTCCCAGCTTTTGCCGACAGAAGATCATTTAGGGAGGGCCAAGAGCACGAAGGCTCCCACGCCCGGGTTCACATTACCAAGAACAAGATAAGATCAGAAGTTGCGCATATCATTAGTCATTTTATTAGATCTTATTTGTAGGTTTACAGCACAAGCAGATCTACCCATATGCACATATCTCACGATAACAAGGTACAAGTTGAACATCTAGGTATATCCTATGGTTATCAGTTTGACACATGCACATGATTTGTAGATTAAAGTGCGTAGGTAACAAGGATGATCCCATGTATACTTTCCTGATACACTTGACCAATTCTCACATCTTCAGCTCTGGGTCATCACCTTCTAGTCTTCAACGCGCACAACCGGTCGTCAACTACTCCTAGCAAGCACCACACAAGGCAACATACAAACAAACAACAAAGATGACTAAGAACAATGCAACCCGAGACAAAACAACATACTTAACGAGCGAGATCGCACGAAGCGATTAAAACGGAGCTATCGCTGAAAGACACGTCTACCGAGAGTTTTATATTATAAAAGGAAGAACTACCGACTTGTTTTATTTTAATTAAATAAGATTATAACAAGATATTAATTCAGATTAATTAAAGCATATTTTAATTATAAAGTCATGTTGGACTAATCATATTTTATTCATAAATATTGTCATATAATTTAATCAATTAAAATATTAGCTTAGTAAAAGGAAATAAACATGTGGGAGAAACTAATCAAATTATAATTAATATAGACACATTAAAATTATCATTAATCAAGTTATGATTTAATTATAAAAGACCGGAGATTAAACCCTAAGTTTGCTTTTAATTAAAAAGACATTAAATAATTATTAACTAAATTAATAGAATTAGACTTATAAATATGTGACATGATGAAGAGCGAGATTACACGTAGCTTATATCGTCACGGTCGTAACTGAAACGGACTAAAACGAAGATTAGATAATTAAACGGTGGACGATTAAACTGAGTGGCGAATCTATAATTAAAAGCATCTTCTACCTTCTTCACGTGAACACCACCCTACCCATGCTGCACGCCTGCACCGGTGGCAAAGAGGAGGCTTCGATTGGGGCCTCCCTGACCGGCCAACTGCCTACCCACAAAAGAATGCAATTGTCAGAGTTTGAGAAGTTAAACAGTTTGAACTTTGACTAAATTTATTGTGTTCCCTGTTCCACGCCCTGGACCTAAAAACTTTGGGCTGGCCAGTATTGGGCTGAATTTACATACGGGCCGGGCGGTGGCGTGGATCGGGCCTTACTCCCGGTTAATGCTTCCACAGGCTTCCTAATAATAATGTCATAGCCTGCGATTCAAGCCGCGCCTTCCCGCACTCCCGTCGTCGTCGTCTTCCTCACGATCACCGCAGCCCCACTTACCCTTACCCCTTCCTCGTTTCAAGAAAGCCAAGAAAATGACTCCGTCGACTAAAAGGCAGAAGATGGATGGCACGAGCAGCGGAGCTCTCGAGAGCGGGTACTGAATCCTTGTTCTGTTGTGATTGACAGCTTTTCTTGAATCCTGCCTTTTTGCTGTTCTTGGGCGGTTTCTTGGAAGAGAGAACTCGAGCAGTGTTTCTTGGAATCAAACCCCTGCCCCTGCTTGTCTACTTTTTGCGAGCTATAAGCTTTGGATTCTCTTGGTTATTGTGTTTAAAGGATTCTTGTTGGGTACTGAATCATTGCTCTGCTGCGCTCGATAGGTTTCTTGAATCCCGTCGTTCTGCTGTTCTTGGGCGGTTTCTTGGAAGAGAGAACTCGAGCCGTGTTTCTTGAAATCATCAATCCCCCTGGCCTGCTCGTCAACTTTCTGCGAGCTATAATCTTTGGCGTTTCTTGGTCATTGTGTTTAATGGGTTCTTGTCGGGTACTGAATCATTGCTCTGCTGTGATCGGCGGATTTCTTGAATCCTGGCGTTCTGCTGTTCTTGGGCGGTTTCTTGGAAGAGAGAACTCGAGTCGTGTTTCTTGAAATCATCAATCCCCTGCCTTGCTCGTCAACTTTCTGCGAGCTATAATCTTTGGTGTTTCTTGGTTATTGTGTTTAATGGGTTCTTGTCGGGTACTGAATCATTGCTCTGCCGTGATCGGCAGGTTTCTTGAATCCTGTTGTTCTGCTGTTCTTGAGTGATCTCTTGGAAGAGGAGAACTCGAGCTGTGTTTCTTGAAATCAAACCCCTGTCTTGCTTTCGTTATTGTGTTTAATAGATTCTTGCCAGGTTATTATGTTGTTTTCTTGAATTCCTGCAGGGTAATGGTCCTATTTCCTTGCCCTGCTTGTCAACTTTTTACGAGTGGAGCCCTGACATTTCTTTGTTATGGTGTATATCGATCCTTGATGGCTTATCCTATTATTTTATTGAATTCTTGTCCGCTATTTTCTGAATTCGTGCCGGTAATTCAATGTCACTTTTGGTTGCTTTTTAGAGGGAGTCGCCCTGCCGCCGGACAAGCCAAGGCGGCGGCGAACAACAAACTGGGGAAGGGGAAGGAGAAGGATAGTGGTAAGTGCCAATTTGTATTGACCCCCATCACTCATTTCTGTTGGCAATGCCATATTCCCAGCATACCATACAAAAAAGCAAATTTGGCAAAAAAATTTAGCTTTGTCTTTAGTTTTGCAAGCATGCGCGATGCTACAAATGTACGAATTTAACGAGTTCCAAGGCTCGCTGATGTGATTGAATTCAACTAATGCAACTGCCTAACCTGAACTTAACTGTTAGAGCTGTGGCTATTAAGACCTGGCTAATACACCAAAGATCTATTTATGTCGTCATTAATTGATTCCTACGAAGCTAAAAAAATAGTAGCTACAATGTTAAATGGTGTTGCTCTTTTAGGAAGACTAAAATGTGTGTTCATTGTCTTCTTTGATTAAATTTTCTGTTAATTGTTTTTGATAGTGGTTGTTGGTTCAATTGCGAATGGAACGCTAACTCTTGTCTTATCACTGTTCTAACTTGCTGCACTCAATTGTGAATGCAACACTAACTCTTGTTGGTATGTGTCCTGTACATCATTTTCTTTTAGGATGGTTGTCCTAGAGAATAAACATTGTTGGGCACAAACTTTGTTTGTTGAAGTATTTCTTTTTCACTCCAATTCATATGTTGTGATTAGGAGCACGCTGAGCAAGTGTGTGCAGTCAAGGCACATCAAAAAAGAGCTCCGGGCAAGGATCCGTGCGATGATTCCTGATGGAACAGCTAAAGTGAGTGAAAATAGCTTCATGCTGCAAGCAGTGTCCAAGATTTAGGAGCTCGAGATACAAAGTGAATCAGCACACGAGTACCTTGAAGGACTCCAAAAGTCACAAGGCACTAGCCCAAGCTCAAATAACAAGCTGAAAGAGCAGACCGTGGCCACAACAGTAGGGGAAGAGAAGGACAGAGCTGAGGCCCTACGAGCTGTTGTTCCTCTGGCAGCCAAAGCAAAGGGAAATCGACTTCTAGAGTCTACCTGGAAGTATATGACTCAACTTGTTGAGGAAATCAATCAAGCGAACCACGAGATTGCAGAGCATGAAGCTCGTTCGGAAGTCCAAGACACCTGACGATGTCGATTCTAAAAGTGTATACTTCATAAATGTTGTACGTATTTTTGCTCAAATAGCATGGAGCTCTAGTGAAAACCTTTTATTTTTGCTCTATGGTCCTTTATGAATGCAAAAGAATAAAGCAGAAGAACTAAGATTCTCAATAAGTTTAGCATTACGTTCAGTGAAGAACGTATTTCACTATGTCTCTGGTGGTGGTTTGCCTAGAGACAAGAACATATTTAGGATTATGAGCAATTCTCATGTACTCCTCAAAAGCATCAGTTTCACCTATACAAATAGGAACATCCAACCTAGCAAGCAATCAAATCAGTTGAGTTCGAGCAATAATAAGACAATACTCCCAATTACGCATACTACCATGAGGATTAAAAGAGATATGAGACTGAGACATGAGAGTTTTTTCATGTCTCCTTGGGCAATTATCCCTATGCTGGGTGAGGTGAACAGTGCCACCACTAGAGAGAGCAGAATATTGCTTAGAGCAATGGATGCACTTAGCTCCATACTTGACCTTCTTACCATTGACAGTTTTGAAGTGCGTTTTGAAATCCAGCCACACTGTAGAGGTAGAGGGACGAGAGCGCTTGGCGCTGTTCTCATCCTCTCCACCTTCCTGGACGTTTGTTGCCTCACCTTCTTGATCGTTACCGACATCGATGGGAGCCTGGACACTATGTGACACCCCAATTTTAAGAACAAAATTGGAGCACAATATATGTATGCCAGGATCAATTTTCATACATATATCCACATCATAGTAAATATCAAAACAATGCTTTATTAATATATCGAACATTATTACAAAAATGACACAACGAACAGTGACTTGATTATAGAAAATAACAGGGGTTAGATCGGAAGATTTGTGGACTGGAGCTTTGACCTTGCTGAGATGGCGATGACCAGCCGCGTGGCGCGATACGATTGGCTGGAGGGCGATGATGTGGTGCTGGTTGACTGTGTTGACCGGGAGTCAATGGTCGATCTGGTCCGTCCGTGCCTGATCCAGCGGCAGAGAGGGCGTCCTCTTCCTCTAGCTTCTGCACATCGGCAACAGGGCACCGATGGTGCTGTTTCGCCGGAGGCCCGCCGGAATTGGTGCCCCGGTGGCCGAGAGGCAACGACGAGCGGCGGAGGGAGGAGGGACGGCCGTAACGAGTCCTCCTTTGGTGACCTCGACGGCGAGGAGGCGACCGTGACGGAGACCGAGATGGTGGGACGGAAGAGAGCTGGCCGGTACTCCGGTGAGGTTCGGCAGGTGGCGTTGCGGCCTCGGATTCGTTGCTAGGAGTGGTGGGGTGGGTGCGGTTCACTTCTCGTAAGGCCAACGGAGCAGACGGGCACGAGAATGGTGGTCCACAGAGGGAGACCGAGCGACCCCGACCGATGTTACTCATGGCGACGGCGGCGACCGGTGGAGGCACCGGTGAAGGAGAGGGTGCTCGGGAACGACCATGCAGTGGCGGTGTATAGTTGTGGTGCCGAGGAGCAGTCGGGGGCGCCTGAGGCGGTCTTTCGAAGGGAAATCGATGAGCTCGATGTGAACTCATCCATGGCGGCGGCGGTGATTCAGGTGCGGCTCGGGTATGAGGGGGAACAGGGGGAGGGTCGAGGAGGATGCGGCGCGGAGATGCGGTGCCAGAGATTCATTTTATGAATGGAGGGGAACCCTAGGGCGAGGGAGAGGCAAGGGAGCGGCCAGCCGCAGACTTGGGCGGCGGCCGCGCGGAAGGCTCGGGCTGGAGGTTGGGGGTGAGGTTCTGACGTGTGGGTCCCGCCTGTCAGTGACACCGACGCGTGGGCCAACCCTGCCAGTGGGTGAGCGAGAGGGAGGGGGTGCGTCGAGCGTGGGCCGGCTGCGGGATCGGGATGGGCCGAGGCGAGCAGGCCGACTGGGGGGTGGGGAAGAAATGGAGGGAGGAGGGGTGGTGGCTGGCCGGGCCGGTTGGCTGGGCCAAGAAGGAGGGGTTCGGCCCAGCGACAGAGAGAGGAGAGAGTCTTCTTTTTCTTTTGCAAATTCTTTTAAATCCAAATTTCAAATCAGTTTGAAATAAATTTGAAAAGTTTTGAAAACATTTTTCCTAGTTTTTTTTCCAAATAAAATTTTGAGTTTGAAAATTTACAAAACGTTTATTTGCAAATAGAATAAATCCGGTTCGCCCTATTCGGGTTTAATAAAAATTCATTTTCACCCAATAAAACTGTGCAACGACATGAATGCAACAAACATCTGGTTAGAATTTTCCTCCATCTAGGATTTTGGCCATTTTCATAATTAAATTCTAGTTTATTTTAATTAATTAAACACCCGGGTGTTACAAACTTACCCCCTTAACTTGAATCTCGTCCCGAGATTCGGGGAGGCTACAGTCAATACAAAGAAGCAAATCAAACAAGTGCACAAGTACATGCCAAACAACGTTCTACGAGTTCAAACAATTATGGTGGACATCCTACTATTGGAGGACCTACTTTGAAACAGAGTTTGAATTTTCAGCAGAGAAAGGGTATATAGAAGTGGGAAATGAGGTGAGGCTTTGTAAAATAGTTTTGTAAACTCGACAACTAACTAGGGTAGCGTCCTACGGTCAACACGGCTTTGATACCACTCTGTGACACCCCAATTTTAAGAACAAAATTGGAGCACAATATATGTATGCCAGGATCAATTTTCATACATATATCCACATCATAGTAAATATCAAAACAATGCTTTATTAATATATCGAACATTATTACAAAAATGACCCTCGGGTCCAAAAGAAAAGTGCAGACTCTCAGTCTAACTCTAATGTAGACTCGCGGAAACTAGACGCCATCTCCACAGGAAGGTCGACCGGGGGTTGCGCCTTCCTAGTACAGGTCGTCTGGGTCGTATCCACCGTCTTTAGGGTACAAGTGGTCGGAGTCGTATCCGCCGTCTTCTGGGTACTCCTGCTCCGCGTCGTAGACTCCAACGTCTGGGTGGGGTAGCAGGGGGTTCAAAGAGGAAGGGTGAGTACATCGAAATGTACTCCGCAAGTGTAGGAAATATATCCTTATGAGGCTATTATCAAAGGTAAGCTGACTTTGTTTGACTCAAGCGCCTAAAGCAACACATTCTATTAAATCCTATTAATCCTATGCACATATTTACTAGGTTATAACCACAGTCTCCAACGGTAACAGTAATCACACTCGGAGTCGCACCGAGCAACCAACACTCGGAGTCACACCAAGCAACCGCACTTGGAGTCGCACCAAGCATACCCACACCTGAAGTCCATCAAACAAACCACACCTGAAGTCCATTAGATGACCCGAACCAGTAACCGGTAACCAACTAATCTCGAAGAAGTCCAAGCCTGCTCGTGACCGTGAGCACGGCTGATATATCAGTTTTACACTCTGCAGAGGTTGCACATCGTTACCCATGAGTCGTGCATTTTCCATCACGCTAAACACTGCCAAGGTGCATAGTGGGTTGCACTGCAAGGCCTTTACAAAGCCCCCTCCAAGTCCGTTCCACACGTACCTCTAAGGTTTCACCTCGTACAAAGGTCTACGACTCCCAGGGCCCCCTCGTGAGCCACTAAAACAAACCCCGTGTGGACCCTCAACTTAGAGGTAACTAATTAATTAGCCAGGTCCAGCCCATCCAGATCTCATGGTTGCGCTGTTAAGCCGGGTTACAGGCTTCGAGAACCGGGTCCTAGCGATCCAGGCAGGATAAATCTAGCACGAGCCCAGAACTAAAAACCAAATACAGCTGCCGAGTCCCACGACACAAAAACCACCACACGGTCCATCCTGCCGGATTTACCTACTCACCATACTACTCATTACCAGTCCAGGTTCCATAGATCATTAATCAAAATTAATTATTAACCATCCCATCCCAAGACAGCAGGGCTAAGCATGACTTCTACCCAACACATCCCAAACCAGGTGACAAGGATAATATAAACAAGTTCTAGTAAACCTTAACATGAGATTCAATTTAAGACTGCATGCATCTACTCGATCTACTCTACTATAATACCAAAAGTAAAATAAAGTATAGGTGCAAGATATTCAAGAACACTTGCCTGCGGGCTGGGTCGAATCTGCAGGATCACACGAATAGTCAGGTGCGTCCTCGAACTCCGTACTCTCTGGCCCAATCAACAATACATGACACAATACCACAAAAATAAATAACAGTACACCAACAGTGATAAAACAGGATATAAACTGATCTAACGCGTAGAGCTCGGCGAGACGAATCTAACGCGACTCGAACGGGTCAAATCGGAGCTAAGGTGCAAAAGTTATGGGCATTTGAAGTTGGGTGGCGATTTGGAAAATAAACAGAATTTATTTTTAAATACTTTTCAAAATCAATGACTAAAAGCAAATCATTTGGACCACAAATTTATTTTATAAGATCTAAAATATTTATTTGTAAACAAAAACATTTATAATATTTTTATAAGCAAAACACATTTAAAAACATTATAAAAGGGCTTATAAAATGCATTAATCATTTTAATAAACCAAAAACAAAACTATTTCATTTTGTGAATCAAAACAGGTTAATGACATTATTAATTAACATACTAACATCATTAACCGAACTGGGATTAAACAACACTAAAACACATTTTAAAACAAATTAAAACTCAATTCCTCTCTGATCTGGGCCAAAACACGATTAACCATAGCCTTCAAGGACTAGCAAGGAATAATGCGCAGACACAACGAACAGTGACTTGATTATAGAAAATAACAGGGGTTAGATCGGAAGATTTGTGGACCGGAGCTTTGACCTTGCTGAGATGGCGATGACCAGCCGCGTGGCGCGATACGATTGGCTGGAGGGCGATGATGTGGCGCTGGTTGACTGTGTTGACCAGGAGTCAATGGTCGATCTGGTCCGTCCGTGCCTGATCCAGCGGCAGAGAGGGCGTTCTCTTCCTCTGGCTTCTGCACATCGGGCAACAGGGCACCGATGGTGCTGTTTCGCCGGAGGCCCGTCAGAATTGGTGCCCCGGTGGCCGAGAGGCAATGGCGAGCGGCGGAGGGAGGAGGGACGGCCGTAACGAGTCCTCCTTTGGTGACCTCGACGGCGAGGAGGCGACCGTGACGGAGACCGAGATGGTGGGACGGAAGAGAGCTGGCCGGTACTCCGGTGAGGTTCGGCAGGTGGCGTTGCGGCCTCGGATTCGTTGCTAGGAGTGGTGGGGTGGGTGCGGTTCGTTCTCGTAAGGCCAACGGAGCAGACGGGCACGAGAATGGTGGTCCACAGAGGGAGATTGAGCGACCCCGACCGAGGTCACTCATGGCGACGGCGGCGACCGGTGGAGGCACTGGTGAAGGAGAGGGTGCTCGGGAACGGCCATGCAGTGGCGGTGTATAGTTGCGGTGCCGAGGAGCAGTCGGGGGCGCCTGAGGCGGTCTTTCGAAGGGAAATCGATGAGCTCGATGTGAACTCATCCATGGCGGCGGCGGTGATTCAGGTGCGGCTCGGGTATGAGGGGGAACAGGGGGAGGGTCGAGGAGGATGCGGCGTGGAGATGCGGTGCCAGAGATTCGTTTTATGAATGGAGGGGAACCCTAGGGCGAGGGAGAGGCAATGGAGCGGCCAGCCACAGACTTGGGCGCCGGCCGCGCGGAAGGCTCGGGCTGGAGGTTGGGGGTGAGGTTCTGTAACACCTTGGGTGTTTAAAAATGTAATTAACCTGACATGTCATCATCTTTAGTCATTAATCATTCTTGCCTTGCATTTATGTTTGCTTAGTACTTGTGTAGCAATCTCTTTTCAAAAACCCTAAATGCCCAAATCTTCCTATAAGGGCAAAATTGGTAATTTCACCTCTGTGTCTAGCCTTGTTTAATTCTTGTTCAGTTTTGTGTCTTGAAGCTTTGTTGTGTTGTTCAAAAACCCAAAATCACAAATCAGATTTCGAAGTCCTTTTGAAAAACCCTAATTTCCAAACCCTGGCTTTTACCCCTCTTTTAATAATTTAAAAACTATTCAAAATTTGGACTTGGTCCAAAAAGCTAAGTTGTAGATCTTGTCAAGAGGAACAACTTTGGTGTTTACAAATTTTCAAGTTTCTATACAAAGTTTGAAGTAATTTCAAATTCATTCAAATTCCAGTTTTTGTCCCCTTTTCAGTTTTCAAAATTAATTCAAAAACTAATGAGTTTCAGAAAAAGTGTATATTAGCAAAGTTATAGGTTTTGACAAAAGGAATAACTTTCATATTTGCAGATTTTCAAGTTTCTACATAAAATCAAAAGTAATTTTGAATTTATTCAAATCCCAAAAGTGTTCCCTTTTCTGTTTTCGAATATAATTCAAAAACTGTTTGGAATTTGAAAATATTCTTTCTGACAAAGCTGTAGATCTCCTTTTTCTGCACAACTTTGGTATTTTGAGTTTTTGCTGCTCAGTTTAATTTTTGGGAGAAATTTGCAAAATACAGAAAGTCAAACCCTACACCCTAGCCCTGTTCATCTTCTACCTAGGGCCAGGGGGGGCCGGTCATGGCAGCTCGCCGGCGCCGCGTGCGCCACGCGCCTGGCAGCTACTCGCCTGCCTCCAACCTGCCGCCGCTGTCCGCGCCATCATTCCGCATCCGCACGCGCAAGCGCTGACCTCCGCCCCCGTCCCCCACTGCTCCCCGACGTCGCCGTCGCCGGCAAGCACGACGCCCGGGTCCCAAACTGATTTCTGTCCCTTCTTCATCATGAGATCGATAGCACGCGCCACGGGCATTCTTATCCACCCCCGCGCGCTCTCTATCGGCCCCTGGCCGCGGCTATAAAAGGCCCGCCGGTGGCCGGAGCTCCGCACTCACCCCGCCACCGTGGCCAGCTCACTCCAGAGTCTCCGCCGCTCCACCACCTAGCCCAGAAGCTCCGCCTTGAGCTCGCGAAGCTTCCCAGCCCCTCAATTTTACCTCCGCCGCCTCCAATCGCCCGGCGTAACCCCATCTTCCCAAACTCCGGCGAAACACCGGTGAGCACGGGATTGAGAAATACTCTCTCCCCGGCCGTGATCTTTCCTCCCCGACCCCTGCTTCATCTTCCTTGCCTTCTTGCGCCCCTAACCGGCTACTGGTGGCCGTGCCTGGTGTACAGGGTCGCCGGATCGCTGGAGTGCCGCCGCAGTCGTCTCCTTCCTCGAGCCGCACCCTCGACCGTATCGAGCCCCAAGCCTCGGGCGAATCGCACTACCCTCGAGCACGTTCCCGAGCCACACCCTCGAGCACATCCTCGAACCCCGCCCCTCGAAGCAGCCGAGACTAACCTCAGCCTCGGGCGAATCGCAACTACCACCGAGCCTCAAGCCTCGAGTGTGCCGAGGCCACCCTCGAGAGGCTAGCCGCAAGAGAACACCGCCGAGGCCTCGCCCGTCGAGCCCTCTTTTCCATCCGCCTCGTCGAGCCTTGCCTCTGACTCTCGGTGAGTCCAGCCTCTGTTTTCCCAGCCGAGCCTCGAGCCTCGACGTCGAACCCACTCCGACTCGAGCTCAGTGCTCTTTTCCTTTTCAAAAATATGAATAGTCTTGTTATTTCATCTTTTTGTATGATTTTCTGTGTTGCTCCAAAAATTCTGAAAATTTTACAGTTAACTCTTTATACCTTGTAGTATTTTAGAAAAATATGAAACTTGACTTTTCTGCAAGAATTTGAAAATGTAAAATCCCTCTTTTAATTAATAAATGGATGGTTTTGGATTTTTAGAAAATCTTTTATAACTCCAAAAATCATGAGATAAATTTTTGTGAGCTTCCTATGCCATGTTTAGTCTCTGGTGAAATTTTGAAGTCTTTTGGAACAAGTTGATTTTTGAGCATTTATCTTTAATTGTTAAATAGTGCCTTTTGTTAATTAATGTCTGATTTTATTTGAGCACCTTAATGACCTCCAAAAATTATGAAATTTGTTTTGCCATCTATCTACACCATAATGAACTTATGTGATTAATTTGGTAATTTTTGGAGCAACTGCATAAAATGACCTTTTTAAATAATTAAGAAAAACAGAAAAAGTGATGAAGGTTCATGTTGTATGCCCTGTGTTGCATTGTTCATACTAGCATACTCATGAGCATGCATCATTGCATTCATATAGTCACCGAAGAAGGCGTCAAGATCGAGGCAGCCGCTGACGAACCTGTCCTGAGGCTACCCCGAGCTCTGACAACTGCCCTGCCGCCCTCGAGCCTGCCCTCTTTGCTCTTCAAGGCAAGCCCCGGTGCATTTAACCCCTTTCCTTGAATTTATAAAATAATTTTCTTAAATGCTTTTGAGTTAAATTATTGCATTAGGTTTATAGGAGTTGTGTGCTATCCTAATTGATGCACTATCCACCTTGACCACTGATACACCCGATACCTGCTTTTCAAAAGTATTTGAAAAATGCTTAGCAATGCTTATTGAATTAGACTTTGCAATAAAATGTCATTTTCAAAAGTGTGATCACTGAAAGAATCTTTATGGGAATTTGACTTTACTTCCTGTTCGATGACTGTTTGCCTAGCTAGCATGTGGTCATTGTCGAGAAGAGGTTGTCCGCGCGTACGGTGCCGTCATGTTGTAGTCCGGGACTCAACAGTTGACACCGACCGGGGCAGGGTTGAAAAACCGACAGGACCTGTACTCTTGGGTTAGAGTCCCGAGGTGCTTGTTGCTGACGGAAAAACTTTAGGGACCATCCGTATGGGGGCCTGCTGGTCAAGACTTGTAACTATTCACATACTTCGGAAAGCTCTGGCTCCGAGGAATCCTTTATTGGACCGACAACCGCGCACTGGGAGTGGAGAGATGGCGGAGGTAGCATGTACCCACGTGGTCGTCGTACCTGGATAGGAGTGGTGTACTGTACTTCCGGGTGGCGTAGGACCGGGCCCAATCTTGGAGGAATCGTGGTAGACGAGTTGGCATATGCAAGCTTGGGTGCTACATATGCAGTGTGGATAGGGATCCTCAGCTGAGTATTATTTATCCGGATTAACGTTGCTCCTCGGTTATGGAGACTTGGTCCACTGACTGTCATCGGAGAGTGGTTCTCAACTAGGGATGTTTTGAAATGTAAAATGAATCATGAACGATGAAGAATTGAGGAATACTGAATCTTTCCAAAATAAAATAAGGTTTACAAAAATGCTTTTCTGCAAAATACTTGATCTTGCTTAAACCTTACATTGACTACCCTAAGCCTCTCATTCCTGAGTCTTCTCCCTTTTTCTTAGTCGGGTAAGTCTTGTTGAGTACCCCAATACTCAGGGTTTGTTACCCATGCTGCAGGTATGACAGAGTCCCCAATGTGTCTTGCACCCTGCTGCGTGACCATCGTCCAGGAAGAGGCCGATGAGGCCGAAGAATAGTTGTACACCCTCGGGCTGGGTGATTATAAGTATCTTTGCTGTTCTCCACTACGTTGCCTTTGTCTATTTCTATTATCAGAACTTGGTTTGTAATAACTGCACCTTAATTTCTATTTGGAACCCTGCTTTGTAAAACTAATGTTATTTAAGTCTTCCGCTCTTTATTCCGATGTTATTTGTAAAAGTATGCAATGCTGTAACCGAATTGTGAGATGATCCTGCGGACATTGGGCACTGATGTAGCCCGGTGGCGAACAGGTCTTAATCACATGGAACATGGGTTCGGCTGTCAGAGGTTGACAGGGACACGTGGGCCATGAGATTAGGGTCGTTCCGTCACAGGTTCTGACGTGTGGGTCCCACCTGTCAGTGACACCGACGCGTGGGCCAACCCTGCCAGTGGGTGAGCGAGAGGGAGGGGGCGCGTCGAGCGCGGGCCGGCTGCGGGATCGGGATGGGCCGAGGCGAGCAGGGCGGCTGGGGGGTGGGGAAGAAATGGAGGGAGGAGGGGTGGTGGCCGGCCGGGCCGGTTGGCTGGGCCAAGAAGGAGGGGTTTCGGCCCAGCGACAGAGAGAGGAGAGAGTCTTCTTTTTCTTTTGCAAATTCTTTTAAATCCAAATTTCAAATCAGTTTGAAATAAATTTGAAAAGTTTTGAAAACATTTTTCCTAGTTTTTTTTTCCAAATAAAATTTTGAGTTTGAAAATTTACAAAACTTTTATTTGCAAATAGAATAAATCCGGTTTGCCCTATTCGGGTTTAATAAAAATTCATTTTCACCCAATAAAACTGTGCAACGGCATGAATGCAACAAACATCTGGTTAGAATTTTCCTCCATCTAGGATTTTGGCCATTTTCATAATTAAATTCTAATTTATTTTAATTAATTAAACACCCGGGGTGTTACACACTATGACCAAACAACTCCTCAACATCCTAGCACATGTCGTCCTCATCATCATCTTTGGTTAGGCCACACAACCACACAAATGTGCAGTGAGCAATTAGCTGCCAATATTTTGGCGAGACTCTGTATTGCCAGGAAAGCTTAACTTGTGATTGGTAGGGCGCATATGGGCTTAGCCAGGCTTTGGTGTTCTCTTCCTCTTTCTCAGCTCATTTGTCCCCCTCGGTTCCTCATCCTTGTGTCTTCCTCTATCAGCCGCCCACCTTAGATCTGGGCATCGTGGCTACCGTTGTTCACCAGATTTGGTGGTCGCTGTGTTTCAGCTGGGGATGCCTAGGCTGCAGTGTTTAGCTCGATGTTTTACAATGGCACTATAAGTTGATCTATTCCTTCAAGAATCTGTCATACTACTTGTTTTGAGCATCAATGGCAGGTGCTCTGCCTTTTCATTTAGTAGTTGAAGTATGCACAGAGTTTTAAGGAAAAGGAAAAGAGGAGGATCTGCTAGGCTACAGGGAGAGCAAATACAGAAAAGAAAAATACATAGACCTTTGATTACGGCGCCAGCAGGGTTTGTTCGTCATCTAGTTCAACCCAGGCCTGCTGTAGAGTATGTACGTATATCCTCTTTTATTGTCGCTAGGAGCTGCTCTTCATTTCGTGCTTTGTTGTCGAACACCTTTCTGCATCATTCCTTCCGCAGATTCCAAGCTGTGTAGATGATGATGTGTTGCTCGCTATTTATGTGTATTGTGCGTGCCTGCTCTTCCTGGGTTTAGATTCATCCGCCGGTCGCTAATCTTCATAGCAACTTGGTTCAGTCGCAGTCCCTGTTGTCGTGACCAGCTCTCCACTTGGTGCCAAATTCTTTTTGCATATGAACAATTGGCAATCATATGTGTGTGCGGTTCCTGCCTTGTGTAGCAGAGCTCACATATTAGATTGCTTGGCCTCCTCGTTTGATGATTTGGTCCGCCGTCAGTAGCTTTCTTTGGAGCAGAAGACAGATGAGTAAACTGCACTTGGTAGGATCTGATTGTTCATGCTGACATACTCCATCGTTCTGTAAATTGGTGGATACCAAGGCCATCTCAATTTTTAAAAACTGATGAATTAATGAGTTGTTTTGATTTATTTCTTTCCTATTTGTCGTGTCCTTGCAGTTGCAGTGCCAGTTTTAGGATGTAAATGCGACCATTATTAGTCCTTAGCTCATAGTTTACAGGCTGCATGCTTGAAGTTTTGAGCTCACAGTTTTTGATTTTTTTTTGAGCTATGGCTGCTCTGACTTTGCATTGAAAACAGTACAAATTTACACTCTTGCTAGAAATTCAAGATGCTAAAAGGAAAAGGAAAATAGGGGAAACAAGTTAGCAACTGGCCTTGCTGCCATAGATTGCAGCCATGTCCAAACATGAATATACATGCTAGTAGTTATCTAGACACTGCCCATGCGCTCTTTCGTAGAAGATGTCTTAGGGCTTGTTTGGCTGCACACAAATACACTTCAATCCATGTGGTTTGGGAGAGATTGAAGTGTAATTTAGTTCAAGTTCGCCTCCAATCCACTCCAACCCATGTGGATTGAGGTGTATTAAGATGCAACCAAACAAAGCCTTGATTAGGCTTGCTATATGTGTGTGGGTGTTTGTTCTTTGTTGTCGAAAACTCGTTTGCATCGCTCCTTCCACAGGTTGCACACGTTGTATAAACACGCTTTCTTTCTATTCCCAAACTGCTCAGCCCAAACATAGCACATAGCAGACCACCAGAGCTTAATCCTTATGCTTCTTGTGCTAGTTTTTGAATTTCTCAAACAACAAGAGATTTGCTATATTTTGGACGTCTAAAATATAACATCTTTTCAAACGACGACTAACGATCTCCATTTAATGGTTCAAATTTAACACAAATCACTTTAAATAAATGATAATTTTTTTATGGAAAGATAAAGATAAATCATTTGATAGGAGTATTCTGTGAAACAAACGCAGCTAATATAAAGGGAACACATGCTGACATTATAATGGAAGTAGAAAAGCATATAATAGAACTAATGACACATGTTTTTAGGTAGAGTCCTGTGTGTCCTACTGAAACTGAACCTAACAGAAGTACCACTGGAAAGATCAATCTAATAAACACCAGCCTAACAGAAGTACCGGAAAGATCATTCTAAACACCATTTGCGCCTACGGCATCATCATAGGTGTCCTGTAGCTCTTCCACAAGCTTCTGCAAAGCCATGGCTGAAGTTCCACCGTGGCTCACCGCTGACTTGGCTGCTTGCTGCGCCCACGCAGCCTTCTCCCGCATCTGTTTCACGGCCTTGCATTCGGCGTCCATCAGCTCCCGTACCTTCTCCTCCACCTCCGCGCTCTCGACGACGTCCTCGCCAGCCTTGAGGGCTATTCTGACGCCGACGCCGATGATGTTGGCCACGTGCCTCGCGTTCAGGTGCTGCTCCGCCATCATCGGCCACGCCAGCATGGGCTTCCCGGCGGCGAGGCTCTCCATCACCGAGTTCCACCCGCAATGGCTCACGAACCCACCGACTGCCGTGTGGGCCAAAACGCTTCTCTGCGGGACCCATCCACGGACGATCTGGCCATTGGGCCCCACATCCACTGGCGGCGACCATGTGTTAGATCGGACAACCCAGAGGAAGGGATGGCCGGACTGCACCAGCCCGGGCACCAGCTCGTCCAGCTGCGCGTCCGTGATGTGGGCCTGCGTCCCGAACGAAACGTAGACCATTGACCCCGGATGCTGCGCCGCCCTCTCGTCTAGCCACGAGAGACAGCCCTCGGGGTCATGCTCCTTCTCACCGCCGTCCGCCGTGTCGTCGCCGACGGTGGCCAGGAACAGCGGGCCGACGAGCCACGCGCGGGCTCCCGCCTCGTAGAATGACTCCAGGGCCGACACGTAGGCCTCGTCGAGCGCCGCGAAGCTGTTGCTGAGGACGCCCCAGCTGCGCACGTCCGAGTCGCCGATCTCGTCCATGGAGAAGCGCGTGAACGGGTTGTCTGGGTCGGCCCTCTTGGTGACCCCGTCGGGGACCTCTTCGGCTCTCACAACCACGTGCTCCGGCATGCCGGGCACCTGGATCACGGCCCCGTGCGCGAAGCTGGGCGGCGGGCTCTCGGCCAGTGCCATGCAGATCGCCGAGGCGAAGCAGGACATGCCGTTGAACACGACGCGGCGGACGCCCGCGTTGGCCGCGACGCGGCGCGTGAAGCCGAGGAAGAAGTCGGAGATGAGCGCGAGCGGCGTGGACGGCTGCGACGCCAGGAACTCGGCGAAGGGCGCGCGCAGGAGCCCCGTCGCATGCATGAACGGCAGGTGCAGCGACGGGCACGGGAGCGCGTCGGACTCGACGCCCGCCGGCAGCGGCGGGAACGACGGGAACGGGAGCGCGACGAGGTCGACCGACGCCGACAGACGGCTCCGGGGTCGTCACCAGGGTCACGCGGAGGCCGCGCCTCCCGTGTTGCGCCGAGAGTGCCGTCGCGAAGTGGAGCAGCGGGAGCATGTGGCCCTTCGCCATGAAGGGGAAGATGACGACATGGTCACGGTCGGAGCCTGGCACGGGAACGCCGTTGCCGGGACCGTTCGCGCCATGGTGGGACGCGGGGAGGAAGCCATCGGCTGTTGCGGAGGCGCCGTTCGGTGTGGTGGCAGGTGTGCCGTTGGGACTGGCGGCGGTGTTGGCAGTGTCAACGGTGGTGTTGGTCATGGCAAGGGCACCGTTGGCGGCGGCGGCGGCGGCGGCCATGTTAGGGATGCGGCTTGCGTAGTAGTAGCTGCACGCAGACTGCTAACAGTATATATCTCTCCTGTTTGTAAGGCATCTCCAACATCTCTGTATTCCTTCCCGTGAAGGTGAAGGACCGAATTGGCGACCAAAGGGGGGGTGAATGGGAGCCTCAAATTTCTTCTCGATAAACGATGACCCTTGTCCCAGAAAATCACCCCAAAAGCGAAGACTCAGACAACCGGTGAGTTCACGACATACGAATAGGTGGATACCCAAGGAGATGTCCTAGAGGTACAACGGAACTACCGAACATCCCCCAAAACAAAGCGCCAAAGCAACGGGGCAAAACTGCACAAGCAAGCTCCTAGAACAATCGAACCTCCGATAACGGAACACCTCACTCCTATGGAGAAGAGGAAAGTGTTCGACCAAAATGCGGATACATGGGTGTGTGCCGAGTCTCTGAGTGATGAGTGATTGTCAACTGGGATAATGCACATGTTCTTTGGCTTGTGTTGTGCAGGTGTCGAGCACAGATACAGTGATCAAAGGCAAGGTGAAGGTCAAGTAGAGACGTGCCGTGCCGATGGACCGAGAGTGGCGAAGGGCGGACGTGAGGCTTGGACTGAGGGACCGGTGGCCTGAGGATCAGCTGTGGTGGCTGACAGCCTGGGACAGCGATGAGCGAAGACTTGCGGGTGGACGGGGTGCACGGGCGGTGCATCCCTTCTACGGCTCGGTTTGGTGGTTGAGCCACAGAAAAACCACCGAGTCGACGGTTTCCAGGTTTGGGACTCAAAACCTGGGTGTTGTGGGTTTGCTGAGTTTGGGCCACAAAACTCAGGCCTTGGATGGCTGGTTTCCCGGTTTGGGCCTCAAAACCAGGGGTTGGCTGTGAAGGCTGGTTTCCCGGTTTGGGCCACAAAACCGGGGGGGCGAAGTCCGGGAAAAGGACAAGCAGAGCGGTGGTGGCACGTGGCGGCGATCGGTGAGGTTGCGTCGAGGCAACGCTACCAGTTGTGCGGGCGTGGCCGTCGGATCACCACCTACCTGAGTTGGTCCAGAATAACCCTAGGGTTTAGCTGGTTCGCTCTGTAATTAGTTGAGGGGTAGAGTAGGAATTAGAATTAGGATAAGTAGAGGGAGACACCCTCCTCCTATTCTATCTCAGTCATTTGCTCTTTGCTTCTAGGGTTTCCTGCTCTCCCAATCCCCTGCTGTAGCTAGCTGAGATCCGCAGAGAACCATACCTCTGTGTACTAGAGATTTTGAGGAAGTGAGACCGTAATCTCACTGTTGTAGCGTGTGGTAGCCACACGGTTGCAGATCGATGACTTGATTCGCGTTTTGTTCGTGTTCTTCGCGTTCTTCGTTTCTCCGCGTTTTTCCCGTCACTCGATCTCCCTCTCTACTGCGTCTTTGCAAAATCCGTTTGAATCAACTTGTTCTTTATAGTGAGGAGATCATTTCCACCGAAGGAATTCATCTAACTCCTCACGAACAAGTAGATCGGGTTGATTTCGTTTTCGTGGTGCTTTTTCATTCATACTCCTCCCCTTTCGATTTCCCGGTGTTTGAGTTGATTTGAGCGGATGATCCTTTGGGGATAGTCTCCTAACTACCTCATGATCATCTTCTCCAAGTTTGGGAACGTGGGATTGAGTTTTGATTCGGATTTGGGAAGAGTGGTGTGAGGGGCGACCGAAATCGCCCTCACTGGGAGGTCGCGGACAGTCCGCCATTCCTCCCGCGGACAGTCCGCACATCGGGGATTTGGCCAGAGCAGTGGCCGCGAGTCTCTGCTGTTTGGGTCTCGATTGACCAGCGGACAGTCCGCCGGTATCAACCACGGACAGTCCGGTACTGTCCAGGAGACTTGCAACGGCTGTGTTGTTTTTCGTTTTTAGCCGGCGGACAGTCCGGGATCGGCTGGCGGACAGTCCGCAGTAGCCGCGGACAGTCCGGGACCCCAGTGCCGGACAGTCCGGGATTCGACTGCTTGTTGCAGTTTAGTGCATTTGCTCTCCCGGCTTCTTCGCTTGGTTTCCGGACTTCTCGTTTGGCCCTAGGGTTGATCAAGGAACCTCTCTAGGTATCTTTGCTACTTGTTAGCATAGGTATTTGGGGACCTCTCGACGTAGCCGTCTATCTACGCTTGGGACTTGGTTTTTGAGGGTCGAACTTGTGCCGGTGTTTTTGGCGTGTGGTTCGTTCTTGCTTTGTGGTGCCTCGCTATGATCCTAGGGATCATCCACCCTCTTCCAAGGGTCGTGGGCATCACGGTTTTCGATCGAAGCTTTCGGGGTTGATTTTGGGAACAAAAGGCCAAAGTTTCAAGAGAAATTTTTGTGCTCCCATTCACCCCCCTCTGGTCGCCTTGCTATTGCATTCTCGGTCCTTCAATTGGTATCAGAGCTGGTTAAGGATCTTCCACCTTAGCCAGTTCCAGATCCACCGAAGGCGACATGGATCGCGGCGTGGGCAAACCGCCGTTTTTCGATGGGACGAACTATGCGTATTGGAAGATACACATGTCGGCCTATCTGCAGAGTATGGGTGCTTCCATCTGGGATATTTGCAACTCTGCCGATTACGTGGTCTTGGCTGCACGTGTGACTCAGCGTCAGATTGATGATCACGATGCCAATAGCCGAGCCCGTAATGCTCTTTTGTCATTCTTGAGCATGACAGAGTTTGATCGTGTTTCTCACCTCGCTACGGCTCGGGAGATTTGGGCATCCCTCATGCGTTTCCATGAGGGAACCTCTCAAGTCAAAACCCATCTCTACGAGTCGCACAAGCGAGAGTACGAGAACTTTCGACATGATGATTGAACTTTGCTAGGGGTAGTTCACCTTTTATACTTGTGCGGATACATGGGTGTATGCCGAGTCTCTGAGTGATGAGTGATTGTCAACTGGGATAATGCACATGTTCTTTGGCTTGTGTTGTGCAGGTGTCGAGCACGGATACAATGATCAAAGGCAAGGTGAAGGTCAAGTAGAGACGTGCCATGCTGATGGACCGAGAGTGGCGAAGGGCGGACGTGAGGCTTGGACTGAGGGACCGGTGGCCTGAGGATCAGCTGTGGTGGCTGATAGCCTGGGACAGCGATGAGCGAAGACTTGCGGGTGGACGGGGTGCACGGGCGGTGCATCCCCTCTACGGCTCCGTTTGGTGGTTGAGCCATAGAAAAACCACCGAGTGGACGATTTCCAGGTTTGGGCCTCAAAACCTGGGCACGGATGGTTTTCGAGTTTGGCCACAAAACTCGGGGTGAGAACGGTTTCCAGGTTTGGGCCTCAAAACCAGGGTGCTGCGGGTTTGCTGAGTTTGGGCCTCAAAACTCAGGCCACGGATGGCTGGTTTCCCGGTTTGGGCCTCAAAACCGGGGGTAAGCTGTAAAGGCTGGTTTCCCAGTTTGGGCCACAAAACCGGGGGTGCGACGTCCAGGAAAGGACAAGCTGAGCGGAGGCGGCACGTGGCGACAATCGGTGAGGTTGCGTCGAGGCAACGCTACCAGTTGTGCGGGCGTGGCCGTCGGATCACCACCTACCACGAGTTGGTCCAGAATAACCCTAGGGTTTAGCTGGTTCGCTCTGCAATTAGTTGTGGTGTAGAGTATGAATTAGAATTAGGATAAGTAGAGGGAGACACCCTCCTCCCATTCTATCTCAGTCATTTGCTCTTTGCTTCTAGGGTTTCCTGCTCTCCTAATCCCCTGCTGTAGCTAGCTGAGATCTGCAGAGAACCATACCTCTGTGTACTGGAGATTTTGAGGAAGTGAGACCGTAATCTCACTGTTGTAGCGTGTGGTAGCCACACGGTTGCAGATCGATGACTTGATTCGCGTTTTGTTCGTGTTCTTCGCGTTCTTCGTTTCTCCGTGTTTTTCCCGTCACTCGATCTCCCTCTCTATTGCGTCTTTGCGAAATCCGTTTGAATCAACTTGTTCTTTATAGTGAGGAGATCATTTCCACTGAAGGAATTCATCTAACTTCTCATGAACAAGTAGATCGGGTTGATTTCGTTTTCGTGGTGCTTTTTCGTTCATACTCCTCCCCTTTCGATTTCCCGGTGTTTGAGTTGATTTGAGCGGATGATCTTTTGGGGATAGTCTCCTAACTACCTCGTGATCATCTTCTCCAAGTTTGGGAACGTGGGATTGAGTTTTGATTCGGATTTGGGTAGAGTTGTGTGAGGGGCGACCGAAATCGCCCTCATTGGGAGGTCGCAGACAGTCCGCCGTTCCTCCCGCGGATAGTCCGCGCGTCGGGATTTGGCCAGAGCAGTGGCCGCGAGTTCTTGCTGTTTGGGTCTCGGTTGACCGGCGGACAGTCCGCCGGTATAAACCGCGGACAGTCTGGGACTGTCCAGGGGACTTGCAGGAGCAGTGTTGTTTCGGTGTTTTGACCGGTGGACAGTTCGGGAACGGCTGGCTGACAGTCTGCAGTAGCCGCGGACAGTCCGGGACCTCAGGGCCGGACAGTCCGGGATTTGGCTGAGGCCTCCGGTTTAGTTCATTTGCTCTCCCGGCTTCTTCGCTTGGTTTTCGGACTTCTCATTTGGCACTAGAGTTGACCAAGGAACCTCTCTAAGTATCTTTGCTACTTGTTAGCATCGGTATTTGGGGATTTCTTGACGTAGCCGTCTATCTACGTTCAGGACTTGGTTCTCTAGTGTTGAACTTGTGCCGGTGCTTTGGGCATTTGGATTGCTATCGCTTTGTGGTGCCTCGCTATGATCCTAGGGATCATCCACCCTCTTCCAAGGGTCGAGGGCATCACAGTTCCGGTCATAGCTTCTGAGGGTTGATTTTGGGACAATCAGCCAAAGTTTTGAGAGAAATTTTTGTGGCTCCCATTCACCCCCACTCTGGTCGCCTTGCTATTGCATTCTCGGTCCTTCAATTGGTATCAGAGCGGGTTAAGGATCTTCTACCTTAGCCGGTTCCAGATCCACCGAAGGCGACATGGATCGCGGCGTGGGAAAACCGCCGTTTTTCGATGGGACGAACTATGCGTATTGGAAGATACGCATGTCGGCCTATCTGCAGAGTATGGGTGCTTCCATTTGGGATATTTGCAACTCAGCTGATTACGTGGTTTTGGCTGCTCGTGTGCTCAGCGTCAGATCGATGATCACGATGCCAATAGCCGAGCCCGTAATGCTCTTTTCTCATGCTTGAGCATGCCTGAGTTTGATTGTGTTTCTCACCTCTCTACGGCTCGGGAGATTTGGGGATCCCTCATGCGTTTCCATGAGGGAACCTCTCAAGTCAAAACCCGTCTCTACGAGTCGCACAAGCGAGAGTACGAGAGCATAGAGAGTTTATTCGCTCGCTTTCTGTTGATTTTCAACAGGATGAGGGCTAACAAGGAGTTGTTGCCTTTCGACGATCATGAGAGAGCTTTGAAGCTTTTGCATACTCTTGATCGGTCGGTGTGGGATTCCAAGGTTCAGGCGATCATCGAATCGCCTAACTATGAGACCCTCACGTGCGACGAGCTCTTCAGTAAGCTCAAGTCCAGTGAGATCGATGCCATGGCGAGGGCTTCTTATGAAAATCCTTCTGGCCCATCGATGGCTTTGCTTTCTGGCTCTTCTGCTAACTCCTCTGGAGGCTTTGCTTTGTCTTCACTTCTTTCTGTTACAGAGGAGCAGCTTGAGTTCATGGGGGATGACAAGTTGGCTTTGCTCGCCAACCGGTTCTCATGGTTCCACAACAACCGCATGAACCATCGCCGCAGAGGAGGATGCTCGGGATGTTTCGAGTGCGGCGACCCCAACCACTTCATCGCCAATTGCCCAAAGAAGAACAAGCAAGTCTTCGGCAAGGCGCATCATGGGCACAAGTACGACTCCGGCAAACGCAAGGAGAAGTACATCCCCGCGAAGCACAAGCGGAAGGGCGACTTTGACAATGAGTACATCAAGACGATGTACTTGGAGAAGGCCCAGGCTGAGCAGCGTGCTTTCTTCGCCATGCTCAGCGACATCGACAACTCGGATGATGACTCCGCTGCCACAAGCGACGACGAGTTTGAGAAGAAGAAGAGGATCAAGGACAAGCTGAACGGCCTCTGCTTCTTCGCCGCCGAAAACGCCACGAAAACGAAATCAACCCAATCTACTTGTTCCTGAGGAGTTAGATGAATTCCTTCGGTGGAAATGATCTCCTCACTATAAAGAACAAGTTGATTCAAACGGATTTCGCAAAGACGCAGTAGAGAGGGAGATCGAGTGACGGGAAAATCGCGGAGAAACGAAGAATGCGAAGAGCACGAATCAAAACGCGAATCAAGTCATCGATCTGCAAACCGTGTGGCTACCACACGCTACAACAGTGAGATTATGGTCTCACTTCATCAAAATCTCCAGTACATAGAGATATGGTTCTCTGTGGATCTCAGCTAGCTACAACAGGGAATAGGGAGAGCAGGAAATCCTAGAAGCAAAGAGCAAATGACTGAGATTGTCTGGGAGGAGGGTGTCTCCCTCTACTTATCCTAATTCTAATTCCTACTCTACCCCTCACTAATTACAGAGTGAACCAGCTAAACCCTAGGGTTATTTTGGACCAACTCAAGTAGGTGGTGATCCAACGGCCACGCCCGCACAACTGGTAGCGTTGCCTCGACGCAACCTCACCGATTGCCGCCACGTGCCGCCACCGCTCTGCTTGTCCTTTTCCTGAACGTCGCACCCCCGGTTTTGAGGCCCAAACCGGGAAACCAGCCTTCACAGCCAACCCCCGGTTTTGAGGCCCAAACCGGGAAACCAGCCAACCATCGCCTGAGTTTTGTGGCCCAAACTCAGCAAACCCGAAGCACCCAGGTTTTGAGGCCCAAACCTGAAAACCGTCCTCAGCCCGAGTTTTGTGGCCCAAACTCGAAAACCATCCGCGCCCAGGTTTTGAGGCCCAAACCTGGAAACCGTCCACTCGGTGGTTTTTTTGTGGCTCAACCACCAAACCGAACCGTAGAGGGGATGCACCGCCCGTGCACCCCGTCCACCGACACGTGTCCCAGGTCCTTGACCCAAGCAACACCGTGCCCGCAAGTCTCCGCTCATCGCTGTCCCAGGCTGCCAGCCACCACAGCTGATCCTCGGGCCACCGGTCCCTCAGTCCAAGCCTCACGTCCGCCCTTCGCCACTCTCGGTCCCTCGGCACGGCACGTCTCTACTTGACCTTCACCTTGCCTTTGATCACTGTATCCGTGCTCGACACTTACACAACACAAGCCAAAGAACATGCGCATCATCCCAGTTGACAATCACTCATCACTCAGAGACTCGGCATACACCCATGTATCCGCAATCTCCCCCTTAATGAGTGCATTGTCAACTACCAACACAAATCATAATGGAAACAGAAGAGGGAAGGAAGAAGGAGAGAGAACTCGACCAAATGACCCAAAAGCATAGCAAAACCAAAGAAGGTCAAGTGGAAAGAGCAAAACAACTTGGTTCCCAAAGACATGGGCAACGGCTCGACGCAACCAAGCAAGGCAAAGCTAGCCCTCAAGAAGAGGTAGAACAGGCTCAACACCACTAGCGAGAAAACTTGATACCAATTGAAGGATCAACTAAAATTCAAGCAAACCAGAGCTAGCCCTCAAGAAGAGGCAGAGCGGGCTCAACACCGCTAGCGAAACAGCTCGATACCAATTGTTAGCAACTCAAAACCAAAAGAGTGCGATACCAATTGAAGAGCTGAAAATGAGCTGAAAATGTTTGCTAGTCCCTCAAGAAAGAGGCAAAGGCTCAACACAACTAGCAAACTCCCCCTCAAATAGTGCACACAACCTAGGGAACACATGATTTGTCAATATTTTCTCCCCCTTAGTTGAAAATGCACCATCAAGCAAAGGTGCATAAGCACTCAATTTTCTCCTCCTTAACAGAAAATCTCCCTCCAAAAATGCATGAGTTAAAAATGCAAGTTAGCAGCTTCAGGAATATAATCAAGAGAGTGCAAAGATGCTCTACACAGTTCTGATCCGATGACTGAACAACATCCATAAGAAGCTAGCAGAGGCTCAAACTGATCACTAAATACGAAATATGAACATGAGAGCAAAACGAGCACTTTTCCGCCAAAAAGGTATTCACCATCAAAATAGCACAAAACATGTATAGACTGGAAATCAGACAAGTGCTAAACATGTATACAAGGTGAACTACCCCTAGCACAGTTCAATCATCATGCTATAGAATGAAACATAAACTTGTGTATACAAATTTTATCGGAGTTGCAGCGGTTAAATTACACAAGTTTAAATTTCAGCATGCGATTGCGAGAGGTTGAAAGCTTGTCATTGCCTAACTTTTCAACTGTGCGAAGCCTATGCAGAAGCAATCAGAAGCTTAAAGCAACAGTTTCGGTCATACACTACACAGCTCAAGTTTAACTCAAAGTGCAATGAGAAACAGTCTCGAAACTGTGATGTGCTGACAAGCAATCCCATCTCGATCTTTCCAATACACTTAACTTGGTTCAGAATTAAAGCAGAATATGAACATACCAAGGAAGTGAATGACTCAGACCTAGAGACATAGCAACCTAGCATATATGAACAACACAAGTGACTTCAACACATTCTACACATGCTAGTTGCATATCTCAATGGTGAACATTTTCAAGTTTTATGTTCATTTAGCAAATTCACCATTCATAAAATAGCTCAGCTCACAACATGTATCAGTGATCAGAAAGAGCATAAGCTACAGCATCATCATAAAGCATCGGAGCAAAGACTATACAGAGCATAGTTACATTCTAAATATTATATATATGAAGCTCTGAATGTAAGTATGCAAGATGAAATGCAAAAAAAATGCAGGAAGAAACCAAAAGAAGGAAAAAGAGTCAGTTTATAGAACAAGAACCAAAATGTTTCCCCCATCTAAAAGGGGAAACACACACCAAGCTCACCTCTCAACCTAGCAAAAGTTGATTGGTCCAAAGGCTTGGTGAAAATATCAGCCAACTGATGATGAGTATCGATTTGGCGAAGATCGAGATCACCCTTCTCATAGTGGTCTCGCAGAAAATGAAAGCGCACATCAATGTGTTTGGTCTTAGAATGCAGCACGGGGTTCTTAGCAACACTAATCGCACTCGTGCTGTCACAAAGCGAAGGAACACGACAAAAGCTCAGACCAAAATCACGCAACGTGGCCATCATCCAAAGCAACTAGGAATACCAACTAGCCGCAGCAACATACTCAGCCTCCGTGGTGGACTGGGCGACACTAGACTGCTTGCGAGAAGACCACGATACAAGAGAAGAACCAATAAACTGGCAAGTCCCAGAAGTGGACTTGCGATCAATGCGACAACCAGCAAAATCAGCATCAGAATAACCGCAAAGGGAGAGGGTGGAGGAAGCAGAATACCAAATCCCAAATTCTGGAGTGAAGGATAAGTACCTCATAATGTGCTTGACCGCCTGACGGTGAGAGGTGTGCGGCGACGACTGAAATCGTGCGCAAAGACACACCGCGAACTGGATGTCCGGGCGTGTCGCTGTCAGGTACAGCAGCAACCCGATCATACTCCGGTACTCCTTCTGGTCCACAGCTTCTCCATCCACATCCGCATCCAGGGCCGTCGTGGTCGACATGGGTGTTGGAAGAGGCTTGGCCTCACCCATATCGAATTTCTTCAAGATGTCCTTGGTATACTTACCCTGGTGCACGAACGTTCCTTCCCGGGATTGCTTGATTTGCAACCCGAGGAAAAATGTCAACTCGCCCATCATGCTCATCTCGAACTCTCTGCTCATAGTATCTGCAAACTTGGCAACCAAAGCGTGAGAAGAACCACCGAAAATGATATCATCCACGTAAATCTGGACCAAGAGAGTATCACCGCCTTGCTTGAGGAGAAAGAGCGTTTTATCCACACATCCCTTTTCAAAACCCTTAGCAAGCAAAAAGGTTTTCAACATATCATACCAGGCTCTAGGGGCTTGTTTCAAACCATACAATGCTTTGTGAAGTTTAAAAACATGGTTTGGAAACTTGGGATTTTCGAAACCGGGAGGTTGTCTCACATATACTTCCTCTTCTATGTAGCCGTTTAAGAAGGCACTCTTGACATCCATTTGAAAAAGTTTAAACCCTTTGGATGCAGCAAAAGCCAAGAGTATCCTAATTGCCTCCAAATGAGCTACAGGAGCAAAAGTCTCCTCATAGTCTATCCCCTCCTTCTGACTGTACCTCTGGGCTACGAGTCTGGCCTTGTTTCTCACAACATGGCCATCTTCTCCCTGTTTGTTTTTGAAAACCCATTTTGTCCCAATAGGATGACACTCAGGAGGAAGAGGAACAAGAACCCAAACCCAATTTCTCTCAAAGTTTTCTAACTCCTCATGCATGGCATTGACCCAATCCGGATCCGTCAAAGCGTGTCCAACATCTCGGGGTTCAAAATCAGCAAGAAATGCAGAATGAGCTAAGTGAGAGATTTGTTGTGACCTTGACCGAGTGACACGTTCGCCGATGCTGCCGATCATATGTTGAGGCGGGTGTTGGCGCTGGATGTGTCATGGCGCCTTCTGAGCTGATGTAGCCTCCCCCTCAACAACAGCTGGTGCCTCCTCGGGTACAAAAGGTACCGCACGAGGTGGCGGATCCCACGGCCCCCAAGTAGTAGCGGAAGAAGGGTCTGGGCTGTGAGTCATAGTAGAAGCCGCTCTTTGCGGCACAGCAGGTGGAGGAGGTGCTGGGTCATCCATCCCTTCAGCACCCTCTTCCTCGTCATCAAAGAGAGGCTCTCCAACCTCATGATCACCTGCACGCTCAAAACGAGAAGAAGGACAAACCATGGTCTCGTCAAAGGTGACATCGGATGTCTCCATGACTCGGTTAGTATCAAGGTTAAGTACACGATATGCACGAGTGTGAGTGCCATAACCCAAAAATACACCGTCGGAAGAACGAGATTCAAATTTGTCCAGGTTGCCTTTCTTGAGTATAAAACAGTGGCAACCAAAAACTCTAAAATAACTCACCTTGGGGAGTTTTCCAAAATGCAACTCATAAGAAGTCTTTTTCAAGAAAGCTCGGAGAAAAATGCGATTGGAAATATAGCATGCAGTGCTCATGGCTTCGGCCCAATATCGCCTAGGAGTCCTATGCTCATCGAGCATCGTCCTGGCCATTTCTACAAGGGTCCGATTCTTCCTCTCTACAACACCATTTTGTGGCGGTGTGTAGGGAGAAGAAAACTGATGCTCCAAACCCAAAGAGTTACAAAACTTCTCAAAATCCGAATTCTTGAATTTGGAACCATTATCACTCCTAATAGCTCGCATCGAGTTCAAAGGGAACTCGTTCTGAAGACGCAAAATCAGATTGCGAGCAAAGGAGAAAGTCTCAGTTTTCTCAGCTAAAAAGAAAACCCACGAATATCTCGAAAAGTCATCAACAACAACAAGCACATACCACTTCCCCCCAACCGAGCTCACCCGAGCCGGACCAACAAGGTCCATGTGCAAAAGCTCTCCAGGGCGCTTAGTCATGACCTGAGTCACTGGATGGTGGGGAGCGGCAACCATCTTCCCACGTCTACAAGAATGGCAAACAAGATCCCTCTCCATGGATAACTTGGGCAATCCTCGGATTAGGCCAAGTGAACTAAGTCTTGCAAGCAAGTCGAAGCTCAAATGTCCTAGTCTCCTATGCCACTTCCAAAGGTCAGAGGAGGAAGGTCCAGCCACAAGACAACGGGAAATGCCAAAAGACTCCGAGAAATCTGCACGAAAGACTTTCTCAAAGGGCGAAATCACGCAAACAAGATTGCCCTGAGGATCCAAAATATGACTGAGATTCGGCTTAAAACGAATCTCATAGTCGTCATCAAAGAGTTGCGAAACAGAAAGAAGGTTAAAATGCAAGTTAGAAACAAGAGCAACGTCGCGCAACACAAAGTGCTCATTAACTCGCACCGACCCACGAGACAATACCTTACCTTTGCTATTGTCGCCGAAGGTGATAAACTCCTTTCCGGCGACCGGACTAAGACTGGAGAACCACTTGGCATTTCCGGTCATGTGTCTCGAACACCCGGAATCCACCAACCAAACATTCTCCAATCTTTTTACCTACATCAATAAAAAGACATAGGGTGAGCATACGGTCCAACACTGGGGTTAGTGAAGTAGGAAGAATACTAGTGTTGGGCCGGCTGCTCAAAAGAACAGTTAGCAGAAAAACTATTCCTAGCACGCCTACGGGGAAAGCGATCACCACGCTGAGGAAAACATGGTCCGCTAAGGGAAGAGCGTCCATCGCGATACTCAAAACGCGGTGGGGGAAAACGCTAAACTACAAAGCCACCGCCACGGGGACCATAGCCCACAACTGCAGGCTCCCGCCGGGCATGTCCTCTCTGCTGCCTAGGCCTAGGAACTTGATGTTCTGGACCTTTAGGCCTAGCAGCACGCATCTGAACGTTCGGCACATGTACATCATGGAAAGGATGGTACATGTCCGGATTGTTCATCTCCTTTGCGCGACGCGCCTCTCTCTTGCGCCGAAAGCAAAACTCACTCAAGTGTCCATCTCTCCCACAGTGCTCACAATGGTACCTCACCGCTCTCATAGGGGGTTGTTGGTACTCACGGTAGTGGGTGTGGATCACTTTGCCCTTCTGTGGCATAAGTTCCTCCTGGATGGGTGGCATGGTGTCCAGCTTGTTCTTGAGGTGGTTTAGTTTGGGAGTCCAAGATTGTTTCTTTGGTGGAGCTCTCGGAGGTTCAACAAAGACCCCATCCTTGGTGTTAGGCTTGAGAGGTTCTTTGGGTGGAATCTTGGTAAGCTTGGGAGTAGTGGTGGAGTTGGGCTTCTCACATGGGTCAAGACCACTCGACTCTCCAATCTTCCCAAAAGATGAAACATCAACACCCTGAACAAAACCAACACCGGGACCTCCAGCAGCTCGCTTGAATTGGGAGATCATCATCCCGAGCTGTGGCTCACCACTAGACACCCATGACAAGATGGTCCAAAGGTATGTGATTTCCTCCTCGGTTTGCATCTTGTCATGCTTCACATTGGCTATCTCCATCTCCAAGCCCTCACAAAGAACACACCTAGCCACACATGTGCTACCTGAGTTGGCCTCTTCAAGAGACACAATCTTGGCATTCTTCTCTGCCAACTCAGATTGCAAGCCCGCGTAGGACTTGCACGCACCCAACAGCAAGGATCTAGCTTTCAGCTCATCCACCTCTCCTACCAACACAACATACTTGCTTCTCAAAGTGAGAAGGTCAGTCATGTGTGTGGTGCACATCTCGCACTCCTCCTCATCGGTAACAACGACGGTGGACTTGACAGATTCAAGTTCCTTCACCGTATCCTCCCACTTCTGCCTAAACTCCTTGCGCTCTCTAGCAGCACGCCTAAGCAACTTATCCTGACTAAGGAGAGCGGCAGTAAGTTTCTCGACCTCAGCAGAAAGCTCATCGGGGGTCTGAGATACCTGGGAGGTGTCGTCATCGTCGTCGTTCCGAGGGGTGTCCTCCAGCTCGCCGTCGACCTCCTTGCCGAGGGCCATGGTGCAGAAGCGCTCGTCGTCGGCAAAGAAGCAGAGGCCGTTCAACTTGTCCTCGATCCTCTTCTTCTTCTCGGACTCGTCGTCGCTTGTGGCAGCGGAGTCGTCATCCGAGTCGTCGACGTCGCTGAGCGTGGCGAAGAAAGCACGCTGCTCAGCCTGGGCCTTCTCCAAGTACTTCGTCTTGATGTATTCCTTGTCGAAGCCGCCCTTCCGCTTCTGCTTCGCGGGGACGTACTTCTCCTTGCGTTTGCCGGAGTCGTACTTGTGCCCATGATCCGCCTTGCCGAAGATCTGCTTGTTCTTCTTCGGGCAATTGGCGATGAAGTGGTTGGGGTCGCCGCACTCGAAGCATCCCGAGCGTCCTCCTCCGCAGCGACGGTTCATGCGGTTGTTGTGGAACCACGAGAACTGGTTGGCGAGCAAAGCCATCTCGTCATCCCCCATGAACTCAAGCTGCTCCTCTATGACAGATAGAAGTGAAGACAAAGCAAAGCCTCCAGAGGAGTTAGCGGAAGAGCCAGAAAGCAAAGCCATCGATGGGCCAGAAGGATTTTCATAAGAAGCCCTCGCCATGGCATCGATCTCACTGGACTTGAGCTTACTAAAGAGCTCGTCGCATGTGAGAGTCTCATAGTTAGGCGATTCGATGATCGCCTGGACCTTTGAGTCCCACACCGACCGATCAAGATTATGCAAAAGCTTCAAAGCTCTCTCATGATCGTCGAAAGGCAACAACTCCTTGTTAGCCCTCATCCTGTTGACAATCACCTGAAAGCGAGCGAATAAACTCTCTATGCTCTCGCCAGGCATATGTCGAAAGTTCTCGTACTCTCGCTTGTGCGACTCGTAGAGACGGGTTTTGACTTGAGAGGTTCCCTCATGGAAACGCATGAGGGATGCCCAAATCTCCTGAGCCGTAGCGAGGTGAGAAACGCGATCAAACTCAGTCATGCTCAAGCATGAGAAAAGAGCATTACGGGCTTGGCTATTGGCATCGTGATCATCGATCTGACGCTGAGTCACACGAGCAGCCAAGACCACGTAATCAGCAGAGTTGCAAATATCCCAGATGGAAGCACCCATACTCTGCAAAAAGGCCGACATGCGTATCTTCCAATACGCATAGTTCGTCCCATCGAAAAACGGCGGTTTGCCCACGCCGCGATCCATGTCGCCTTCTGTGGATCTGGAACCGGCTAAGGTGGAAGATCCTTAACCCGCTTCGATACCAATTGAAGGACCGAGAATGCAATAGCAAGGCGACCAGAGGGGGGGGGGGGGTGAATGGGAGCACAAAAATTTCTCTCGAAACTTTGGCCTTTTGTTCCCAAAATCAACCCCGAAAGCTTCGATCGAAAACCGTGATGCCCACGACCCTTGGAAGAGGGTCGATGATCCTTAGGATCACAGCGAGGCACCACAAAGCAAGAACGAACCACACGACAAAGGCACCGACACAAGTTTGACCCTCAAAAACCAAGTCCCAAGCGTAGATAGACGGCTACGTCGAGGGATCCCTAAATACCTATGCTAACAAGTAGCAAAGATACCTAGAGAGATTCCTTGATCAACTCTAGGGCCAAACGAGAAGTCCGGAAACCAAGCGAAGAAGCCGGGAGAGCAAACGCACTAAAATGCAACTGTTGGCACCAAAAGTGACGCACTATGCCAATCACACAGCAAGCCGGAGAAGCTGGCTTCAAACGTGGCCCGGGTGCTCAGAAGTCTGGTGCGTGCCAGTCAGTTTGCCCTGCAACTAACAAGGGAGATAAATTGTTAAATACAAAGCTGGAACGTGCCGGGTATGACCAGACAGTTCCAAGATGTACGGCCCTGAAGCCACTTACGACGACATATAGCTAGGAAAGCTATCTGCCAACAGGTTTAAAAGTCATTCGGCAGTATGAACGAAGTTACGTGAATAACAAGTTGCCGAGTACGTTTGCATGAGAATTGTACTTGCATGATATATTAACTATGAATTAAAGTTTAACCAATCTCGATTGTGCAACCGAGTTGGGGTCCATGGGGATTGAGCATACAAATCAAGCATACTTAAACTAATCTAAAGCCTGCGCCCGCCGCACGACGCCTAGCCTTTTCATAGATCAAACGTGCTTAACGTGTATGAACCCTCACCACGTGGCAATCTAGATACGATCAAATCGGCTATTACGGATAATAGATCTATTGCATGGAAGACTTTACAATAATGAATATGAAAGAACATGATAGATCTATAAAAGATAGAGCCGAACCGAGCGAGATCTAGATTGGGCAAAAAAAAGTGTTGCAAATATGTATAAAACATTAAACATAGAGCAAACACATGATAACTTAATGAATCTAATAGATTGCCAAGTCTAATAGAGCCGATAACTATCTTTACTCATGTCTTAATCCGCCGCACGATACAAGGCATAAGCAAAAACTTCCCGTCATTAGCTTAAATCCACCGCATGATACTAAGCTAAACATACGAGACTACTTGCATCAAATCTAAATCTGCCGCATGATACTAGACATGATAACAAGGTTGCCGGGACTTACGGAGGTCGACGGATCGATGACTCCTCTCGAAGAACACGGCGACATGACTTGGACTCGAAGATGGCACGGGGCCGGGTTGGTTGTATTGATTGTGAACATGTTACAATAGTCTCAGGGTTTATATTTATACCCTGGTGTTCTCTGAGTCCTAGAAGGACACGATTACAATGATAAAATTAGGAAACTATCAAAAACATGATGCCTTCTGCTCCAAGCTTCCTTTAATAACCGGCATGCACTAAAATGACGAGATCCCCACCACTAAATCTTCTTGACACGCCGCATTTGTCATCTTCTAACGCAAACCGACTCGGCTTGAGGTAGCCGACCGCAGCGTCATATTGCCGAATTCGCTCGCCATTGACTAGTCGCTTCCACAGCCTTGCCGAACCTACTAAGTTAGCCGACCGCGCCCGCCATCTGCCGAATCCCCTCAGGCGGTGATTTCTCTGAATCTGTACTGGGCTGGCCTACTTGTCATAGTGCAAAAATTATGTGTTAACACATGCCCCCTCAATTTCTGCACAAAGGCATTTGTTCTGAAATTGACCACAAGTCCGCCGCGCATTCTAGGTCAGCACCGCTTCAAACTCCGCATCTTCTCCAAATCGTCAACAGCTTCAAATTCCACCCGAGCTTCGCAATGGCGACCCATGACGAGATCCCAGAGGTAAATTTCACTTTTCCTTTCAACGCATTCGGTCAATTTATGTCGGCATTCGGCTCATTTAGCTTCCTCCGCACACCTTCTCCTTTCAGGCCCTTAGGGATGAAATTATGATTCCTTGCGATGCGGATCCCGATTCCTACTTCTTGGGTCCAATGGGAAACTCCAATCCAACCAATATCATTGGTATGGAGACCAACAGAATCCCTTTCAAGCACGGAGTCATTTCATCGAACAGGTGGCGGTATACCTTCAAGAACTGGCCCCTGCCCGCGGTCACCGGCTGGAGGAATTGGTACAGAAGAATTTAGGCGAAATTTGGACCTCACTGGGAAACCCAAGACATCCATCACGCTCTGGAACTGTCCCTGGCCAGCATGCCTAAAAATGAGTCATTGCTCATAGCAGCCTCTCATTTTTGGTCAGATGCCCTCAATGCTTTCGTGTTCGTCCATGGCATAATGACAATCACATTAGCCGATGTCTTCATGATGAGTGGCCTGAACATTACCTCGATCATGAACACCGACGAACTGCTAGAGAAAATTCCTCAGAGATCCATTGATGTCAGCGTTGGATGGATGAAGTATGTAGAGATCCACAACAAAATATCAGGCCCAGTAGCAGAAACAGAGCACAGGGCTTTTCTAAACATGTGGCTATGCAGATTCATCTTCTGTGGGAGATCCAACGAGCCAACCCTTAACTACATCGCACTGGCTGATAAATTATCCAAAGGAAAGCAAATCCCTCTGGGCAAGCTCTTCCTGGGATCTATATACCACATGATGCATCAGATCTCCACTCAAATGTATCATGCCACTCATGACAGCACAGATGGACTGCCACCAATTGATTGTGTCAATGGCCCCTGGTGGTTTGTTCAAATGTGGTTTCAGCTATACATGCACCAAATCATTGCTGTGCCATTGGACAACCTCAGCTTTCCTTCCAGCAACTTTGCTGAGGATGAAGAGGCCACAGAGAAAACTTGCCAAACTTATGGGGAAGCAGCCACTGCTATAACCATAAACAAGAGTATTGGCAGTCTCTTCAAATTGTTCTTCAAGGGTTTCAATCAGGCGCTCTGGTTACCCTACAGGGAGAATGACAACCTCACTTTCCCTATCAAATTCAGCTTTGATGATGGCTGCATAGATGAAATGGCCACAGGAGTTTTCAACTCATTTATCAAACCCTGCATCCTACCAGCCGAATTCAACAGGGGAAGACAAGTGAAGCACACTTATGAATTCTATCATCCTAACATAGCAGCCAGGCAATTAGGTTGTGGACAGCTCCCTCCAAAACTCATCTTTTCCACCATCATCAAGCCCAGGGAGCAGATTCAGTCCAAGGAGCGCATTACAATAGGGATGCAGGCCCATCGAGTATTCAGCCTGGGGCAAGATCTGCCAGACTACAAACCAGTTCCATTCCATTTGATCCAGTCTGCTCATCCTCTTTTTGAGTCCTGGTGGCAAGAATGGCATGATCATATCTTCAACAGCCCAGTCCATCCCATGTGCCTGGAACTTCAAGCAGACTTCAGCTCTGACAGCGAGGTACAACAACAAGTCACCTGTTGCTTTAGTACTTGATCCTTGAGATTTCTAACTTTTTCAAAACTCCCACAGGACTTCACACCCAACTCTGACATCAGGCCTATCCGATATCATCAAGCAGGCCCAATCACTGTCCTGGGACACAATGCTCCTTCATTGACTCAGTTTATGAAATCCCAAGCAGCTTCGTTAACCACCCTCTCAGCTAAAAGAGAGAAGAGAAAGGCCACCGAGGGCACTTCCAGCTCCAGGCGAACCAAGACCAAGCAAAACACACCTCCCCCAAAGGTAAGATATCCTAGTTCTTCCATCATTATCAACTTATTCTTGACTGGCTTGTATACCATTACAGGCTTCTTCCCCTGAACAAGAAAACGCTCAAACGACGGTGCCCCCAATCTTTATTACCTTGGAAAATGATGAGCAGGCAGATGCCGAGGAAATGGACACCCAGAACCCAGATGATGTCAACATTGGTAAGTCCCTTAATTATCCCTTCAACCAGCAGATTCTTGCCTCTCTTGGCTGACCAACGATTTCACAGATGCCGCGATTGATGAGACTTTCACCGGCTCAACCCCAGATCCTGCTGGTCCATCCGGTTCTCAACCAGACCAAACCCCCACCAAACAGCCGACTCATCAGGTAAGGACTAACCTCTCATTTCATTCCTCCTTCATACCTTACCTCAATCGGCTAACCTGTCTGAATTATCGCAGATTTCTGCCAGCCCGGTTTCCAAATATGCATTTGACATCAACGAGTTCCTGAGTAAAAGAACAGTGGCCGAAAGACCATCAGCACTTGTCCAAGATATCCTGAGCAATGTAACAGACTTCCTGAGTCAAGACATCTTGTCCTTAGTTAGAGATGCCGATGAGGTTAAAAATTTCCTTGAACCCATTGCTGAGGATATTCCAGAAAATTTGAGGCTCCATCTTGAGGCTGTATCCACGCTGGACGATTGCTTTGCCAAAGTGAAACGAGCAACTAGAAGCGCTGACCTTCAGACTGCCAAGTCTAAGTGCACCCAGGAGGTCAATGATCTGTATTCTAAATTTCAAGAGACCAAGAACTCTCAATTGGCCCTGGAGACTTAGTTGAAAGAAATACAAGAAAAAAGATCCGAGCTGGAAACCCAATTAGCCCAAGTCAACTCTGACATTCAGTCATGTATCTCTCGGTTATCAGGCTTGCCGAACACCCTTGAGGCAACGTCCTCCAAACTGTCACTGGCGCTTGATGAGGACATCAAGCTCAATGCAAGGCTTTCACAAGCACAAGGTACCGAAGAGGAGGACCGAAGAGCACTGGAGCATGCTAACTAGGTTAAAGCCGATGCTTTGGCGGCTATAACTCAATTCTTGAACAACTGAGATGATTGTGTAATGAACTTTTAATTTCGGCAATCTCGTGTTAGAACGACTCAAACACCTTCTTGTGATATATCTGTACCTTTCATTCAATCGGTTACTTTTCCGATGACATTGTGACTAACTGCCTTATAAATCTGTTCGGCAATCTGGCAAGTGTCCGCTCCGAATATCTAAGTCGGCAATTTTTGCCGAACCCGGGCGCCCTTGCTCCTGCCGAGCACGCAAGCGCGTCTAGATGGTTCGCACGGCCCGTTACTGTGGAGGCCCACCTTGGGAAGTGGAAAACCCCAGTCCGTCGGTTGATATTCGGCGTGCTACCCCGGGACATCCGCCACGATCACTGTTCCGACTTTATAAACCGCCTCTGGAGGCCTGCCCTCTTCCCATCTTGCATCTGCTCCTCTAGTACTCTCGCCGCCTCGGCTTCCTTGCTTACTCTGCTCCAGAAAACCCTAATTCCCCAAGTGCAATGGCGAGCCATGATGACCGCGGCAAGCATCCGGCGACTGAGGAGGCCGAGGGGAGTCGCGCTCGGCGCCTCCGTCAGCGTGGGTAGGACTCCTCGCTCACGCCCTTTGTGGCAGTTTCTCGAAAACCCCGCTCACATTCTGTTACCGCTCGCCGACAGGATCCCCGTCATCTCCTCCGCCGGCGGGCATGCCCGGCCTTCTCCAGCAACGGGGAGGCCAGGGACTCCACCATCGGGTTCGTCGAGCTCTTCCGATGACCTCTCCTACCACTCCCATCCTTGGGAGGCGAACCCGAACCGGGATTCTGATGACGACCTCTACGACCACAACGACGCCTTGAACTTCATGGCGCTGCGGGATGAGTCCCGGGAGGAGCTGGCTGCCGTCTCAAAGCAGTACGGGATCGATCAACTGGAGTGGGAGGACCAGCGCCGGCAGTTCTGCGATGCAATCACGGGTATGAACACCCAATCCTAGATCAGCTCTTGGTCGTTTTTGTTGATCTTTTAACCGATTCATTCCAACTCGTCGTTCACAGCGCTGTCTGAAGAGCTGGCGCGCTTGAAGATGGCGGCGAACGCCGTCGCAGATCGGGTGAACGCCCAGGGCAACACCGCCGAGGCGCGCTTGGCCAACGTGCACGGCCGCGTCGAGCAGGTCGCCCTGCAGGGTGTGCACCATGGCGTGGCGCTGGGACTGTCGGCGCTGACGGTCCGCACGATGGAGGACTTCTCCGTGGTGTCGGTTGGCTTCCCCGGCGGGGCATTTCCAGAAGATGTCGCACAGATCGACGATTTTCTGGAATCCTACGAGGATCACGCTCACGCCCTCACCACAATCACCAACCCGCAGACAGTCATCAACAGGGTGCTCGGTAACTGATCTGCACCTTTTTGCACAGCCCCCACTATGAACAACGCTCTATTTTGCCATGCTCACGTGTACAATCTGTTTTCCCCTTCTGTGCTTGTCTAGTGCTCGATCTCTTCATTGAACCGATTGCACAACACCGCGTGCATTTGGTTTTGTTTTAGCGTTTTTCACGCCAAAAGGCGACACATGTCGTGTCGGCTGTTTTTGCTCTAAGGGCGATAGATCCTATCGGCCATTTTTGTGCTAAGGGCGACACAACCTTGTATCGGCCGTCGGTGCCCGCTAGTCCTTGATTTCGTTATGCACCGACCTCCACGCTAGGATGAAATCTCTTTAGATAACGTCCATTAATTGCCCTAGCAAACTCTTTTCCTTGGAGGGTTTTTAGAATGTACGCATTACCTAGAGCACGTCTCAGAACTCGAAAAGGCCCTTCCCAGTTAGGGGACCATTTGCCGAATACCTTATCTTTGGTACCGATCGGCAAGACAATTTTCCAAACCAAGTCTCCTTCTTCGAATTTCTTTTCTCTCACTTTCGAATTGTAGTACTTGGCAACACGTATTTTGTTCTTTTCAATATTTTCCAAGGCCTTGAGACGAATCAAATGCAAATCCTCTAGCTCATCCATCATCAAATCTTTATAATTCTCTTTGGCTAGATCGTTCTGCAATGTAACTCGTCTTGACTCCGATTGCAACTCCCATGGTAGCACTGCGTGATACCCATAGACCAACTCATATGGTGACGTCTGAGTCGACCCATGACAAGCCATTCGGTAAGCCCATAAAGCTTCGTTGAGTACCAAGTGCCACCTTTTAGGTTTTTCTTCGATCCTCTTCTGAATAATCTTAATCATGATTTTGTTAGAAGCCTCTGCCTGCCCATTGGCCTGTGCATAATAAGGGGAGGAATTATAGAGCTTAATCCCCATCCCTTCGGCAAAGTCACAAAACTCTGAGGAAGTGAACTGAGTTCCCTGATCGGTAGTGATGGACTGAGGAATGCCGAATCGGTAAATGATATGCTCCCTGATGAAGGACACCATGTTCTCTGACGTCACCTTCTTCAATGGGATGGCTTCAACCCACTTAGTGAAATAATCCGTGGCTAACAGAACAAACTTATGTCCCTTGCTAGATGGAGGGTGGATTTGGCCGATCAAATCAATGCCCCATCCTCTGAAAGGCCAAGGCTTAATGATCGGATTCATGGCCGATGCTGGGGCCCTTTGCACATTGCCGAATCGCTGGCAATCCGGACAACCTCTGTAGTATTCAAAGCAATCTTCGAGCATAGTCGGCCAAAAATATCCAGTCCTCCTGATTAACCATCTCATACGGTGAGCCGACTGGTGTGCACCACATACGCCTTCGTGCACCTCATACATCAGTTTCCTAGCCCCGTCTTGGTTCAAGCACTTAAGCAAAACCCCATCTATGGATTTGTAGTACAATTGATTGTCCAAGAGCGTGAACTTAAGAGCCTTGTACCTGAGTTTTCGGGAGACTTTTCTGGATGGGTCCCTGAGGTAATCGACAATGTTGTCTCTCCAGTCTTCAATTGCCTGATTATCACTTGGGACTGCTTGATCCTCTTCTGGGGTTGTTTGCTCTTCCTCAAGTGCAAAAATGTTTTGATTCTCCCTATACCCGGATGCTGCCTGAGCCAACTGGTTTGCTTCTTCGTTTTGCCCCCTAGGAATATGTTGCAAGGTTGCTGATCGAAACTGTTTAAGGAGTTCTTGGCAACCTTCGAGATATTCCTGCAGCGTGTCGTTTCTGCACTCGTACTCACCTGTCAGCTGCCTGATCACCAACTCCGAGTCACCGAAGATCTCCACGGCATCTGCCTTGACGTCCACAAGCAACCGCAATCCTCGAAGCAGTGCCTCATACTCCGCTTGATTATTAGTCACCGGGTACTCGATCGGTATAGAGTATTTGAAAGGTGCCCCCTTGGGAGAAATCAACATGATCCCGACTCCACCGCCTTTGCTACACGATGATCCATCAAAAAACAATGCCCAGGGGCAATGGTTACTATGTTAGCGTTAGGGTCACGATGGTGATTGACGAAATCGGCCATAATCTGGCCTTTAACAGCTTTTGCCGATTCAAAACGCAAATCAAATTCAGAAAGAGCTAAGACCCATTTACCGATCCTTCCACTCAAAATCGGCATTGATAACATGTGCTTGATTACATCAAATTCTGATACTACCACGCATTCGGCATTCAATAGATAGTGCCGAAACTTGGTACAGGAATAGAAAACGCACAAGCACAACTTTTACGTAGCCGAATACCTCGTTTCGGGGTCCAGTAGCTTTCGGCTAAGATAGGCTACGACTCTCTCTTTTCCTTCGAATTCTTGCATGAGGGCCGACCCTATTGTTAGGCTGTCGGCCGCCATGTACAACTTGAAAGGCTCGTCGAGTTGTGGAGGAACCAATACTGGTGGTGCCTTCATGTATTCTTTGATTTCATCGAAAGCCTTTTGTTGCACGTCACCCCACACGAACTCTTGATCTTTCTTGAGCTTCAACAGTGGAGAGAATGGTAGCACGCGCTCGGACAAATTGGATATGAACCTTCTGACAAAGTTGATCTTGCCGAGCAGTGATTGTAGTTCTTTGAGATTGGTCGGTGGCACTACCTTGTCAATTGCTTCCATGCTCTTTTTGCCAACCTCGATGCCTCTTTTGTGGACCAAGAATCCCAGAAATTCACCGGCCGACACCCCAAATGCACACTTGGTTGGATTCATCTTTAAACCGTGTTTCCTCGTGCACTCCAGAGTCTTCCTTAAATCGGCTAAGTGTCTTTCTTTGCTTCCCGACTTGACCACCACATCATCAATGTAGATCTCTACGATTTTGCCGATCAACTCATGAAATATGTAATTCATGGCTCGCTGGTAAGTAGCACCGGCATTTTTCAAACCAAAGGTCATGACAATCCATTCAAACAAACCTATATGGCCAGGGCACCTGAAGGCGGTCTTTGCCACATCTTCTGCAGCCATGAAGATCTGGTTGTAACCCGCATTGCCATCCATAAAGCTTATAATTTTAAACCCGGCCGAAGCATCTACTAGCAAATCGGCCACTGGCATTGGATAACCGTCCATAGGAGTGGCTTTATTGAGGTTCCTGAAGTCGATGCAGACTCTCATCTTCCCATTCTTCTTGTACACCGGGACTATATTGGAGATCCAGTCCGCATATCGACACGGCCGAATGAAATTAGCTTCTAGCAATCTTTCCACTTCCTTTTTTACGTCGGCCAATACCTCATCCTTGTAGATTCTGCGCGGAGGTTGTTTATACGGGCGGTACCCGGGCTTGATCGGCAATTTATGCTCGACAATGGACCGATCTAGTCCGGGCATCTCCGTGTAGTCCCAAGCGAAACAGTCTTTGAACTCTTTTAGAAGATCTACCAATTGCTCTCTGAATTCAGGGGCTAAACTGGAACTTACAAACATCGGCCTCTTCTTATTCGCGTCACCAACATCCACCTCCTCTAACTTGTCGGCCGACGTGAAACCACGTCCCAGTTTGCCCTCGCTGTTGTCGGTTGGGTTGTCCATCTAAAAGAAGCTTTGAGAGCCGATTGCTTGGATCGACTGTTGATCCCTGCCGTAGACGTTGACAGGACCTTCTCCCCACACACGATCGGAGAAGCAATCTACTCCGTCAAATTCCCAGTAAGTAGGCTCAATGGTAGCAACACTCACCGAGTCGTCAGCTTGGACAATCTCGATGTCATCTCCAACCCACTGAATGAGTATATGGTGCATGGTCGAAGGTATGCAACAGTTGGCATGGATCCAATCCCTGCCCAAAAGCAGGCTGTATGCCCCCTTGCCGTCAATGACAAAGAAGGTCGTGATGAGCGTCTTGGATCCAATCATCAGTTCCACGTGCACGGCACCCCGAGTGTCAGAGGGATTGCCGGCAAACTCACGGAGTATCATGTCCGTTTTGAGCAGATCTTCATCGTTCATGCCCAGCTTTCTGAAGGTGGCGTAAGGCGATGTTGATCGCTGCACCGCCATCGACAAACATCTTGGTCAGCGGCTTTCCATTGACGTACCCCTTGACATACAACGGCTTTAAATGTCGATGCTTGGCTGGTTTGTCAAATGCTGCCTTCTGAGACAACACGAGCTGTGCCGCGAGCTCGTCGTGCTCGGCCTCGTCAGAATCCGAATACACCTCATCCTGTGCCCCCCGGCCGGCAGGAGCCATGAACTCCAGGGGAAGGAAGAAAGTCATGGCCACGTCAGCGCCCTTGTCGGCGTCATCTGGTTTTTCCTTCGGGCGCCACTCTTGCTTCTTCCCATTGGCAGCTGCTTCTTCCAACTCCCTATTCCGGAGGAGCTGCACTCTCCTTTTCTGGCTTTTTCTGAGCCCTGGTGGGCACCACTGCCCCTTTTGCCACCTATATGGGCGAGGCTGTGCCTCCTCGCCGTCGTCCTGGTGGTGCACCCACTCTCGATCGGCATATCTTTTGGCTTGCCGACCCGGGCTTTCCGTTTTTAGGCGCCGATCGTCCATCGGGATGCGTGCTCCCAATCTTTCATGGACGGGACGGCGGTTGATGCGATCCTGCCTATACCCCCTGTACTGATCGCTGCACTCAGGGCAGTTGTTGACGGCAGGCAATCTCAAGCCTTCGTTCCAGCAGTGGCGGAAGAACGAGCAACCCCAGTGAGCCTGCTCCTGCTCTTGGCGGCGTTCCTGCTCTCTGTGGTAGGCCTGCTCTCTGTGGTAGGCCCTCTCTTCCAGACGGTACGGGTACTCCTCCGTGTGACCGTCTTCACGCTGATACTCCTCTGCGAGTTCCTGTTCTTCGCGTTGGAGACGCTTCCGTTCTTTCTCATCTTGCCGGCGCCACTTGTTGAGGAGATCCCTGTGGGTAGGTCTGCGCCTGGAAGATGTCTCCCCGTGCTCATATCGACTATTCGTGGTCCGGGCGCGCTGCTGGAATTCATCGCTGGTGATTTGCCGATCGGGGTCCACCGTGCCAGACTCGCGTGCTTTGTTGGAGGTGAGGACTTTGACCTTGCCCTTACCCCTGGGGTCCTCTGAAGCTACCATGCTCACTGAAAAGAACACGGCGTTCTGGGCGAAGGGGTTAGCATCGATCTTCATCTTGCCATTGAACTTGATGTGGCCGTCCTGGATGGCTTTCTGGATCCTCGTCCTGAACACACGGCAATCATTAATAGAATGAGTGTTAGTGTTATGAAAACCGCAGTACTTCTTGTCCTTGACCCCTCCAGGACGCAGCATCGGGTGATCCGGGGGTAGCCTGATTCTTCCTTCGGCAACCAGGAACTCGAAGAGCTTGTCGGCTTTGGTGACGTCGAAGTCGTATGCCCCCTTCTGCTGGCGCAGCCATTGCTTGTTGGCTTGGGTCGGCTCCTTGTCCCAGTTGAGCTCTGCAGCGGCCACCTCATCTTCAGCGTCGGTGTAGTCATCGGCTTCGTCCAGGAAAGCCTGATACATCTGCGCCGCGACATTGTCCTTCTGGAAACGCCCTTCCCTCCGGAAGCCTTGCGCTTGGATAGTCATCTCATTCAGCCGGCGGGAGAGATGACCCAAGTCTTCAAACTCTTGACCGAACAGCTTGTCCCTAATGCTCGGGAGCATGCCTGCCATGGCCAATGGTGGAAGCTGATCGTCCGGCAGGTGCATGCCGAAGCACTGGCTCTTGACTTCCCTGAACCTGCGTAGGTAGTCCTGTGGTGTCTCATTTGGCTTCTGGCGTACGTACATGATGTCCACCAGTTTCTTCTCCTTGGTGCCCGTGTAGAAGTGTGTATGGAACTTTTGTTCCAAGTCTGCCCAAGAGAGAATAGAGCCCGGCGGTAGTGACGTGAACCATGCGAATGCCGGTCCAGTGAGTGACGACGGGAAGTACCGAACCCTGAAGGCATCTTCGGTATTGGCCTCCCCAAGCTGGAGCAGATAATGACTGACGTGCTCCACCGTGCTGGTGTCGTCTAAGCTGGAGAACTTGGACAGGTCCGTCGGCACGTTGACTCTGGGAGGTAGAGCCACACGGTGGAACCATTCGGGGAACGGAGACCTGTAAGCATAAGTGCCCTTAGGCTTCAGGCCGAAAGTGCGCTGCATCATATCCGCCATCCTCTCTAGCATGACATCGACATTAGAGTCGGCGGTTTTTTCGGCCGTCGGCTTCCCATATCCTGGATGTGGGGCGCCCTCTATGTTGTGAGGCTCAAGCATCTCATGGTACCCGTTTCCGTAGTAGTCCTTTATGAGCCTATAGGTTTGCGGGGAGATCTTGCGTGTTGACTCTAGCGGCTGACCCTTAGTGCCGAACGTGAGCTGACCCATGGTCGGCAACTGGCCCTCTGGCGTGTGCTTCTCTTGAATGGTCATCCCGCTTGATTGAGCCTTAGGCGGGGTCTCCTCACCAGCAGCTCCTGCCCCCTTGAGGTGATCTGGCAGGTTGAAAAGATGTGGCCCGGCTATAGGGCCAAACTCCGCCTTCATGAGTTCATCGGCCTTGGGGCCAAATTGGGCGATCATGATGGTGCGGAAAGTGTTGAGGAACGCCCCATGCATGCGACCGATGGCACCAGAGACAGCTTCGTTGATTATGTGAGACATTTTCAGCACTGCCTCCGCCTCCCCGGGATCATTCGGGTTGAGCTGGACGGGCTTCGGCAGATCGTGCAGACGACGAACCTTTCCGCTCTTGTTCTTGGAGAAGGCTTCTAGGCACTTGGCCTGGAATTCGGCACAAGCATCATCCACCTGCTCTTTGTACTCGTCGGGTAGTTCAGCGAGCTGCACCTGCACGATCCCCGCCTTGTTGCTGGCCTCGGCTTCAGTGACTTCAACCATGGCTGCAGGAAAAAGAGGGTCCCACCGGGCGTGCCAAAAAGTGTGTTGGCACCAAAAGTGACGCACTATGCCAATCACACAGCAAGCCGAAGAAGCTGGCTTCAAACGTGGCCCGGGTGCTCAGAAGTCCGGTGCGTGCCAGTCAGTTTGCCCTGCAACTAACAAGGGAGATAAATTGTTAAATACAAAGCTGGAACGTGCCGGGTATGACCAGACAGTTCCAAGATGTACGGCCCTGAAGCCACTTACGACGACATATAGCTAGGAAAGCTATCTGCCAACAGGTTTAAAAGTCATTCGGCAGTATGAACGAAGTTACGTGAATAACAAGTTGCCGAGTACGTTTGCATGAGAATTGTACTTGCATGATATATTAACTATGAATTAAAGTTTAACCAATCTCGATTGTGCAACCGAGTTGGGGTCCATGGGGATTGAGCATACAAATCAAGCATACTTAAACTAATCTAAAGCCTGCGCCCGCCGCACGACGCCTAGCCTTTTCATAGATCAAACGTGCTTAACGTGTATGAACCCTCACCACGTGGCAATCTAGATACGATCAAATCGGCTATTACGGATAATAGATCTATTGCATGGAAGACTTTACAATAATGAATATGAAAGAACAGGATAGATCTATAAAAGATAGAGCCGAACCGAGCGAGATCTAGATTGGGCAAAAAAAAGTGTTGCAAATATGTATAAAACATTAAACATAGAGCAAACACATGATAACTTAATGAATCTAATAGATTGCCAAGTCTAATAGAGCCGATAACTATCTTTACTCATGTCTTAATCCGCCGCACGATACAAGGCATAAGCAAAAACTTCCCGTCATTAGCTTAAATCCACCGCATGATACTAAGCGAAACATACGAGACTACTTGCATCAAATCTAAATCTGCCGCACGATACTAGACATGATAACAAGGTTGTCGGGACTTACGGAGGTCGACGGATCGATGACTCCTCTCGAAGAACACGGCGACACGACTTGGACTCGAAGATGGCACGGGGCCGGGTTGGTTGTATTGATTGTGAACATGTTACAATAGTCTCAGGGTTTATATTTATACCCTGGTGTTCTCTGAGTCCTAGAAGGACACGATTACAATGATAAAATTAGGAAACTATCAAAAACATGATGCCTTCTGCTCCAAGCTTCCTTTAATAACCGACATGCACTAAAATGACGAGATCCCCATCGCTAAATCTTCTTGACACACCGCATTTGTCATCTTCTAACGCAAACCGACTCGGCTTGAGGTAGCCGACCGCAGCGTCATATTGCCAAATTCGCTCGCCATTGACTAGTCGCTTCCACAGCCTTGCCGAACCTACTAAGTTAGCCGACCGCGCCCGCCATCTGCCGAATCCCCTCAGGCGGTGATTTCTCTGAATCTGTACTGCGCTGGCCTACTTGTCATAGTGCAAAAATTATGTGTTAACAGCAACCTTCAGCAGGATCCCGGACTGTCCGCCGGTACGGTTCCGGACTGTCCAGCCTTATTGCGGACTGTTCGCGAGCAGGTGGCGGACTGTCCGCCGGCTGAAAGTGCAAAACTGCATAGCTGCTGAAGTCCCCTGGTCGACTCGCGGATTGTCCGCGATCGACTACGGCGGACTGTCCGCCGGTCTAACAACAGCAAAGTGTCCGAGCCGCGCAGTCACTGACCAGGCTGAAGCCCGACGCGCGGACTGTCTGTGCCCCCAGTGGCGGACTGTCCGCGGATGAACAGAGAGGGCGATTGAGGTCGCCCCTCTCACGAATCCTCCCAAATCCAAATCAAAACTCAATCCCACGTTCCCAAACTTGGAGAGAATGATCACGAGGTAGTTAGGAGACTATCCCCAAGAAATCATCCTCTCAAATCGATTCAATCACCGGGAAATCGAAAGGGGAGGAGTATGAATAAAAAAACGCCACGAAAACGAAATCAACCCGATCTACTTGTTCGTGAGAAGTTAGATGAATTCCTTTGGTGGAAATGATCTCCTCACTATAAAGAACAAGTTGATTCAAACGGATTTCGCAAAGACGCAGTAGAGAGGGACATCGAGTGACGGGAAAATTGCGGAGAAACGAAGAACACGAAGAACACGAATCAAAACGCGAATCAAGTCATCGATCTGCAACCGTGTGGCTACCACACGCTACAATATTGAGATTACGGTCTCACTTCCTCAAAATCTCCAGTACACATAGGTATGGTTCTCTGCGGATCTCAGCTAGCTACAGCAGGGAATAGGGAGAGTAGGAAATCCTAGAAGCAAAGAGCAAATGACTGAGATTGTCTGGGAGGAGGGTGTCTCCCTCTACTTATCCTAATTCTAATTCCTACTCTACCCCTCACTAATTATAAAGCGAACCAGCTAAACCCTAGGCTTATTCTGGACCAACTCAAGTAGGTGGTGATCCGACTGCCACGCCCGCACAGCTGGTAGCGTTGCCTCGACGCAACCTCACCGATTGCCGCCACATGTCGCTACCGCTCTGCTTGTCCTTTTCCTGGACGTCGCACCCCCGGTTTTGTGGCCCAAACCGGGAAACCAACCTTCACAGCCAACCCCCGGTTTTGAGGCCCAAACCGGGAAACCAGCCAACCATCGCCTGAGTTTTGTGGCCCAAACTCAGCAAACCCGAAGCACCCAGGTTTTGAGGCCTGAACCTGAAAACCGTCCTCAGCCCAATTTTTGTGGCCCAAACTCGGAAACCATCCGCGCCCAGGTTTTGAGGCCCAAACCTGGAAACCGTCCACTCGGTGGTTTTTCTGTGGCTCAACCACCAAACCGAAGTGTAGAGGGGATGCACCGCCCGTGCACCCCGTCCACCGACACGTGTCCCCAAGTCCTCGACTTAGGCAACACCGTGACCGCAAGTCTTCACTTGTCGCTGTCCCAGGCTGTCAGCCACCACAGCTGATCCTCAGGCCACCGGTCCCTCAGTCCAAGCCTCACGTCCGCCCTTCGCCACTCTCGTTCCCTCGGCACGGCACGTCTCTACTTGACCTTCACCTTGCCTTTGATCACTGTATCCGTGCTCGACACCTGCACAACACAAGCCAAAGAACATGCATCATCCCAGTTTACAATCACTCATCAATCAGAGACTTGGCATACACCCATGTATCCGCAGACGAGACCATGGTTTGTCCTTCTTCTCATTTTGAGCGTGCAGGTGATCATGAGGTTGGTGAACCTCTTTTTGATGATGAGGACGAGGGTGCTGAAGGTATGGACGATCCAACACTTCCTCCACCTGCAGCTCCTAGTGGGTCAACTTCGACCATGACTGCACGCGGCCCTGACCCTTCTTCCTCTACTACATGGGGGCCGTGTGATCCGCCACCTCGTGCTGTACCGCTCGTACCCGAGGAGGCACCAGCTGGTGTTGAGGGGGAGGCCACTTCGGCAAGGGAGGTGCCACGACACATTCAGCGCCAGCACCCACCTCAACAGATGATCGGTGACATCAACGATCGCGTCACTCGGTCTAGGCAAATCTCTCACTTTGCTCATTCTGCATTTGTTGCTGATTTTGAACCCCGAGATGTTGGACACGCTTTGACGGATCCAGATTAGGTCAATGCCATGCATGAGGAGTTAGAAAATTTTGAAAGAAATCAGGTTTGGGTTCTAGTTTCTCCTCCCTCTGAGTGTCACCCAATTGGGACAAAATGGGTTTTCAAAAACAAACAAGGAGAGGATGGCCATGTTGTGAGAAACAAGGCTAGGCTAGTAGCCCAGGGGTATAGCCAGAAGGAGGGGATAGACTATGAGGAGACTTTTGCTCCTGTAGCTCGTTTGGAGGCAATTAGGATATTCTTGGCTTTTGCTGCATCCAAAGGGTTTAAACTTTATCAAATGGATGTCAAGAGTGCCTTCTTAAACGGCTACATAGAAGAGGAGGTGTATGTGAGACAACCCCCCGGTTTTGAAAATCCCAAGTTTCCAAACCATGTCTTTAAACTTCACAAAGCTTTGTATGGTTTGAAACAAGCCCCTAGAGCCTGGTATGATAGGTTGAAAACCTTTTTGCTTGTTAAGGGTTTTAAAATGGGATGTGTGGATAAAATGCTTTTTCTCCTCAAGCAAGGCAATGACACTCTCTTGGTCTAGATTTACGTGGATGATATCATTTTCGGTGGTTCTTCTCACGTTTTGGTTGCCAAGTTTGCAGACACTATAAGCAGGGAGTTTGAGATGAGCATGATGGGCGAGTTGACGTTTTTCCATGGGTTGCAAATCAAGCAATCCTGAGAGGGGACGTTCGTGCACCAGGTTAAGTATAACAAGGACATATTGAAGAAGTTCGATATAGGTGAGGCCAAGCCTCTTCCAACACCCATGTCGACCACGACGGCCCTGGATGCGGATGTGGATGGAGAAGCTGTTGACCAGAAGGAGTACCGGAGTATGATCGGGTCGCTGCTGTACCTGACGGCAACACGCCCGGACATTCAGTTCGCGGTGTGTCTTTGCGCGCGATTTCAGTCGTCGCCGCGCACCTCGCACCGTCAGGCGGTCAAGCGCATTATGAGGTACTTATCCTTCACTCCTTAATTTGGGATTTGGTATTCTGCTTCCTCCACCCTCTCCCTTTGCAGTTATTCCGATGCCAATTTTGCTGGTTGCCGTATTGATCGCAAGTCCACTTCTGGGTTTCGTGGACTTGCGATGAGTGAAGACTTGCGGGTGGACGGGGTGCACGGGCGGTGCATCCCCTCTACGGCTCGGTTTGGTGGTTGAGCCACAGAAAAACCACCGAGTGGACGGTTTCTAGGTTTGGGCCTCAAAACCTGGGCGCAGATGGTTTCCGAGTTTGGCCACAAAACTCGGGCTGAGGACGGTTTCCAGGTTTGGGCCTCAAAACCTGGGTGCTGTGGGTTTGCTGAGTTTGGGCCTCAAAACTCAGGCCATGGATGGCTGGTTTCCCGGTTTGGGCCTCAAAACCGAGGGTAGGCTGTAAAGGCTGGATTCCCGGTTTGGGCCACAAAACCGGGGGTGCGACGTCCAGGAAAGGACAAGCAGAGCGGAGGCGGCACGTGGCGGCAATCAGTGAGGTTGTGTCGAGGCAACGCTACCAGTTGTGCGGGCGTGGCTGTCGGATCACCACCTACCACGAGTTGGTCCAGAATAACCCTAGGGTTTAGCTGGTTCGCTCTGTAATTAGTTGAGGGGTAGAGTAGGAATTAGAATTAGGATAAGTAGAGGGAGACACCCTCCTCCCATTATATCTCAGTCATTTGCTCTTTGCTTCTAGGGTTTCCTGCTCTCCCAATCCCCTGCTGTAGCTAGCTGAGATCCGCAGAGAACCATACCTCTGTGTACTAGAGATTTTGAGGAAGTGAGACCGTAATCTCACTGTTGTAGCGTGTGGTAGCCACATGGTTGCAGATCGATGACTTGATTCGCGTTTTGTTCGTGTTCTTCATGTTCTTCGTTTCTCCACATTTTTCCCGTCACTCGATCTCCCTCTCTACTGCGTCTTTGCGAAATCCGTTTGAATCAACTTGTTCTTTATAGTGAGGAGATCATTTCCACCGAAGGAATTCATCTAACTCCTCATGAACAAGTAGATCAGGTTGATTTCGTTTTCGTGGTGCTTTTTCGTTCATACTCCTCCCCTTTAGATTCCTAGTGTTTGAGTTGATTTGAGCGGATGATCTTTTGGGATAGTCTCCTAACTACCTCGTGATCATCTTCTCCAAGTCTAGGAACGTGGGATTGAGTTTTGATTCGGATTTGGGAAGAGTTGTGTGAGGGGCGACTGAAATCGCCCTCACTGGGAGGTCGCGGACAGTCCACCGTTCCTCCCGCGGACAGTCCGCGCATCGGGATTTGGCCAGAGTAGTGGCCGCGAGTTCTTGCTATTTGGGTCTCGGTTGACCGGCGGACAGTCCGCCGGTATAAACCGCGGACAGTCCGGGACTGTCCAGGGGACTTGCAGGAGCAGTGTTGTTTTGGTGTTTTGACCGGCGGACAGTCTGGGATCGGCTGGCTGACAGTCCACAGTAGCCGCGGACAGTCCGGGACCTCAGGTCCGGACAGTCTGGGATTTGGCTGAAGCCTCCGGTTTAGTTCGTTTGCTCTCCCGACTTCTTCGCTTGGTTTCCGGACTTCTCGTTTGGCACTAGAGTTGACCAAGGAACCTCTCTAAGTATCTTTGCTACTTGTTAGCATCGGTATTTGAGGATTTCTTGACGTAGCCGTCTATCTACGTTCAGGACATGGTTTTCTAGAGTTGAACTTGTGCCGGTGCTTTTGGCATTTCGATTGCTATCGCTTTGTGGTGCCTCGCTGTGATCCTAGGGATCATCGACCCTCTTCCAAGGGTCGAGGGCATCACAGTTCTGGTCATAGCTTCTAGGGGTTGATTTTGGGACAATCGGCCAAAGTTTCGAGAGAAATTTTTGTGGCTCACATTCACCCCCCCTCTGGTCGCCTTGCTATTGCATTCTCGGTCCTTCACAAAACTACTTAGGCCAACTAGTGGCAAAAGCACCTTGGAAAGATCCTTATGAAGTTAGGAAACTAACGCAACAGACGGATCTCAAATCGGAGCTCGAACGCAAAAGATACGGACGCTAGAATCAACAAAACTCCGAAAGCGGAACACTTAACTCCTATGGAGATGAAGAAAGTGTCCGACCAAAAATACTTTGACCAATGGTGGAAAAAGTACTTTGGAATGATCCTTAAGAAGTTAGGAAACCAACGCAACAAACAGATCTCAAAATCGGAGCTCGTACGCAAAAGATACTAATGAAAACAACAAAACTGTGTGCAGTGGCGGACTGTCCGCTAGTGAACCGCGGACTGTCCGCTATTGAACCCAGGACAGTCCGGGAATGAGTCCCGGACAGTCCGCCGTTCAAAAATGAAAACAGCGATCTCGCTGCCTGTGAACAGCCCTGACCCCCGGACAGTCCGGGGATAAGTCCCGGACAGTCCGCCACTGTCCAAAAAGCCCAAAAACAGCTCGGGACAAAACCAAAATCGATTGGATCTTCACCAAATCGAACGGGGCTGCAACCAAACTTCTCCCAAGTGTTCTTCTACGTGTTGGAAAGCTAATCCTAGGATATCATCGCTCCAAACCAACTAATCCATGAGAAATCGGAAGAAAACTACAAAAGGGGGAAGAACGAAGAACAAACGCGATTTCGACCCGATCTATGTGCTCGAGAGGTTAGAGAAGAAATCCTTCGGTGGAAAGAAGGAGCTCACGACATAGAACAATTTGATTCAAACGGAATCGCAAATCATCGCTCGGAGAGGGAGAACGAAGCAAATCTCCGGGGAGGGAAAAACCAAAACGCGAAGAACGAAAACGCGAATTTGATCCAAAATTGCAGCCAACAAGAGGACGACGAATTTGATCCTTGGATTCAGCGAAATGGATGATTGATTAAGCACTCGGTGTCGGGCAACAAGCCACTCCTAGCAACACAAAGCTTGGATGGCGAAAAGCTCGAGAACAAGAGCCAACTCTCCTCTAACCCTAGCCTTCTCTCACAAGCACAAAATGAGAGAGATACCGTCCAAGGATGGCTGTCCAACACATCCCCTTCATCTATATATAGGCGCACGTTCGAATGTCACAAACGCCCTAATCATGAAGTACTAACCCAAATACACCCTAGGGGTAAAGCCGTCAGTCTCGGCAATTTTCATCTGACGGCCACACGCCTTCTCATCCTTCGCTTCGCCTCAACGCAAGCTCCAGGATGCCGCCACGTGCTGTCACCGTCGACCATCGTGCCTTCCTCACCGATAGCTTCGCCGCAATGCAAGCCTCTCGGTGCCACCACGCGTCGACCGTTCCGCATAGGAACCTCCGCCCGGTTTTGAGGCCCAAACCGGTAAACCCGCCAACCCAGGTTTTGAGGCCCAAACCTGGCAAACCATCCACCCCAAGTTTTGAGGCCCAAACTCGGAAACCCGCGAGCCTAGGTTTTAAGGCCCAAACCTGGAAACCGTCCACCCCGAGTTTTGAGGCCCAAACTCGGAAACCGTCGAGGGTAGCTTTTTGAGGCTCAGCTACCGAACCCGCACCGTAGACGGGATGTGGTTCGCACAACACGACCATCGACACTGATGTCGATGCATGTCGAGTCTCCACGCCGGGCACAATGCCTTCTCCTTCCTTCTTGACTTGGCCGACGGCACTTGCGCCACACGCAAGCCCGTGTCCGACCTCCCACCAAGTGCCATGACACCATCGTCTTCCTCCCGACTCGGCCGATGCATCGCACATCCCCATGTGCTCCTGCTCGCCGATGCCACATGCCAGCTACCACTCCTGGTCCTCTAGCCCTCCGGTCCGTCGGTCCAAGCCTCACGTCCGCCCTTCACCGCTCTGGGTACATCGGCATGGCACGTCCGCCGCACGGCACGCCCATCCTTCACCGCTCCCGGTCCGTCGGCATGGCACATCTCTACTTGACCTTCACCTCACCATCGACCACTGTCTCCGAGCTCCACACCTGCACATCAACACAGCCAAGAGACACATGTTGCACACGCACACCAACCCGGTAAACACACACAACTCAATGCCACCGGTTAGTCATAAACATTAAGCACATAGCGAATAGTGACTCAACCGGGAAAAGCCTCAAACCTTCCTCATCAAAGTCAATCATTCATCATATATATTCTCAATCTCCCCCTTGATGAATGCATTGACTAACAATAAAACCAAAAAGGAAGGGTTTGAAGGCAAGCCTCACTCAAGTGCCCAAAAGCCAAGTAAAAGCAAACACAAGGCCACTTGGAATGAGGAAGGATCATGAAAACTCCAAATAAAAGCTCTCGGTCCCGAAAGAAACGGGAAAAGCGGGCAAAGCCTCCACACAACCGAAGAAACAAGAGAAGGCAAGAGTTTCATGAAATCCCAAAAGGCACTCGAAAACCATTCTCAAATAAATTTGTCAAACAATCATCACAAAAGAAACCAAAAGAAACCAAGGTACTTATCCACTTAGGTTTCAAAATTTCACTTGGGTTTCTAAATTTCTCCCCCTTGATGATTGAATTGACAAAAACTAGGCACAAGAGATGGTTTGAGATACCAAAGCCGAAAACTTGGTCCCCAAAGACATGGGCAACAGCTCAACGCAACCAAGCAAAGGATCGGAGCAACAACTCAACAAAGAGCAAAACTCGATCACATAGAGCAAAAGACTTGGTTCCCAAAGGCATGGGCAATGGCTCGACACAACCAAGTCAAAAATGAGCTAGCCCTCAAGACGAGGCATAAAAAGGCTCAACACCACTAGCTCAAGGCTCGATACCAATTGAGGCTGAAACAACGCATAAGAATGCAAAACTGCTAGTCCCTCAAGATACAGGCACAGAGGCTCAACACAACTAGCAGACTCGATACCAATCACAAACAGCCCAAAATTGGTGAAAACAGCTAGTTCCTCAAGACAGAGGCAAAGTGGCTCGACACAACTAGCTGAAGTCTCCAAACCAATCGAAAATACCAAGCAAAAACTACTAGTCCCTCAAGACAGAGGCAAAAATGGCTCAACACGACTAGCAGGCTCGATACCGACTAAGAAAACACAAAGAGAAGCTCAAACCCAAATGGAACACTAACACTCGGAGCACGCGGTGAAGTTGCAAAACAAAATAACTTCCCCTGAAAGCAAGCCTATACACAATGACTATGTAACAAAGCTCATGACACCAATTACACTCCATACCAAAAGATGGATACCAATTGAAACACATAAAAAAGCTATGCCAATTGAAGAAGAACAAAAAAAGAACTAAACTCCCCCTAACTCAAAGCTCTCCCCAAAAATGCATGACTCTCCCCTTTGTGCCAACACATAAGCTCCCCCTTGCAAACAACTTCTCCCCCTTGACAAAAGGGAACATGCTAAGGGGTTTCGACATTTCTCCACAAAATTGACACAAACACAAGACAAGTCATCAACCGAAAGCATATGGGGGTCAGTGAAAAGCATTGAAAGTGACCACAAAGAGTATTGGAGCTGGGGGTATGTACACTAAGCTAAAAATGCATGATATGCACAATGCAACAGCTTCAAGTGTATAGCAATCAGAATGAAAAGATGCTCAATAGGGTGCTGCCCTGAAAGTATAGCAATCAATACAAATGCTAGCAAAGGCTCAAACTGATCAAATGAATACGAAATATGAACAATTGAGCATATGAGCAGTTTTAAGCCATTTGAAAAGGAGTTCACCACTAAAATAGCACTTAGCATGAATAGACAGGAAATCAAACAAGTGCTAACTCAAGTTGAAGGACCGAGAATGCAATAGCAAAGCGACCAGAGGGGGGGTGAATGGGAGCACAAAAATTTCTCTTGAAACTTTCGCCTTTTGTTCCCAAAATCAACACCGAAAGCTTCGATTGAAAACCGTGATGCCCACGACCCTTGGAAGAGGGTGGATGATCCCTAGGATCACAGCGAGGCACCACAAAGCAAGAACGAACCACACGCCAAAAACACCGGCACAAGTTTGACCCTCAAAAACCAAGTCCCAAACGTAGATAGACGGCTACGTCGAGAGATCCCCAAATACCTATGCTAACAAGTAGTAAAGATACCTAGAGAGGTTCCTTGATCAACCCTAGGGCCAAACGAGAAGTCCGGAAACCAAGCGAAGAAGCCGGGAGAGCAAACGCACTAAACTGCAACGAGCAATCGAATCCCGGACTGTCCGGCCCTGGGGTCCCGGACTGTCCGCGGCTACTGCGGACTGTCCGCCAGCCGATCCCGGACTGTCCGCCGGCTAAAAACGCAAAACAGCACAGCCGCTGCAAGTCTCCTGGACAGTCTCGGACTGTCCGCGGTTTATACCGGCGGACTGTCCACCGGTCAACCGAGACCCAAACAGCAGAGACTCGCGGCCACTGCTCTGGCCAAATCCCCGATGCGCGGACTGTCCGCGGGAGGAATGGCGGACTGTCCGCGACCTCCCAGTGAGGGCGATTTCGATCGCCCCTCACACAACTCTTCCCAAATCCGAATCAAAACTCAATCCCACGTTCTCAAACTTGGAGAAGATGATCACGAGGTAGTTAGGAGACTATCCCCAAAAGATCATCCGCTCAAATCAACTCAAACACCGGGAAATTGAAAGAGGAGGAGTATGAACGAAAAAGCACCACGAAAACGAAATCAACCCGATCTACTTGTTCGTGAGGAGTTAGATGAATTCCTTCGGTGGAAATGATCTCCTCACTATAAAGAACAAGTTGATTCAAACAGATTTTGCAAAGACACAGTAGAGAGGGAGATCGAGTGACAGGAAAAATGCGGAGAAATGAAGAACGCGAAGAACACGAACAAAACACGAATCAAGTCATCGATCTGCAACCGTGTGGCTACCACACGCTACAACAGTGAGATTACGGTCTTACTTCCTCAAAATCTCCAGTACACAGAGGTATGGTTCTCTGCGGATCTCAGCTAGCTACAGCAGGGGATTGGGAGAGCAAGAAACCCTAGAAGCAAAGAGCAAATGACTGAGATAGAATAGGAGGAGGGTGTCTCCCTCTACTTATCCTAATTCTAATTCCTACTCTACCCCTCAACTAATTACAAAGCGAACCAGCTAAACCCTAGGGTTATTCTGGACCAACTCAGGTAGGTGGTGATCCGACGGCCACGCCCGCACAACTGGTAGCATTGCCTCGACGCAACCTCACCAATCGCCGCCACGTGCCGCCACCGCTCTGCTTGTCCTTTTCCCGGACTTCGCCCCCCCCGGTTTTGTGGCCCAAACTGGGAAACCAGCCTTCACAGCCAACCCCCGGTTTTGAGGCCCAAAGTAGGAAACCAGCCATCCAAGGCCTGAGTTTTGTGGCCCAAACTCAGCAAACCCGCAGCACCCAGGTTTTGAGGCCCAAACCTGGAAACCGTCCACTCGGTGGTTTTTCTGTGGCTCAACCACCAAACCGAGCCGTAGAAGGGATGCACCGCCCGTGCACCCCGTCCACCCGCAAGTCTTCGCTCATCGCTGTCCCAGGCTGTCAGCCACCACAGCTAATCCTCCGGTCCCTCAGTCCAAGCCTCACGTCCGCCCTTCGCCACTCTCGGTCCATCGACACGACACGTCTCTACTTGACCTTCACCTTGCCTTTGATCACTGTATCCGTGCTCGACACCTGCACAACACAAGCCAAAGAACATGCGCATTATCCCAGTTGACAATCACTCATCACTCAGAGACTCGGCATACACCCATGTATCCGCAATCTCCCCCTTGATGAGTGCATTGTCAACTACCAACACAAATCATAATGAAATAGAATAAGGAAGGAAGAAAAAGAGAGAACTCGACCAAATGACCCAAAAGCATAGCAAAGCCGAAGAAGGTCAAGTGGAAAGAGCAACACAACTTGGTTCCCAAAGACATGGGCAACGGCTCGACGCAACCAACCAAAGCAAAGCTAGCCCTCAAGAAGAGGTAGAACAGGCTCAACACCGCTAGCGAGAAAAAACTCGATACCAACTGAAACAGCATAAAGACAAGGTTGCTAGTCCCTCAAGAAAGAGGCAAAGGCTCAACACAACTAGCTACCAAAACTGCTCCGAACCAATTGGACAACAAAGCCAAAAATGCTAGTCCCTCAAGACAGAGGCACAGAGGCTGAACACAACTAGCAGAAAAGCTCCGAACCAAATTAGGAGAACCAAACAACCTCAAAATCGAGCAAACTCCATTCAAAGCTCCCCCTCCAATAGTTCACACAACTAGGGAATCTCCCTCTTAGTTGATCTTATGATTTGGAGAATTTCTCCCCCTTAGTTGAAAATGCACTATCAACCAAATTCTGCCCCTTGACAGAAGAACTTTCCCTCCAAATGCATATGAGTCAAAATGCAAGTTAGCAGGTTCAGAAATATAGTCTTAAGAAAATGAAGATGCTTGACAGAATGTCAATCGATGACTCAACAATATGCACATAATGCTAGCAAAAACTCAAACTGATCACCAAATACTAAATATCAACAAATGAGCAAAGTGAGCAGTTTTTAGCCAAAAAGGTATTCACCATCAAAATAGCACTAAACATGTATAGACAGGAAGTCAAACAAGTGCTAAACATGTATACAAGGTGAACTACCCCTAGCAAAGTGCAATCATCATGCTATAGAATGAAACATAGACTTGTGCATTCAGATTTTATTGGAGTTGCAGCGGTTAAATTACACAAGTTGAAAATTTAGCATGAGAGTGCGAGAGGTTGAAAGCTTGTCATTGCCTAACTTTTCAATTGTGCGAAGCTGTAACACCTCAGGTGTTTACATGAATAAAATATTGTCATGCCATCATAAGCATTTCATAGCATCATGTGCTAGCTCACCTTGAGATGCATTCGCTAAAATGAGTTTAATTCCTAATGTGTGAGCATTTTTGTTTATGCTTGTGATGTAGCTCAAAACCCTAATTTGGAATGTCATTATGAAATAACTTGTGTTCATTCCTATTTGACTAAAGTCATGTAAAGGCATGAAACCAAGTTCAACAATTCAAAAGAATACAAAATTCATCTAGCTTAAAAATGGGAAAATCATTTAATTTCCTATATAAGTTAATTAGCCATTTCTAGTTAACTCAAAATCTGTGCATATTTAGGGGCTGACCCTAAAAGCTTTTTGGTAGATCTTGAGGAGAAGTACAACTTTGGTATTCAAAGTTTTCAAAGTTTCTGTACAAAATTTAAAGTAATTTTGAATCTACTCAAACCCTGAAAATGGTCCCTTTTTGACTTTAAACTTGTATTTCAAAAACTAGTTGAGATTTGAGTTTGAGATCTACATCAAAGTTGTAGAGAATTTCAAAAGGAACATTTCATACATTGACCATTTTTCAAGTGTCAATGTAAAATCAAAAGTAATTTTACTTCTACTGCAAAACCCTAGTTCTGTCCCCTTTTCAAATTTCCAATTTGAAATAGATTTGAACTGTTTTGATCCAATTGACCTATTTCTAGTTGAAATCAGCCATAGGGTGTTAAAGCAAAGTTGTACAACTTTTCAAACTCTACATTTCATATTTTGGAAAAACTTGAAGTATAGTTCAAATTTCAAAAGTAATTTCGAAAATTCAGAAAGGGGGGAAATGAGCAATGAACAGTGCCAAGGGGGGAAGCGTCCAGAGCTCGCCAGCGAGCTGCTTCGCCAGCGCCGCGCTCGCGCTGGGGAGCATGCCCTGCGCTAGCGAGCTGATTGCTAGCTTTGCGCGCGAGTTCAACACGTCGCCGCTCTCTCCTTCACCCCTATCGCACCGCAGAAGCAGCGTATCACGCCTTTCTCCTCTACTTGCTCGCCGCCGCGGCCGTCGCTTTGCTCGGTTACGCCAGCCATCTGAGAGCTCCACCGCCCCTTTTGTTTGCACCAACACGCTCGCCTCGTCGTTGCGGAGCGATAGCGCTAGGTTGCAGCTCCTCTCGCTTCCGCATCAGCCCGGCGACCGTCGTCTTCCTCCCTGCCGGCCAATTTTTTCCGCCGAGATCAAGTTCACCGTTGGCAGGTGAGCTCGGGGCCTTGTTGGTCAAACCATCTACACCTACCTCTTCTCCTTGATGTGCTGGTTACGATCGGCTCGCGTTTGAGGTCTCTACCGCTTTGGCTTGAGCAGTCCACGGAGGTTGCCGCCGGTGAAAGCACCACCATCGACGCCGCCACCGTGGTCAGCAAGCTCAGGGTCCTTCCATCCTCACCAGAGAATCGTTCTCTCTTCCTCATCTCTTCCTGATGCTCTAACACCAGTCCTTGGTCTTGTTCCCCTCTAACACAGCCGGAACGGGTCGTCGCCGTCGAGCCGCACCGCTGGAACCCGCCGCCGTCGTCGTCCTCACCGTTCGGAGCCGCGTCAACCTCGGAGACCTAGCCCGCTAGGGTCGTGGTGGGCCTCTGATGCTGATGCGCACGTTTGCGAGGTCGGTAGAGTTACCAGTTGGCCGGTGTGCCGCCGCCGTGCCGTCGCGTCCGCCGTGTCGTCGTCGGAGTAGAGAGAGAGGTCGGGGGAGGGAGTTTGAGGGTTTATCAGAGCCGTGAGGTGAAGGGGAAGGCGCTGAGCCAGTTGGTTTGGCCGGAGAAGGTCGCGTTGCTCCGGCGTGCGCGAGCCGAGCTCGCCGCCGGTAGCCTTGGCATCGGGGACGTGTCGACGAGAATTCGACTAAACCCGAGGGCCTAAGTGCAAAGTCCTAGACTCAGAGGAATAGTGCTCAATAGTGTCAAGGGCTTGGTTGTAGTTTTGTTAAAGCCAGAGGGCTTTTCTGCAAAACCGGCAGTGCAGGCGCGGGCTGGCCCGAGTTGGGCCGGCTTGTGCGCGGGATGGGCCGAGCTGGGTTGGTTTCGGCCCAACGAGGTTTTCTTTATTTAAATGTTTTAATCTATTTTCTGATATGTGCATACTAATGCTGGTTTTGTTATTTTTGTATGAATTAATCTGTTGATCCAAAAATCATGAAAAATTTTGTACATGTTCTATGAAATGTGTAGTTTTTATGAAAAATATTATATGTGCATGTTTCTGTATTTTGTTTTGCAGTAAAAATTATGCCTCTTAATTCTTGAATAAGGATTCAATGATTTTTATAAAATCAAGTTTAACTCCAAAAATGCTGAAATTTTTTTTGTGCACTGTTTGGATCATAACCAATCTGTGTACCGAGTTTGAACTAATTTGAGCATAGTTTGCTTCACAATTTAATTTCTGGCTAATTAAATTGCTTTCTTTATGCATAAACAATGTTGTGAAACATAAAACCTAAGTTTCTTTGATAGATTTAAAGGTTAAGATAAGTGAATTATCTTGATTTGCTGCTTGATGCAGGCAAGTGTCATTCATGTAAACCATGTATGTTTATACAAATTGGCTTTGTTGGTTTGCAACGGTACCGATGGAAAGCTGTTGCAAAATAAATGTTTATAGCTTAGAAAATTTCTATCTTTACCATGATCATGACATGAGCATCTCATCAAGCATGCACTCTGTTATCGTGTAGCTTTCGAAGTGGTCAATTGTCTGGACGAGGTTGGTCCAGGGAGTTCGAAGTGTCCTGTTGATCCAGAATATCAGGAGTTTCTGACTTTTTCGATCAACGAAGGCAAGCCCCGGTTCATTTAACCGTTTCCTTGGATTTACAATTACACTTACTTTCGATAACATGATGCATTAGATGTTTATCAAATAAATGTTTTAAACCTGTTGATGCATGATCAACCTTGTTATCGATATATTATTCCTTGATACCTGCTTTATGCAACTGATAGAAATGCTTAGCCTTGCTTTATGAAGCTTTTGGTAGATGTTTTCGATACTTATTGTTTTGGAATGATATTGAGAAAGAAAGATGGTTAAGACCAGACGGGCACATGCATCGAACCTTGGTTGGTGTAGGGTGACCAGGATGTGTCGGATTAGGGTTAACCGTTGTTGGCCTGCTAGATTGAGAAACTGTGAAGTACCGATCATATGCTAGGTAAGCCCTACCTTGGTGGTTCTTAAATGAGAATGGCTAATCGCGCACTGGGAGTGGAGAGATGGCAGGAGTACTAGCTACCCTCGTGGGTTAAAGTCCCGGATTGGAGGTGTACAAGCACTCTCGGGTGGCGCGGACCCGTCTTGTTTGGAGGATCCGAGGTTGGGGTTGGTATATGTGTGATCACGGGTCTACATATATCGTATGATCATGGAAAACTCCCAGATCTGGTTGAATCAGTTCGAATCGTCATGCTCCTCGGTTAAGGAGACTCAATCTTTCGACCCACATCGTAGAATAAAAGGGAACTTGCTGAAGAAAGAAGGATAATGATATTTCATTAATATTCATTTTCAGTTCTTACCAAGTACTTAAATGATTAAGTAAAAATTTGGATCTAGAACTACTTTAGTAAGCTTTTATGCAAATGAAAAATAATGTTGAGCCTACCCAAGACCGCATATCTGTTCCTTCTCTTCTCTTGTCGGGTAAGCCTTGTTGAGTACCTTTGTACTCAGGGTTTGTTAATCCCCTGTTGCAGGTGACGTTCACGAGCAGCCCTGCTTTGAGGCCTGTTGTGTGACCGTCATTGAGGAGGACGTGTCCAGAGAGGAGTAATGCAACCCTTAGGCGGGGTTGTTTGTGTGAAATACTGTTTTATTAATGTTGTCTCCACTACCTAGGATAAAGTTTGAAACTATGGTTTGTAATAACGACGCAAGTTTGAACAACTGGTTTGTAAAACGTATGGTGTAATACTTCCACACTTTATCTCCGATGTATATTATTTGTGAAATGTTGTAATACTGCAATGACTCTTGCAATGATCCTGGGAATGTAAGGAAACGTGGATGAGTCGGGTTACCCGATGACACGTGGTGGGTCTTTTGGGTTATTGGGCACCGTGTATGGCTGTCCGAGGTCTATAGGACAAGAACAGGTACACGTGGGCCTTATTAATCCAGGAGGTTCCGTCACAGAAGGCTATGCAGAAGCAATTAGAAGCTTAAGGCAACAGTTTCGGTCATACGCTACACAGCTCAAGTTTAACTCATAGTGCAATGAGAAACAGTCTCGAAACTGTGATGTGCTGACAAGCAATCCCATCTCGATCTTTCCAATTCACTTAACTTGGTTCAAAATTAAAGCAGCATATGAACATACCAAGCAAGTGAATGACTCAGAACTAGAGACATAGCAACCTAGCATATATGAAAAACACAAGTGATTTCAGCACATTCTACACATGCTAGTTGCATATCTCAACGGTGAACATTTTCAAGTTTTATGTTGATTAAGCAAAATTCACCATTCAAAAAATAGCTCAGCTCACAACATGTATCAGTGATCAGAAAGAGCATAAGCTATAAGCATCAGTAAATAGCATCGGAGCATACACTAAGTAAAGCATAGTCACATTCTAAGGATTATATAGATGAAGCTTGGAATGTAAATATGCAAGATGAAATGCAAAGATGCATGAAGAAATCAAAAGAAGGAAAAAGAGTCAGTCTATAGAACAAGAACCAAAATGTTTCCCCCAACTAAAAGGGGAAACACACACCAAGCTCACCTCTCAACCTAGCAAAAGTTGATTGGTGCAAAGGCTTGGTGAAAATATCAGCCAACTGATGATGAGTATCGACATGGCGAAGGTCGATATCACCCTTCTCATAGTGGTCTCGCAGAAAATGAAAGCGCACATCAATGTGTTTGGTCTTTGAGTGCAGCACGGGGTTCTTAGCAACGCTAATCGCACTCGTGCTGTCACAAAGCAAAGGAACACGAGAAAAGCTCAGACCAAAATCATGCAAAGTGGCCATCATCCAGACTAACTGGCAACAGCAGCTAGCCGCAGCAACATACTCAGCCTCCGTGGTAGACTGGGTGACACTAGACTGCTTGCGAGAAGACAACGAAACAAGAGAAGAACCAATAAACTGGCAAGTCCCAGAAGTGGACTTGCGATCAATGCGACAACCAGCAAAATCGGCATCGGAATAACCACAAAGGGAGAGGGTGGAGGAAGCAGAATACCAAATCCCAAATTCTGGAGTGAAGGATAAGTACCTCATAATGCGCTTGACTGCCTGACGGTGCGAGGTGCGCGGCGGCGACTGAAATCGCGCGCAAAGACACACTGCGAACTGAATGTCCTGGCGTGTCGCCGTCAGGTACAGCAGCGACCCGATCATACTCCGGTACTCCTTCTGGTCTACAGCTTCTCCCTCCTTGTCCGCATCCAGGGTCGTCGTAGTCGACATGGGTGTTGGAAGAGGCTTGGCCTCACCCATATCAAACTTCTTCAAGATGTCCTTGGTATACTTACCCTGGTGCACGAACGTCCCTTCCCGGGATTGCTTGATTTGCAACCCGAGGAAAAACGTCAACTCACTCATCATACTCATCTCAAACTCCCTGCTCATAGTGTCTGCAAACTTGGAAACCAAAGCGTGAGAAGAACCACCGAAAATGATATCATCCACGTAAATCTGGACCAAGAGAGTATCATTGCCTTGCTTAAGGAGAAAAAGTGTTTTATCCACACATCCCATTTTAAAACCCTTAGCAAGCAAAAAGGTTTTCAACCTATCATACCAGGCTCTAGGGGCTTGTTTCAAACCATACAAAGCTTTGTGAAGTTTAAAAACATGGTTTGGAAACTTGGGATTTTTGAAACCGGGGGGTTGTCTCACATACACCTCCTCTTCTATGTAGCCGTTTAAGAAGGCACTCTTGACATCCATTTGAAAAAGTTTAAACCCTTTGGATGCAGCAAAAGCCAAGAGTATCCTAATAGCCTCCAATCGAGCTACAGAAGCAAAAGTCTCCTCATAGTCTATTCCCTCCTTCTGACTATACCCCTGGGCTACAAGTCTGGCCTTGTTTCTCACAACATGGCCATCCTCTCCTTGTTTGTTTTTGAAAACTCATTTTGTCCCAATTGGGTGACACTCAGAGGGAGGAGAAACTAGAACCCAAACCCGATTTCTTTCAAAATTTTCTAACTTCTCATGCATGGCATTGACCCAATCTGGATCCGTCAAAGCGTGTCCAACATCTCAGGGTTCAAGATTAGCAACAAATGCAGAATGAGCAAAGTGAGAGATTTGCCTAGACCGAGGGACGCGATCGTTGATGTCGCCGATCATCTGTTGAGGCGGGTGCTGGCGCTGAATGTGTCGTGGCGCCTCCCTTGCCGAAGTGGCCTCCCCCTCAACACCAGCTGGTGCCTCCTCGGGTACGAGCGGTACAACCCGAGGTGGCAGATCACATGGCCCCCATGTAGTAGAGGAAGAAAGGTCGGGGCCGCGTGCAGTCGTGGTCGAAGTTGACCCACTAGGAGCAACAGGTGGAGGAAGTGCTGGATCGTCCATACCTTCAGCACCCTCGTCCTCGTCATCAAAAAGAGGTTCACCAACCTCATGATCACCTGGACGCTCAAAACGAGAAGAAGGACAAACCATGGTCTCGTCGAAAGTGACATCGGATGTCTCCATGACTCGGTTAGTGTCTAGGTTAAGTACACGATAAGCACGAGTATGAGCGCCATAACCCAAAAACAAATCGTCAGAAGATCGAGACTCAAATTTGTCCAGGTTGCCTTTCTTGAGTATAAAACAGTGGCAACCAAAAACTCTAAAATAACTCACCTTGGGTAGTTTTCCAAAACGCAACTCATAAGAAGTCTTTTTCAAGAAAGCTCGGAGAAAAATGCGATTGGAAATATAGCATGCAGTGCTCATAGCTTCGGCCCAATATCGCCTACGAGTCCTATGCTTATCGAGCATCGTCCTGGCCATTTCTACAAGGGTCCGATTCTTCCTCTCAACAACACCATTTTGGGGTGGTGTGTGTTGAAGCTCACTAAGTGTCATATTCTTAGCATCAACAAGGTCATATAATGCAACACAAGGTCCTAAAATCAACCAAAAACCTTTTATAAACTAACGATTTCCACTTGTCCTTGAGTTTTATTTGAATGTAGGAAATTATAGGATTTTTGAGCAAAATGACCAAATGGACCCACCAGGAAGCAAGCCCACTTGCCTGGGCTCACTTTGGGCCAAGGAGGGGTGGCGCCCGCCACCCCTAGCTGGCGGCCGCCAGGGGGGAGAAGCCCAAACTCCCCCCTGCCACGTCACTGATCCAGGGGACTCACTCCACGCTCATTTGCAGCCGTTGCTCACCTAAGTCGGTTCATCCAAGGGCTAAGAAGCAGTGTCACATGGATCAAGGCCTAATTACCCATGTGACGGTTATTGGACAACCCTAACCGAACCCTAACCAACTTGGAGGACCTCCTGGATGCCGTTGGTGAAGAGGCAGTGGATCCAAGGTCCAGGGGGGTGGCGCCCGCCACCTAGGGCTGGCGCCCGCCACCACACTCACCCCCCTGACCTAACCCTAGGTCCCTAGGCTATAAATAAGACCCCCTGTAACACCGCTGGTATTTAAAAATGTAATTAACCTAACATGTCATCATCTTTAGTCATTAATCATTCTTGCCATGCATTTATGTTTGCCTAATACTTGTTCTGCATTTACCATTTTCTGAGGTGGCTTGTGTAGTGATCTCTTTTTCAAAAACCCGAAAGGCCCAAATCTTCCTATAGGGGCAAAATGGTAATTTAACCTCTGTGTCTAGCTTTGTGTAAATCTTGTTCAGTTGAGTGTCTTGATGTTTTGTTGTGTTGATCAAAGTTCAAAATCAAAAATAGAATTTAAATTCCTTTTAAAAAAACCCCAAATTTCCAAACTCTAGTTTTACCCCTCTTTCTCTAATTCAAAAACTATTCAAAATTTGAAGTTAGTCCAATTAGTAAAGTTGTAGATCTTGCCAAGAGAAACAACTTTGGTGTTTACAAATTTTCAAGTTTCAATATAAAATCAAAAGTAATTTTGAATTTATTCAAATCCCAAAAGTGTCCCCTTTTCAAATTTCTAATGTGATTCAAAAACTATTTGGATTTTGAAAATATTCATTTTGACAAAGTTGTAGATCTATTTTTTCTACACAACTTTGGTATTTTGAGTTTTTGCTGTTCAGTTCAAAATTTGGAAGTATTTTGCAAAAGACAGAATTCAATTTCCAAAACCAACCCTAGACCCTACTGTTCGTCTTCAACCTAGAGCCAGGGGGGCCCGGCCATGGCCGCCTCGCCGGCGCTGCGTGCGCCACGCGCCTGGCAGCCGCTCGCCTGCTCCCGACCTGCCGCCCTCGACCGCGTGATCATTTCGCCCCCGCACGCGCAAGAGCTGACTTTGCCCCGTCCCCCTCCGACCCCTGCGCGTCGCCGCCGCGTGGCCGTCGCCGGCGAGCCCAGCGCCCGGGTCCCAAACTGAGTTCCCGTCCTTCTTCATCATGCGATCGATAGCACGCGCCACGGGCATTCTTATCCACCCCCGCGCGCTCCCTGCCTGCCCCTGGCCGCGACTATAAAAGGCCCGCCGGCCGGCCGGAACTCCTCACTCCCTCTGCCACCGCCGCGAGCTCGTTCCAGTGCCTCCCTCGCTCAACCATCTAGCCCAGCAGCTCCGCCTTGAGCTCGCGAAGCTTCCCAGCACTTCATCTCCACCTCTATCGCCTCCTATCGCCCGGCGTAACCCCGTCTTCCCAAACTCCGGCGAAGGACCGGTGAGCTCAGGTTTGAGAAATACTCACTCCTCGGCCATGTTCTTCCTTCCCCGACCCCTGTTTCATCTCCCTCGTCTCCTTGCGATTCTAACCGCGCCATTGTGACCTCGTGTGGTGCGCAGGACCACCGGAACACCGCCGCGACGCGGATTCGTCCGCCGTCGAGCCCTGCTCCGTCGACCTCCCTGCTCGGCCCGCCCTCTCGCCTCGCCACCGCCCGTCACCGACCGCCGGTGAGCTCCTGATTCCTCTCCTACCCATGGTTTCGCCCGCAGACCCTTGTCGTGGCCGGAACAACGCCGCGCCGCCGTCGGTCGAGCGCCGGCGAGCGGGGGAAGAAGCACAGTGCTTCTTTCCTTTTTCTGTTTTATTTTATATATAAATGAATAGTGTTCCCTTTTTCATCTTTTTGTATGAATTTCTGTATTGCTCTAAAAATTCTGAAAATTTTTCGGTAGACTCTTTATACCTTGCAGTATTTTAGAAAAATAAGAAACTTTAACGTTTTGCAAAAATTGGAAAATGAAAAATCCTCCTTTTAATTAAGAAATGGATGGTTTTAAATTTTTAGAAAATGATGTATAGCTCCAAAAATTATGAGATAAATTTTTATGTGCTAGTTATGTCATTCTTAGTCTCTGGTAGAATTTTGAGGCCTTTTGGAGCAAGTTGATTTTTGAGTATTTATTTTAATTGTCAAATAGTGCCTTTTGTTAATTAAATGTTTGGTTTTGTTAGGCACCTTAATGATCTCCAAAAATTATGAAATTTGTTTTGTCATCTATTTATACCATAATGAACTTATGAGTTTAATTGGGTAAATTTTGGAGCAACTGCATAAAATGACCTTTTTAAATAATTAGGAAAAATAGAAAAGCAATTAGGGTTCATGTTGTATGCCCCGTGATGTGACTTTTGGGATTGTTTGCTGTTCATAGACCCCCACCCAACTGGTCTATGATGATTGTGATGCCATGCAATGACTTGTGCTTAGGTCGGGTAAATGATGCTTAATAGGTTTGATTAATCTTGCTTAGGGGTAAAGATAAGTAACTTTATGTCCATACTAGAAGTTACTTTCGCGATGGAAAGTTGTACTCTAGAATCAGTGGAATTGTCCTATGCTTTATCGTTCATGGCAGCATCCTCATAAGCATACATCATTGCATCCGTGTAGTGACCGAAGGAGAAGGCGTCAAAGTCAAGGCAGCCGCTGACGAACCTACCCCCGAGGTGACCCCGAGCTCCGACACCTGCACTGCCGACCCCGAGCCTGCCCTTTTTGCTCTTCAAGGCAAGCCCCGGTGCATTTTAACCCTTCCTTGTTTTTATAAAAGTTTACTTAAAATGCCTTTGAGTTAAACTACTGCATTAGGTTATAGGAGTTGTGTGATGACCTATTGCCTGCACTATTTACCTCCACCAGAAGATCCACCTACCTTGTTTTAAAAACTACTTGCAAAATGCTTAGTGATGCTATACAATAGATTTGCAATAAAAATGCCAATTTCAAAAGTGTGATCACTTAAAGAATTTTATTGGAATTTGGCTTTACTCCCCGACTGTGGGCTAAGTATCTGATCCGTACCTAGTCAACAGCGAGGCGAGGTTGTCCAAGCGTACGGTGCCGTCATGTTGTAGTTCGGGACTCAACAGTTGACACCGACCGGGACAGGGTTGAAAAACCGACAGGACTGTCACGCTTGGGTGAGATATAACCAAGGTACGGTTCCTGGCAGAAAAATTAGGGACCATCCGTATGGGGGCCTGCTGGCCAAGACTTGCAACTATTCACATACTTCGGAAAGCTCTGGCTCCGAGGACTCCTTAATTGGGACCGACAACCGCGCACTGGGAGTGGCGAGATGGCAGAAGTAGCTTGTACCCATGTGGTCATCGTACCTGGATATGAGTGGTGTACTGTACTTCCGGGTGGCGTAGGACTGGTCCAATCTTGGGGAAATCGTGGTAGACGAGTTGGCATATGCAAGCTTGGATGCTACATATGCAGTGTGGATAGGGATCCTCAGCTGAGTATTATTTATCCGGATTAACGTTGCTCCTCGGTTATGGAGACTTGGTCACTGACTGTCAGCGAATAGTGGTTCTCAACTAGGTATGTTTTTGAAAGGTAAAATGAATCATGAACAATGAAGAATTAAGAAATACCTGAATCTTTCCAAAAATAGCACGAGGGTTACAAAATGTTTTTCTGCAAAATACTTGGTCTTGCTTAAGCCTTACCTTGACTACCCTAAGCCTCTCATCCCTGAGTCTTCCTCCTTTTTCTTTAGTCGGGTAAGTCTTGTTGAGTACCTCCAGTACTCAGGGTTTGTTACCCATGCTGCACGTATGACTGAGTCCCCGATGTGTCTTGCGCCCTGCTGCATGACCATCGTCCAGGAAGATGCCGATGAGGCCGATGAATAATTGTGCACCCTCGGGCTGGGTGATTGCAAGTATCTTTATTTTGTTGAACTTCGCTACGTTGCCTATTTCTATTATCCGAACCTGGTTTGTAATAACTGCATCTTTAATCTTATTTGGAACCTCGGTTTGTAAAACTAATGTTATTTAAGTCTTCCGCTCTGTATTCCGATGTTATTTGTAAAAGTATCCAGTGCTGTAACCGAATGGTGAGATGATCCTGCGGACGATGGGCGCTGATGCAGCCCGGTGACGAACTGTCTTGGTCACATGGGACATAGGATCGGCTGTCAGAGGCTGACAGGGACCTGTGGGCCATGGGATTAGGACCGTTCCGTCACAGAGTGGTATCGGAGCATCTCACTATAACATTGTAGTGTTCTTGCGAAAACTTCAAAAGATCTTTGAGTCCAAACAAACTAAACTTGACTATTTTGGGTCCAAATTGCTTCTCTCATCTTGTCCTGTATATGGCAACACTAGTTAGCGAGACAACTTGTTTTAAGCCCTAAGTACCTTATTTAATTGCATTGCCTTGTTCCGTAGGAACGATTCATGCATCATGTCATATTCACTTAAGTTAATATAATAACTTCCTCTCTAAGTTCGTTGGGATAGTATGCCTTTACCTTTTCTTGCTAGCCTTTCCACTCCTCATCCAACTTACCTTATCCAGACATGGCTCGTATCAAGCTGACTGCTCGCAAGTCGACTGGACCCAATGGTGTGCCACGCCACCAACTGGCACCACGCACTGGAGAAGAGACTGACGAAGCCTCCAACGGTCGTCGCTTTCCCCGTCGCACCCGCAAACACCTAAAGGAGGAGATCAAGAATCTGAAGGCTGAGCTGGAGAACTTGGAGCATGACTTCTACCACTCACGTCTGGAGTTCTATGAGGCCCGAGCCTCCCTGGAGCAGGCCAACCGGAACGTGATTCACGCCATCCAGCAGCGCGATGCCACTTGGGTTCGCGAGGACGTCACCAGAGCCGAGCTTCACGGACTGCGGCAGTACACAACTCAGATTGAACAGTTCAATGATATGCTTCATGAGGAGGTACACCAGCTGTACAACCAACTCCACCCCGTGGTTCCCCCGGTTGTCGAGGACCCTGAGGACGGAGTAGTGGAAGAGCCGGACGTGGAGCAAGAGCCAGGCATGAACGAGGAGATTGAACCTGCCGAAGACATCCACGCCGAAGACGAGGACGAGGAGGTTGAGCCTGAGCTCATTCTCGAGGAAGACGACGACGATGACATGATCATCATCGATGAGGATTAGACTCGTTGTTAGAGGATGGAGATCCCGTGTGTCTGTACCACCTGCTTACCTAAACCCTTAGTCTAGGTTTGGGAGCGCTAGTCTGTCTTTTGTTATGTCGGGTCTGTATCTTTCTTTTCGTACCTTCTCCCCTTATCAGTCTGTTGTTATCTGTCAGTCATCTTTATCAATCATCTACCTTTGTATCAGTGAAGTTTTTCAGTCAGTTGTTTTTAGAACTTAATCAATGGATGCTAAGTTCCAAGTTACTTAACAGATGCCTGTGAACACTCGCACTGGAGCTGGAAGTTCTCAGGAGGCCGACCTTCCAAACCCTCCACTTGTACCTGCTACGCTAGCAGAGGCCATCGCAGCCTTGGCAGCCACTACTAACCTAATGGCTCAAAACCAGGGGCAGCCGAACAATGGTCACCGTGGTCGTCGCAACAACAACCTCATCAACAACGAGACCACATATGTGGATTTCATCGAAACCCGTCCACCGGTCTTTACCAAGGCCGATGAACCCCTCAAAGCTGATGATTGGCTCCGCACCATGGAGCAGAAGTTTGGTCTTCTCCACTGCACCGACACCCAGAAGCCCTGGTTCGCTTCTCAGCAGCTTCATGGTCCAGCAAGCGCTTGGTATGCCAACCTGTTGGCCGCCCAGCCAGAAGGCCACCAATTGACCTGGGAAGAGTTCCGCATGGCTTTCCGTGCACACCACATCCCCTCTGGAGTGATGAAAATGAAACTTGATCAGTTCCTGGCACTGCAGCAGAAGGACTCCACAGTGATGCAGTACGTGGGTTAGTTCAATCACCTTAGCCAGTATGCCTCGGAGTACGTCAACACAGACGAGAAGAAGAGGGACTGTTTCCTTAGGGGACTGCACCCCAAGATCCGCAGAAGTATGTCCAATAACCTGACCGGCTCGTATCATGATGCCGTTGACCGGGCTGTTGCTTTTGAGGAGAGCAATCGCCAGTACCAAGAGAAAAAGAAGAAGAAGAAAGCAGGATCTAGCAGTTTCTCTGGCAGTCACAAGCGCCAGAGGGTCATTTATCACCCTAGCCACCACCAAAATCGCCCACCTTACCCCCACCAGCAAGTGGTCGTCCGTACTGCGGCCACCACCCACAACGCCAACCAACAAAGTGCCACGCAGCCGAACTCCCCAGGTGTTTGTATCACCACCCCACAAACCGCTTACAACCATCCCTGCTACAACTGCGACCAGACTGGCCACTAGGCTCGTGAGTGCCCAAAGCCCAAGAGGTATGCTCAGAACGCTCAGAAGGGTCCTGGAGGACCTCAGCAGCAGCAGCATGCTCAGAAAGGCAAGGTTGTCAAGAAGCACGGACAAGTCTACTACACCACTGTCAGCGACATCCCAGAAGGGGAGCCCGTCATGATCGGTAGGTTTCCCGTTGCCAATCATCCCGCAGTTGTGCTGTTTGATTCCGGTGCATCGCATTCCTTCATCAGTCGTACATTTGTCTTTGAGCATGGGATATCAATTGGGGAATTGAAAGAAAATTTCTGCATATTTTCGCCTGGAGGGCGTATAAGTACTAAAGAGGTAATTCGTAATATACCAGTGATGTTGGGGGAACATGTATTTCCTACCACCATGATAGTGCTTCGTGATCAGGAAATAGATGTCATTTTAGGCATGAATTGGATGTGCCAGTATAAAGCCATGATGGACATCCTGAATAGGGTTGTGAGAGTGGACATTCCTAATAGTACCTCCAAGCTCCTTCTCTAACTCCCAATGCCTCCGAAACCAGCAGTCACGCAATTGAATACCACCTATGTTCAGGAGACCAAAGACATCCCCGTGGTCTGTGAATTTCCTGATGTTTTTCCAGAGGACTTACCTGGCCTACCTCCTGACCGTGATGTTGAGTTTGCCATAGAGCTTAAGCCCGGGACTGCTCCTATATCCCGCAGAGCTTATCGAATGCCTCCTAGAGAGTTGGCAGAGCTAAAAATCCAGTTACAAGAGTTGCTGGATAAGGGTTTCATTCGCCCAAGTTCATCCCCTTGGGGCTGTCCTGCAATCTTTGTGAAGAAGAAAGACAAGAGTCTCAGATTATGCATTGATTATCGCCCACTCAACGAAGTCACCATCAAAAATAAATATCCCTTGCCTCGAATTGACCTTCTTTTTGACCAACTAGCTGGAGCCAGAGTATTCTCCAAGATTGACCTCAGATCTGGCTTCCACCAAATAAAAATACGTCCCGAAGACATTCCTAAAACAGCTTTCACTACTAGATACGGCCTATATGAGTACCTGGTCATGTCCTTCGGTTTGACCAACGCCCCTGCCCACTTCATGTACCTCATGAACTCCGTATTCATGTCGGAGCTTGATAAATTTGTGGTCGTGTTCATTGACGACATTCTTGTCTACTCAAAAACCTCTGAAGAACATGTCGAACACCTTCGTATCATTCTATCCCGCCTCAGAGATCATCAGCTTTATGCCAAGTTCAGTAAATGTGAGTTCTGGTTAGATCAGATACAGTTCCTTGGTCATGTCCTATCCGCTGAAGGTGTGTCAGTCGATCCCGGAAAGGTGGCAGACATTCTGGATTGGAAGCCACCTACCACTGTTCACGAAGTCCGCAGCTTCATGGGAATGGCTGGATATTATCGCCGTTTCATCCCAGATTTCTCCAGAATCGCCAAGCCTATCACCGAGTTATTAAAGAATTCTGTGAAGTTTGTCTGGTCGCCAGCCTGTGAGCAGGCCTTTCAAACATTGAAGAAACGGTTAACCACGTCACCAGTGCTAGCCCAGCCAAACATCAAAAAGCCCTTTGATGTCTACTGTGATGCATCTGGTACTGGTTTGGGCTGTGTTTTGATGCAAGAGGGTCGAGTGATCGCGTATGCCTCCCGGCAGCTTAAGCGACATGAAGAGAATTATACAACCCATGATCCTGAGTTAGCAGCTGTGGTGCATGCCTTAAAGATCTGGCGCCATTATTTGTTGGGCAGTACCTGCAATGTGTACACTGATCACAAGAGTCTGAAGTATATCTTCACTCAAGAAGAATTGAATATGAGGCAGAGAAGGTGGCTTGAGTTAATTAAAGACTATGATCTCGAAGTACATTACCATCCGGGTAAGGCGAATGTGGTCGCCGATGCGCTCAGTCGCAAGCCATACTACAACTGTCTGGTGATGAAACCCTATGATTCTTCCCTGTGTTATGAGCTGGAAAAGCTGGGTATTGAAATGGTTCCACAGGGAACTCTAAATAATATCAGGATAGAAACCCCTATCAGGGAACAGATCATCACTGCACAGAGAGATAACCCTGGAATCAAGCACATCATCGAAAGGGTCCGAGCCGGAAGAGCTGATTGTTTCAGGATTGATAATGCAGGAGTAGTTTGGTTCAAGAACCGACTGGTAGTTCCCAAAATGCCTGAGTTGAGGCAGTTAATCCTTGATGAAGCACACTTGACTAGATTCTCCATCCACCCCGGCAGCAACAAGATGTACCAGGACTTGAGGCAGAGATTCTGGTGGACAAAGATGAAGATTGAGATCACCCGGTATGTCGCTCGATGTGATACTTGCCAGAGGGTCAAAGCTGTGCACATGAAGCCCGGAGGAGAATTGCAACCTTTACCTGTACCTGCTTGGAAATGGGACGATATCAGTATGGATTTTATCAATGGGCTACCCAAAACACCAAGGGGTTTTGATTCCATCTGGGTGATCGTGGATCGCCTCACTAAACAAGCTCACTTCCTGCCAGTCAAAACCAGCTACACCGTCCCCACTTACGCCACTTTGTACAAGAACAACATAGTAAAACTCCATGGCATACCCAAGACCATTACCTCTGATCGTGGTACCCAGTTCGTCGCAAAATTCTGGAAAGCATTCCATACCTCACTTGGAACCAAACTCTTGCATAACATAGCATATCATCCACAAACGGATGGACAAACTGAGCGAGTCAACCAAGTGTTAGAGGACATGTTGAGAGCCTGCGTGCTCACCTTCGCAGATACTTGGGATGAGTGTTTGCCCTTGGCAGAATTCTCATATAATAACAGTTACCAAGAAAGCATTAAAATGGCACCCTTTGAAGCACTGTATGGTCGCCATTGTCGTACACCTCTCAGTTAGTCTGAACCTGGAGAAAGGGAATTCTTTGGAGTTGACCTAGTAAAAGATATGGAAGAAAAAGTCAAGCAGATACAAGAGAATATGAAAATTGCGCAGTCTCGACAGAAGAGCTATGCGGACAAAAGACGTCGACCTCTGAAGTTCCAGATCGGGGATTATGTGTACCTGAAGGTCTCACCCACTAAAGGAGTTACTCGTTTTGGAGTCAAAGGGAAGTTAGCACCCCGCTATATTGGTCCGTTTGAGATTCTAGAACGTTGTGGCGCGGTAGCTTACAAGCTAAGATTGCCCGATCATCTTTCTGTGGTCCATAATGTGTTTCACGTCTCCCAACTCAAGAAGTGTCTCCGAGTACCCGAACATGTGGTGGAAGTTGAAGGTGTTGAGTTAGAACCTGATCTGTCATACTCCGAGCATCCAGTTTGCGTGTTGGATTACAAGGATCGTGTTACCCGGAGGACTACCACAAGATGGTACAAGATCCAGTGGAACCAACACTCTGAAGAAGAAGCCACTTGGGAATCAGAAGACTTCTTAGCAAAGAACTATCCTGACTTTCTCGATACTCTGTAGATGTAAAGTTTTGTCTTTGTCCTTCATAAGACGCAGAATCTCGGGGCGAGATTTCTTTTAGGGAGGAAGGCTGTAACACCGCTGGTATTTAAAAATGTAATTAACCTGACATGTCATCATCTTTAGTCATTAATCATTCTTGCCATGCATTTATGTTTGCCTAATACTTGTTCTGCATTTACCATTTTCTGAGGTGGCTTGTGTAGTGATCTCTTTTTCAAAAACCTGAAAGGCCCAAATCTTCCTATAGGGGCAAAATGGTAATTTCACCTCTGTGTCTAGCTTTGTGTAAATCTTGTTCAGTTGAGTGTCTTGATGTTTTGTTGTGTTGATCAAAGTTCAAAATCAAAAATAGAATTTAAATTCTTTTTAAAAAAACCCCAAATTTCCAAACTCTAGTTTTACCCCTCTTTCTCTAATTCAAAAACTATTCAAAATTTGAAGTTAGTCCAATTAGCAAAGTTGTAGATCTTGCCAAGAGAAACATTTTTGGTGTTTACAAATTTTCAAGTTTCAATATAAAATCAAAAGTAATTTTGAATTTATTCAAATCCCAAAAGTGTCCCCTTTTCAAATTTCTAATGTGATTCAAAAACTATTTGGATTTTGAAAATATTCATTTTGACAAAGTTGTAGATCTCTTTTTTCTACACAACTTCGGTATTTTGAGTTTTTGCTGTTCAGTTCAAAATTTGGAAGTATTTTGCAAAAGACAGAATTCAATTTCCAAAACCAACCCTAGACCCTACTGTTCGTCTTCAACCTAGAGCCAGGGGGGCCCGGCCATGGCCGCCTCGCCGGCGCCGCGTGCGCCACGCGCCTGGCAGCCGCTCGCCTGCTCCCGACCTGCCGCCCTCGACCGCGTGATCATTTCGCCCCCGCACGCGCAAGAGCTGACTTTGCCCCGTCCCCCTCCGACCCCTGCGCGTCGCCGCCGCGTGGCCGTCGCCGGCGAGCCCAGCGCCCGGGTCCCAAACTGAGTTCCCATCCTTCTTCATTATGCGATCGATAGCACGCGCCACGGGCATTCTTATCCACCCCCGCGCGCTCCCTGCCTGCCCCTGGCCGCGACTATAAAACGCCCGCCGGCCGGCCGGAACTCCTCACTCCCTCTGCCACCGCCGCGAGCTCGTTCCAGTGCCTCCCTCGCTCAACCATCTAGCCACCAGCTCCGCCTTGAGCTCGCGAAGCTTCCCAGCACTTCATCTCCACCTATACCGCCTCCAATCGCCCGGCGTAACCCCGTCTTCCCAAACTCCGGCGAAGGACCGGTGAGCTCGGGTTTGAGAAATACTCACTCCTCGGCCATGTTCTTCCTTCCCCGACCCCTGTTTCATCTCCCTCGTCTCCTTGCGATTCTAACCGCGCCATTGTGACCTCGTGTGGTGCGCAGGACCGCCGGAACACCGCCGCGACGCGGATTCGTCCGCCGTCGAGCCCTGCTCCGTCGACCTCCCTGCTCCGCCCGCCCTCTCGCCTCGCCACCGCCCGTCACCGACCGCCGGTGAGCTCCTGATTCCTCCCCTACCCTTGGTTTCGCCCGCAGACCCTTGCCGTGGCCGGAACAACGCCGCGCCGCCGTCGGTCGAGCGCCGGCGAGCGGGGGAAGAAGCACAGTGCTTCTTTCCTTTTTCTGTTTTATTTTATATATAAATGAATAGTGTTCCCTTTTTCATCTTTTTGTATGAATTTCTGTATTGCTCTAAAAATTCTGAAAATTTTTCGGTAGACTCTTTATACCTTGCAGTATTTTAGAAAAATAAGAAACTTTACCTTTTTGCAAAAATTGGAAAATGAAAAATCCTCCTTTTAATTAAGAAATGGATGGTTTTAGATTTTTAGAAAATCATGTATAGCTTCAAAAATTATGAGATAAACTTTTATGTGCTAGTTATGTCATTCTTAGTCTCTGGTAGAATTTTGAGGCATTTTGGAGCAAGTTGATTTTTGAGTATTTATTTTAATTGTCAAATAGTGCCTTTTGTTAATTAAATGTTTGGTTTTGTTAGGCACCTTAATGATCTCCAAAAATTATGAAATTTGTTTTGTCATCTATTTATACCATAATGAACTTATGAGTTTAATTGGGTAAATTTTGGAGCAACTGCATAAAATGACCTTTTTAAATAATTAGGAAAAATAGAAAAGCAATTAGGGTTCATGTTGTATGCCCCGTGATGTGACTTTTGGGATTGTTTGCTGTTCATAGACCCCCACCCAACTGGTCTATGATGATTGTGATGCCATGCAATGACTTGTGCTTAGGTCGGGTAAATGATGCTTAATAGGTTTGATTAATCTTGCTTAGGGGTAAAGATAAGTAACTTTATGTCCATACTAGAAGTTACTTTCGCGATGGAAAGTTGTACTCTAGAATCAGTGGAATTGTCCTATGCTTTATCGTTCATGGCAGCATCCTCATAAGCATACATCATTGCATCCGTGTAGTGACCGAAGGAGAAGGCATCAAAGTCAAGGCAGCCGCTGACGAACCTACCCCCGAGGTGACCCCGAGCTCCGACACCTGCACTGCCGACCCCGAGCCTGCCCTTTTTGCTCTTCAAGGCAAGCCCCGGTGCATTTTAACCCTTCCTTGTTTTTATAAAAGTTTACTTAAAATGCCTTTGAGTTAAACTACTGCATTAGGTTATAGGAGTTGTGTGATGACCTATTGCCTGCACTATTTACCTCCACCAGAAGATCCACCTACCTTATTTTAAAAACTACTTGCAAAATGCTTAGTGATGCTATATAATAGATTTGCAATAAAAATGCCAATTTCAAAAGTGTGATCACTTAAAGAATTTTATGGGAATTTGGCTTTACTCCCCGACTGTGGGCTAAGTATCTGATCCGTACCTAGTCAACAGCGAGGCGAGGTTGTCCAAGCGTACGGTGCCGTCATGTTGTAGTCCGGGACTCAACAGTTGACACGGACCGGGACAGGGTTGAAAAACCGACAGGACTGTCACGCTTGGGTGAGATATAACCAAGGTACGGTTCCTGGCAGAAAAATTAGGGACCATCCGTATGGGGGCCTGCTGGCCAAGACTTGCAACTATTCACATACTTCGGAAAGCTCTGGCTCCGAGGACTCCTTAATTGGGACCGACAATCGCGCACTGGGAGTGGCGAGATGGCGGAAGTAGCTTGTACCCACGTGGTCGTCGTACCTGGATATGAGTGGTGTACTGTACTTCCGGGTGGCGTAGGACCGGTCCAATCTTGGGGAAATCGTAGTAGACGAGTTGGCATATGCAAGCTTGGATGCTACATATGCAGTGTGGATAGGGATCCTCAGCTGAGTATTATTTATCCAGATTAACGTTGCTCCTCGGTTATGGAGACTTGGTCACTGACTGTCAGCGGAGAGTGGTTGTCAACTAGGTATGTTTTTGAAAGGTAAAATGAATCATGAACAATGAAGAATTGAGAAATACTTGAATCTTTCCAAAAATAGCACGAGCGTTACAAAATGTTTTTCTGCAAAATACTTGGTCTTGCTTAAGCCTTACCTTGACTACCCTAAGCCTCTCATCCCTGAGTCTTCCTCCTTTTTCTTTAGTCGGGTAAGTCTTGTTGAGTACCCCCAGTACTCAGGGTTTGTTACCCATGCTGCAGGTATGACTGAGTCCCCGATGTGTCTTGCGCCCTGCTGCATGACCATCGTCCAGGAAGAGGCCGATGAGGCCGATGAATAATTGTGCACCCTCGGGCTGGGTGATTGCAAGTATCTTTATTTTGTTGAACTCCGCTACGTTGCCTATTTCTATTATCCGAACCTGGTTTGTAATAACTACACCTTTAATCTTATTTGGAACCTCGGTTTGTAAAACTAATGTTATTTAAGTCTTCCGCTCTGTATTCCGATGTTATTTGTAAAAGTATCCAGTGTTGTAACCGAATGGTGAGATGATCCTGCGGACGATGGGCGCTGATGCAGCCCGGTGACGAACTGTCTTGGTCACATGGGACATAGGATCGGCTGTCAGAGGCTGACAGGGACCTGTGGGCCATGGGATTAGGACCGTTCCGTCACAACCCCCTAGCTCATTTGTACTCAGACCTCACCTCATTAGTCCCACTCTCTTGTAAGCGAAGCTCTGGTGAAGGAACACTCTAGTTGAGAGACTTAGAGTGAGAGCGAGAGTGTAGAAGAGAAGAGCTGGAGTTGTAATAGAGGATCTTCCAAGTCTCTGGTATAATTCCAAGTCTTCCTTCATTTATCTTAGTGTTCTTCTACTTTCAACATTTACTTTAAGTTCTTTACTTATTGTTCTTGTTGAGTGCTTTCGATCATAGATAACTTAGTATTTAGTCTATATCTAGTTTGGGTTCTTGGCTGAGTAATCAGTGCTCTAGTTTTGGACGCAAGATTAGAGTAGTATATATTAGTGTAAGTGCGGTGCTTAGACTAGTTATACCTTAGTTTGTGGCTAGCCCCCCGGATATCTGTGGTAGCAAATAGGTGGTGACAGCCCTGGGAGCCTTGAATTCCACCACGTAGTTGGGTTAGTTCTTAAATCATAAACCTCGTTGTGCACGTCTGAGGTAAATAGTCCAGAGGGTGTGTACGGTTCGAAGAACTAGATAGAACCTTTATTGCTAAGTTAGTTGTGATCGTAAGTGTGTAGGAAAACATTAATCTGTTCATCGGCCAGACCCCGCCGATTTAGGTTAGTAGTAGTTAGTCTTTCTTTCTTTTTAGTAGTAGTAGAAACCAATCCCCATTCACACATTTCAATCAACCCTGCTAGAATCACTAGTTGTTCATAGCGGTCCTAGTGTTAGTTCTGCCATAGTAGCTTCCCTGTGGAAATAAATACGATACTCGGTTACTCCCGGGTGAAGTGCTACAATAGACCTATTCTGTGCGCTTGCGGAACCTACCAATAGTCATACGAATAGTTAGTTATACTTCTTACATTAAGAAGTACCAACAAACCTTTCTGGCGCCGTTGCCAGGGACAGATTTCATAGTCTAGTCCTAGTGATGACGTTAGCAAGAGTCAAAAGCATTTCTGGCGCCATTGCCGGGGAAGCAATTGGCTAGAATTAATTCTTTGTGATTTCTATTGAATTAACCCCCGTAGTTCTAGCGGGTATATATTGTTCGTTGTTTGTGATCGTTCAAGTAGTCATGGCTGGATTTAACCTTCCGAGCGACTATCAAGAAGATCCTGAGGCCATTCTTAGGAGAGCAAGGGCTAATCTCACTCCTCCGCGGAAGAACCTGGAGCTTCGTGAGAGGAGTTCGTCAAGACAAGAATCCCAGTCAAAAGTGACTGACGAACCAAGCTGCTCCAACGATCAATCAACATCGACATCGACCAAAACACTCTGTGAGTATTCCATGCCCACTCTTGCTCACATTCCAGTGTTACCTTCTACTAGTAATGTAGATTTTGAGCTTAAACCTCACTTAATACGTATGGCTCAAGCTATCGCATTTAATGGCAAACCTTCCGAGGATGCCAATGCTCACCTCCGGAATTTTCTGGAGATATGTAGTACAATTTCTGTGCAGGGAGTTTCGCAGGACGCCATCAGACTTCGTCTTTTTCCATTTTCATTAGTGGAAAAAGCGAAGCAGTGGTTCCTCTTCAACTCTGGCCACCTGCTGACGCGGGTGAGATGCGCGGATCAATTCCTCAACAAGTTCTGCCCAATAAGTCGAACTATTCTTGTCCGTAGCAAGATTTCCAACTTTGGACAGGGAGACGAAGAAACAATCACTGAAGCTTGGGAGAGACTACAAGAGTATGTTGAATACTGTCCTCACCATGGTATGCAAGACTGACACTTGATCCAGAGCTTCTACAATGGACTCCAGCAAGAATCTCGACAACACATCGATGCTGCCGCCGGAGGTGCATACCTCTCTCTCACTGTAGAGAAGGCAACCAAATTGATCGAGACAATGGTGGCAAATCAAGGATGGACAGAAAAACGTGCTAGAGGTATGTCTGAAATTAAGCAAGCTGATCCTGTTACCCTGCAAACTTTGATAAAAACGTGCTAGAGAGCAAAGGATAAATGAGAAGAGAGATCGTGCTGCAAAGGAGTACTACACCAAGCAAAGAGCCGCTTCGTCAAGTGAAGGTCAAGCAGAAATTAAGAAAGAGGATGCCAAATCCCTTCTTAATAATGGTGGCTACGGAGAACCTCCAATTCCAATGATCCAACAATGGAATAATAAAGGTATGCCTCAAACCTCCGTATTTAATTCTCCTATTGGAAAATTAGTTTCTAATCAAGGTAGAATTAATGATAGCATAAATAATAAATTGATTGAACATGATAAAATGTTAGAAGGAATTTATGCTAAACTGAAAGATTTTTCTGAAGCATTTAAGGAATAAATTAATTTTAATAAGAGATTAGAGCAAAAAGTAGATAACACTAAATCTCAAATTAAATACTATGAGGAGGTAAAAGTTGTAACCACGAGAGGTGGTAAATCCACTCGTGATCCCCCTCATCCTAATTTAGTTCCTAGTAGTAATGCTGCTACAAAGAAAAATATCGTTAATGTTGAAGATGACGAAGAAGAGGAGACCCCAGCTGAACCTTCATCCAAGGTACGAACTGCTCCTCATGAATTCTATGATACACATGTATTACCTTTTCCAGATCGAAATAGAAATCCGACGGAAGACGACCAATTCAAGAAATTCGTCGAGGTAATTCAAAAATTATATATACATGTGCCATTTATTGACGCTATGCAGGTTCTAGCTTATGTAAAATATTTGAGAGACATGCTCAATAAGAAGAAACCAATTCCAAGCAGGGATGTGGTTAAATTGACCGAAGATTGCAGTGCAGTCATTTTAAACCAATTCCCAGAAAAGAAGAAGGACCCAGGAAACCCAACGATCGCATGTTCAATTGGAGAGCAGCACTTCGAGCATGCACTCTGTGATCTGGGAGCAAGCGTCAGCGTCATGCCCAAGGTAATATATGATAAACTAAATCATCATACCTTGTCCCCTACTTCTATGTGTTTGCAGCTTACCGATCAATCGCTCCGATATCCCGCGGGAATAGCAGAGAATATTCCGGTGAAAATCCGGAATCTCTTTGTCCCGGTGGATTCCTTGGTTCTGGATATTAATCCCGACCACCGGACGCCATTGATCTTGGGACGGCCATTTCTGAGCACTGCAAAAGCCACCATTGATGTAGGAGCTGGAGAAATTCAGCTCCACATCAGTGGAAAGGAGGAGAAATTCGAGTTCACACCGCGACCGGAAAAACACCCGACATCAAGGTTCATCGGTGCCTACATTCATCCACAACCACCGTGAAGAGCCAGCTTTGGGGAGGACCCCGTCAACGAGGTAAGTATCACTACCATCTTTATTTCTGTCAGTTTTATTTTCAGTAATTTAAATTTGAGTTTTATCTTAGTTAATTTGCAGTTAAAAAAAATATAATAATAAATAAATAGCAATAAATGAAACGCTCTCATCGTAAGTCTTTCTAATAAATAAAAATGTATGCCATGCATTAGAGTTATCATGGGAAAACGTATGCTAGAACTAAACTTGAGACATGAGCATTAGACTAAGTAAAGGAGAAGTAAGTTTCTACTTTGACTTGAGCGAGTCAAGTTTGTGGAGTTGTTATTTTGAAAAAAAAAATTAAAAAAACTTGCTCTAAGTACTTCTGTGGCAAAGAAAGTCCTACCAAAGCCAAATAAATTTTACTCTTAGAGTAGGAGCTTCTACTTGCTGCATGTTAGTGTTGAGCTAGTTAGACTTTTGTTGATAGTCATGGTAGAGAAACTTGTCATATCTTTAGACCAAGGAATTCACTTGCACCCACCTATATAGTGCTATTCTTACACTGAGAATACGCACACAACATGCCTTTATTTCCATTCATTGTTAGGAATACTCCATGGCGAAATATCATGCTCCATAATGAAATCTCAGGGACATGGCTATAATCATTCATTCAAAAAAAAAGAGCAAGTGCTCTAGAAAGAAAAGAATATTCAAAAGAGCAAGTGCTCTAGAAAGAAAATTCAAAAGAGCAAGTGCTCTAGAAAAAAAAGAGAATATCCGAAAGAGCAAATGCTCTCATTCATAGCCATGATCCCACAAATGAGATAGAAAGCAGAAATGCCATGAAAGTAGTAGCCACAATAAATACCACACACTTGCACATTCCTGGTCTGAACCTATGACTTGTTGCTCCTTTGCTCCATTTGTCTAACTTGGCAAAATTATGCTAGCATTGCATGCTCACTTTTATCCTACCCATTAAACCCCACATAAAGTCTTAGTGAGAGGATAATTCTTCCATTTCCACATACAAATATGAGTGATTGAGTGAGCCACAGAAGTTACTAAGCATGCTTTCTTTCGAACAAAACTTGCAAAAACTCCACATATCTTGACTAGCAAAATAGGCAAGGGAAAGACAAACCTTCTTTCTTGCTGGTCTTTTGTTCTAATCTTGAGTGCAGGGAAGGCTACCAATTCCATGATGATGAAAATAATATGGGCATACACAACAAAAACACAGAGTTTCCAAGATTATTTAAGTTCATGCTTGCTCGAGGACGAGCAAGAGGTAAACTTGGGGGAGCTTGTTGACGCTCACTAAGTGTCATATTCTTAGCATCAACAAGGTCATATAATGCAACACAAGGGCCTAAAATCAACCAAAAACCTTTTATAAACTAACGATTTCCACTTGTCCTTGAGTTTTATTTGAATGTAGGAAATTGCAGGGTTTTGAGCAAAATGACCAAATGGACCCACCAGGAAGCAAGCCCACTTGCCTGGGCTCACTTTGGGCCAAGGAGGGGTGGCGCCCGCCACCCCTAGCTGGCGGCCGCCAGGGGGGAGAAGCCCAAACTCCCCCCTGCCACGTCACTGATCTAGGGGAATCACTCCACGCTCATTTGCAGTCGTTGCTCACCTAAGTCGGTTCATCCAAGGGCTAAGAAGCAGTGTCACATGGATCAAGGCCTAATTACCCATGTGACGGTTATTGGACAACCCTAACCGAACCCTAACCGACTTCGAGGACCTCCTGGATGTCGTTGGTGAAGAGGCAGTGGATCCAAGGGCCAGGGGGTGGCGCCCGCCACCTAGGGCTGGCGCCTGCCACCACACTCACCCCCCTGACCTAACCCTAGATCCCTAGGCTATAAATAAGACCCCCCTAGATCATTTGTACTCAGACCTCACCTCATTAGTCCCACTCTCTTGTAAGCGAAGCTCTGGTGAAGGAACACTCTAGTTGAGAGACTTAGAGTGAGAGCGAGAGTGTAGAAGAGAAGAGCTGGAGTTGTAATAGAGGATCTTCCAAGTCTCTGGTATAATTCCAAGTCTTCCTTCATTTATCTTAGTGTTCTTCTACTTTCAACATTTACTTTAAGTTCTTTACTTATTGTTCTTGTTGAGTGCTTTCGATCATAGATAACTTAGTATTTAGTCTATATCTAGTTTGGGTTCTTCGCTGAGTAATCAGTGCTCTAGTTTTGGAGGCAAGATTAGAGTAGTATATATTAGTGTAAGCGCGGTTCTTAGACTAGTTATACCTTAGTTTGTGGCTAGCCCCCCGGATAGCTGTGGTAGCAAACAGGTGGTGACAGCCCTGGGAGCCTTGAATTCCACCACGTAGTTGGGTTAGTTCTTAAATCATAAACCTCGTTGTGCACGTCTGAGGTAAATAGTCTAGAGGGTGTGTACGGTTCGAAGAACTAGATAGAACCTTTATTGCTAAGTTAGTTGTGATCGTAAGTGTGTAGGAAAACATTAATCTGTTCATCGGCTAGACCCCGTCGATTTAGGTTAGTAGTAGTTAGTCTTTCTTTCTTTTTAGTAGTAGTAGAAACCAATTCCCATTCACACATTTTGATCAACCCTGCTAGAATCACTAGTTGTTCATAGCGGTCCTAGTGTTAGTTCTGCCATAGTAGCTTCCCTGTGGAAATAAATACGATACTCGGTTACTCCCGGGTGAAGTGCTAGAGTAGACTTATTCTGTGCGCTTGCGGAACCTACCAATAGTCATACGAATAGTTAGTTATACTTCTTACATTAAGAAGTACCAACAAACCTTTCTGGCGCCGTTGCCAGGGATAGATTTCATAGTCTAATCCTAGTGACGACGTTAGCAAGAGTCAACAGTGTGTAGGGAGAAGAAAACTGATGCTCCAAACCCAAAGAGTTACAAAACTTCTCAAAATCCGAATTCTTGAATTCGGAACCATTATCACTCCTAATAGCTCGCATCGAGTTCAAAGGGAACTCGTTCTGAAGACGCAAAATCAGATTGCGAGCAAAGGAGAAAGTCTCAGTTTTCTCAGCCAAAAAGAAAACCCATGAATATCTCGAAAAGTCCTCGACAACAACAAGCACATACCACTTCCCCCCAACCGAGCTCACCCGAGCCGGACCAACAAGGTCCATGTGCAAAAGCTCTCCAGGGCGCTTAGTCATGACCTGAGTCACTGGATGGTGGGGAGCGGCAACCATCTTCCCATGTCTACAAGAATGGCAAACAAGATCCTTCTCCATGGATAACTTGGGCAATCCTCGGATTAGGCCAAGTGAACTAAGTCTTGCAAGCAAGTCGAGGCTCAAATGTCCTAGTCTCCTATGCCACTTCCAAAGGTCAGAGGAGGAAGGTTCAGCCACAAGACAACGAGAAATGCCAAAAGACTCCAAGAAATCCGCACGAAAGACTTTCCCAAAGGGCGAAATCACGCAAACAAGATTGCCCCGAGGATCCAAAATACGACTGAGATTCGGCTTAAAACGAATCTCATTGTCGTCATCAAAGAGTTGCAAAATAGAAAGAAGGTTAAAATGCAAGTTAGAAACAAGAGCAACATCGTGCAACACAAAGTGCTCATTAACCCGCACAGACCCTCGAGACAACACCTTAACTTGCTATTGTCGCCGAAGGTGATATACTCCTTTCCAGTGACCGGACTAAGATTGGAGAGCCACTTGGCGTTTCCGGTCATGTGCCTCGAACACCCGGAATCCACCAACCAAACATTCTCCAATCATTTTACCTACATCAATAAAAAGACATAGGGTGAGCATACGGTCCAACACTGGGGTTAGTGAAGTAGGGAGAATACCAGTGTTGGGCCGGCTGCTCAAAAGAACGGTTAGCAGAAAAACCATTCCTAGCACGCCTATAGGAAGAGCGATCACCACGTAGAGGAAAACGTGGTCCGCTAAGGGAAGAGCGTCCATCGCGATACTCAAAACGCGGTGAGGGAAAATGCTCAACTACAAAACCACCGCCACGGGGTCCATAGCCCACAACTGTAGGCTCCCGCCGGGCACGCTCTCTTCGCAGCCTAGGCCTAGGAACTTGAAGTTTCGGACCTCTAGGCCTAGCAGCACGCCTCTAAACGTTCGGCGCATGTACATCATGGAACGGATGGTACATGTCCAGGTTGTTCATCTCTTTTGCACGACGCGCCTCTCTCTTGCGCCGAAAGCAAAACTCACTCAAGTGTCCATCTCTCCCACAGTGCTCACAATGGTACCTCACCGCTCTCATAGGGGGTTGTTGGTACTCACGGTAGTGGGTGTGGATCACTTTGCCCTTCTGTGGCATAAGTTCCTCCTGGATGGGTGGCATGGTGTCCAGCTTGTTCTTGAGATGGTTTGGTTTGGGAGTCCAAGATTGTTTCTTTGGTGGAGCTCTTAGAGGTTCAACAAAGACCCCATCCTTCGTGTTGGGCTTGAGAGGCTCTTTGGGTAGAATCTTGGTAAGCTTGGGAGTAGTGGCGGAGTTGGGCTTCTCACATGGGTTCAAACCACTCGACTCTCTAATCTTGCCGAAAGATGAAACATCAACACCCGGAGTAAAACCTACACCTGGATCTCCAGCAGCTCGCTTGAATTGGGAGATCATCATCCCGAGCTGTGGTTCACCGCTAGACACCCATGACAAGATGGTCCGAAGGTATGTGTTTTCCTCCTCGGTTTGCATCTTGTCATGCTTCACATTAGCGATCTCCATTTCCAAACCCTAACAAAGAACACACCTAGCCACACATGTGCTACCCGAGTTGGCCTCTTCAAGAGACACAATCTTGGCATTCTTCTCTGCCAACTCAGATTGCAAGCCCGCACAGGACTTGCACGCACCCAACAGCAAAGATCTAGCTTTCAGCTCATCCACCTCTCCTACCAACACAGCATACTTGCTTCTCAAAGTGAGAAGATCAGTCATGTGTGTGGTGCACATCTCACACTCAACCTCCTCAGACATGACTACAGTGGACTTGGCAAACTCAAGCTCCTTCACCATATCCTCCCATTTCTGCCTAAACTCCTTGCGCTCTCTAGCAGCACGCCTAAGCAACTTATCCTGACTAAGGAGTGTGGCAGTAAGTTTCTCGACCTCAACAGAAAGCTCATAAGGGGTCTAAGATACCTGGAAGGTGTCATCGTCGTCGTCGTCATTCCGAGGGGTGTCCTCCAGCTCGCCGTCGACCTCCTTGTCGAGGGCCATGGTGCAGAAGCCCTCGTCGTTGGTGAAGATGCAGAGGCCGTTCAGCTTGTCCTCGATCCTCTTCTTCTTCTCGGACTCGTCGTCGCTTGAGGCAGCGGAGTCGTCATCCGAGTTGTCGACGTCGCTGAGCGTGGCGAAGAACGCACGCTGCTCAGCCTGGGCCTTCTACAAGTACTTCGTCTTGATGTACTCCTTGTCGAAGCCGCCCTTCCGCTTGTGCTTCGCGGGGACGTACTTCTCCTTGCGCTTGCCGGAGTCATACTTGTGCCCATGATCCGCCTTGCCGAATACTTGCTTGTTCTTCTTCGGGCAATTGGCGATGAAGTGGTTGGGGTCACCGCACTCGAAGCATCCCGAGCGTCCTCCTCCGCGGCGACGGTTCATGCGGTTGTTGTGGAACTGCGAGAACCGGTTGGCGAGCAAGGCCAACTCGTCATTCCCCATGAACTCAAGCTGCTCCTCTGTGACAGATAGAAGTGAAGACAAAGCAAAGCCTCCAGAGGAGTTAGTAGAAGAGCCAGAAAGCAAAGCCATCGACGGGCCAGAAGGATTTTCATAAGAAGCCCTCGCCATGGCATCAATCTCACTGGACATGAGCTTACTGAAGAGCTCGTCGCACATGAGGGTCTCATAGTTAGGCGATTCGATGATCGCCTGAACCTTGGAATCCCACACCGACCGATCGAGAGTATGCAAAAGCTTCAAAGCTCTCTCATGATCGTCGAACGGCAACAGGTCCTTGTTAGCCCTCATCCTGTTGACAATCACCTGAAAGCGAGCGAATAAACTCTCTATGCTCTCGCCAGGCATATGTCGAAAGTTCTCGTACTCTCGCTTGTGCGACTCGTAGAGACGGGTTTTGACTTGAGAGGTTCCCTCATGGAAACGCATGAGGGATGCCCAAATCTCCCGAGCCGTAGCGAGGTGAGAAACACGATTAAACTCTGTCATGCTCAAGCATGAGAAAAGAGCATTACGGGCTCGGCTATTGGCATTGTGATCATTGATCTGATGCTGAGTCACACGTGCAGCCAAGACCACGTAATCGGCAGAGTTGCAAATATCCCAGATGGAAGCACCCATACTCTGCAGATAGGCCGACATGCGTATCTTCCAATACGCATAGTTCGTCCCATCGAAAAATGGCGGTTTGCCCACGCCGTGATCCATGTCGCCTTCGGTGGATCTAGAACCGGCTAAGGTGGAAGATCCTTAACCTGCTCCGATACCAATTGAAGGACCGAGAATGCAATAGCAAGGCGACCAGAGGGGGGGTGAATGGGAGCACAAAAATTTCTCTTGAAACTTTGGCCTTTTGTTCCCAAAATCAACCCCGAAAGCTTCGATCAAAAACCGTGATGCCCACGACCCTTGGAAGAGGGTGGATGATCCCTAGGATCACAGCGAGGCACCACAAAGCAAGAACGAACCACACGCCAAAAACACCAACACAAGTTCGACCCTCAAAAACCAAGTCCCAAGCGTAGATAGACGGCTAGGTCGAGAGATCCCCAAATACCTATGCTAACAAGTAGCAAAGATACCTAGATAGGTTCCTTGATCAACCCTAGGGCCAAACGAGAAGTCCAGAACCAAGCGAAGAAGCCGGGAGAGCAAACGCACTAAACTGCAACAAGCAGTCGAATCCCGGACTGTCCGGCCCTGGGGTCCCGGACTGTCCGCGGCTACTGCGAACTGTCCGCCAGCCGATCCCGGAATGTCCGCTGGCTAAAAACGCAAAACAACACAGCCGCTGCAAGTCTCCTGGACAGTCCCGGACTGTCCGCGGTTTATACCGGCGGACTGTCCGCCGGTCAACCGAGACCCAAACAGCAGAGACTCGCGACCACTGCTCTTGCCAAATCCCCGATGCACGGACTATCCGCGGGAGGAATGGCGGACTGTCCGCGACATCCCAGTGAGGGCGATTTCGGTCGCCCCTCACACAACTCTTCCCAAATCCGAATCAAAACTCAATCCCACGTTCCCAAACTTGGAGAAGATGATCACGAGGTAGTTAGGAGACTATCCCCAAAAGATCATCCGCTCAAATCAACTCAAACACCGGGAAATCAAAAGGGGAGGAGTATGAACGAAAAAGCACCACGAAAACGAAATCAACCCGATCTACTTGTTCATGAGGAGTTAGATGAATTCCTTCGGTGGAAATGATCCCCTCACTATAAAGAACAAGTTGATTCAAACGGATTTTTCAAACGAAGAACGCGAAGAACACGAACAAAACGCGAATCAAGTCATCGATCTGCAACCGTGTGGCTACCACACGCTACAACAGTGAGATTACGGTCTCACTTCCTCAAAATCTCCAGTACGCACAGGTATGGTTCTCTGCGGATCTCAGCTAGCTACAGCAGGGGATTGGGAGAGCCGGAAACCCTAGAAGCAAAGAGCAAATGACTGAGATAGAATGGGAGGAGGGTGTCTCCCTCTACTTATCCTAATTCTAATTCATACTCTACCCCACAACTAATTGCAGAGCGAACCAGCTAAACCCTAGGGTTATTCTGGACCAACTCGTGGTAGGTGGTGATCCGACGGCCACGCCCGCACAACTGGTAGCGTTGCCTCGACGCAACCTCACCGATTGTCGCCACGTGCCGCCTCTGCTCTGCTTGTCCTTTCCTGGACGTCGCACCCCCGGTTTTGTGGCCCAAACCGGGATACCAGCCTTTACAGCCTACCCCCGGTTTTGAGGCCCAAACCGGGAAACCAGCCATCCGTGGCCTGAGTTTTGAGACCCAAACTCAGCAAACCCGCAGCACCCAGGTTTTGAGGCCCAAACCTGGAAACCATCCTCACCCCAAGTTTTGTGGCCAAACTCGGAAACCATCCGTGCCCAGGTTTTGAGGCCCAAACCTGGAAATCGTCCACTCGGTGGTTTTTCTATGGCTCAACCACCAAACAGAGCCGTAGAGGGGATGCACCGCCCGTGCACCCCGTCCACCCGCAAGTCTTCGCTCATCGCTGTCCCAGGCTGTCAGCCACCACAGCTGATCCTCAGGCCACCGGTCCCTCAGTCCAAGCCTCACGTCCGCCCTTCGCCACTCTCGGTCCATCGGCACGACACGTCTCTACTTGACCTTCACCTTGCCTTTGATCACTGTATCCGTGCTCGACACCTGCACAACACAAGCCAAAGAACATGTGCATTATCCCACTTGACAATCACTCATCACTCAGAGACTCGGCATACACCCATGTGTCCGCACAAGTATAAAAGGTGAACTACCCCTTACCAAGTTCAATCATCATGCAATGGAATGAAGCATAAACTTGTGTTATTTTCAAAATTTTATCGCAAATTGCAGCGGTATTAACACAAGTTCATATTAAAGCATGTGATTGCGAGAGGTTGAAAGCATGGTCATTGTCTAACTTTTCAACCGGGCTAAGCCTATGCAAGAAAAGCAATCGGAAGCTTAAAGCACCGGTTTCGGTCTTACACTACATGGCTCAAGTTTAACTCAAATGTGCAATGAGAAACAGTCTCGATACCGTGAGGTGTTGACACATGCCATCCCATCTCGATCTTTTCATTTCACTTATACTTGGATCAAATTTTAAGCACAAGGTAAATATGAACAATCCAAGCAAGTGAATGACTTAGTGCAAGAGACATAGCAACCTAGCATACAAAAGATAGCACAAGTGATCTCAACACATCCTACCCATGCTAGTTGCCAATCTCAATGGCGAACAAATTAAAGGTTTCATAGTTGATTAAACAAGTTCACCATTTGCAAAAATAGCTTAGCTCATAACATGTATCAAGTGATCAAAAAGAGCCTAAGCTACAAGCATCATCATGAATAAGCAGGGCATACCAAAAAGAGCATAGTCTCATTTTCATTACTGTATACATGAAGCTCTAAAATGCAAGATGTACATGATGAAATGCATGCAAAAGCTAGTCTAACAAAAACAAAGCAAAACTAGCCTAAAAAGGAAAACCCAAAACAAAAGGGTATCGGAGAAGTCCAACTAAGATACAACAAGCAAAATGCTTCCCAAACAAAAAGGGAAACACACACCAAACTCACAAGCGAAGAGCCAAGAAATGCTCAAGCAAACAGCCAGCAAAATCCACATCGGAAAGACCACACGGCAGAAAGAGGTCGAAGAAGAAGAGTACCAAAACCCAAACTCAGAAGTGTGTCAGAGGTACCTCATGAAGCGCATGACCACCTACTGGTGTGATACTCAAGGGGACGCCTGAATCTTCTGAACTCCGGGGCACCTGCCTCGCCAAAGTCGTCTCCCCCTCGCCTGATGCTGTCGCTCCCACAATGCTGCTAGTGCTCGCTGGAGAGCTGCTCGAACGGAACCCCAAGTCGTGGAAGAAGTGAGATCGGGTCCGTGAGCCGAAATGCTCTCTCCAGGCTCCTGTTCTCCTGCACACTCAAAAGCAGAAGAAAACACAAGGCATTGTCTCGTCTAGTGTGACCTCAAGGTCTCCACGAAAATGGTTAGTCACATAATAAGCATAAGGTGAACTCTCAACAAAAAGAGATCTACCTATGAATGATACCGCAAGGAGATCTGAACTCAAACTAGTCAAGACTACCATGCAACACGATAAAGCACCATATAGCAAAATGCAGCCTAAAGACATGATCAACTCAAACACAGCCTAAACCTCAACACATGCTACAATGCAAGATAATGATAGCAATAGATCCAAAAGCATGTAACATGATAAAAATTGTGGAAAGGCTAGTGCTCAAACTAATCATATCAACAGGATACATGTAGCTAACTAAAACTAGCACCTGAAAAGTGACACCTAATGAACATCATACCTTTACAAGTAAAGCTCATGGAGAAATACGATAAAACATGGCATAATGTTCATGAGGATCACCAACTAGCATGAAAAGTGGTTATTCCACAAAAACTATACACAAGGCTAGCATGACATGATATACAAGATAGCACATGCTAGACCAAAACAAAACATGATACAAAAGAAAAATGTACACGTAAGAACTATACAAGTGAGCACATGAAAGACCATCTCATACCACAGGAAATAGATCATGGATGTACAAGGTATGAGTGTATATGAAATCTCACCAGGCTATAAAAGCCTCTTTGGAGGCAATTCTAAGCGGGATGCAGAGAACCATCAAAACTTGATCACATCTAAAAGACCAAGTTCCATTCGGCGCATGTTCTCCACCCCGCGTCCTCATATCTACACACAAGAGGACAAAGTAACCCGAGTCTTGGATCCCGAAGGGTTAGCAAGCATGTACTTGGGAACCCAAGACTTGGTCACAAATCTCAACTTATCTTGTGGGTTAGTATGATGCAAATGTTGGTTCAAATGCAATTTTGAAACACCCTTGGAAGCATTCCTCAAAAGGACAACTCGAGGAGAAGAACGAGTCGTACCACGGGAAAAGAGGCAAACATCTTCCAAGGTTTTTGTAGAAGAACCAATAGAAGCACCATGAAAAGCATGACGTGGACCAAGAGAAGAAGCACTAGAAGCATGTCCATGACCATGACCTATCCCACTAGAAAAGGAGTCATAAAACCCATCAACAAAGAGGGGCTTCTTACTAGGAGCACAAGCGTTCATACCATGAGAAGGGCTATTAACCACCAACTTCCTAGAAGAGCGAGCTTGGCGCAAGCGTTTGGCACGCCGATAGCAAAAGCTTTCTTGATGCCCATCTCTCTCACAAAAAGAGCAATGGTACAAAGGCCTATCGGAAGGCACACCATTCTCCGACAAGTGAGAAGTCCCTTGGGTCTTAGAACAAGAAGCATCAACGTTCAACTTGGTGCCATTACTAGGAGCACACGTACCATGGGAAAGGCTACGTGGCTTCCTAAAAGCCTTAGCTCGAATACGTCACTCGTGCTTGACACGGCGAAAACAAAAATCGAATGAGTGTCTATCCTTCTTGCAAAAGGTGCAATGGTAAACCAGATTGGGAGCACGAGTCCCAAAAATATGAGAAGCACCCTTGTCAAGAGAAGTCCCTTGGACATCACTTGAAGAATCAGCAAGGTTAGGAGTAGCTATGAAAGAGCTATCCGAAACCTTGACACTAATGCCACCGTCAAAAGACTCACGCGCAACACAAGAACTCAACTCCGGTTGCAAAGATGCAAACTTAGAAATATCAACATCGGAGTTGGAAGAAAAGCGTGACTCAAAAGACTTAGCACAAAGACTCTTGCATCTTTTGGCTAAAACCTCATTTTCAAACATGAGGCGATCACAAGTACCACATGGAGCATTTTTAAGATTTTCCATCTCCTCTCTAATGCACTCGACATATGTGGTACGCAAGAGTTCAATCTCCTTTTCAAGGTTGGCACTCATATCATTGTGCTAAACCAACTTGGCGCTCATATCATCGCGCATTTGCTTCAAAACCAAAACTTCTTTTTCTAAATCAATGCATGATGTGCAAATGAAATCGGTGGAAGAAACATCACCATTCACATCAAGCAAAGAATCATGAATATCACTAGAAGCATGGCAAGCATTTTTATTCAAAGAGAATGAGCTACAAGGCTTAGCATTTATCTCAACTATTTTAGCCCTAGCATGCTCAAGTTCATCTACACATGTGGTGTGAGTCAATTTTAATGTGTTGATTTCAGCAAGCAAAGACTCACAAGAAACACATGGTACAACAGCTTTTGACCTAAGCAAGGCTATTTCAGATTTAGCAAGAACAAGATCCTTGCGCAAGTCAAAGCATACAAGACATGGTATGGAGGCATTTGATTTCAACATTTCATTTTCAGATTTTAAGCTAGCAAGAGAAAAGCATAGCTCATCATTCTTCCTAACCAAGTCAACACAGGAGGTGCAAGGCAAAGATGCACTAGACTTCCAATGAAAAAGACCACATTTTAACCTAGTGATGGAGCAATTCAACTTCTCAATCTTTCTATGCAAGGTATCACAAAGCTCATCATATCTAACATTATCATCACAACAAGCTTCAAAACGTTGGGACAAAGCCCCAAGACTAGCAACAAGTGTACCTTTCTTGGCCTTGCCAAGTTCACATACAAGATCCTCCGTCGAATGCTCATCATCTCCAAGAAAGTCCAGCAAAGCCTCCACCTCACGTTCCGTCTCAAGAACCGCACTCCTCCTTGTTGCCAAAATGTCGTCCTCGGTCGCATGTCCAAGACTCAAACCTAAGGACAAAGACACACCGGAAGAAAAGCTTGGTGCCATCTCCAAAAGCACCATTAGTGTTAGCCAAACAAAAGCTTAAACACCTCGACGAACAAAGTCGGAATCACAACCGCTCTCAAAAGGTCGCCTTCGTGGATCTGGAACCGGTTAAGGTAGAGAGATCCTTAACTGGCTCTGATACCAATTGAAGGACCGAATTGGTGACCAGAGGGGGGGTGAAAGGGAGCCTCAAATTTCTTCTCGATAAACGATGGCCCTTGTCCTAGAAAATCACCCCAAAAGCGAAGACTCAAACAACCGGTGAGTTCATGACCTACGAATAGGTGGATACCCAAGGAGATGTCTTAGAGGTACAGCGGAACTACCGAAGATCCCCCAAAACAAAGCGCCAAAGCAACGGGGCAAAACTGCACAAGCAAGCTCCTAGAACAATCGAACCTCCGATAACGGAACGCCTCACTCCTATGGAGAAGAGGAAAGTGTTCGACCAAAACTACTTAGGCCCACTAATGGCAAAAGCACCTTGGAAAGATCCTTATGAAGTTAGGAAACTAACGCAATAGACGGATGTCAAATCGGAGCTCGAACGCAAAAGATATGGACGCTAGAACCAACAAAACTCCAAAAGCGGAACACTTAACTCCTATGGAGAAGAAGAAAGTGTCCAACCAAAAATACTTTGACCAATGGTGGAAAAAGTACTTTGGAATGATCCTTAATAAGTTAAGAAACCAACGCAACAAACGGATCTCAAATCGGAGCTCGTACGCAAAAGATACTAATGAAAACAGCAAAACTGTGCAGTGGCGGACTGTCCGCTAGTGAACCGCGGACTGTCCGCTATTGAACCCCGGACAGTCCGGAAATGAGTCCCAGACAGTCCGCCGTTCAAAAATGAAAACAGCGATCTCGCTGCCCGTGAACAGCCCCGACCCCCGGACAGTCCGGGGATAAGTCCCGGACAGTCCGCCACTGTCGAGAAAGCCCAAAAACAGCTCGGGACAAAACCAAAATCGATTGGATCTTCACCAAATCGAACGGGGCTGCAACCAAACTTCTCCCAAGTGTTCTTCTACGTGTTGGGAAGCTAATCCTAGGATATCATCGCTCCCAACCAACTAATCCATGAGAAATCGGAAGAACACTAGAAAAGGGGGAAGAACGAAGAACGAACGCGATTTCGACCCGATCTATGTGCTCATGAGGTTAGAGAAGAAATCCTTCAGTGGAAAGAAGGAGCTCAGGACATAGAATAATTTGATTCAAACGGAATCGCAAATCATTGCTCGGAGAGGGAGAACGAAGCAAATCTCCGGGGAGGGAAAAACCGAAACGCGAAGAACGAAAACGCGAATTCGATCCAAAATCGCAGCCAACAAGAGGAGGACGAATTTGATCCTTGGATTCAGCGAAATGGATGATTGATTAAGCACTCGGTGTCGGGCTACAAGCCACTCCTAGCAACACAAAGCTTGGATGGCGAAAAGCTCAAGAACAAGAGCCAACTCTCCTCTAACCCTAGCCTTCTCTCACAAGCACAAAATTAGAGAGACACCGTCCAAGGATGGCTGTCCAACACAGCCCCTTCATCTATATATAGGCGCACGTCCGAATGACACAAATGCCCTAATCATGAGGTACTAACCCAAATACCCCCTAGGGGTAAAGCCGTCAGTCTCGACAGTTTTCATTCGATGGCCACGCGCCTTCTCATCCTTCGCTTTGCCTCGACGCAAGCTCTAGGATCCCACCACATGCCGTCACCGTCGACCACCGCGCCTTCCACACCGATAGCTTCGCCGCAACGCAAGCCTCTCGGTGCCACCACGCGTCGACCGTTCCGTATAGGAACCTCCGCCCGGTTTTGAGGCCCAAACCGGTAAACCCGCCGGCCCAGGTTTTGAGGCCCAAACCTGGCAAACCGTCCACCCCGAGTTTTGAGGCCCAAACTCGGAAACCCGCGAGCCCAGGTTTTGAGGCCCAAACCTGGAAACCGTCCACCCCGAGTTTTGAGGCCCAAACTCGGAAACCGTCGAGGGTAGCTTTTTGAGGCTCAGCTACCGAACCCGCACCGTAGACGGGATGTGGTTCGCACACCCCGACCACCGGCACCGATGCCGATGCATGTCCAGCCTCCACGCGAGGCACAACGCCTTCTCCTTCCTTCTTGACTTGGCCGACGGCACTTGCGCCACACGCAAGCCCGTGTCCGACCTCCCGCCAAGTGCCACGACGCCATCGTCTTCCTCCCGACTCGGCCGATGCATCGCACATCCCCATGTGCTCCTGCTCGCCGATGCCACGTGCCAGCTACCACAGCTGGTCCTCTGGCCCTCCGGTCCGTCGGTCCAAGCCTCACATCCGCCCTTCACCGCTCTGGGTACAACGGCATGACACGTCCGCCGCACGGCACGCCCATCCTTCACCGCTCCCGGTCCGTCGGCACGGCACGTCTCTACTTGACCTTCACCTCGCCATCGACCACTGTCTCCGAGCTCCACACCTGCACATCAACACAGCCAAGAGACACATGTTTCACACGCACACCAACCCGGTAAACACACACAACTCCATGCCACCGGTTAGTCATAAACATTAAGCGCATAGCGAATAGTGACTCAACCGGGAAAAGCCTCAAACCTTCCTCATCAAAGTCAATCATTCATCATATATATTCTCAAAAGGCCGGCGTCCAATAGATCCTGCATCCCGATCTCCTTTATCCCCCGTTTTCCGCTTGTTGCGTTAAGCGATCAGTAGCGCGAGAGATCAGCAGCGTCCCTTTTCTCCTGCACGGTTTAGGGCAGCTCAGTCCTTCGTTCGAACGGAAATGACAAAAGTTCGACGAGACACAGTTTGGTTTGAGTGCTCTGGTGCTTCGTTTGTATACTTGTCAAACGAGCCGCATGACACGGTACCGGCATGGGCACGGCAGCTAGGCATGACTAACATACCGCGTGTGTCACCGTGTCGAAGTACTGGCCCAAGCACGGTGCTAAGAGAACTTAGTTGTACCGTGCCGCGCCACTAGACACAACGACACTGTAGTGCCCGTGCCGATAGCGGCACTAAATTGCAATGCACCTCAATTGACTCAGAAAAACGTGATATAGATCAATAGACTACAACAATTTCACTTTATCTAAAGATAGATCAAAATCATATTAAAAAACCAACTTCAAATCCACAGATTAACAAGAGCTAACAAAAACACATTTTATTAGAAGCTTTAGTGTAATGGTCTGTCTCATTAAAAATCTGTGTAGGTAAAATTCACCCCTGACAGGGAAAAAGAGTGCAACCTAGCTCTATCAAAGTTCATTGTGCTTACATCAAAGCCCACATGTCCAGAATATTACAGTCCCATTACATAAATCAACACAAAGACACTAATCAAGATAAAGTTCTTCAAATGCTTCTTCAAGCTCCTTGTCATCCACCATGTGTTGCCGCCTTGCTTCAGCAACCTTCCAATCTTTGATGCAGGTCAGCATCCCCACCATGTTTGACTTCAGCCTCCTCCGTTGCTCCTCGATCATCCTGCTAGTCATACTAAAAGTGGATTCTGAAGATATGATAGACACATGAACAATTAAAATATCTTTAGCCATGATTGATAACACTGGATATGTGAGTTTGTGCTGATGCCACCAGTTCAAGATGTTAACATTACCATTTAAGAAATAAGTTCAAAAATATTAGAAGTTGAAGAACTTGCAGCCTACATTAGAGTAGTTGCAGAGGTATCTGTAGCCATGCTTTAGAGTAGCAGGTAGAGGATACATACCACTAGAACCAACATCATCATCATCATTATCATAGATTTCATCTCAAGTAGACCTTTTCTTACCAGACAGGTTAGGAGGGGTTGAACTCCTCAACCTAATAGATTATATTTCTCCTCATACTTATTGTAAACATCAATAAGTCTAGCTCTAGTGCCAAGTTGGTAAGCAGTATAATCTGTATTAGTAAGGTTACCCAACCTCCTAAGCACTCTAGTGAAACCTTTTATTTTTACTCTATGGTCCAGGATGAATGCAAAATAATAAAGCAGAAGAAGAACTAAGATTCTCAATAAGTTTAGCATTATGTTCAGTGAAGTACGTATTTCACTATGTCTTTGGTGGTGGTTTGCCTAGAGACAGGAACATATTTAGGATTATGAGCAATTCTCATGTACTCAAAAGCATCAGTTTCACCAAGCTAGCAAGCAATCAAACCAGTTGAGTTCAAGCAACAATAAGACAGTACCCTAATTACATACTACCATCAAGATTAAAAGAGATTTGAGACTGAGACATGAGAGTTTTTTACGTCGCCTTGGGCAATTATCCCTATGCTAGGTGAGGTGAACGGTGCCACCACTAGAGAGAGCAGAATATTGCTTAGAGCAATGGATGCACTTAGCTCCATACCTGACCTTCTTACCATTAACAGTTTTGAAGAGCGTTTTGAAATCCAGCCACACTACAGAGTTAGAGGGACGAGAGCACTTGGCGCTGTTCTTGTCCTCTCCACCTTCCTGGACATTTGCTGCCTCACCTTCTTGATCGTTGCCGACATTGATGGGAGCCTGGACACTACGGCCAAACAACTCCTCAACGGCCTAGCGCAGGTCATCCTCATCGTCATCTCTGGTCAGGCCACACAACCGCCTCTCTTCATTGGTGCTGATCTCAACCGTGTTGCCGTCGTCGGAGCCAGCCATCTTCACTTGCCGATGGTCTGATTCCTCAACGGCTACACAAAGAAATGACTAGAGTCAGTACAAATCTAGGGTTAGGGTTATGGTTACCTTTGATGTCGGAGCACCAGAATCGCCGGCGATGTCGATGATGCACGGATTCGGCCCTCTAGTTCCTCAATGGACTGGAGTTGAGTGTAGATCTACAAAAAAGCCACAGTTAGAGAGAGAGAGAGAGAGAGTGCAAGAGAGAGAGAGAGAGAGAGAGAGAGAGACGAGAGCGGTACAAATGGCTTACCTAACATTCGGAGCACCATAGCAGCCAACATCCAGCGAGGTTGACGACGGGCACAAAGACAACAAGGAGAGGACTATGCTACATCGACATTGCGAGATCAAGAAGAGGGGTGTGCTATGTCGTGCCATGTGCCAGTGCCGGCCACCGGTGGCTCAAGAGGCCACCGAAGAGGGAGAAGACGAGAGGAGAGCGAGAGCCATTAGCCGAGAACCCAAGAGGAGCGAGACAGGAGAGAGAGAGAGAGAGAGAGAGAGAGAGAGAGAGAGAGAGAGAGAGAGAGAGAGAGAGAGAGCAGAGGAAATGAGGTAGAGTTTAGGAGGGGTGTGGGGAGCCAGGAGCGAGCTAGTTTATATACCCCTCCCCTCCAATGGATCAATCCAATGGTCAAAAGGCACGAGGAGGGGCTCCATCGATGGCTAAGGCGCTGAGCCATGTCAGGCCTGTGCTGGTCCCCTAACCGTGTCGTGCTTGGGCCGGCACTGTGGGCTGTAATGGAATCACTTCTCACACCTGTGCCGTTACTTTTTCAGCTCTCAGTCTCTTAATTTATTTTAAAGAATCACTTCACGAAATCAGTAGAGAATCACTTCTCTCTCTGAAAAACTGTTTGGTAGAGCTGCTGCTGGATTTAGCAGAGAATCATCTCTAGGAGCTCTGTCAAACGGGGCCTTAGCCTGGTTGCTATTCTTCTGACCATACTATTTAGGAGCTTATTAATAGGAGCAACACATGCATAGAAAAACTACTTTTTGGAATGACAATGGAGGAAACAGCCAGCAGGACATGAAAGAAAACTAAAGCCATAGCCACTGTATCGGTAGCCCTACCTGACCGGCTGTAGCCTAGCTTGGCCGGCTGCTGTGATGCTCCTACTGATCTTAGCTAGTTACTAGGTAGCATGCCCGTGCGTTGCTACGGAACAACTAATATTTTATACTAAAAACATATAGATCGCATGAAATTAAATACTAACATTAACCTAAAAGACAAAGTTTGTGAAACATACGGGACAACTAATATTTTATACTAAAAACACATAGATCGCATGAAATTAAATACCAACATTAACCTAAAAGACAAAGTTTGTGAAACACAATCGCGGAAAGCATGGTATTACATGCTTACCAACTCTATAACTCTACTGTATAGACCTTTTCGTGATGCAACTAAAATAATATTTTATATCAATATGAAGAAAATTCACACACAAGTTCGGCCGCATCTTCATACCATCTTATACATATTCGAATATCTGTAAATATTAGTGCTTGTCACATGAATAATATTATGTGCCTTAAAAATCACTCTCAAAACCTTAAAATAAAGTATGTTATACTCACTGTATAAATATACATAGCTTTAGGACTATTCAACGCAAACATATATTGTATTATTATTGCCAGTGATGGTAACTCTAACTTACTTACCCATCTATATCATCCACAATGTTTCTTTGAATTTTCATTTGAAGATATACCGTTCCATCCAGAACTATTTATTTACATAATATTGCACTCCTCTGAGATGGGGCAGGGTAGGTCTTAGCGGTGCCATAGGGAGGAAGCAAGAAGCAACTTCAACATGTGCCTCAGGCACAACCTCACTGCCTTGCTCCCAACTCAATCTGATATGCTAAGCCTTTACTTTACCATGTAGAAATGCAATTACCATGAACTTACCTAGGATCCCAAAAAAGAACATGAAAATCGAATCATGAATAATTACCAAACTTTGGTAATGGTTTGGCATGCAAAGAAATAAATGATTCTTCAGAAAACGTAGACACTTGCAGTTGCAAGTGTATATTAGCATAAATACATAATATTCCACCGAAGAGGATACAACTTCGTTGAACATAGATGGTTCACTCATAAACTGGTGCATTTTTAGCAGCATGGCCCTTGTCCAGCTTGACCTCGAAACCAATTACAGTCTCTATACGGATACGGCTGCTCTTTTCCAACCACTCCAGTTTGGCTACAAGCTTGCGCAGGTCAGAGTTTAGCTGTTTTGGGAAGCGAAAGGAGCAAGTGACTCCACTCGTTGTTGCACTGATCAAGTGGTTCAAGTCTCCAACTGTTCAGAAACGGACTATGCCAGAAAAGTATTCAAGAATTTCAACATAATAAACTGCTAAATAATTTTTCTACATAACCAAAATTACTCAGTAAGTACACACTATAATTACAAAGCATATTGAAGGAATGCGAATGCGGTGTGAAGTCATTTCATCTGATCAGCCAGGGTTGTTGATTATATAACTGAACTAATTTTCTATTACTATAGAACATCACCGTAATAATGAGTTGGCTTAACTAATGAGTTGGCTTAATCAAACAGCCTAATCTCAGTGTATCAAGTATTGCATCATCTGTTCTATTAGTCAATGCCTTCTGTTGAAGCTTCTTATTCCGTGTAGTCCGTGGATTCACAACACCAACAGCCCAAAGGAGCAGGAAAAAAAGAGGGAAAGAGAGAGGAAAGGGCTGCTCTTACCTGTTGCTACTCGCGTGCCGTAGGTGAGCACCGAGTGCTGCCACCGTTGTCACTTCCTTAGTGTCGCTGCCGTCAAAACCTGTGCGCTGCCACTGTCGATCCCCCTCCGGCTCCAACGTGACGCCCAAGTGCATGCCCACACCAATGATTTAGTCAAAATGACTTATGTGAGAATAGTAGGCGACAATATGAAAAAAATGATAGAAAAAAATTGATATAGATTGTCAAAAAGTCATAAAAGAAGGGACATTAATTAGAATTCCATTGGTTACTACACTTGATTTTAATCAGGGCCGGACACAACAAACGACCACAGAACTTGAACCCTGGGCTTTACACTGTGCCCTTTGACTTGGTAAAAGAAGGGACATTAATTAGAGCAAATTTCAGATATGATCGTAAATTATTTGTATAAAATCACATGCTGCATACTCTTATGAATAACTCAGATGCGAATACAAATAGCGAGGAAGGAAAGAGAAACTTTTATACTAAAAGCACACATGGATCGCACGATAAGATAATAATACTATAAAACAAAATACCGACATTAAAGTGTTATTTAATCTAGAAATGTGTTGACAAGTTAGCGGGTATTGCATCAAAATCAAAGCATGATGTCCAAGTAAAAATTGCGACTGTTTTTCTGCATATTTTGTCAACACATTTCTAGGTAGCGTGCAATTCCCATATTGTTTTTTCTACACATTTCTATGCTTACTTGCCTGAAATACTCCACATTTATGTTCTCCTATGCTTACTTGCCTGGAAAATAACAAAAGAGTCATGAGATTGTTTCACCACCACCACCACTACATTAGGACTATGAAAATGAGTTATTGGTTGTGAAACAAAAATGGCGCCATTCAACTATGTGAGAAAATGACATGGCTGGGTTGATGACATGGGTAGCCAAGTTATGATCTTACAAATACAAATTGGGCACTGAAATTGAATACCAGATGATCATTGTGAAAAAGGGTATGTGTTTTTTTTTACCTGCCAGGTGTCCATATTGAGATGTGCTCCAGTTAGAAGAGTCCTGCACAATGCAAGATGCAACCTATTAAAATCTTTATGTAGTGGAAGAATAACACAATGGAGGGAAGAATTAAAAAGTGAGGAAAACAATGCATCAGGGCACAACCAAATATCGATGGCTTAATATGCAGTGGCATGTCATCAAGTCTAGAAACTACAATAGAACTTCCATGATCTCTGGATGTTTGTTTACCTAAAGTATTATTATCTGCTATATTTTTGGAGTCCATAATAACCGGTGTGGCATTGGAAACTCCAATGAACATGTTAGCTATTGCTGATCCTTTCAATCACATAATGGAAAGGTCTAGAAGAGTAAAAAGATTGCACATTATCAAACGATAATTATTGGAGACAAAAAATAATAAACATAGATTATATCTGGAATAATCAACCACAAGAACCAGATATGAAGCTCTCCAAACCATGCACTGCACTAAAGCAAGTAGGATGTGCAGAACTTAAAAACATATAAGATAATTCACATCATGAGCTATCTATATTTAGCTGCAGTCATATGAAAGGCACTTATGTTACAGGTACAATCGATTTATTGATCAATCAGGAGGGTATTAATTTTTGCCACCACTCTCTCAACTTGTTAGAGTCTGCATCTACATTGTTAGAAAAAGGATAACCTCACTGAAGACATGAGCTTCTGTTCTTCACTCCTGCTGTTCATATGTTGGCTTTATTATTGGCCAGCAAATATCTTTTCTACCACACAAGTCTCTTATGCTGTCAACAATGGGTGCAAGTGTGTTATCAAAGAGCCCTAAGAAAACTGCTAAACTTTTTGCTTGCTAGTTTGGTCTAGATCATACAAATTGTATAAAATATATTAGAAAATACATTGAAATTGGCTTACGTCGGTGATGAGCCTTTGGTGGCCTCCGACACCCGGCTGTTGATCTCGTGCCGTGCTTTCTCTGCCTGCGTGTGAACACGTGCATATTGGTTAATCGCCGATCGACGGCAAATGGAGGTAGAAGAAGAATGTAGTCGTACGCACCTTTGTCTTGAAATCCATGGCACACACTTGGGCCTTGAAGCACTCGACGGCTGTCTCCTTGAATGCCGGCTTCAAGAGCATCTCATCGTCATCCCAGACGCCGCACGCGAATGCGATGAGCGGTCCACCGGACGCGGAGCCATCAACGACGTGCACCGAGATGGTGGCAGCGGCCAGCCAGCCTAGGCATCGGCTAAAGCACTGAAGGGTAATTTCGTCCTCTCAGATATGAAATACATGTATTTGGAAGAAAAAAGAGAGAAAATACACATAATCCTATAAAAATCAAAAGTCCAAAGTTTTGAGTACTATTTTTGCGAAGTCGATGTTTGGAATCCTATTTTTGCGAAGCGCAACGATTAAAGTCTTAAATATGCAATTTTCTTTACAAAGAAAAAATACAGAGATCAGTTCAACAACACAAAAAGTGAAAGCATCGAGAGATAGAGTTAACGACTGATACTACAAAGAAAAATACGGAGATCAGTTCAACAACACAAAAAGTGAAAGCACCAAGAGATACAGTTAACAACAACGACAAAACCATTACAGTAAGATGTTAAGGGGTTAGATGCAGAGATGTCTGTGCATCACTCGTTCGGCAAAAGCCAGTCTTGGATCAAGTGTTGGATTATGCATCAGTTGATGTACACTATCCAAAATCAAATTACAGAGCAAGAAAAACAACAACAAAAATGGATTGGAGGGGATCTGTAATTACTCAGAAGTGGCAATTGAGTTATTTGGGATCCAGGCTAGATCAGATCATAATACAAATAGCACAAGTTAGGGTTCAGGTGCTCATTTTTGCACAGCAGGAAGGGAAGATAAGGGGCGGGCATACCGCATACCTGCTGTTGTGGGTTACGGTCGCCGGCAAAGGCCCCAACATAGGCACGGGGCAGCCATCGCCACCGATCGAGCACTACTGCCATGCAGACGTGCACCAGCGCCCCCCAGCTGCATGGATGCGCTGCGCCGTGCAGATCCGTCACTTCCTCGACCACGCGGATGCGCAGCAGAGGAGAGGATGATGTTCCAACCCACACGACATGGAGCAAGTGCGGAACTTCCAAAGCGATGCGAGGGATCTATGTACCTGAGGATGTGGTGGCCGCGCTTGTGCGAAGGACCATCGCCGCAGCCCAAACCCTCCATCCCCGCCTTGACGGTCGCCAACGAGGCCGGCTCGGCACGCCGCTTCCCGGAGATCGAAATCTACACCATTTGGACATCCAGGAATTGTAGCCGCCCTCCTCCAACTGGAAGCTCGATGGCGATTGGTGAATCTTCCAGGGGGATGAGATCAGGGGACGACGCGGTCGAGGAGCACGAAATCGAGAGAGGCCACAGGGATGCCGGATGCGGGGAAGACGAAGATGCTCATCGCCGGGCTCTTTCACGCAGATGAGCGGCGGTGAGGGAGAGAAATTGCTTTTTGCGTGTCAGATTGGAGCGTGGGCCGAGCAAGCGAAGGGCAGGGCCCACATGTCGGCGCCAACATTTTAGGAAGAGGCTCGCGGGATCGCACGGGCCGGACCAAGGCGTAGCGATTTTTTTCCGCACCAAAACGTTGTCCCATCTTTAGTCTTTTTAGTTGTGAGAGATTAGTACTGTAGCTACCAAAAATAATCGTGATGCTTCGCCTGTCAGAAAAGGTCGACAGCAAAGGTCACTTGAATATTTAGCAATTTCGTGTGGAAAACAAGCATTGGATACCAAAGATTTGCATGATCCTACAATGGAGGGAAGAAGCCGGCAAATTCAGAACTGAAAACGGCCCCAATCAGGCGTCCTCAAACTGAATGTTGATATGGCTGAGGATGGGAGTGGCGGATTGAGCGGGATCATCCAACCGGGAGCATGTCGTGTAGATTTTGCCTGCAACCCTTTGCATATCACTACTACATAAAATCTTTTGCGAGACAGTTGAGTTTTTTTAATTATGGTGGACAAACATGAAAACCGTCACGGTTAATCATGACATTAACCATGGCGGTCACTTTTTTATTAACGGAGGCAATTGAAAACAATCGCCTCCTAAAATCAATTAACCGTGATGGTTGCATTATAAAAACCGCCACAGTTAATGTCATATTAACCAAGGCGGTTATTATAATGGAACCACCTCGGTTAATCTATTTTAGGAGGCGGTCGTGTAAAAATGACCGCCACATAAAATGCCGAGGCCTAATAGGCCCATCTGGCCCGATATCTGTCTTCGGGTATATAAGGGCGAGTTAGGGTTTTGCCCTCACCACTCTCTCCCACACGCAGAAGGCTCCTCCCTTCCTCCTGTCCCTCTCTCACTCTCTCCACCGCCTTCCTCCCTCGGGTCTCCCTCTCTCTCTCCATTGCCTCCCTCGCCCTCGGATCTCCTTAGGGTGGTGCGGCCGTGGCGCATGGCCAGGCGATGTGGTGGCCCACGGAGCTGCGGGCCGGGCCGACGCAGTGGAGCGGGCACGAGCGGAGCGGCGCGGTGGCGCATGGCCAGGTGGCAAGCGGCAGCGTGGCGGAGCGGGGCCGAGCAGTGATCCCTCTCTCTCCATGCGGCGCAGGCAGCGCCCCTCCCTCTCCCCTACTTCAGCTCTGATGGCCGCGACACAGGTGGATCCGGCCCCGACGAGGGCGGATTTGGCCCCGGCGCGGCGGCGTCCCTCCCTCTCCCTTGCTCCGGCTCCGGCGGCCTCGGCGTGGCGGCGCTCGACGCTCCCTCTCCCCCGCTCCCTCTCCCTCGTGCGGTGCAAGCGGAGGCCCCTCCCTCTCCCTGCTCCAGCTTTGGCCCCGACGCGGGCGGATCCGGCCCCAGCGAGGGCGGATCCGGCCCCAGCGACTGGACCAATGGCGGCACGGATGGGCGGGACGAGGCCCAGATCTAGGCCTATGCCTGGTTGGGTCTAGGCTCTCGAATTTTTCTTTTTTTTTTGTTTTTTGGAGCAATTAACCATGGCTGGTATCGGACCGCTACAATAAAGATCTTATTAACCATAAGCTTTGATCTGTGGCGGTTGGCTTGCCTACCACGGTAAATAAGTCGTGTAGCAGTGTATGAAGCTGAAAGCCTGAATGGAGAGCATTGGAGCGGCCAATCTGTGTTGGTTATTATCACGTGTAGCAGTGTATGGAGCTGAAAGCCTGAATGGAGAGCATTGGAGCGGCCAATCTGTGTTGGTTATTATCAATCACTTGTGCTGGAAACAGACGCGCAACATGTTGTTTTGTCTAATCATAGTATGATTTTATACGGATAAAACAATCTGTTAGTTATTACCAATCTGTTAGTTAGTTTCATCTTTGTTGTGCAATTGTATACTGATAAAACAATCAAAGCAAAGCAACATTATACTCATGACATCCAGCAGAAGAATTTGTCACCATTCGAATCCAGTTTTATTCATGATACTTTACTTTATATAAGCACGTACAACTGCTCAAGTACAAGATGAGATAGCTAATATGCAGCCGTGCACAACGTAGAGTTATAATATCCCGATCCGGTTGGGTACTGTATGTATACCGTCCGAATGTACGATGGAGGATGCGTGATCTGAAGCAGCCACCCATCAGTGACGTGGTTTCTCTCCAGCATGCCTTGTTTGACCACATATATTCCAATCTAAGTGGATTAAAGTATAATTTGAACTAAATTATACCATAATTTACTCCAATCCGCATATTTAAAGTCGTTTAGTCTCCCAAAATAGATTATTTGATATTTTTAAATTTTAAAATCTGTAAACTTACAATAATATTTGGGATCCTAAAAGGTTTTAATTTTAAAAAGTTTCAACTACAAAGTTGAGCTATAATTTTAATATAAAGGTTGCCTTTATTGGAGTTTATCTAAAAAAAGTTATGAATTTTTTTTATATTAAATTTTAGAACACCCAGTTCGCTTATTGAACTACAAAGTTTCTTACATCTCAATAATATTAGATCGCTTATGCCTTCATTGGATATTAGATCTATAATTTTTTTTAGAACTACAAAGTTGTTTCTTACTCTAAGAATGAAACTTACTGAACATCAGTGTAGTGACAAAAACACAAACTAGATTCATGTTCACTTGAGGTCGAAGCCGTTTTGGCTGATTTCTAAACTATTTTTTTTTGAGAGAATAACATTGTTTCATTATGACTGATTTGTACGGATTAAAACTAGTAGAGTAGCTCAAGCGAATAGAGCCCTCTCTTGCATCATTATCCATCCCGCCAGCCCACACACAATATATATTTGTTGACATCGGAAGTGATCCGAATCACACACCAGCAGAGCTAGAACGCCCGAAGAGGTTGCAGATCAACCTGAGACAACAAGGACCCTGTCTGGACCGACGAAAACCGATCTAAAGACCGGTCTAAGTCAATCTAGGGTTTTAGGCGCTTGTGTTGATAACTCTAGAACTCCTCCCGGGAAGACTCGTCGGGGAGAAGCACGTAGAGGTTGTTCTAGGACCAGCAAGGCCGCCTAGAACGCCGTCGAATCTCGCCGGGAGACGCGCCGAACAGCAAGGTAGAAGGAAAAAAGGGTAAAGGGATAGTAGATTGATTTGATCGATTGATGTTGGATGCTTCAATCGGCCATGATCCTCTCATTTATATAGAGGGGGTTGGTCTTATCCCAATAGGAAACATCTCTAGATACGATCTTCAAGTTTCCTATCTGGACTCTATCAAAATATAGAATTCAATCTAGACGCAACAAGGTAACCCTGATCTTGCCAATCCTTAGACCGACCAAATCGGTTTGATGGGCTTTATTAGTCCATACTGATCAACAAATCATCCTTACAAGAAAAGGATCCACATATTAGCACCAGACTCAGTTTTCATCATAACCATGAGGCCTCTGACCAGGGCCACCTGGTCGGTCATAACATGAGTAATCGGAAACCTAAAAAACTATCAGGCCCATTTAACTTAAAACATCTGATCCCTCAAAAGGACAAATTCGAATCTAATATTACAGGCCGAATACTCCCTTTTAAATTCATATATCTGTGACACTTTTGAGTGTCAACATATGCCCCCCTATTTTTAGGTGACATTGATAGAACCTAAAAACAAACCGAATAACAACGATGTCCAACTCATCGGCTATTCGAAAATTAAGGACAAATATTCTGATTTTTTTCTAAGGGCGATACATGTATCAGCCATTGTTTGAAAGGCGCTCAGGCTTCTTGCCAAACACTTGGAAAGTATTTTTTTCAAATACCTCCCGTTTATTGCTCTTGGGAGACTTTCACCTTGTAACGTCTCTAGCATATATGCATTCCCGAATATCACTTTGATCACTTTATAAGGACCCTCCCAACTCGGCGACCACTTGCCAAACTTGTTGCTTCTCGATCCGAGTGGTAATATAGTGTTCCATACTAACTCTCCTACTTGGAACGATTTGCTTCTCACCTTCTGTTGTAAGCTCTGGCAACCCGGGTTTTGTCTTTCTCCATCTCTTTAAGAGCCTTTAATCTCTTATCAGTCACTTCATCAATGTTGTCCATCATGGCATCATGATACAAAACAGCAGATAAATCATTCTATTTAGCTAGTCTATATGCATCCAGATTTACCTCAACGGGCAACACTGCTTCTTGCCCATACAGCAGCTCGAAAGGAGTGACTTTTGTAGCACCATGTCTTGACACACGATGAGCCCATAAAGCTTCAGACAAAACCTCATGTCACCTCCTTGGGTTATCATCAATCTTATTTTTGATAAGCTTGATCAAAGTCTTGTTACTAGACTCAGCTTGACCATTAGCTTGAGCATAGTATGGAGATGAATTGAGCATCTTTATCTTATATAATTCGGCAAAATCCCGTACTTCTTTAGAGATAAAAGATGTTCCTTGATCTGTAGTTAATGTCTGTGGTATGCCAAATCTATGTATAATGTGCTCAGTAATAAACTCAATTACCTCCTTGTGTGTCATATTCTTCAAAGGCACCGCTTCAGTCCACTTAGTGAAGTAATCTGTAGCGACCAGAACAAAACGATGTCCCTTTGAAGACGGGGGATGAATTTGGCCAATAAAGTCTAGCCTCCAACCACGGAAAGGCCACGGTTTGATAATAGGATGAAGCATAGCAGCAAGTGCAAGTTGTATGTTCCCAAACCGTTGATAGTCTTCACATCCTTTGTAATAACGAAAACAATCGGCTACCATCGTGGGCCAATAAAACCCAGCTCTACGCAATAGCCACTTCATCTTTGGTGCCGATTGATGTGTACCACAAATGCCTTCATGGACTTCTTCCATAGCCACCTTTGCTTGATCGGATCCCAAACACTTAAGTAACAAATCTTCGGCAGTCCTTCGATAAAGCTCATTATTGTGCAATACATATTTAAATGCACTCCGCCGAACACCTTGATCAACCTTCGTACTTGGATCATTGAGATATTTTAGCAAGGGAGTCCTCCAATCTTCTAAATTGGCCCCACTTTCATTAGAACTTGATTCAGACCGATTTAGAGTTCTTTTAGACAAATTAATCGTTCCATGATCGACCAGGTCAATTGGACGAATTAACTAACTTGATTCACAAATAAACTGGTCGGCCATAGCATCTACCCAAGCATGCATAACATGTACCTGGTCGATGAGGCAAGGTGACCGAACTAGCTTTAGAAAACACTGGTCGGCCAGAGGAGCTGACAATACTTCTGCATGCTGTTGCATCGGCTTTATGTGAAAATTGCATCTACTGATACTATAGGCAGATGCTTGTTGAGCTAACATATTAGCTTTATAATTTTCATGCCTTGGTATATGCCGAATCTGGAATTCGGTAAAATAAGTAATGACATCAAGGCACATGTCAAGATAAACTTTTAACGATCCCTCTAGGCATTGAAACTCACCAGCAACCTATTGTACTATTAGCAAGGAATCGCCATAAGCCTCAACATGTCTAACCTCCATAGAACGTAAAATTTCTAAACCAAATAACAGAGCTTCATATTCGGCCTCATTATTAGTACAAGAATAATCTAATCGGCTTAACATTTCAAATTCAGCGCCACTAGGAGAAATAATGACCACACCAACACTTTGGCCCTCCATACAAGCCAATCCATCAAAATAAAATTTCCATGGAGTAAAAGTAAAATAACCGATTTCATCTTCTAAATTAATACCATGCTCAACAAAAAATCAGCAAGGACTTGACCTTTCAAAGTTTTCAATGGTTCATAAGTCAAGTCAAATTCAATCAATGCATACGCCCATTTGCCAACTCTTCCTCTAAGAATAGGCCGATACAACATATGCTTAATTACATCTGTCGGTGGTACGAAAAAAGGGTACCCCCAATCAACGCAAACACCCGAACGCTCTATCTCCGTCTCGCCCGAGCCCTCCCAGCCAGGCCTCGGGCGAGCGCTCTATCTCCGTCTCGCCCGAGCCCTCCCAGCCAGGCCTCGGGCGAACGCTCTATCTCCGTCTCACCCGAGCCCTCCCAGCCAGGCCTCGGGCGAACGCTCTATCTCCGTCTCGCCCGAGCCCTCCCAGCCAGGCCTCGGGCGAACGCTCTATCTCCGTCTCGCCCGAGCCCTCCGAGCGAGGCCTCGGGCGAGCACGATCGCTCTCCGTCTCGCCCGAGCCCTCCAGGCCTCGGGCGAGCGCGCCCCCACACCTCGAGCCTTAACGCACGGACCTCGAGCTGTACAGACAGCCGTACCAGCCCATACCACGCATTTAATGCCTTCACCTACTCCGGTCATGTCCACTAGTGCACAGCATGTACCACAGTAACTCGGTGTAAAGGTCAAGTCTCATTTTCACCACAAGCATGGGCAAAAGGGCACCAGTACAACACTGTTCGGCCAAGCCAGGCACTGCAACTCCTCGAGGCCGGCTACGCGCCCCTCGAGCCCTGCACTGTAACCCCTCGAGGCCGGCTACGCGCCCCTCGAGCCCTGCACTGTAACCCCTCGAGGCCGGCTACGCGCCCCTCGAGCCCTGCACTGTAACACCTCGAGGCCGGCTCCGCGCCCCTCGAGCCCCCGTGGCACCACCTCGAAGCCGGCTCCGCGCCCTTCGAGCCCTAACTACTTTCATGCTATTGGAGGACAGGTACCCCAAGACCCGGAGGGACCCCGCCGCGTACTGTACATTCCGGGATGGGTGCTGTACGGCTCCCGCCTTGTCGCGCCACCACGTCCGCGCCCAGGATGGAAGCCACGACCCAAGGACGCCTCAACAGCGACGATCACATCGGCTCCAGTGGCCCCGACAAGACAGGGTTCCTACCCTTCTCCGTATGGGGCACCATACGCCCCGACACCTGTAATACCTTTATGTAACCCTGGCCTCCCCTTGCTCTATAAAAGGGGACACTAGGGCCCTCATTCAGGAGGACGGACACAACACACGAGTCCACACACAGGCACGAGTCCAGACTCCGGTCCATGCTCACTGAGCTTGTATTCTCCCCTGTACAAGCACTTAGGTGCAAGTAATACAAGAACATCCCCCCCGCTGGACGTAGGGCCTTCTTTGCCCGAACCAGGATAAATCCTTGTGTCCTCTTGCATCACCATCCAGGAAGAGAAGCACGCGATCATATCACTCGTTGGTGTGATACCCCCGGGTACGAAACACCGACAGTTGGCGCGCCAGGTAGGGGAACTTCGCGTGTCCGAGCCGATTTCTCGTTGATTCCTGGATGGCTTCATCCCCTCTTCCGTTCTCGGCTAGTGCCGTCGTCTGGTTCGGGAGCCTCGAGTTCCTGGCCGCAGGCAACGGCAACGAGCTGACTCTGCTCTCCACGGAGGGCCCGAGCGGAGTGCGTGTCACACCACCCCGCGCGGGGGGCGTGACGCGTCGCCCGCACCACCACACGTCGCCACATCGCGAGCGGCGCCGTCGTCACCGTCGTCGCCGGGCGCAGGCGGTGCCCGCGGCAAACACCTACGCCCCCGTAGCCGGTGCAGGGTCCCCAAGGGGAAAACAGCCCGGCGCGCGGTCGGAGACCTCCAGGGCGCACTCGCGCCCGCCTGGCGACTTCGCATTTATCATGCGTACGGACCGGGAACCAGGCCAGAGGCCTCCGAGCCGTGTGCCGTTGACGCCGCTCAGCCTCCTCCCGCACGGGTCGCGCCGCGCTCGACGCCAGCGGTTCCCGGTCGGCCTCGACAACTCTGCGGCTATATACGCCCACCGCCTCGACGAGCGCCATCAGGACCAGACGGTGGCGGACCGGGAGCAGCGTTCGGGCGCGCTGCTGGAGGCCATGGCCAGCCTGGAGATCGTCCACCCCGCGTGCGTCGACCGCGACTTCTTGCGACCCTTCGAGCCACCTCGGCGAGCCACCGTCGGAGAATGGTACCGCGAGCTGCGGTCCCAGCATCGACCAAGGCGGCGTGCCGTCAACAGCTCCGACTCCGACGAATACGACTACCACGACCCCGACCTCTGGGATCCCACCAGGGAGTGCTTCCAACTCGAGGGAGTCGTATGCGATACCGAGGACGAAGGCGACGACGACAGGCCGGCACTCGACCTAGAAAGGCCTAGCGATGTGGCCGCGGCAGGCGGATCACGCGTTCAGGGAAGGGACGAACCTCCAGCGCCGGCTGTACCGCCTAAGCACGACGATGGCCGGGCGGCGCAACTCGCACAAGTGCAAGAGGCAATCACCAAAGCCGAGGAAGAACGGCGACACCTGCTGCAGCTCCGGCAAACCCTGATGCAGGAACCACCCCAGCCCCGAGGAGCCGGAGCTCGAGGCCGGGCTCGAGAGGTCCACCGGCGGATCCTCGAGGACGGGGCACCAGCACGCCCCGAGGAATGTTTCCCGTGAGCTGGGCAGAACGTGGTGGCCGCGGCTATGATGCTCCGTGACCTGCCCGCCGTCTCCAACCCCGATGCCAGGCGCATGCTCGGAGAAATGAAAAACCTCCTCGAGACAGCCGCGGTACAGCAGGCCGAGAGCTCGGCATCACGCCGACGCGGAGCAGCCTCGGGGAGACCGACGGACACGCCCCACGATGCTCGCGAGGCATCCGTCCACCAGCTGGACGCCTCTCGAGCTTGGCCAGTCCGCGAACGGATCATCGACAACCGGCCGCCTCGAGACGCCAACGACGCCCGCAACGACATCAACCGACGGCGCAAGGACAAGGGGGCCCAAGAGCGTGGCTATAGCGCCCATCGAGGGGGGCGCTACGACAGTGACGAGGACCAGCAGGTCCTCGAGCCCCCGGGCCCCCGAGTCTTCAGCCGGGCCATCCGCAGCTCAACCCTCCCCGACCGCTTCCGACCGCCGACCAACATCGTGAAGTATGACGGGGAGGTCGAGCCCAAGCTCTGGCTCTCGGACTTCCGCCTTGGCTGCCAACTGGGCGGAGCGAAGAACGACGACCGCGTGATCATACGTCAACTCCCACTTTACCTCTCGGACACCGCCCGCCGGTGGCTCGAGGGGCTCCCGCCGGATCGGATCCATGACTGGGCCGACCTAGTCAGGGTCTTTGACGGGAATTTCAAGGGGACCTGCGTGCGTCCAGGCAACCCCTGGGACCTACGGCGTTGCAGGCAGGCGGCGGACGAGCCCCTCCGTGACTTTGCTCGACGATTCTCGAAGCAGCGTCTCGAGCTCCCCCACGTGCCTGACGAGGACGTCATCTCAGCGTTCCTCGCGGGCATGACATGCCAAGAGCTTGTTCATGAGCTAGGACGCTACCGTCCCGGGACGGTCGAGGACCTGATGGATCGCGTCACCAGCTTTGCTTCGGGCGACGAAGCAGTGGGGGCCTTCTTTGGCTGTTCCACGGACAAAAGCAAGGCGGTGATCGCGCCGGAGGGCTCCAACAAGGGCAACGACGCCAAGAACGACAACAATGACGGCAACAAAAGGAAGAAAAACAAACGCAAGGGCCAGAAGGCGAAGCGTGGCGCCGATGACGACGACGACAAAGAGGTGCTCGCGGGCGCCCTCGAGCCTAAGAAGCCCCGAGGCCCCCCTGACGGGGCTGTCTTCGACCAGATGCTCGAGGATCCCTGCACCTACCACAGGGGCCCCGTAAACCACAAGTTGAAAGACTGCCGACTGTTGAAGGGCTACTACTCCAAGCTCGGCGATAAGAGGGAAGACGCGCCTAAGGGAAAGGATACCGATCGACGCGGCGGCAGGAACACAGATGGCGACTTCCCCCCGGTGCGCGACTGCTACATGATCTACGGGGGGCCGACCGTCGGGCTCTCAGCTCGAGAAAGAAAGAAGGAGCACCGGGAAATCTTTTCGCTTGGCCACGACGCCCCCCGGTATCTTGACTGGTCCGATGCGCTGATCACGTTCGACCGTGACGACCATCCGGACCGTGTCATAAACCCGGGGGCTTACCCCCTCGTCGTCGACCCCATCATAATCGACGTTCGGTTCTCCAAGGTGTTGATGGATGGGGGCTCGAGCCTCAACATCATATACCTCGAGACCCTCGACCTCCTGGGGATTTCAGAGGGACAGCTCCGACCCAGCGTCGGGGGATTCCACGGAGTAGTACCAGGAAAGAAAGCCCACCCCCTTGGGCGCATCGACCTGCCGGTCTGCTTCGGCACGCCGGCAAACTTCCGTCAGGAAACGCTCACCTTCGAGGTGGTCGGCTTCCAAGGGACCTACCACGCCATCATCGGCCGGCCAAGCTACGCCAAGTTCATAGTGATTCCTAACTACACGTACTTGAAGCTCAAGATGCCGGGGCCAAAAGGGGTCATCACCGTTGACACCTCCTACGAGCACGCATACCACTGCGACGTGGAGTGCGTCGAGCGGGGGGAGGCCAACGTCCACCTCGACTCGCTCGAGGCCTTAGCAGCTCTGGCCACCGAGGGGGGCCCAGAAGCAAAGCGTCACGCCGGCCCCTTCGAGCCGGCTGAGCACACCAAGCAAATACCCGTCGACCCGACCTCGGCCAATGGCAAGACGCTGACCATCAGTACCAGCCTCGAGCCCAAATAGGAAGCAGTGCTCGTCGACTTTCTCCGCGCGAACATCGACATGTTTGCGTGGAATCCCTCGGACATGCCAGGCATACCGAGGGAAGTCGCCGAGCACGCCTTGGAGATCCAGGCCGGGTCCAGACCGGTGAAGCAACGCCTGCGCCGCTTCGACGAGGAAAAGCGCAAGATCATCGGCGAGGAGGTGCACACGCTTTTGGCGGCCGGATTCATCAAGGAGGTATTTTACCCAGAGTGGCTAGCTAACCCTGTACTAGTTAGAAAAAAGAATGGAAAAATGCGGATGTGTGTAGATTACACTGGTCTGAATAAAGCATGTCCAAAAGTTCCATTTCCTTTACCTAGAATTGATCAGATCGTCGATTCCACTGCTGGGTGCGAAGTGCTTTCGTTCCTTGATGCGTATTCCGGCTACCACCAAATTAGGATGAGAAAATCCGATGAGCTCGCAACCTCTTTTATCACGCCATTCGGTATGTATTGCTATGTTACGATGCCCTTCGGCCTGCGAAACGCCGGGGCAACGTACCAGCGATGTATGCAGCACATCTTTGGCGAGCACATAGGCAAGACCGTCGAGGCCTACGTCGATGACATCGTGGTTAAAACTAAAAAAGTCGGGAACCTCATCAATGACCTCGAGACCACGTTCGAGTGCCTCCGGGCCAAGAATGTGAAGCTCAACCCCGAGAAGTGTGTCTTTGGTGTGCCTCGAGGCATGCTACTTGGCTACATCGTCTCACAACGGGGGATCGAGGCAAACCCTGAAAAAATCTCAGCAGTCACGAGGATGGGCCCGATTCGTGACCTCAAGGGTGTGCAGAAAGTAACAGGCTGCCTAGCCGCTCTCAGCAGATTCATCTTGAGGCTGGGGGAAAAAGCACTACCCCTCTACCGCCTGCTAAAAAAGACGGAACACTTTGCGTGGACCGCCGAAGCCGAGGAGGCCTTAACCAAGTTGAAGGGGTTGCTGACTTCTGCACGAATTCTCGTGCCCCCGCGACCAGCCGAAGGTGACGATTCCCCCGAGCCCCTCCTCCTCTATGTGGCCGCAACCACTCAGGTGGTTAGCGCGGTCATAGCCGTCGAGAGGCACGAGGAGGGTCTTACATTGCCGGTCTAGCGACCGGTATACTTCACCAGTGAGGTACTCTCCGAGGCCAAGGTCCGGTATCCGCACATCCAGAAGCTGCTCTACGGCATCATCGTCACAAGGCGCAAGCTCCAGCACTACTTCCTCGCTCATCCCGTGACGGTGGTGTCGTCCTTCCCCCTCGGAGAGATCGTCAACAATCGGGAGGCCACGGGGCGCATCGCCAAGTGGTCCGCCGAACTAATGGGGGAGACCATCACCTATGCCCCGCGAAAGGCCATCAAGTCGCAAGCGTTGGCGGACTTCGTTGCTGAATGGACCGACACTCAGCTCCCGCCGGCACAGATTCAAGCCGAGCTCTGGACCATGTACTTCGATGGTTCCCTCACGAAGACGGGGGCAGGAGCAGGCCTGCTCTTCATCTCACCCCTCGGAGTACACATGCGCTACCTGCTACGCTTGCACTTCCCCGCCTCCAACAACGTCGCCGAGTACGAGGCCCTCGTCAATGGGCTGTGCATCGCCCTCGAGCTCGGGGTCCGGCGCCTCGACGCCCGAGGAGACTCGCAGCTCGTCATCAACCAGGTTATGAAGGCTTCAAGCTGCATCGATCCCAAGATGGAGGCATACTGCGGGGAGGTGCGCAAGCTGGAAGACAAGTTTTACGGCCTCGAGCTCAACCACATAGCTCGGAAGTACAACGAGGCCGCAGACGAGCTGGCAAAGTTGGCATCCACGCGCGGCACGGTACCGCCAGATGTCTTCTCGAGGGACGTCTTCGAGCCATCCGTCGAAATCGACCCGGGGGCTGGCCCCTCGACGCCACCCCTCGAGCAAGACACGGGGGCTCGACTCTCAACACCACCCCTCGAGAAAGACCCCTCGACGTCCACGGAGGCAATGCAGGTCGACGCACACGCCTCTTCGTCATCACGGCCCCTCGACTGGCGGACGCCCTACCTCGACTACCTGACGCGAGGCGAGCTACCAGAAGACAAGACGGAGGCCCGACGCATCGCTCGGAGGGCCAAGACCTACGTCATCTACGGCGACGAGTGGGAGCTATACCGACGAAGTCCGACTGGGATCCTTCAACGCTGCATCCCACTCGAGGAAGGGCGCAAGCTCCTCGACGATATGCACTCGGGGGCTTGCGGCCACCACGCAGCGCCGAGGGCCCTGGTTGGGAACGCCTTCCGTCAAGGCTTCTATTGGCCGACCGCCATTAGGGACGCCAAGCGTTTGGTCCAAGCGTGCCATGGGTGTCAATTCTACGCCAAGCAAACGCACCAGCCCGCACACGCCCTGCAGATGATCCCAATCACTTGGCCATTTGCCGTTTGGGGGCTCGACCTTGTGGGTCCCCTCAAAAGGACAAGTGGAGGGCACACACACATGCTCGTGGCCGTCGACAAGTTCACCAAGTGGATCGAGGCTAAGCCGATAGGAGACCCCACCTCCGAGAGGGCTGTCGAGTTCATCGCCAACATCATGTACCGGTTCGGGATGCCTAATGTCATCATCACCGACAATGGCACCCAATTCACGGGCAAAAAGTTCACCAACTTCTGCGATGACAACAACATTCGCGTAACCTGGGCCTCGGTCGCATACCCCCAATGCAACGGGCAGGTCGAGCGCGCCAACGGCATGACACTCCATGGGCTAAAGCCGAGGCTGTTCAAGACCCTCAAGAATTTCGGAAAGGGGTGGGCTACAGAACTCCCCTCGGTGCTGTGGGGCCTCAGGACTACGCCGAGTCGAGCCACCGGGTTCACTCCGTTTTTCCTAACCTATGGCGCAGAGGCCATCTTACCTACGGACCTCGAGTACGGCTCACCTCGACTTCGAGCCTACAATGAGCAAACCAGCGACGAAAGGCTCGCCAACGCCAAGGACCAGCTCGAGGAGGCCCGAGACGTGGCGCTCATCAACTCTGCACGCTACCAGCAAACACTTCGATGCTACCACGACAAGCACGTGCGCAAAAGGGACCTGGCGGTGGGGGACCTCGTGCTTCGACGGCTGCAAGATAATCGAGGGCGCCATAAGCTCATCCCTCCGTGGGAAGACCCATACACCGTGGCCGAAGTGCTCAAGCCAGGAACATACAAGCTCTACGATGACCAAGGCAGGATCCTGGCGAACGCGTGGAACATATCGCAGCTACGTCGCTTCTACCCTTAAAGGCCTCGAGGCCTTGTTCATTTTATCACTTTGTACAAACATGTCAAAATGAATGAACAAACTCGTGCATTGTCGTTCATATTGCTTCGCATCTTAAGGTAGCCTCGACCCTGCTTTGCTCAGGGTCAAGCCTCCCTCGGGGGCTGACGGGGGGCCCCCCCAGACTCCGGAAAAAAATACGCGTTTTCTTTTCTAAAATTTTGACCCTCGTCTCGACTCGTGCCTCGAGTGAACTAGCGACGTCTAAATCCTAAAGTACCTCGAGCCTCCAAGGTCGGGGGGCGTCGACGTAGACGGCCACCTACGCCCCCGGGCTACGGTGCCCTACCTACGCCTCCCCTCGAGGGGCTCGCGACGTATCGAAGGAACACAGACTAAGTTAGCAGAAACTCGAGCTTGCGACAAAGAGAAGTGATCAAACACATTTGAAAGGAAAACAACCCTTTTAAACAAACAAGTCATATATACATTCGGGTCTCGACGTACCCTCATTCACGTCATAAAATTCTTACAAGGGCCCCGGTGCCCAAATTTGGCGCGCAGGCCCTAGTCTTCGTCGGTGCGGTACTCCTCCCCGAGGTCTTCCGCGGCGGGCTCAACCTCGACGCCCGAGCTCGAAGGAGGAGGGCTCCCGACACCGCTGCTGGCGTCAGGAGGCATCACGTCCTCCTCGAAGATCTTCGCGAGCGACGTCCCCGGCCTCTCCATCTTCTCCAAAATTTTGTCGACACGGCGGTTGTTCCACTCCTCATCCTTCTCCTCGATCTCGATGAAGCCATTCGCGACAACGTGGACCGGGAAGCGGAAACCGGAGCGAACGACCGCGAGTGTCTGCTTGACGCCGTGATGGAGAGCTTGCCGGACACGGTCCCGCGCGGCTGTGTCGAAGAAGCACAAGGCGTCGACCAAGGCATCGCCCCGAGCCACTGCACCTTCTGCCGCGGTCATAGGAGGAGCACCCCACATGGGGCCGAGCCGGTCGAGAGAAGAGCGAGCCCGCTCCGCCACCATCGTCTCGTCTTGGAGTTGGTCCAAGAGAGCCTGGTTCGTCCCGCGGAGCTCCTCGACCGTCTTCTCGACCTCTGCGCAACAAACAAGGAAGAGTGAGACTGCGGCGTAACAAAAAACTTCGAGACCCAAACAAGAGCAAGGTGTAAGCCTCACCGTCGCAGTGTTGCCCCAGTGCGGCGAGGTCGCTGGTCAGGCCCTCAGCACGCTGCTCCAGCCTGCGCTTCTCGGCCAGTGTGAGGAGCTTCTCGGACCTAAGGTCCTCGATCAGCCGGCCCGCCTCCACCAGGGCCAGATCCTTGCGGATCACCTCCTGCCGCGCCGCCCCCTCGGCAGCTCGGGCGGTGGCGGCACCACTCTCGGCGTCTTCGGCCTCTTTTCTCGCCGCCTCCGCTGCGGTTCGGGCAGCGGTGGCCTCGCCACGGGCGTCAGCAGCCTCCTGCTTCGCCGCCTCGGCTTCAGCCCGGGCAGAGGTGGCCTCGCTTCGGGCGTCCGCGGCCTCCTTCCTCGACGCTTCGAGAACGGCGGCGGCCTCCTCCTTGGATCGAGCGACCTCGCCTCGAGCCACCCGGACCTCCGCCTCCGCCTCGTTAAGCTGGCTCGCCATCTGGGCGTTCCGGCTCAGCTCCGCGCGGAGATCTCGAAGCTCCGCCTCAGCCCGCGCGAGGGCGGCTGACACCTGTGCGGACCGGCCCGCCTGCTCAGAGCAGGACCGCTCCGCCTCCGCCATAAGCTTGGCCACCTCCCGGAAGATGGACCGCACCTCGCGCGGGGCCCCCCGCTGGGCCGGCTGCCCGATGGGAACCACGGCGAGGGGCGGGCTCAGTGGGACGGGAAACGGCCATATCGGTCGGTCGAGCTCGATGTCGGGCAGATCCTCCTCCGCCTCGAGCTGCCCCGACAGCGACCCGCCGCCCGACGGCACGGGCCCCGACTCCCTCCGTCCCTCCGCCGGCACTTCCTGTTGCGGATCGATCGAGGGAAGGCTCGACCCCGGGCCCTCTTCCCTGGCCGGGCCCTCCGGCGCCTTGTCGGCGCTAGCCGGCACCTCGGGCACCCCCACCATCATCGAGCCCGCGGCGAGGAACGGCCCCTGCTCCAGCTCGTTCAGGAGGTCCTCCACCGTCGGCTCCTTCTCCGCCGACGCCTCTCCCCCCTTTCCCTCCTCCGCAGCCCGGCCCGTGCTGGTCGGAGCCACAAGGGGCGCATCCTCCTCAGCCCCAGACGCCGGCGGGGCCATGCTCGCCCCAGGCGCTTCCCCCGGAACAGCCGTCGTGGTGAGGGGAAGGATGGCGCTCCCAGTTGGCACCATCGCGGGAGGAGGAGGAGGGGGAGGAGGCAGCGCTTCGGCGGATATGCTGGTGGCAGGCTCGATGCCATGAGCTGAGGCCCCTGCAATACGAGATGACGGAGATATCAGAACCAGGAAGAGTACCTCGACCCCTGTGGTCGATGGCGACGGCCTCACCAAAATTCGCGACGATCATCTGGCCCCCTCGAGCCATGGCAGCTCGGGCCTTCTCCAGCCAAGCGGCCTCTCTAGCGGAGGGAGGTGCCATTCCTCGAGGTGCCTGTGCCTCGACGGGGCTCGAGGTCTTGGCCCGCTTGGACAAAGCGAGGTCCACCTCCTGGTAGGAGCGCTTCCCCCTGAGAAGACGGAGATGGCACGCGTCATCAAAAGCAAAGAGGTGAAGCCTCACTACCGACGAGACCCAAGGAAACTACTCACCCGAAGCGGCGGCTGGGCTTCTTCCCGGAATCGCCGGACCCACTCGGGGGCTTCGAGCCCACCCCACGGCTCGAGCCCTGCGCCTGGGCCGTCTCCACAAGGCTGGGATGGGGGGAGGGCTCCCGACGCCTCCCATGGCTCGACCTCAAGGGAGAGCCCTCCTTCCGCCCCACATCGCGGGAGGGCGACCGTACCACCCTCGTGCTGACGTCGTGGCGCTCGCCCCGGCGCGGGCTCCGGGACCTGCTCCGGCGCCCGCGCTGGTGGTCGCGCCCTCCCGCGTCCGCTTCCGTGTCCCGGCGGCGATACGACGATGGACTCCGGGGACGCTCGCGCCCCTGGTCACGAGACGCTCGGGGGCTCCCTCCCCGACGCTCGTGATGGCGCGGGCTCGATGCCTCTTCTTGGCGCCCGCTCCTCCGCGGGCTCGACGGCGCCCTTGACGACTCGCAGGGGTCGGGCCCGAAACCCTTCTCGACCTGTCGACCGCCTCTCGAGGCCCGACCCCTCTCGAGACCCCCCGTCTGGGCTGACGCGGGGGCGGCCTCCGTTGGCGCTGTGGCGGAGGCGCTCCGGGTCCGGGGCTTCCTTACGACCAGGGGCACATCCGGCGCGGAGCTCGACGGACCTCGGGCTCCCGACGAGGCAGGGATCGGCGCCGCCTTCCGCGGCTGCGTCCCGCGCGACCCTTTTGTCGGTGGGACCTCCAGTGTACCCTCCTGCACAGAGGAGCTGTCAGCCCTGTCATCAACGAGCCCCGCGCGCATCAAGCGCACATCCATCCCCTCGTCGTTGCCCTCCTCCTCGTCACCACTCTCCTCCTCCGAGCTCGAGGAGCTCAGCTCGGGGGACCCGTCCCCAGGCTGACGGTTACGACGAGCCTTCGCCAGTCTCTGCTCCCGAGCTAAGCGACGCAAGTTTTTATTTGTCTCTTTCTTCTTTTTGGCATCCTTGCTCTCCTTGTCCTTCTGAGCAGAGAGGCGCCTCACCTGAGAACCCGCGGCGTCCTCCCTCACCGGGGGCCTCGACGCGCGACAAGTAAATGCCCCCTGAAGAAAGAAGAAGCATGATGAGACAAACCACAAGACGGATACAAACGGATTGAAGGAGGAAAAAGGGGGAGGAGGCTCGAGATAGCTCGACTCGAGGGAGGCTTACCAGGTCGAGACACCCCTCGTCGGGTGCCATCGCAACCAGGTTGGAGTATTCAGGGACGAACGGCCCCTGGATCGTGATCGACACCCGGGAGACGCCCTCGTTCCGGGACAACCTCTCTTCGGCCAACCTCGAGCGATTGAGCGCCTCGAGCTGAGCCTGCGGGCCCATCTCGTGCATAAGAAGGGGGCGGTCCGCCAGCGGAAGAACTCTTCGCTGGTGGAACGCCCAAATGACCGCTTGCACGGTCAGCTTCTTCTCATCCACCAGCGTCTTCATCATCTCCATCAGCGGGGCCAGGTGGCGTTGCCTGTCCGCCGCAACGCCCCAGGTCCACTTCTCCGGGCGTTGAGTGAGGACCCTGCCGGTGTACTGCGGAAGGAGGCCACCTTCGTTCCGCAGATAGAACCAATGGTCGTCCCACCCGGCCTGGTTGGTGGAAAGCTTGTATCGCAGGTACTCGCGGGGGACATTGGCCGACGAGGTCCCCGCCCTCGCGGTAATGGCAAGGGAGCCCATGCGCACGGGCCGCCTCCCGCTGGGCTTCAGGGACTTGATGAAGAGCTCGCCCCGGAAGAGATGGACGAACATCTCCCAGTGCGGCTCCATCTTCAGGTACCCCTCGCACACCGCGGCGAATATGGCGGCGTGCGAGATGGAGTTGGGGGAGAAGTGTTGCAGCTCCACCTCGAAATGGTGGGCCAGCCCTCGCAAGAAGCGGCTCGGCGGGACGCCGAGCCCCATACGGTGGTAGCGCGTGAAGCTCACCACGTACCCCTCCGGCGGGTGCGGCTCCCGGTGCTCCGCCGACGGGATAACCCACCATGCGGGTCCCTCCTCCGGGTTGGGGCGCAGAAGCCCCTGGGCCACCAGCGAGTCCATTTCGCTCTGCGTCACCTTCGACGGGCTCCAGTCCTCGGCCGGCAGCATCTGTGTCTGGGCGGCCATGGCGGTGGCGCGGCGCGGATCCGAGCAGCGGACGGGCGGCCGGAAATCCCCAATCGACTAGCTCGAAGGAGAGGGCGCGTAAAGGCTACGGCGGCGGCGAAGGCAAAGGCAAAGTAAAGGGTTCTTTTTCCCCTCTTTCGATATTTATAGGGGGAAATCCAGACGGGCGAGATCCCCCACGACGTAAAAAGGTAACCGAATGCATTCAATGCGCCCACCTAACCACGTCTCGAGCCGGATGCATGGTACACGCGTTACCTCTCCATTCGCTCCACTGCCCGGGCCCGCCACGACCTTCGCTCCGGCTTCGCGCCCGCCGCTCTCCCCGATGGTTTCCGCCTAAAAAGGCGTGCCCAACGGGCAGAGGGATTCCCAGACGACGGAGGCTTCTTCTTAAAGGTAAAAACGGGCCCCGGCCCTAAGTCTCGAAGCAGCGAAGGCTGGCCCTCGAAAAGGGTTCGACAGCCGGCTTCGAGCACCCGAGTCAGGGACACCAAGAGGCGCCACTCGCGGCATTACTCGAGGGCCGAGCCCTCGAGGCCCCTCACGTGTATCCAAGGCGGGGAGCTCGACGTGCAGTGAGATCCCCTCGGAGGGAGGCATCGAGCCACCGGGTCCTATCGAATGGACCCGGCACTCCTGCAGACTGAGCCCCCATGCTTTATGAGACCGCCTCCGGGCCACAGTCGACCCCTAACGAACGGGGCACGAGCTCTCACTTGGATTCCCCGTTACCAGCTCATCGGGAACCTCGATACTCGCCCACTCGGGGTAGTACGAGGCATCCCCCCTCGCATCCGATCGAAAGGACTCGCGGGATGACAAGCCAGGGCAATCGGCATGCCGGACAGCTCGAGGAGCCGGCCAGTCGGTTCAGCCTGGCACCCCTCGACGAAAGAGGGTCTAAAAACTCGGACAGTTACGACTAATCTCTTTTCTTTGTGTAAGCATGAGATTTTCAGGCCTCGGGTGAAAGCTCGACCCCCATCTCGCCTGAGCCCTCGAGACCAGGCCCAGGACAAACGCTCGTTCTCCGTCTCGTCCGAGCCCTCCGAGGCAAGTCTCGGACGGAGTCTCCCATGGCAAAGGAAAGGTTACCGCGAATATTTAATATTACTACCGAACCACATTTCGAGCCTGTTGACAGGTACGCACGGCGCCGCGATCTCCGCTCCCTGACGATTCCCGCCTAAAAAGGCGCGCCCACTGGGCAGAAGGTTCCCAAACGACGGAGGATTCTTCGGGAAGCCCACAAGGGAGTTCTAACCACTCCCCCATGGTCTCGGGGGCTACACCCGCGGGTGTCGCTCGCACGACACCCACGGAATCAAATCGACAAAACCCTCGAGGCCAGTAGGCTATCCATCGAGATCCCAATCTGGAGCCCCTGCTCGAATACAAGCACTCAAACAAGGGCTCGGGGGCTACTGTCGGTGGTACGAAAAAAGGGTACCCCCAATCAACGCAAACACCCCAACGCTCTATCTCCGTCTCGCCCGAGTCCTCCCAGCCAGGCCTCGGGCGAGCGCTCTATATCCGTCTCGCCCGAGCCCTCCTAGCCAGGCCTCGGGCGAACGCTCTATCTCCGTCTCACCCGAGCCCTCCCAGCCAGGCCTCGGGCGAACGCTCTATCTCCGTCTCGCCCGAGCCCTCCCAGCCAGGCCTCGGGCGAACGCTCTATCTCCGTCTCGCCCGAGCCCTCCCAGCCAGGCCTCGGGCGAGCGCTCTATCTCCGCCTCGCCCGAGCCCTCCGAGCGAGGCCTCGGGCGAGCACGATCGCTCTCCGTCTCGCCCGAGCCCTCCAGGCCTCGGGCGAGCGCGCCCCCACACCTCGAGCCTTAACGCACGGACCTCGAGTTGTACAGACAGCCGTACCAGCCCATACCACGCATTTAATGCCTTCACCTACTCCGGTCATGTCCACTAGTGCACAGCATGTACCACAGTAACTTGGTGTAAAGGTCAAGTCTCGTTTTCACCACAAGCATGGGCAAAAGGGCACCAGTACAGCACTGTTCGGCCAAGCCAGGCACTGCAACTCCTCGAGGCCGGCTACGCGCCCCTCGAGCCCTGCACTGTAACCCCTCGAGGCCGGCTACGCGCCCCTCGAGCCCTGCACTGTAACCCCTCGAGGCCGGCTACGCGCCCCTCGAGCCCTGCACTGTAACCCCTCGAGGCCGGCTACGCGCCCCTCGAGCCCTGCACTGTAACACCTCGAGGCCAGCTCCGCGCCCCTTGAGCCCCCGTGGCACCACCTCGAAGCCGGCTCCGCGCCCTTCGAGCCCTAACTACTTTCATGCTATTGGAGGACAGGTACCCCAAGACCCGGAGGGACCCCGCCGCGTACTGTACATTCCGGGATGGGTGCTGTACGGCTCCCGCCTTGTCGCGCCACCACGTCCGCGCCCAGGATGGAAGCCACGACCCAAGGACGCCTCAACAGCGACGATCACATCGGCTCCAGTGGCCCCGACAAGACAGGGTTCCTACCCTTCTCCGTATGGGGCACCATACGCCCCGACACCTGTAATACCTTTATGTAACCCTGGCCTCCCCTTGCTCTATAAAAGGGGACACTAGGGCCCTCATTCAGGAGGACGGACACAACACACGAGTCCACACACAGGCACGAGTCCGGACTCCGGTCCACGCTCACTGAGCTTGTATTCTCCCCTGTACAAGCACTTAGGTGCAAGTAATACAAGAACATCCCCCCCCGCTGGACGTAGGGCCTTCTTTGCCCGAACCAGGATAAATCCTTGTGTCCTCTTGCATCACCATCCAGGAAGAGAAGCACGCGATCATATCACTCGTTGGTGTGATACCCCCGGGTACGAAACACCGACAACATCGGTCTGGCATGCAACAACACACGTACTAGATAGCAAATAATGTCTCATTTTAGCACAAGCATAGTACAAGGATAAACATAATTTCTTAATATGGGCGTACCTTGTCTCGGGATCAAGAAGACGGTGACCAATATAAGCAATTACATACTCTTTACCTTCATCTTCTTGTGTCAAAACAGCTCGAATAACTTTCTCTTCGGCAGCGACATATAATCTGAAGGGAATTCCCCTCTTGGGTGCCCGAAGAACTGGTGGAGATGACAAATATTCCTTTATCTTTTCAAACGCTTCTTGTTGCTCTGCCCCCCAAGTGAATTCAGTTTCACTCTTCAGCTTTAATATAAGGGTAAAAGGAATAATTTTTCCGGACAAGTTTGCAATAAATCTCCTCAAGTAGTTCACTTTTCCCAAGAACTTCTGCAAGTCCTTTTTGCATGCAGGCGCTTGAACTTTCTTGATCTTTTCTATTCTTTTAGGATCAATCTCTATGCCTTTATCGTGAATGATAAACCCTAAGAACTTCCCAGCCGACACGCCAAAAGCACATTTCAATGGGTTCATCTTTAAACCATAACGGCGCATTCTTTCAAACGCTAGACGTAAATCGGCCAGATGAGATCCATGGGCGGCCGATTTAATTACAACATCATCAATATAGACTTCCATGATTATCCCAATCAAATCATGAAAGATCAGATTCATAGCACGTTGATAGGTAGCACCTGCGTTCTTTAAACCGAATGTCATTACGACCCATTCAAATAGACCAACAAACCCAGGACAAATAAAGGCCGTTTTGGACATGTCCTCTTTGGCCATAAATATCTGATTATAACCAGCGTTGCCATCAAGAAAACTAACAATCTGGTGTCCCGAAGCATCATTGATTAGCATATCGGCTATAGGCATATGATATTCATCTTTGGGAGTGGCTCTATTTAAATCTCTAAAATCTATGCAGACCCTGATTTTCCCAGTGTCTTTCTTCTCTACAGGTACGATATTAGAGACCCACTCTGCATATCTGCATGGCTGAATAAACCTCGCTTGCAATAACCGATTAATTTCTTCTTTAATCCGGTCATATATCGTAGAATTAAAACGGCGAGGATGCTGCTTGAATGGCCGGAACCCCGGCTTGATAGGAAGCCGATGTTCAACAAGTTCTCGGCTTAATCCGGGCATTTCCATATAATCCCATGGAAAGCAATCAACATACTCTTTTAAAAGCGCGATTAATCTTAGCTTATAATCGGCTTCAAGATTTTGATTTACAAAGGTCAGCCTAGGTACAAAACCATTCCCAATGTCTACCTGTTCTAAAGGGTCAGCCGACGTAAAACCTTGGCCCAACTTATTGAGCTCGTCAAAATCATCAATAGCCTCACAAGTATCGGTCTTATGAGCTCGATATTGTTCGACACGATGTTTCAGCCAATCAACATTAGCATCCATCAAATTACATGATAATGTTGAACCGATTGTCAATCGGCTTTAAGGACACTGGTACAAAACCTTCCTTAGTAACACTAACAAATTGGAAATCAGAAAGGTCCCGACCAGATAAACAGGCAATAGTATCATGCCCCCCGAGTAAAGGAGCATCGGCCGTAGCTACATAGGTCGATGAATCTGAGTGTACCACCTCAACATCGTCTCCAACCCATTGGATAAGAAACTGATGAAGGCTAGAAGGTATGCACCGATTAGCATGAATCCAGTCACGCCCAAGTATAAGGTTGTAACTACCTTGTATGTCGGCGACAAAGAAAGTAGTGGCTAAAGTCTTGCTCCCAACGGTCAACTCCATGGACGCAACTCCTTTAGCCAGAATGGGATCTCCTCCTCCGACTCCAGTGATAGTCATATTAGTTTTGATCAGCTCTTCATCGGTACTGCCGAGCTTCTGGTAAAGCAAGTATGGCATCAAGTTTACGATTGCCCCGCTATCGACCAACATTTTGTGGACTGGTGTACCGTTGATGTGACCCTTTATATGCAACGGCTTAAGATGATTGATGGATTCCTTCGGCTTCTGGAACACAGCTGTCTGTGTAGCGAAGTTGAACTCCGTTGCTGTCGAATCATCTCCGACCACATAGTAGTCGGCTCACAAGTAAACTACATTGACCTCCGCCCTTTCTGGGGAAGGTTCATAATCCACCATCTCCTCATCTTGTTCTTCAGGTAATTCTTCACTAGCCGCAACAACACCAGTAGAGGAAACAGGGTCATTGAGAAGCGAACCTAATCCCACCATCGTGTGGGGAGCCGATTCGGTCTTGGATTGTAACACCCTAGGTGTTAAGCAACCCTAAGTGCATAATTTGACATCTCATGAGCATAAAGCATCATCATTTTATGTTGCATTCTTTCTTTTGTTAAGTGTCATTTCATGTGACCTTTTGTGATGCTATGCTTGATTGAATGCTTGTGTGTCTTGTTTGTGGAGTGTTTAAGTCTCCTTAGTAGTTGAACCTTGTTGAGGAGTCAAAATGAAGCTAGGTTTATGTTGGTCATGTTGGCTAACCAAGTCTCTAACCCTAGTTGCCTTAATAGAGCCCTAGGAGTCCTTTTGTTTGACTAACTAAGACCTTCTTGATAGAAGCTTTGCATGGCTGTGGGCCCTTAACCAAAAGTGTGTAGAATTTAGAGTAGAACAAAAGTTGTTTAAGGCCCAACTCATGAAAATGAGTTTAACAAGGTGTTTTGGGACCCACAAGGCAGATTTGAGGGAGTTTAGACTTAGAAAATTCTCTAAGTCCTAACTGCCCAAAACAGTTTCATCTAGCCATCTTTGGAGCTTTCTCGGGAGCAATCTAGGCCGAACCAAAGATCAATCTTGTAACCAAAGTGGTAGTCGGTATGTAGCTCTAAGCAATGGAGCAAGTGGTTTAGCTTTTCATCAAATGGATTAGGAGTTAATCGCGCTCAAAGTCTGGCCGTCAGTCGGCCTGATGGCACTGAATCGGGCCGGGCCGTGCCGTGCCGGCGCGCGCGCGCGGCGTCGTGGCCGACAGCGCCAGGACGTTGCCGCCGCGTGGCGCTCGACGGTCGGCCAAGCCAGCGTCCGCGCGCGGCGTGGCAAGCATGCCTTCGCCCTCGCCCTGTCCGAACCCGCTCCTCCCTCCATTCTGTTCCCCGCGCTCGCGCCTCTCTCTCGCTCTCTGCTCTCGCCGGCGTTCGAGCGGGAAAAGGGGAGAAAGCAAAGCGCCGCCGCCCGCCGAACCTCGGCGAGCGATTACTCGCTCCACCGTGCGCCGCCGTCCAATTCCTCTCGCCAGTTCCTCCGCTCTGGTCTCCTCTTTCTCCGGTAAGGGTTGGTTTCCCCTCTCTCCCTCTCTAGCTGCCGGAACAGCGGACGCCATCCGCAAGCTTCCGCCATGGCCGCCACCGTGACCTTCACGTGGACCGGTCATCTCCGGCCATGCTACCCTGAGCTGAGCCATGTTCTAGTCTTCTCTACCGTCGTAGTAGCTTAGAGTCAGATGGAGACCTCTCTTGTGTCCTGAGTTCGCCGGACCGCGGGCCAGTCGCGCTGTGTCCGCCATGGACCGCCGCCGTGCATCGCGCCGGACAATGCCGGGGATGCCGAAGCCCGGGAGTTGCTCCAATAGGTCACTTGTGACTTGCTTAGGCTAGTGTTAGTCTCGCCGAGTCGCAAGCCGCCGGGAAGAGTTCCGCCGCCGAGTCGCCAGAGCCGCCGCTCCGCCATGGCCGCCGTCGAGCTTGCTCCGGTATCCCTCTGTCTCAGCGAGTCGGTTAGTTGTGTTCGCCTCGCAAACCCGCACCCAGTAATGGTCTCCGTGTCGCCAGAAGTGTCGCCGTCGACGAGCTAGGGCCGGTCAACGACCACGGCGCAAAACTCCGCCGTTGACCGCCGAGCCTGGCCTCGCACGGTAACGTGCCGAGCCTGGCCTCGGTAGCTTGGTCGCCCTGACCAGCGGGCCCCGACTGGCAGCAAGAAAGAAAGAAAGGGAAGCGTTTGGGTGCCGTAGGCCTCGGTAAGCCGGGCGTGCCGAGCGTTTGCCTCGAGCCTCGGCTAAGTCACCGAGCCTCGGTTGAGTCAGTAGCCTCGGCCGAATCGGTTGAGTGTGTTTGAGCCTCGGCCGAGTCGCGCCGAATGTGCCGAAGCCTTGCCTCGAGCCTCAGCCGAATCGCGCCGGGTGTGCTGAGCGTTTGTCTTATGCCTCGGCCGAACCAAGTTGGAGTCCGTATGTTTAGGTTTGAGTTTCCTTTTTAGTTTGTTTTTGCAGAATTATGTAATGGCTTCAAAAAATTCCTACAAGGCTCATTTTAAGTCCAACTCCTGTGAAACAAATTTTGTTAGGTCAAGCATGTTTAGATCTATCAGTGAAAACTGTTAAATGCATTTTTGGTGATACTTTTATGTGTAGATTTATTTAATTTAGAAAAGTGCTGATAACTTGGTAAATGCATAACTAATTATATATAAGTCAGAAAAATGTGATTCCAGTTTTGTTAGGTTCGTATAAATGTGTAGTTTCAGAGAAAAATATAATATGAGGTTGTTCTGTGAATTAATTTGACAGTAGCTTTTAAAATGCTTAAATGTTGTTTCCTTGTTTATTTTGTAGTAATTAAAAAAATGAGGAATACGAACCTGAGAATTTAAGCACATTACTCTTATGCTAGGAAGTTCAGTAGAAAAATAAGAAATCTGTTGTTTGACACTTTTTGCTAGGGTGTGTAGTTCAAAGCACCTTTCCATAATAGAATTTGTCTTTTTCATAGAGGATGAAGTCTAAGTCCAAAAGGGATGAAATTTGGACAGAGGGTTAGATTAAGTGTTATTGATCTCCAGTAATTTTTATAGGTTTTTGTGAAGCTGTCTAGGATAGGTTACTGTTATGGGCCTATTTAACTAGATTTAATTCTACAAATAATTAGAGGGTAATAAACCCGTTAAGCAACTTTGATGCGGTGACAACAAGACTTGGTAAGTAGTATGTCGAATTAAATAAGTGAGTAGCAGTAGATGACATGTGCTTATCTCCTGAATGGTTACTCCATGTTGCATCACCATGCATCCCATGTGCATTCATGTTGTTCATTCATGTACCGCATCATGCAGGATCGGTAGTGGAAGCCCAGGAGACGCCGGAGGAGCAGCGTCAGGAGGAGACACCCGAGGAGGGGATCCCGGAAGGAGACGTTGAAGACCTGCCGGAGTGCCGTGATCACCGCCCCGCCGACTTTGAGCGAGGCAAGCCCCGGAGCATTCTAACTCCTACGGTTTGCAAATGTTTTCTAATTAACCTGATGATGGATGTTGCATTAGGTTATAGGAATTGATTGCTACCGTTGGTGCATTATTACTTATCCTTGTCCACCTGCAAATATTACCTTGTTATCCCTGATAAGTCTAGGCTCGTTTATGCTTAGCCTGCTTAGACCGGTAAAAGTCGGGTGATTTCCTGTCTCCCGCATATAGGTGGATACTGATCATGTTTAGCCTTGTGCTATCATGGAGATAACCATGTGATAATTAATTTGAGACCGGGCGGGATGTAGGAGCAGCAGGACATGGGTTCTGTGTGCTAGTAGTCTCCCGTCTGTGTCGATCAGGAACCGACGAAGGCACACCTCAGTCATTTTGAACGCGTCAATCACTTAACGGAGCAGGTGCGGGTACCTCCCGTGAAGCCGAGTAAGGTTTTTCGAGCCGGTGACGGAGATGTTGACGCCTAACACCCAGGGCCTCAGATGTACCGTGGGCAACTATTCTGATCGACCTGGCATGGTCCGAGGGCAGGCAGGGCCTGATCGACCTGGCATGACCGTGGGCAGTTAATAGCTTGAGCGACCTGGCATTGAGATAACCCCCGGTGTAGAAGGGCCCATGACCGTCCCGCGTGTTGTGTTCTCGAACCTCCTGAAGTGGTCGCCAACGGCCACCTGGCAGGGTGTGTCGGGCGAGTGTGCGGCATTTTTATCCCCAGCTGGTAGGAATCGATTATAATCGCCATCGCTCCTGGTTAGTGAGTAACTTGACTGAGCATGTGTTACCGTAGTAATATATGGAATTAATGATGGTTATGGTTGGTGAATCTGAAAGGCTATTAATGAAATAGTCACTCTTGCTTGAATAAGTAGTCAAGTGTTTGCTCTAGATCAGGTGCAAATCTAGATAATCAGGCTGGTTACATAAAAGTGACTGCTAATGCTCTAATGATGATTAGTTAATAATAAAGTGCTTTTATGCAAAAAGGTAAGTGTGGCCAACCCCAGATACAGCCTTGCATAATCCTTGGTGTCGGTTATTTCTGGTTTATGACGGGTAAGTCTAGCTAAGTACCTTCTCGTACTCAGGGTTCTATCCCTTGTTGTTGCAGATGGGCAATGCTTCTTCGGCTATTGCGAGAACTGTCTGTACCCCGTCGAGGGCAGTGACTAGACCATGGGCATGGTCAACTCTTATCTTCCCTGATGCTTTTGTGGACCGATCAAGCATATGGCACTGTATTGTGAACTAAGGACTTGTGTTTCAAAACTATGTTGCTTCCGCTTTTGAATTCAAACTATGGTCTGTAATAACTGCTGAACTCCGATGTATTTGAACTATGTGCGAACTGAATGTACCTTGTGGGCATGTACGCTAATCTATTACGATCTTGGTTAAAGTTGAATGACTTGAAATCCTTCGAGATTTCCGGACTACCGGGTTTGTACGAGCTTAAGTACTTGTAATCTCTGTGAAAGCAGCGATTCGGTGCTTAATCTGGTGCAAATTGGTCGGTTCTGTTACAGCTGGCATCGGAGCGTGGTTAGCGTTACTGTTCACAAGTGTATTGGAAAAACCGTATTTTCAATTAAAATTCCTATTTGACAAGAACTTGTAGCTATAGTAGGTTCTGGAAAACCCTTCTTATAAAGCTTTAGGTGTGCCATTGATCAAGTCCTTATGCCCAATAGGAACTTAGGTGGCTATTTAAGTACTAACTTTGGGGGTCGTGCATCATATTTATTTTCTGTTTATTCTGTCGTTCATACGGCAAGGGTGAAATTGTATGGATGTTATTCTTCAGAATGGTAATGTATGGATCAATTGCCTCTACGTTAAAGGTAATGAGAGTTGTGAGAGCATGATTGGACAACCGCCAATCTAGGGAAGTGCTTATATGATACCGACGCGTATACCTGTTCCACACAAGTATATGTGAAAGTATTGATTGTGGGAGTAATAATTTTTGATGGGTGCATATACTGCTTACGTGTATACCGGGTGTACACCTAAGTGAGTATTAGATTTAAATTTCCGCAGTGCATGATATTCATACTGTGGGAAGGGCTGAAGTGAGTTTCTGCAGGTACGCTAACTTGCGAACGTGTAGTCCGTTTAGTTAACGTTATGAGTGAGCGTGTATGCCACCGTCTAGCCGTTAGATTGTTAGGCAGTGAGGATGTATGAAACGTGCATGCATCATGATCATATAATCTTGCATTAATCTTACTTCCTTCCTTATGGTTTCTGTCCCGTTTTTCTAATAAAAGTTGTTTCAACTAATTAAAAACTATGTGGATAAACTTCTTACAGATGGCACGCACCAAGCGCACTGCTCGCAAGTCCACGGGAGGCAAGAGGCCTAACTACATGCTGGGGCCATGGACCGATGAGGGATCAGAGGACTTTCTAGAGGAGTTTGGGATGCCCACTATTCTTTGGAGAGTTCTGCACCTGGTGGGATATCAGGAGGGCCAGGAGCCACAGTACGACTGGCACCGTGTGCAGTTGTCAGAGGATCGCCACGTGTACACGGTGGAGGTCGACGTGCCTAGCCGTGAGGACCGGGATCACGTCTGGTGCAGCCGAGTGTTTGCTTTGCAGGGGAGGACCCCCTGGGATGCAGCCAACCAGGTTGCTTATACCGTTCTTCGGGACATCATGGAGGACCATCCGGAGGTGGTTGCTCAGGCTACTGCCAGTATCTTCCCGACAGTGGATCCGTATCTTTCAGTGTGGCGTCAGCCAGGAGCTACTATTTTGGAGGGTAGTTCGCTTGAGAGGGAGCATTGTGCCGGGCCAGCAGGGAGTGCCATGGCTGCACTTATGGCTACTTATGGCTGCTTATCCCGCAGCTATGAGCAGTTGGACCATTGTGACACCCCCATTTTAAGAACAAAATTGGAGCACAATATATGTATGCCAGGATCAATTTTCATACATATATCCACATCATAGTAAATATCAAAACAATGCTTTTATTAATATATCGAACATTATTACAAAAATGACCCTCGGGTCCAAAAGAAAAGTACAGACTCTCATGAAACTGACTCTAAAATAAACTCTGATGAAGATGCGGAAGATCTGGACTCTACTCCACAGGAAGGTCGACCGGGGGTAGCGCCATCCTAGTACAGGTCGTCAGGGTCGTAGCCTCCGTCTTCTGGATACTCCTGCTCCTCGTACGCGTAGTCTCCAGCGTCTGGGTGGGGTAGCAGGGGGACAAAGAGGAAGGGTGAGTACATCGAAATGTACTCCGCAAGTGTAGGAAATATATGCTTATGAGGCTTATAACAAAGGTAGGCTGACTTTGTTTGACTCAAGCGCCTAAAGCGACACACCCTATTAATCCTATTAATCCTATGCACCTATTTACTAGGTTATAGACAGACTCTATAAAAAAAAGTATCAACACTCGGAGTCACACCGAGCAAACCACACTCGGAGTCACACCGAGCAACCAACACCTGAAGTCCATCAGGCAACCGCACCTGAAGTCCATTGGTTGACCCGAACCCAAAACCGACCAGTAACCAACTAATCTCAAAGAAGTCCAAGCCGCTCGTGACCGTGAGCACGGCTGATATATCAGTTTTACACTCTGCAGAGGTTGCACATCGTTACCCATGAGTCGTGCAGATCCCGTCACGCTAAGCACTGCCGAGGTGTATAGCAGGTTGCACTGCAAGGCCTTTACAAAACTCCCTCCAAGTCCGTTTTACACGTTCACTGAGGTTTCACCACTAACAGTGGATATATGCACCACTGCAGAAGCCCCCTCTTGTGCCACAAATCCGACCCCGTGTAAACCCTCAACTTGGAGGCAATTAATTTCTTGGCCAGGTCCAGCCCATCCAGATCCCATGGTTGCGCTGTCAAGTCGGGTTACATGCTCTGAGAACCGGGTCCTAGGGATCCAGGCAGGATAAATCTAGCACGAGCCCCGAACCAAAAACCAAATAAGAGCTGCCAAGTCCATGGCACAAAACAACCAATACGGTTCCATCCTGCCGGATTTACCTAATAACCATGTTACTACAAAATTACCATGTCCACATTCGTTTCATAGTTCATTAATCAAGATTATAAACATTTTAACTCCCATCCCAATCATGACTGCAGGGATAAGCAAGACACCTACCCGAACATCCCAAAACAGGCGACAAGGATAATAGAGCAAGATCTAGTAAACCATAATATAGGATTCAAATTTGACATTGCATGCATCTACTAGATCTAAACTACTCTAATACCAAAAGTAAAATAAAGTAGGTGCAAGATGTTCAAGGACACTTGCCTTCGGACTGGGTCGAATCAACTGGGTCGCAAGGATGGTCTGGAGCGTCCTCGTACTCCGCACTCTCTGGCCCAATCAACATACATGGCACAATACAACAAAATAAATAACAGTACACCAAATAGTATCAAAACAGTAAACTAATAGATCCACTGCGTAGAGAATGAAATTATGAATCTAACGCAAGTTGAATGGGTCGAAACGGAGTTAAAACGTGAAAGTTATGAGCGTTTGAATATGGATGGCAAAACTGTAATTAGTTGAAACTCATTTTATAAAAAGAAAACGCTGTTGGGACCTTTCTGAAATTAAATCAAGATGACAGGGGGTAGAAGGCTGTTTGCGCTAGACTCAGAGAATAGTGATTTGATGGGAAGAAAATAGAGGGGCTAGAACACAAAGTGCTCATGTACTATGTTGTAGACTAGGTCCGTGGCCCATAGACCCATGGTGGAGTGTGAGGTTGTGTACCATGGACCAGGTCTACGATGTATATTGATGTATTTGTGGAATTGTTTTTCTGAAGAAAAACGGCCATAAATCACATGATGAAGTCATGCTGATGTCATCAATGATGTCATCAAGCTAACAAGGCAATGGAAGAGAAGAGAGTGCACGATGCATGGCTGGCTGCCTGCTTATGCGGATGCCTTGCTGCGCATGGGGTGCTGGGAGCCGGAGGTCAGGCGCTGGGGCACGGCGGCACGGCGAAGCCATGGTTGACACGGTGGAGCCTCGCCGGCACAAGGGAAGCTCGGTACTGAATTACTGATGGGCTAAAAATACTACACAAACAAGTGTATTGGATACAGATACTCACCAAGAAAAGAAACCGAGAGGGGAATTCTCGGCCATCGATTTGGAACTCGGGCGTGCTCCGGGAGAAGGCGCTGTACGTACGGACTAGTGCTGGGAAAAAAAATATGGGTGGCGGCGGTGTGCTCTTGCGGTGCCTTAGGGCCAAACAGAGGCGTTGGAGGGTGCTGGGCATGCGACCGCCATGTTCGGCACCTCGGAGCTTGGCCGGGACGGTGCTCCAGGGCGCTAGGGGCTTCTCGTGCGGCGCGGTGAGGTGGAGAGGATCAGTGCGAACCCAACTGACGCTAGAACGGTTCGGCCGGGGAAATCAGACGGCGGTAGCGGCGGTCGAGCGCCATTGCCGAGATGCCGAGCTCGGCGGCGCATCTCGGGTACGATCTAGGTAGCTCGGGAAACATCAGGGACAGAGGAAAAGGGAGGAGGAGCTCACAGTGGTCCCAGCGGAGGTGTCGTCCCTGTCGCCGGTGGCGGCCCGGTTGGAGGAGCTCGACGGCAGGGCGATTGGTTTCGCCGGCGAGGCCGAGGAGGCACCTACCCAGGCGCTGGATCACCAAGGTCGGGGCTCCTGGGTGCAGCTGGCTGGCAGAGGGAGGTCGGCGACAGTCTTGGGAGGAGGCCGGCGCGAGCCAAGCTTGGACTGGTGGCGGCGGGGCTAGCTCTATGGCAAGGTGGCGTGGGGGTTCTAGGGTGAGGATAGGAGGGCTGAGGCGCTCGCGGGTGCTGGTGATCATCTCATAGGATGGACAGGGAGAGATAGGGCTGGGGCGCAGGAGATCTCCGCGGCTATGCCGCTATAGCGGCCGCAGATGTAGGATCTGTGCAAACGAACGGGACGAGGAGCGGAAAGGGAGGGGGACCGTTCGGATGCGGCCGAAATGATCCGTTCGCGTGGATCGGAGCAGTCCAAACGATGAGGCGGTGCGGACCGGCGAGTGGACACGCGCGTCACGGGAAGAAGACGAATGCGCCGACAGCTGGGTCCTGCATGTCAGCGGCTCTAGCGCGTGGGCCCAGATGTCAGCGAAAGGGTGGGCGAGGGAGGCGGGAGAAGGGAGGGGAGTGGGCTGGGCCGAAACCGAGATGAGGGAGAGAATGAGGGTGTTGTCCTTGCCTTTTCTTTTTATTTTTACAATCCTTTTCCAAATTCCATTTGAAATCCAAATTCAAATCTATTTGAAATCAAAAACAAGTTTGAAAATTTTGGAAATATTATTCCTTGGTTTTGAAAATAACATTTTGATTTTTAAAAGTTTTGTAAAATTTTGTAAACCTTTTTATTTAATATTGAAATAGAATAAATTCGAATCGCCCTATTCGGGTTTTAATAAACTCTTTTCCACTCAATAAAATTATGCAACGGCATGAATGCAACATGACAATATTAAACAAATTTTTATTTTCCTCCTCTAATAAACTAGCCAACCTAATTAATTTCTAATTCCTTTTATTAAATTGGGGAAAAATTAAATCAGGGTGTTACAAACCTACCCCCTTAGAAGAATCTCGTCCTCGAGATTAGGAAGAGTCGACGAAGAGATGAGGAAAATCTGCCCGAAGATCATCTTCTTTCTCCCATGTGGCTTCTTCTTCGGAGTAATGCTTCCATTGCACCTTACAGATTTTAATCCTCTTGTTTCGAGTACCTCGTTCCATCGTGTCCAGAATCTTGATCGGCTCAGAGAAAGTCAAATCATCCCTGAGATCAAGCTCCTCAAGTGGCAACTGCTCCTCTGGAACTCTTAGGCATCTCTTCAGCTGGGATACATGGAACACATCATGAATACCTGCCAGCCGTGCAGGCAACTCCAGCTGATAAGCAACTGCACCTTTCTTGTCAATCACCTTGAAAGGGTCAATGAATCTCGGAGATAACTTTCCTTTGACATTAAACCTCCGAAGACCCCTGAAGGGTGACACCTTCAGATAAACAAAATCCCCAATCTGGAACTCCAGCTCTCGTCGTCTGATATCTGCGTAACTCTTCTGTCTAAACTGAGCTGTCTTTAGGTTGCTTCTGATCTGTCTGACCTATTCTTCAGCTTCTTCTAAAGACTCGGGGCCAAAGACTTTCCTTTCTCCAACCTGATTCCAGAACAAAGGAGTTCTGCACTTCCTGCCATATAGTGCCTCAAACGGTGACATCTTCAGACTGGCCTGATAGCTGTTGTTATATGAAAACTCTGCATATGGCAGACTCACATCCCAACTATGACTACTCTGGAGTGCACTGGCTCTCAACATGTCCTCCAGAATCTGATTCACCCTCTCTGTCTGTCCATCAGTCTGAGGATGATAAGCCGAACTGAAACTGAGGCGAGTGTCCATAGACTCATGCAACCGCTTCCAGAATCTAGATGTGAACTGTGTACCTCTGTCAGATACTATGATCTTAGGTACTCCATGCAAGCATACAATGCGGGACATGTACAGCTCTGCCAGCTTCGGGCCCTGATATGTCTCCTTGACCGGAATGAAGTGAGCCACCTTGGTCAACCGATCAACTATGACCCAAATGGAGTCATATCCAGACTGTGTCCTGGGCAAACCAGTGATGAAATCCATGCTGATCTCTTCCCATTTCCACTCGGGAATCTGCAGAGGCTGTAACAAACCAGCTGGTCTCTGATGTTGGGCCTTGACCCTCTGACATGTGTCACACAAAGCCACATACTCCGCTACTTCCCTCTTCATCCCATACCACCAGTAATACTGCTTCAGATCCTGGTACATCTTGGTACTGCCTGGATGGAGAGAGTAGGCTGAATCATGAGCTTCCCTCAGAATCAACTCCTTGATAGCCTTCACATCTGGAACACAGATTCTGCCTCTGAACCATAAGACACCCTGATCATCCTCTGTGAACCCTGGGGCTTTGTCCTCCTTGATCGACTGTCTGATCTCCAGAAGATACTCATCAGTGAGCTGCCCTGCTCGGATATCATGCTCCAAGGTCGAATCAACCTCCATGGCTACTGCATCAGTGTGGCCGAGTATACCCAGATTGAGCTTCACAAACTCCTCATGCAACTCGGGTTGCTGCTCCTTGATCTCTAACACATTGCAGTAGACCTTCCTGCTCAGGGCATCTGCTACAACATTTGCCTTGCCCGGATGATAGTTGATACTCAGATCATAATCTTTGATCAGCTCTAGCCATCTCCGTTGGCGAAGATTCAGATCTGGCTGGGTAAAAATATACTTCAAGCTCTTATGATCAGTGTATATCTCTGTCTTCTTGCCCATCAGATAGTGCCTCCAGATCTTCAGAGCATGAACAACAGCTGCCAACTCTAGATCATGTGTAGGGTAATTCAGCTCATGCTTCCTGAGCTGTCTCGAGGCATAAGCAATCACCCGACCTTCCTGCATAAGCACACATCCCAGACCCTGACGCGAAGCATCACAATACACCGTGAAGTTCTTCTGGACATCTGGCATGACAAGAATAGGAGCATAGGTCAATCTCGCTTTCAGCTCCTCGAAACCAGTCTGGCATTCAGGCGACCATACAAACTTGGCACCCTTCTCAGTCAGTCTCGTCATTGGCTTCACGATCTTGGAGAATCCCTCAATAAATCTGCGATAATATCCCGCCATACCGAGGAAACTCCGTATCTACGTAACGCTCTCAGGTACCTTCCAGTCCAATATATCTTGGACCTTGCCTGGATCAACTGATACACCACCTTCTGAGATGATATGCCCCAAGTATGCAACCTTCTTCAACCAGAACTCGCATTTGCTCAGCTTTGCATACAACCGATGCTCTCTGAGCTTCTGCAACACTAACCTCAGATGCTTCTCATGTTCTTCTTCATTCTTCGAGAATATCAGGATATCATCAAGGAACACCACGACGAACAGATCTAAAAACTCCATGAAGACCTTGTTCATCAGATACATGAAGAAAGCTGGGGCATTTGTCAAGCCGAAGGACATCACTGTGTACTCATACAGCCCATATCGAGTTACGAACGCCGTTTTCGGGATATCAGCTTCACGAATCTTCAGCTGATTATAACCTGTTTGCAGGTCAATCTTCGAGAACACATGAGCACCCTTCAACTGATCAAACAGATCATCAATGCGAGGAATCGGGTACTTGTTCTTGATGGTAGCTTCATTCAATGCGCGGTAATCAACGCACATCCGCAGGCCTCCATCCTTCTTTGGAACAAAGATCACAGGGGCTCCCCACGGGGATGTACTAGGACGAATATGCCCCTTCTCTAACTGCTCTTGGATCTGCGTCTTCAGCTCGGCTAGCTTTTCGGCATCCATTCTATATGGTCGCCTGTATATAGGTGTAGTGCCAGGAACTAAATCAATAGAGAACTCAATCTCACGATCAGGTGGCATACCTGGCACTTTCTGGAAGACATCAGGGAACTCCTTAACAACTCGGATATCAGGTACCACGACTGCCTCATACACTCTGGCTGCCTTCATCATCCTTGGCGGTGCCTGATATAGAACCTCGGTGCCGTCTGGATGCTTCACCGTGATGGTCCGTTGAGCACAATCGATAATGCCATGATATCTGCTCAACCAGTCCATACCCAGAATAATATCCACCTCTTGCGACTCCAGGACGACGAGATGAGAAGGGAAGGCTACCCCCCTTATGAATAAGCTTACATTGGGGCATATATACTCTGTCAACATTTCTCCTCCAGGAGACTTGACTAGTAGCTTGCTTTTCAACAAAGACTTAGGCAGGTTACATCTTGCTATGCATGGTGTTGATATGAATGAATGCGATGCCCCAGAATCGAACAACACAGTAACAGGATATGCGTCAATGGAGAACGTACCAACCACCACATCGGGAGCCTCCTGAGCTGACTCCAGTGCCACATGGTTCACCTTCCCATGCCTGAAGTTCTGGCCACCATTCCTGTTCTGGTTCTGCTGTCGAGGTGCTGGTGGTGCCTGCTGCCTGGTCGGGCACTGGTTGGCCAAGTGCCCAAGCTGGTGGCACTTGTAGCACGGACCAAGCTGACCTGCCCCCTGTGCTGGACGGGGCTGCTGCGGAGCTGGAAGACCCTGGCGAGGTGCCTGAGCCTGGCGTGGCTGCTGCTGCTGCTGCTGAGGTGGAGCCTGGTACTGTGGAGCTGGGTGCCTGTACTGAGGAGCGGGCTGCCGGGACTGGGGCGGGCGGTACTCCTGCTGCTGGGGAATCTGCCTGGAAGCTGAGGCAGGTGGAGCGTAGCGGGGACGGGCGGAGCTGCCGGAGGACTGTCCCTGTAACGTCATCTTCCTCTTGCGATCTGCATCGAGGTCCTTCCGTTCCTTCTCCACCGCGAAGGCACGGTCAACCAGCTTCTGAAATGAGGAATACTCATTTGAAGCTAGGGCATAGCGGAGTCCCGGATTGAGCCCATGCCTGAAGCATAGAACAATTTCATTATTTATCAGGTAGCAAAAGGAATGAACAAGGTTATGGGAAGAGTATATTAATATTAAAGAATGACAGAGATCTTGCCTGAAGCATTCCTGTTTCTTGTCATCTGTGTCCACGTCATCTGGGGCGTAACGGGACAGCTGGCTGAACTGCGTGAGATACTCACGCACTGTCATCGCACCCTGCCTGAGATCCTGAAACTCTCGGCGCTTCACCCTGATCTCGCCGAAAGGGACGTACTGGTCGCGGAATGCCTTACGGAAATCCTCCCAAGTGATCGAGTCGGCTTCCGCATGAGCTGCGGTGTAGGCAGTCCACCAGTTCTTCGCCGGGCCCTGAAGCTGGTGCGCGGCGTAGAGGGCCTTATCAAGGTCCCCGACATGGGCAAGCTGCAACTTGCCTGTAATCGTCTCGAGCCAATCATCTGCATCCATTGGCTCTATGGCGTGGTGGAACACTGGAGGGCGCGTCGTCATGAAGCTCCTGAGAGTGTCATCCGGTCGGGGTGGCTGTGCAGCTCCTGCACCCTGAGCACCCTGAACAGCCTGCGCCATCTGCTGCATGTGCTGCATCATCTGGGCCATGTTCTGCATCATCTGGTTCTGCACCTGGGCCATCTGGAGCGGGTCGTATGGAGGCGGAGGTGGAGGTGGATGGGGATGAGGCGGCTGGTTGCCACCTGCCCCGCTCCCGCCAGCGTTACCGGCGTTACCCGCGCTGCTCCTGGTGTCAACCATCTGTTACATTTTCCAGGAGTAAGAGTGAGATATGATAAATAGATATATAACAACCCTGATTTGGTTAGTTAATTCGATTAGTAAGATATTTTGAACAAATGATGTCGCCGCAACCTGACGGTCACAACACACCAACAATCATTACAAAGAACCAAAACATTACATATGCACAAGTACATGTCATTCAACGACCTACGAGATCACATAATTATGGAGGGCTTCTTACGAGTTTGGAGGACCTACTTTTAAACAAAATTTGAATTTTCAGCAGAGACAGGCTACAGAAGTGGGAAAAGGGGTCAGACTTTGTAAAAATAGTTTTGTAAATTCGACGACTGACTAGGGTAGCGTCCTACGGTCAACACGGCTTTGATACCACTCTGTGACACCCCAATTTTAAGAACAAAATTGGAGCACAATATATGTATGCCAGGATCAATTTTCATACATATATCCACATCATAGTAAATATCAAAACAATGCTTTTATTAATATATCAAACATTATTACAAAAATGACCCTCGGGTCCAAAAGAAAAGTACAGACTCTCATGAAACTGACTCTAAAATAAACTCTGATGAAGATGCGGAAGATCTGGACTCTACTCCACAGGAAGGTCGACCGGGGGTAGCGCCATCCTAGTACAGGTCGTCAGGGTCGTAGCCTCCGTCTTCTGGATACTCCTGCTCCTCGTACGCGTAGTCTCCAGCGTCTGGGTGGGGTAGCAGGGGGACAAAGAGGAAGGGTGAGTACATCGAAATGTACTCCGCAAGTGTAGGAAATATATGCTTTTGAGGCTTATAACAAAGGTAGGCTGACTTTGTTTGACTCAAGCGCCTAAAGCGACACACCCTATTAATCCTATTAATCCTATGCACCTATTTACTAGGTTATAGACAGACTCTATAAAAAAAAGTATCAACACTCGGAGTCACACCGAGCAAACCACACTCGGAGTCACACCGAGCAACCAACACCTGAAGTCCATCAGGCAACCGCACCTGAAGTCCATCGGTTGACCCGAACCCAAAACCGACCAGTAACCAACTAATCTCAAAGAAGTCCAAGCCGCTCGTGACCGTGAGCACGGCTGATATATCAGTTTTACACTCTGCAGAGGTTGCACATCGTTACCCATGAGTCGTGCAGATCCCGTCACGCTAAGCACTGCCGAGGTGTATAGCAGGTTGCACTGCAAGGCCTTTACAAAACTCCCTCCAAGTCCGTTTTACACGTTCACTGAGGTTTCACCGCTAACAGTGGATATATGCACCACTGCAGAAGCCCCCTCTTGTGCCACAAATCCGACCCCGTGTAAACCCTCAACTTGGAGGCAATTAATTTCTTGGCCAGGTCCAGCCCATCCAGATCCCATGGTTGCGCTGTCAAGTCGGGTTACATGCTCTGAGAACCGGGTCCTAGGGATCCAGGCAGGATAAATCTAGCACGAGCCCCGAACCAAAAACCAAATAAGAGCTGCCAAGTCCATGGCACAAAACCACCAATACGGTTCCATCCTGCCGGATTTACCTAATAACCATGTTACTACAAAATTACCATGTCCACATTCGTTTCATAGTTCATTAATCAAGATTATAAACATTTTAACTCCCATCCCAATCATGACTGCAGGGATAAGCAAGACACCTACCCGAACATCCCAAAACAGGCGACAAGGATAATAGAGCAAGATCTAGTAAACCATAATATAGGATTCAAATTTGACATTGCATGCATCTACTAGATCTAAACTACTCTAATACCAAAAGTAAAATAAAGTAGGTGCAAGATGTTCAAGGACACTTGCCTTCGGACTGGGTCGAATCAACTGGGTCGCAAGGATGGTCTGGAGCGTCCTCGTACTCCGCACTCTCTGGCCCAATCAACATACATGGCACAATACAACAAAATAAATAACAGTACACCAAATAGTATCAAAACAGTAAACTAATAGATCCACTGCGTAGAGAATGAAATTATGAATCTAACGCAAGTTGAATGGGTCGAAACGGAGTTAAAACGTGAAAGTTATGAGCGTTTGAATATGGATGGCAAAACTGTAATTAGTTGAAACTCATTTTATAAAAAGAAAACGCTGTTGGGACCTTTCTGAAATTAAATCAAGATGACAGGGGGTAGAAGGCTGTTTGCGCTAGACTCAGAGAATAGTGATTTGATGGGAAGAAAATAGAGGGGCTAGAACACAAAGTGCTCATGTACTATGTTGTAGACTAGGTCCGTGGCCCATAGACCCATGGTGGAGTGTGAGGTTGTGTACCATGGACCAGGTCTACGATGTATATTGATGTATTTGTGGAATTGTTTTTCTGAAGAAAAACGGCCATAAATCACATGATGAAGTCATGCTGATGTCATCAATGATGTCATCAAGCTAACAAGGCAATGGAAGAGAAGAGAGTGCACGATGCATGGCTGGCTGCCTGCTTATGCGGATGCCTTGCTGCGCATGGGGTGCTGGGAGCCGGAGGTCAGGCGCTGGGGCACGGCGGCACGGCGAAGCCATGGTTGACACGGTGGAGCCTCGCCGGCACAAGGGAAGCTCGGTACTGAATTACTGATGGGCTAAAAATACTACACAAACAAGTGTATTGGATACAGATACTCACCAAGAAAAGAAACCGAGAGGGGAATTCTCGGCCATCGATTTGGAACTCGGGCGTGCTCCGGGAGAAGGCGCTGTACGTACGGACTAGTGCTGGGAAAAAAAAATATGGGTGGCGGCGGTGTGCTCTTGCGGTGCCTTAGGGCCAAACAGAGGCGTTGGAGGGTGCTGGGCATGCGACCGCCATGTTCGGCACCTCGGAGCTTGGCCGGGACGGTGCTCCAGGGCGCTAGGGGCTTCTCGTGCGGCGCGGTGAGGTGGAGAGGATCAGTGCGAACCCAACTGACGCTAGAACGGTTCGGCCGGGGAAATCAGACGGCGGTAGCGGCGGTCGAGCGCCATTGCCGAGATGCCGAGCTCGGCGGCGCATCTCGGGTACGATCTAGGTAGCTCGGGAAACATCAGGGACAGAGGAAAAGGGAGGAGGAGCTCACAGTGGTCCCAGCGGAGGTGTCGTCCCTGTCGCCGGTGGCGGCCCGGTTGGAGGAGCTCGACGGCAGGGCGATTGGTTTCGCCGGCGAGGCCGAGGAGGCACCTACCCAGGCGCTGGATCACCAAGGTCGGGGCTCCTGGGTGCAGCTGGCTGGCAGAGGGAGGTCGGCGACAGTCTTGGGAGGATGCCGGCGCGAGCCAAGCTTGGACTGGTGGCGGCGGGGCTAGCTCTATGGCAAGGTGGCGTGGGGGTTCTAGGGTGAGGATAGGAGGGCTGAGGCGCTCGCGGGTGCTGGTGATCATCTCATAGGATGGACAGGGAGAGATAGGGCTGGGGCGCAGGAGATCTCCGCGGCTATGCCGCTATAGCGGCCGCAGATGTAGGATCTGTGCAAACGAACGGGACGAGGAGCGGAAAGGGAGGGGGGACCGTTCGGACGCGGCCGAAATGATCCGTTCGCGTGGATCGGAGCAGTCCAAACGATGAGGCGGTGCGGACCGGCGAGTGGACACGCGCGTCACGGGAAGAAGACGAATGCGCCGACAGCTGGGTCCTGCATGTCAGCGGCTCTAGCGCGTGGGCCCAGATGTCAGCGAAAGGGTGGGCGAGGGAGGCGGGAGAAGGGAGGGGAGTGGGCTGGGCCGAAACCGAAATGAGGGAGAGAATGAGGGTGTTGTCCTTGCCTTTTCTTTTTATTTTTACAATCCTTTTCCAAATTCCATTTGAAATCCAAATTCAAATCTATTTGAAATCAAAAATAAGTTTGAAAATTTTGGAAATATTTTTCCTTGGTTTTGAAAATAACATTTTGATTTTTAAAAGTTTTTGTAAAATTTTGTAAACCTTTTTATTTAATATTGAAATAGAATAAATTCGAATCGCCCTATTCGGGTTTTAATAAACTCTTTTCCACTCAATAAAATTATGCAACGGCATGAATGCAACATGACAATATTAAACAAATTTTTTATTTTCCTCCTCTAATAAACTAGCCAACGTAATTAATTTCTAATTCCTTTTATTAAATTGGGGAAAAATTAAATCAGGGTGTTACAACCATGTTCTTAGCGAGGAGATTGCGGCGCAGCATCGCCGTCAGGAGGAGCACGCTACAGAGATAGACCTCCTCACTACACAGCTAGCTCAGTTGACAGTAGAGAGAGACCAGGCACTTCAGAGGGAGCAGGAGACTGCTCATCAGCTTGCCATTCAGCAGGGGTCGACTACTTTCTTGGCCTCGGTCATGAGGGAGACTGAGGAGGCGCTTCGAGGAGTTTGTGTTGAGGGCATTCGTGTTTCAGAGGAGAACAGGCTGCTGAGTGTAACACCTCTGGTGTTTAGCATGTAATTAACTTGACATACCATCATTATCATCATTAAGCATCTTAATCATGATTTCATGTGTATGCATTTTGCTAAGTGTATCATTTTATGTGAATTACCTCTATTTCAAAAAACCCTAATTAGCCCACTTCTCTCTACTAGGGCAAAATGGTAATTTCATCTCTGTGATTAGCTTTGTGTAATTCTTGTTCCTTGGGTGTCTTGTAGTGTTGTTGTGTTGGCCAAAGTTCAAAGATCAGAATTTGATTTCAAATCCCTTTGTGAAACCCTGATTTCCAAATCCTGGATTTTATCCCTCTTTTTGTAATTCAAAAATTATTCAAAATTTGGGATTGGCCCAAAAAGCAAAGTTGTAGATCTGTCAAAGAGAAACAACTTTGGTATTTACAAATTTTCAAGTTGCAGTACAAAGTTTTGAGTTATTTCAAATTCAATCAAACTCCAGTTTTTGTCCCCTTTTCAGTTTTCAAAATGAGTTCAAAAACTAATGAGTTTCTGGAAAAGTGTATAATAGCAAAGTTGTAGGTTTTGATAAAAGGAACAACTTTCATGTTTACAGATTTTCAAGTTTCAGTTTGAAATCCAGAGTAATTTTGATTTGAATCAAGTTTGAAAAAAGTGTCCCCTTTACTGTTTTCAAATTTGTTCAAAAACTATTTGGAATTTGAAAATGTTCATTTTGACAAAGTTGTAGATCTCCTTTTTCTGAACAACTTTGGTGTTTTGAGTTTTTGTCGCACAGTTCAAATTTTGGAAGTAATTTGCAAAATACAGAAAGTCAAACCCTACCCTAGCTACTGTTCTTCTTCTCCGGTAGGGGGGGGGGGGGGGACCCGGCCGCGCGCCCTCGCCGGAGTTGGCGTTTGCCGCGTGTCCGAAGCTCTTTCGCCCGAACCAACTCCACGCCGATGCTCAGCGCATCATTGCGCACGCGAACCGTCCCCAGTTGACAATGCTACCGGCCCCTACCGCCCGCAGCACCTTGCCGCCGCGTGTTCGCCGCCGGCGAGCACAGCGCCCGGTCCCTGCAAGCCAAACCAGCTGACTTCTGGCCTCGCACTCGATTGCGCACGCTCCGTGTGATCTTATCCGCGCCAGAATACGCTCCGCCAGCCTCTTGCCGCGGCTATAAAAGGCCCGACGAGGTCACCGGAGTAGAACTCATCTCCGCCACCGTCGCCAGAGCAAGCCAGTGCCTCCGCTTCCCTCCCAGCTAGCCCTAAAGCTCCGCCGTGGTCTCACGCAGCTTCACCGCCCCTCAATTTGGTCGCTACCGCCTCCATTCACCCGGCGTAGCTCGCCGTTGTCATCTCCGGCGAAAAACCCGGTGAGCTCGGATTCGGGAAATCCGTCCTCTCTGACCTTGATCATCCTCCACTGACCCCCGCATCACCTTCCTCACTCCTTTGCGCCTCTGCCTGACCCCTTGCGGTCGCTTGTGTCGCGCAGGGTCGCCGAGTCGACGATCGCCGCCGCGAGCTTTCCGCCGGTCGCCGTCGACCACCTCCCTCCGTGCATCCCCTTCCCTCGCCGAGCAGCCTAATCAACGCCGGTGAGCTCCCTGTTGCCTTCCGTGCCCTCGGTTTCGCCGCGGAGTGCCCGCAGTGGCCGGCATAGCAGCGCCGCCGCCGTCCGGTCGCCGGAGCGCGCGGGGGAGATAAACAGTGCCCTTTTCTTTTTTCAGATTTATGTGAATAGTGTCCAAATTTCATATTTTTGTGTGATTTTCTGTGTTGATTCAAAAATTCTGAAATTTTGAGGATAGATTCTTTGTACCCTGAAGTATTTTATAAAAATATAAAACTTGACCTTTCTGCAAAAATTTGAAAATGAAAAATCTCCCATTTAATTAATAAATGGATGGTTTTGGTTTTTTAGAAAAAGATTTATAACTCCAAAAATTTTGAGATAACTTTTTGTGAGCTAGTTATGCCATGACAAGTCTCTGGTGAAATTTTGAAGTCTTTTGAAACAAGTTGATTTTTGAGCTTTATTTAATTAAGGAATAGTGCCTTTTGTTAATTAAATGTCTAGATTTTATTGAGCACCTTAATGACCTCCAAAAATTATGAAATTTGTTTTGCCATATAGTTGTACTCTAATGAACTTGTGTGATTAATTTGGTAATTTTTGGAGCACCTTCATAAAATGACCTTTTTAAATAATTAAGAAAATAGAAAAGGTGATTAGAGTTAGCGTTGAATGCCCTGTGAAGTGACTTTTGGGATTGCTTGATGTTCATAGACCCCTACCCTTTGGTCTATGATGTTTGTGATGCTATGTTGGTTGATGCTTAGGATAGTTATGATAAAGTCTAGTTTAATCAAATTTTGCTTAAGGAAGAAATGGTTACTTTTATGCTCAACCTGGATTTCGTTTATGCCTTGCCTTAGAGTAATCTAGTATCAGTGGTTTGTCTTGCACCTTAAGTCCATATCACCATTCTCATGAGCATTCATCATTGCATCCGTATAGTTGACGAAGAAGGCCCTGAAGTCGAGGTAGCCACCGAAGGATCTGTCCCCGAGGCAACCCCGAGCTCCGACGCTTATACCTACCCCGAGTCTACTCTTTTTGCCGTCCAAGGCAAGCCCCGGTGCATTTAACCCTACCTTGCTTTTATAAATGCTTTCTTTAAATGTTTTGAGTTAAATTATTGCATTAGGTTGATAGGAGTTGAGTGAAATCCTATCTGATGCATTATCTACCTTGACCAATGATACACCCGATACCTGCTTTTCAAAAACTATTTGAAAAATGCTTAGCAATGCTATATGATAGATTTGCAATAAAAATGCCAAGTTCAAAAGTGTGATCACTTTAAGAATATTTATGGGAATTTCTGGTTTACTCCCACCATTGGCTAAGTATCTGATCCGTACCTAGTCAATGGGAAGGAGAGGTTGTCCTTGCGTACGGTGCCGTCATGTTGTAGTCCGGGACTCAACAGTTGACACCGACCGGGACAGGGTTGAAAAACTGACAGGACCTGTACTCTTGGGTTAGAGTCCCGAGGTGCTTGTCGCTGGCTGGAAAATTTAGGGACCACCTGTATGGGGGCCTGATTGACTAAGACTTGCAACTATTCACATACTACGGAAAGCTTCGGCTCCGAGGAATCCTTGATTGGACCGACAACCGCGCACTGGGAGTGGAGAGATGGCGGAAGTAGCATGTACCCACGTGGGTTAGAGGCCCGGATTGGAGTGGTGTACTGTGCTTCCGGGTGGCGTAGGACCGGGCCCAATCTTGGAGGAATCGTGGTAGACGAGTTGGCATATGCAAGCTTGGGTGCTACATATGCAGTGTGGATAGGGACCCTCAGCTGAGTATTATTTATCCGGATTAACGCTGCTCCTCGGTTATGGAGACTTAGTCACTGACTGTCAACAGGGAGTGGTTCTCAACTAGGTCTGTTTTGAAATGTAAAATGAATCATGAATGATTATGATGGAACAAGGAATACCGAATCTTTCAAAATAAAATTAAGGTTTACCAAAAATGCTTTTCTGCAAAATACTTGAACTTGCTTAAGCCTTACCTTGACTACCCTAAGCCTGCATTCCTGAGTCTTCTCCCTTTTCTTTAGTCGGGTAAGTCTTGTTGAGTACCTTTGTACTCAGGGTTCTTTTACCCATGTTGCAGGTATGGCAGACTCCTCAGTATGCCTCGGACCCTGCTGTGTGACTGTTGTTCAGGAAGAGGCCGATGAGGCCGATGAGTGATTATTCACCCTCGGGCTGGGTGATGTATCTTTATCTTTTAGTTGTTGTCATCTGCTACCCTGCCAACTCTATTTGAACTATGGTCTGTAATAATTTCACTTTAAGTTTATGTTGAACACTGGTTTGTAAAACTATTGTTATTTAAGTCTTCCGCTATTTACTCCGATGTTATTTGTCAAAATGTTCAAGAGATTGTAACTGAATTGTGAGCTGATCCTGCGGACATCGGGCACTAATGTAGCCCAGTGGCGAACCCGGTCTTAATCTCTTGGCTGTACGGATCGACTGTCAGTGGTTGATAGTGATCAGTGGGCCATGGGATTAGGGTCGTTACGTCACAGAGTGGTATCGGAGCATCTCACTACGACGTTGCAATCTTTTTGCGAAAATTTCAAAAGGTTTTTAAGTTCAAAAACTAAACTTGACTATTTTGAGTCCAAATTGCTTCTCTCATCTCATCTTGTCTTTGGCAACTAGTAGCAAGACAACTTGTATAAGCCCTATGTACCTTACCTTAGTAGTTGCATTGCCTTGTTCCGTAGGAACGAATCATGCATCATGTCATTATCACTTAAGTTAACTTCCTCTCTAAGTCGGTTGGGTTAGTATGCCTTTACCTTTTTCTTGCTAGCCTTTCTCACCTATAATCTCTTGTCCAGATATGGTCATCCTCAAGCGGACTGCTCGCAAGTCGACTGGACCGCATGGTGTGCCGCGTCACCAGCTGGCGCCACGCACCGGAGAAGAGACTGGAGAATCCTCCAACGGACGTCGCTCGTCCCGCCGCAACCGCAAGCAGCTGAAGGAGGAGATCAAGAATCTAAAGGCTGAAATGGAGAACATGGAGCATGACTTCTATCTTTCTCGCATGGAGTTTTATGAGGCACGAGCTTCCCTGGAGCAGGCCAATCGGAACACAGTTCGCGCTATCGAGCAGCGCAACGATGCTTGGACCCGCGAAGATGTCACCAGAGCCCAACTCCATGGACTGCAGCAATACACTGCCCAGATTGAGCAGTACAATGATATACTTCATGAGGAGGTACATCAATTGTACAACCAACTTCACCCCGTGGCTCCACCTGTTGCTGAGGATCCAGAAGATGGAGTCGTGGAGGAACCTGAAGAAGAACATGAGCCAGTCCAGAATGTAGAAATGGAACCTGCTGGAGATGTTCACGTTGAAGATGAAGATGAGGAGGAAGAGCCTGAGCTCATCATCGAAGATGAAGATGACGATGAAGAGATGATCATCATCGATGACGACTAGATTCCTTGTGTCTGTACCATCTGCTCACCTAAAGCCTTAGTCTAGGTTTGGGACGTTAGTTGGTCTTCTGTCTAGTCGAGTCTGTATCATGTCTTGTACCTTTCCTTTGTCAGTTAGTAGCTATCTATCGAACTTCTGTATCAGTTATCTACCCTTACATCAATGAATCTTATCAGTCAGTTTCGTTCAAAAGCAATCTTTGGATGTGTCAGCATAAAGCCATGATAGACATCTTGAATAGAGTTGTGAGAGTGGGTATTCCTAACAGCACTTCCAAACTCCTTCTCCAACTTCCTATGCCTCAAAAACCAGCAACCACCCAGTTGAATACCGCCTGTGTTCCGGAAGTCAGGGATATTCCCGTGGTCTGTGAGTTCCCTGATGTCTTTCCAGAAGATCTACCCGGTCTGCCTCCTGACCGTGATGTTGAGTTTGCCATAGAGCTAAAGCCCGGGACTGCTCCTATATCCCGCAGAGCTTATCGAATGCCTCCCAGAGAGTTGGCAGAGCTGAAGATCCAATTACAAGAGCTTTTGGACAAGGGTCTCATTCGCCCAAGTTCATCTCCTTGGGGCTGTCCTGCTATTTTTGTGAAGAAGAAGGACAAAAGTCTTCGTCTGTGCGTTGACTATCGCCCACTCAACGAGGTCACCATCAAAAATAAATATCCCTTGCCCCGCATTGACCTCCTTTTTGACCAGTTATCTGGAGCCAGAGTGTTCTCCAAAATTGATCTCAGATCTGGCTACCACCAGTTAAAAATCCGTCCAGAAGACATTCCTAAAACAGCTTTCACCACCAGATACGGCCTCTATGAGTATTTGGTCATGTCCTTTGGCTTGACCAATGCCCCCGCTCATTTCATGTATCTCATGAACTCTGTGTTCATGCCAGAGCTCGATAAATTTGTAGTCGTGTTCATTGACGACATCCTTGTCTATTCAAGAACTCCTGAAGATCACGCCAAGCATCTTCGAATCGTTCTCTCTCGTCTCAGAGATCACCAGCTGTATGCCAAGTTCAGTAAATGTGAATTCTGGCTAGATCGAATTCAATTCCTTGGTCATGTCCTGTCCGCTGAAGGTGTGTCAGTTGACCCTGAAAAAGTGGCAGATATCTTGGATTGGAAGCCACCTACCACTGTCCGCGAAGTTCGCAGCTTCATGGGAATGGCTGGATACTATCGTCGATTCATCCTAGATTTCTCCAGAGTCGCCAAGCCTATCACAGAGTTGTTGAAGAATTCCGTGGATTTCGTTTGGTCACCAGCCTGTGAGCAAGCCTTTCAAGCCTTGAAGAAACTGCTAACTACCTCACCAGTCCTAGCTCAACCAGATATCGAGAAACCCTTTGATGTATACTGTGATGCATCTGGTACTGGTTTGGACTGTGTTTTGATGCAAGAAGGACGAGTAATCGCTTATGCCTCACGACAGCTTAAGCGACATGAGGAAAACTACCCCACCCATGATCTTGAGCTAGCAGCAGTCGTGCATGCCTTGAAGATTTGGCGTCACTATCTGTTAGGCAGTACCTGCAATATGTATACGGATCACAAGAGCCTAAAGTATATCTTCACTCAAGAAGAATTGAATATGAGGCAGAGAAGATGGCTTGAGTTGATTAAAGATTATGATCTCAAAGTACATTACCATCCTGGTAAGGCAAATGTAGTTGCCGATGCCCTCAGTCGCAAGTCACACTGCAACTGTCTGATGACGAAGCCCTATGATCTTTCCTTGTGCCATGATCTCGAAAGGATGGGTATCGAAATAATTTCGCAAGGAAGCCTGAACAATGTCAGCATCGAAACAACCATCAAGGATCAAGTCATTGCTGCTCAGAAGGATAACCCTGGAATCAAGCACATCATCGAAAAGGTCCAGACTGGAAAGACTGATTGTTTCAGGATCGATGATGTAGGAGTTGTTTGGTTCAAGAACCGCCTAGTAGTTCCCAAGGTGCCTGAATTGAGACAGTTAATCCTTGATGAAGCACACTTGACCAGATTCTCTATTCACCCCGGCAGCAACAAGATGTACCAAGACTTAAAGCAGAGATTCTGGTGGACTAAAATGAAGATTGAGATTGCCCGGTATGTCGCTCAGTGTGATACCTGCCAAAGAGTCAAGGCAGTACACATGAAGCCTGGAGGAGAATTGCAACCTTTGTCAGTACCCGCTTGGAAATGGGACGACATTAGTATGGATTTTGTCAATGGACTACCCAAGACCCAGAAAGGTTTTGATTCCATTTGGGTAATTGTGGACCGACTCACTAAGCAAGCTCACTTTCGTCGTTGTCGTACACCCCTCAGTTGGTCTGAGCCCGGAGAAAGAGAATTCTTTGGAGTTGACCTGGTTAAAGATATGGAAGAGAAAGTCAAGCAGATACAAGAGAATATGAAGATTGCCCAATCTCGACAGAAGAGTTACGCTGACAAGAGACGTCGACCTCTGAAGTTTCAAGTTGGAGATTATGTATATCTCAAGGTCTCACCAACCAAAGGAGTCACTCGTTTTGGAGTCAAAGGAAAGTTAGCACCCCGTTACATTGGTCCGTTTGAGATTTTGGAATGTTGTGGCAAGGTAGCTTACAAGCTGAAGTTGCCCGATCATCTCTCCGCTGTCCACAATGTTTTCCATGTCTCCCAACTCAAGAAGTGTCTCAGAGTACCAGAACATGTCGTGGAAGTTGAAGGTGTTGAGCTAGAGCCTGATCTGTCCTACTCAGAATATCCAGTTCGCGTGTTGGACCACAAGGATCGCGTTACTCGAAGAACTACCACGAGATGGTACAAAATACAGTGGAACCAGCACTCTGAAGAAGAAGCCACCTGGGAATCCGAAGACTTCTTAGCAAAGAGCTACCCCGACTTTCTCGAATCCCTGTCTATGTAAGGCTTTGTCTTTATCCCCTCTTTGTCCTTCCTTAAGACGCAGAATCTCGGGGCGAGATTTCTTTTAGGGGGGGGAGGCTGTAACACCTCTGGTGTTTAGCATGTAATTAACTTGACATACCATCATTATCATCATTAAGCATCTTAATCATGATTTCATGTGTATGCATTTTGCTAAGTGTATCATTTTATGTGAATTACCTCTATTTCAAAAAACCCTAATTAGCCCACTTCTCTCTACTAGGGCAAAATGGTAATTTCATCTCTGTGATTAGCTTTGTGTAATTCTTGTTCCTTGGGTGTCTTGTAGTGTTGTTGTGTTGGCCAAAGTTCAAAGATCAGAATTTGATTTCAAATCCCTTTGTGAAACCCTGATTTCCAAATCCTGGATTTTATCCCTCTTTTTGTAATTCAAAAATTATTCAAAATTTGGGATTGGCCCAAAAAGCAAAGTTGTAGATCTGTCAAAGAGAAACAACTTTGGTATTTACAAATTTTCAAGTTGCAGTACAAAGTTTTGAGTTATTTCAAATTCAATCAAACTCCAGTTTTTGTCCCCTTTTCAGTTTTCAAAATGAGTTCAAAAACTAATGAGTTTCTGGAAAAGTGTATAATAGCAAAGTTGTAGGTTTTGATAAAAGGAACAACTTTCATGTTTACAGATTTTCAAGTTTCAGTTTGAAATCCAGAGTAATTTTGATTTGAATCAAGTTTGAAAAAAGTGTCCCCTTTACTGTTTTCAAATTTGTTCAAAAACTATTTGGAATTTGAAAATGTTCATTTTGACAAAGTTGTAGATCTCCTTTTTCTGAACAACTTTGGTGTTTTGAGTTTTTGTCGCACAGTTCAAATTTTGGAAGTAATTTGCAAAATACAGAAAGTCAAACCCTACCCTAGCTACTGTTCTTCTTCTCCGGTAGGGGGGGGGGGACCCGGCCGCGCGCCCTCGCCGGAGTTGGCGTTTGCCGCGTGTCCGAAGCTCTTTCGCCCGAACCAACTCCACGCCGATGCTCAGCGCATCATTGCGCACGCGAACCGTCCCCAGTTGACAATGCTACCGGCCCCTACCGCCCGCAGCACCTTGCCGCCGCGTGTTCGCCGCCGGCGAGCACAGCGCCCGGTCCCTGCAAGCCAAACCAGCTGACTTCTGGCCTCGCACTCGATTGCGCACGCTCCGTGTGATCTTATCCGCGCCAGAATACGCTCCGCCAGCCTCTTGCCGCGGCTATAAAAGGCCCGACGAGGTCGCCGGAGTAGAACTCATCTCCGCCACCGTCGCCAGAGCAAGCCAGTGCCTCCGCTTCCCTCCCAGCTAGCCCTAAAGCTCCGCCGTGGTCTCACGCAGCTTCACCGCCCCTCAATTTGGTCGCTACCGCCTCCATTCACCCGGCGTAGCTCGCCGTTGTCATCTCCGGCGAAAAACCCGGTGAGCTCGGATTCGGGAAATCCGTCCTCTCTGACCTTGATCATCCTCCACTGACCCCCGCATCACCTTCCTCACTCCTTTGCGCCTCTGCCTGACCCCTTGCGGTCGCTTGTGTCGCGCAGGGTCGCCGAGTCGACGATCGCCGCCGCGAGCTTTCCGCCGGTCGCCGTCGACCACCTCCCTCCGTGCATCCCCTTCCCTCGCCGAGCAGCCTAATCAACGCCGGTGAGCTCCCTGTTGCCTTCCGTGCCCTCGGTTTCGCCGCGGAGTGCCCGCAGTGGCCGGCATAGCAGCGCCGCCGCCGTCCGGTCGCCGGAGCGCGCGGGGGAGATAAACAGTGCCCTTTTCTTTTTTCAGATTTATGTGAATAGTGTCCAAATTTCATATTTTTGTGTGATTTTCTGTGTTGATTCAAAAATTCTGAAATTTTGAGGATAGATTCTTTGTACCCTGAAGTATTTTATAAAAATATAAAACTTGACCTTTCTGCAAAAATTTGAAAATGAAAAATCTCCCATTTAATTAATAAATGGATGGTTTTGGTTTTTTAGAAAAAGATTTATAACTCCAAAAATTTTGAGATAACTTTTTGTGAGCTAGTTATGCCATGACAAGTCTCTGGTGAAATTTTGAAGTCTTTTGAAACAAGTTGATTTTTGAGCTTTATTTAATTAAGGAATAGTGCCTTTTGTTAATTAAATGTCTAGATTTTATTGAGCACCTTAATGACCTCCAAAAATTATGAAATTTGTTTTGCCATATAGTTGTACTCTAATGAACTTGTGTGATTAATTTGGTAATTTTTGGAGCACCTTCATAAAATGACCTTTTTAAATAATTAAGAAAATAGAAAAGGTGATTAGAGTTAGCGTTGAATGCCCTGTGAAGTGACTTTTGGGATTGCTTGATGTTCATAGACCCCTACCCTTTGGTCTATGATGTTTGTGATGCTATGTTGGTTGATGCTTAGGATAGTTATGATAAAGTCTAGTTTAATCAAATTTTGCTTAAGGAAGAAATGGTTACTTTTATGCTCAACCTGGATTTCGTTTATGCCTTGCCTTAGAGTAATCTAGTATCAGTGGTTTGTCTTGCACCTTAAGTCCATATCACCATTCTCATGAGCATTCATCATTGCATCCGTATAGTTGACGAAGAAGGCCCTGAAGTCGAGGTAGCCACCGAAGGATCTGTCCCCGAGGCAACCCCGAGCTCCGACGCTTATACCTACCCCGAGTCTACTCTTTTTGCCGTCCAAGGCAAGCCCCGGTGCATTTAACCCTACCTTGCTTTTATAAATGCTTTCTTTAAATGTTTTGAGTTAAATTATTGCATTAGGTTGATAGGAGTTGAGTGAAATCCTATCTGATGCATTATCTACCTTGACCAATGATACACCCGATACCTGCTTTTCAAAAACTATTTGAAAAATGCTTAGCAATGCTATATGATAGATTTGCAATAAAAATGCCAAGTTCAAAAGTGTGATCACTTTAAGAATATTTATGGGAATTTCTGGTTTACTCCCACCATTGGCTAAGTATCTGATCCGTACCTAGTCAATGGGAAGGAGAGGTTGTCCTTGCGTACGGTGCCGTCATGTTGTAGTCCGGGACTCAACAGTTGACACCGACCGGGACAGGGTTGAAAAACTGACAGGACCTGTACTCTTGGGTTAGAGTCCCGAGGTGCTTGTCGCTGGCTGGAAAATTTAGGGACCACCTGTATGGGGGCCTGATTGACTAAGACTTGCAACTATTCACATACTACGGAAAGCTTCGGCTCCGAGGAATCCTTGATTGGACCGACAACCGCGCACTGGGAGTGGAGAGATGGCGGAAGTAGCATGTACCCACGTGGGTTAGAGGCCCGGATTGGAGTGGTGTACTGTGCTTCCGGGTGGCGTAGGACCGGGCCCAATCTTGGAGGAATCGTGGTAGACGAGTTGGCATATGCAAGCTTGGGTGCTACATATGCAGTGTGGATAGGGACCCTCAGCTGAGTATTATTTATCCGGATTAACGCTGCTCCTCGGTTATGGAGACTTAGTCACTGACTGTCAACAGGGAGTGGTTCTCAACTAGGTCTGTTTTGAAATGTAAAATGAATCATGAATGATTATGATGGAACAAGGAATACCGAATCTTTCAAAATAAAATTAAGGTTTACCAAAAATGCTTTTCTGCAAAATACTTGAACTTGCTTAAGCCTTACCTTGACTACCCTAAGCCTGCATTCCTGAGTCTTCTCCCTTTTCTTTAGTCGGGTAAGTCTTGTTGAGTACCTTTGTACTCAGGGTTCTTTTACCCATGTTGCAGGTATGGCAGACTCCTCAGTATGCCTCGGACCCTGCTGTGTGACTGTTGTTCAGGAAGAGGCCGATGAGGCCGATGAGTGATTATTCACCCTCGGGCTGGGTGATGTATCTTTATCTTTTAGTTGTTGTCATCTGCTACCCTGCCAACTCTATTTGAACTATGGTCTGTAATAATTTCACTTTAAGTTTATGTTGAACACTGGTTTGTAAAACTATTGTTATTTAAGTCTTCCGCTATTTACTCCGATGTTATTTGTCAAAATGTTCAAGAGATTGTAACTGAATTGTGAGCTGATCCTGCGGACATCGGGCACTAATGTAGCCCAGTGGCGAACCCGGTCTTAATCTCTTGGCTGTACGGATCGACTGTCAGTGGTTGATAGTGATCAGTGGGCCATGGGATTAGGGTCGTTACGTCACAGAGTGGTATCGGAGCATCTCACTACGACGTTGCAATCTTTTTGCGAAAATTTCAAAAGGTTTTTAAGTTCAAAAACTAAACTTGACTATTTTGAGTCCAAATTGCTTCTCTCATCTCATCTTGTCTTTGGCAACTAGTAGCAAGACAACTTGTATAAGCCCTATGTACCTTACCTTAGTAGTTGCATTGCCTTGTTCCGTAGGAACGAATCATGCATCATGTCATTATCACTTAAGTTAACTTCCTCTCTAAGTCGGTTGGGTTAGTATGCCTTTACCTTTTTCTTGCTAGCCTTTCTCACCTATAATCTCTTGTCCAGATATGGTCATCCTCAAGCGGACTGCTCGCAAGTCGACTGGACCGCATGGTGTGCCGCGTCACCAGCTGGCGCCACGCACCGGAGAAGAGACTGGAGAATCCTCCAACGGACGTCGCTCGTCCCGCCGCAACCGCAAGCAGCTGAAGGAGGAGATCAAGAATCTAAAGGCTGAAATGGAGAACATGGAGCATGACTTCTATCTTTCTCGCATGGAGTTTTATGAGGCACGAGCTTCCCTGGAGCAGGCCAATCGGAACACAGTTCGCGCTATCGAGCAGCGCAACGATGCTTGGACCCGCGAAGATGTCACCAGAGCCCAACTCCATGGACTGCAGCAATACACTGCCCAGATTGAGCAGTACAATGATATACTTCATGAGGAGGTACATCAATTGTACAACCAACTTCACCCCGTGGCTCCACCTGTTGCTGAGGATCCAGAAGATGGAGTCGTGGAGGAACCTGAAGAAGAACATGAGCCAGTCCAGAATGTAGAAATGGAACCTGCTGGAGATGTTCACGTTGAAGATGAAGATGAGGAGGAAGAGCCTGAGCTCATCATCGAAGATGAAGATGACGATGAAGAGATGATCATCATCGATGACGACTAGATTCCTTGTGTCTGTACCATCTGCTCACCTAAAGCCTTAGTCTAGGTTTGGGACGTTAGTTGGTCTTCTGTCTAGTCGAGTCTGTATCATGTCTTGTACCTTTCCTTTGTCAGTTAGTAGCTATCTATCGAACTTCTGTATCAGTTATCTACCCTTACATCAATGAATCTTATCAGTCAGTTTCGTTCAAAAGCAATCTTTGGATGTGTCAGCATAAAGCCATGATAGACATCTTGAATAGAGTTGTGAGAGTGGGTATTCCTAACAGCACTTCCAAACTCCTTCTCCAACTTCCTATGCCTCAAAAACCAGCAACCACCCAGTTGAATACCGCCTGTGTTCCGGAAGTCAGGGATATTCCCGTGGTCTGTGAGTTCCCTGATGTCTTTCCAGAAGATCTACCCGGTCTGCCTCCTGACCGTGATGTTGAGTTTGCCATAGAGCTAAAGCCCGGGACTGCTCCTATATCCCGCAGAGCTTATCGAATGCCTCCCAGAGAGTTGGCAGAGCTGAAGATCCAATTACAAGAGCTTTTGGACAAGGGTCTCATTCGCCCAAGTTCATCTCCTTGGGGCTGTCCTGCTATTTTTGTGAAGAAGAAGGACAAAAGTCTTCGTCTGTGCGTTGACTATCGCCCACTCAACGAGGTCACCATCAAAAATAAATATCCCTTGCCCCGCATTGACCTCCTTTTTGACCAGTTATCTGGAGCCAGAGTGTTCTCCAAAATTGATCTCAGATCTGGCTACCACCAGTTAAAAATCCGTCTAGAAGACATTCCTAAAACAGCTTTCACCACCAGATACGGCCTCTATGAGTATTTGGTCATGTCCTTTGGCTTGACCAATGCCCCCGCTCATTTCATGTATCTCATGAACTCTGTGTTCATGCCAGAGCTCGATAAATTTGTAGTCGTGTTCATTGACGACATCCTTGTCTATTCAAGAACTCCTGAAGATCACGCCAAGCATCTTCGAATCGTTCTCTCTCGTCTCAGAGATCACCAGCTGTATGCCAAGTTCAGTAAATGTGAATTCTGGCTAGATCGAATTCAATTCCTTGGTCATGTCCTGTCCGCTGAAGGTGTGTCAGTTGACCCTGAAAAAGTGGCAGATATCTTGGATTGGAAGCCACCTACCACTGTCCGCGAAGTTCGCAGCTTCATGGGAATGGCTGGATACTATCGTCGATTCATCCTAGATTTCTCCAGAGTCGCCAAGCCTATCACAGAGTTGTTGAAGAATTCCGTGGATTTCGTTTGGTCACCAGCCTGTGAGCAAGCCTTTCAAGCCTTGAAGAAACTGCTAACTACCTCACCAGTCCTAGCTCAACCAGATATCGAGAAACCCTTTGATGTATACTGTGATGCATCTGGTACTGGTTTGGACTGTGTTTTGATGCAAGAAGGACGAGTAATCGCTTATGCCTCACGACAGCTTAAGCGACATGAGGAAAACTACCCCACCCATGATCTTGAGCTAGCAGCAGTCGTGCATGCCTTGAAGATTTGGCGTCACTATCTGTTAGGCAGTACCTGCAATATGTATACGGATCACAAGAGCCTAAAGTATATCTTCACTCAAGAAGAATTGAATATGAGGCAGAGAAGATGGCTTGAGTTGATTAAAGATTATGATCTCAAAGTACATTACCATCCTGGTAAGGCAAATGTAGTTGCCGATGCCCTCAGTCGCAAGTCACACTGCAACTGTCTGATGACGAAGCCCTATGATCTTTCCTTGTGCCATGATCTCGAAAGGATGGGTATCGAAATAATTTCGCAAGGAAGCCTGAACAATGTCAGCATCGAAACAACCATCAAGGATCAAGTCATTGCTGCTCAGAAGGATAACCCTGGAATCAAGCACATCATCGAAAAGGTCCAGACTGGAAAGACTGATTGTTTCAGGATCGATGATGTAGGAGTTGTTTGGTTCAAGAACCGCCTAGTAGTTCCCAAGGTGCCTGAATTGAGACAGTTAATCCTTGATGAAGCACACTTGACCAGATTCTCTATTCACCCCGGCAGCAACAAGATGTACCAAGACTTAAAGCAGAGATTCTGGTGGACTAAAATGAAGATTGAGATTGCCCGGTATGTCGCTCAGTGTGATACCTGCCAAAGAGTCAAGGCAGTACACATGAAGCCTGGAGGAGAATTGCAACCTTTGTCAGTACCCGCTTGGAAATGGGACGACATTAGTATGGATTTTGTCAATGGACTACCCAAGACCCAGAAAGGTTTTGATTCCATTTGGGTAATTGTGGACCGACTCACTAAGCAAGCTCACTTTCGTCGTTGTCGTACACCCCTCAGTTGGTCTGAGCCCGGAGAAAGAGAATTCTTTGGAGTTGACCTGGTTAAAGATATGGAAGAGAAAGTCAAGCAGATACAAGAGAATATGAAGATTGCCCAATCTCGACAGAAGAGTTACGCTGACAAGAGACGTCGACCTCTGAAGTTTCAAGTTGGAGATTATGTATATCTCAAGGTCTCACCAACCAAAGGAGTCACTCGTTTTGGAGTCAAAGGAAAGTTAGCACCCCGTTACATTGGTCCGTTTGAGATTTTGGAATGTTGTGGCAAGGTAGCTTACAAGCTGAAGTTGCCCGATCATCTCTCCGCTGTCCACAATGTTTTCCATGTCTCCCAACTCAAGAAGTGTCTCAGAGTACCAGAACATGTCGTGGAAGTTGAAGGTGTTGAGCTAGAGCCTGATCTGTCCTACTCAGAATATCCAGTTCGCGTGTTGGACCACAAGGATCGCGTTACTCGAAGAACTACCACGAGATGGTACAAAATACAGTGGAACCAGCACTCTGAAGAAGAAGCCACCTGGGAATCCGAAGACTTCTTAGCAAAGAGCTACCCCGACTTTCTCGAATCCCTGTCTATGTAAGGCTTTGTCTTTATCCCCTCTTTGTCCTTCCTTAAGACGCAGAATCTCGGGGCGAGATTTCTTTTAGGGGGGGGAGGCTGTAACACCTCTGGTGTTTAGCATGTAATTAACTTGACATACCATCATTATCATCATTAAGCATCTTAATCATGATTTCATGTGTATGCATTTTGCTAAGTGTATCATTTTATGTGAATTACCTCTATTTCAAAAAACCCTAATTAGCCCACTTCTCTCTACTAGGGCAAAATGGTAATTTCATCTCTGTGATTAGCTTTGTGTAATTCTTGTTCCTTGGGTGTCTTGTAGTGTTGTTGTGTTGGCCAAAGTTCAAAGATCAGAATTTGATTTCAAATCCCTTTGTGAAACCCTGATTTCCAAATCCTGGATTTTATCCCTCTTTTTGTAATTCAAAAATTATTCAAAATTTGGGATTGGCCCAAAAAGCAAAGTTGTAGATCTGTCAAAGAGAAACAACTTTGGTATTTACAAATTTTCAAGTTGCAGTACAAAGTTTTGAGTTATTTCAAATTCAATCAAACTCCAGTTTTTGTCCCCTTTTCAGTTTTCAAAATGAGTTCAAAAACTAATGAGTTTCTGGAAAAGTGTATAATAGCAAAGTTGTAGGTTTTGATAAAAGGAACAACTTTCATGTTTACAGATTTTCAAGTTTCAGTTTGAAATCCAGAGTAATTTTGATTTGAATCAAGTTTGAAAAAAGTGTCCCCTTTACTGTTTTCAAATTTGTTCAAAAACTATTTGGAATTTGAAAATGTTCATTTTGACAAAGTTGTAGATCTCCTTTTTCTGAACAACTTTGGTGTTTTGAGTTTTTGTCGCACAGTTCAAATTTTGGAAGTAATTTGCAAAATACAGAAAGTCAAACCCTACCCTAGCTACTGTTCTTCTTCTCCGGTAGGGGGGGGGGGGGACCCGGCCGCGCGCCCTCGCCGGAGTTGGCGTTTGCCGCGTGTCCGAAGCTCTTTCGCCCGAACCAACTCCACGCCGATGCTCAGCGCATCATTGCGCACGCGAACCGTCCCCAGTTGACAATGCTACCGGCCCCTACCGCCCGCAGCACCTTGCCGCCGCGTGTTCGCCGCCGGCGAGCACAGCGCCCGGTCCCTGCAAGCCAAACCAGCTGACTTCTGGCCTCGCACTCGATTGCGCACGCTCCGTGTGATCTTATCCGCGCCAGAATACGCTCCGCCAGCCTCTTGCCGCGGCTATAAAAGGCCCGACGAGGTCGCCGGAGTAGAACTCATCTCCGCCACCGTCGCCAGAGCAAGCCAGTGCCTCCGCTTCCCTCCCAGCTAGCCCTAAAGCTCCGCCGTGGTCTCACGCAGCTTCACCGCCCCTCAATTTGGTCGCTACCGCCTCCATTCACCCGGCGTAGCTCGCCGTTGTCATCTCCGGCGAAAAACCCGGTGAGCTCGGATTCGGGAAATCCGTCCTCTCTGACCTTGATCATCCTCCACTGACCCCCGCATCACCTTCCTCACTCCTTTGCGCCTCTGCCTGACCCCTTGCGGTCGCTTGTGTCGCGCAGGGTCGCCGAGTCGACGATCGCCGCCGCGAGCTTTCCGCCGGTCGCCGTCGACCACCTCCCTCCGTGCATCCCCTTCCCTCGCCGAGCAGCCTAATCAACGCCGGTGAGCTCCCTGTTGCCTTCCGTGCCCTCGGTTTCGCCGCGGAGTGCCCGCAGTGGCCGGCATAGCAGCGCCGCCGCCGTCCGGTCGCCGGAGCGCGCGGGGGAGATAAACAGTGCCCTTTTCTTTTTTCAGATTTATGTGAATAGTGTCCAAATTTCATATTTTTGTGTGATTTTCTGTGTTGATTCAAAAATTCTGAAATTTTGAGGATAGATTCTTTGTACCCTGAAGTATTTTATAAAAATATAAAACTTGACCTTTCTGCAAAAATTTGAAAATGAAAAATCTCCCATTTAATTAATAAATGGATGGTTTTGGTTTTTTAGAAAAAGATTTATAACTCCAAAAATTTTGAGATAACTTTTTGTGAGCTAGTTATGCCATGACAAGTCTCTGGTGAAATTTTGAAGTCTTTTGAAACAAGTTGATTTTTGAGCTTTATTTAATTAAGGAATAGTGCCTTTTGTTAATTAAATGTCTAGATTTTATTGAGCACTTTAATGACCTCCAAAAATTATGAAATTTGTTTTGCCATATAGTTGTACTCTAATGAACTTGTGTGATTAATTTGGTAATTTTTGGAGCACCTTCATAAAATGACCTTTTTAAATAATTAAGAAAATAGAAAAGGTGATTAGAGTTAGCGTTGAATGCCCTGTGAAGTGACTTTTGGGATTGCTTGATGTTCATAGACCCCTACCCTTTGGTCTATGATGTTTGTGATGCTATGTTGGTTGATGCTTAGGATAGTTATGATAAAGTCTAGTTTAATCAAATTTTGCTTAAGGAAGAAATGGTTACTTTTATGCTCAACCTGGATTTCGTTTATGCCTTGCCTTAGAGTAATCTAGTATCAGTGGTTTGTCTTGCACCTTAAGTCCATATCACCATTCTCATGAGCATTCATCATTGCATCCGTATAGTTGACGAAGAAGGCCCTGAAGTCGAGGTAGCCACCGAAGGATCTGTCCCCGAGGCAACCCCGAGCTCCGACGCTTATACCTACCCCGAGTCTACTCTTTTTGCCGTCCAAGGCAAGCCCCGGTGCATTTAACCCTACCTTGCTTTTATAAATGCTTTCTTTAAATGTTTTGAGTTAAATTATTGCATTAGGTTGATAGGAGTTGAGTGAAATCCTATCTGATGCATTATCTACCTTGACCAATGATACACCCGATACCTGCTTTTCAAAAACTATTTGAAAAATGCTTAGCAATGCTATATGATAGATTTGCAATAAAAATGCCAAGTTCAAAAGTGTGATCACTTTAAGAATATTTATGGGAATTTCTGGTTTACTCCCACCATTGGCTAAGTATCTGATCCGTACCTAGTCAATGGGAAGGAGAGGTTGTCCTTGCGTACGGTGCCGTCATGTTGTAGTCCGGGACTCAACAGTTGACACCGACCGGGACAGGGTTGAAAAACTGACAGGACCTGTACTCTTGGGTTAGAGTCCCGAGGTGCTTGTCGCTGGCTGGAAAATTTAGGGACCACCTGTATGGGGGCCTGATTGACTAAGACTTGCAACTATTCACATACTACGGAAAGCTTCGGCTCCGAGGAATCCTTGATTGGACCGACAACCGCGCACTGGGAGTGGAGAGATGGCGGAAGTAGCATGTACCCACGTGGGTTAGAGGCCCGGATTGGAGTGGTGTACTGTGCTTCCGGGTGGCGTAGGACCGGGCCCAATCTTGGAGGAATCGTGGTAGACGAGTTGGCATATGCAAGCTTGGGTGCTACATATGCAGTGTGGATAGGGACCCTCAGCTGAGTATTATTTATCCGGATTAACGCTGCTCCTCGGTTATGGAGACTTAGTCACTGACTGTCAACAGGGAGTGGTTCTCAACTAGGTCTGTTTTGAAATGTAAAATGAATCATGAATGATTATGATGGAACAAGGAATACCGAATCTTTCAAAATAAAATTAAGGTTTACCAAAAATGCTTTTCTGCAAAATACTTGAACTTGCTTAAGCCTTACCTTGACTACCCTAAGCCTGCATTCCTGAGTCTTCTCCCTTTTCTTTAGTCGGGTAAGTCTTGTTGAGTACCTTTGTACTCAGGGTTCTTTTACCCATGTTGCAGGTATGGCAGACTCCTCAGTATGCCTCGGACCCTGCTGTGTGACTGTTGTTCAGGAAGAGGCCGATGAGGCCGATGAGTGATTATTCACCCTCGGGCTGGGTGATGTATCTTTATCTTTTAGTTGTTGTCATCTGCTACCCTGCCAACTCTATTTGAACTATGGTCTGTAATAATTTCACTTTAAGTTTATGTTGAACACTGGTTTGTAAAACTATTGTTATTTAAGTCTTCCGCTATTTACTCCGATGTTATTTGTCAAAATGTTCAAGAGATTGTAACTGAATTGTGAGCTGATCCTGCGGACATCGGGCACTAATGTAGCCCAGTGGCGAACCCGGTCTTAATCTCTTGGCTGTACGGATCGACTGTCAGTGGTTGATAGTGATCAGTGGGCCATGGGATTAGGGTCGTTACGTCACACTGAGGTTGCGAGTGGGAGACCTAGAGCTGCAACTCCATCACCTGCAGGACTACAACGACCGTCTGCACGAGGAGATCCACCGCAGGGAGAATGAGAGGAACCCCATCTTTCCCCAGGAGGATCCGGAGCCGATTAGTTCTTCTAGTAGTTCTTCAGATGTGTCTAGCGACGGTGGTAGTGGTGATGGCGCCATGAGAGAGTAGACTAGTTAGCGCTATCGACTAGTGATCTTTTGTGTTGTAGTGGCCCGATCTTTTGTTGTTATGTGCTAAGATGTAGCATGAGTATGGACCTATGTGATGTGGTGTGAGGCCTTGGAAAGTCCCATATGTATGGGCAAAACGATGGATGTTATGTTATCTTTTGCATGATGTATTAAGTGATATTGTTATGTGTTGATGCGATGTGGATTGAAATTTATTGTACCTCTGTCATTGTTTGGTGAATTGTTTTCCGAATAATTTCAGTGGGTATGATTATTGTTCTCTACAAGTTGCAACTTCGCCTAATGGTCGCTTACTATCCTATATGCAGATGACGACAACTCGTAGTGGAGCAGGCGGTAGTGGTGGAAATGAGGACCCCAGAGAAAACCGCAATCCACCACCTCCTCCATCCCCGACGGCTGAGCAACTTTTTGCTCAATTTCTTGGAAGCCAGCGCAACATCGAAGCTTTGCTGAGGGAAAACTTGGCCCAGGGACATCAACGCCCTGAGCCGAACCAATACAGTTCTTTCAAGGATTTCCTGGATACCAAACCACCAATCTTCAAGGAAGCTACAGAACCATTGGAGGCAGAAGAATGGCTGCATACTTTGGAGCAGAAGTTTCGTTTGCTCAGGCTCACAGAAGAACTGAAAGCAGAATATGCCGTGCACCAGTTGCAGGGACCAGCCGGGATTTGGTGGGGACATCATCGTACCACCTATCCTGCCAATGTTCCTATCACTTGGAGAGTGTTTACTGCTGCTGTTCGAGGTCATTACATTCCGCCGGGTTTGACCCAGATGAAAGTGGCAGAGTTCATGAATCTGACTCAAGGAACTCGGTCTATCACAGAGTATCATCATCTGTTCAACTCGTTGGCTCGCTATATCTCAGACTTTGTTGACACAGACGCTAAGAAGATTGCTAGTTTCAAGAGAGGCTTGAACACTAAAATGGGAAAGTCAGTGGGTACATCTTCCCGTACCAATTTCAATGACTTCATAAGCGACTGTCTGATTCAAGAGAACCATAACAACAAGCATGCTGCTAGCAAGGCCCGGAAGAGGACCTTTGAATCAGGATCATCACAACCCAGAGGACCACCAGCTCAGCGAAATCTGTATCGACCACCAGCGCCGGGGGCACGTTTTAGGCCGCCGCAGAAGAAGAATCAGCCACAAGCTCAGCGCAATCAGAAGCCATACAAGATAGCTGCTGCTCAGGCTCGTGGAGGTCAAGGCAGTTCTTCAGGGAACAAACCGTTGGTTCGGGGACCTTGCTACAACTGCAACCAAGAGGGGCACTTCGCAAGGTACTGCCCCTACCCAAAGAAGCAACAGGCCAACTACCCCGCACGCCTGCACAACATGACCGCTGAAGAAGCTCGTGCTGGAGAGCCCGTGACTGCTGGTATGTGTCTTGTTAACCATCATCCTGCAGTTGTTTTGTTTGATACTGGATCATCGCATTCGTTCATGAGTAAAGCATTTGCACAAAAGCATAATCAAGAGGTGTCTGAAATGGATTATGGGTTTCGCGTAAGCTCTGTGGGGAGTAGTGTGTTGTCTAGGCAGATGGTACGTGAAGCAACCATCGACATCGGAGGGCATAAGTTTGGAGCCAATTTAGTAGTTTTGCCAGGACTCAGTATGGATGTAGTCCTAGGAATGAGTTGGATGAGTATGTGGAAAGCGGTGTTAGACATTGCAGATAGAACTCTTACCTTATCTGATGCAAGGATTAACACCAAGATACGTATCTCTCTTCCTCGAGGAGCAGATTTTGTTGATCTGTCTTGTACCTTATCTATAGAGGACCTGTCAAAAATTCCAGTTGTTCGGGATTTCCCAGACGTCTTTCCAGATGAGTTGCCGGGTTTACCGCCCAAGCGGGCTGTAGAGTTTACTATTGAGCTGTTACCAGGGACTGCACCGATCTCGAGAAGACCTTATCGTATGCCGCCCAATGAATTAGCCGAACTCAAGACGCAGATTAAGGAACTTTCGGACAAGGGTTTCATTCAACCTAGTGTGTCAGAGTGGGGATGCCCAGCTTTGTTTGTCAAGAAAAAGGACAAGTCTCTACGGATGTGTGTGGATTATCGACCGCTTAATGCCGTGACCGTTAAGAACAAATATCCGTTGCCACGGATAGATATTTTGTTTGATCAGTTATCCAGAGCCAAAGTATTCTCCAAGATCGATTTGAGATCAGGATATCATCAAATTAGAATCCGACCACAAGATATTCCAAAGACTGCTTTTTCAACCAGATATGGCCTGTACGAGTATTTAGTCATGTCTTTTGGATTGACAAATGCTCCAGCATACTTTATGAGTTTGATGAACTCGGTATTCATGCCAGAACTAGATAAGTTTGTAGTGGTGTTCATTGATGATATTTTGGTTTATTCGGAGAACCCGGACGACCATGCAGAACATTTGAGGATCGTCTTGACAAGACTCCGGGAACATAAACTTTACGCTAAGTTTAGTAAATGCGAGTTTTGGTTGAAGCAAGTACAATTCCTTGGTCACATCCTGTCAGAAGAAGGAATCTCTGTGGACCCTAGCAAAGTACAAGAAGTAATGGATTGGGAAGCTCCAACTTCAGTTGGGGAGATTCGGAGTTTTCTCGGTTTAGCAGGGTATTACCGTCGTTTCATTCCTGATTTCTCCAAGATTGCCAAGCCCATGACAAGTTTGCTTCAGAAGGATCAGAAGTTTGAGTGGACAGAGAAGTGTGAAACAGCTTTCCGTACTCTGCGGAAACTATTAACCACTGCCCCTGTCTTAGCTCAACCAGATATCGAGAAGCCGTTTGATGTCTTCTGCGACGCATCGAAAGTTGGTTTAGGCTGTGTTCTTATGCAAGAAGGCAGAGTGATTGCTTATGCTTCACGTCAGTTGAGAAAACATGAAGTTAATTATCCTACGCATGACTTGGAATTAGCTGCTGTGGTACACGCTCTAAAACTATGGAGACATTATCTGCTTGGTAACGTCTATAACATGTACACGGACCACAAAAGTCTCAAGTATATCTTTACTCAACCTGAACTGAATATGAGGCAGAGAAGATGGCTTGAGTTGATTAAGGATTACAATTTGCAGATACATTATCATCCAGGAAAAGCAAATGTGGTTGCTGATGCTTTGAGTCAGAAATCGCATTGTAATAACTTGAGGTTACAACCAAAGGACGAGTTTAGTCTCGAACACCCTGTGATCTTGCGTCACATCGAGCTGCAGAGCACCTTAGTTGATCAGATTCTAGAAGGGCAGAAAACAGACAAGGGAATCTATTATATCAAGGAAAAGCTAAGAGCTGCCACTGAACCCGTAAAACATTTCTGAGTTGATGATAAGGGAGTGTTATGGTTTGATAATCGCTTAGTGGTACCCAAGAATAGGGAACTCAAAAATCAGATCATGGCTGAGGCTCATCTTTCCAAGCTGTCTATTCATCCCGGGAGCACTAAGATGTATCAAGATTTGCGTCCAAGATTTTGGTGGACCAAAATGAAGAAGGAAATTGCCGCGTATGTAGCCAGATGCGACACGTGTTGTCGAGTGAAGGCCATTCACCTGAAGCCAGCCGGAACACTTCAACCCTTATCAATACCTGAATGGAAGTGGGAAGAGGTGAGTATGGATTTTATCACCGGTTTGCCTACTACTCAGAGGGGAAATGATTCGATATGGGTAATAGTACACCGTCTCACCAAGACCGCTCATTTTATACCAGTTAAAACCTGTTATCGAGTACCAGATTATGCGGAGATCTATATCAATCAGATTATCCGATTGCATGGTATACCCAAAGTCATAGTTTCGGATCGCGGAACATAGTTCACTGCACCATTCTGGGAGAAAATGCAAAAGGAATTAGGTACTAAGTTAATCCATAGTTCAGCTTACCATCCCCAGACGTCCGGGCAAACTGAAAGGGTAAATCAGGTTTTAGAGGATATGTTGAGAGCGTGTGTGATCTCAGCAAAGGGATCTTGGGAGAAGTGGTTGCCATTAGCAGAATTTGCTTATAATAACAATTATCAAGAAAGCATTCATATGGCACCTTTCGAAGCTCTGTATGGCAGAAGATGCAGAACACCAGTAAGTTGGGTTGAACCAGGAGAACGTCGTTACTATGGAACTGACTTCGTTAGGGAAGCAGAAGAACAAGTTAGAATAATCCAACAGCACATAGCAGCTGCACAGTCTCGACAGAAGAGCTATGCTGATAAGCGAAGAAGGCCGCTTGAATTCAAAGTAGGTGACTATGTGTATTTGAAAGTATCACCCATGAAAGGAGTTAGACGTTTTGGCGTGAAAAGAAAGTTAGCGCCAAGGTTTGTGGGACCCTACAGGATAATGGAAAGGAAGGGAGAAGTGGCTTATCAACTACAGTTACCTGAACATTTAAAGGCTATATTCCCTGTTTTCCATGTGTCACAACTAAAGAAATGTCTTCGAGTTCCAGAAGAGGAAGTACAACCGGCCAATATCAAGTTACAATCCGACCTTACTTACCCGGTGAAGCCATATCGAGTACTCGACGAGAAAGAAAGGGTAACTCGCGGAAGAATCTCGAAGCAATATAAAGTATCTTCGAGTGAACAAGACGACCGAGATGCCACTTGGGAAACGGAAGACTATCTAAAGGAAGTATATCCACAGTTTTATAAGGACTGGTTAGTAACTCAAATCTCGGGACGAGATTCCTTTAAGGAGGGGAGGGCTATAACACCCTAGGTGTTAAGCAACTCTAAGTGCATAATTTGACATCTCATGAGCATAAAGCATCATCATTTCATGTTGCATTCTTTCTTTTGTTAAGTGTCATTTCATGTGACCTTTTGTGATGCTATGCTTGATTGAATGCTTGTGTGTCTTGCTTGTGGAGTGTTTAAGTCTCCTTAGTAGATGAACCTTGTTGAGGAGTCAGAATGAAGCTAGGTTTATGTTGGTCATGTTGGCTAACCAAGTCTCTAACCCTAGTTGCCTTAATAGGGCCCTAGGAGTCCTTTTGTTTGACTAACTAAGACCTTCTTTATAGAAGCTTTGCATGGCTGTGGGCCCTTAACCAAAAGTGTGTAGAATTTAGAGTAGAACAAAAGTTGTTTAAGGCCCAACTCATGAAAATGAGTTTAACAAGGTGTTTTGGGACCCACAAGGCAGATTTGAGGGAGTTTAGACTTAGAAAATTCTCTAAGTCCTAACTGCCCAAAGCAGTTTCATCTAGCCATCTTTGGAGCTTTCTCGGGAGCAATCTAGGCCGAACCAAAGATCAATCTTGTAACCAAAGTGGTAGTCGGTATGTAGCTCTAAGCAATGGAGCAAGTGGTTTAGCTTTTCATCAAGTGGATTAGGAGTTAATCGCGCTCAAAGTCTGGCCGTCAGTCGGCCTGATGGCACTGAATCGGGCCGGGCCGAATCGCGCCGGGTGTGCTGAGCGTTTGTCTTATGCCTCGGCCGAACCAAGTTGGAGTCCGTACGTTTAGGTTTGAGTTTCCTTTTTAGTTTGTTTTTGCAGAATTATGTAATGGCTTCAAAAAATTCCTACAAGGCTCATTTTAAGTCCAAATCCTATGAAACAAATTTTATTAGGTCAAGCATGTTTAGATCTATCAGTGAAAACTGTTAAATGCATTTTTGGTGATACTTTTATGTGTAGATTTATTTAATTTAGAAAAGTGCTGATAACTTGGTAAATGCATAACTAATTATATATAAGTCAGAAAAATGTGATTCCAGTTTTGTTAGGTTCGTATGAATGTGTAGTTTCAGAGAAAAATATAATATGAGGTTGTTCTGTGAATTAATTTGACAGTAGCTTTTAAAATGCTTAAATGTCGTTTCCTTGTTTATTTTGTAGTAATTAAAAAAATGAGGAATACGAACCTGAGAATTTAAGCACATTACTCTTATGCTAGGAAGTTCAGTAGAAAAATAAGAAATCTGTTGTTTGACACTTTTTGCTAGGGTGTGTAGTTCAAAGCACCTTTCCATAATAGAATTTGTCTTTTTCATAGAGGATGAAGTCTAGGTCCAAATGGGATGAAATTTGGACAGAGGGTTAGATTAAGTGTTATTGATCTCCAGTAATTTTTATAGGTTTTTGTGAAGCTGTCTAGAATAGGTTACTATTATGGGCCTATTTAACTAGATTTAATTCTACAAATAATTAGAGGGTAATAAACCCGTTAAGCAACTTTGATGCGGTGACAACAAGACTTGGTAAGTAGTATGTCGAATTAAATAAGTGAGTAGCAGTAGATGATATGTGCTTATCTCCTGAATGGTTACTCTATGTTGCATCACCATGCATCCCATGTGCATTCATGTTGTTCATTCATGTACCGCATCATGCAGGATCGGTAGTGGAAGCCCAGGAGATGCCGGAGGAGCAGCGTCAGGAGGAGACACCCGAGGAGGGGATCCCGGAAGGAGACGCTGAAGACCTGCCGGAGTGCCGTGATCACCGCCCCGCCGACTTTGAGCGAGGCAAGCCCCGGAGCATTCTAACTCCTACGGTTTGCAAATGTTTTCTAATTAACCTGATGATAGATGTTGCATTAGGTTATAGGAATTGATTGCTACCGTTGGTGCATTATTACTTATCCTTGTCCACCTGCAAATATTACCTTGTTATCCCTGATAAGTCTAGGCTCGTTTATGCTTAGCCTGCTTAGACCGGTAAAAGTCGGGTGATTTCCTGTCTCCCGCATATAGGTGGATACTGATCATGTTTAGCCTTGTGCTATCATGGAGATAACCATGTGATAATTAATTTGAGACCGGGCGGGATGTAGGAGCAGCAGGACATGGGTTCTGTGTGCTAGTAGTCTCCCGTCTGTGTCGATCAGGAACCGACGAAGGCACACCTCAGTCATTTTGAACGCGTCAATCACTTAACGGAGCAGGTGCGGGTACCTCCCGTGAAGCCGAGTAAGGTTTTTCGAGCCGGTGACGGAGATGTTGACGCCTAACACCCAGGGCCTCAGATGTACCGTGGGCAACTATTCTGATCGACCTGGCATGGTCCGAGGACAGGCAGGGCCTGATCGACCTGGCATGACCGTGGGCAGTTAATAGCTTGAGCGACCTGGCATTGAGATAACCCCCGGTGTAGAAGGGCCCATGACCGTCCCGCGTGTTGTGTTCTCGAACCTCCTGAAGTGGTCGCCAACGGCCACCTGGCAGGGTGTGTCGGGCGAGTGTGCGGCATTTTTATCCCCAGCTGGTAGGAATCGATTATAATCGCCATCGCTCCTGGTTAGTGAGTAACTTGACTGAGCATGTGTTACCGTAGTAATATATGGAATTAATGATGGTTATGGTTGGTGAATCTGAAAGGCTATTAATGAAATAGTCACTCTTGCTTGAATAAGTAGTCAAGTGTTTGCTCTAGATCAGGTGCAAATCTAGATAATCAGGCTGATTACATAAAAGTGACTGCTAATGCTCTAATGATGATTAGTTAATAATAAAGTGCTTTTATGCAAAAAGGTAAGTGTGGCCAACCCCAGATACAGCCTTGCATAATCCTTGGTGTCGGTTATTTCTGGTTTATGACGGGTAAGTCTAGCTGAGTACCTTCTCGTACTCAGGGTTCTATCCCTTGTTGTTGCAGATGGGCAATGCTTCTTCGGCTATTGCGAGAACTGTCTGTACCCCGTCGAGGGCAGTGACTAGACCATGGGCATGGTCAACTCTTATCTTCCCTGATGCTTTTGTGGACCGATCAAGCATATGGCACTGTATTGTGAACTAAGGACTTGTGTTTCAAAACTATGTTGCTTTCGCTTTTGAATTCAAACTATGGTTTGTAATAACTGTTGAACTCCGATGTATTTGAACTATGTGCGAACTGAATGTACCTTGTGGGCATGTACGCTAATCTATTACGATCTTGGTTAAAGTTGAATGACTTGAAATCCTTCGAGATTTCCGGACTACCGGGTTTGTACGAGCTTAAGTACTTGTAATCTCTGTGAAAGCAGCGATTCAGTGCTTAATCTGGTGCAAATTGGTTGGTTCTGTTACATGGATTCTGGTCGGGTCGGCTCAATTCCTGGTCCGGTAGTAGTCGGTTCAAACTGCTCGACCGCTAAACTGGTCGGCACCTGTCCTGAGGTGGTCGGATCGGTGTCCGACCTGATCGATTCCGAAGCCACTTGAGTAGATTCGGTGTTCAGACTGGCCAGTTCAGGATCCGACCTGTTTAGCTCTACGATTGTTAAAGTCGGCTTTTGATTACAAGCTAGCTCTTCACCTCCTCGCTTACCTTGAGGGAACATAGGATGCGTTGAGTTAAATATATCCTCCCTCATTCTCTCGAGCCGTTCCTTCCTCTGTTTGTTGCAACGGGACCTCTGCAGCTTCCTTCGCTGAGTTTTAGTCAAACCGGGAGGACACCACCCGGGCTGCATGTACTTGGGGTCACGCTCAACAGGCTTTTCTACCTCTGCCTCGGCTAGAGCATCTTGAGCTTCTGGGACCTTTTCTGCAGCTGGCCCCTCAACCGCCATCGGCTCAGGCTCACTGACAAGAGGAACCTCCATAGACCCGATTGTAATAGTGGGTACTAGGTCAGGCCTGGTCGGAGAGGCAATAGGGACACTTTGTACCTTCTTGGGTACATATACCTGTCGCATCTGCATCTTTCCTGTCTCCTGAGAGGTTAAAGTCCTTGACGCGACCAACCGATTCTGTTTTAAGCTACTAGAGCTCGGCCAATCACCCAAGCGATCGAACACTGAAACCCTTGCAGGCTGATTGGTTGGCATTCCCCATCCTGGTTGGTAATACATATGCGCCGGCATAGGGTAAGGTACCCATACTCCTTGAGGACCCCATTGTGGTGGTGGCGAAATAGGAGGAGCCCACTGATGGTAATAAGGGCCGGTCTTTGGTGCTGGATATGCTGCCTGGGACACCATCATCTGTTTGGACTTCTCATCCTCACACTTCGGAGGAGTGGACTCTCTCTTTTTTAAGGGCCAATTCTGAGAATCAGCCTTCTACTGTTTGTATTTGGCCATGAGCTTATCAAAGGTACATGGCTCCCTAGCGACTTTCCTTTTGCTCCTATCCTCATTGGTCTTCCAAGTGCCGACCTCGGGCTTCTGCGGGACAAACGTGCGAACAACGCGTGTTCCGGAAGGAGTAGGGTTTTTCGAACCAGCTAAACTGACTGTATCAGTCGATTTATTTGTCCCACTAGGATTAGTAGAGACCGACTTGACCTGTTCGGCCCTCTGTTCCGGCTGCTTTGAAGATGAACCAGACTGGTCGGCTTGAGAACCCGACCTGGTCGGTCTTTGTTGTGCTGCCCTGGTCTCAAAGTATCTCTGTATATGCAGGTGTCGTGTTGACCCTGCAGTGATTGTAAGCTTGCTTTTGCCATCATCACCCTTCTCGAGCACCACCTTGCGCCCTGAATCACTCTCAGTATTCGGTGCCATCCGTGGTTCGCCGATGACAACATTCTTCCCTTTGGTCGTGTCGGCTTGCTCCGGACGAATCAGAATAGCAGGATTCCCTGCTTCCACCATGTGAACTGGAAAAGGAGATGTATTAATCTGCATCTCAGTAAGACTGAATCGTCCTTCGTTAAGGGCCGATTGGACCTGTCGACGAAAAACATTGCAATCGTTAGTGGCATGAGAGAAAGAATTATGATATTTACAATAGGCCCTTCTCTTCAATTCGTCGGGTGATGGCAAAGTATAATTAATTTTAAGATAACCGAATTTAAGCAATTCATCAAATATTCGGTCACATTTAGAGAAATCAAAAGTAAACTTCACCTCCTCACCCCGATTCTTCTGAATCGGTTTAAGGGATGGACAAGTGACTAGCTTATTGTGCGTTGGCCATAAAAATTTGGCAACATAGCAATCTTTAGTTTCATCATCGGAACTGTCAGAGTTCATCTCAACCATATGTACGCCCGACCGATGAGTCTTATGAGGATCATAAGGTTCTTTAAGGCGCGATTCTATTGAAACGACCTTCTGCAACAATTGATTTACATTAAAGAAATCGTGATGCTCAAGTTTGTCCTTAATCTCCTGACGTAAACCAGCGAGACATAGATCTGTTAGATCTCTGTCGGAGATCATTAGATGGAAACATCGATTCTTAATTTCTTTAAAACGTTTAAAGAAGTCGGCCATAGGCTCGCTGCGTCCTTGTCGAACCGATGTGAGATGCGATAACCTAGTTTCCTGGACCCCGTCATAAAAGTGCCGTACGTTCATATAATCTAAAGTCCTGGCTTCACCCATTTGTGCAAGGAACATGCTGACATGCTCCATAGTTGTTTTGCTACAGTCACCACTAAATTTATAAAAATCTGGTACCCTCCAGCCGTCAGGTGCTTTCATGAAATCAAAGCATGAAGGATACGGTTTAGAATACGTGGTCCTAGCAGGCTTAAACTGGACCCCCAAACTGGTCTCGAGTGACCTAGTTATTTCTTCTTTAAACCGATTTATGGCTCGTCCAAAATCGGTATCGGCGAGATTGGTAGTGCCACTATGCATGACATTGTGGCCTGGGTGCTTCGGTGGATTGGGCAGCATTGTTTCCTGTCTCCCTGAAGTCCTATTCGTTGTTGTACCCTGGTCGGTGTGTGTGGTCCGACCAGAGTTATGATAAATATTATTGGTAGTTGCCGATGTACCGGCTTCACCATGCCTAGTCTCAGCAGACCCTAGATGTCCAAAATCAATGTGTGACGTCTGCCCCTTAAAGGAATTAAAAGGCATGCCGAACTGTGGTTGCCCAGTTGAAATTTTGGGTTCGACAGTTTTACCCTCTAACTTGTCCATGCGATCGCTAAGCAATTTAAACGAATGTTGGATGGTATTGGTAAGAGTTTTTGAAGTATCGACCAGCATTGCAGAATAATTAGCATGGGTAGGGTAAGAATCTTCAGGTACCTTGGTATTTACCTTATCAGTGGCGTCTTCAGCGTCTGTGGTGGATATAGTGGGGATGATCTCGCTGAAGTCCTGCTCCTTGTCTTGAGTGACCCTGCCGCGCCGATCCTTTGAACAACTTTCTAGGAAAGCCCTCAAAACGGCGTCGAGCTTGGCCTGCGTCTGTTGCTTCAACTTGTCGGGAAGCTCATCAATGCCCGCGGGACGAACGATGTTATCCTTATCGGTAGCACCGTCTTTGCCGCCCATGTTGGTAGTAGATGAGATTTCAATCGTCCCCAGTGGAGTCGCCAAAAAATGTGTTGACGTCGGAAGTGATTCAAATCACACACCAGCAGGGCTAGAACGCCCGAAGAGGTTGTAGATCAACCTGAGACAACAAGGACCCTGGCTGAACCGACGAAAACTGATCTAAGTCAATCTAGGGTTTTAGGCCCTTGTGTTGATAACTCTAGAACTCCTCCCGGGAAGACCCGTCGGGAAGAAGCACGTAGAGGTTGTTCTAGGACCAGCAAGGCCGCCTAGAACGTCGTCGAATCTCGTCGGGAGACGCGCCGAATAGCAAGGTAGAAGGAAAAAAGGGTAAAGGGATAGTAGATTGATTTGATCGATTGATGTTGGATGCTTCAATCGGCCATGATCCTCTCATTTATATAGAGTGGGTTGGTCTTATCCCAATAGGAAACATCTCTAGATTCGATCTTCAAGTTTCCTATCCGGACTCTATCAAAATATAGAATCCAATCCGGACACAACAAGGTAACCCTGATCTTACCAATCCTTAGACCGACCAAATCGGTTTGATGGGCTTTATTAGTCCATACCGATCAACAAATCATCCTTACAAGAAAAAGATCCACATATTAGCACCAGACTCAGTTTTCATCATAACCATGAGGCCTCCGACCAGGGCCACCTGGTCGGTCATAACATGAGTAATCGAAAACCCAAAAAACTATCAGGCCCATTTAACTTAAAACATCTGATCCCTCAAAAGGACAAATTTGACTCTAATATTACAGGCCGAATACTCCCCTTTAAATTCATATATATGTGTCACTTTTGAGTGTCAACAATATTCATGACATCCCGCGGAAGAAATTTTTCATCATTGATTCCAGTTTTATTCATGATACTACTTTATAAGCACAACTGCACAAGTATAGTTGCGCGGTGCATCGTTCCATCGTATAGTTGTACTGTCCCGATCTATTTGGGTGTTGCATACCAATACCATACGAATACGATGGGAGGACGCATGATCCGAGAGGCAGGAGCCATCAGAGACGTGGGTTCTCTCCGTTCGACGAGGAAAGCGGTGTGGCAGGGTAGTAGGCACCAGGCCCGCCACCGCGAACGTAGGGACGTCCACGAACTGGGCACGCCCCGTGCAAGCACACAGGACGGTTAGGGTCCAAACCACCGCTGCCAATACCTAACCATGGAAAATTGAAAATCATGTCAAATGTTTAGTTTAATTTATATATTATCATGAATTATAGTTGGAGTGTACACAACCTGTAGTCCATTGTTAGATGCTACAGGAGGAACAGGACGAACAGTACTGAGAACAGTATATATAATAACTGATGAGAGCAGTTCAGAACAGCTAACCAACGCCGCCGCGGGCTCCGTGGCATACGGAGGTGGGCAAGATCACCGTGGAGATGACGAACAGTGTGAGCACGAGGAGACAGGCGGTTTTGGTGATGGACGCCATCGCACTTTGGCTGATTAGCTAGCTATCTAGCAAGTGCTTGCTGAAGCTCTGTGATCTTGGAGGCCATATTTATAGGCATCATATATCACACTGCCGCATAAAAAAAACAAAGGCATTTGTAGCGGGGGGTGGCAGTCAGGCAGTGATTTCCCTTTTATGCTTTCTCTTCTCTGTTTGCTTGGTTTGGAAAGCAAACTCAATACTTTGAGTGACGGCCAGCAAGCAAGTGGGTTGGCAACTTTCCTCGATCTATGAAATGAAAGACGACCGGCGAAGAGTAGGTCTCCGGTTAGTCAAAATAAGCCAGGGCTGAACCGTGCGAAGACCGGCAAAGGAAACATAACATGGGGACCTGTGGAATCAATATCTTCCACCCTATAAATTTAAGACAGACTTATATTTAAACATTAAAAAGTTGTGGAATATTAAATTTCAAATTAAATAGCCTATTTCATAGAATAGCTAGATTCCACATTGTTAAATCGCCTAATTCTTTGGAAACCAAAGGATTCAGATATGCCAGAGAATTTCAACGACGCTCTTCTAGTTTATGAGATAGCCTAATTTTGTAGCGTTATACAAATTGTTGGGTGAAGGGACCCTCGGCAGTGACGTCACGCAAGCTACCTCCGAAAAACCCTCGCTCTCTTAACCACCACCGGAAAACCCTCACTGCTTCACGACCCTCGTGTCATTTTTCTATTCCTCTTGTCTGCAGGGAAAAGGACTGCGGGGACGCGAGAAGCCACGAGCGAGGGGTTGGCTCTCGTCCTCAACAGCGAAGGTTTCCAGGAGCTCGGTGAGGGCCCCCGACACGGCGAAGGTGCGGCGTGGGCCTAGCGGCGGCGGAGGGAGAAGTAGGAAGTTAGGGTTTCATCACCTGTGCTTGTACGGTTTTACCCCTCTGGTCGTGTTGTCCCGGGCAATCGCCCTTGTACCCTAATGTAAATTATGCGATGACCCGTGGCATTCCCTATAAATACCTAGGGGTGAACAGTGTGGAGAAAAGATTTTTAAGTGAACAAATAGGTCACCAACTTATTTTACACCTTCGCTTGTGCTTTCGTTAATACTTCCGACCGTTGGAGACCCTCACCTCATCTTTCGTTAATACTTCCGACCGTTGGAGACCCTCACCTCATCCCAGCACACGTGCGGGGGTTTTGCAGGTGTTGCTCCCAACAGTTTGGCGCCGTCCGTGGGGACCCTACAACTTTCTTTCAAATGTGCACCCTCGCATAATGGCGGGAACGAGGAGGACGAATTCAGGCAGGGAACAGCGCTCGACCGGCGAGGTTGCGGCGCCGACATGGTCCACGGAAGAAAACACCAACCCATCAGGGGCAGGAGGGATTCACCCAGAGGCAGAACTCCCAGGCCCGCACCCCCGGCCGGTATCGCAGCAGCACCCACACACCTCCAGAGAAGGGGAAGGAGGAGATGAGTCTCGAGGCTCTGGACAGGCTCCACATGGAGTTGCAGGAGAAAAGAGACGCTTAGACTAGCTTGAAAGGCACAACCGGCTGCGGGCCATCAGACAGAAGGCAAAAGAGGCAAGGGAGCAGCTCCGCAGGATGGAAGATTCCCTCGCGGTGGCTAAGGCCGAGGCCGAAGGTTGGAACGAGGCGCAGTTGCCCCACGAGGCGGCGCTGAAGGACATGAGGGCAATGACAACAAGCCACCCCACCACCACCAAACCCCCGAGCCCCCCACCTTTCAATTACCTATACCCAGAAGGGAGAGAACCAAACTTCTGCAACCTGTACCCAGAGGAGAGAGCCAAACTTCCGCAACCTGTGGAGGGTCCAACAATAGTCGATGCCTTATGACCCGAAGTCGCCACTTTCCTAGATCCTCCAAACTAAGCCTTAGCCCCCATCTTACAACCCACAAAACCTACCCCGGTATGACGGACACTCAGACCCTCGCCAGTTCGTAATGAGTTATGAAGCAGCTGTCGCCGCAGTAGGGGCGACGAGGCAACAATGACAAAGTTGTTTGTCATCATCCTTCGGGATATTGCACAGACATGGTACAACAACCTACGCCCTGGAACCGTGGATTCCTGGGCTCACCTTAGAGACAAACTCTGCACCAACTTCAAAGGCATTACAACAGCTCCCTCAAACCCCATTGAGCTATTCAATTGCAAACAAGGAGAACGCGAACCACTGCAAGATTACTGGCGAAGGTTCATCTAGATCCGGGAAAGAACACCGAGAATATCCGACGAGGCCGTGATCCTTGCAGCAGTAAGTGGGTTGCGCCCGGGCCCCTGCTCCTCCAAGTTCGCCAGGAAGCCGGCGACCACGATAGAGGAATTGCATGAAACAATGGAGAGATACAGCAGAGCAGATACAGACTTCAGAGCGAAATCTGAGGCTCGTCGAACATAGCCAAAAGCACAGGCGAGACCCCCAGTGCGAGAAAACAACCCTCGGCAGGACACAGGCAATGTTGGTGCCATTAACGGATCATTTCAACTAAGGACCAAAGAAGGAGCACCCAGGCTACAAGCAACCAACCCTCGCAAGGGCTCCCACCCCCGCCCAAACGGAGAAACCAGCAAAGAGACCCCTCGAAGATTTATTGTCATTATTGTGGACCAGCGAAGGGTCACACTACCAAACAATGTGAATGCTTTGCCAAAGGGAAATAGTTCCAGGAATCCAAAAGAGCCGTTTCGGCATAGAATCAAACCGTCAACCATACCAGAAAAGCAAGTTTCCACCCCACCCACCCAACCTACCAATACACCCATCAATTACGGCCTACCCTCGCATCAACCTTTCTATGCACATCACCCACACTACAACCATATCCCTTACCCGTCAACTACCCACGTAAACAACCAAGCCACCTTCCAACGCCAAAACACACCATACACCGTGTCATACCCAGCCACCCCACCACCTCAAACACACCAACAAATGACCACCGCTTTACCACCACCCCTATGATCCCAGCACTACCGACTCCACAACCAGTAAAAGTCGAGTCACAAACCCCCCAGACAACCATCAACAACCCAACCGCAACCTTCAGAGTAATCCTTGCCATCACGGAAGGATCCAACGAAGATCATGGCAACAAAAGGCAGAGGAAGGAACACGCCAGAAGAGTGCACCACGTGGCTGTCGAGGGTCCACATAAATTCGGACGATGGTCTCATGTCCCCACTATTGACGCTCACTAATGCTCATAATTAACCATCAACTATTGCATGAAATGACACTAAATGAATTAAAAGCATAGTTGTAGGGTTTGAAACTAACAAGTTCCACGAGTTTTCGTGCTCTCACTTGTTTTATAGGACATCAATATTTCACCATATAAAAGTATCTCAAGTGATGAATTGGAGTGCACCATTGCGAAGGGCTCGTCGAGACGATCGAAACGGACATATCATTTGCTATATTCGGAGTCCCGGATGAAAAGATATTAATTTCGCAACGAAATCTGCAAAAGGAGCTAGAAGACACCAGAAGACACCACGAGGCTGCCCGCCACATGGGCCCACTGGGCCAGACCGACCGGTCCCACTTGGAGACCGACCGGTCGGCCACGGAGCCTGTTTCGCCTCCGCCTTCTGGAACATTCTTCCACCGCCTCCTAGGATGCATCTCCACCGTCCCCGAAGTCGGTTTGATCCAACGGTGGGCGATAAACGTGACGCGGATCGATGACATGGCGATTCCTTGCCCCTACTCCACCTCGGGCTATATAAGCAACCCCAGACCCCCCTCTCCAGGCATCTCCATCTTCATTATTCATCTCCACATCAGAAACTAGGGTTTCAATTAGAAGTAGAGATCCCTCTAGTTGATCGTCTAGTTCTAGTTCTAGTTCATCTTCTAGTTCTAGATCTATTTCTAGTTCATCATCTAGTTGTAATCTAGAGAGAGAGAAGGAGAGAGCTGAGGAGGAGCCGGATCTGTCGGATCTTCCTCGACATTGTATTGGTGCAGCATCTGGTTCGTCTTCAAGTAATCTTCAGGTTCTTCATTTATTATTTCTAAGTATTATATTTAATTTTAGTTCTTGCTTTATTTTATTTACTGGATCTCCGCTCGTATTGAGTGCTCTAGTTATCATATGTAATTAGATTAGTAAGCGTTAGTGTAGATGTGGTGTCTAGACTAGGGTTTACCTGAGTTTGCGCCCAATCCTCCGGATAGTTGTGGTAGCTACAGGGGTGACAACTTTGTAGATTGTTATAATCCACCACGTTAGGATTGGTGTTTTCATAGAGCTTTTTGGCAGCCTTCTCCCGATTACCCTTTTCCCAGTCTTTTTAGAGAATCGGAAAGGTACTGTTGCTCCGAAGTAAGTAAGGTATAGTGAGCCTTTGATTAAATAGACCCGTTTAGAAAACCCTATATCTCTCTATCCACATTTCCATTCTTTTATTGGACGATCTTAATTCTTCTAGTACTCTTCATGTTCCCCGTGGAAATCGATACCCTGGAATACTCTCGGGTGAAAGCTACATCGGTATCCGTGCGCTTGCGGATTATTCTGTGTGCATTTAAAATACCCAACAAGCTTTCTGGCGCCGTTGCCGGGGACAGAGTTTATCTCTACTCTTGGTAGCGACGTTAGTAAGTGTCAACAAGCTTTCTGGCGCCGTTGCCGGGGAACAGTAGCTGTTCTAGAATCGAACCAGGATCGTCCGTGTTTCTTTTCTTTTACCATCGTTTTCTTATCACCACCTTTACCTCACCACCACACTTCTTACCACATGGATTTCACTCCTATCTATAAGTTCTTTGCTCCAAAGGGTGACTTGTTGGAGACTCGACCATCATCACACCCCATTCATATAGATGGCTATGAGCTTCGCCCTGCTCTTATAGCCATGGTTCGGGAAAAATCCTTCTCTGGATCAGAAGACGAAGATCCATACACCCACCTTAGGGAATTTGAGCAATTGTGTTCTTGTCGGACTATTGCTGGCATGACAAAAGAGACCATTAAATGGAAACTATTCTCGTTCTCCCTTTTGGGAAGAGCGAGAAAATGGTATGATCATTCCGTAAGGGGCGCAAATGGAAATTCGGATGAACTTCGGGATAACTTTTGTCTTGCTTTCTTCCCTCTTTTTCGAATCTCTGATCTTAGAATCGTAATTCTTACATTCAAACAAAAAGAGAAGGAGACGCTAGGAGCAGCTTGGGCTAGGTTCAAACACCATACCAATTCAAGCCCAAACCTTTCCTTGCCAGACCATGTGCTACAGTTTCACTTTTATTGTGGTCTTAACAAGGAAGCTGCTCTACATCTCGATTTAGCTTTTGGAGGATCATTCTCACATAAACTTGTTAGTGAAGGAGGAGACATCCTAAATAAAATCCTTGAAAACACTCTTTAGACTAGCACTTTTGATGAATTCCCAGAAGAAGTCAAGCTCGATCCCGACCAACACGAGGAGGAACACACAACCAAATTTGAAATTCCTTCAAATCCTTCTAATAATTTGGTTGTCACAGAACCTTCTATAGAGAAAACACCCCACACTTGAAAATTATGAAACCCATCCTTCAGTGTTCTTCTCTGAAATCGAGGAAGATGATATCAAAGAGCATGGAAGCTACTTCATAAACACCTTTTTAAATCCATGCTCATATGAGACATCTCCTGATTCAATTGGTGTGTCTAACATTGCCACACTTGAGATTTTCAACCCCCTCATGCTTTCTGTTTATAAAAACTTCAAAAGGGTGGTTGTCGATGCATATGTTTATCACAAATTTTGTAGATCTCGTTGTGCTCTTAAGTTTGTGTTGGAGGGGAAACCACTTCACCAAATCTCATTCTGAAGGTTTCCCAAAAGACAAGCTTAGTGTCCTAAAACAAGCACTTTTCAGATCAGTGTTCACTCTCCTGCTACACTGCCTTTGTGTAATGAGCATAAGGATATAATTGTTAAAATATTCCTTCGGGTATTCTTGTCACTAACCTTTGCAGGTCTGTAGCGAAAAGTTCAAAGGAATGACAAACACAAGGTATGTCCAACTAATCATCATGCAACATTGAATTACATTCATCCAATCTTGATTTTTGCAAATCTAAGCTTGGGGGATACACCTTGTAAGAACATCTCTTAACATGTTGCTATATTGGTTGTCCCTACCTTTAAGACATGCTCATGTGCTATACACTAATCATGCTATTTCATCACCATTTGAGTAAATCTCTTTAATGTTTTAATGCTACCTTCATCTACTATAGAATATGTTTAGGTTTGAAGTGCTTTTTTTTCATCTCTTAAATTGAGCTTGGTGCCTAGTTTAGGAGTGATGATCTTGCTTTCAAAGGTTTTTAAATTAAGCATGCTTAGCTTAAAATGCCTTCCTAAATCAAATTAGACGTGGTGTCTAGGTTGATTTTTGAACTAATAGTATGCTATAGTGGATGTTGGATATTTTGTTGGACTAACCCCTGCAGGAAAACTTTCAATATCAATTTGGGAAAGTCCAGAGATGAACCCACGTTGGAGATGAAGAGACACATGAACTTCAACAACTTGCGCAAGGGAGACACAACTCACTGATCATAGAGAAATGAGATCCATGGAACAAGACAAAAGATGAGTGCCACAAAACAATATCTACAATCAAAGCACTCACTCCATGGAAGTAGGTGAACAAGTCTGAGCTGGGTCACTAGAAGATAAAGACCATCGTCGGAGGAACAACACACCTTCACTGATAGGTTGACACACAGAGAAGGAAGGTTGATCCCTCTAAAGATGATCCTACTATACCTTCCTCCTCTCAAGCTCCCATCACTCAGGTTCACTATGAGATAAGCAAGAGAAGACAAGCTATTCATGAAGAACAACCAATCAGACAAGAAAAGCTTCCACAAGGTGGTTCGTCACATCACTCTTCAATGATAAAGGTAACATCTCAAGGTATGTGACCATCACTTTAAAAGCTTCTCCTTAATTCTGGTATGTGCATAAATAAGAACCAAACATGTTTTAGTAGCACATTAATTGATCCAACCTAATCAACTCAACATGTTCAGTTCTTTACTCTTTGTTCCTAGCTTTACTCTCTTAACCAATGAGCTAAAATATTGTACATCTAACCTTTGGAACATGATATATTACAATCATGAAAATATCGACACATTATGCATAGATTATCCTCCCCTGGGTTAAACAATCTGATCTGTTAAATATTTTAAGATGCTACTTTCATGCTCATCCTCTGATCCTATCACTCATGTTAAGATTGAAGAGGACACATAAACAACAAGTTTGTCTTATGCAATGTGCCTAAGGTTAGAGGGGAATAAACAAGACTTTTGGTTCTGTTGGTGTTTTTCCACCAACAGAGCCCATGCACTTGATCTCTACCTTGTCTTTATGAGCATGACACACTCTTGAGCAAAACATGGAGAAGTTTGTCACTCCCAAATTCTACAGAGTGAAGATCCTAGATCTACAAGAACATGCACACTGAGCATGATGGTGCCAGCGTCCACAATTAACGCTTGATTTCAAACTACTGAACGAACAAATAACATGAGTGACAACATATCAAGAGGTATAAACAAGAAGGAATGATGGAAGACGACGTAGTCAGAATTAGAGGTCATGAAGTCCCCACAGACTTCTTGATCCTCGACATGAGAAGACGATGATGTCCACCTCATCCAAGGAAGACCATTCCTCTACGCTACAAGTACAATCATCTACAAGAGGAAATCCATTTTTCACATTCCTAGAGAAAAGGCACGATGCAACTTCATCAGCTACATGCCCAATGAAGCATCTAAGAAGAACAGAAGTGAAAGACGCCGCTCTCAATGCCAAAGAAGACAAACTATCAACAATAGAGAGGTCAATCACGAAGAAGAAGCTATTGACACTGTCCCAGAAAAGAAAGAAGAAAAACCTCAAGATAGTGAACCACAGGAAGTGAAGACTTAGACCAAGAAAGTATGGAAGAAAAAGTCTGCACCTCAGAGGTACAATCAATAACAACTTTCCAAACGTCTGACATACCTTGGCAGGTCTGAACTAAGGGAAGGTCCGGTTCGTCGGACCTAAATATCCGAACCTTCGCCAAAAGGTAAAAATTTGGTAGTTATCCTCATATTTATTTTCCTGCATATTTCTCATATTTAATTCTTAGTTATTTATTGCATCATCATATTTAATCATTGCATCATAAAAATAAAAATATAAAATATTTTGAGAAAGAGATCTTACTGAAACTCTAGACAACTAAGGCTTAAGTGGGCAACCACTAACGCTTAATCTGTTCCACAAGTTTTGTTGTCTATTTGAGTTTCACTGGTCAAGAAAAGCTGACAAGCGAGTGAATGCTCCATCCACTGTTGGAGCATTGTCTCAACAAACATCAACATCAATCAAAGCTGTGATAGAGGAAGAACATTTTCACTGCCGGTCCGCTACATTGCAAGATCGAATGACTACGTCAACATTCAGCTTGGGGGAAAGCACCCCCATGTATCCAGGTAAGTATCCTTATCCTCTTAAGTTTTCTTTCTATACATAAATCTAAAATAAAATATAAAACAAAACAAAAAAAATGTGTGGGCACATGAAGGCTCATCAACAATTAAAAAGAAAAAAAATGTGGGCACATGAAGGCTCACCATTAATTAAAAAGAAAAAAATAAGGGCACATGAAGGCACAATGCTATTAAAGGAACTGGCTTGGGGGAGACGCACCCCCGTTATCTTCGTAATCCAGGTATGTCTTATTCACTATCTTAGTTATTTATAATAAGTGTGTGTTAGGTTAAATAAATAGTGTGTTAAGTTTATTTTAAGAAGTTAATAATAAAAGAAGAACTCTCTCTCTAATCTTTTACATGGAAATGATGAATAGTTGCTCTATCTAATTTCTTTCAAGTACCTAGCTTTCAAAGCATGAGTTCTCCTGATTAATAATGATGCTTAAAAAACAAAATTAAATATATGGGTAGCAAATGCTTGATCCAGAGTCTAGGTAGGTAATTGACAGATATGATATGTGATGATCTAAGCTACTATTATCTTGTTCTAAAACAACACTAGAGTTCCGGAGAGTTTCCAATATTAATATGACTAATAATGGCATTGAGTTAAATTAAGCTTTGTTGACCCTATGAGAAGTTATCATGCTATTGAATTGAGATCACTTACACATTTCATCCATCCTCCATATAAATGCTCATGATTATCTATTGTTATCCTCTCAAAAGTTTGTTGGAAGCATGTGGCTATTGAAAGAAAAGAGAGAAAATATATATATATATATCCGAGGAAATAAAGAGGGACAAGTGTCCGAAACCTCAAAAAGATAGATTCCGAGGAAATAAAAAGGGACAAGTGTCCGAAACCTCGAAAAAAAAGAAAAAAAAAGGAAAAAAAGAGAATATCAGAAAAAATGGGCACGTGCCCGTCAGTAGAATTAGCCTGATAGCCATGTGTTTCTGATAAACAAAAGAGAGTGATATATTTCAAAAGAGCATCCGACTCCATTTTCCGTACACATGCACTTCTCGATTCAATGGTGTGGTTGACTTTCTCTTTGGATCCATTGTTTAATTTGGCAACATATGTTTTTAATCTTTTCTGAAAATTCATAAAACTCCGGGATAATGGTGAAGTGACATAGCAAGAGACATAATGCTTGATTTGATCATTCTATCTTTCAATTACTCAGGATTCAAGGTAAAGTACTAAGCCCCGTGATGAATAATATGATACTTTTTTCTATTCCATATGAGAACTTTTGTTTGAATACATGTGTACTTGTTGGAAGTGAAGATATTGCAGCAACTCCTGATCCATTGTTGAGATGGGCTTTGCTCGGGACCAGCAAAGGTTAAGCTTGGGGGAACTTGTTGACGCTCACTAATGCTCATAATTAACCATCAACTATTGCATGAAATGACACTAAATGAATTACAAAGCATAGTTATAGGGTTTGAAACTAACAAGTTCCACGAGTTTTGGTGCTCTCACTTATTTTATAGGACATCAATATTTCACCATATAAAAGTATCTCAAGTGATGAATTAGAGTGCACCATTGCGAAGGGCTCGTCGAGACGATCGAAACGGACATATCATTTGCTATATTCAGAGTCCCGGATGAAAAGATATTAATTTCGCAATGAAATCTGCAAAAGAAGGATATAGAAGACACCAGAAGACACCACGAGGCGGCCCACCACGTGGGCCCACTGGGCCAGACCGACTGGTCCCACTTGGAGACCGACCGGTCGGCCACGGAGCCCGTTTCACCTCCGCCTTCTGGAATATTCTTCCACCGCCTCCTAGGATGCATCTCCACCGTCCCCGAAGTCGGTTTGATCCAACGGTGGGCGATAAACGTGACGCGGATCGATGACATGGTGATTCCTTGCCCCCTACTCCACCTCGGGCTATATAAGCAACCCCAGACCCCCCTCTCCAGGCATCTCCATCTTCATTATTCATCTCCACATCAGAAACTAGGGTTTCAATTAGAAGTAGAGATCCCTCTAGTTGATCGTCTAGTTCTAGTTCTAGTTCATCTTCTAGTTCTAGATCTATTTCTAGTTCATCATCTAGTTGTAATCTAGAGAGAGAGAAGGAGAGAGCTGAGGAGGAGCCGGATCTGTCGGATCTTCCTCGACATTGTATTGGTGCAGCATCTGGTTCGTCTTCAAGTAATCTTCAGGTTCTTCATTTATTATTTCTAAGTATTATATTTAATTTTAGTTCTTGCTTTATTTTATTTACTGGATCTCCGCTCGTATTGAGTGCTCTAGTTATCATATGTAATTAGAGTAGTAAGCATTAGTGTAGATGTGGTGTCTAGACTAGGGTTTACCTGAGTTTGCACCCAATCCTCCAGATAGTTGTGGTAGCTACAGGGGTGACAGCTTTGTAGATTGTTATAATCCACCACATTAGGATTGGTGTTTTCGTAGAGCTTTTTGGCAGCCTTCTCCTGATTACCCTTTTCCCAGTCTTTTTCGAAAATCGGAAAGGTACTGTTGCTCCGAAGTAAGTAAAGTATAGTGAGCCTTTGATTAAATAGACCCACTTAGAAAACCCTATATCTCTCTATCCACATTACCATTCTTTTCTTGGACGATCTTAATTCTTCTAGTACACTTCATGTTCCCCGTGGAAATCGATACCCTGGAATACTCTCGGGTGAAAGCTACATCGGTATCCGTGCGCTTGCGGATTATTCTGTGTGCGTTTAAAATACCCAACAAGCTTTCTGGCGCCGTTGCCGGGGACAGAGTTTATCTCTACTCTTGGTAGCGACGTTAGTAAGTGTCAACACCCACAACCTTCGATGCCAGTGACATGAAGCTGAGAGATTACCCCCATACAGATGTCATGGTAATTGAAACCAACCTCAGGCTGGACAGTCACGAAAATCCTAGTGGATACTGGAAGCTCAACAGACATACTATTTGCATCAACATTCGACAACATGAAGCTGGACAGGAACCTTTTACAGCCCGCCGGCATCCCCCTGTACGGTTTCGGAGGTCAACAAGTTAGAGCAATAGAGAAAATTTCCTTGCCCGTTACCTTCGGGTGTCAGGTAAACTGCAGAACGGAGCACATAACCTTCGACGTGGTGGACATGTTTTATACTTATAACTACGGATACATGGGTGTATGCCGAGTCTCGAGTGATGAGTGATTGTCAACAGGTTTGATCGCATGTTCTTTGGCTTATGTTGTGCAGGTGTCGAGCACGGAGACAGTGATCGAGGGCAAGGTGAAGGTCAAGTAGAGACGTGCCGTGCCGACGGACCGGGAGCGGTGAAGGGCGGACATGAGGCTTGGACTGAGGGACCGGTGGCCTAAGGATCAGCAGTGGTGGCTGATAGCCTGGGACAGCGACGAGCGAGACTTGCGGGGGACGGTGTTGCTCGGGTCGAGGACCTGCGGACACGTGTCGGTGGACGGGGTGCACGGGCGGTGCATCCCCTGTACAGCGTCGGTTTGGTGGTTGAGCCACAGAAAAACCACCGGGTGGATGGTTTCCAGGTTTGAGCCACAAAACCTGGGTGCTGCGGGTTTGCCGAGTTTGGGCCACAAAACTCGGGCTGAGGACGGTTTCCAGGTTTGGGCCTCAAAATCTGGGCGCTGGCGGGTTTCTGAGTTTGCGCCACAAAACTCAGGCGATGGGCGGCTGGTTTCCCGGTTTGGGCCTCAAAACCAGGGGATGGACTTGAAGGCCTGGTTTCCCGGTTTCGGCCACAAAACCGGGGGCAGAGTCCGTGAAAAGGACAAGCGGAGCGGTGGCGGCACGTGGCGGCAATCGGTGAGGTTACGTCGAGGCAACGCTACCAGTTGTGCGGGCGTAGCCGTCGGATCAGCATCATCTTCGGGTTGGTCCAGGATATCCTTAGGGTTTGGCTGGGTCGCTCTGTAAATAACTAGGGGTAGAGTGGGAATTAGGATTAGGATAAGTAGGGGGAGACACCCACCTCCCAAACCATCTCAGTCATTTGCTAGTTTCCACCTAGGGTTTTCTGCTCTCCCACATCCCTGCTGTAGCGAACTGAGATCCACAAAGAAGACAATCATACCTCTGTGCCCGTGAGATTTTGAGGAAGTGAGACCGTAATCTCACTATTGTAGCGTGTGGTAGCCACACGGTTGCAAATTCGTGGTTGTGATTCGCGTTTTGTTCTTGTTCTTCGCGGGTTGCTTTTCTCCACGTTTTTTTCCGTTGTTCGATCTCTCTACTTGGTGTGTCTTTTGCAAAACCATTTGAACGAAGTTGTTCTAGATCGTGAGGCACTTTTTTCCACCGAAGGAAATCAACTCTAACCTCACGAACTAGTAGATCGGTCGATTTTCGTTTTGGATCATGTTTTGCTCCTTTTGTCCCGAATTCTTCCAATTCACCGATTTGGAGTTTGGTTCGAGCCATGATTCCCTTTGGATAGCTCACTAACATCCTTGGAACTCCTCATACCAAGTCTAAGCCTTAGTGCTTTTGATTCGGAGGAGATCGAGTGATTTTCGCGGAAGAACAGCACAGAAACGGGACCATCGGACGCTCCGTTCTTGAGCATCGGACGCTGAGCTCTTTCCATCGGAGCGTCTGTTGCCACGTGTCATCTGACAGTGAGTTTTAAGGAGCATCGGACGCTGACCATCGGAGCGTCCGTTGCCATCGGACGCGCCGGGGGTCAAGCATCGGACGCTAGGGTTTCACTGTAGCAGCATCCGATGCTGGTCCAGTAAGGTTCCAGCAAGGGTCATTTTGCATCGGACGCTTCAGGTGCCCGATGCTGTGTCTTCAGCACTGTTTCGTCCGCGGTTCATTCGTCCGTTGTCGGTTTTGATTTCCGGCTTTTGCGTTGGGTTTCTAGAGTTGTGTAGTATCTCGTTGTGCTTCTTGGAAGCATCCACCCTACATCTAGGGTCGTGGACACTCGCAAGCTCTAGGTTTGCTTTTGGGGTGACTCTTGGGATAGTGGCGTCAAATTTCCAGTAGGAAATTTTGAAGCTCCCATTCACCCCCCCCCCCCCCTCTGGTCGCTTTTTGGTAGCATTCTCGGTCCTTCAATAACGCAATCTTTGGTCGCGAAGTCACCAACTCGTTCAATGTTGTCATCCACCCCGCATACCTTTGCATGAAGCTTCCTGCACCAAAGGGGGTAGTAGCAGTCTATGGAGATTAGGACGTGGCAAGAGTCGCCGAGGGTACAGTGGCCCCAGGGCAACGCAATGTACGCAGCTTGACACAACCGAAGATGTCAAAGGCACCTAGTGAGGAGAAAATCCTGGCCGACCAAAGGAAGTCCACCCCGCAAGACCAGACTAAAACAATGCAACTCTTCGAAGGAAACATTGAGAAAAAAGTAATCATCTCGGCACAGCTCGAACCTCAAACTGAAAGAAGCCTCGACAATTTCCTTAGAGAGAACTCCAATGCCTTCGCCTTGTCTGTTGAAGATCTCAAAGGAGTTAACAGGTCACTAATAGAGCACAACCTGAACACTAAAGAGGGCTATTGCCCAGTTAAACAAAAACTTTGCAAAATGTCCGAAGAAAGAAAAGAAGCAGCAAAGGCGGAGGTCAAATGACTCATGGATGCGGGGGGTCATCCGACGAGTAAAGTACCCGACATGGCTTTCAAATGTGGTCATGGTCCAGAAAAAGAACAAAAAGTGGAGGATGTGTGTTGACTTCGCATGCCTAAACAAAGCCTGCTCGAAGGATGATTTTCCACTGCCCAACATTAGCGCATTAGTTGACAGAGCAGCGGGGTGTCAAATGCTCTCCCTTCTTGACTGCTTCTCGGGGTACCACCAAATTTGGATGAATGAGAAGGACGAAGAAAAAACAAGCTTCATCACTCCTTCAGGTACCTACTGTTTTCGAAGGATGCCAGAAGGCTTGCGGAATGCTGGGTCCACCTTCGCTCGCATGACAGCCGAGGTGTTCAAGGACGACGAGGCTATATCCGCTTATGTTGATGTCCTGATAGTACAAAGCCAACAAAAAGAAAACCACATATCAGATTTGGCCAGCACTTTCTCCAACCTTCGGTCAACAGGACTAAAACTAAACCCTGGAAAGTGTGTTTTCGGAGTCAACAAAGGGAAGCTACTGGGCTGCATTGTGTTCGTGAGGGGAATTGAAGCAAATCCAGAAAAAATAGATGCCATCCTCAACATGGAACCACCGACAAACAAAAAAAATAGCTCAGCGCTTGTCAGGGCGCCTAGCAGCCCTGAGCAGATTCATCTCAAGATCAGTAGAGCGAGGGTTGCCTTTCTTCGAGACCCTAAGAAGCACCGCCCCATTCAATTGGGGATCTCGTCAACAAAGAGCCTTCGAAGAACTGAAGAAGTATCTTACCAACATGACCACTTTGACCAGCCCTAGTATTGGGGACAAGTTGCTACTATATGTCACAGCTTCACCACATGCAGTCAGTGCAGTATTAGTAAAGGAACAACCAGATGGCATCAAAACAAAAGAAGCCCCTATATACTATGTATCAGAAACCTTCGAGGGCCCCAAGCGACACTTCTTTGAGCTGGAAAAGGTTGCCTATGCTGTAGTCATGGCTTCAAGGAAGCTAAAACACTATTTTCAGTCACATGAAGTTCAAGTGCCTTCCAGCTACCCCCTCGAGAACATTTTCAGGAACAACGAAGCTATCGGGAGAATAACAAGATGGGCAGTCGAGCTAAATAGCTATGACATAACGTTCGTGGGTAGATCAGCAATCAAAACACAGGCGCTGGCAGACTTCATAGCCGAATGGACTCCTGACCCTCGCAAAGAAGGTGCCAAAGAAGACCCCCTTTTGGACAGTTTACATTGACGAAGCATGGGGCACTGCGGGAGCAGGAATATCAGCGATCTTAGCCTCACCATCCGGCACAAAGCTACGGTCTGCCACGCGACTGGATTTCAAATGCACAAACAACTCAGCAGAATATGAGATCATGATTCTAGTTCTCACAAAGCTTCGAGCACTGTCAGTGTGAAGGGCAGTCATCAAAACAGACTCCCAAGTTGTGGTGGGGCACATTGAGAAAAATTACAAAGCAAAAGACACAGATTTGTAAAAATACTTGCAACTTGTGCGAAGGTTAGAAGCCTTTTTCCTAGGCATAACAACAAAAGCAATCCCAAGGGCCAAAAACAGTGAAGCAGACGATCTGACCAAGGCAGTAGCCTAGCTAGCTCAGCTACCCCCAGATGTTTTTTATGAAGTAGCAACACAACCAACTACCGAAGCTTATGAAAAACCAGAAAGCCAATTAATGCGATACAGAGCGAGGATTGGAGAGCTCCCATCATGGCATACAATAATGGATTGTATGAGCCCCACTCAAAAGAAGAAGAGAACAGGCTCAGCCAAAGAGCACGAGGGTACAGAATAATTGAAAACACCTTGTACAAAGCTTCGGTAACATCCCCCTAGTTAAAGTGTGTACCACATAGTCAAGGAAAGGACATTCTGAGGTTAATTCATGAGGGTATATGTGGATCTCACAATGGTCTAAGAGCATTGGTCGGAAAAGCCTTCCGGCAAGGTTTCTATTGGCCAACTGCACTGCGAGATGCAGAGGAGCTGGTGAAGCACTGCCAAGGATGTCAGCTAACAGCTAGAGCATAAAATGCCCTGGGCGCAACAACAACACTGATATGTCCAACCTGGCCCCTGCAAAGGTGGGCAATGGACTTAGTCAGACCACTACCAGCAGCTCCTGGAAACCTTCGCTATGCGGTGGTAGCCGTAGAATATTTCACAAAATGGATTAAAACGAGACCGTTAGCATCCATAACCTCGCAGACCGTGAAAAGTTTTTTTGGCAACAGATTGTATGTCATTTTGGGGTCCCTAAACACTTAACCGTTGACAACGGCACCTAGCTTGACAGTGAGGTCTTCAAGGAGTTCTGTGCCCAAATCGGTACCGTCATATGCTTCGCCTCGGTCCGACACCCTCAATCCAACGACATCGTCGAAAGAGCAAACACCACAATCTTCCAAGCAATCTCCAAGAAGCTGCATGGCAGACCTAAAGGCAAATGGGCAGAAGAGCTAACTTCGGTCACCTGGTCGCACAATACATCCAAATGCAGAGCAACAAAGTTCACTCCTTTCAAGCTACTTTTTAGGGAAGAAGCAATGCTCTCAGAAGAATTACACAATGGCTCCCCCAGGTCAACCCTCAAAACAGACGAGCAAGACCAGCTAACTGATAAAGATTTGCTTGAAGAAACGAGATGCAATGCAGTGCATAACCTTCAGAAGTATCAAGAGGAGACCAAAAGGTGGAGAGATAAGAAAGTAAAAATCAAAGACCTAAAGAAGGGTGACCTCGTTCTCATCCGAAAGCAAAACGCACACATGGCAGGGAAGCTACAGCCAAAATGGGCAGGACCATACCTGATCATTGAGACCAATTGACCAGGCTCTTTTCACCTCTCCGACAGCGAAGGAAACCGTCTACCACACATTTGGAATGTTGATGACCTTCGTAAGTTCTACCCATAGCGGTGCCTTAGCGAGCACTAGCGTTCTATAATTTTGCTCCCTTTTTTCAAACTTTTTACTTTCAGGTACCATGTATTGTAATAAGAACTGAAGGTGCCGCACTCTTTTTCCTCACGAAGGGGCATGAGGTTTTTTAACGAGGCAGTAACCAAATTATGAATATCAAAAGCAAAAGTTCCCCAAGAAAACATGCACTGTTGTCAACAACATCGAAAAACGCACTCTCGAACCAAGAGTGCTAATTTCAATGGACACCCTAAAGAAATTGATCCGAGAGGCAGAACCCCCCGCCTCAAATTCCAAAAAACCGGAGTACCCTCACTAAACTGTAGGGGCTCGGAATAGCAAACTTCACCTCCACCTAAGACAAGGGGAGGCGCGAAGTCTAAAAAACCCGAGTACCCTCGCCAAACCGTCAGGGGCTCAAAAAAGCAAACTTCACCTCCACGTAAGATAAGGGGGGAAAAGAAGTCTAAAAAACCCAAGTACCCTCGCCAAACCGCCTGTTGGGTATTTTAAACGCACACAGAATAATCCGCAAGCGCACGGATACCGATGTAGCTTTCACCCGAGAGTATTCCAGGGTATCGATTTCCACGGGGAACATGAAGTGTACTAGAAGAATTAAGAACGTCCAAGAAAAGAATGGTAATGTGGTTAGAGAGGGATATAGGGTTTTCTAAGTGGGTCTATTTAATTAAAGGCTCACTATACTTTACTTACTTCGGAGCAACAGCACCTTTCCGATTCTTGAAAAAGACTGGGAAAAGGGTAATCGGGAGAAGGCTGCCAAAAAGCTCTACGAAAACACCAAACCTAACGTGGCGGATTATAACAATCTACAGAGCTGTCACCCCTGTAGCTACCACAACTATCCGGAGGATTGGGCGCAAACTCAGGTAAACCCTAGTCTAGACACCAAGTCTACACTAACACTTACTACTCTAATCAGATATCATAATTAGAGCACTCAATACGAGCGGAGATCCAGTAAATAAAATAAAGTAAGAACTGAAATTAAATAGAATACTTAGAAGTAGTAAATGAAGAACTTGGAGATTACTTGAAGACAAACCAGATGCTGCACCAATACAATGTCGAGGAAGATCCGACAGATCCGGCTCCTCCTCAGCTCTCTCCTTCTCCTCTCTCTAATCCGATCTCTAATTACAACTAGATGAACTAGACAACTAGAACAAGAACTAGAACTAGAAGAACTAGATCTAGATCTAGATGAACTAGAAGATATTCATCTAGAGGGACCTCTACTTCTACTTGAAACCCTAGTTTCTGATGTGGAGATGAATAATGAAGATGGAGATGCCTGGAGATGGGGGTCTGGGGTTGCTTATATAGCCCGAGGTGGAGTAGGGGGCAAGGAATCGCCATGTCATCGATCCGCGTCACGTTTATCGCCCACCGTTGGATCAAACCGACTTCAGGGACGGTGGAGATGCATCCTAGGAGGCGGTGGAGGAAGGTTCCAGAAGGCGGAGGCGAAATGGCCTCGGTGGCCGACCGGTCGCTCTCCATGTGGGACCGGTCGGTCTGGCCCAGTGGGCCCATGTGGTGGCCCGCCTCGTGGTGTCATCTGGTGTCTTCTAGATCCTTCTTTTGTAGATTTCGTTGCGAAATTAATATCTTTTCATCCGGGACTCCGAATATAGCAAATGATATGTCCGTTTTGATCGTATCCATCACTTGAGATACTTTTATATGGTGAAATATTGATGTCCTACAAAACAAGTGAGAGCACCAAAACTCGTGGAACTTGTTAGTTTCAAACCCTACAACTATGCTTTGTAATCCATTTAGTGTCATTTCATGCAATAGTTGATGGTTAATTATGAGCATTAGTGAGCGTCAACAAGTTCCCCCAAGCTTAACCTTTGCTAGTCCCGAGCAAAGCCAATCTCAACAATGGATCAGGAGTTGCTGCAATATCTTCACTTCCAACAAGTACACATGTATTCAAACAAAAGTTCTCATATGGAATAGAAAAAAGTATCATATTATTCATCACGGGGCTTAGTACTTTACCTTGAATCCTGAGTAATTGAAAGATAGAATGATCAAATCAAGCACTATGTCTCTTGCTCTTTTACTTCACTATTTATCCCGGAGTTTTTATGAATTTTCAAAAAGCTTAAAAACATATGTTGTCAAATTAAATAATGAATCCAAAGAGAAAGTCAACCACACCATTGAATCGAGAAGTGCATGTGCATGGAAAATGGAGGCGGATGCTCTTTTGAAATATATCACTCTCTTTTGTTTATCAGAGACACATGGCTATCAAGCTAATTCTACTTGCGGGCACGTGCCCATTTTTTTCTGATATTCATTCATTTTTTCTCTGTTTTTTTCGAGGTTCCGAACACTTGTCCCTTTTTATTTCCTCGGGATCTATCTTTTTGAGGTTTCGGACACTTGTCCCTTTTTATTTCCTCGGATTTTTTTTCTCTCTTTTTTTTCAATAGCCACATGCTTCCAACAAATTTTTGAGAGGTTGATGCAGAAGATGGATGAAATGTGTAAGTGATCTCAATTCAATAGCATGATAACTTCTCATAGGGTCAACAAAGCTTAATTTAACTCAATGCAATTATTAGACACATTTTATATTGAGAAATCTCCGAAACTCTAGTGTTGTTTAGAACAAGATAGTAGTAGCTCAGATCATCACATGTCATATCTATCAATTACCTAGACTCTGAATCAAGCATTTACTACCCATAAATTTAATTTCATTTTTAAGCATCATTATTAACTAGGAGAACTCATGCTTTGAAGGCTAGGTACTTGAAAGAAATTAGATAGAGCAACTATTCATCATTTCCATGTAAAAGATTAGAGAGAGAGTTCTTCTTTTATTATTAACTTCTTAAAGTAATCTAAGCAAACTTAACATAGTATTTATTTAACCTAACACACTATTATAAATAACTAAGATAATGAATAAGACATACCTGGATTACGAAGATAACGGGGGGTGCGTCTTCCCCAAGCTGGTTGTCTTAATAGCGTTGAGCCTTCATGTGCCCATATTTTTTTTTCTTTTTAATTAATGGTGAGCCTTCATGTGCCCACATATTTTTTTTGTTTTGTTTTATATTTTATTTTCATTTATATATAGAAGGAAAACTTAAGAGGATAAGGATACTTACCTGGATACACGGGGGTGCTTTCCCCCAAGCTGAATATTGACGTAGTCGTTCGATCTTGCAATGTAACGGACTGGCAGTGAAAATGTTCTTCCTCTATCGGAGCATTGATTGACGTTGATGGTTGTTGAAATAGTGCTCCAACAGTGGATGGGACATCCACTTGCTCGTCACCCTTTCTTGGTCTTTCAATCCTATGAAACTCAAATAGACAACAAGACTTGTGGAATAGATTAAGCATTAGTGGTTGGCCACTCAAGCCTTAGTTGTCCAGAGTTTCTGTAAGATCTCTTTCTCAATATTTTTGTATTTTTATTTTTTCGATGCAATGACAACTTAACAAAATGAATGCATTTTTATTTTTATTTTTATGCCACCACAGTGAAAATTTCATGTGGGTTTTTACACATCACAGAATTATTCACATGGGGCTTTAGGTTTTATTATGAAGTGCAATAAGTAAAATATTTTTATTTTCTTTTTTTATGCAAGCCTAATGTAGAAAAGTAAATATGCTATGGAGAGATGATAATGGAAAGTAAACATGCAAAAAGAGAAACTAATGCAGAAAAGATAAATATGGATAACTATCGATTTTACCTTTCGGCGAGGGTTCAATGTTTTAAGTCCTCTGAACAGGACTTCTCACCATGTTCATTCTGAGGTGCATCATTTGATCTAGATATGTAGACCTTGATAACTACACCTCTTGATATGGTGTCACCCATGTTCTTCGTTGACCCAGCAATTTGAAGTGAAGCATTAGTTGTGGAAGCTTGCAGCATCTTGATTAGTGCACATCTTCTTGTAGATCTAGGACCTTCACTTTGTAGAATTTGGGAGTTCACAAACTCCTCCATGTTTTGCTCAAGAGTGTGTCCTGCTCATAAAGACAAGGTAGAGATCAAGTGCATGGGCTCTGTTGGTGGAAAAACACCAACAAAACCAAAAGTTTTGTTCATTCCTCTCTAACCTTAGGCACATCAAGCAAGATAAACTTGTTGTTTATGTATTCTATTCAATCTTAACATGAGTGATAGGATCAAAAGATGAGCATGAAAGTAGCATCTTAAAATATTCAACAGATCAGATTACTTAACCCAAGGAAGGATAATCTATGCATAAAGTGTCGATATTTTCATGATTATGATATATCATCTTCCAAAGGTTAGATGCATAACATCTTAGCTCATTTGTTAAGATAGTGAGATTCAAGAGAGTAAAGCTAAGAACAATGAGTAAAGAACTGAACATGTTGAGTTGATTAGGTTGGATCATGTGAGGTGCAACTTAAACATGTTTGGTACTTATTTATGTGTAGGCTAGAATTAAGGAGAAGCTTTTTAAAGTGATGGTCACTTACCTTGAAATGTTGCTTTACCATTGAAGAGTGATTGTGTCGAACCACCTTGTGGAAGCTTCTCTTGTCTAGGTGGTTGTTGTTCATGAATAACTTGTCTTCTCTTGCTTATCTCACAGTGGGCCAGCTGAGTCTTGTCCTCAACAGATCCAGATGATGGAGACTTTGTCAACTATTTTCTTGATTTGTAGGCTTAGGTACTGTCTCTCCATCTTCTACTTCTTGTTGTGCAGTGGCTTCATCCTTTATGATATCCCCTCAATTCCTAGCAGTTGGTTCTTCCTTTGTCGGTTGAGTCAACGTCTTCTCTTGGTTTTCTTTGGCTGCTCATAAATGGTGTAATTGTTGAAGATGTAGTGAACCTTTTGGTCAAAGATACAAAAGTGGATTTCTCTAGTTCCGACAACATTGAAGGTTTTCAAGAATGATCTTCCAAGAATGAGTGGTGGCTCATATTTCTTCTTGATTGGGATAGCATCCAGTGGCCTGTACTGATCAAAGTGTTGAAGCTGGATTTCTCCGTCCTCCCCTTTAAGCAGATCTAGACAACAGAATTGTGTTTCCCCCAAGTTGGTTTGTGAGGAAGGTGGATGCCCAAATTTCTTCAACAACATGTTCATGTGTTGAATTTGTAGACCTTGGTGTTGTTGAAGTCATTCCACTTCATCCCCCAAACTAGTTCTTGTGTTAGAAGACAGGATAAGTTCTCACTGCTTGTGTTTGTACTGTTTAATCTGAGGATTCAAAGACGAGTGCCCCCATGATGGTATTTGTCTTGTAGTGGCCCAGCTCAGACTTGTTCACCTACTTCCATGGAGTGAGTGCTTTGATTGTTGGTATTATTTTGTGGCACTCATCTTCTGTCTTGTTCTATGGATCTCATTTCTCCATGATCAGTGAGTTGTGTCTCCCTTGTGCAAGTTGTTAAAGTTTCTGTGTCTCTTCATCTCCAGTGTGAGTTCATCTCAGGACTTTCCCAAATTGATATTGAATGTTTTCCTGTAGGGGTTAGTCCAACAGAATATCCAGCATCTACTATAGTATACTATTGGCTCAAAAACCAACCTAGACACCACATCTAATTTGATTTAGGAAGGTATTTTAACCTAAGCACCATGCTTAAATTAAAAGGCCTTTGATAGCAAGATCACCACTCCTAAACTAGGCATATGCTTCATTTAAGAGATGTATGAAAGTACTTCAAATCTAAACATATACTATAGCAAATGAGAGTAGCATTAAAGCATTAAATAGATTTACTCAAATGGTGATGAGAGAACATGATTAGTGTATAGCACATGAGCATGTCTTAAAGGTAGGGGCAACCAACATAGCAACATGGTAAGAGATGTTCTTACAGAGTGTATCCCCCAAGCTTAGATTTGCAACAATCAAGATTGGATGAATGTAATTCAATGTTGCATGATGATTAGTTGGACATACCTTGTGTTTGTCGTTCCTTCGAACTCTTTGCTCCAGACCTGGAAAGGTTAGTGACAAGAATACCCGAAGGAATATTTTAACAATTATATCCCTATGCTCATTACACAAGGGCAGTGTAGCAGGAAGGTGAACACTGATCTGAAAAGTGCTTGTTTTAGGACACTGAGCTTGTCTTTTGGGAAACATTCAAGATATGATTTGGTGAAGTGGTTTCCCTTCCAACACAAACTTAAGAGCACAATGAGATCTACAAAATTTGTGATAAACATACGCATCTACAACCACCCTTTTGAAGTTTTTGTAAACAAAAAGTGTGAGGGGGTTGAAAATCTCGAGTGTGGCAAAGTTAGACAGACCAATTGAATTAGGAGATGTCTCATATGAGCATGGATTTAAAGAGGTGTTTATGAAGTAGCTTCCATGCTCTTTGATATCATCTTCCTCGATTTCAGAGAAGAACACTGAAGGATGGGGTTCATAATTTTCTAAAGTGTGGGGTGTTTTCTCTAGAGAAGGTTCTATGACAACCAAATTATTAGAAGGATTTGAAGGAATTTCAAATTTGGTTGTGTGTTCCTCCTCGTGTTGGTCGGGATTGGGCTCGACTTCTTCTGGGAATTCGTCAAAAGTGCTAGTGGAAGGAGTGTTTTCAAGGATTTTCTCTAGAGTGTCTCTCCCTTCACTAACCAGTTTATGTGAGAATGATCCTCCAAAAGCTAAATCGAGGTGTAGAGCAGCTTCCTTGTTAAGACCACAATAAAAGTGAAAGTGTAGCACATGGTCTGGCAAGGAAAGGTTTGGGCTAGAATTGGTATGGTGTTTGAACCTAGCCCAAGCTGCTCCTAGCGTCTCCTTCTCTTTTTGTTTGAATGTAAGAATTTTGATTCTAAGATCAGAGATTCGAAAAAGAGGGAAGAAAGCAAGACAAAAGTTATCCCGAAGTTCATCCGAATTTCCATTTGCGCCCCTTACGGAATGATCATACCATTTTCTCGCTCTTCCCAAAAGGGAGAACGGGAATAGTTTCCATTTAATGGTCTCTTTTGTCATGCCAGCAATAGTCCGACAAGAACACAATTGCTCAAATTCCCTAAGGTGGGTGTATGGATCTTCGTCTTCTGATCCAGAGAAGGATTTTTCCCGAACCATGGCTATAAGAGCAGGGCGAAGCTCATAGCCATCTATATGAATGGGGTGTGATGATGGCGGAGGCTCCAACAAGTCGCCCTTTGGAGTAAAGAATTTAAAGATAGGAGTGAAATCCATGTGGTAAGAAGTGTGGTGGTGAAGTAAAGGTAGTGGTAAAAGGAAAAGGTGGTAAAAGAAAAGAAACATGGATGATCCTGGTTCGATTCTAGAACAGCTACCGTTCCCCGGCAATGGCGCCAGAAAGCTTGTTGGGTATTTTAAACGCACAAAGAATAATACGCAAGCGCACGGATACCGATGTAGCTTTCACCCGAGAGTATTCTAGGGTATCGATTTCCACGGGGAACGTGAAGTGTACTAGAAGAATTAAGAACGTCCAAGAAAAGAATGGTAATGTGGTTAGAGAGGGATATAGGGTTTTCTAAGCGGGTCTATTTAATTAAAGGCTCACTATACTTTACTTACTTCGGAGCAACAGTACATTTCTGATTCTCGAAAAAGACTGGGAAAAGGGTAATCGGGAGAAGGCTGCCAAAAAGCTCTATGAAAACACCAAACCTAACGTGGTGGATTATAACAATCTACAGAGCTGTCACCCCTGTAGCTACCACAACTATCCGGAGGATTGGGCGCAAACTCAGGTAAACCCTAGTCTAGACACCAAGTCTACACTAACGCTTACTACTCTAATCAGATATCATAATTAGAGCACTCAATACGAGCAGAGATCCAGTAAATAAAATAAAGTAAGAACTGAAATTAAATAGAATACTTAGAAGTAGTAAATGAAGAACCTGGAGATTACTTGAAGACAAACCAGATGTTGCACCAATAAAATGTCGAGGAAGATCCGACAGATCCGGCTCCTCCTCAGCTCTCTCCTTCTCCTCTCTCTAATCCGATCTCTAATTACAACTAGATGAACTAGACAACTAGAACAAGAACTAGAACTAGAAGAACTAGAACTAGATCTAGATGAACTAGAAGAGATTCATCTAGAGGGACCTCTACTTCTACTTGAAACCCTAGTTTCTGATGTGGAGATGAATAATGAAGATGGAGATGCCTGGAGAGGGGGGTCAGGGGTTGCTTATATAGCCTGAGGTGGAGTAGGGGGCAAGGAATCGCCATGTCATCGATCCGCGTCACGTTTATCGCCCACCGTTGGATCAAACCGACTTCAGGGATGGTGGAGATGCATCCTTGGAGGCGGTGGAGGAAGATTCCAGAAGGCGGAGGCGAAACAGCCTCGGTGGCCAACCGGTCGGTCTCCATGTGGGACCAGTCGGTCTGGCCTAGTGGGCCCACGTGGTGGCCCGCCTCGTGGTGTCTTCTGGTGTCTCTAGATTCTTCTTTTGCAGATTTCGTTGCAAAATTAATATCTTTTCATCCGGGACTCCGAATATAGCAAATGATATGTCCGTTTCGATCGCCTCGACGAGACCTTCACAATGGTGCACTCCAATTCATCACTTGAGATACTTTTATATGGTGAAATATTGATGTCCTACAAAACAAGTGAGAGCACCAAAACTCGTGGAACTTGTTAGTTTCAAACCCTACAACTATGCTTTGTAATTCATTTTGTGTCATTTCATGCAATAGTTGATGGTTAATTATGAGCATTAGTGAGCGTCAACACCGCCAGGGGCTCGGAAAAGCAAACTTCACCTCCACCTAAGACAAGGGGAGGTGCAAAGTCTAAAAAACCCGAGTACCCTCGCCAAACCACTAGGGGCTCGGAAAAGCAAACTTCACCTCCACCTAAGACAAGGGGAGGCGCGAAGTCCAAAAAACCCGAGTACCCTCGCTAAACCGCCAGTGGCTCAGAAATGCAAACTTCACCTCCACCTGAGATAAGCGGAGGCGCGGAGTCTATGAAATAAAACCCGAGTACCAATCGAACTCAAGGTTGGGCTACGAAAGGGCTTTGACGGCTCAGTCTACGGCACCCCCAAGAGACCCCACCTCGAGACAAAACCAATCCCGCGAGAGGTACCCCTCGAGCACCTTTCAGGCACCCCTCGAGCCCTTTTTAAGGCACCCCCGAGAAGTCAAACATCGAGACTAAACCAATCCCTCGAGGAGTACCCCTCGAGAACCCTTTCAGGCACCCCTCGAGAGGCACCCCTCTAGAAATTTTTTAGACACCCCTTGAGAGGCACCCCTCCAGAACTCCTCAAGCACGGTGATTTTTTGAGCGAACGAGGCACCCCTCGAGAATCCTCAAGCACCCCTCGATTACAAAGATTTTCCGAGTGAACGAGGCTCCCCTCGAGAACTCCTCAGGAACCCCTCTATTATGGAGATTCTCCGAAGCGAACGAGGCACCCCTTGAGGGCTCCTCAGGTACACCTCGGCTACAGAGATTCCTGAGAGAACGGGGCCCCGACAACCCAACATCATTCTCGCAAGCACGCAAGTATCATCAAGTCAACACTAATGCAACCCGGGTGCAAGGAACACCTACAAAGTAAACAGTCGTACTAAACCATTAACAACATCCAACAACTGACAGTGCTATCGCAATTACTACTTAGGGAGCACAAACCACAAAGCCAACCCACACCCCCACATATAAAAGCAAAACGCCACCTAGCAAACCCAACAGGATAACGCATAATGCGATAGCCTAATAACAAACAGATGATCCCCCTCACAGACCCTCGCGCCAGAAAGGCCACATCCAAAATGCCACCCGACTCCAAAGGTCAACTAAACCAAGCCGATACCACAAGAGAAAGCGTAATTCCCCTGTAGCGAAGCCTCTTAACCGGCCAAAAGCCAACCAAGCCACGAGGATATCACAAGAAAAAACATAACATCCCCCCGGTTGGGTTGGCAAACATAGCAGGAACTTTAGCCGAGGCGCCAAAGAAAAAGGTGGGCAGCAGAGACAACAAAAGTAACGCGCGATATCATCGGGCGGAGGTCCACAAGCACAGCGTCCCAACCAACGAGCGAGCCTCGCTAAAAAGATAGGAAGCATCGCTGTTTTACAAACATCTCTTACAAGTAAATTACAAGAGTGAGCCTCGCTAAAAAGATAGGGGGCATCGTTGTTTTACAAACATCTCTTACAAGTAAATTACAAGAGCGAGCCTTGCTAAAAAGATAGGGGGCATCGTTGTTTTTTTTACAAACATCTCTTACAAGTAAATTACAAAAGTGAGCCTTGCTAAAAAGATAGGGGGTATCGCTATTTTACAAACATCTCTTACAACTACCATACCAAAGCGAGCCTCGCTAAAAAGATAGGTGCGTCGCTATTTTTTACAAACATCTCTTACAAGTAAATTACAAGAGCGAGTCTCGCTAAAAAGATAGGGGGCGCAGCTGTCTACAAATTATCAACTTTCTGAACCACATCTACTTTAGCTAAGAGAGACTATCTCCTTTTTACACCTTTTTCTTCCTCTTCCCCGGTCACCCCCGATGGAACAAGAGGCCCCCATAATAGAGGAGCCGCAACCACGACCGACAGCTCCCAGACAACACCCTCGCTCTAAACATATAGCAACGGTCCTTCTCAGTTATTTCAATGGGCTCTTTCTTAGGAACCGTAAGAGTCCTATCCGAGTCAAGATTGGGAGTATCATGCCCAAAAAAAATTAAGTGCAGTATCGTCATCTGCATCGTCCTCTTTGGCAAGACGCGAAGTCAAACCAAAAAGCACACACATAGCCTGACGATTCGTGTAATCGATGTTTCACCAAAACAAAACTGACGACAAATTCTTAATATCATACCTACGCACTTTCGACCACCAGAAACTCTCAAAAGACAATGAAGGGTGCTTAAATTTGGCATGAGCCCAAGACTCAGCAGTGATGAAAATATCCTGATAATTCATCATTATGGGGGTTATGTCCAGAATCACATGCGCGGTTCCATCAGGAACCTGCGCGGAAAACAACCAAACAAAGTCAATACAATGACATTACCCTCGCAACTCACGATAAAGTCCTCCTAACAAGTACCAAGCATAAATTCCCCTCTCTTCCTCACACCTGATTCCCCGCCTTGGGATCAGGGGCAGACCCTCCACCGGTTGCAGAAGTCTCGGGCGCATCTTGTTCAACAACAGGACCCTCGGGCGCATCTTGATCAACAACAGGACCCTCAGGCGCGGCTTCAATATTAGCATTGGCCGGGGAAGAGTGAGGACTTGGGCCGACAGGCTGGTTCTTAGCTACCGAAGGCGCCTCTGCAGTTGCACGTCCAGCGCTAGCTCTAGAACTTTCAGGCACATCCCCAGCACCGGACGGTGAAGGAAGCGCCTCACGACGAGCCTACAAACAATCAACCAAGCTCTAGTTAGTTTCCGAAGATCACAAAGCGACAACACATCGAAGACAGCTTCAACCTGGCGGGTAGCTTCGACGGCTTCTTCAAAAGCAAGAGTGCGTCTGCCACCTACCAACTAGAACCTCTCCAAGAAGCGCATTGCGCAATTGCGAATGTTAGCATACCCGGCCTTCATCACGCGCACTTCCTCGACGGTCGGGAAAACATGATTTGGCCTCTTCACCTTCCGAAGGTGCTCACAATCCACTAGACGAAGAGTGATGGCCATGGCAAGAGCTCCGGCATACCCACCAAAGTCTGCGGCGTTCGACACAAGAGAACTGAAAACATCAAGCTCCGAAGAAAGCCAAGTCTCAAAGGCCCTGGCATCAACGACATGCAGTGGCTTGCCAGCAGAACCTCCGACCTCGATCAAGAATCCATCCATCTTCCTCTTGATATTCTCCATGCTCGTTCGCCATGCCTCCGCCTGGGTAGCCAGCTGTGAGGTTAGCTCTGCGATGCGGTTATTGGCTGCCGCCAGATCCTCATCTTTCTGCTTAGCAGCCGAAGACAAGTCAATATTACGGTTCAGAACCTCTTGAGCATCCTCGCAGGATTTTTTCACCTGCTCCGCAGCCTTCTTCACCTCAATATTCTTGGACGGTACCACCTTCCGAAGTTTCTTATTTTCCTTCTCTAGATCAGATATTTTTTCCCGAAGGTATGTATCATTGTAGCCAGCACGACGACGGACCGAGCGACCAAGAAGCATTAGCTCCACAACCTTAACATCGATGTCATCCAAGACATCATCCAACGGCTGGTTCGCCAAGCGCAGCTCGACCTCGGGAATACATACCCGGTTGAAAACACGGCCAAGAAAGCGCTGCTCTTCAGGTGCACACTACAAGTGGCACGACCAAAGGTCCGGACTAGTGAATAACTCCGTGTCCAAATCTGTGATACCCAGCTTATTAGCATAATGGTGGAGGCTGCTATGGCTCGCGTCACCATAAGGGCGTTTCCCAGGGTTCTTTTCAACTTCGGGGTCAACCGGAGCCTCGACCCCATCAACCCACACATGCGACCCCGTGAAGTGAGGGACCGCCCGATGCAGCAGAGTTGAAACCTCGAGCCCGCAAAGCTTCTCGTCCAAGTCAAAACCATCTGCAGCCTCGACTGGTGGGGAACTGACGGTCTTTTCCTGGCCACCATCTTCAGAGCTCTCCTCCCCCACATGCACACCACTTCCGGAGGTGCTGGAGTCATCCTCCGATGAAGTGCCATCCGACTCAACACCTTTCCCAACATCCACTTCCTCATCCTCAGAGTCTACTTCATCATCTGATATTTGGATGAGAGCCCCAATGCCGCCAACGCGAGGCATTTTGCCACGGGCATCAGAGCTAGCACTGGGTGCCCTCAGCCCCCTGCAACACACGCCAACGACGACAAAGATGACGCACTGATCATCGCCATTGCAGAAACAACCTTTATCGCCAAAGCTTTAGCGCGGTTGCCACCTCCGCGACCTCGACCACGACCTCTTTTTGGTGCAGCAGCAGCTTCACCTCCCCCCTGCCCGAGCGTTTCCATTTCTTTGGGGCATCCTCGCTAGAAGGAGCCAGCCAGTCGGGGTAAGGGATGTCGAACATGTCAAAAAGCCAATTAACCCGGCCACCACCCCCCACTGAGCTATGAATCGCTTTAACCTCTGAGGTGGATAGCTTACCGACAAGCTCTTCCACCTTCTGATGAATCCTCTTCAAAACAGTCTTAACCCCGCTTTTTTGGTTGGGAAATTTCTTCAGGGTAGGTTCCCAAATCTGGTACACATCCAGCACAGGTTTTTTTAATCCTTTCCTCTCATAAAGAGGGTCATCTTTCACTTCAAACCAGGGTTGTTTCCGGCTAAGAGGCCAGACCTTCGCACAACAATATTCTTCCACCAAATTCCGAGCACACTGTGATCGAGCCACAACCCTCAAGCAGTCTACAACAACATGAGCTTTGTCAGACATTTGAGCATCAGTAGACACATCACCAAGGAGAGGAAGGTCACCACAAAGCTCCGCAACCCCGCTCAGCTTATAGTAAAACCAACCCTCTTGCCAGCCGCTCGTCCATTTGTTCTTCTAAGCCTATGCCGGCAGCTCTGTACCAGTGCGATGGCAAAAGGTATACACCACAAATTGACCAAGACTGGTGCTACCTTCGCTGCTAGTAATTTTCTAGGGCTGCATGTGAACACGATGAGTCCGCACGAAACCTTCGATGTGCGGAACAACACCCTGAGAACGACAAGCCCAAACATAGATGGAAAGCTTCGCGAAGCATGAAGGTGTAAGCTGATGAAATCTGAGATTGAACCTTTGCAGGACAGATGTCATGAAGGAAGATACCGGGAAGCGAAGCCCAGCTACAAAAAACACCTCAAACACAACAACCTCATCAAACTCAGGCTTCGGAATAGTCTCCCCACCACAGGCCCTTGGTTTTCCCTCTTCGATCAACCTCGCCTGACGAAGGACCCCAGGTTCGAGTTGCAAACTTTGCTAAGACCAAAATCAAAAGTAACCCCACTCTCCACAGAAGAAGGGGAAGCAGCAAGTGTGGAATGAGCAGTTTGCTTAGACCTAGCCATGGCAACAGTATAGCCCAAATACAAAACCCTCACGGAAACAAAATCAGCAAAGGAACCCTCGCTCAAAGCAAATAGAAGTTGCAGGGTGGCTAGAACGCAAGATGGCACGACCACACCCCCCACCAACCCCAACTATTTATAGGCCAAGAGATGGGCGGCGGCACCCGGAAAGATCAGAACAAATCCCGAGAACACGAAAAACACGGCGCAAATCTCGAAAAAAAACTTTAAAAAATGAAAGCGCAAAAAACACCAAAGACGGTCGGCCTGGACCACAAGCAGGCGCGGGCGTCGCTGCCGAGGGCCTTTTCTCATTTCCCAATAAGGGACACTGCTTGGGCCCAAGGACCGTTACTTGCTCCAAGCCGTCGAGGGGCTACTGTTGGGGGAAGGGACCCTCGTGTCAGGCCCTCATCCTGACAGTCCAAACATCCCCATATTTGCGCCAGGACCATGCACAAATATGTATAGGATCCACAAAAATGATATACAGATTTAAAGATAAATACCAAACTTTATTAATCTAGCGAATAAAAGGGTTCATACAAAAGGGTCTGGGGTTCACACTTAAGTAGGTGATATATTACATCAAGGTCAAGGCTTTTATTTATATCACTTGACCGAAGCACACTACGGTGGTGGCTGCGTAACAGGGTGCGGAAGCTACTAAGGTGGTAGTCGATCCGTAGCAGCGTCTATCCTCACCGGCAAGCTAGAGCGTAGGCGAAGACCCTATCCTAACGATTCCTCCATGTTCACGATCGTTGTCACTGGTCCTCCTGGAAGTCCTCCTCATTGTAGCCGGGTTCTCCTTCGTCTTCATAATCTGTGAGTCAACAATGGGTGAGTACATAGAGAACTCAGCAAGTCCAAGAAAGATAGCAGGATTAAAAGAGAGATTGGGCCCTAGGAGAATGTCATCCTTCTCACTAGTTCCCGGTTAGTTTAGAAACATAGACAAAGTCATCACAGGTCCATGGTTGTGCTAGTGCAATAATCATTATCCTAACCATAGGTGACCTCATCTCGGCGATTGCCCATAATCAAGGACGTGGCTATTGGAATAGGATTTAAGTAATTCTACTGCAGCAGATGTCCAATTTTCCCCACACGATGGAGTGAACTCGTCCATGATCAGTGGCCTCGTCTACTCCAACAAAGCACATACCTAAGAAGACGCATCCATAGGGTCCATGTAACCCTCACCACGGTTTACACAGGGGCCGAAAAAACAGACCACGCATGGTCCAACTGGCCAAATCAATATCATAAGAGAGGGGGCTCGCACATGGCCCAATAGGAATTTAACATGGAGGATCACATAGCAACCACGTCGACTGGGCCATGAGAGATCACTTAGCAGTCATGCCTTCTCCTGTTAAACCGTTGTCTCCCGACCTCCAGGTAGGTATTACACTTATACCTATCGGGGTGTGAAACTAGGCCTACCCATATAGGCGTGTGGCTGGACATGTTTCTGACCAAGTTTGGTGGCCTATGAAACTACTCGGTATGGCAAACAAGTGTCTCCTAGGTAGAGTCCCTCAGTAGGCGAGTCTACCCCAAGATGTTATACCTACGTATAAACATCCCCCACTTGTCCCCATCAATTCAGGTTTGCATTAAGCACATAAACTTATCACAGTTGCCTGTTGTTCAGTCAAGTTTACCATATGATATTCCAAACATATAATCATCAGTAAGTATTTAACTAGAGTAGTTAAAAGTCGGATTAGGACTTGCCTTCGTCGTGGCTCACAGTTCCTTGTTCCTGGTAGTCCGGATCGTCTTCCTCCTGGTAGTCGCCACCTTCTCCGATCGATTCGTCACCTTCTTTGATCGATTCAACGGAAACAATAAGCACCAACAAAGAAACAAACATCACAAGCAAACATATGTTGAGCAAAAGGGTTACTCTCAGGTTGGTCACTTTTAGATTATTTTTATAGAATTTTTAGAAGTGGTTTCATAATTTTCAGAGTTAAAACATTAAAGATATGATTTTTATAAGTTTAAACACATAGGATGGAAATTAATAACTATTTTCTATAATCATTTTAAAGAAACTAATTATTGGGTAAAATTACTAAGTGCATGTAGTATTTTTAGGAATTTTTCTCTAAAGGGAAATATGCGGATACATGGGTGTATGCCGAGTCTCAAGTGATGAGTGATTGTCAACGGGTTTGATGCGCATGTTCTTTGGCTTGTGTTGTGCAGGTGTCGAGCACGGAGACAGTGATCGAGGGCAAGGTGAAGGTCAAGTAGAGACGTGTCGTGTCGACGGACCGGGAGCGGTGAAGGGCGGACGTGAGGCTTGGACTGAGGGACCGGTGGCCTGAGGATCAGCTGTGGTGCCTGACAGCCTGGGACAGCGACGAGCGAAGACTTGCGGGGCATGGTGTTGCTCGGGTCGAGGACCTGGGGACACGTGTCGGTGGACGGGGTGCACGGGCGGTGCATCCCCTCTACAGCTCCGGTTTGGTGGTTGAGCCACAGAAAAACCACCGGGTGAACGGTTTCCAGGTTTGGGCCACAAAACCTGCGTGCTTCGGGTTTGCCGAGTTTGGGCCATAAAACTCGGGCTAAGGATGGTTTCCAAGTTTGGGCCTCAAAACCTGGGCGCTGGTAGGTTTCTGAGTTTGAGCCACAAAACTCAGGCGACGGACTGCGGGTTTCCCGGTTTCAGCCTCAAAACCGGGGGATGGTCGTGAAGGCTGCTTTCCCAGTTTGGGCCTCAAAACCGGGGGCGGAGTCCGGGAAAAGGACAAGCAGAGCGGTGGCGGCACGTGGGGGCAATCGGTGAGGTTGCGTCGAGGCAACGGTACCAGTTGTGCGGGCGTGGCCGTCGGATCACCACCTACCACGAGTTGGTCCAGAATAACCTTAGGGTTTGGCTAGTTCGCTCTGTAAAATAACTAGGGGTAGAGTGGGAATTAGAATTAGGATAAGTAGGGGGAGACACCCACCTCCCAATGGATCTCAGTCATTTGCTATTCTCCACCTAGGGTTTCCTGCTCTCCCACATCCCTGCTGTAGCGAACTGAGATCCACAGAGAAGAGAACAATACCTCTGTGCCAGTGAGATTTTGAGGAAGTGAGACCGTAATCTCACTATTGTAGCGTGTGGTCACTACTAGAGAACAGGCCTTTGGACGATCTATCAATTGAGCTTTAGTCTCGGCCAAAAATTGTGTCCGGGGCTAAAGATCTTTAATCCCGGTTGGTAACACCAACCGGGGCTAAAGGTTCACCTTTAGCCCCGGTTGGTGTTACCAACCGGGACTAAAGGTCCTTTTAGCCCCGGTTGGTGTTACCAACCGGGGCTAAATGTCCTTCCCGAGTGGATTCAAAAGGAAAACGTCCAGAACTACATCACGTGAGTTGTGTAGCTCAGTTGGTAAGCGTGCCTAAGGCGAGAGGTGCTGAGTTCGAATCTCACAGATGCACATTTATTTTTTCTCATAGAACCTTTAGCCCCGGTTGAATGCACCGGGACTAAAGCCCGGGACCTTTAGTCCTGGATTCTTAGTCCCGGTTGGCATACCCAGGACTAAAGGCCTGTTTCAGCCGGGACTAAAAGCCCTTTCTCTAGTAGTGGGTAGCCACACGGTTTCAATTTCGTGGTTGTGATTCGCGTTTTGTTCTTGTCCTTCGTGGGTTACTTTTCTCCATGTTTTTCCCGTTGATCGATCTCTCTACTCGGTGCATCTTTTGCAAACTCGTTTGAACCAAGTTGTTCTAGATCGTGAGGCGCTTCTTTCCACCGAAGGAAATCAACTCTAACCTCACGAGCTAGTAGATCGGTCGATTTTTATTTTGGATCAAGTTTTGCTCTTTTGTCCCAAATTCTTCCAATTCACCGATTTGGAGTTAGGTTCGAGCCATGATTCCCTTAGGATAGCTCACTAACCTCCTTGGAACTTCTCATACCAAGTCTAAGCCTTAGTGCTTTTGATTCGGAGGAGATCGGGTGATTTTCGTGGAAGAACAGCTCTGGTCTGGGAGCATCGGACGCTGGTGTCGGGACCATCGGATGCTGATTCATACTAGCAGACGCGTCTGGTGCCACGTGTCATCTGACAGAGAGTTTTAAGGAGCATCGGACGCTGACCATCGGAGCATCCGTTGCCATCGGACGCGTCGGGGGTCAAGCATCGGACGCTAGGATTTCACTGTAGCAGCGTCCGATGCCTGTCCAGTAAGGTTCCAGAGAGGTCCTGTTTGCATCGGACGCGTCCGGTGCTGAGCCATCGGACGCAGGCCAGCGTCCGATGCAACTGTTCTTGCACAGTTTCATCCGCGGTTCGTTCGTCTGTTGTCGGTTTTGATTTCCGGCTTTTGCGTTGGGTTTCTAGAGTTGTGTAGTGTCTCGCTGTGCTTCTCGGAAGCATCCACCCTACCACTAGGGTCATGGACACTTGTGAGCTCTAGGGTTTGCTCTTGGGGTTGATTCTCGGGACAGTGGCGACGAGTTTCCAGTAGGAAATTTTAAAGCTCCCATTCACCCCCGCCTCTGGTCGCTTTCTGATTGCACTCTCGGTCCTTCAATTGGTATCAGAGCAAGTTAAGGATCTTCCACCTTAGCCGGTTCCAGATCCACAGAAGGCGACATGGATCGCGGCGTGGGCAAACCGCTGTTTTTCGATGGGACGAACTATGCGTATTGGAAGATACGTATGTCGGCCTATCTCCAGAGCATGGGCTCTACTGTTTGGGAGATTTGCAACAAGGACGATTACGTTGTCTTGGCTGCTCGTGTTACTCAGCTTCAGATAGATGAGCACGATGCCAATAGCCGAGCGCATAACGCTCTTTTCTCCTGTTTGAGCATGTCCGAGCTTGCTCGCGTTTCTCACCTCCCCATGGCTCGTGAGATTTGGGCGACCCTCATGCGCTTCCATGAGGGAACCACTCAAGTCAAATCCCATCTCTACGAGTCGCACAAGCGGGAGTATGAGAACTTTTGACACATACCTGGCGAGAGCATAGAAAGTTTATTCGCTCGCTTTCAGGTCATTGTCAACAAGATGAGGGCTAACAAGGAGTTGTTGCCTTTCGACGATCATGAGAGAGCTTTGAAGCTTTTGCATACTCTCGATCGATCGGTGTGGGACTCAAAGGTCCAGGCGATCATCGAATCGTCTAACTATAAGACCCTCACATGCAACGAGCTCTTTAGTAAGCTTAAGTCTAGTGAGATTGACGCCATGTCGAGGGCTTCTTATGAAAATCCTTCTGGCCTGACTATGGCTTTGGTTTCTGGCTCTTCTGCTAACCCCTCTGGAGGATTTGCACTCTCTTCTCTTCTTTCTGTCACAGAGGAGCAGCTGGAGTCTTTGGGGGATGACGAGTTGGCTTTGCTTGCCAACCGGTTCTCGCGGTTTCACAACAACCGCATGAACCATCGCCGCGGAGGAGGACGCTCAGGATGCTTTGAGTGCGGCGACCCCGACCACTTCATCGCCAACTGTCCCAAGAAGAACAAGCACATATCTGGGAAGGGCGATCATGGGCACAAGTACAACTCCGGCAAGCGTAAGGAGAAGTACGTCCCTGCGAAGCACAAGCTAAAGGGCGGCTTCGACAAGGAGTACATCAAGAAGAAGTACTTGGAGAAGGCCCAGGCTGAGCAGCGTGCTTTCTTCGCCACAATCAACGACATCGACGGCTCGGATGACGACTCCGCTGTTTCAAGCGACGACGAGTCCGAGAAGAGGAAGAGGATCAAGGACAAGCTGAACGGCCTCTGCTTCTTCGCCGACAACGAGGGTTTCTGCACCATGGCCCTTGGTGACGAGGTCGACGGCAAGCTGGAGGAGATCCCTCAGAACGACGACGACGACGACTCCTTGCAGGTATCACAAACTCTTGAGGAACTCTCTGCCGAGGTTGATAAGCTTACTGCCGCTTTGCTGAGTCAAGATAAATTGCTTAGGCGTGCAGCTAGAGAGAGGAAGGAGTTTAGGCAGAAGTGGGAGGACACTGTGAAGGAGCTTGAGTTTGCTAGATCCACGGTTGTAGTCTCCGATGAGGCTGAGTGCGAGATGTGCACCAAGCACATGACTGACCTTCTCACTTTGAGAGGTAAGTATGCTGCTTTGGTTGGAGAGGTGGATGAGCTCCGGGCTAGACCCGTGTTGTTGGGTGCATGCAAGTCTTGTGCAGGCTTGCAAACTAAGTTGGCAGAGAAGAATGCCAAGATTGAGTCTCTAGAGAAGGCCAACTCGGGTAGCACTTGTGTGACTAGGTGCGCTTTGTGCGAGGGTTTGGAGATGGAGATAGCCAATGTGAAGCATGACAAGATGCAAACCGTGGAGGAAAACACATACCTACGGACCATCTTGTCATGGGTGTCTTGCAATGAGCCGCAGCTTGGAATGATGATAGCTCAGTTTAAGCGTGCTGCTGGAGGTCCGGGTGTAGGTTTTGCTTCGGGTGTTGATGTTTCTTCTTTTGGGAAGATTGGAGAGTCGAGTGGTCTTAACCCGAGTGAGAAGCCCAACTCCACCACTACTCCCAAGCTTACCAAGCTTCCACCCAAAGAGCCTCTCAAGCCTAACACCAAGGATGGAGTGTTTGATGAACCTCCAAGAGCTCCACACAAGAAACAACAATGGGCTCCCAAACCAAACCACCTCAAGAACAAGCTAGACACAATGCCACCCATCCAGGAGGAGCATATGCCACAGAAGGGCAAGATGATCCACACCCACTACTGTGAGTACCAACAACCCTCTATGAGAGCGGTGAGGTACCATTGTGAGCACTGTGGGAGAGATGGACACTTGAGTGAGTTTTGCTTTAGGCGCAAGAGAGAGGAGCGTCATGCCAGGGAGATGAACAATGCGGACATGTACCATCCTTTCCATGATGTACATGTGCCGAATGTTCAGAGGAGAGCTGCTAGGCCTAGAGGTGCAGTGCCTCAAGGTCCTAGGCGTCAGGGAGGTGTTGCCCAACGGGGTCCTGACTTTGCAGGATACGGACCCCGTGGCGGTGGCTTTGTTGAGCGTTTCCATCCACCGCGTTTTGACTATCATGATGGGCGCTCTTTCCTTAGCGGACCACGTTTTTTGGTGCGTGGTGATCGCTTTCCCCGTAGGCGTGCTAGGAATGATTTTTATACTGATCGTTCTTTTGAGTAGCCGGCCCAACAGTAGTACTCTTCCTACTTCACTAACCCCAGTGTTGGACCGTATGCTCACCCTATGTCTTTTTATTGATGTAGGTAAAACGACTGGAGGACATTTGGTTGGTGGATTCCGGTTGCTCAAAACACATGACCGGAAACGCCAAGTGGTTCTCCAGTCTTAGTCCTGTTGCTGGAAAGGAGTTTATCACCTTCGGCGACAATAGCAAAGGTAAAGTGTTGTCTCATGGGTCGGTGCGAGTTAATGAGCACTTTGTGTTGCGTGATGTTGCTCTTGTTTCTAACTTGCATTTTAACCTTCTTTCTGTTTTGCAACTTTTTGATGATGACTATGACATTCGTTTTAAACCGAATCTCAGTCATATTTTAGATCCTCAAGGCAATCTTGTATGTTTGATTTCCCCTTTGGGAAAGTCTTTCGTGCGAATTTCTCAGAGTCGTTTGGATTTTCTCGCTGTCTTGTGGCTGGTCCTTCCTCCTCTGAGCTTTGGAAGTGGCATAGGAGACTGGGACATTTGAGCTTCGACTTGCTTGCAAGGCTTAGCTCACTTGGCCTAATCCGAGGATTGCCCAAGTTGTCCATGGAGAAGGATCTTGTTTGCCATTCTTGTAGACATGGGAAGATGGTTGCCGCTCCCCACCATCCAGTGACTCAGGTCATGACACAGCACCCTGGAGAGCTTTTACACATGGACCTTGTTGGTCCGGCTTGGGTGAGCTCGGTTGGGGGGAAGTGGTACGTGCTTGTTGTTGTCGACGATTTTTCGAGATATTCGTGGGTCTTCTTTTTGACTGAAAAGACTGAGACTTTCTCTTTTGCTCGCAATCTGATTTTGTGTCTTCAGAACGAGTTCCCTATGAACTCGATGTGAGCTATTCGTAGTGATAATGGTTCTGAATTCAAGAATTTGGATTTTGAAAAGTTTTGTGACTCTTTGGGTTTGGAGCATCAGTTTTCTTCCCCTACACACCGCCACAGAATGGTGTTGTGGAGAGGAAGAATCGGACCCTTGTAGAGATGGCCAGGACGATGCTCGATGAGCATAGGACTCCTAGGTGATATTGGGCCGAGGCTATGAACACTGCATGCTATATTTCCAATCACATTTTTCTTCGAGCTTTCTTGAAAAAGACTTCTTATGAGTTGCGTTTTGGAAGACAGCCCAAAGTGAGTTATTTTAGAGTTTTTGGTTGCCACTGTTTTATACTTAAGAAAGGCAACCTGGACAAATTTGAGTCTCGTTCTTCTGACGGTGTATTTTTGGGTTATGGCACTCACACTCGTGCATATCGTGTACTTAACCTTGATACTAACTAAGTCATGGAGACATCTGATGTCACCTTCGACAAGACCATGGTTTGTCCTTCTCGTTTTGCGTGTGCAGGTGATCATAAGGTTGGTGAGCCTCTTTTTGATGACAAGGACGAGGGTGCTGAAGGGATGGATGATCCAGCACCCCCTCCACCTGCTGTACCGCAAGGACCGGCTTCTACTACGACTCACGGCCCCGATCCTTCTTCCTCTACTACTTGGGGGTCGTGGGATCCGCCGCCTCGGGCTGTACCTTTCGTACCCAGGGAGGCACCAGTTGCTGTTGAGGGGGAGGTCACTTCAGCTCGGGAGGCACCACGACTCATTCAGCGCCAACACCCGCCTCAACAGATGATCGGCAGCATTGACGAACGTGTCACTCGGTCTAGGTCACAGCAAATCTCTCACTTTGCTCATTTTGCATTTGTTGCTGATTTTGAACCTCGAGATGTTGGACACGCTTTGACGGATCCGGATTGGGTCAATGCCATGCCTGAGGAGTTAGAGAATTTTGAGCGAAATCGGGTTTTGGTTTTGGTTCCACCTCCTCCAGACTGTAATCCTATTGGGACAAAATGGATTTTCAAAAACAAACAAGGAGAGGATGGCCACATTGTGAGGAATAAGGCCAGACTTGTAGCCAAGGGTTATAGTCAGAAGGAGAGAATAGACTATGAGGAGACTTTTGCTCTTGTAGCTCGTTTGGAGGCAATTAGGATACTCTTGGCTTTTGTTGCATCCAAAGGGTTTAAACTTTTTCAAATGGATGTCAAGAGTGCCTTCTTAAACGGCTACATAGAAGAAGAGGTGTATGTTGAACAACCCCCCGGTTTTGAAAATCCCAAGTTTCCAAACCACGTTTTTAAACTCCACAAAGCTTTATATGGTTTGAAACAAGCCCCCAGAGCCTGGTATGATAGGTTGAAGACCTTTTTACTTGCTAAGGGTTTTAAAATGGGATGTGTGGATAAAATGCTTTTTCTCCTCAAGCAAGGCAACGACACTCTCTTGGTCCAGATTTACGTGGATGATATCATTTTCGGTGGTTCTTCTCACGCTTTGGTTGCCAAGTTTGCAGATCTTATGAGCAGGGAGTTCGAGATGAGTATGATGGGCGAGTTGACTTTCTTTCTCGGATTGCAAATTAAGCAATCCCGAGAGGGGATGTTTGTGCACCAGGGCAAGTATACCAAAGACTTGCTGAAGAAGTTCGATATGGGTGAGGCCAAGCCTCTTCCAACACCCATGTCGACCACGACGGCCCTGGATGTGGACAAGGATGGAGAAGCTGTGGACCAGAAGGAGTACCGGAGTATGATCGGGTCGCTGCTCTACCTGACGACGACACGCCCGGACATTCAGTTCGCGGTGTGTCTGTGTGCGCGCTTTCAGGCGTCGCCGCGCATTTCTCACCGTCAGGCGGTCAAGCGCATTTTTAGGTACCTTCGTTTCACACCTGAGTTCGGGATTTGGTATTCAGCTTCCTCCACCCTCTCCCTTTGCGGTTTTTCTGATGCCGATTTTGCTGGTTGCCGAGTTGAGCGCAAGTCCACTTCTGGGACTTGTCAATTTATTGGTTCTTCTCTTGTATCTTGGTCTTCTCGCAAGCAGTCTAGTGTCGCTCAGTCTACCACAGAGGCTGAATATGTTGCTGCGACTAGTTGTTGTTCTCAGTTGCTTTGGATGATGGCCACTTTGTGTGATTTTGGTCTGAGCTTTTCTCGCGTGCCTTTACTTTGTGACAGCACGAGTGTGATTAGCGTTGCTAAGAACCCCGTGTTGCATTCTAAGACCAAACACATTGATGTGCGCTTTCATTTTCTGCGAGACCATGTTGAGAAGGGTGATATCGACCTTCGCCATGTCGATACTCATCATCAGTTGGCAGATATTTTCACCAAGCCTTTGGACCAATCAACTTTTAATCGATTGAGAGGTGAGCTTGGTGTGTGCTTCCCCTTTTAGATGGGGGAAACATTTTGGTTCTTGTATCATAGTCTGACTCTTTCTCGTTTGTCTTGTTTTCATTTTAGATTAGTCTTTGCATATCATGCATCCTTACCTTCTGAGCTTCATGCTTATAATCTTTAGAATGTGATTATGCTCTGTTTAGTATGCTCCGATGCTTTATAATGATGATTGTAGCTTATGCTCTTTCTGATCACTAATACATGTTGTGAGCTGAGCTATTTTTGAATGGTGAACCTGCTTAATGAACATAAAACTTGGAAATGTTCACCATTGAGATATGCAACTAGCATGTGTAGGATGTGTTGAATTCACTCGTGCTTTTCATATATGCTAGGTTGCTATGTCTCTAGTTCTGAGTCATTCACTTGCTTGGTATGTTCATATTCTGTCAATAAAATTGAACCAAGTCTTAAGTGAATTGAAAAGATCGAGATGGGACTGCTTGTCAACACATCACGGTATCGAGACGGTTTCTCATTGCACTTTGAGTTAAACTTGAGCCGTGTAGTGTATGACCGAAACCGACGCTTTAAGCTTCTGATTGCATATGCATAGGCTTAGCTCGGTTGAAAAGTTAGGCAATGACAAGTTTTCAACCTCTCGCAATCACATGCTAAAATCTGAACTTGTGTAATTTCACCGTTGCAACTCCGATTAAAATATGAAATCACAAGTGTATGTTTCATTCTATAGCATGATGATTGAACTTTGCTAGGGGTAGTTCACCTTGTATACATGCTTAGCACTTGTTTGACTTCCTGTCTATACAGGTGTAGTGCTATTTTGATGGTGAATACCTTACTGGCCAAAACTGCTCACTTTGCTCATATGTTCATATTTCGTATTTGGTGATCAGTTTGAGCCTTCGCTAGCATGTATGCTTTCTATTGAGTCATTGGAGTTATAATTTGTGGAGGATCTTTGCATTCTATAGACTATATTCCTGAAGCTGCTAATTTGCATTTTGACTCATATGCATTTTGGAAGGAGATATTCTGTCAAGGAGGAGAAAACTTGCTAAATGGTACATTTTTGCTTGATGGTGCATTTTCAACTAAGGGGGAGAAATTCTTGTCAAATCATAAGGGGATAAGGGGAGCATAAGGGGAAGAAAAATATTTTCAAAATCATGTGCTTTCCGAGTTGAACTAAAGGGGAGATCTCCTGGTTGTGTGCACTATTTGAGGGGGAGTTTGCTCGTTGCTGAGTGTTGAGCTAGTTGGTATGGAGCGTTTGTGCTAGTTGTGTTGAGCCTTTGCCTCCTTCTTGAGGGACTAGCATACGTCTTTCAGCTTTTCAATTGCTATCGAGCTCTTTTGTTCTTAAGCTGGTAACAGTTGGTATCGAGCTTTCCTGCTAGTGGTGTTGAGCCTATTATACCTCTTCTTGAGGGCTAGCTTTGCTTTGCTTGGTTGCATCGAGCCGTTGCCCATGTCTTTGGGGACCAAGGTTGTCTTGCTCTTTCCACTTGACCTTCTTCGGCTTTGCTATGTTTTTGGGTCATTTGGTTGAGTTCTCTCTCCTTCTTTCTTCTTTCTTCTATTCCATTATGATTTGTGTGTGTAGTTGACAATGCACTCATCAAGGGGGGAGATTGCGGATACATGGGTGTATGTCGAGTCTCGAGTGATGAGTGATTATCAACAAGTTTGATGCGCATGTTCTTTGGCTTGTGTTGTGCAGGTGTCGAGCACGGAGACAGTGATTGAGGGCAAGGTGAAGGTTAAGTAGAGACGTGTCGTGCCGACGGACCGGGAGCGGTGAAGGGCAGACGTGAGGCTTCGACTGAGGGACCGGTGGCCTGAGCATCAGCTGTGGTGGCTGACAGCATGGGACAGCGACGAGCGAAGACTTGCGGGGCATGGTGTTGCTCGGGTCGAGGACCTGGGGACACGTGTTGGTGGACGGGGTGCACGGGCGGTGCATCCCCTCTACAGCTCCGGTTTGGTGGTTGAGCCACAGAAAAACCACCGGGTGAACGGTTTCCAGGTTTGGGCCACAAAACCTGCGTGCTTTAGGTTTGCCGAGTTTGGGCCACAAAACTCAGGGCTGAGGACGGTTTCCAGGTTTGGGCCTCAAAACCTGGGCACCGGCAGGTTTCTGAGTTTGAGCCACAAAACTCAGGCGATGGACTACGGGTTTCCCGGTTTCGGCCTCAAAACCGGCGGATGGTCGTGAAGGCTGGTTTCCCGGTTTGGGCCTCAAAACCGGGGGGGCGGAGTCCGGGAAAAGGACAAGTAGAGCGGTGGCGGCACGTGGCGGCAATCGGTGAGGTTGCGTCGAGGCAACGGTACCAGTTGTGCGGGCGTGGCCGTCGGATCACCACCTACCACGAGTTGGTCCAGAATAACCTTAGGGTTTAGCTGGTTCGCTCTGTAAAATAACTAGGGGTAGAGTGGGAATTAGAATTAGGATAAGTAGGGGGAGACACCCACCTCCCAAAAGATCTTAGTCATTTGCTATTCTCCACCTAGCGTTTCCTGCTCTCCCACATCCCTGCTGTAGCGAACTGAGATCCACAGAGAAGAGAACAATACCTCTGTGCCAGTGAGATTTTGAGGAAGTGAGACCGTAATCTCACTATTGTAGCGTGTGGTAGCCACACGGTTGCAATTTTGTGGTTGTGATTCACGTTTTGTTCTTGTTCTTCGCGGGTTACTTTTCTCCACGTTTTTCCTGTTGATCGATCTCTCTACTCGGTGCGTCTTTTGCAAACCCGTTTGAACCAAGTGGTTCTAGATCGTGAGGCGCTTCTTTCCACCGAAGGAAATCAACTCTAACCTCACGAGCTAGTAGATCGGTCGATTTTTGTTTTGGATCAAGTTTTGCTCTTTTGTCCCGAATTCTTCCAATTCACCGATTTGGAGTTAGGTTCGAGCCATGATTCCCTTAGGATAGCTCACTAACCTCCTTGGAACTCCTCATACCAAGTCTAAGCCTTAGTGCTTTTGATTCGGAGGAGATCGGGTGATTTTGGTGGAAGAACAGCTTTGGTCTGGGAGCATCGGACGCTGGTGTCGGGACCATCGGACGCTGATTCATACTAGCAGACGCGTCCGGTGCCACATGTCATCTGACAAAGAGTTTTAAGGAGCATCGGACGCTGACCATCGGAGCGTCCGTTGCCATCGGACGCGCCGGGGGTCAAGCATCGGACGCTAGGATTTCACTGTAGCAGCGTCCGATGCCTGTCCAGTAAGGTTCCAGAGAGGTCCTGTTTGCATCGGACGCGTCCGGTGCTGAGCCATCGGACGCAGGCCAGCGTCCGATGCAACTGTTCTTGCACAGTTTCGTCCGTGGTTTGTTCGTCTGTTGTCGGTTTTGATTTCCGACTTTTGTGTTGGGTTTCTAGAGTCGTGTTGTGTTTCGCTGTGCTTCTCGGAAGCATCCACCCTACCACTAGGGTCGTGGACACTTGCGAGCTCTAGGGTTTGCTCTTGGGGTTGATTCTCGGGACAGTGGCGACGAGTTTCCAGTAGGAAATTTTGAAGCTCCCATTCACCCCCCCCCCTCTGGTCGCTTTCTGATTGCACTCTCGGTCCTTCAAAATATGTTTTCTAGCCTCTTGTGTACACTAGTTGGGTGCACCTAGCGTTTTCCTGTGCGACTATGAGGAAGGGGTCGACCGGTCTACGACACTGTGTTGTGGACTCGTACCCTACTATCACTAGTTCACGTGGACTGAGCGCACGGAAGGAGGGAAGGGAAGTGAGAGCTCAGCCGACAACCATTGACGCATGGGTCCCATGTGTCAGCCTCGTGCAGTGGCTGATGCGTGGGCCTCCCATGTCCTTCCCACCGTGTCAGAGAAGGGCAACGGTGCAGCGTGGGTCCCAGCTGCCAGTCACTAGTCGACGACGGCGTTAGGAGCGCCGCCATCTGGCCCATCGGAAAACAGGGGAAGGTCCTCGACCTCGTCGGAGTCGGCTTCTCCAGTGGCGTGGCTTCTCCTAGGTCTTATCCATCACTGGGAATGTGTTCCTCTCGCACTCTCGCACTCCCTTTCATCTGTTAGTGGAAACAATCAGGGCTCGGTGTCGGTCTCGGTGGCTCACCGCGGTAATGGTGGCTCGGCCGATGGCGCCCGTGGTGACACGATGCTACAAGGTGGCAGAGGTGGGTTCAAGGGGTGAAAAGGAAGCGGGAAAGGCCGTAGAGACCCACCTCTAAACCAATTTGGCTGCCCGAGCTTCTCTCTGGTGCCTAGTCGAGCTCAAGCTCGACGACGGTGGTGTAGCTCCGAGTTGGGGGAAACTGGAAATTAGGGAAGAGGGAGGTGGTAGAGGTGGATTGGAGTCGGAAATGTGGTAGATGAATTTGCCGCGGAGCTTGCGGTGGCGTCAGCTCGGAGGGGGTTGCCTTTTATAGGCCGGTAATGGCGGTGGCGGCCATGGCGGTTCGCGGAGATATTTTTCTCCGTGTCGCCGATGTGTTCCTGAGCTCTAGAGGGTTCTCTGGCGCTCGTACTTCCCCTTGCTCGCTCGGTCTTGTCCCCAGTAAGGCGGTTCTTTGCCTCGGCTTGCCACGACATTAATGGCGATGGCGGGGGTTGTGGCGGCGCCACTCTTCTCTGCCTTGTCTTCCTTGGCTTTGGTTTCTAGCCTTACACCACAGTAGGTCGGTGGCGGGCTTTGACAGGACATGTCGTCGGAGCCTTCGCGAGGGTCAGCGGTCGACAGGGCCGAGAGGGCCATGGCGCCCTACTCGCTCTGCTTTGTCACGTCACCCCAGAGAAGAAGATGCTGACGTCGGGGCCCCACCTGGAAGCGAGTGGAGGGGGAAGTGGAAAGAGCGAGGACGGCCAACCGGGAGCTTGCGCTCGTGCAGCGCTGGGCCACGGCCCACGCGTGGAGAGGCGGGAGGAGGAGAGGAGTGGGGGCCGAAAGGGAGTTGAGGCCTATTCTGGTTTCTCCTTCTATTTCCCTTTTTCCTTTTCCCTATGTCCTTTTATATTTTTATTTCCTTTGATTCAAATTCCTTTTGGTTTTTAAATTCAAACTGAGTTTCTAAAAGTTTCCAACTGAGTATTTCCATATTGCTTAACACATGTCACGACCAAACAAGGAAAATATTTTGTTGTCCTATTTATTCTAATTATGTTTCCTAAAAACTAATCTAAGTCAAGTTTTAATTTGGCTCAAATTTTTAGTGATTTTCAAAACTTGGAAAATTAGGGGTGTCATAGACCTACCCCCTTAAAAAGAATCTCGTCCTCGAGATTCGGGCTGTTCCTCAAATAGGTATGGAAATTCTCTTTTCAGATCCTCTTCTCTTTCCCATGTTGCTTCTGCTTCAGTATGGTTGATCCATTGAATTCGACAAAATCTTACGGTCGTTCTTCTTGTTTGTCGGATGGCTATATCCAAAATCTTTACTGGCCTTTCTTGATACTGTAAGTCAGGTTGTAAGTCTACTACTTCCATAGGTACTTGTTCTTTCGGTACTCGAAGGCATCTTTTCAGTTGGGATACGTGGAATACATCGTGTACATCTGCCATTTCTGGGGGTAATTCTAGACGGTAAGCGACAGCTCCAATCTTCTTAAAAATTTTGTATGGTCCAATGTACCTTGGTGCTAGCTTTCCTCTGACCTGGAACCTTCGGGTTCCCCTGATTGGTGACACCTTTAGGTATACAAAATCTCCTGGTTGGAATTCTAACAGTCTCCTGTGTGTATCAGCATAACTCTTCTGTCGGCTTTGTGCTGCTTTTAAATTCTCTCGGATTTTGGCTACTTGCTCCTCAGCATCATTTATCAAGTCTGGTCCAAAGAGGGTACGTTCCCCTACCTCGGACCACATCAAGGGGGTTTGACATTTTCTCCCGTATAGCGCTTCGAATGGGGACATTTTTAGGCTTGCTTGATAGCTATTATTGTAGGAGAATTCGGCAAATGCTAAGCTTTGCTCCCAATCTTGTCCATAAGTGAGTACACAGGCTCTCAACATGTCCTCTAGTATCTGATTTACTCTTTCTGTTTGCCCATCGGTTTGGGGGTGGTATGCAGAACTGTAATCCAGGCGAGTTCCAAGTGCCTTATGTAAGCTCTTCCAAAACCTCGACGTGAATTATGCCCCTCGATCCGACACAGTTTGACTCGGAATCCCATGTAGCCGGAGGATGTTGTCGATGTATAGCCTTGCTAGTTGATCTCCTTTGTAGGTGGTTCTAACGGGGATGAAGTGTGCTACTTTTGTTAGTCTATCTACTATTACCCATATGGAGTCATGTCCTTTCTGTGTTTTGGATAGTCCCACAATGAAATCCATACTAATTTCTTCCCATTTCCATTGGGGAATATGTAGTGGTTGAAGTAGTCCTGTGGGTCTTTGGTGCTCTGCTTTCACTCGTCGGCATGTATCGCATCTGGCTACATAGTCTGCAATATTTGTTTTCATTTTGTTCCACCAATAATTTTGTCTTAAATCCATATACATTTTGGTGGCTCCAGGGTGAATAGAGTATGTTGTATTGTGTGCCTCATCCAAAATCAGCTTTCTTAACTCCTTACTATTGGACACACATATCCTTTTACCGAACCAGAGGGTTCCTTCTTCGTCGACTCTGAATCCGGTAATCTCTTTTTCAGCACTTCTTTCCTTAAGCTTCCGTATTTCTTCGTCGTTTATTTGTGCAGCATGTATTTGATCTTTCAAATTGGGCTGGAGGTGTAGCATATTTAGGGTCCCTGGCGGTACAATTTGCAATCCAAGCTTTCAGGCTTCTTGTGCCAACTCTGGCTTTTCTTTCAAGGTGGTCATGGAATTGCAATGTGGCTTTCTGCTTAGTGCGTCCGCGACTACGGGATGGTATTGAATGCTTAGGTCACAGTCCTTTATTAGTTCCAACCATCTTCTTTGTCGTACGTTTAGATCTGTCTGAGTGAATATATATTTTAAACTTTTGTGGTCTGTGAATATTTCACACTTATTTCCAATCAAATAGTGCCTCCATATCTTTAGTGCGTGTACCACAACAGCTAATTCCATGTCATGGGTAGGGTAATTTTCTTCGTGCTTCTTTAGTTGTCTTGATGCATAGGCCACAACCTTGTCGTCTTGCATTTGTACACATCCCAAACCTTGGCGGGATGCGTCATAGTATACCATAAAGTCACGGTGTATGTCGGGTAGCGTAAGCACGGGTGTTGTAGTTAGTTTTTGCTTTAACTCCTGGAAACTTCTTTCGCATGCTTCTGTCCATTCGAAATCCTTTCCCTTTTTTGTAAGTGATGTCATGGGTCTTGCTATCTTTGAGAATCCTTCAATAAATCGTCGGTAGTATCCGTATAATCCAAGGAAACTTTGAACTTCTGTCACGTTGGTTGGTTGTCTCCATTCTGATACAGCTTTATCTTTTTCAGGGTCTACCTTCACTCCTTCTTGGTTGATGATGTGTCCCAGAAATGCGACTTCTTGTAACCAAAATTCGTACTTGCTAAACTTTGCGTACAACTCATGATCCCTTAACTTGTTCAATATTATTCTGAGGTGTTGTTCATGTTCACTAGCACTCCTTGAATAGATTAGTATGTCATCAATGAACACTACTACAAACTTATCCAATTCTTCCATGAATACTTTATTCATTAGATTCATGAAATATGCGGGAGCATTGGTCAATCCAAAGGGCATTACAGTAAACTCATATTGTCCATAGCAGGTGACAAATGCGGTCTTGGGAATGTCATCGGGACGAATCTTCAGTTGATAGTATCCCGATCGTAGGTCTATCTTGGAAAAATACTTGGCTCCCTTTAGTTGATCAAATAAATCGTCAATTCGAGGCAATGGATATTTGTTTTTGATAGTGACTTCATTTAAGGAGCGGTAATCAATGCACATCCAAAGGCTTCCATCCTTCTTTTTTACAAATAGTATGGGTGATCCCCATGGTGACGAACTTGGTATGATATACCCTTTTTCTTGCAATTCTCGTAGTTGGTTTAATTCCTCCAACTCATTTGCTGCCATTCTGTAAGGTCTCTTTGCTATAGGAGTAGTTCCGGGCATCAGGTCGATTATAAATTCTATATCTCTATCTGGTGGCATCCCAGGTAGCTCTTCAGGAAAAACATCCGGGAATTCACATACTACTGGTACATCTTTAACGGTTTTGGCTTCCAAGTTGCATACCATCGGTTCAGCTGTTGGTGCTTTTGGATAACATTTCACTCCTATTCCTTTATGATTTATCAATGTTACAGCTCTGTCTCTGCATGATATATTTCCGTGATGTTCTTTCAACCAATCCATACCTAATATCACATCAAGTCCTTCTGTCTTTAGTACGACTAAATTTGCTCGAAATTTAATTCCATCAATGGTTATCTTGACATTCGGGCATTTTAGCGTACACTTGAGAACAGCTCCAGGGGTTCTAATTATTAAAGGGGTGGAGAGTAACACCATTTTTAGGTTGTTTTTGAAAACAAACGAATGCGAGGCCTCGGAATCAAATAACACATTTGCGGGAATGGAGTTAACTAAAACTCACCGTACACAACGTCGGGCGCTATTTGCACTTCTTCCGCACTCACGTGATTGACTCGACCTTGCCCAAACGATGGCAGATTCCTCTTTTGTTGTCCTGAGTTTTGAGGTGTTGTGCGACCAATTCCAGAGGCTGCGGTCCTGTTGCTATTTGCAGACAGTGCACGTGCAGAGTTTGCGGCTTTATACGGACATTGAGCAATTCGGTGGCCTGGCTGACGACATCCATAGCATGTGGAATCTGATTGTCCTGTGGTGTTGCTGTTGCTGTTTCTTGGTGGGTTGTTGTTGGTGTTCGTATTGTAACTGCGGTTTGCATAGGTATTGGCTTGTGTGTTGTTGTTGTTGTTTGAAGATCGATACTGCATAGGCAATGAGTACCTTGTTGGGACATTGTTGGAACTGATCCTTTGTGTCCTTTCCTGTTGTCGTGCCTGTTGTATGCTCAACTTGCGCTTCCTATCTCTGTCAGCTTTGGCACGTTCATCTTCAATTAGAATTGCTTTATTCATGAGGGTGTTAAAATCGGGGTATATTCCGGTAATAAGCTGGGTCCCTAAACGAAAAGTTTAGCCCTCTCATAAAGCATTTTTTCTTCTTCTTGTCGGAATCAACTTCTCCCGGTGCATAGCGAGATAGTTTCATAAACTTGCGAATGTATTGGTTTATGGTCATGGTTCCTTGCCTTATATTACGGAATTCCTCTGACTTCCTTTCCATCATGCCCTCTGGGATATAATAGTTACAGAATGCCTCTTGGAATTCTTCCCATGTTATGGCTTTGGGGTCTTCGACGGCATCTTGGTAGTTTTCCCACCATTCCCCAGCTGCTCCAACTAGTTGGTGAGTAGCTAAGGTGACTTTCTCTTCTTCGGTAGCTCGTATGACCTTCAGCTCTTTGGTGATAGTACGCAGCCAGTCATCAGCAGCTAACGGGTCATCCTCAGAGCTGTCGAAGGTAGGTGGACTTAGTCTCATAAATGCAGTCATCTTTCCCTGTCTGTTACCATGCTTGGGTCTTCTAGCAAGGGCTTCCAATAAATTCGTCTGGCGGTCCATTATCTCTGCTAGAGTAGGTGGTGGTGGGGGAAGTTCTTCCTCCTCACTACCTTGTTCTTCCTCATGGTTGCTATCTTCTTCTTCTTCCATCACTATTTCTTCCTCTTCTGGTGTACGTTGTCGCCTCGGCCTAGGTTGCTCATTCCGTAGCCTATGGTTTTGCGGTTCTCGGGGTGGGTTGCGTGCTTCCTCAGTAGCTTGCCTTTCACGGCATTGCTGAATCCGGTTAGATCGCCTTTCCATCTGTTAAGGTGGAGCGATTCTTATAAGAGGTTGCCCGGTTGGGGTCACACAAGGATTGAAAGAAGAGAAACACAGTAAACAAAACACACATTGTAAACAAATAGACACACAAACAGTCACACTACACATGATATATGACAGTACCACACCTGCTAGTGACTAACACATGACAGCTATTCGCTCAACGCGGTGCTACGACACTCAGTATGAGCGCATCGTTCCTAGCGATACATCTACCCGTGCAATAGCTTTTCCTTTCTACTGGGCGAGTTGTTTCTCTCGCAGCTTGTGAAGATCATCCGCATATCCATCATCTGCATCCGTCTTTTCAATTCCCATGATCTTGATTATGTCGAAGTTGTCAGCAGCAAACTCTTCAGTTTCCATTCCTTCATCTCCTCTCGCGGGCTCAAGTCCAGGAATTTCTGGGGCATACTCGGGGATAGCTGGTGCCTTGCCCTTGATGTCATCCACGTACTTCTGCAGTGTTGGTGTGAGTCTTGGTACTCCTGGTAATGCTTCGTTCCGGTCGTTGGGGATGGCGAAGGTCCTCCTTCTTCTGTTCCTTCGACGAACAAACTCCTTGTACTGGTGTCGCTGTTCGGCTTCTTCCATCTCCCTATGGTTCATTTCTGCTGACTGATATGCTGAAACGGCTGATTTCGACTGATTTGTTGTGAGAGAAAAATATTGTCCTATCTGGCTGATAAGCCGACTGATAAGACAAGTGAACATGCATGCACCATCGTCATCGGCGGAAGCGAGGCAGCATGATGTGCGACACTCTGTATCCCATGCTCCTCCTCTGCACCCTCGTCCTCTTGCTCTCCATGTCATATGAGCACTGCCAGCATGAATGGTAGCTAGTCGAAGAGGAACTGAAGAAGACCGACGGTCAGATTGGTACGACTTTACGTATAACTGGCTCGTGAAACAGAGACGCTTCATTCTTGAGGGTTGCTTCATCAGCTGCTACACAAGGACTTAGACTAACTGCACTTATCATCCTCTATGTTCATCATATAAAAGGAATATTCTGTTCTGGTCATCAAGATTCTTTCCTCTATATCACTTTCTCTCACACTCATCCATCCTCTATATCTTATATTCTATACTAACTCTCAACAGTGGTCCCACTTGTTATCCTCTATAAGTTTTTATCTAAATATATCCATGTGACATCTTGTTTTGAAGAATTTATTGAAACAGACTTAATGGTGCAATCAGAATTTAATTTGTTTTTTTTGTTTTTTGGTTTGTGAGTTATAATATTTCTTAAGTAGTTGAAAAAGTGGGGCCCGCTATCACCTCTCTCCCCTCTCTCCCATAGCCCTTTCTCCTCCGGTGCTTGCGCAATTTAGCGTATGCGCGCTATGTCGCCAGATTTGGCGGATGGAACGGCATCCAGTATCACGGCGTATGATTTACAGTAGGTCGGCGGTGCGAACAGTCTTATGATGGTGGAACCATGAATGACGTGGTTTAAGGAGATGCTAGAGAAATAAGCTAGTAGAATTTTGTTTTATAAAAGTTGATTTCAAAAACGACCGTTCACTTTATAGAGACACTCTAAAAAATAATCATATCTATAAATAATTTTTAGAGACCATTCTCTTATTTTTAAAATCTTTCCATTGCATATTTATATGTTTTAAAGCCTCCCGTCACCGGTGACAGAATAGTTGGTAACATCCGAATCTCATTTAAAGTGGGAAACAGGTGTCAGAGGTCCACCGGACATCCAAAAACTGTTACTACAGAATATAAATCTAAGGTACCAGATGTACAAATAAAGAAAAAAATAAATATAATTTTCAAAAAAAACATGGAAGATAAATTTGATAATAAATCAAAATAAAACATAAAGGCAAATTGAAATAAATCCAAGGGACAATTAAACTTTCATGAACCATGTTGTAATGTTATATTGGTATTTGTTAATGTTATATCGACATGTAGAATCTTAGAAACATATTTGTGTTCATCAAATTTTATATTTGGTATGTTTTTAGCATCAATAACTGATGTTTTTCATATTTTTTTAATATATCTGTCATAGCATCGCTATAGCACCTCTATAGCTGCTAAAAAATTACCGCTATTTTTAATAACCCACTATTTAAAACTTTGATTACATTACTGTTGTGGCTTTATCTTCTCAAATCATTCTAGCAACAACACTGTTTATTCCTGTAGTCAAGAGTAAATTTTAACGTCGGTCCCTAAACTTGATGTCATCCCGATATCTGAACTTGTAAAGTGATATCTGAGTATCCCTAAACTTGGTCGACGGTTGTATTCTGGTCCCTAAACTTATAAGGTGATCACCACAGGACTCTATACTTAGTCGGCAATGTTATCTTAGTCCCTAAACTTAAGCCTCGTCTGAATCAAAATAGATCGATCTAAAAACGTAATATAAAAATATAATAAAAAAATTATAACTTTTTCATATAAACTCGACTAAAGACAAACTTTATATTAAAATTATAGTACCCGATGTGATATACAACTTTGTAGTTGAAAAGTTTTTGAATTAAAACTGTTTAGTGGCCTAAAATATTATTTTAAGTTTACAGATTTGAAATTTAAAATTTAAAAATATCAGATAATCTCGGATATTGAAATACTCTATAAAGAAGTTATAACTAATATGATCTACAACTTTGTTGTAGAAATATTTTTTATTTAAAATTATTTAGAGCTCCAAAATATTATTATCAATTTATAGATTTTGAAATTTAAAATTTAAAATTATCAAATAATCTTGGATATTGAAATAGTCTATATAGAAATCATAGTTCTCAATACGATGTATAACTTTGTAGCTAAAAATTTTGATATTTAAAGTAATTTTGTTTGCCAAAAAAATTATTTGATATTTTTAAATTTTCTCAAAATCTATAAACTTACAATAATATTTGAGACCCTAAAAATTTTAATTCAAAAAAATTTTCAACTACAAAGTTGTACATCACATCGAGAGCTATAATTTTAATATAAAGATTGCCTTCGTTGAATTTTGTATGAAAAAGTTATGAATTATTTTGATATTAAGTTTTTAGAACACCGAGTTTTGACCTAGACGAGACTCAAAACCAAGTTTAGAAGCTGGCATGACACAATCGATAAAGTTTAGGGACTAGTATTGATCACCTTATAAGTTTAGGAACCGAAATAATACCACAGACTAAATTTAAAGATCTCCACATATCACTATATCACTTTACAGATTTAAGGACCGGAATGACACTACTGACCAAGTTTCACTACTGGACTTCAGTTCTTGAAGGCCAAAAACCCTCGGCAAAGATCCCTCGTGAAATTTTGAGTCGGCGAAGAGGGTCTCGGCAAAGGCTTTGCTGAGTGCCGAGTGCTCGATGAAGAGGGTCTTATCGGGCCCTCGGCAGTGCCCCATGAAGGGCCCTCGACAAAGATAAAAATAAAAAACTCGAAAATAAAGGATAAATTTTTTTAATTGGAGACCCACTAGGCCCTAGTCATTGTCTTTTTCTAGAATTTGAGCACACATTTTAGTACACTTTGCAGCGGTTGGAATTCGAACTCATGACCTCTCTCCTACATGGTTTCTGCCTTAACCACTACACTACACCATCATATGTGTCTATAAACAGTTTTATTGAGCACACATTTTGACCTCTCTCCTACATGGTTTCTGCCTTAACCACTACACTACACCATCGTATGTGTCTATAAACAGTTTTATTGAGCACACATTTTAGTACACTTTGCAGTGGTTGGAATTCAAACTCGTGATCTCTCTCCTGTATGGTTTCTGCCTTAACCACTACACTACATCATCATATGTGTCTATAAACGATTTTAATTCCCCACATATTATATCAAACTGAGTGTAAATTGTATTTTTTTAAGGCCTAAACAAATTCAAATAAAAAAGTTGTCAACTACAAAATTTCATAACTTTTCGAGATCTATAAAATTTATTTTGGATGTTTTTCCATCTGAGGTCATTTAAAAAATTCGTATTTTGAATTTTTAAAATTCAAACATAGGTTTAGCATGGCAAGATGAACTCAAATGAAAAAGTTGTTAACTACAGAGTTTTATAACTTTTTGAGATCTACAAACTTTATTTTGGGTATTTTTCTATCTGAGGTCATTTAAAAAATTCGTATTTTGAATTTTTAAAATTCAAACATAGGTTTAGCATGGCAAGATGAACTCAAATGAAAAAGTTATCAACTACAAAGTTTCATAACTTTTCGAGATCTAAAAAATTTATTTTGAGTGTTTTCCCATCCGAGGTCATTTAAAAAATTCGTAATGAAAAAGTTTTCAACTACAATATTTCATAACTTCTCAAGATCTATAAACTTTATTTTGGATGTTTGGTCATTTATTCATTCGACATGATGGTTCTAACATTGTTCACAAATCTTATATATCTCTCTGGTAGTTTCAGAAAACTTGCTAGAGACATATAGATTTTGTGAATAACATTAATATTTGATTTATCAAATAAAAAAATGACCAATATAAACTATTTAGATCTTAAAAAATTATACAACTCTGTAGTATAAAACTTTTCCATTTGAGTTAATTTAGTGCTTCAAAATGTATTTTAAAAAATTTCTTTGCCGAGGACCAAATCTGGCACTCGGCAAAGACATTCTTTGCCGAGTGTGTCTTTGCCAAGTGTCCGGGATTTGGCACTCGGCAAAGCCGAACCCCTCGACAAAGAATAAAATTCCGGTAACGTTTATTAAGGACTGAGGTTTGGATTTTACTTTTGTAGTCAAACACCAGCAATGCACCACCGCCTCACTAGCGGCAACAAGGCGCAAGCGCCGGGCAAGGGAGCTGCACTGTGCTAGGCCTAGGCGAGCACAGGAAGCCACGCAACCGCATCGAGCGAGCAGGCATGCACTAGGAGGCTTTAAAACTGTGTTAGGATTGTTCTGCGGCTGAGCTCAAGCAAACAGGGTAACCTCCGTTTGAGTCTGTGATTTGTTTGTGAAAGCATTCACTATTGGTTTCCATCCTCACGTGGGTACTTCTTTTTCCATTGACTATACAACTGAAACATGGCATTCGATAGGAGCTCTCCCGACCCAAGTCTTTCTAAAACTGATCTACCACCCATGTGTGCCTATGTGTGCTAATTGCTAGACATGCAACCATGCTAGCAGTGACAGGATTGAGAGTTGTCAAGTTAATCCTCCCACCCAGAACATCCTCATGTCTTTTTAAGGACATGTTTGAATATATTAGCATAAAAATCACCTAGCCAATGGCTAATAATTATTATTTTAACTAGTTAACTAATGTTTACTAAGAATTTGTTTAAATCCACCTGCTAATATATGGTTAATAGTGAGTTTTAAAGGTACATATGAACTATTAGCACATCGAATTCCATGTGCACGTATAAACCACACCGGTAGAGAACTAGACTTTAGTCCCGATTCTAAACACTCTTCAGTCCCGGTTTTGCCAAGGCGGGACTAAAGATCCTAGACTCTCCCTTGCGCTCCGTGAGATTCAAAATCAAGATCTCTCGCCTCACGCGTAACTTACTTAACAACTCAGCTACACAACACATGTGACACATGTGACATAGTTGTGGACGCTCTCCTTTTGAATTGACTCATGAGTCGTGAGAAACCTTTTGTCCCGGGTGAGAGACCTTTAGTCTCGGTTAGTAACACCAACTGCTAGTCCGGGTTGGTGTTATCAACTGAGAGTAAAGGGTCCAGATTAAAAACACCAATCGGGACTAATGTAGACTCTTTAGTTTGGGTTTGTAACACCAACCGAGATTAATGCTCAATTAGTCCCAGATCCAATTCTAGTCGAGACTAAATTCAAATTTAGGTGGGCTTCAAAAGTCTATTCTCTACACTAGTCCCTCAGCCACATGGCTGAGGTATTCATGCATACGGTGTTTCATCGGAGTAAATACAAGTCCACAAGATGAAGCTCTTAAAGAATCTAGGAACTACTAGATATTGTGCGAGATATTCATTCAGGCGACGTTTCATGGGAAGTAGCGATGAAGAATGTTACCATTACTTTGTTGAATAAAGAAATGATCAAAATAAAAGTTGTAGATCTTAAGAACTTATATAACTTTGTAGTAAAAACCTTTTCATTTAAATTAATTTACTATTTCAAAATATGTTTTGAAGTTGTTATTTATGGAAATTCATAATTTTAAAAGTCACAAGAAAAATAACTCAATTAATAGCTCTAAGAACATAATAATTTGATAGAGCAAGAATTTAGAAAATTTTAGAAAAAATCTTCAAATTTCGAGTTAGTATGATGAAAAAAAACTAGTTACAAGTTCTAACAAAAGATCAAAAAAGAGAAATCGTGCTCTTTGTTGAGTGCGTGAAATTTGACACTCGACAAAGCAGCTGTTTGCATGCCAAGTGTCAGATTTCGACACTCGACAAAGTAGTTATTTGTCGAGTGTCAAATATCAGGCACTCGACAAACAGTCTCTTTGCCAAGTGTCAAACCTTCGTCGAGTATTTTGCTTTTGACACTAGAAAAACATCCTATTTGTCGAGTGCTCAAAATTTAACACTCGTCAAGCATGTGACACTTAGCAGAGCGCCGATTTCCGATAGTGAGGTCACTAATATTTTTTGTAAATAAAAGACAACCATCTCAAAAAAAAACTCTTATCTAGTAATGTCTTGGATTCCTTTGAGTTCGCGCTACATATTTTTCTGTTGAAAGTTTATTACTATCTTGGAGGGCCGTATTTATAGTTATAGGGAACGAAAGGGAAAATATGGGCTCGTAATCTCATCTCTAACCGTTCCTAAATGCTACTCCCTCCATACCCATGTTAGTTGACGTTTAGGACAGCGATACGGTCTCCAAAATACAACTTTGACCTCTTATTTTTATAAAAATATTTATGGAAAAGTGATATATGTATACTTTTATGAAAGTATTCTTCAAGACAAATCTATTTATATAATTTTTATATTTGTAAACATAGAAACTTAATAGTTATTGATGATTTATATTCCCAATGTTTGACTCTAACATTTTCTAAAACGTCAACTAATACGTCAACTAATATGGTAATATGGGTACGGAGGGAGTAATTTTCGAGCGCGCGGGGGGTTAGCTTCCCAGGATGCACACCGTCGCAGCCGTCCGATCTCTTGATGGAACAACGGAAGCGCTAAAAGACACGGCCCTGCATGCCAGTACACACGCCTAGCCTTCAATCAACACAGCAAAGGGATCCACCAGACAATTCCCCATTTCTTATCTCCGGCCGTTCTCTCTCCTCTTCTTCGTTTCTCTCTCCCAGTTCCGATTCCAATCCCGTGCACAAATCACAGGTGAGCAACCCGAGCTAGACCCTCCAATCCCCGGTGAATCTAGCAGCAGCTGCCAAGGAGGCAAAAGGCCTTCAAATCTGGGTGCACGCCAGCAACAAGTGCTCGTGGAGGTAGCAGGGAAGGTTTCGCCCATGGAGAAGAAACCTAGATGGTTTGAGGAGGGTGGTGTCTTCCACCACCGGCGCGGGCCAAATCCCCTAAACTTTGGGTTTGTAAGGTGCGTATGTGCTGTGCTCTCATCGCATCCCCTCCATTTCCAGTTCTAATCTTAGAGAATCTCAAATCAATGGGGCTCTAATCCGTGGTGCATCTCACTTCTCACAGGAACTAGGTTCCAAATCATGGTAATCTCGCAGTAAATTGTGAAAAATGGCACTGACGACGCTAGCAGATCATCAGCTTTGGGATTCCAATCCCTAGCGGAATTTCTCAGTCTGAGTTAAGGATTCTCCCTATGTTCTCATGGCATTATTTTCAGTTTTGCCTCGATATTCATTAAAAATTTAGCTTGTTCGAATATTGTTCTCATCTGTAGCTTTCAAATTCCTAGACGACTCATCTACCTTTTCTTATGCTCATTTTTTGGTGTATTAGGGTTAGGGTTCAATTGGATTCGTTCCCCTTTCTCTAATATTAATTATTTGTTTAGTTGCTCATATGTCTGATATTGTTTTTACTAATCTCTTAAGTAAATTTAGTTAAAGAAGTAACGTGAGTTGTGAAGGAACAATGTAGCCAGTATCAGATTAACTAACGTGTGTTAATTATTTTCTTATAGCGTGGTCGGGATTTAAATAAGATAGTTTTATTTGGCGTTGAGTTTCCAATCTCTTGGACGGGTCGATAGCTTAGTAAATGTTCTTTTTTCGTATCCTGATTATAGTGATGAAATTTTTCATTGAGTCATGACTTCCTTTTTGAGATACATTAGTGTACTGAACTTCAAATCATTACTACAATTTTAGCTTTGTAGTTTTGTGTGATACTATGAGCATTTTAATAACAAACACAACCATATTATGCAGAACAAATTGAGAAAGAATTTTTCAGTAGCTACCCTTTCTAGTTTCCTAGTACCTTTGATAATTGAGGCATTTTTGCTTTGTCCTCATAGCTTAATTAAGTTTTGAACATAAAAAATTAGAACAAGTAACATTAGCTCACCTTTCTAAACTATTGATATTCATTGTTCTAGTTTTTCCTGAACACAGTTTGGCTCCAAGGATTTTAGTAATTGAATTTCAAAACTAGAATTGATGGCACTAGGGTTCCAGAATTGTCAACACTGTTAATGAAAAGCTAAAAAATCCATAAGTATAAATTGGTAGATTGTTCTACAGTGGCACATACACATTAGAAATTAGATGTGTTTTATCTTTTATTAGTCTAAATACATTGCATGGGTGCTTTGGAATTGGAAAACACAAAATCTGATGACTTGGCTCATTTTTTTCTTCTCCTGTTTGTCCCCCAAAATTTGTACAATGTGTTGTGGTTTACATATAGTTGCAGCACAGGCACCACCATGTATTTTCTTCCTATTTTGGATCAATGCTTATTACTGCCATATTGGTTTATTTGTTTATGCCAAAATATGTTTCAGAATTCTACAAAGTATAATCCAACGAGGAAGGATTGCAATTAGAGGTGGCCATGGCACCCTTAGATGGAGCTTCCCTTTTATGTTGTCTGATGATGAAGAGACCCAAGGAGAGGATTGGCACACAGGTCCTATGTTATGTGGTGAGCACAGGTCTTCTATCATCACAACAATTTAGCTTTCTTTCAACACGCCAATGCCATGCCTCATCATCACAACTAGGTCCTACAAATTTCATTCCATAGCCAAGTTATGCTAAATCAAAAAGCAATTTGATGAGTTTGATTTAGCATATTTGTGTTCCAATTTTAGCATTTTTTAGTGCTCTCATGATCAACTAATGCTGATGTTGCCAATCCATGATTTAGTACGAGAGGGTGCAGTTTTTCAACACTAGTTTGTGTATCTTTAGATAATCACATCTCCTACATCGACCCCGCTACATTATCTCTCATTTATCTCCTCCCTTTCTCTCCCCTGCCATGTGTTTGCCTACACACCCTCCCCCTCTGTCTCTGTCGTGGTGCATGGACAGCGAGGATAGGAGTGTGTCATGTGTTCCTACGGATCTGACTGCTGCCCTGTCGGGTGGTGCATCCATGTCTCCCTCTTCTACAAGGCTGCGATGCCTTTCCACTTCATGCCCCTGAGCTGACACGACTTAGTCACCCCGTACTCCGTCTCTATGTTGTCAGCGTGGAGGTCTAAGGCACCACTGACGAGCTGTTGGGCCAGGTGGACGCACGGCTCGAATGCAGGCCTTGCGCTATAGGATTAGCCTAGCTTGCACGACGGTGTTGTGCGGTTCGGGCTTCTCTCATGATCTTGGATCCAGCTGGCGTGGTGCTCCTCATTCTATCACCACACCAAGTCCTCTAAGCGGGGCCATATAGGTACTCGCTGATCTTGCATTTACAGCTAACATTGCTCGTCTAATTTTTATAACTACGTGCCCCCATTTCTCCTCATGTCTGAGCTATCGGCCTTCATTTTTCCTTATCTCATTATTATTGCTTTGTCAACCTCACTGTTTTGCTTAATTTATAACCATATTATTGCTTAATTCTTAAACTAATTTTCCTAACAGATAAAATAAATCTGGGAAACAGGACGCAACACTTCATTCTTAATACTATTTTGCCAAAACTGTTCTCTACATATAGTTGAAGAGAGGAATAACTGCATCTTGAAACTGAACCTAATATGTAGCTATTCAGATGCAGTGCAACAGTATGTTCTGTTAACATCTTGTGCAGAGTGAGCACCTCATATGTTCTGCTCAAGCGTGTGATGAGTGATGACGACAGTCTCCCCCACTACTATGCCAACACCATTGGGCATCCCATGTATGCTGCTCTCATAAATAGAATATTCTCCTTTACTATATTTTTTTACTAGCATTTGTTTAGTTATGGCTAAGCGGTTTGTTTATTTTTTCCTTCAGTTGTATCTTGGCAGTCTTGCATTATTTTTCAGTTTTTTGTCTGCCAATTGGGAGGTGGTGTTTTGGACAAGTTCAGCAATGATGTCATAACATGGTCATGGGATCTCAACTGCATGTTTTTTTAATCTTAATGCCTATGGAACACAATTAGTTTAACTCAGTTTTTTATCTAGCAATTTTTCAAATCCAATATTCTATCATTACTGTCTTGTGATTATGCATGCTCAATATAACATTTCTAGCATTTTTCAGTTCAAGCTAAGCAATTTATTAATTACAACCTACCAACTTTATTCGACATTATTTTTGTTGTGTGGCTGTAGGATAGTCATAATAACTTTATCTGACCTGGCTTTCCATTTGCAATACCTTTCAAGTCTTTTATTTTATCTGCTAAGCAAATCAGTGTAAGAATTAAGTAATAATATGGTTATAAATTAGGCAAAACATTGTGGTTGATAAGGCAATAATAGTGAGACCATGGGTTAATGTTGTACGCTCGTTTTGTTCTGGTCATACATAACATCACTCACCAAGTGTGTTTCCTAATCCTAATCATGAATTTGTTGTGTCATTGCTTTGTTTTAGAAATTAAAATGGTTTAGTTCTATCATGGCACACAAAGAGGGTTACTGAATAAGGCTTCTTATCTAGAAAATGAACAATGGCATGCACAATTCTGTTGGTTAATTGTTTTCTTTCAAATTTTCGGTCAAACATTGCTTTTTGTTTGGTTCACAACTACAATCTAGTATATTCACTATCCAACATCCTAACGGTTGCCCTCTTGTTTGCAGGGTTGTGGTCATGTAGATGAATCCCCCTACATTGACTTGCCTCAATACTTCAACCACTACAAAGTTTTTTTTTCAACAGTTACTAGCAATTTAGTTTTGCTACTAAAGCAGTTTTAGTTAGCTCATTAACCAAAATGAAAATTAAATACCTGGCCAATAGACGATTGGAAGGGAACCTGCAAGAATCGAAACGGGAAGAATCTTAGAGTGGAGATGTGAAGAGAAAGAAACATAGAAAATGTACTAATCTGACTTCAAATATTTGCTACGGTTGACCCATTTGTCCCAACACTTGCTTAATGTTGGATGTATGTGATTTTCTTGATATTTTAGGTTCTCTAGTTTTCTGGATGATGCGTGGGAATACCTGTTATTACGATGCGAAAGTTATAAAATACTTCCGATAGAAGAGATGGGCTGATGAATCTGTTTTTTTGGGTGGGCCTGGATTCGGTGTCGTGTTACGCTCGTCCGTACGGCAAGCGCACAGAACTCTCCTGGGCTCATTTATTTCCTTATCTGGTAAGCAGGTTGATTGGTTTCTCAAAATAGATTGTGCAGTCAGATGATGGGTTTTCTGCATACGCAGGCCATAGTAAAATCCATTAATAATTCTTAACAACTGAAAGACGTTTATCCATGCATGCATACCGTTTCGCATGGCAACATATACATGTCTTTAATTACTATATTAAAACAATTTAATAATATAAATATGGCCTCCAAGATCACGGAGCTTCAGCGAGCAGAAGTAGTTAGCATATATTCCCAACTGGAACTGGTGGGAAACAGGGCCAAGCAGCTAGCTAAACAGCCAAAGTGCTATGGCAATCATCACCAAAACCGCCTGTCTCCTCGATCGTGCTCGCGCTGTTCATCTCCTCGGCGATCTTGCCCACCTCCGTATGCCATGGAGCCCGCAGTGTTGGTTAGCTATTCTATAAATTGCTCAGTTATGTACTACGCAATATATGTTGTTTTCGTCGTTCGTCCTGTGGCAACTAGCAATGCTTCCAATTTTCCATGGCTATTAAGGTATCGGCGGCGGCGCTTTGGATCCCAACAATCCTGCGTGCAACGGGGCGTGCCCAGTTCATGGGCGGCCCTACCTTCCCCTTCCCGGTCACGGTGGTGGGCCGTCTGCTGGTGCCTCTTACCGTACCAGTGGTACCACAGCACCTCCTCCATCGAACGGAGACAGCCCATGTCATTGATGTCTGTCTCGGATGGGATCACGTGTCCTCCATCCTCCATCTTATGGTATACTACTCGGTCCCAAAAATAATGACGTTTTAGTAATGAATCTGAATAAGTAATTGTCTAACGTCATTTTTTTTAAGACCGAGGGAGTACAATACAGCGATGGAAAGTTGACTGACCCAAACGATAGCGTGCTCCAAGATGCAAAGATGCACCTCGACGACTGCTTTTTAGCTATCTCATGTACTTGTGCTTATATATATATAAATAGTATATATATGATGAATAAAACTGTTAAACTGGGGTTTAGTGGTCGAAATTTCTTCTGCTAGGTGAAATGAATGTATCATTGAACTTTTTTAAAAGATGTCATGAAATGAATGGAATTCGAACGTCAAAACTGGTGAGGAATGGAAGGGCAAGAAAATAAAACAAATGCTTCATATAGATCTTTTACAAAAAGAAAAAGGGTCATAGTGAATTCAACGAAGACTGTCGATCTCCGCCGTGGGTAGCCGTGGCACCTGCCCGCAGATTCGTTTGGTCAATCTCAATGGTGAGTTTTATTTTGGTATTTCCAAGACTGTCATGTCATATGAGAAAAAATAAAACTTGAATGAAACTCCCCATTGAGAGTGAGAGTTTTATTCTAAAGTTTCATAGGCATTAAATTTCATGATTCATATAGAGTTGGTATTTGTGCCAAGAGAGTTTCATTTCATCTCTCTCTTCTTAGATACATTGCCATGTCATCAAAATCGCTTATGTGACACCATATTTAATACAAATGAAACTACCATTGAGATTGGCCTAACACATGTGAGGTATCTGTATTTATTTTTTCTTTCCAACTACTCATCCTAAATTTATGCAACAGTCTTAGACATTGGAGACAGATATTCATGGCCTCATGTGGATCGTCCCACTGAATTTTTGCCTGCCATGTGATGAGTCCATCAGCATTTTGTACGACAACCATTAGCTCCCAATCCTAGCGGGCATGTACAAATTCGGAACCTCCATCTCAAGAGTGCCCAAAACTCACAACCAAATACTGATTTTAGACAAGAAACATTCTTTCAATAGTAGTCTAACTCATAGATAATGGTCAAAACCAGCTACATATCACTTTATTTTTTTGCATATATCCAGTCAAAAAACTATAACTTTTTGCCTCTTTTTTGGTACTCTAGGAGTTGCTACTAGAATTGGGGGAAAATTTGGGTAGGCACATCTACAAAGGTGCCGTGAGGACCTATCGCGGACTCACAACACATGTGCTTTGTTAACATCTAACACATCAACACAACAACACCAACAAGCAAGTTAAGGTAGACTAGAGTTGAAACTTAACAAGAGCCCATACTCATAGTTCAGACACATCAATTGTTGCTTTCCATGCACTCATATCTAAAAATAGATCTCTAGGTATATCTCAACCTTTCAAATCTCTCTTTATTGCCACCCTCATGTCAATTTCCATCTTCATCTACCTCTTGTCTTATTAATATCTTGACTTAGAACACCGCAATGCACTTGTGGCTCTGAAGGTCTCCTTTGGACATACCCAAACCACCTCAACCGATGTTGGACAAGTTTTTCTTTAATTGTTGCTATCCATAGACGGTCGTGTACATCATCATTCTAAAGTCAGTCCAACCTTGTGTGACCAAAAATTCAACGCAAAATACATGTTTCTGCAACACTCATTTTTTATATATGTCTTCTTTTTGTAGACCAATATTCTGCTCTATACAACATAGCCGGTCTAATCATCATTCTATAAAACATGTCTTTAAGCTTTTGTGGTACCCTCTTATCACAGAGAATGCCAGATGTTTGGCGCCACTTCAACCACCCTGCTTTGGTTCTATGGCTAACGTCTGCATCAATATCTCTATCTTTCCGTACATCGATCCTAGATATCGGAAGACATCTTTCTTAGGCACACCAGTTGGCCTTCCAAGCTCACCTCTCCCTCCTCCTGTGCAGCGTTGCCAAAGTTGCATTTTATTATCCATTCTGAGTTCTACTTACTATAAACCCTTTGGACTCAAGGGTCTGCTACCACAACTCCAATTTTCTATTTACTCTTGTCTGACTTTCATCAACTAACACTACATCATCTACAAAAGAACATATAGAGTGGATGTCCCCTTTTATGTCCCTTAACCTCATCCATTACCAAGGCAAAGAGATACGGACTAAGGCTGACCCTTGATGAAGTCATATTTTAATTGGGTTGGACGCACATTGGTCACATCATTGTTGTACATGTCCTTGATGAGGGTAACATACGTTTGTCGAAAGCCCACCACATAATATTCTTTGGTATCTTGTCGTAAGCCTTCTCCAAGTCAATGAAAACCATGTGTAAACAGCTAACACATGAGAGTATTATATAAATTTAAGAGGAGTAATTGGAAAGAAAAAATATCATATGAGTTCACTAGTAGGGAACCGAGCTTTAGTCCCGGTCTCAAACCCCCCCTTTAGTCCCGGTTTTGGCAACTGGGGTTGCCAATCTGGGACTAAAGGTCCCAGCCTTTAGTCCTGGGTCTAAAACCGGGACTAAAGGCTACCCTGAAAACAAAAAAAAAATATTTGCACTTACCTCACGCATAACTCACTTACCAACTCAGTTACACAACTCATGTGACATAGTTCTGGACGCTCTTCTTTTGAATTCACTCGTGAGAGACCTTTAGTCCCGGGTGAGAGACCTTTAGTCCGGGTTGGTAACACCAACTGGGACTAAAGAGTCAAGGCTCTTTAGTCCAGATTGGGGGCACCAACCGAGACTAAAAAAAATGGCTTTTAGTCCCGGTTGGTAACCCAGTCCGGGATTAAAAGTCCTTTTAACCCCGAACATAAAAAAATACCGAGACTAAAGCTCAACCTTGACGTGGATCAAAAGTCTTTTCTCTACTAGTGGTTTGAGACCATAGTCACCTGGACCGACCTATGGTGCACATGAAGTGCTTCTCTTGTGAATCTTGAGTGCATTCTAGATATTGTACTATTCAGTCTAATCTAGAAAACTTTCAATGGAACTCGTTTTGCCCAGCCTTTGAGTAATGAAAGTTTTACCCTTTCAAAAAAACAGTCATAAGGTCCTGTCAGGTCTTGTTTTTTTTTTCAAATTCTACAGTAAAGACACTGCACCCACGAACATATATGTATGCACTCAGTGAGTCAGTAGATTACATAATACGAGCGAAGTCCAGAATTAAAACACGAATAAACTGATTCGACTATAATAGATTTAACCTACTAAGCTAATCAATTCGTCTTATTTACTCATCTCTTCTAATCTAAGAGAAAAAGAAAAGAAAACTCAAGCGCCCGCTACCCTTGATGACTACCAACTTTCCTGCTTCTCACGACTCAACGTCTCCATCGTCGTCCATCAAAACGTCCACTGAAGCTAAATGACCATTTCGAGAAAAAAAGATGGTAAACGGTTAGGGATTTTACTATGGCCTGCGTATGCAGAAAACCCATCATCTGACTGCACAATCTATTTTGGGAAACCAATCAACCTGCTTACCAGATAAGGAAATAAATGAGCGCACGAGAGTTCTGTGCGCTTGCCGTACGGACGAGCGTAACACGACACCGAATCCAGGCCCACCCAAAAAAACAGATTCATCAGCCCATCTCTTCTATCGGAAGTATTTTATAACTTTCGCATCGTAATAACAGGTATTCCCACGCATCATCCAGAAAACTAGAGAACCTAAAATATCAAGAAAATCACATACATCCAACATTAAGCAAGTGTTGGGACAAATGGGTCAACCGTAGCAAATATTTGAAGTCAGATTAGTACATTTTCTATGTTTCTTTCTCTTCACATCTCCACTCTAAGATTCTTCCCGTTTCGATTCTTGCAGGTTCCCTTCCAATCGTCTATTGGCCAGGTATTTAATTTTCATTTTGGTTAATGAGCTAACTAAAACTGCTTTAGTAGCAAAACTAAATTGCTAGTAACTGTTGAAAAAAAAACTTTGTAGTGGTTGAAGTATTGAGGCAAGTCAATGTAGGGGGATTCATCTACATGACCACAACCCTGCAAACAAGAGGGCAACCGTTAGGATGTTGGATAGTGAATATACTAGATTGTAGTTGTGAACCAAACAAAAAGCAATGTTTGACCGAAAATTTGAAAGAAAACAATTAACCAACAGAATTGTGCATGCCATTGTTCATTTTCTAGATAAGAAGCCTTATTCAGTAACCCTCTTTGTGTGCCATGATAGAACTAAACCATTTTAATTTCTAAAACAAAGCAATGACACAACAAATTCATGATTAGGATTAGGAAACACACTTGGTGAGTGATGTTATGTATGACCAGAACAAAACGAGCGTACAACATTAACCCATGGTCTCACTATTATTGCCTTATCAACCACACTGTTTTGCCTAATTTATAACCATATTATTGCTTAATTCTTACACTGATTTGCTTAGCAGAAAAAATAAAAGACTTGAAAGGTATTGCAAATGGAAAGCCAGGTCAGATAAAGTTATTATGACTATCCTACAGCCACACAACAAAAATAATGTCGAATAAAGTTGGTAGGTTGTAATTAATAAATTGCTTAGCTTGAACTGAAAAATGCTAGAAATGTTATATTGAGCATGCATAATCACAAGACAGTAATGATGGAATATTGGATTTGAAAAATTGCTAGATAAAAAACTGAGTTAAACTAATTGTGTTCCATAGGCATTAAGATTAAAAAAACATGCAGTTGAGATCCCATGACCATGTTATGACATCATTGCTGAACTTGTCCAAAACACCACCTCCCAATTGGCAGACAAAAAACTGAAAAATAATGCAAGACTGCCAAGATACAACTGAAGGGAAAAATAAACAAACCGCTTAGCCATAACTAAATAAATGCTAGTAAAAAAATATAGTAAAGGAGAATATTCTATTTATGAGAGCAGCATACATGGGATGCCCAATGGTGTTGGCATAGTAGTGGGGGAGACTGTCGTCATCACTCATCACACGCTTGAGCAGAACATATGAGGTGCTCACTCTGCACAAGATGTTAACAGAACATACTGTTGCACTGCATCTGAATAGCTACATATTAGGTTCAGTTTCAAGATGCAGTAATTCCTCTCTTCAACTATATGTAGAGAACAGTTTTGGCAAAATAGTATTAAGAATGAGGTGTTGCGTCCTGTTTCCCAGATTTATTTTATCTGTTAGGAAAATTAGTTTAAGAATTAAGCAATAATATGGTTATAAATTAAGCAAAACAGTGAGGTTGACAAAGCAATAATAATGAGATAAGGAAAAATGAAGGCCGATAGCTCAGACATGAGAAGAAATGGGGGCACGTAGTTATAAAAATTAGACGAGCAATGTTAGCTGTAAATGCAAGATCAGCGAGTACCTATATGGCCCCGCTTAGAGGACTTGGTGTGGTGATAGAATGAGGAGCACCACGCCAGCTGGATCCAAGATCATGAGGGAAGCCCGAACCGCACAACACCGTCGTGCAAGCTAGGCTAATCCTATAGCGCAAGGCTTGCATTCGAGCCGTGCGTCCACCTGGCCCAACAGCTCGTCAGTGGTGCCTTAGACCTCCACGCTAACAACATAGAGACGGAGTACGGGGTGACTAAGTCGTGTCGGCTCAGGGGCATGAAGTGGAAAGGCATCGCAGCCTTGTAGAAGAGGGAGACATGGATGCACCACCCGACAGGGCAGCAGTCAGATCCGTAGGAACACATGACACACTCCTATCCTCGCTGTCCATGCACCACGACAGAGACAGAGGGGGAGGGTGTGTAGGCAAACACATGGCAGGGGAGAGAAAGGGAGGAGATAAATGAGAGATAATGTAGCGGGGTCGATGTAGGAGATGTGATTATCTAAAGATACACAAACTAGTGTTGAAAAACTGCACCCTCTCGTACTAAATCATGGATTGGCAACATCAGCATTAGTTGATCATGAGAGCACTAAAAAATGCTAAAATTGGAACACAAATATGCTAAATCAAACTCATCAAATTGCTTTTTGATTTAGCATAACTTGGCTATGGAATGAAATTTGTAGGACCTAGTTGTGATGATGAGGCATGGCATTGGCGTGTTGAAAGAAAGCTAAATTGTTGTGATGATAGAAGACCTGTGCTCACCACATAACATAGGACCTGTGTGCCAATCCTCTCCTTGGGTCTCTTCATCATCAGACAACATAAAAGGGAAGCTCCATCTAAGGGTGCCATGGCCACCTCTAATTGCAATCCTTCCTCGTTGGATTATACTTTGTAGAATTCTGAAACATATTTTGGCATAAACAAATAAACCAATATGGCAGTAATAAGCATTGATCCAAAATAGGAAGAAAATACATGGTGGTGCCTGTGCTGCAACTATATGTAAACCACAACACATTGTACAAATTTTGGGGGACAAACAGGAGAAGAAAAAAATGAGCCAAGTCATCAGATTTTGTGTTTTCCAATTCCAAAGCACCCATGCAATGTATTTAGACTAATAAAAGATAAAACACATCTAATTTCTAATGTGTATGTGCCACTGTAGAACAATCTACCAATTTATACTTATGGATTTTTTTAGCTTTTCATTAACAGTGTTGACAATTCTGGAACCCTAGTGCCATCAATTCTAGTTTTGAAATTCAATTACTAAAATCCTTGGAGCCAAACTGTGTTCAGGAAAAACTAGAACAATGAATATCAATAGTTTAGAAAGGTGAGCTAATGTTACTTGTTCTAATTTTTTATGTTCAAAACTTAATTAAGCTACGAGGACAAAGCAAAAATGCCTCAATTATCAAAGGTACTAGGAAACTAGAAAGGGTAGCTACTGAAAAATTCTTTCTCAATTTGTTCTGCATAATATGGTTGTGTTTGTTATTAAAATGCTCATAGTATCACACAAAACTGCAAAGCTAAAATTGTAGTAATGATTTGAAGTTCAGTACACTAATGTATCTCAAAAAGGAAGTCATGACTCAATGAAAAATTTCATCACTATAATCAGGATACGAAAAAAGAACATTTACTAAGCTATCGACTCGTCCAAGAGATTGGAAACTCAACGCCAAATAAAACTATCTTATTTAAATCCCGACCACGCTATAAGAAAATAATTAACACACGTTAGTTAATCTGATACTGGCTACATTGTTCCTTCACAACTCACGTTACTTCTTTAACTAAATTTACTTAAGAGATTAGTAAAAACAATATCAGACATATGAGCAACTAAACAAATAATTAATATTAGAGAAAGGGGAACGAATCCAATTGAACCCTAACCCTAATACACCAAAAAATGAGCATAAGAAAAGGTAGATGAGTCGTCTAGGAATTTGAAAGCTACAGATGAGAACAATATTCGAACAAGCTAAATTTTTAATGAATATCGAGGCAAAACTGAAAATAATGCCATGAGAACATAGGGAGAATCCTTAACTCAGACTGAGAAATTCCGCTAGGGATTGGAATCCCAAAGCTGATGATCTGCTAGCGTCGTCAGTGCCATTTTTCACAATTTACTGCGAGATTACCATGATTTGGAACCTAGTTCCTGTGAGAAGTGAGATGCACCACGGATTAGAGCCCCATTGATTTGAGATTCTCTAAGATTAGAACTGGAAATGGAGGGGATGCGATGAGAGCACAGCACATACGCACCTTACAAACCCAAAGTTTAGGGGATTTGGCCCGCGCCGGTGGTGGAAGACACCACCCTCCTCAAACCATCTAGGTTTCTTCTCCATGGGCGAAACCTTCCCTGCTACCTCCACGAGCACTTGTTGCTGGCGTGCACCCAGATTTGAAGGCCTTTTGCCTCCTTGGCAGCTGCTGCTAGATTCACCGGGGATTGGAGGGTCTAGCTCGGGTTGCTCACCTGTGATTTGTGCACGGGATTGGAATCGGAACTGGGAGAGAGAAACGAAGAAGAGGAGAGAGAACGGCCGGAGATAAGAAATGGGGAATTGTCTGGTGGATCCCTTTGCTGTGTTGATTGAAGGCTAGGCGTGTGTACTGGCATGCAGGGCCGTGTCTTTTAGCGCTTCCGTTGTTCCATCAAGAGATCGGACGGCTGCGACGGTGTGCATCCTGGGAAGCTAACCCCCCGCGCGCTCGAAAATTAGCATTGGACGCACATTATGACCGTGGATGAATTAGCTTGAAGAGTCGGTTTGTTTAATGCCACGTGGTACAGGTTGCATGCATCGGTTGGAAGTACCTAAAGCGGGTGTTTGGTTTAGGAAAGTTTAGTTTCTGCCACATTGGAAAGTTTAGTCCATATTGTATCATATGTTTCACACTAATTTAAAGTATTATATAGAGTAATTACAAAATTAATTACACAAATGGAGACTAAGGGCATGTACAGTCCAGAGACGAGAATCTGTCTGTAAGTTTTTGAAATCCACAATACAAACAACTAAATAGACAACTTATATAACTCATAGACAAGTGTTGTTTTTTAATCGTCTATAGATGGTTTAATGCTTACATTTAGACATGATTAATTATAAAGATCCTTTTAGTATACCATAGTGTCGCACTAGGATCTAGCTGATTGTACACGGCAATAGCTAAACACCAATAAGTTCACACCAACAGTTTGTACATGGCAACAACAGAATTAGAAGCACTGACGACACATGCAAGCCAAGTTCACATTAGCAACAGAAGTTAATTAAAAGGAAATAAGATATTATCAACAAGCATGGAGACCGAACACAAGAGCTAGAATTAACTAAGGTGAAAGATAAACAGATATATGAAAATAAAACTGAAACTCTTCAATCCAAGATATTTATCTGAAAATGTTTTCTTAACTCTGAATACGAAGTGTAAACCTACCATTGAACTCTGAGTCTGCCAGTAGTGTTAGTGAGTAAAGTTCAGAAGCTTCGGTCTTGCAAATATTTGAGATAAAATGGCTACTGAACAGAATGGGTTCAGTTCTAAATGAAACTGAATTCAGCACCTCGTGCAATTCTGAATACAAACTAATTCTGTACCAAATTAAAACGTTATCCTATGTCTCCAAATAAATATACTGAGTACTGACCTATGAACAAAAGTTGCTAAGATGGGTCTAAATATTTATCCCAAAGTCAAGAGAGGTGAGGGAAATAGATGAAGTTTGAACAGAACTCATGTTCAGTTAGCCGCCGGCAGCAGTAACAGCTCAGCAGCTAGCCTCTCTGCTTCAGCAGCTTGCCGTCGTGCGCCACCGCTTGACGCTTGCCGGACACACATGTGCTTCCACCGCTCCAGCTATGGATTGGGTATCAATCGGCTCACCAAATCCATCCATGGAGGAATCCGCCCGCGGCGAGACCGTGGGATTCCTCCACTGCCGCCGCACCATAACTAGCAATGGAGGTAGCCGCCGAAGATGGGTGCAGCCACAACCCGACGTCGTCGTCATCCCCGCCTCCGCCTCCGCCTCCGCCCCCACCGTCATTGACTCTGTGCCGATGGGATTCACCAGCGTGCCTAGCCATTGAAGCTAAATGGCGCGAGCCACATATGGATCCTGTTGGGGTGGTACCCACGCCGTAGGCGCCTCCGGCCCGCAGGTCGAAAAATGAAGCTTTGGCGCGAAAGTACACCGTCGGGCGCTCGGGCCCGCCGGACTAAGCCTCCGCGAGAGAGAACAAGAACGGCTGGAGCCTAAGGTTTGAAGCAGCTTTCGTGCGAAAGCACGCCAGCAGGCAAGCAGGCCCGCCAGGCCGTGCTTTCGCTCGAAAGAGGCCAGAAGCGGCCTAGGCCCTCGGCTTGAAGCGGTTTTCGTGCGAAAGCGCACCAACGGGCGAGCGAGCCCGCCAGGCTGAGCTATCGCGCGAAAGAGGCCATAGGCGGCCCAGGCAACTTTGATGCGAAAGAGGCCTGGCGCTTTTGGCGAGGTGTTTTCGCCGTTCACGACTTCGGTTTTCAAGGTTTACGCACGTTGCTGGAGGCTTCAGTCAAAGGGAGCGGGCCTACCGGTCGAGGGAAGGAGCTAGGGGACACCGGGCCCACCGAGGGACGAACTCATGATGGCGCCCCTCGTGCCGGAGGGGGCGGCAGGAGCCGTAGAATAGATGAGAAGGGCATCATTGTAATTGCGACAGAGTGGTTGAAAGGGCATTCTTGTACTTTTAAACTGATTTGGGTTAGACAACGCCATTAGTAAAATCGCTTTAAGCGAAAGCCTTCCCAAGTGGCAAGGCCGTCTCAAATCCCAGCCGGAAGATAAACAAAAGCAAGCACGCTGCCGGAAGACAATAAGAGCAATATCACAGATATAGCCGGTCGTAATTCCCTCCGTCGCACCTGTAAAATCGCTTTGATTAACCAAGCTTTCAAGCGCAGCACACCGCTGGCACAGAATTGCGCGACATACGATCGAGGGGCTCGCAACGAAAGCCCCCACGCACGGACGCTACCGCCCCTCGCATAAGTGTGCGGGGGCGGGCGCGCCTTAACTACCAAACGAGGGGCTGACAACGAAAGCACCCTCGCGCGAATGCTACCGCCCCTCGCATAATTGTGTGGGGGCGGGCTCGCTTTAACTACCGGCCGAGGGGCTCGCAACGAAAGCCCCCTCGCGCGGACGCTACCACTCCTCGCATAAGTGTGTGGGGGCGGGTGCGCTTTAACTACCGAGCGAGTGGCTCGCGACGAAAGCACTCTCGCGCGAATGCTACCGCCACTCGCATAAGTGCGTGGGGGCGGGCGCGCTTTAACTACCGAGCGAGGGGCTGGCAACGAAAGTGTAACATTCAACAATTTTGTGTAATAGAAAATTCCCAACTTTTTAAAATTTTCGTTGAATGCGTGTTGCATGTATTTGTCAGGTCAAACTAAAGTCAAATGTTTGCCCTTTCCGCCCTTAATTCAAAATCTGAATTTCAAAACTTTTTACAATGAACCGCTTGTCATGAAGATTGATCACCAACACGACAAGAGGAGTTTTCAATAAAATATTTTTGAGATAAATTAAAATCTTGGCTGAATTCGACTCGCGTCCGAATTTAGCATACAACCCTCACGTGATTTATTATTTCTAAAATAGACACACTAATCTCTCTCGTCCCCTTCAAATTGGGTTTGCAATAAATTAGTGCATCATGTAGTATAGATGCATGAGTGTTCGCTTCTTGTTTGGTTGTGCTTGGAGGTAGCTTCTTCTCCTTAAATTCATAGAGAAAAAATAGGAAAGCCCCTCCTTTTATCTCCTGCTCAACCGACCCTCTCCGTGTCTCAATCCTTAAATCATCAGCAGTAAACTACGTGGCGCAAACTCCACACGTTCACTTCAGGACTCGTGTTTTGTTTGCCGTTGCATGGCGCAAGTTAACTGCTTGCACCTGGACCAAGGACACCGACGCCGTCTTGCATGCGCCTGTACGACCACCCAGCCCAGCTCCATTCCTCTTCACGTGGTCAGCAGGCCCAGCTCGTCTCCCCGCTGGCCCATCTCTCTTTTTTTTTTCTCCTGGCCCGCGCAGCCACCAGCCGGACACAAGCCCCCTCGCGTAAATCACACGCGCATGAGCACGCAGCTGCCATCGCCTACGCCCTCCCTGCTCTCGCGTAAAGCGAGCCGCTGCATGCTCCTGTGGCTTCCGTTCCCTGCTTGGACCCACGGTCAGCCGCAGCCCAGCGCAAGCAGCAGCAGCCAATCCCGCTCCTTGTCCGCCCTCGCGTGCGCGGTACGCGAGCTGGGAAGCCGTCCTTGCTTCGCTCGCAAACGCAGACGCAGGACGGCGCCGCGGTAGGGCCCCTTGGCCAGCGTCAAAGGAGCCGCAGAAGAGCGCCCGCTGCCCATCGGATGCCCTTCGCCTGACGTCGCCAATCGGGTCCCGCCGAGCCCTCCCTTCCATTTCTCTCCGTCGAAGACCCCGTCTCCTTCTTCCTCACGCGCGACTGCACAAGTCGTGCTTCTTCACTGCTTTCCGTCGCCATCTCCTGCTTTCCGTCCACCCACGTCGAAGCACAGAGACGAGAGCTGCGGACCCCGCCCGCACGTCACCTAGGCCCGCCGAGCCGCGACCCACGCCGCGAATGCCGGGCGTCCTAGACCACCACACACCCCGGACCGACGCTGTGCCCTGGACCCTGAACCGCGCCCCGGCCTCGCCATCTCGAAGTTTCCTGGGGGAGCGCGCGCGGATGTCCGCCACGTACCCCACGGCGCGAACGCCGATGATCACCGCCGTTCCCTGGGCGCGTCCATCCACGAACCCTAGCGCCGATGCTATAAGTATCCCCAGCTGGCCGCCTCCCTTCCTAGCTTCCCTTCCAGCCGCCACCTCTCTTCCCCTTCTTCCCCACGAAGCCTTCTCTGCAGCACGCCGCGGCCCCACGCTCAGCGTGACGCCAGGCCAGTACGCGCGACGAGCTTCCTCGCCACCGGCGCCGTGCCCTTGTGCCCCGTCCTCAGGCCTGCAGTAGCCTCGTCGAGACGCGCGACGACGGCCGCGTCGCCACGCCTCGGTGCACCAAGGCCCTCTCGTTGCAGTCCGCTGCGAGCGCGTCGTCCGCGACGCCGCCACGGAGCTCTGCCTGCACCAAGCTTTCGTCGAGTCAGCCGCAGGACACCGCCACGGACGCCACTAGCGACCGGTGACCAGCACGCACAGACGCTGGCCGCGACGTCGACGCTACCTCGGCCCTTCCTGCACCGAGCCTCCACTACGACCCCGGTCCTGCCTTGCCTCGCCCTGAACCGCGAGCCTGCACGACGCCGTGACGCGGTTCCAGGTGCAGCACCTCGACATCTCCACCACGCCGCCACCGAGCGTTCCGCCGGCGCGCGCTGTCTACACCGGTCCTGCCTGCGCCAGACCCGACCGGCATCACGCGTTCTGCCGACGTCGAGCCCGCGGTGAGCACGTTCGACACAAAGCCTCCACCTTTTGCCTTAGTCGTGTCTAGCCTGCCTGTTCCGGCCTTCAACGCCGGCTCTGTTTTGCCACCCATGCACAGCACGGCGTCACGCCACGCCACTCACGGTCGCCATGCCCTTGGCCTCACCGGTCTTGGAGAGGCCCAAAGCCAAGCGTTTTAGAGCAACCAAATCACAGGCATGCACGCACCTGCACGCTATACGACCGAGCATTGGCATGTCGATCGCCACGAGATCCCCGACACCTCACGCACCGCACGGCCTTGGTCCGACCCCGGCCTTGCCATTGCACGACCGTGGCTCAACACGTCGGACCCAACCTAGCATCAGCCTAGTCGCACGGTGTCACCTACAAGCCCCGCAACAGTCCGACCTTGCTTTCGCGGGACAGACATGCACGGACACGAGCACATGGCGGAGCACTCTGCTGTCATCCTGAGGTGCTTTGCCTCGAACACCTGGTGGGCGCCATGCTCCCCTCTGCCCTCACTGCAGTTCAGGACAAGAAGCCCATAGGCAGAGCCCACTCGCGCCTTAGCCCACGAACGAGCCCAGCTCGGATCCCCCTAATCTATGGGCTGACCAGCAATGCCAAGGCCCAGCAGACTGCCTGAGACCCGGCCGGTTAAGGCCAGCCCATCAGCAGTGCAAGCCCAAGCCCTAAACCCTTTATCTTGTTACCTGTTTTCAGAAATTCCTCCGCTTCTAAAAATTCACCCTTGCTCCAAAAATTATGAAACTAGTTTCATAATTTTTCTAAAATCCTAAACTACCTCCTAGTACAGTTTTTGTGTCTTTTGATTTAGTTTTTGTTGCAGTTTAATTGGTTCTTATTAGTGGTCGTTCTCGGTATTTTTATTGCGTAGCAACGACTTGAGCTCGGATGGACTCGACGACGCGCCCAGAGGTGATTGAACTTGATGGTGGACGACCCCGACTCCCGGAGACACGTACCACTACTTCCTCGACATCGCAAGTGTCATGGCAGCACCTTACTCTAGAGAATCCTATTAGACATTGCAAAGTAGAAATGCTAGCACTTTACTTTTACTCATTTGCTACTATATGTGATGCATGCTATTGCCTGAGCCTTGATTGCCTTGCTTGAAACCTCTTCACCCTGACTACCCAGCTTCGCGCTCGCACATATATATATTGCCTACCTGCTTGCTTGCATTTACTTCCATCATTATTACGTATATGCCTTGTTATGTGACGTGATGGTTGGTTGGTGATGTGGTTGGTGGATCAGGGTTGGCTGTGGGGCTTTCCCGTGAAATAGATGGTAGGCTGGCGCGACGGGAGCGTTGAATCCTGTGTGGGTGGTGGTGTTGAGGAGCTCTGGAGATATTTCTTGTCTTGATCCTTTTCCTTGGAGATATCGGCCGGAGTGAGAGGATTTATTTTGGGGGGTGCACAGGGTGCAGGAGTGCCCCCGGATATGGTATGTGATGTTGTGATGGATATGATGAGGCAGATGTGGTGTGGATGGCTACCCATGCGAGGTAGGCCATATGATTGGTGGAAGGTGCTTGCTCTGGCCACTTAGGAACTGTCATGGGCTGATGCCTGGAACACGGGACTATGTCAAACGTGCATGCCACAGGCCCTGTATGAGGTGGGGCCCGTTCTGTTGGGTTAGTGCGGACTAAGCCAGTTCTGCAGGAGAAAGGTGCACAAGGGTTTGGCCCTGGGAGCACAGTGAGAAGGATGCCGATGGGATGTTCCGGCTACCCTAATCACGATCCCAAGCGTATGCGTCGTGCCGTATGCTATTCCACTTGGGGGCAGTCTGGTAAGGAATGTGCTAGTTCTTGAGCGGTGTTTGCCTAGACCGCGGCCACGGTCGATGATGGTGATCCTGTTGGGTACAGGTGTACACACTCTGTATAGTTAAAACTATACGTATAGCCGTGATCTCGGTCATGATCATTCCTGTGGACTGTTTCATCCTACTAGTCTTCTCTTGTGCTTCTTCTCTCCCCCGGAGATAGGTCCTGCTTGAGGCCGTTGAGACGAGGGGCGTGCGGAGGCCGCCTCGTCGCCTAGACTGAGAGACTGAGGGCGTTGTGAGGGATGATGAGTGGTGAGATGTGTGGACATATGGTGATATTTGTCGCTGAGATGTGAGAATGAGATGTGGTTTGGGTTTGAGAAGATATATTATTATTACTATATTTATTGCTATTTTGCATGCGCTAGGATGCAACCCACAGCCAAAATGTTAGGATCGCCAGATCCCTTTTATTTTCTATTTTCCACTAAAGCTCATTGGTGCTGACCATGGCCTGCACACATCTGGCGGTGTGCAGTTTTCTTGACTTGCAGTGTTGTTGAGATTAGTAGTTGGTTTGCGGTCTACTCTCAAGGATGCCTGTGGATTGGAAGAATCGCCAAGCTTCGTTGCGACGAGTAGAGCCTCAGTGTTTTGTTTGACTCCAGCTTAGATTATGTAATTAGATCTTTGTATTAGGCTTAGTTTTTATAATCTGATTTGTTGCATGACTTGTAATCAGCTGGAAATGGATGCCCGTGATAGCCGAGTTATCTTGGGACTATCACAGAGGGGCAAGAGAGTCGGAATTTCTATTTTGGAAATCCCAGTTCGCTTCAGAAAGCACCCTCACGCGAATGCTACCGCCTCTCGCATAAGTGTGTGGGGGCGGGCACGCTTTAACCACCGAGCGAGGGGCTTGCGATGAAAGCACCCTCGCGCGAATGCTACCACCCCTCGCATAAGTTTGTGGGGGCGGGCGCGCTTTAACTACCGAGCGAGGGGCTCGCAACGAAAGCACCCTCGCGCGAATACTACCGCCCCTCGCATAAGTGTGTGGGGGTGGGCTCGCTTTAACTACCGAGCGAGGGGCTGGCAACGAAAGCACCCTCGCGCGAATGCTACCGCCCCTCGCATAAGTGTGTGGGGGCGGGAGCGCTTTAACTACCAAGCGAGGGGCTGGCAACGAAAGCACCCTCGCGCGAATGCTACCGCCCCTCACATAAGTGTGTGGGGGCGGGTGCGCTTCAACTACCAAGCGAGGGGCTCGTGATGAAAGCACCCTCACGCGAATGCTACCGCCCCTCGCATAAGTGTGTTGGGGCGGGCACGCTTTAACTACCGAGCGAGGGGCTTGCGACGAAAGCACCCTCGCGCAAATGCTACCGCCCCTCGCATAAGTGTGTAGGGCGGACGCGCTTTAACTACCGAGCGAGGGGCTCGCGACGAAAGCACCCTCGCGCGAATGCTACCGCCACTCGCATAAGTGCGTGGGGGCGGGCACGCTTTAACTACCGAGCGAGGGGCTCGCAACGAAAGCACCCTCGCGCGAATGCTACCGCCCTTCGCATAAGTGTGTGGAAGCGGGCGCGCTTTGACTACCGAGCGAGGGGCTCGCGATGAAGGGCAGGCATCTCGTTATGAGCGAACGACACCCACTGCACAGATGGACATAAAAGATAGAAAGCGCGTTTTTAGAAAGCAATCGTCGTTACTGTATGAATTCAAAGAAAAAACAAACACAATCTCAACAATACAAATCTCTTCTTATTTTAAGCAAGACTGTACAGTGCAACCAAGCACATGACGGACACTCAAATTACTTCCGCGCCCCAAGAAAAACGTTGTATCGGCGCTCGTCAGGCGAAAAGGTGCAATCCTCAGGCTCTAATTTAACGGACGGGCCATCATTAAAAGATGACGGTGCGCGCGAAGCCTCGCGTCTCCTTCACCGGGCCTCCAGTTCATGGCGGTCAAAATTGTCATAAAAAGCACGTAAGTGCTCCTCCGTGCACTTAATCTTCTTGGCGCGTTTTCTCAAATAAGCCGAAAGAGACACCGACGGAAACCTAGAGCGAAAGCTCCTCCACAAGTCACCTCCAATACAAAGGTCGCCGGACCTAATCAGTAAAGGGCTAATGTCGAGAACGTCCGGCGTTCCCGCATCCGCTTCCTGTTCAATACAACAATCCAACTTAAGTTCAAAAGTTTCAAACAACCGTAGTTTTTTTCGAATACAACTGATCCCCTGAAAAAATTTGGCCTATTCACTCGTCTACCGCTTCTCGTGCGCCGTCTCCGTCGTGAGTAGCAGCCGCAGCCGAGCTCTCAGGAACCTCCTCATTCGAACGACGCGGAGTTTCTTCATCGTCCGGCTCAGCTTCGCGCGATCGCCGCTCGGAGATGAAATCCGAAAAGATGGACTTGATATGGGCTTTCTCCTCCGGGGTCTGCGAATACAAAAAGTCGTCTAACAGCTCAGTAGCAGTGAGATAAACAAAGCACCAAACAAATAAAAACAAGAGAAGCAGCAGTCAAGCGAAATCGAAATCACCTTGCCGCGTCCCACCGCCGCTTGCATGAGGGACATATCGTTTCCGCCCGCAAGCCAAAACTCATCAAAAAACTTCTTCCCGAGCACCTTCGCCGCTTCTGGGGTCCGCCAGTAGTAGTCCACCTCCTTAACTGGAAGGTCGGCGATGTGGGTACACCCGACATCCACAAGGCTATGGCCGATAGCCTTGATGCCGGTAACCGCAGCATAATCGCGACCAAGGGCCATGTGCCCCTCCAGCAACTCCATCTCCGAGCGTATCCATCCAACGAGGCCATCAACATCGTTCCCGGGTGGGCTCTCCGTTTCAACCCCAATACTGCGAAGGCATTCGTGGAAGCGCGATCAACGACAGTCGTCGAAGCCAAAAGCGCCTTCTCCCTTTTGACCTGTGCAGATCGCAACTGTGACAACTCTTTCCTTGGACTATCGGCCTCCCGTTGACTGGCTTTTCGGGAAGTCTTTTCGTCCTCGGCCTTCTTTGTCTGCGCCGCCAAATCAGTGGCAAGGCTCTTAATACGGTCATCCTTCTCCTACCGGCTGCGCTCAAGCTTGCGAATGTAAAGTTCACCCTGGCGACTCTGGCTACGGGCGATAACAGCAGCCTGCGAAACAACGCATAAAAAAGCGTTGCACCACATGAGCTAAAGAGGGGCGAATGGGACGTAAACTATACAGGGCAATCTAAGCACTCACGCTGGCCAGGTGGAAGGAGAGCGCGTAGTTAAGCTTCGCGCTGTCAACTTTCTGGAGATCCCTTTCAATCTCCGGAGAAACGAATGCTTTCTGTGAGAATTCTACAAACTTCGCAGCCTCATTGCCGTCGCCAGGCAGAACCCCAGCTCGGCGATAATCAATGCGACAGGCGAGTTGTGCGTCTGAGGCTACACCCAAAGAACGAGCAATGCGATAAGATTCTTCCCTTGCGTCGTCAGTTTCGCTCGACGAGCTCAGCCCGGTATAAAAGCAGGGGTTTTCGTAGTCCGAAGGACCCGCGTCGAGTATCAACCGCCCATGGCCCAGGAGCTGCCTATCCACCATCTCCTGCGTCAAGCGAATGCATCCACCCAAAAACGAGACTTACCCATGTCAACCGCAGTAGGAGCCGACATCCTCGAGGAACCGACCCCTTTCTCTCCAACAGCTTCTTTCTCGTTGGACACCCGAGTCGAAGCCTCGGGGCGTTGAGTCTTCTGCTTCTTCGCTTGATGGTCCGTCGTTTCCAACGGACGAGGAGCCTTCTGAGAGCCAGGCTTGGCGAACGTAGGGAGGTCGGCGATCGAGGCATCACCATCGAAAGTAGAGTGCGAAAGCTGCACGATTGCCTTCTTCGGGGCCATCTCCGCGGTCCGTAGTGCGTTCTACGAACATGGCAAAAACAGGGTAAAGATAGAGCAAAGGTAAAGGCGAAACAAACCACAAAAAGCGCAAATCAGTGTGAAAGCCAATAAGCAACAGAAGGCACGAAAACTAACCACCCTAGGGTGATCAAATGGATCAATGTCCGGAATGGAGTCCAGCGCGCCCCCCGGCTGTCGCGCAAAGGCTTAGCAACCAATCGCCCTATGCGAATGTCGCCAACTTCAGAAGCTTTGCGCCTAAGCACCACGCCCTTGCGACCTCGGGTGCGAGTAGGGCCTTTCCCTTTCGCCCTTGAAACCTCTTCTTCCTCCTTGCTTTCGTCCAGCAAGGGCCTTTTGTCATACATCACTCCCATCGCGTTGAACGCACGATTCAAGCTGCGGCTGCGGCCGAGGTTGCCGAGCTGAAATTCGCTTTCCTTTCGCAGATATGGCCCGCAAATCTTCTTCGCTTCGTCTTCTATGTGCTTCACATAGGACTCATCATCAGCGAAGTTGCTGGGTCTCTCAAGCAGCAAAAGGGGACCTCGATATCCATCTTGGTCAGAAAAACCTTCGAAAGAGGTCACGCTACAAAGCGGGTTCATCCCGATAGCCATCCACTCTTTGACAAGATCCCGACTTATCTGAAACCGGGCACTAAGCGCGAACGCATCTCCGCAGCGAATGCTTTCCTCATCGTTCAAAGCAACAGACAGAAGGTGTTTCCCGGGGAATTTCTCCAAAACCGACACAAGTGGAGAAGCCTTTTTCTCCCCCTTGCCCAACTCAGCAGCAACAGTATCGTCGGAGCAAACTCGGTAGTAGAACCAAAAATGAGTCCAATCCGGCCACTTATTCCGATAGGTAAGCGAAATAGAAACGCTACCCCGGGTCTTCCGCGGAACGAAGTTAACGCAACCAATATCGCGGGCAACTTGTTTCCCAAAAAAGGATCGTCCACTTTCGTCGGCCTCCGATGAATATCGTAGAATCGCACGAAAACGTCAGCCCGAGGCGTGCAGCCAAGCATCTTCATAGACATCGCGAAAACACCAAGCCTGACGAATGCATTCGGCGTTAACTGATGCAACTGAATCTCGAACCCAGAAAGGACATCCGCAATGAATCCCTCAAGCGGGAAGTCCAGCCCCGCAGCGAAATAATCGCGAAAGATGATAGCTTCATAAGGCCGCGAAATGGGCACTTCTTCATCTCCAGGAACGCGGCAACTCACAAGATGGTCCCTTCGCAAAGGTCCTTTCTCGACTAGCGCTTGCAGAGCTGCAGACGACATTCATGAAGCACCGAGGCAAAATGAACAGTCGGTTGGCATAGACACCAAACCCGAGTCTCCGTCATCAGTTAAGCTGCCACTATGGTCTGGGACCCTCGAAGCCACCCTAGAGCCGATAGAGACGTCAATGCTACGTTCGCGATGCGCGGATTCTGAGGTCCCACCGCTTGCGCTAGAGGAGCTGGTAGACGACGTCGAAGCGGAACACGCCATCTAACACAGCGGTGAAAGACGAATAAACAGAAGCACACGTGAAAGAGAAAATTCTTAAAGGATCGGCTACAGATGACGAACAAGGCAGACCAAAGTAGGAATGCAAAAAACAACTTACCAGAGCGAAAGAGCAGCGCGCCTGCAGCAAACACCGAGTGCTTCGGTTAGCGAATAGCACAGCGGATTGCAAGCAAGCTGCTAAGGAACGGAGATGGCTCAAAAGGCTGGGTAACCCGTCTGCCCACAAACTCTGCGCTTATATACGCACAAACGACCAACGGACTGTATACGGTTCTCGAGGAGACGAAAAGACGTCTAGGCACGGGAAACGAAGCGTCGCAGCGGCCAGACAAACCGTACAAAGGCATCGAGAAGACAAAAAGATGTCTAGGCGCGGGAAACGAAGCGCCGCAACGCCCTCTTTTTTAAAAAAAGCAAAAAAGCCCTCGGCTTTTAAACGAAGCAAGGGTCCTTTTTTGGGCGGGCGTAGGCACCTAGCGAAAGGGCACAGTCGAACTTCGCCGGCTCACAGATCCGACTGTGATGGGGTATTGTTGGGGTGGTACCCACGCCGCAGGCGCCTCCGGCCCGCAGGTCAAAAAAACGAAGCTTTGGCGCGAAAGTACACCGTCGGGCGCTCGGGCCCGCCGGACTAAGCCTCCGCGCGAGAGAGAACAAGAACGGCTGGAGCCTAAGGTTTGAAGCAGCTTTCGTGCGAAAGCACGCCGGCAGGCGAGCAGGCCCGCCAGGTCGTGCTTTCGCTCGAAAGAGGCCAGAAGCGGCCTGGGCCCTCGGCTTTGAAAGCCCTAGTTTGGTTTTGGCTAATTGATGAAAGCTATTTGGTCTAATCCTATTGCTAAGCATGTGTGTAGCTTATAAGAAAGGATTGTGACCAAGCCAAGTGGTGGAGCTAGCAAGGTGGCAACCATGGAGGATGGTGATGGCCACAAGCACTCAAGAGATCAAGTGCTCTACCATTTGTGAAATGAAGAAGAGAAGAGGTGGAGTGTTGACACTTACTAACGTCGCTACCAAGAGTAGAGATAAACTCTATCCCCGGCAACGGCGCCAGAAATGCTTGTTGGTATAAATTAACGCACACTCTACTTTATCCGCAAGCGCACAGATAAAATCTACCGATGTAGCACTTCACCGGAGTAACCCAGTTTTAATATCGAACTCAAAGGAATGGATAGTGTTAAGTATTAAAGTCTATCCCCTGAGTAGCTAACAAGGACAGAGAATCTAGAAGCATAGAGGGGATCACTAAGGTTATCTAAATCCAACTTAAGAGTGATATATTTATATTATTCTTAGTGGGGAAGTTGCCATAAAAGGTCACAAATAGAGTATGAGTCTTTTATGCAAATGTATAATCCTACCGAGCCTACACACGGGTAAGTGGACTATAGAAGAATCAACAAGGCTATAAGAGTCACCCTTGCGAACAACCACTACTACCGGCGTTATAGGAGACATTTATGATGAGCTATCAAGTCTAAGCACCATGCTTACACTATCCAACTACTCTAACTCTAGAGCAACTTAGAATTAGAGTACTCAAAAGAGAGTCATAAACCTTAAGAATAATAAGAACAATAACTCAAACTTAAATATAGACATTGATTACCGAAACAATCGCTGAAGCAAGTTGAAGATGAACTTGAATCCGCAGGTACAAGATGAAGAAGTTGATCCGACAGGCCGAAGCTCCTTCTTGATCTCTTCCTCTCTCTCTCTCTCTCTCTCTCTCTCTCTCTCTCTCTCTCTCTTCTAGTTCTAGTATAAGATAAGGTTCTAAACCTAACTAGAGGGGTAACTAGTCTTCTACTTGATAGCTGGCTCTTGATTACAACTAGATGAACTAGATCTAATTCTAGATGAACTAGAAGAGATTCATCTAGAGGGACCTCTACTTCTAATTGAAACTCTAGTTTCTGATGTGGAGATAAATAATGAAGATGGAGATGCCTGGAGAGGGGGTCTGGGGCTGCTTATATAGCCCTGAGGGATCAACCGCGGCCGTTGGATCAAACTGACTTCACGTACGGCTGAGATGGATCCTAAGAGGCGGTGGAGGAAGCTTGCAGAAGACGGAAGCCAGCGGGCACGGGGGAGACCGGTCGGTCTCATGGTGGGACCGGTCGGTCCCACCTGGCAGGGTCCCGCGGTGCCCGACCTCCTGGTTTCTTCTGGTGTCCTCTGGAGTCTTCTAGAATATTCCTGACGTGTCGGTTGCGTTATCTCGCGTTGGTTTCCTTCTAGGGGAAGCAATCAGTGCTGGTTTCATGGTTTAGTCCCTGCAGAATCACAATTCACCAAAACTCGTGGAATATTGTCAGTTAAAACCCTAAACCTTTGTGGTGATTGAATTCATGCCCTTTTTATATTTATTTATCCTTTAATTTTGATAGATAACCAGTGTCAACAATTCCCCCAAACTTACCCATTGCTAGTCCCTTAGCAAAACCAAGAATTAACAATGGATCAGGAGTTGCTACAATATCTTCACTTCTAACAAGTATACCTGTTGTTAAACAAAAGTTCTCCGAAACATATCATGTTATTCTTCATGGGGCTTATTACTTTTACCTTAGATCTTAAATAATTGAGAGATTGAACGATCAAATCAAGCACTATGTCTCTAGTTCTTTCACTTCACCTTTATCCCGGAGTTTTAATTAATTTTTAAAAGCATTAATACATATGTTGTCAAATTAAACAATGGATCCAAAGAGAAAGTCAACCAACCATTGAATCAAGAAGTGCATGTGTATGGAAAATGGAGTCGGATGCTCTTTTGAATATATTCACTCCCTTTGGTCTATCAGAGAAATATGACTATCAGGCTAATTCTACTGTCAGGCACGTGCCCATTTTTTTTCTGATTTTTTTTTCTCTTCGAGGTTCCGGACACTTGTCCCTTTTTATTTCCTCGGGATCTATCTTTTTGAGGCTCCGGACACTTGTCCCTTTTTATTTCCTCGGATCTCCTTTTTTTTTCTTTTCTTTTTTCTCTTTTTTTTCTTTTTTTAATAGCCACATGCTTCCAACAAACTTCTGAGAGGGTAGCAACAGATAATTATGAGCATTTATGCGAAAGATGGATGAAATGTGTAAGTGATCTCAATTCAATGGCAAGATAACATCTCACAGGGTCACAAAGGTTAATCTAACTCAATGCAATTATTAGTCATGTTTATATTTAGAAATCTCCGGAACTTTAGTGTTGTTTAGAATAAGATAATAGCAGCTCAGATCATTATATGTCATATCCCAATTACCTGGACCTTAGATTAAGTATTTGGCAACCATGCATTTAATTTTATTTTAAGGCATCATTATTAATGAGGAGAACTCATGCTTTGAAGGCTAGGTACTTGAAAGAAGAAATTAGATAGAGCAACTATTCATCATTTCCATGCAAAAGATTAGAGAGAGAGAGTTCTTCTTTGGTTATCAACTTCTTAAAACACACTAGACACACTATTTTATTTATTTAATCTAACACACTTTAATATAAAGCTAATAATAGTAGTAGTAGTAATAAAGACATACCTGAATCACGAAGACAACGGGGGTGCGTTTCCCCCAAGCTGGTTCCCTTAATAGCGTTGAGCCTTCATGTGCCCATATATTTTTGTCTCTTTTTTAATTAATGGTGAGCCTTCATGTGCCCACATATTTTTGTCTCTTTTTTTAATTAATGGTGAGCCTTCATGTGCTCACATATTTTTGTTCTTTTCTTTTTAAGGGTGAGCCTTCATGTGCTCACATATTTTTTTGTGTTTTCATTTTTAAGAGTGAACCTTCATGTGCTCACATATTTTTGGTGTTTTGAATTTGTTTATAAAATGAAAAACTTAAGAGGATAAAGATACTTACGTGGATACATGGGGTGCCTTCCCCCAAGCTGAATGTTGACGTAGTCGTTCGATCTTGCAATGTAGCAGACTGGCAGTGGATATGTCCTTCCTCTATCAGAGCTTTGATTGACGTTGATGTTTGTTGAAACAGTGCTCCAACAGTGGATGGCGCATTCACTTGCTCGTCAGCTTTTCTTGTCCTTTCAAATCCTCTGAAACTCAAATAGACAACAAAACTTGTGGAACAGATTAAGCGTTAGTTGTTGGCCACTTAAGCCTTAGTTGTCTAGAATTTCAATAAGATCTCTTTCTCAATATTTTTGTATTTTATATTTTTATGATGCAAGAGAAAATGCACAGGATGAATGCATATTTATTTTTATTATTTTTTATGCCACCTTGATGAACATTCCCGTGAGTTTTTACACACCATAGAATTATTCACATGAGGCTTCATAGTTTATGGTGTAGCGTAACAAATGCAATATTTTTATTTTCTTTTCTTATGCAATGCAGAAATTAAAATGTTTGTGAATTAAATATGATGATGCATGAAATGGATATGGATTAAATATGAGAAATATGCAGCAAAGTAAATATAAAGATAACAACCGATTTTTACCTTTTGGCGAAGGTTCGGATATTTAGGTCCGACGAACCGGACCTTCCCTTGGTTCAGACCTCCCAAGGTATGTCAGACGTTTGGAAAGTTGTTATTGATTGTACCTCTTAGGTACAGACATTTTCTCCCATACTTTCTTGGTCTGAGTCTTCACTTCCTGTGGTTCACTGTCTTGAGGTTTCTCTCCTTTCTTTTCTGGGACAGTGTCGATAGCTTCTTCTTCATGATTGGCCTCTTTATTCTTGATAGTTTGTCTTCTTTGGCTTTGAGAGCGGCGTCTTTCACTTCTATTCTTCTTGGGTGCTTCATTGGGCATGTAGCTGATGAAGTTGCATCGTGCCTTTTCTCCAGGAAAGTGAAAAATGGATTTCCTCTTGTAGATGATTGTACTTGTAGCGTAGAGGAATGATCTTCCTAGGATGAGGTGGACCCATCATCGTCTTCTTATGTCGAGGATCAAGAAGTGTGTGGGGATTTCATGACCTCTAATTCTGACTACGACGTCCTCCATCATTCCTTCTTGTTTATACCTCATGATATGGTGTCACTCATGTCATTTGTTCGTCCAACAATTTGAAGTGAAGCGTTAATTATGGACGTTGGCAGCATCTTGCTCAGTGTGCATGTTCTTCTTGATTTACTGGCCCAGGTATTATCTCTCCATCTTCTAACTCTTGTGGTGCAGTGGCTTCATCCTTCATGATGCCCTCCTCAATTCGTGGCAGTTGGTTCTCCCTTCGACGTCTTCTCTTGGTTCTCTTTGGCTTCTCATAAGTGATGTAGATGTTGAAGATGCAGCGAAAGATCCAAAAGTTGACTTCTCCAGGTCCGGCAAAGATGATAACATTGATGGTGTTCAAGAACGATCTTCCAAGAATGTGTGGTGGATCATATTCTTCTCGACTGGGATAACATCTAGTGGTTTGTATTGATCAAAGCAGTGGGTAGGAGGTTAATATGTCTTGAAGTGGTTTTCTCCTTCCTCCCTTTGATTGTGAAACACATCTAGACAACAAAATTCTCTCCCAGGCTGGCTTGTGATGTAGATGGACTACCAAACACATGTTCATGTGTTTGACTTGTAGATATTGCTATTGTTGTAGTGGTACCATCTTGTCTCCCAAGCTAGCTCTTGATTAGAAAAGAGGATAACTTCCCACTTCCTGTCTTGATGTCTTGGACAATGATGATTGCAGGCATAGGTTGTCTCATATTGCATCCTGTTTGTCATCAGCGCCCAAGCAAGACTCAAAGCTAGGCTAGCACCATTTGTGATCTGAGAGTAGGTTTGTGTGTCTATGGTTTGGGTTTTGGATCTTCAATGTTCAGACCAAACCATGGATGAACAAAATCTCTCTTCTGCATAACGTTAGTGGATATATACCCGAAGGATTGCAAGAATTTGAAGCATGGGTTGTTGTCCACAACATATGTATTTTGCATCTATGCTAATAAGGAGATGTTTTTTAGGATTATTTTAGCATAGACTAGTATTTTATGTGTTGGCTGCACTTTAACATGATTCAAGGCAAAAGATAACTTGCAGTAGAAGACAAAATAAATAAACTTTGATACTCACAGTTCTTTCATCCATGATGAATGAGCTGAGTCTTCATTGTGCAAAATTGTTGAAGTTCATTGTACGCCTTGCTTCATCTCCAGTGTGAGTTCATCTCCGGACTTTCCCAAATTGATATTGAAAGTTTTCCTTCAGGGGTTAGTCCAACAAAATATCCAATATCTACTATAGCATACTATCAGTTCAGAAATCAACCTAGACACCATGTCTAATTTGACTTAGGAAGGCATTTTAACCTAAGCACCATACTTAATTTAAAAGCCTTTAGAGGTAAAATCAGCACACCTTTTAGCTCAAGAATCAAACCAGACACCATGTCTTACTTTAATTCATGAAAACAGTTCAACTAAGCTCCATGCCTAATTTAAAAGGTGTATGATAATACTTCAAAATCAAAGAGTATACTATAGCAAATAAAGATAACATGAAAGCATTGTAGAGATTTATTCAGATGGTGAAGAAAGAGTATGATTAGTATATGAGCATATCCTAAAGTAGGGACAACCAACATAGCAACATGGCAAGAGATGTTCATAGAAAGTTTAATGTTACATGATAATTGGTTGGACATACCTTGTGTTTGTTGTTCTTCGTTCTTTTCTGCTCCAAACCTGGAAAGGTTAGTGACAAGAATACCCGAAGGAATATTTTGATAATTATATTTCTATGCTCATTACAGAAGGAAGTGCAGCAGAAAGGTAGGCGTAGCTAATAACCAGATGTTATGATAGGGTATAAGGATTCTACTGGTTATAGCTTGCTCATGGGGTAGTGATGGATAAGAGTGGAATTCTAAAACAACATTCATAAGAATGAAAATAAAAATAATGAAAAGACTGGGACAAAAAAGGAAAAGATAAAAGTATGATTACAAGGTTAAACTAAGACTTAAGTTGATCTACCGTTCCCCGGCAACAGCGCCAGAAATGCTTGTTGACACTTACTAACGTCGCTACCAAGAGTAGAGATAAACTCTATCCCCGGCAACGGCGCCAGAAATGCTTGTTGGTATAAATTAACGCACACTCTACTTTATCCGCAAGCGCACAGATAAAATCTACCGATGTAGCACTTCACCAGAGTAACCCAGTTTTAATATCGAACCCAAAGCAACGGATAGCTCTCCCCTGAGTAGCTAACAAGGACGGAGAATCTAGAAGCATAGAGGGGATCACTAAGGTTATTTAAATCCAACTTAAGAGTGATATGTTTATATTATTCTTAGTGGGGAAGTTGCCATAAAAGGTCACAAATAGAGTATGAGTCTTTTATGCAAATGTATAATCCTACCGAGCCTACACACGGGTAAGTGGACTATAGAAGAATCAACAAGGCTATAAGAGTCACCCTTGCGAACAACCACTACTACCGGCGTTATAGGAGACATTTATGATGAGCTATCAAGTCTAAGCACCACGCTTACACTATCCAACTACTCTAATTCTAGAGCAACTTAGAATTAGAGTACTCAAAAGAGAGTCATAAACCTTAAGAATAATAAGAACAATAACTCAAACTTAAATATAGACATTGATTACCGAAACAATCGCTGAAGCAAGTTGAAGATGAACTTGAATCCGCAGGTACAAGATGAAGAAGTTGATCCGACAGGCCGGAGCTCCTTCTTGATCTCTTCCTCTCTCTCTCTCTTCTAGTTCTAGTATAAGACTAGGTTCTAAACCTAACTAGAGGGGTAACTAGTCTTGTACTTGATAGCTAGCTCTTGATTACAACTAGATGAACTAGATCTAATTCTAGATGAACTAGAAGAGATTCATCTAGAGGGACCTCTACTTCTAATTGAAACCCTAGTTTCTGATGTGGAGATGAATAATGAAGATGGAGATGCCTGGAGAGGGGGTCTGGGGCTGCTTATATAGCCCTGAGGGATCAACCGCGGTCGTTGGATCAAACCGACTTCACGTAGGGCTGAGATGGATCCTAAGAGGCGGTGGAGGAAGCTTGCAGAAGACGGAAGCCAGCGGGCCCGGGGGGAGACCGGTCGGCTTCATGGTGGTACCGGTCGGTCCCACCTGGTAGGGTCCCGCGGTGCCCGACCTCCTGGTGTCTTCTGGTGTCCTCTGGAGTCTTCTAGAATATTCCTGACGTGCCGGTTGCGTTATCTCGCATCGGTTTCCTTCTAGGGGAAGCAATCAGTGCTGGTTTCCTGGTTTAGTCCCTGCAGAATCACAATTCACCAAAACTCGTGGAATATTGTCAGTTAAAACCCTAAACCTTTGTTGGTGATTGAATTCATGCCCTTTTTATATTTATTTATCCTTTAATTTTGATAGATAACCAGTGTCAACATGGAGCAAAGAGGCCCGAAGGCAAAGGTATAACCTATAGGGCTCTTTGTTTTAGTGATCAAGACACTTAGCGAGTGTGATCACATTTTAGGTTAGATAGCCGTACTATTAAGAGGAGATAATTCATGGCTTATGCGGTGTTCAAGTGCCACTAGGTGTTCTCTAACATATCGATGCTATAGACCTAGTGAGTGACTAACAAAACCCCTTGGAAAATGCTCTGCAAAATGCTAACACACTTGCATATGATGATGTACACTTGGTGGTGTTGGAACTTTTGGGATAAGGGGATGTTAAGGAGTTGTGGAGAAGTGGGAGAGACTAGTGTATTGTCCTTCTCCATCCTGCCGTGCTTGCGAGGTAGGATTCAGCGGTTTTCGGAAGAGAAACAGTGTGTTCAGGAGCATCGGACGCTAGGCCGAGGAGCATCGGACGCTGGGCCGAGCGTCCGATGGTTAACCCTAGTTTCTGACAGAAGTTGAAGGAGCATCGGACGCTAGCAACGGACGCTGAGGAAACACTGTTGCAGAGTCCGATGCAGGTGACGTGGCGCGAGCTAGCTTTCCAGGGAGCATCAGACGCTGGCCTGCATCCGATGCCGATCCATCGGACGCGTCCGATGTGATTTGACCCATTCTGGAACCTTTCTGTTGTGTCATTGGACACAGGGGTTGAGCTCTAGTTGATTTTGTGACTTAGAAATATTAGGTAGGATTGTTGGATGGGTGGCTTGCAACACTTTATTAGGCTAGCGCAAAAAGCTTCGCCATTTGTTATACTAATAGTGTTTGCCTAAGTGATTTTGTAGAATTTTAATTAGGCTATTCACTCCCCCTCTAGCCAGTTTGGACCTTTCAAGTGGTATCAGAGCCATGGTCACCGTTCGTTTGAGGCTTAACATCTTCCGGTGTTAAAATGACTCAAATCAGCTATATGGGGAAGCCACCACATTTTGATGGCACCAACTTCGATTGTTGGAAGAGGTAGATGTGTGCATTCACAAGAGGAATGAATAGAAAGATATGGGAAGTAATTGAGCATGACTTTGCGGTAATTGATCCCGCAAGTCCTACTCCAAGAGAAGAAGAGAAGCTTCAATGGAATGATGTGGCAATCAACTTGTTCTATGAAGCATTTGACACAAAGGTGTTTGAGCAAATCAAGGACCTTGAAAGAGCAAGTGAAATATGGGAGAGATTGGAAGAGACATATGAGGGCACCAAGGCGGTCAAGGGTGCCAAGCTATATATCCTCAAGGACAAGCTTGCTACCTTCAAGATGCAAGATGATGAGAGCATACCGGAGATGTTTCACCGGTTGCAAGTTATTATCAATGACTTGAAGGCTTTGGGAGAGAAGGTGGAGGACAAGGACTTTTCTCGCAAGTTCTTGAGATGCTTACCACCAAGGTTTGATACTTTGGTGACCATCCTTGTGAGGGAAGGATTGGATACAGTGACCCCAAACCAAGTACTAGGTGATGTGGTCACACAAGACACATACCATGTGGAACGGGATGGGGAAGCCCAAGAGGAAGAGAAGAACAAGAAGAAGACCGTGGCATTCAAAGCTTCATCCTCCAAGAGCAAGAGTAAGGGCAAAGCAAAGAAAGAGGAAAGTGATGATGAAGCAAACACAAGCTTGAGTGAAATGGATGATGAAGAAATGGCTCTTTTTGTGAAGAGGTTTGGCAAGATCATGAAGAAGAAGGGCTATGGAGCAAGAAAGAGAAGAGATGCAACCAAGAGCACAACTAAGAGGTGCTATAGATGCAAGAGCAAGGATCACTTCATTGCGGATTGTCCATACTCAATTGATGAAGATTGTTGATGGTCCTTAAACACCTATTTTACCATCAACATTTTACCCTAAAGTCCACCAAAAAGGCATGAAATGTAGTCAAATAGGTTTCAAACTAACTAAATTCCACATGTCCATAGAATTTTATTTGAATGCAGGAATTTGGACCAAATTTGGACATATGGACGCACCAGAGGCCAAGCCCACTCACCAGGGCCCAAATGGGCCTAGGGGGTGGCGCCCGCCACCCCTAGGTGGCGCCCGCCACTTGGGTTGGCCCAAACCATCCCCCCTGCCACGTCACTGATCCATGTGACCACCCCAAGGCCAAATCTTGGTCGTTGGTCACTAGGTCGGTTTGATCGGAGGGCTATGGAGGGGAGTGACATGGATCATGACCTAGGTCGGTTGCTAGGACATGCAACCGACCTCCAAACCGCCTTGGACAACCACCTGGAGGCTGTAGGATCAACGACGAAGCATCCAACGGCTAGGGGACTGGCGACCGCCAGTAGGGGGTGGCGCCCGCCACCTGACCTAACCCTAGGTCGGTTGGCTGCCCCTATAAGTACCCCCCCTCACTCCACAAAGCTATAAATACCCCCCTGGTGACACCACTTCATTTGTACCATCAAGTACCATCACACACCAAGAGAAGCAAAGCAAGAGAAGCAAGAGAGAGTTAGGTTAGAAGCTCAGAGAGCTTTGGCAAGTAGGTTAGCTAGTAGAGAGAGTATAGCTCTAGTGCCCTCGCTACAGCGCGGCTCTTAGTTTAGCACAGCTCAGCCTAAGTTCTTGGTAAAAGGAGCGTAGAGCTTGCTAAGAGGGAAGCGGGTGCGAGCGACTGACATCAGAGGTTGGTTGATTTCCCGATGTCTCTGGTCTGGTTTGCTCTCTTGTATCTCAGGTACATTTATCTTTATCTTAGTATTACTTTAAGCATTACTTTTAGTATTACTTTCAGTATTACTTTATCAAGTACCTTGAGTGTGACCTAGCTATCCTACAGTTCAATTAACTTAGCCATAGTAGTTAATCTCTAGTGTGCTTAGTGATTGATCTTTGCCAATAGGTTGCTTAGTTAGTTTAGTGTTTATCTTATTAAGTCAAGTGTTTGCTCTGACGTCCGCAAGGGTGTCTCTATTCAAAGCTAGGGTAGAGATAGTTAGAATATAGTTAAGCGTGGTGCTTAGTTATAGACTTACCTTCAGATACGGCTGGACCCCCGGATAGCTGTGGTAGCAAGCAGGTGGTGACAGCCCTGTGCGCCTTGAATTCCACCACGTAGTTGGCCCAGTTTAACAGTAAGGCTTGTTGTGCTAGCGTTCAACCTAAGTAAGTGGTAAAGGCTAGTACGCCTCGATACTTAACAAGATAGGAATAAAACTATACTCAACTTAGTTGCTTTATTGACTTTTGCCTGCCTTGCTCTGTAACTATCTTGCTTCATAGTTATCTTGCTCTGTGGTTATCTAGGAGTAGTTATTAGTTAGTAGTTAGTTATCTTAGTTATCCTTAGCTATTCCCTTTATCCACCTATCCACCCACCTTACCTTAGCCATCCACTTCATCCTTACCTATCCACCCATATATTCTTTCTAGCCTTTCATCTCCTCTCTTCTCCCCTTTTCCCTTTTCTCTTTTCTTCGACTCTCATCCCCTCCTTGACTCAACTCATACACCACCCTAGCCTTCCCTTGGGATCAAATAAATCGACACCTGGTACTCCCAGGCGAAGTGCTACTACGATAGTTCTGTGCGCTTGCAGAATCTCCTCCTGGTAGATTGCATTCTCTCTAGCTAGCTCCTACTAGTGTCGGGATTGACAACCCTATTTGGCATTAGTAGACAGCTGCTTTAGCTCCACTCCTTTAGGTATAGTGACTTGACTTGCTTCAAGCACTTCTGACACCGTTGCCGGGAATAGACTCCATAGTCTACTCCTAGTAACGACGTTGGCTAGTGTCAACAAGCATTTCTGGGCCGTTACCGGGGATAGTTGCCTAGCTCTATCTTTAGTGAAGCTAAGAACTACCAACAAGCATTTCTGGCGCCGTTGCCGGGGAGGGCAATCGGTGTATCGGTTGAGTCCGTGTCGAATTTATCTTCGTCTAAGCTCCCGCTTAGCGAATCCCATCTTACCCCATTCTTTCTTTCCTTAACTCTTCTTATCTTTTTCCTTCATCTTCTTCAACTTCTTTCTTTCTTATCTCGTTCTATCTTCACGATGGCCAACAAGACCATTCATGAATTTTCTGCTCCTTCTGCTGCTAATGTAGCGATAGGACCAGACGTGATCGATGCCAACCTCAATTTTGAGTTGAAACCAGCTCTGATCACGATGGTCCAAGCTAGCCCATTCTGTGGCAAGACTCATGAGGATGCTACTGCTCACCTCCAACAATTTTTGGAGATTTGCGGCACCTTCACCATTAAGGGGATAACCCAAGAAGCCATCCGTCTTCGTCTCTTTCCTTTCTCTTTGCTAGGAAAAGCGAAGCAATGGTTCTATACCGATCGCAATGTTGTAGACACATGGGACAAGTGTTCCAATGCTTTTCTCGCCAAATTCTTTCCGATGGGCAAGACGAACGCTCTTCGCAACAAAATATCCAGCTTTACGCAACAAGCCGAGGAATCTATTCCCGAGGCTTGGGAGAGAATGCAAGAGTACGTCGCTGCTTGTCCGCACCATGGTATGGAGGACTGGCTATTGATTCAGAACTTCTACCATGGCCTAACCCCACTCTCTAGAAGTCATTTGGATGCCGCCGCCGGTGGTGCATTCTTTTCTCTGAATGTTGCAGATGCTAAGGCTCTCATAGAGAAGATGGTGTCGAACCAAGAATGGAATGATGAGAGACTACAGCCCCGTAAACAAGGTATGCATTCCCTTAAGGAGGCCGACATGATCGTGGCCAAGATGGACCTGCTGGCAAAGAAGCTGGACAGCTGTGAGAAGATGAACCAACAAGAGAGTGTCCAATCTCTGGAATCCTACGTGACTTGTGAAGTCTGTGGAGAAATCGGACATTCTGGGAACCACTGCCCCGAGCTACATGAAGATTTGAACTTCATCAACAACAATAACGGTTTCCGTCAACAGAATCAAGGATGGAATCAGCCTGCAAACTCTCAAGGTAACAATTCATTCCCCCGCTCTAATTTTCATAATTCTGATAGTCTCTCATTCTTGAAAAATTTAGTCTACTCACAAGGTAGAACTACTGATTTCTTGAATAAGAAATTAATGTCGAATGATAAAGCCCTTGAGAATATAAATGCTAAATTGGAAGATTTCTCATCTTCCCTGAAAAATCAACTTAGCTTTAATAAGATGTTAGAAACCCAATTAGCTCAACTTGCTACTATCATACCATCTTTTGAATCTGGCAAAATTCCTGCTAAACCTGACATGGAAACTGCAAATATGGTTGAAATAAAACATTTTAACTATTATGAAGATCAAACCATGACTATTAAAAAGGGTGATCCTGGTAGTCCCATAATTAGATGCTCAATCTTTGGTGAAGTCTTTAAAAATGCCATGTGTGATTTAGGATCGAGTGTGAACATTCTATCTAAAGATTTTTATGAAAACTCATTCTTTCCACCCATGTCATCCACATCTGCCTATGTCGTGCTAGCTGATCAATCCACTTGCTATGTAGAAGGAATAGTCAATGATTTACCTGTTCATATTAGAGGTTCATATGTTCCTACTGATTTCATAATACTAGATATGGGAAATAGGAAAGATGTGCCTCTAATCTTAGGTAGACCCTTCTTGAACACTGTTGATGCTTGCATATATGTGGGAAGTGGTAAAATGCAAATGACATTAGGAGGGAGGAAGGAAATATTCTCTTTCTCCCGAGGTCCCGCATATGCCGCTAACATGCAGGATGCAAAGCCCGTCGTACCAAGAAGAGGCGCCCAAGAACAAGGTGGAGCAGAAAGAAAGAACCACCTCTGTTGGGCATTCTTAACGTCATTACCAAAAGTAGACTTAATTCTCTAATTCTGATAACGGCGCCAAAAATGCCAAACCTATCCCTCATGCCACTTAAGCCAAGTTGTCATCCCCAGCATGACATGAGAGACGCGGTATTGAAATATGCAATTGCTCATCAAGATAAATAAATAAAGGGAATCTGCAAGCGCACAGATTAATACCGATGCAGCATTTTAACCGGGAAGTATTCCAGGTATCGTTATTTATATTTTTACCACTGGGAAGGGATTCTAAGCATCGTAGTTGATCGTGGAATGAGAATATAGAACTGAGTATCCATCATTGCATGTATAATATAGAGCATCTATCTATCTCATCATACAGGGATAAATGTCACATAGAATATAGATAAATATGAATAGTGACAAGGATAATTAATCTGATCAGCATAACTAGCCACATATAATAATGATAAGCACCTCAACAGATATTCTAGCAAGTCATTAGCATGGAATTAGGATGAACTACAAAGATATTCCCTAAGTAATTATTAACTATAAAATCTAGCATTATCATAGTTAGTGCAATTATACTTGGCAATCATAGCGAGAAAAGACTACACCCATGCATAGTGAATATTAGCAAGGAAGATGAAGAACATAGCAATCACTCCCCTGTAATAATGTTGCTCTGCCTGCCCTATACACGAGAGGGGGACTATATAAGAATCAACGAAGCTGTCACTATCGCGAACTACCCACCGATCCGGCATATAGGGTGCAATCGCAGATAAAGACGGTATAGACACCACGTCTACACAATATTTATCATTCACCCACTGCGCACATGGATAAACGCTATACGATCCTAGGCATGTATATAATTCCAATCTAACTATGCCAAGCATATAACTATGATAAACTAAGAACAATATAATTGCTAATATAATCAAGTAGAGCAAAGTCATATTCAATATATTGAAATAGAACAAAGTAGTATTCATAATATTGAAGAACAATGATGAACAATTGAAGAACAGGAGAGAAATTACCAAGAATCCTCTTGACAGATCCGGGAACCAATCGAAGATTGACTCCTTCTAGTTCTAATCCTATGTAGCTATGCTAAAACTAGAGATCTAGTTGATGTGGTGGCTCTAGGGCTTGATCAGAGACTCTCTCCTCCTGATGACTGAATTAGGAACTGAATAATGAGACAGAGGTGCCTGCTCCAGGGTCCAGGGCCTTGCTTATATAGTCTTTTCGGGTGAATCTGGGCCGTTGGATCAAACCGACATTGAACGGACGGTTTTCCTTAATCCTTTAGGTCGGTGGAGCATAATCCGCGAGACGGAGCCTGATTGGCTGCAGCAGCAGGGCGGGCGCCCTAGGGGGGAGGGCGGGCGCCCTGTCCCCGGGCCCGCTCGGCCTCCCGCTCGTTCCCGTGGCTTCTGGACTCTTCCACATTAAGGAAAATTGGGGGTTACGTTAATTATCCGTCATTAACCCGACATGTGGGCCTTTCCTTCATATTTCCTGATAACCCCCTGCAGAAATAGATAAACAGCAAAACTCGTGGAATTCTGTCAGATAAAACCCTAAGTCTGGGTGTTTATTTCATATGGATCCTTTTCTCTATTTATTTGATAGATATAATTGATACTTAAGGACCGTCAACAAACTCCCCCAAGCTTACCTCTTGCTCGTCCCTGAGCAAGGATAGTCTCAGTGATGGATCAGAAGTTGCTGAATGCTTTTGAATTTTGACGGTACACATGCTTTCAAATAGAGTCTTATCTCTGAATTAGAGTAAACTGTCAAGACTTAAAACTTACTCATTATACCTTTCACTATGGGGCCTGCAACTGTCACCTTTGTCTTGAGCGGTTAAAAGATAGAACAGTCTAGTCAAGCGCCATGTCTCTTATTCTTGATCAGCTATAGCTCTGGAGTTTTTGCAGATTTTCAAATAAAACTCAGAGATTCCTTGTATGACTCTCTCAGGTCTCTCATTTGTGGTATTTCTGGATCCTCACCAAGGCAGTAATGGTGTTTGTCTTCTCTCAAAGCAAAGTATGTAGTATTTGTGGTATAAGGCAGAGTGACATTGCCTTCTCTCTCAACCTATCCTAATAAGGTTTTTGATATCTGGAGCTCATAGGTGGGAGATAAGGTATACATACTTACAAGACATTTATTGCATAGTCAAACCATGGATCCAGAGAAACAAGTCAATAAGTCAAATCAAGATGTGCATGTGTGGTGAATGAATGGTGTATGGTGATAATGGTGATAATGGTGATAATGGTGGAGAGTGTCTAATTCTACTTTTGCTCTTTTTGAGGGGATACATACCTTTCTTGCTTTTGGTGCTCTTTGAGGAGGATGAGATGCTCTATATTTTTATTTATTATTTTTTTTCTTTCCTCTCAGGTGGGTATCTTGTACCCCTAATTCTACTGTCGGACACTTGTCCATTTTTACCTCTCTTCTCACACTTTTTCACTTTTTTTTTTCATCGAGGTTCCGAGCACTTGCTCCTTTTTATTTCCTCGTAATATTTTTCTTTTCGAGGTTCCGGGCACTTGCCCCTTTTTATTTCCTCGGATAGAGCACTCATCTCCTTAGAACAATTTAGCAAGTGGTAGTAACCAAAATAACTTGAGCATTTATTTCACAGGGAATAACAGGAAATAGGAAAATGTTTTTGGCTATTCTCTCCCGGGTTAGGAGTAGAATAATTTTGTGTGGATCTGGAGATGGGAATGGATGTATGTGGATGCGTACTTCCGGAGTAGAAGCAGCATATATGAGTGAACGTGCAAGTGAATCTTGATTTAACCACATGACAAGCTCCTAAGGGTCTACACAGCTTGACTACACTCAATGCTCATAAGTAGTAAAAGCAAATGTATGGCTTAAAGTCTAGCAAGCATGTATGTATGGCCGTGGTAGGAATTTAAACTCTCATCATAAAGGAACTCATCATGTAGTATTTTAAAGATTTTCAAAGATAAAATTCTCCAGAATTCTAGCATCTCTAGGAATAGATAAACAGCAGCTCAACCTTCCCATATCATATCCGTTAACAACTTAGACTTTAGATCAAGTTCTCTTCCCACAAGTTCAGGTTTAGAGTAAGCTTTTAAATAATAACAGTTATGTCTAAACTAGAGAGAGAACTTCTAATTGAAATTAGGCAGAGCAACTATTCATCATATCCATGCTAGAGTTTTATTATCTAGATTCATTTTAGCATAGCCACTTTATTTATTTATTAAACACACTAAGCAAAAGATATAGATATATATATATATAAGCACAAAATCTTTATTTGGTTTTTCATCGTTTTATTTTAATATAGTATAAGTATAAATATAAAGATAGATATAGAAATACTTAGCGAGATAACGGGGGTGCTCTCCCCCAAGCTGGATCTTGACGTAGTTTCTCTTGATGTAGCTAGCAGATAGCGGAGGTGTATTTGAAAGTCGGCAGCACCCTGACAGCGATTAGAATGTCCTCCGTCTGCTAGTCCTCTTGGATTCTGTGAAGCTCAAATAGACAACAAAGCTTGTGGAACTGATTAAGTGTTAGCATAAATATCTAGCCTTTATCATGTTGAGCCTCCTTGATTACTTTTATGTTTTCATTTTATAAAGCAGAAGAAAATATTTATTTATTTTTTTTATGCCACCACAGTGAATGTACTTATGGGTTTTATGCCACTCGTATACTCACATGGGGCTTCTAGAGTTTTTTTAACATTTTTATTTTCTTTCTAAGATAACATGAATATGATTAACTAAACAAACTATTAAGTAAATATCTGAGAAGGGAAATGGATAACTACCAAGTTACCTCTTGGCAAGGCGTCCGGCATTTTTAAGTCCTCCGAACGGGACTCTATGTGTACTCAGTTGTCTTGGGAGTCAGTGGATGGCGTAGTCGGTGGTTCCGGCAGCGCCTCCTCCTCGTGTTCAACTGTCTTTTCTTTCCACACTTGTCTTGGTGCTTCGGTCTCTTCAAGACAGTGCTGATTGAGTGGTATGTCCTCAGATCTTACCACTTCTCCTTCGTAGTCTGCCCATCCATCCTTGATGACCGGTTGCTTCTGGTTGCGGTTCCGCCTCCTTCTCCTTGTCCTGACCTGCTTAGATTCTTCAAATACGTAGTTGGGGTCAGTAAAGTAAAGGCGTACCTTCTCAGAGGGGAAGTGCATGTGGACTTCTCCAGTTCCAATGTAGATGATTGCTTTGACAGTACTGAGGAACGGTCTTCCAAGGATGATAGGTGGATCATACTCGTCTTCTCCCATGTCAACAACCTGAAAGTCTGTATGGACAAATGATCGTCTATCTTGACAGGGACGTCAGTTACTGTACCTTCAACCTGTCGGAATGTCTGATCTGCCATCTGGAGACGGATGTATGTCGGCTTCAAGGGCATGGTTCCGAACAGCAGTTCATAGGTGACCTTGGCCATTATGTTGACGCCCGACCCAGTGTCGCATAGTGTCTTGTAGAAGTTGTACCCATTAATGGAGCAATAAATGCTTGGCATACCTGGGTCGTCCTTCTTGTCCAAGAATGGTGACTTGAGTTGGCGATCTTGACCTTTGTGCACGACAGTGACCATCTTGACTGATTCGGTCCACACTTGCTTTTTGCTCTTGTTCCTCTTGTTGGTCCTCCTTGGTTCATATTGGGGTTGCTCTAGGATTTGTACGGTCTTGTTCTTGAAGGAAAACATTTCCTTCCTCCCCTTTATGTGGAAACTGATCTTGGCAGCACTAGCATAGATGACAGCTCCCGTGGTGTTCAGGAATGGCCTCCCTAGGATGACGGGAGCCCTCTCGTCAGAACCGGTCTCTATTACTACGAAGTCTGCTGGAGCGTACGAGGAACCAACTCGGACACAGATGTTCTTCAAGATTCCTCTTGGGTAACTTAGTGTCCTATCTGCAAGCTGCAAACACATGGTTGTTTCTAATAATGGTTGTGAAAAGAGTTTTTCGTAGAGTACCCTGGGCATGATGTTGACGCTTGAGCCAAAGTCACAGAGTGCTTCTGGGAAGTCTCGCATGCCGATGGAGATCGGGATGACGGGGCGTCCTGGGTCGCCTCTCTTGACTGGCAGAAGTTCAGTACTTACCTCAATGATGGGGTTACTCCAGTAATCTCCTGCATCAAATATGTCTACAAGATTTGCAGATTCTAATGCATCCGGTTGTGATGGTATACCGGGGTTAGTAGCAGGAACAGCAGCAGCTATTTGATTCAATTGAGATTCAATCATTTTATTAAAGCTAATTTGATTCTTGATGGCAGTAGAAAAATTATCCATTCTATTATTTATATTTTCTAGAATTTTATCATTAGATGCCAATTTCTTAGACATGTTATCCATTAGCTTTCCTTGATTAGACACTAACTCTCTTAAAGGTGGATAATTATTATTACTGAAAGAATTGTTACCTTGGTAATTACCTGAGTAGTTAGGCCTTTGTTGATTCCAACCTTGATTCTGCTGAGGACGGTTGTAGTAGTTATTGTTGTTGTTGTTGATGTAGTTCACGTCCTCTAGCAACTCGGGACAGTGATTGCCCGAATGTCCAACACCTCCACACTCCTCACAAGTCATGTGGGAGTCGTAGACGTGCATTACTTCCTTCTTCTCTCCAGCTCGGTCATCGAGCTTCTTCATGAGTAGGTCTAGCTTGGCAGACAGCATGTCTACCTCCTTGAGCTGATGCATACCTCCACCTCTCTTGCGGGTCTGAGTTCTCTCTTCATTCCAACCTTGGTTGGACGCCATCTTCTCCACAAGAGCTGTGGCTTGTGGTATGGTGAGTGATAGGAATGCTCCTCCAGCTGCAGCATCCATGGTCTCACGGGCACTATTGACGAGCCCATGATAGAATGTCTGCATCAGCAACCAGCTCTCCATTCCATGATGGGGACATTCTAGGATGTAGTCTTGAAAGCGCTCCCATGCTTCTGGAACGGATTCATCGTGCTGTTGCTGAAAGCTTGTAATCTTCCCACGGAGAGCATTTGTCTTGCCCATGGGAAAGAACTTGGCTAGAAAGTTCGTGGAGCAGAGTGCCCACGTAGTATTCTTCTCCTTTGTAGCGTAGAACCACTGCTTCGCTCTCCCCAACAGTGAGAATGGGAAAAGGCGAAGTAGTATGGCGTCTCTAGGAACATCAGCCATGGTGAAAGTGCTGCAGATCTCCAGGAAGTGTTGAAGATGAGCACTAGCATCCTCGTGTGGCTTCCCACAGAACTGGTTAGCTTGCACCATGTTGATGAGCCCAGGCTTGAGCTCGAAGTTGCGGTCGATCTCCACAGCAGGTCCAGTGCGGATGTTGTCCGTAGTGGGAGCTGAGAACTCGCGGATCGACTTGTTCGCCATAGCTTCGAATTCAGCTGACAAGTTCCGGACGAAACTTCGGCGGTCTTCTGATTTGGATGAAGTTTTGCGCTGAAGTGTTGACGATTTGAGCTTGGCTCTTGTTCTTCTGAATAAGGCTTCGGGGTCGTCAACAAAGTTGTCTGGAAGATGTCTTCTATTCATACATCACCCTGAAATAAAATAAAAAATGGAAAATGCAGGGGTAAAACTGTACGAGAGAATTGATAAGCTCGAATATATTAGTGATGCGAATGATGTCTCAAAGTTCTTTATTCATTCCAACTTAGAAATCAACCTTCCCCGGCAACGGCGCCAAAAATGCTTGTTGGGCATTCTTAACGTCATTACCAAAAGTAGACTTAATTCTCTAATTCTGATAACGGCGCCAAAAATGCCAAACCTATCCCTCATGCCACTTAAGCCAAGTTGTCATCCCCAGCATGACATGAGAGACGCGGTATTGAAATATGCAATTGCTCATCAAGATAAATAAATAAAGGGAATCTGCAAGCGCACAGATTAATACCGATGCAGCATTTTAACCGGGAAGTATTCCAGGTATCGTTATTTATATTTTTACCACTGGGAAGGGATTCTAAGCATCGTAGTTGATCGTGGAATGAGAATATAGAACTGAGTATCCATCATTGCATGTATAATATAGAGCATCTATCTATCTCATCATACAGGGATAAATGTCACATAGAATATAGATAAATATGAATAGTGACAAGGATAATTAATCTGATCAGCATAACTAGCCACATATAATAATGATAAGCACCTCAACAGATATTCTAGCAAGTCATTAGCATGGAATTAGGATGAACTACAAAGATATTCCCTAAGTAATTATTAACTATAAAATCTAGCATTATCATAGTTAGTGCAATTATACTTGGCAATCATAGCGAGAAAAGACTACACCCATGCATAGTGAATATTAGCAAGGAAGATGAAGAACATAGCAATCACTCCCCTGTAATAATGTTGCTCTGCCTGCCCTATACACGAGAGGGGGACTATATAAGAATCAACGAAGCTGTCACTATCGCGAACTACCCACCGATCCGGCATATAGGGTGCAATCGCAGATAAAGACGGTATAGACACCACGTCTACACAATATTTATCATTCACCCACTGCGCACATGGATAAACGCTATACGATCCTAGGCATGTATATAATTCCAATCTAACTATGCCAAGCATATAACTATGATAAACTAAGAACAATATAATTGCTAATATAATCAAGTAGAGCAAAGTCATATTCAATATATTGAAATAGAACAAAGTAGTATTCATAATATTGAAGAACAATGATGAACAATTGAAGAACAGGAGAGAAATTACCAAGAATCCTCTTGACAGATCCGGGAACCAATCGAAGATTGACTCCTTCTAGTTCTAATCCTATGTAGCTATGCTAAAACTAGAGATCTAGTTGATGTGGTGGCTCTAGGGCTTGATCAGAGACTCTCTCCTCCTGATGACTGAATTAGGAACTGAATAATGAGACAGAGGTGCCTGCTCCAGGGTCCAGGGCCTTGCTTATATAGTCTTTTCGGGTGAATCTGGGCCGTTGGATCAAACCGACATTGAACGGACGGTTTTCCTTAATCCTTTAGGTCGGTGGAGCATAATCCGCGAGACGGAGCCTGATTGGCTGCAGCAGCAGGGCGGGCGCCCTAGGGGGGAGGGCGGGCGCCCTGTCCCCGGGCCCGCTCGGCCTCCCGCTCGTTCCCGTGGCTTCTGGACTCTTCCACATTAAGGAAAATTGGGGGTTACGTTAATTATCCGTCATTAACCCGACATGTGGGCCTTTCCTTCATATTTCCTGATAACCCCCTGCAGAAATAGATAAACAGCAAAACTCGTGGAATTCTGTCAGATAAAACCCTAAGTCTGGGTGTTTATTTCATATGGATCCTTTTCTCTATTTATTTGATAGATATAATTGATACTTAAGGACCGTCAACAACCTCCTGAGTTGTGTGATTCACATAACAAAGGAGAGGTGCCAAAAGAAGAAGAACCCGATGGAGTACTAAGAGAAGAAGTGCCCAAGGAAGAAGATCCACCCGATAAGGATGAAACTCCATGGACCTAAGGTATGGTTTTATTTTTTATTTTTCCCTTCAATTTTCCCTTTTTCGAATAAATAACATATGTCATGCATGAAACTAAAAAAAATCAGTTATCATTAGTTTTATGCATAGGTATATGTTAACTTAGTTAGAACAATAAAATATCAAAATAGGATAGTTTCCCTTTTTCACAACATTAGATAGTTTCCCTTTTAATAAAATGAGAACAAGAGTTCCGACCGAGAAAGATGAAGGCCCTTCACCAAGCAAGAAGCCAGCTTGGGGGAGACTCCCGCTCCAATAAGGTATGTCTCAAGCCTACACTATACATTTAGTTCTTAAATTCTATATCTTTTGAATGTCACATGCTTGCCTAAATAACCATTCCATGAATAAAATTGATAAAATCTGCTTAAACAAGTTGAAAATAAGATTTGAAATATGTCATGCAAATGCTATTGTTATGGTTTGAATAACTGGTCTTATCTAAGTTGTAGCTTCTGTGGGTTGCACATGCTTTAACTAAAATCATGCTTAGTGAATAAAGTTAGTAAGAAATGGAGTAATTCTTTAAACTTGCTAAGGTGAAATTAGGACCTAATCTGGAGGATTTCTTTTAAAAATTATGAAAACCTTGCTAAAAAGTTCCTCCTAGATTTTATCCCATCCCACCACCAGCCAAATATTTGTTAGTCATTAGTCAAAACCACAAAGAGCTTTGTTTGTGTTGAGCTTTGTTAGGGCATAGATCTTAGTAGAGAAGCTTATCATATCTTTTGAATCAAGATTCACACACACCCACCATAAATTGCCTACTCTCCACTTTGGAAGTTTGCAACCACCAAATAAATTGCTTATTCTCTACACCGGAGATATGCAATACCTTGCCAAACGCCCCATTGCTAGCCTTATGCTATTCCTACACTGGGAATAAGCATTTCTCTCCCTTTCCCTACTCATTTCAAAAACCCTTTCCTATAGATATCTGGGGAAATCTAGAGCTTAAAAAGAGAGAGAGAGAAAAATGAGCAAAGTAGCTCAAGAAAGGACTATGTCCTGAAAAAAAAGAGAGTGAGCAAAGTAGCTCAAAAGAGGACTATGTCCTAAGAAAATGTGAGGACACATCTTTTGTCTACTCACTATGTATTCAAAAAAAAGAGAGAGAATTATCATTAGCTCTAGACCCCAGAAATTTACTAGGAAGGATTATGAAATATCTCTCTATACACTTCCACATAACCACACATGCACATCTTGATCAATTTTTATGATTTGCTGCTCCTTATGATCTGAGTGTCTAGCTTAGCAATAAACATCAGGCAATTTGCTCATGGTTCTTAGCCTACCTATAACTCCACATATCATTCTTTAGAAATAAGAGAGGCTACATTTTGGCCTAAGTGAGGATTTAAACACCATTGAGTGATTGAGTGAATCTTGGAGGACTTAAGCAAGTTGTTATCTTTTGAAAACCTTGAAAAACCTCCAGACAAAATCCTAGTCAAACCTAAGCGAGATAAAAGTTTCCTATCTACTGCTTTATTTCACTTCTGCATGTTTGAAGTGAAAAGCTATAAGCCCCGCATTGCTATGATTAATGATATATGCTAAGTTATTTCTCACTATACAATATGCACTTGCATACATCTTAAGTTGCTATCTATTTCATGAGCAATGCTTAAACCGCATTGTTGCTCGAGGACGAGCAACAGGTTAGCTTGGGGGAGCTTGTTGATGGTCCTTAAACACCTGTTTTACCATCAACATTTTACCCTAAAGTCCACCAAAAAGGCATGAAATGTAGTCAAATAGGTTTCAAACTAACCAAATTCCACATGTCCATAGAATTTTATTTAAATGCAGGAATTTGGACCAAATTTGGATATATGGACGCACCAGAGGCCAAGCCCACTCACCAGGGCCCAAATGGGCCTAGGGGGTGGCGCCCGCCACCCCTAGGTGGCGCCCGCCACTTGGGTTGGCCCAAACCATCCCCCCTGCCACGTCACTGATCCATGTGACCACCCCAAGGCCAAATCTTGGTCGTTGGTCACTAGGTCGGTTTGATCGGAGGGCTACGGAGGGGAGTGGCATGGATCATGACCTAGGTCGGTTGCTAGGACATGCAACCGACCTCCAAACCGCCTTGGACAACCACCTGGAGGCCGTAGGATCAACGACGAAGCATCCAACGGCCAAGGGACTGGCGGCCGCCAGTAGGGGGTGGCGCCCGCCACCTGACCTAACCCTAGGTCGGTTGGCTGTCCCCTATAAGTACCCCCCTCACTCCACAAGGCTATAAATACCCCCCTGGTGACACCACTTCATTTGTACCATCAAGTACCATCACACACCAAGAGAAGCAAAGCAAGAGAAGCAAGAGAGAGTTAGGTTAGAAGCTCAGAGAGCTTTGGCAAGTAGGTTAGCTAGTAGAGAGAGTATAGCTCTAGTGCCCTCGCTACAGCGCGGCTCTTAGTTTAGCACAGCTCAGCCTAAGTTCTTGGTAAAAGGAGCGTAGAGCTTGCTAAGAGGGAAGCGGGTGCGAGCGACTGGCATCAGAGGTTGGTTGATTTCCCGACGTCTCTGGTCTGGTTTGCTCTCTTGTATCTCAGGTACATTTATCTTTATCTCAGTATTACTTTAAGCATTACTTTCAGTATTACTTTTAGTATTACTTTATCAAGTACCTTGAGTGTGACCTAGCTATCCTACAGTTCAATTCACTTAGCCATAGTAGTTAATCTCTAGTGTGCTTAGTGATTGATCTTTACCAATAGGTTGCTTAGTTAGTTTAGTGTTTATCTTATTAAGTCAAGTGTTTGCTCTGACGTCCGCAAGGGTGTCTCTATTCAAAGCTAGGGTAGAGATAGTTAGAATATAGTTAAGCGTGGTGCTTAGTTATAGACTTACCTTCAGATACGGCTGGACCCCCGGATAGCTGTGGTAGCAAGCAGGTGCTGACAGCCCTGTGCGCCTTGAATTCCACCACGTAGTTGGCCCAGTTTAACAGTAAGGCTCGTTGTGCTAGCGTTCAACCTAAGTAAGTGGTAAAGGCTAGTACGCCTCGATACTTAACAAGATAGGAATAAAACTATACTCAACTTAGTTGCTTTATTGACTTTTGCCTACCTTGCTCCGTAACTATCTTGCTTCGTAGTTATCTTGCTCTGTGGTTATCTAGGAGTAGTTATTAGTTAGTAGTTAGTTATCTTAGTTATCCTTAGCTATTCCCTTTATCCACCTATCCACCCACCTTACCTTAGCCATCCACTTCATCCTTACCTATCCACCCATATATTCTTTCTAGGCTTTCATCTCCTCTCTTCTCCCCTTTTCCCTTTTCTCTTTTCTTCGACTCTCATCCCCTCCTTGACTCAACTCATACACCACCCTAGCCTTCCCTTGGGATCAAATAAATCGACACCTGGTACTCCCAGGCGAAGTGCTACTACGATAGTTCTGTGCGCTTGCAGAATCTCCTCCTGGTAGATTGCATTCTCTCTAGCTAGCTCCTACTAGTGTCAGGATTGACAACCCCATTTGGCATTAGTAGACAGCTGCTTTAGCTCCACTCCTTTAGGTATAGTGACTGGACTTGCTTCAAGCACTTCTGATACCGTTGCCGGGAATAGACTCCATAGTCTACTCCTAGTAACGACGTTGGCTAGTGTCAACAAGCATTTCTGGGCCGTTACCGGGGAGAGTTGCCTAGCTCTATCTTTAGTGAAGCTAAGAACTACCAACAAAGATGATGATGACCGCAAGAAGAGCAAGAAGAAGGACAAGAAGGAAAAGAAAGAAAAGAAAGAGAAGAAGAAGGAGAAGAAGAAGGGTGGATCCTATGTTGTGACATGGGATAGTGATGCTTCCTCAAGCGATGATGAGAGGAAGACCACCAAGAAGAAGGCTATGGCTAGTCTTGCTATATCAAGCAAGCCTTCTATCTTCAACACTCCATCGACATGCTTCATGGCTAAGGCCACTAAGGTATCATCCGATGAGAGTGATAGTGAGAGTGAGAGTGATGATGATGAGGAGTACTCAAAGGAGGACCTCATGAGCATGCTACAAGATGCTCACTCTTACATTGAGACTAAGAGGAAGGAGTGCAAAGAATTGCGCAAGGCCAACAAGGCTCTTGAGCAATCCTTTGATGAGCTCAAGTCTACTCATGAGAGGCTAGAGATCAAGCTCACACTAGGCTTAAGGAAGCCCACTCCTCCCTCCTTGATCAAAGTAAGATTGAGGATGTTGTAGAGACATGCAATGTAGGAGTAACATGTGATATTCTTGATGAATCTTTTTATGCTCCTATTATTGTTGCTCCCACAAATGCATCATCATCATCTAGCTCAACTAAAATGCTTACTTCTACTACTTGTGATTCATCATTGGTGGTAGAAAATTAGAACCTTAAGAACAAGGTTGTTGAGCTCACTCATGCCTTAGGCAATGCCTATGGTGGAGATGCCCGCTTGCTTAAGTGCTTGGGTAGCCAAAGGTGTCCACTCAACAAGGAGGGACTTGGCTATACCCCTAAGAAGGGCAAGGCGGCCTTTGCTCCTCACAAGACTAGTTTTGTGAAGAGCAATGGTCGGTACTGCTATAGTTGCAAGCAATCTGGGCATATAGAGCAAAATTGCTTTAACAAGAACAAGAACAAGAACAATGCTCATGTTTCATCCATTAGACTTGATTCTTCTTATATGCTTACAAAGGGGACTAATGGTGTGAAGGCTAAGTATATTGGTGCACCCATGGTTGGCCCAAAGAAGAAGGCAATTTGGGTGCCCAAGAGCTTGGTGACTAACCTTGGAGGACCCAAAAAGGTTTCGGTACCTAAAAAGAATTGATCTCTTTTGTAGGTGAACTATAAAGCGGGAGGAAGGCATTGGGTGCTTGATAGTGGGTGCACTCAACACATGACCGGAGATGGAAGAATGTTCAAATCAATCAACACTAGTGGCAATGATCATGCAGATGCTATTACATTTGGTGACAACAAGAAAGGCAAGGTCAAAGGCTTGGGCAAGATTGCAATATCAAATGACTTGAGCATCTCCAATATGCTATTAGTGGAATCTCTCAACTTCAATCTATTGTCCGTGGCACAATTGTGTGATTTGGGATTCAAATGCATATTTGGTGTTGATGATGTGGAGATAGTGAGTGTTGATGGAAGTGACTTGGTGTTCAAAGGATTTAGATATGAGAACCTTTATTTGGTGGACTTTGATGCAAGTGAAGCTCAATTGACAACATGCTTATTCACCAAATCAAGTATGGGTTGGCTATGGCATAGGCGCTTGGGACATGTTGGAATGAATCAACTAAAGAGGCTAGTGAAGCATGACATGGTTAGAGGACTAAAAGATGTTCACTTTGAGAAGGACAAGCTTTGTAGTGCATGCCAAATGGGAAAGCAAGTTGGAAACACTCATCCCAACAAAGGAATGATGAGCACTACACATGCACTTGAGTTGTTGCACATGGACTTGTTTGGACCAACTACATATGCAAGTATTGAGGGAAACATGTATGGCTTTGTGATAGTGGATGACTATACAAGATACACATGGGTCTTCTTTCTCGTTGACAAGAGTGAAGTGTTTGGCATATTCAAAACCTTTGTCAAGAGAAGTCAAAATGAGTTTGATAGAAGAATCAAGAAAGTGAGAAGTGACAATGGAAGTGAGTTTAGAAACACAAGAGTTGATGAGCTATGTGATGAGTTTGGAATCAAACATCAATTCTCGGCCAAGTATACACCTCAATCCAATGGGATAGTTGAAAGGAAGAATATGACACTCATTGATATGTCAAGATCCATGCTTAGTCAATACAATGTGAGTGACTCCTTTTGGGCCGAAGTAATCAACACGACATGCTACTATAGCAACCGGCTCTATTGTCACCCTCTATTCAAGAAGACACCATATGAGCTCCTCAATGATAGAAAGCCCAACATTGCTTATTTCTGGGTCTTTGGGTGCAAATGCTAAATATTGAAGAAGGGCACAAGACTTGGCAAGCTTGAAAAGAAGTGTGATGAAGGATTTCTACATGGTTACTCCACTACAAGCAAGGCATATAGAGTGTGGAACAACACAACAAGAATAGTTGAAGAAGTCCATGATGTTGAATTTGATGAAACCAATGGCTCTCATGAAGAACAAGATAATCTAGATGATGTGAGAGGAACACAATTGGTGGAAGCTATGAAGAACATGGACATTGGTGATATAAGGCCAAAACAAGTAATTGACATAGAAGATGGCAAAGATCAAGTCCTCACTCCTCCAACCATGCAAGGCAATGATGTTGCAAGCTCTAGTGGTTCTCATGATCAACAAGATAATAGTAGCTCTCAAGTGGCTCATCCAAACACAAATGCAAGTGCCCAACCGCAACAAGTGCTACAACCAACACACATTTCAAGAGATCATCCTTTAGATCAAATTGTTGGTGACATAAGAAGAGGTGTGCAAATAAGATCAAGATTGGCTTCATTTTGTGAACACTACTCATTTGTATCATCTATTGAGCCAACCAAGATTGATGAAGCTTTGATGGATGTTGATTGGGTAAATGCAATGCATGAAGAGTTGAACAACTTTACCCGCAATGATGTTTGGGAGTTAGTGGAAAGACCAAAGAACACAAATGTTATTGGTACAAGATGGGTCTTCCGGAACAAGCAAGATGAAGATGGCATTGTTGTAAGGAACAAAGCAAGATTGGTTGCACAAGGATACACTCAAATGGAAGACATTGACTTTGGAGAAACCTATGCACCGATTGCTAGATTGGAGGCCATTAGAATTCTACTTGCATATGCTTGTTCTCATAACATCAAGCTCTATCAAATGGATGTCAAGAGTGCTTTTCTCAATGGATTCATCAATGAGCTAGTGTATGTTGAGCAACCTCCCAGTTTTCAAGATTTGAAGAAGCCCAACCATGTGTACAAGCTTAAGAAAGCATTATATGGGTTGAAGCAAGCACCTAGAGCATGGTATGAAAGATTGAGGGATTTCTTGCTATCAAAAGGTTTCAAGATGGGAAAGGTTGACACCACTCTCTTCACCAAGAAGATTGGAAGTGACTTGTTTGTGTTGCAAATCTATGTGGATGACATTATCTTTGGATCAACCAACCAAGATTTTTGTGAAGAGTTTGGAGAAATGATGGCTAAAGAGTTTGAGATGTCTATGATTGGAGAGCTTAGTTACTTCCTTGGTCTACAAATCAAGCAAATGAAGAAAGACACATTTGTTAGTCAAGGCAAGTACATCAAGGACATGCTCAAGAAGTTTGGGTTAGATGAAGCAAAGGCAATAACCACTCCAATGGGAACAAATGGGCATTTGGATAGTGACTCTAGTGGTGACATGGTGGATCAAAAATTATATCGGTCAATGATTGGAAGTCTACTCTATGTGACCGCATCATGGCCGGATGTCATGTTTAGTGTATGCATGTGTGCAAGGTTCCAAGCTTCACCAAGGGAAAGTCATTTGAAGGCAACCAAATGGATATTGAGATATTTGAAGCACACTCCAAATGTTGGACTATGGTATCCCAAGGGCTCTCAATTTGAATTGATTGGATACTCGGATTCCGATTATGCGGGATGCAAGGTGGATAGGAAGAGCACATCGGGCACTTGTCAATTGCGTGGAAGATCACTTGTCTCATGGTCATCAAAGAAGCAAAATAGTGTTGCACTCTCTACCGCCGAAGCCGAATACATATCCGCGGGTAGTTGTTATGCACAATTGCTATGGATGAAAGCAACATTGCAAGATTATGGAGTCAGGTTTGGACAAGTCCCATTGCTATGTGATAATGAGAGCGCCGTCAAAATAGCCACCAACCCGGTTCAACATTCAAGAACGAAGCACATTGACATAAGGCATCACTTCATTAGAGATCATCAAGCAAAGAAAGATATATCTATTGAGAGTGTGGGTACCGATGATCAACTTGCCGATATCTTCATCAAGCCACTAGATGAGAGAAGGTTTTGCAAGCTAAGGAATGAATTGAATATCCTAGACTTCTCCAACATGAGTTGAATGCACCCCCACTTATGACATGCCTCTCCTCCAACAAAGCAAAGGTGAAATTGTTTAGCATGTGCATTCATTCTTATTAGGTTGTGATTTAGTTCATATAGCCATCACATTGCTTATTTAGGCTCATTCATGGTAAATCAAATGAATTTGATGTATATATGGTACCACTATTGCTTCTATGTTGCCTTGATCTAGTGGTAGCATATAACTTGTTTGTGAGCTTGTAACTCTAGTGTTTGGTCTAGTAAGTGAGCAATGGGTATTTAACCAACGTGAGTAAGATAACCATTGTAAGATGTGTGAAGAAGCTTACTCTAGAGCAAACCGTGTTAAATATCCTATGCTCATGAGCTAGATTAAGCCATAACTTGACTAAGTGTAATTCCCTATCATTAAAACTTGCCCCACCTTTATGGTAAATTGTTGACAAAGTGGGAGAAAATGTTGACAAAGATATGAGGGGAGAAAATGCCATAAAGATAAAAGAGACATGCTAAGTAAACCTTCAAGTGGGATTGAAGCATACACATAGGAGGAGCAAGCTCATAAACATGATTGTTGCATTTTAAATGTGCATATTCATATGATTGATTGCATTACATAAGCTTTTTAAATTTGATATTCATGCTTATGTGGTGAATGCTAGTGTTAGAACATGATTGATGATATGACTCACTAGCATGAAAAAGATGATAACTAGACATACTTGTATTTTCGTATTTTCAAGTGGTTCAAGAGCCTTATTATAATGTTGATCTCACGGGGTTCTTGAGTTTTGATGTATGACTAGTAACAAATGATGCTAAGGATGGTTTAACATGTGCACTCCGATTGGTATCACGCTTCAAAGGTCCATTCTTATGCCTTAGCATCATCATTGGTAGTATTGCTCACCCACATTTCATATCCATACATATGTGCCAAATCTAGAACCAAACTCTATAGCACATATGTAGAGGGAGCTAATACTATCATTGTGGTTACTCAAATTTAAATCACATATCTTTGTATAGGTTGTCATCAATTACCAAAAAGGGGGAGATTGAAAGCCCTAGTTTGGTTTTGGCTAATTGATGAAACCTATTTGGTCTCATCCTATTGCTAAGCATGTGTGTAGCTTATAAGAAAGGATTGTGACCAAGCCAAGTGGTGGAGCTAGCAAGGTGGCAACCATGGAGGATGGTGATGGCCACAAGCACTCAAGAGATCAAGTGCTCTACCATTTGTGAAATGAAGAAGAGAAGAGGTGGAGCAAAGAGGCCCGAAGGCAAAGGTATAACCTATAGGGCTCTTTGTTTTAGTGATCAAGACACTTAGCGAGTGTGATCACATTTTAGGTTAGATAGCCGTACTATTAAGAGGAGATAATTCATGGCTTATGCGGTGTTGAAGTGCCACTAGATGTTCTCTAACATATCGATGTTATAGACCTAGTGAGTGACTAACAAAACCCCTTGGAAAATGCTCTACAAAATGCTAACACACTTGCATATGATGATGTACACTTGGTGGTGTTGGCACTTTTGGGATAAGGGGATGTTAAGGAGTTGTGGATAAGTGGGAGAGACTAGTGTATAGTCCTTCTCCCTCCCGCTGAGCTTGCGAGGCAGGATTCGGCGGTTTTCGGAAGAGAAACAGTGTGTTCAGGAGCATCGGACGCTGGGCCGAGCGTCCGATGGTTAACCCTAGTTTCTGATAGAAGTTGAAGGAGCATCGGACGCTGGCAACGGACGCTGAGGAAACACTGTTGCAGAGTCCGATGCAGGTGACGTGGCGCGAGCTAGCTTTCCAGGGAGCATCGGACGCTGGCCTGCATCCGATGCCGATCCATCGGACGCGTCCGATGTGATTTGACCCGTTCTGGAACCTTTCTGTTGTGTCATCGGACGCAGGGGTTGAGCGTCCGGTGCTAACGTTCCGGCGCGTCCGATGTGGCGCCAAAATGAACTGAAATAGAGTAGTGGCATCGGAGCGTTCGATGCCTGGCATCGGTGCGTCCGATGTCACTTTAACCATGGCGTGAAGGGAAGTGATCGTTGGGATCTGACGGACTGAATTCATAGCAGACGGACACGTGGAGCTCATCGGAGCATCGGACGCTGGGGGAGCGTCCGATGGCCCCGACACCGGCGCGTCCGATGCTCGCGATTTTAGCCCAACGGCTAGGCCGACTTGTGTGGCCTATTTAAGGGGCTTGGCCGGCTCACTTGGCTTCACTCTTGCACATTTTGATTCCTAAGCATTCTAGTGAGCCTTGGCAAGCCTCCCAACTCATCTCCCACGTTGATTTGATCAAACCAAGTGAGATTGAGTGTTCTAGTGCGTGATTTGAAAAGAGTTCAATCTAGTGGCACTAGTTCTTCGCATCGGCTTTGAGTTTCTTGTTACTCTTGGCATTTGCCGGTGCCTAGACGGCTTGGAGGCGTTGTGGTGTTGTTGGCAAGGGAAGGAGATTGTTCTTGGCCACCACCGATCGTGATTGTGAGAGGTTTTTGGAGCCTCACCTCGTCGGAGCGGCAAGAGGCATCCTTAGTGGATTGCTCGTGTCATTGAGCTACCTCACTAGCGGTAGATTCTTGTGGCGCTCTTTTTGTGAGCTTGGCTTTGTGCCGATTAGCCACCGGGTCACCTAGTGTTGGTCGACACAACGGGGAGTAGCGTGTCGGCAAGCACGTGAACCTCGGGATAAATCTTGGTGTCCCGTGTGCTTATTGTGATTGCTCTTCATATTTACATTCTTGGTAATTGGTATCTCAAGTGGATTTCATCGGTGATTGGCTCTCTACTAGACGAACCCGAAGGCTCGGTGAAACCATTCCTATCTAGCTCTTTTACTTTGTTTATTCTCTATTGAGCTAGTTCATTTGTCAAGATACTATTACTTGGTGTATTCCTCTTGTCATATATATCTTGTGTAGCTAGTTGTGATTTGTTCAATTAGTCTTTTTATTGCACATACTTGTCTCATATACATTCTTGTATATCATACTTGTGCTAAAGCTAGATTGTTTTATTCCACATTTGACATTAGCTCTAGTTGATTGTGTGACTTAGAAATATTAGGTAGGATTGTTGGATGGGTGGCTTGCAACACTCTATTAGGCTAGCGCAAAAAGCTTCGCCATTTGTTATACTAATAGTGTTTGCCTAAGTGATTTTGTAGAATTTTAATTAGGCTATTCACCCCCTCTAGCCAATTTGGACCTTTCAGGCTTGAAGCGGTTTTCGTGCGAAAGCGCACCAACGGGCGAGCGAGCCCGCCGGGCTAAGCTATCGCGCGAAAGAGGCCATAGGCGGCCCAGGCAACTTTCGTGCGAAAGAGGCCTGGCGCCTCTGGCGAGGCATTTTCGCCGTTCACGACTTTGGTTTTCGAGGTTTTCGCAGGTTGCTGGAGGCTTCGGTCAAAGGGAGCAGGCCCACCGGTAGAGGGAAGGAGCCTGGGGACACCGGGCCCACCAAGGGACGAAGTCACGATGGCGCCCCTCGTGCCGGAGGGGGTGGCAGGAGCCGTAGAATAGATGAGAAGGGCGTCGTTGTAATTGCGACAGAGTGGTTGAAAGGGCATTCTTGTACTTTTAAACTGATTTGGGTTAATATAAAAGCTCTGGGCCTCCCAGCTGAGGAGGAGGAGGAGAACACTGTTCACTTCACCCAAACTCTAGTCTACTTTCGTCTTTGCTCCGTGCATTCGCTCGTGCGTCAACCCGCTGTTCCAGGGTTCTGACCCTGAAACAACAGATCCTATGCCCAAGCTTAGAGACAACAGATCGGTACAGCGCTGCTTTCGTTCGGCTATACGACCTTGGAGCACGAGCTGAGCTCGTCGCCTCAGGGCGTCCCCAATGGTTTCAAATAGCTAATCTAAAAAGAATTATACTCCCTCCATTTCAAATTAGAAGTCATTCCAAAAATCTTGGTGAGTCAAGTTTTTTAACTTTGACCAAAGTTATAGAGAGAAGCACAAAGATTTATAACATCATATATATATATATATATTATGTAAATATAACTAATGAAGAATCTAATGATACTTAGTTGGTATCATAGATGTTATTATCATGTTATATAATTTTGGTCAAAGTTGAAAAACTTTGACTCTCCAAGATTCTTAGAATAACTTATAATTTAGAACGGAGGGAGTATTAGCTATCAATGAGAGATCAAATAGCTAACGAAGATCAAATAGCTAGCGACTGTCAAATAGCTAGTCTAGCACGATCTCCCATAAACAACTCTCTCACAGCTCACATTACTCTCCACTATAATATCCTTTGTTCATTATTTTTAAGTCTCATCTAGTTAGCTATTTGCAATTTGCCATTGAGGACGCCATCAAAAGACGACGCGTATGCTCTCTCTCCTCATTTAAGTTAGGACAGTGGGGTGTTTTTCATAAAATAAACGGTATACAGACAAGGTATATAGACGGGTTGTACATGCCTAAGGGCACTCACAATGCAAACTTTATCGTAGATTCGAAACCTATTTATTACACTCATATTTATTTTATTTGGCTGATGTGATAATGTATTTATTGAAAAGAGAAGGAGAAAAATCAAGACTTCAAGTCTTATTTAGACTTCAAGTCTATAATATCTTCGAGGTAATAAATACATTTAGACTCTAGTTAGAGTCTACATTGTGAGTGCCCTAAGGGCAGTCCCAATGGTTCATTTATAGCAGTTTCTATGTCTATTAATTATATTGACAGCTCATCGTTTTGCTGACATGGCAGTATGGTTAATGAAGTGAGAGAGTGGAAAACGTAGAATCGATTTCCTCTCGAGGGAACGGTGTCGACGCAAGGCCCGACGCTCGTAGAAACGGGCCGAAGGCCGTTGGGAAGACACGACTCGAGTCTATACTTTACTGCCCTGATCCGCTGCGCCGCCGCCGCCGCGATGGCTCTCGCATCGCGCGCGCTCGCCTCCCGTCGCTCCCGCCTCCGATTCCCGCGTGCTTCTCCTTTCCCCGCTCTTCTTCCGCGCGCGCTCGCCTGGCTCCCGCTCTTCTCCCGCGCCCGCTCCCGCTCTTCTCTCGCGTCCATCTTGCGCGCAGACCTGAAATACCCAATGCCCAAACCCTAAATCAAGTACATCTATCCCAAATCAACCTCCAATCGGTCGCTGGGAACATGAATCGACTACGGCCACCATCCTCAAGCTCCAAGCACAGCAAGGCAGGACAGGGCAGGGCAGGGCAGGGCAGGGTCGCTGGTCCTCCCGCCGCCCCTGCTGATGGGTCCAGTTTGGGCGCCGGTGTACCCGCCATCCTGGCCGCAGCAGCATCTCCACCACTTCCAAGTCTGCAATCCGCTGGTTTCCCTGCCTGGTGGGCAAATTCATCTCCGTTGGGTTCAAGTGAAGGGTATCAGTTCTTTTTTCACCTCTCCGCTCAAGCATCCAGTTTACTACTTGCAATTGTTATCTAGCTATTTGCACCTCTCATGGTAGTGGTAGTACGAGACATAAGCAGAGGCACTTTAGCGAGAGTATTTTATTCTCTATTATATTCTTTAAACGATTTTTTATTAATTCCATATTGTTACCGAATATAGGGGTAAATAGTTGAAGCAAGGTCACTTCAGTCCAGCTGCAAAACATATCTACTGGCTGGTGGCGTTGGTCAACAGTGTTTTATTTGTATATATTTGTATCATATTTCCTTTTAAGTCTGTAGGTATTATTTGTACTCAATTACTAACAGCTGGTTATATAAGTCCATGTCAATATGTCATCTTGTTGAGCACAGATTTTTTTTTGTTTGATAAACTGACCTGATAGCTTATCTAGTGATTCAGATAATCCTCTTGTATATCTTAAAGTTTCTTATCATATATTGCACATCTTGTTTATATGAATGTTGCATGATTCATAATTTCTTTATCATATATTGGCATGCCCTTTTGTAGAAGTACAGATTGCATTATCTTACTCATAATTTCTGTTTTTTAGGCATCATTGTTGGATTTATGTTGTTCTGACTTTACCCACACTTGAATTCTAGTTCTTCTGAACGTGTTTAATGGAATTTGCAGGATCTACCCACCAGGTGGGTTTTCCCATTTACTTCAGTTAAACAGTAGTCCACAAAATTTCCATTTAGTTGGCAATACAAGAAGCAGACCTATGCCTTCGCCAACTGCGCCAAGTTCGAAAAGATCTGTACCAGTTGAAAGCAACGCACAAGACAATGAAACAATCAATGTTGATGCGGATGAAACTAATGAAGAAGAGAGAACTGAAAGGCGGTTGAACTGGACAAAACCTGAAGACATTAGATTGGTAAGCATCTGTTCTTAGTTTGTGAACTTTGAGCTTGGACTTTTTGGAAAAATATGCTTGGTTCTAAACTTTTACCTTTTGCTTTGCGAATGTAGGCTTCTGCTTGGCTGCGGAACTCAAAGGACCCAGTTGATGGAACCGATAGGCATGGAGATCAATATTGGGCAGATGTAACTGAAGAATACAATAAAGGCACAACAATTTGCCGCAGGAGAAACCGGAACCAACTGAAGATCCGCTGGGATCGTATTAAAAAACCAGTAATGGAATTCCATGGTTGCTGGGTGAGTACAAACAGAGTCTACAGAAGTGGTTTTAGTGATGACCAGTTGATGGACATGGCTGAAAAGATGTATGCTAAAGACCATAGTGATAAAGATTTCATGCTGAATCACTTTTGGGAGGTTGTGCGAAACGAAAGGAAGTGGTCTGCATATTATAAAAGGGAAATGGAAAAGGACAAGAACAAGGGTGCAACTAATTCGGCGACTGAGGTGGTGAATTTGGAAGATAATCCTAATATTCGGCCTATGGGTCATAAGAAGGCTAAGAATGAGCTCCATGGGAAAAAGAAGATACCTGAAGCTTATTCTGCTATAAGTGACAAGGTAGACAAGTTCATTGAAGTAAGCACATTGGCTAGGAAGGACCGTGACAAGATGGCGGAGACGCAACAAATTATGGCACATAGCAAGGTTGAAGCTCGGTGAGTGGTCTCCATTTTTCACCTTAAGAATTGATGCTGCTAATCGCCCTGGGCTATCTCCAATTCAAAAGTGCACTGCTGCTATAAGGCAGTTAGCAAATGGAAGCCCTGCAGACCAGCTTGATGAGTATATTAAGATTGGTGAAAGTACTGCGATAGAGTGTTTGAAGTTATTTGTTGAGGGAGTGGTTGCAGTATTTGGAGAGGAGTATTTAAGGCGACCAACAGTACAAGATGTCGAGCGCTTAATGGAGATCGGTGAGCGTCGTGGGTTCCCTGGTATGTTAGGGAGTATTGACTGTATGCATTGGCATTGGGAAAAATGTCCTTATGGATGGAAGGGGATGTATACCCGCGGTGATCACGGTGTTCCTACGATCATTCTAGAGGCAGTAGCTTCTCATGATCGGTGGATATGGCACGCCTTCTTTGGTGTTGCTGGATCCAACAATGATATCAATGTCCTTAGCCAGTCAGATTTATTTGTCAAGCATCTAAGAGGAGAAGATCCTAAGGTGCAGTACTCTATCAATGGAAGAGAATATAATATTGGCTATTACCTAGCTGATGGCATATATCCAGAGTGGCCTGTTTTCGTAAAGTCTATACGTAAACCACAATTAGACGAACATAAACTTTTTGCACAGAAGCAAGAAAGTGCAAGGAAGGATGTTGAATGCGCTTTTGGCATTTTGCAGTCTCGCTTTTGTATTTTGCGTCGACCAGCGCGTCTCTATGAGCAGGGGGATCTTGAGAATATCATGCTAGCTTGTATAATTCTCCACAACATGATAATTGAAGATGAGAAGGATATAGAGCAGGTTCCACTTGATTTGAACGAGGAAGGCAGCACATATATTGTTCAAGAACCTACAATCACTCATGAAGAAAACCCAGAGATGGAAGATGTGCTTAACAGAAATACTGCCTTACATGATCGTCAAGCTTACAAACAACTTCAATCTGATTTGATTGATCATATTTGGCAAAAGTTTGGGAATTCATATAGTCAAAATAATTAGGTACATATCTTATAGTATAGATCAGTTTCTACATATATGTTTGTTATTTTTTCGCCTTAGAGATTATGTTTGTTATTTTTTTCATTCATTGTTTCTTTCTTTTTACTTGTATTGTAGATGATGTCGTGGAGGAATTTTGCAACCTGATGGATCCTGGATGACTGCTGGACTTACATGAGATGATGTCATGCAACCTGATGATGGACGATGCCATATGTTATCTTTATCTCTAAATTTGTGAACTAGTATGGTTCTGGACATATTCATGGTTTTTTTCCATGGGTCTTTATCTCTAAATTTGTGGTTATGAACTATGCGACACGCTGCTATATATGGTTCTGGAAATCAGTGATTTTTTCCCCTTTCTTTTCATCGTGTGGTTTGTTGTTCACTGTTGGAATATGAAAATGTGGCAGCGTGCAGCATGTGATGTATAGATCTTGTTGCCACAATTGATCCATCTTATTTTAATGCATCATTTAATTGATCATTTGAATGAATATTGCTATGGAAACCATGGGTTGAGAAGGATAGTTTCTATAGAAATTAATTATTCTTGGACTCTGCAACTAGAAATGAACCATTGGGACTGCCCTAAGGGCACACTCAGGGCAGTCCCAATGGTTCATTTATAGCAGTTTCTATGTCTATTAATTATATTGACAGCTCATCGTTTTGCTGACATGGCAGTATGGTTAATGAAGTGAGAGAGTGGAAAACGTAGAATCGATTTCCTCTCGAGGGAACGGTGTCGACGCAAGGCCCGACGCTCGTAGAAACGGGCCGAAGGCCGTTGGGAAGACACGACTCGAGTCTATACTTTACTGCCCTGATCCGCTGCGCCGCCGCCGCCGCGATGGCTCTCGCATCGCGCGCGCTCGCCCCCCGTCGCTCCCGCCTCCGATTCCCGCGTGCTTCTCCTTTCCCCGCTCTTCTTCCGCGCGCGCTCGCCTGGCTCCCGCTCTTCTCCCGCGCCCGCTCCCGCTCTTCTCTCGCGTCCATCTTGCGCGCAGACCTGAAATACCCAATGCCCAAACCCTAAATCAAGTACATCTATCCCAAATCAACCTCCAATCGGTCGCTGGGAACATGAATCGACTACGGCCACCATCCTCAAGCTCCAAGCACAGCAAGGCAGGACAGGGCAGGGCAGGGCAGGGCAGGGTCGCTGGTCCTCCCGCCGCCCCTGCTGATGGGTCCAGTTTGGGCGCCGGTGTACCCGCCATCCTGGCCGCAGCAGCATCTCCACCACTTCCAAGTCTGCAATCCGCTGGTTTCCCTGCCTGGTGGGCAAATTCATCTCCGTTGGGTTCAAGTGAAGGGTATCAGTTCTTTTTTCACCTCTCCGCTCAAGCATCCAGTTTACTACTTGCAATTGTTATCTAGCTATTTGCACCTCTCATGGTAGTGGTAGTACGAGACATAAGCAGAGGCACTTTAGCGAGAGTATTTTATTCTCTATTATATTCTTTAAACGATTTTTTATTAATTCCATATTGTTACCGAATATAGGGGTAAATAGTTGAAGCAAGGTCACTTCAGTCCAGCTGCAAAACATATCTACTGGCTGGTGGCGTTGGTCAACAGTGTTTTATTTGTATATATTTGTATCATATTTCCTTTTAAGTCTGTAGGTATTATTTGTACTCAATTACTAACAGCTGGTTATATAAGTCCATGTCAATATGTCATCTTGTTGAGCACAGATTTTTTTTTGTTTGATAAACTGACCTGATAGCTTATCTAGTGATTCAGATAATCCTCTTGTATATCTTAAAGTTTCTTATCATATATTGCACATCTTGTTTATATGAATGTTGCATGATTCATAATTTCTTTATCATATATTGGCATGCCCTTTTGTAGAAGTACAGATTGCATTATCTTACTCATAATTTCTGTTTTTTAGGCATCATTGTTGGATTTATGTTGTTCTGACTTTACCCACACTTGAATTCTAGTTCTTCTGAACGTGTTTAATGGAATTTGCAGGATCTACCCACCAGGTGGGTTTTCCCATTTACTTCAGTTAAACAGTAGTCCACAAAATTTCCATTTAGTTGGCAATACAAGAAGCAGACCTATGCCTTCGCCAACTGCGCCAAGTTCGAAAAGATCTGTACCAGTTGAAAGCAACACACAAGACAATGAAACAATCAATGTTGATGCGGATGAAACTAATGAAGAAGAGAGAACTGAAAGGCGGTTGAACTGGACAAAACCTGAAGACATTAGATTGGTAAGCATCTGTTCTTAGTTTGTGAACTTTGAGCTTGGACTTTTTGGAAAAATATGCTTGGTTCTAAACTTTTACCTTTTGCTTTGCGAATGTAGGCTTCTGCTTGGCTGCGGAACTCAAAGGACCCAGTTGATGGAACCGATAGGCATGGAGATCAATATTGGGCAGATGTAACTGAAGAATACAATAAAGGCACAACAATTTGCCGCAGGAGAAACCGGAACCAACTGAAGATCCGCTGGGATCGTATTAAAAAACCAGTAATGGAATTCCATGGTTGCTGGGTGAGTACAAACAGAGTCTACAGAAGTGGTTTTAGTGATGACCAGTTGATGGACATGGCTGAAAAGATGTATGCTAAAGACCATAGTGATAAAGATTTCATGCTGAATCACTTTTGGGAGGTTGTGCGAAACGAAAGGAAGTGGTCTGCATATTATAAAAGGGAAATGGAAAAGGACAAGAACAAGGGTGCAACTAATTCGGCGACTGAGGTGGTGAATTTGGAAGATAATCCTAATATTCGGCCTATGGGTCATAAGAAGGCTAAGAATGAGCTCCATGGGAAAAAGAAGATACCTGAAGCTTATTCTGCTATAAGTGACAAGGTAGACAAGTTCATTGAAGTAAGCACATTGGCTAGGAAGGACCGTGACAAGATGGCGGAGACGCAACAAATTATGGCACATAGCAAGGTTGAAGCTCGGTGAGTGGTCTCCATTTTTCACCTTAAGAATTGATGCTGCTAATCGCCCTGGGCTATCTCCAATTCAAAAGTGCACTGCTGCTATAAGGCAGTTAGCAAATGGAAGCCCTGCAGACCAGCTTGATGAGTATATTAAGATTGGTGAAAGTACTGCGATAGAGTGTTTGAAGTTATTTGTTGAGGGAGTGGTTGCAGTATTTGGAGAGGAGTATTTAAGGCGACCAACAGTACAAGATGTCGAGCGCTTAATGGAGATCGGTGAGCGTCGTGGGTTCCCTGGTATGTTAGGGAGTATTGACTGTATGCATTGGCATTGGGAAAAATGTCCTTATGGATGGAAGGGGATGTATACCCGCGGTGATCACGGTGTTCCTACGATCATTCTAGAGGCAGTAGCTTCTCATGATCGGTGGATATGGCACGCCTTCTTTGGTGTTGCTGGATCCAACAATGATATCAACGTCCTTAGCCAGTCAGATTTATTTGTCAAGCATCTAAGAGGAGAAGATCCTAAGGTGCAGTACTCTATCAATGGAAGAGAATATAATATTGGTTATTACCTAGCTGATGGCATATATCCAGAGTGGCCTGTTTTCGTAAAGTCTATACGTAAACCACAATTAGACGAACATAAACTTTTTGCACAGAAGCAAGAAAGTGCAAGGAAGGATGTTGAATGCGCTTTTGGCATTTTGCAGTCTCGCTTTTGTATTTTGCGTCGACCAGCGCGTCTCTATGAGCAGGGGGATCTTGAGAATATCATGCTAGCTTGTATAATTCTCCACAACATGATAATTGAAGATGAGAAGGATATAGAGCAGGTTCCACTTGATTTGAACGAGGAAGGCAGCACATATATTGTTCAAGAACCTACAATCACTCATGAAGAAAACCCAGAGATGGAAGATGTGCTTAACAGAAATACTGCCTTACATGATCGTCAAGCTTACAAACAACTTCAATCTGATTTGATTGATCATATTTGGCAAAAGTTTGGGAATTCATATAGTCAAAATAATTAGGTACATATCTTATAGTATAGATCAGTTTCTACATATATGTTTGTTATTTTTTCGCCTTAGAGATTATGTTTGTTATTTTTTTCATTCATTGTTTCTTTCTTTTTACTTGTATTGTAGATGATGTCGTGGAGGAATTTTGCAACCTGATGGATCCTGGATGACTGCTGGACTTACATGAGATGATGTCATGCAACCTGATGATGGACGATGCCATATGTTATCTTTATCTCTAAATTTGTGAACTAGTATGGTTCTGGACATATTCATGGTTTTTTTCCATGGGTCTTTATCTCTAAATTTGTGGTTATGAACTATGCGACACGCTGCTATATATGGTTCTGGAAATCAGTGATTTTTTCCCCTTTCTTTTCATCGTGTGGTTTGTTGTTCACTGTTGGAATATGAAAATGTGGCAGCGTGCAGCATGTGATGTATAGATCTTGTTGCCACAATTGATCCATCTTATTTTAATGCATCATTTAATTGATCATTTGAATGAATATTGCTATGGAAACCATGGGTTGAGAAGGATAGTTTCTATAGACATTAATTATTCTTGGACTCTGCAACTAGAAATGAACCATTGGGACTGCCCTCACAATGCAGACTCTACCATAGAGTCTATATCTATTTATTAGCTTGAAGATAGCGTAGACTTGAAGTCTAAATAAGATTAGGAGTCTTGGTTTGTCTCTCTCTTCAATAAATATACTGTTACATCAGTACAATACTATAAATATGAGAGTAATAAATAGGTTTACACTCTATGATACATCGAGTCTGTACTATGACTGTCCTAATTTGCGAGACGAATCTATTAAGCCTAACGACGGTGGCCCCCTCCTCGACAACACTTGCACGTTTGGCCCCTACAACAGTGCTTGGGCGGCCGGGGTGTAGCGACGATCCAAGGATCTAGGCGTGTGGGATCTGGAACGATGAGGCGAGATCTGGCGAGAGGAGGCAGAATTCAATGCCATGAGGCGGGACCGGGCACAAGTAGACGATGGTGCTTCTCCTTGGCACTAGCAGATCTGGCGACGGGGCACCATCTCCAGTTCGTGGTGGTACGTGGATGCAGGTCTCCAACGACGGCACGAGACATAGGGCTTTGGCGTCGAGGCTCGCCATCAAGCTCGGAGTCAACGGGTTCGTCAGCGGACTCCCCGGATGGGCTTGGCTGGCTCATAGGTGGGCACAATGGGTTTGACCATGCATTTTTCTTTTTTTTTGTTTTTTCTGGTTGATTTTCTCAAGTGGCCATTTTGTCCGCTTGCAAAAATGTAGATTTTCGTAGATTAGCACTGCATCCGCCTTCGTAAAGCTACATTCATATAGGCCTTTTGGCGGAGGCAGAGGCTTTGCCCGCCTGTGAAGAGAATTGTGTACCAGTGGCTTAGGGGGCTTGTACAGCGCTGGGCGTTTATGGACCGGTATCGGCTGTTAAATAGTTTTTTTTTTGCCATGGTTGAGGCCAGACCGGAGGATTTGGGGTGCTTAAAAATAGAGTCGCTGCTCCGTGAGGCACCGAGGCCTGGACCGGCTCCTCGCGTGATCCCTGGTGCCGTGCTCTCAAGAAGATATTCGCATGTGACGTAATGGCCAGAATGGAAGCGCCTTCAGATACGTTTTGCATTGTAGAAGCTCATAGAGAGACGCTTTAGGTCAATTTTAATGGAGTTCTAGAGGGGTTTCAAGCATATTTAATAGGATGTCATATCAGACATTTGAATGAAACTGAGAGGCGAGAGAAGCAAAATGTTTCATCCTCATAAAACGTTTGGACGTTGTTTCCAAAACGGTGAAATCTTAGGGCCCGTTTGGTTCTCTTGAATTGGTCCGAATTGAATCGATTTCCAGACATCGGCCCGTTTGGCTGGCTCTAGAATTTAATTGATGATTTCAGCCTGTTTCCAACGTTTGAAATGGTAGGCTGCTTCCATTTTGCACCCCCATCCACCGGAAACTATCGGAATCTTAGTCGGGCCATCCTCTCTCCTTCCCCCGACTCCATTGCGTCGCCGTCCCTCTCCCTCCCGACTCCATCGCGCCGCTCTACGCCGTCGCCACCTCCAGCATCGCTGAGCTTCCACCTGCGTGACCTGGATCTAGATCAGAAGGTTCTCCACGCAGCCGCCCTTGACCTGTCCATGCGCCACCCTCGACTTGCCTGTGCGCCCACATGCCGCCGTCCTCGAGTTGTGCCCGCTTTCGTCCCAGGTATACTCGTCCTCCTTCCGCCTCCCCCACACCCCTCTTATATTAGATATAGATATGGCTCGGTGCACAGCAAGCTGACGGTGTGTGGATGTGGTGTTAGAGAGAGGGGGCATAGGCGCATCGGAGAGGGAGGAGATGGCGTAGTGTTGGGGGGAGGAGACTCGGGATGAAATTGGGACACGGTTGGAGGGGACATGACCAACGCCATTGATTTGCAGCTCCTCGTCTGATCATTCTCTCCCTCCCTCATAGTAGGTAGCTTCTATAGCAACACGACACAGCAGCAGCAGGCATGGGGTTGGATTGTGTGACGACATGTAGGTTAGATGCATGAGATGCATATATAGATTGGCATAGATCAGTAGTAGACAGATCGGCGGTAGATCTGCAGCGAGGAGCTCCTAGACATAGAGAGTGATTTGTTCAAGCAAGCTAAGGAGATGAGGATGGCTAGCCTTGCGCTGATGAGTGGAATATGCATTTGCAGTGAGCGAGAGAGGAGAAAGATAAACCTGCAGTACCTTGAGCATATCAGAACCAAGATAAACCTGAATTTTGTCGAGTACCTTGAGCTAACAAGTTTTTGGAGTTTGAATTTTATTTGTACAAAAGATATATGTCATGCTGTATATTTATTGTAAAGTATTTGTACAAGAGATATATGTCTTGCTGTCCTAATTCTATTTAGCCTGCATCATGTGAATTTTCTTAGCTGTCAGGTGAATTTTATGGTTCACTGTATTTTTTAGCATTGTCTTGACCAAAACATCATATATCCTGTTTTGGTATGTTTTTCTTCTCATATCTGATACCCCTTGCAATGTATCCTCCTTTCAGACTTTATCAGCAAAAAGCAGCTGCCAAAGATAATGCCTACTTAGCTCCATCGGGGGAAGGAGGAAGGACCAAAGGCTACGAGGTTGCCTTTTGTCTGTGTGCTTCTTTCAGTTTCACTCCAAAGGAACAATTTGAGAGATCACTAGAAATGCTAGTGGCTGAGTTGTATTTTTGTCTTACCCCAATGGTTAGCAGCAGTTCAGAAAATGACTTGACTTGTGTTCTTGACAAATGCAGAAATTGTAAATTAGCAGGGTGTTCATTCTTGTTTTATTATTTTATTTCAAGCTCAATCTGCAAAAAAAAAAACTTATGTCTTGTTTCAATCATCATAAAGCTTTTGTCATGTTTCAATCTACAGAAAGCTTGTCTTGTTTCAATCTACAGAAAGCTTTTGATATATGCTAAAATGGAGCTGGATTTTTGCTCCATAAATTTCAGTATTAGACAGTGCATAGAGTATTCCATATTTGTAATGCTAAGAGAGAGAAGATGGAAAGAGAGTGAAAGAGGAGAGTAAGCATAAGAGGGAGAGGAGAGAGAGTGAGAGGAGAGAGAGGATAGAGAGGAGAGAGTGAGCGTGAGAATGTGAGTGACTGCAAATTGATTCTATATATCCAAGTCTGTCAACCAAACGTCATTTTGATTTTAATTCTTAGAAATAAATTCCGGTGATAACCAAACAAGAATAATGGAAATGAATTGGTTTCCATCTAATTCAATTCAAATCAATTCATTTCTTGGAAAGTGATTCAGTGAAACCAATTCAATTCGGGGATCCAAACGGGCCCTTAGTGAAATCCGCATTGAAAGTGTCATTGTATTTTATCCCGTGCAACACGCGTGGCTCGAGAGAGGAAAATAAGAGAGAAAGAGGGATCATGAGACCACGAAGGCATATGAAATTGTGCGATGAAACTGTACATTGAGAAATGAGTCTATTTTATCTGTAATTTTATTTGTCTTGGAAACCAGAAGATGAAGCTATTATACACTATGACCTTTTCTCTTTCCATCTAAGGGTCTTTTGCATTGTACGTGCCATAAAGGTCCAAATATGTGCAATAAAGTTTGAATTCAAAAATGAAAAAAAAACTTGGGATGTACTGTACGGTGCCCCACGGGCTAAACATCTCTTCTACCAATGAACTTCCTTGGACGGCACGGCGGCCGTGGAATACTCCGTACATGCTAGTAGTTGACGTGCTTGGCTGCCCAAAAAAACCACAGGCGGCTAGGGAATACCGGCGACGCACTGCAAAATCTGAACAAGCATGCATCTAAATGACCGCAAAGTGGTTTTGACGCCCTAGGGAATACCGGCGACGCACTGCAAGCGAAGCGACAAAGAAGTACATGGGCTCTCGTTTAAAAGCCAGGCGACAAAGAAGTACATCTGGGTTCTCAAACACAAAAGGCGTGCGTAACTGCGTATACTGTTTATCCACACCCAGATCAAATAATAATCGGAAAAAACACAAGGACCGCAAAGGACGCGGATCAATTCAACATATATACGTATATATGCAAGTACAGGTGTAGAACCGAAACCTTTAAAATGCAGTACATCCAGCGATTAGTAATTTTCAAACTTATGACTTCAAACTCTCACAGTTTCAAATCTCAGCATTGCTCATCTGTTTATACGAAACCTTTCCGTCATACTATTCAAGAAGAACGGCGTGCGTATATGAGGACAAGTGTACACTCTACAGTGTACTTTGACACGTGCATGTATCTTTATTAGTTCTTTACCTATTTGCGGTCCGGCCGTGTGTTTGGATTTTGGGTTGTACCGAGATATTCTGGTTCGACCAAAGTGTTTGGTTTTGCGGATTTATAAAACTGGATCAACTTGGGACAAAATATACCCTCCAAATGCGGATTTAGCTCATCCTTCCAAAACGAAGGGACCATACAGGTTGAACTGGGTTCGAAAAGAAGGGAAGGGACACTGATGAACGGAGCCCACGTATCAATAACCTAACCCACTTCTATATATTCTCTCAACTAAACACAAAACTAGAATCGACTCAACCTCCTAACCAAACAAGAAATGATTCAATCCAACCCATAAAACTAGCTTGGACGATATAACTCATCTCACATCGTTGCCAAACCAAACACATTTTATTCATCGATCAGAATTCAGAAGCCAGAAGGTCTATCTATCCTTCCCTACTCAGTTACTCGACGTAGGTCCGTTGAAGCTCGTCCACTAGCTTCTGCAGCGCGACGCGTGAAGCACCTCCTTCGCTCACCGCCGACTTCGCCGTTTGCTGCGCCCATGTAGCCCTCGCTCTGATTTTCTTGCCGGCCTCGCTGTCCGCGTCCATCAGCTTGCAGACCTTCTCCTCAACCTCTGCCCTCCCGATGACGTCTTCTGCCGCCACGCCGCGAGGCTTTGTGTGAATCCTAATGCCGGCGCCGATGATGTCGACCACATGCCTTGCGTTCAGGTGCTGCTCAGCTATCATCTGCCATGCCAAGATGGGCTTCGTGGCCGCAAGACCCTCCATGACCGAGTTCCACCCGCAGTGGCTGACGAAGCCGCCCACTGCCTTGTGTGCCAGAATGCTTCTCTGTGGGACCCATCCGCGGACGATCATGCCATGGGAACCCGCGTCCGCCGACGGTGACCACGTGTCGGACCTCACCACCCAGAGGAAGGGGTGGCTGGAGTGGACCAGCCCGGCGGCTATCTCGTCGTGCTGCCCGTCGGAGATGTGGGTCTGTGTGCCGAACGAAACGAAGACCACTGAACCCGGCTGTCACGCCACCCTCTCGTCGAGCCAGGCGAGACAGCCCTCGGCGTCTTCCTCCTCTTCCTCGAGCTCCGACATGTCGCCGACGGCCGCGAGGAACACCGGGCCCGCGAGCCACGCGCGGGCGCCAGGCTGCTGGTAGAAAGACTCCAGTGGCGCAACATATTCCTCGTCCAGCGCCGCGACGCTGTTGACCAGGACGCCCCAGCTGAGCACGTCCGAGTAGCCGACTTCGTCGATGAAGAAGCTGGTCACGGGGTCCTCGACGTCCGCAAACTTCACCACTGCTCCAGCTGAGCACGTCCGAGTAGCCGACTTCGTCGATGAAGAAGCTGGTCACGGGGTCCTCGACGTCCGCAAACTTCACCACTGCTTCGGGGACCTCATCCGCCGTGATCGCCACGTGCTCCGGCATGCCGTGCACGTGGAACGGAGCGCTGAGCTCGTCGACGCTACTGGCCAGCACCGGTGGTGGGCGGGTGATGAGTGCCTTGCAGATGGCCATGGAGAAGCAGGACATACCGTGGAACACGACACGGCGGACGCCGGCGTCCTCCGCGACGCGGTGCGTGACTCCGAGGAAGAAGTCGGAGACGAGCACGAGCGGCGGGGACGGGAGCGACGCGAGGAACTCAGCGAAGGGCTCCCGCAAAAGCGCCGTGGCACGCAGGAACGACGGGAACAGGGACATGGATGGGACGGCGTCGGTGGACTCGACGCCGGCTGGCAGCGGCGCCAGCGACGGGAACGGGAGCTCGGCGAGGCGCACCGACGATGGCAGGTGGCTGGCGGCCAACGCGCGGTTGGCCGGGGTGGTGAGTACGGTGACGCTGAGGCTCTTGTGGTGCACCGAGAGAGCCGTGGCGAAGTGGAGCAGCGGGAGCGTGTGGCCTTTCGCCACGAAGGGGAAGATGACAACGTGGTCACGGCCTGCCGCGGGCACGCCATTATTCGCAGCATGGTTCGCTGCAGTGGCGGTGGCGCCGTTGGTGGTGGTGGTGGTAGTGGTACTAGTGACCATTGCAAGCTAAAGCATTACTGTCTGGTTGGGTGCTGCAGGGTTGTCTTGACGATGCGGTTATAACATTATATAACTAGAGGCCGATTCCACATTATATAACTAGAGGCCGATTCTGCATGTTGTTACGGAAACTACTAATTTTGTTAAAAATGTATTGATAATTTAAAATAAAATTACTTAGGGCATGTTTAGATCCCAAATATTTACAAGATTCCCCATCACATCGAATCTTTAGACGCATGCATGAAATATTAAATGTAGGTAAAAAAATAACTAATTGCACAGTTTGTCTGTAAATGTCGAGACGAATCTTTTGAGTCTAGTTGGTCCATATTTGGACAAAGTTTGTCAAATAACAACGAAAGTGCTACAGAAACTTTACACCCAAAATTCTTCCAATTAAACACACCCTTGTACAAAATGATACATATATATTAGGGAGAATTAGCTCTGGGACACTCCGAAAGGCCTAAATTGGCTGGTGGACACGTCCACTTTCAATATTTGCCAGAAGACACTATGGTTTCGTATAATTGGGCCAATGGACATTGACTCTCATCTAATATTTTTATAAAATAGATATAAAATCATATAAGTGCTAGAAAATTATACTATAAATTTTTCTACACTCTACATGATAAGAATTATAAACTAAAAATATTGTTTTGCGCTGAAATGATCATTTTGCCCCCACTTCATAAATAAACAAAGATAATCATGGTTAATTTGCTTATATGATTGTAGGTCACTACAAATCTTGGGACAAATCATAGAATGCGTACATCAACAAATCTTGACAATGCTAAAAATATTAGCTCAAAATAATAAAGTTTATAGTGACATATTTAGCATGACTGAATTATAGATTTATCTCTTGTGGAGCTTAATTGATATACTAAACTTTGTTATTTTGATATGATATTTTTATGATAGACAAGATTTGGTAATGTATGCATTCTGTGATTTTGTCAGTATTTTTAATATATTACAAATAAATTAACTAATTAATCATGGTTATCTTTGTCTTTTCATGAAGAGAGGCAAAATTATCATTTTAGTGCAAAATAATATTTTTAGTATGTAGTTCTTATCATGTAGAGTGTCGAAAAAATTATATTATAATTTTTTGGCACTTATATAATTTTATATCTATTTTATAAAAATATTGGATGAGGGTCGATGTCTATTGGCCCAATTACACGAAACCATAGTGTCTTGTGGCAAATATTGAAAGTGGATGTGTGCACCGGCCAATTTAGGCCTTTCGGAATGTCCCAGGGTCAATTCTCCCTATATATTATAGGTTAATGTTAGTGGCCGATATTGTGACACGCTAATATGAAAAATAAATATATATTAACGGATGATATATCTTACTAAATATATAGATTATAGTTGTAAATGCTAGTTGACTATAAATATATGTGACAATAGATTAATCAGGTGAATAAGTTTTATATTAAAAAATAATTAGTGAGGTTTAGTTTTATTGAGTTTGTACATATACTTTGCGGGATGCCGTGTTGCGTTGCCTCTACGCGACCGGGAAAAACCGAGGCCGAATTGATTCCTCGCTCAGTGCATGATCGCTCTCGAGGGCGCATTTAACTTTCTCCTGCACGATGCCTCTTTGCGGTTCCTCTGCTTGCCGCACCGTTGCCACTTGCCAGAGCTCTCAGCGCCAATCTAGGCCCTGTTCGGTTATTACGGATTGACTGACTCATTGGAAAAAATCCAGCTGGATTAGTTTTACCTTAATTTGAATAAGGTGATATATTTGGAATAGTTCCTGGGCCAGAATCATGTTAACCGAACAAGTCCTTAGGGCAAGTACATTGGTCTTGTCTCGTAGGTGATCTTATATAGTGCCACGTAATTTTAAGACGACTTAGTAGACGACATGTACAATAATTTATTTTTTAAGTTGTCTCGAAACAACTCATGATTCCTTAATTTATGGATAGAATAAAAATAAATTGTGAGTTGCATGACAACAACAACTCATACAGGTAGAATAGTTGTCTCGTAGTCCTAAATTTTAGCTCATGAGGTGGTTGTTTCGCGAAACAACGACCTCTTTCTCTTTCGCTTGTCTCTTTCCTCCACATCAGCAAAAATCCTATGTGGCACTGCATGAGACGATGTACGAGACAGCTGACATGTAGCAATGTATTTGCCGTTAATGGAGAAATGGCGCCACATAGGCTGATGAAACCGAGAGTCCGAGACCGTACCTGCCGGTCTTTCTCGAGCTGAAGCTCCACGCACCATCCGGAAATCTTCTCTGCCGACCAGTCGGCACGCCGACCTCCTACCAGTAACGACGTCACCGATCCTGTGTAAGCGCGGCCCACGCGCGACTGCGACACCTTTGAGAGGACGACCAACTCTGGCCCATGTGTGCGCACTTTCTGGACTTCAAAGCGATAAGTTGCGTGCTTCCACGGTGGCTTTGCCTTTTCTTCTCTTTCTTTTAATTATTTATTCTTTTTTCATACTTATTTTATTTTTTAATTACGTTTTTTCTTTGTTTTATGATGTTCTTTTCTCGCGGGTGGCTAATTATTTTCAAGGTCTGGATTAGTTTCGTTCCTTTTTTTTCTTTTTCTGTTTCTTTTTTGCTTTGGACTTTTTGGTATTTTATTTCCTTTATTTATCCTTTCCATTTGTTTTTTCTTCTCTTTTATTTTTTCATCAATTTATTCTTTATTTATAATTATTCTTTTACTTTATTTTCTTGCTTCTATTTATTTTCCTTTTTAGTTTTTTTCTATTAACTGTTCTTATTTTTAAATTCATATATTTTTATGAGGCTATATGGTGTCCGGATAGCATACATGTACTACTCCGTCCTAGAAAAAATGATGATTTAGTAATGAATCTGGACAAGTGGTTGTCTACATTTATTGCTAAAACTAATCCAGATTTATTGCTAAACTGTCATACTTTTTGGGATGGATGGAGTAGTGTTTTATAAAATGTTTTTAGATGTCAATATAGTATAGAATGTTTTATGATTATCTTTGTGTTTTTACATAGCTTTGTGAGATGTTCTAGATATTTTTAGGGTGTTCAAGTAATACTTGTGTGATTTATTTCATATTTTCCTCTATTTTTTTCTTTTTTTCTATTTTTTATATGTTTTATTGTGATGTTCAACAATATACATGTGATATTCTATAATGTATTCTTTGATGTTCACGTAGTATTCATATGATGTTCTATAATTTACTTTCTAATGTGAAGGACCGAGAATGCAACACAAACGCGACCAGAGGAAGGTGAATGGGAGCCTAAAAATTCTTCTGAAAACAAACCCAAAAAGCTTGACCGAGACTTAGTAGTGTCCTCGACCGTAGAGGTAGGGTGAATGTTTCCAAAAAGCACAGCGTGACACTAGACTAGTCAAAGAACCCAATGCAAAAGACGAAAATCGAATCCGATGTCAGACGAACGATCGACGGACGAAACAGTGCTGAATATACACCATCGAACGCTAGCAGCGTCCGATGCCTTCCTGGCGGACACGTCCGATGCAAAATGGACGTTTCTGGAACCTTACTGCATGGCCATCGGACGCTGCTACAGTGAAAGCTCAACGTCCGATGCCTGAGTGTCGGAGCGTCCGATGCCTAGCGTCGGAGCGTCCGATGCCTAACATCCGATGCTCCTTTAAACTCTGTTCTTGGACATGTGGCGTGGGAGCGTCCGATGCTATGAACTGAGCGTCTGATGCTCCCGTGTAGAGCATCCGATGCTCCCGACAGCAGTGCGATTTTTCAGAGATTCGATCGGAACTCATCCAAATCAAAAGCTCTGAGGCTAGAAATCGTTGAGAGGAGTCACAAGGGTGTTAGTGAGCTACTCCTAGGAGATCATGGCTCGAACCTAACTCCAAATCCGTGAATCGAAGAAAATCAGGGCATAAAGGACAAGAACTCGATCCAAAAGAAAAATTGATCGATCTACTTGCTCGTGACGTCTTGATTAAATTCCTTCGGTGAAAATGGAACTCTCACATCAAAAAGTAGAAACAAACAGATCAAAAAACAAGTCACCGTAGAGGGAGATTGAGCGACGGGAATTTAGTGGAGAAAAGCAACACGCGAAGAACACAACTAGAACGTGAATCAAACTCCCAAATTCCAGCCGAAAATCGTCCACACGAGGAGACAACGGGATTACGGTCCTGTTTCCTGGAAGTCTCAAAAGCACAGAGGTATTGTGGCACTCTGTGGATTTCAATAGCTACAGCAGAGGAATGGAGAACAAGAAACCCTAGGCGAAAACTGCAAATGACTGAGATGGGATGGGAGGAGGGGTTGCCTCTCCATATATAGCCTAATACATTATTCCCCTTCTACCCTACTATTATAGTGAGCCAACCAGCTAAACCCTAAGGCTATTCTAGACCAGCTCGAAGTTGATGTTGATCTGACGGCCACGCCCGCACATTCGGTAGCTTTGCCTCGACGCGATCTCACCCGATGTCGCCACGTGCTGTCGCCGCCCGGACATCCTCCTCGAGAACTCCGCCACTGGTTTTGAGGCCCAAACCAGTAAACCATCCACCCCGAGTTTTGTGGCCCAAACTCGGAAACCCGCCAGCGCCCAAGTTTTGAGGCCCAAACCTGGAAATCGTTCATCACCCCGAGTTTTGAGGCCCAAACTCGGAAACTGACCCATCCGGTGGTTTTTTCTGTGGCTCTACCACCATACCAAAGCCGTAGAGGGATGCACTGCCCGTGCACCCCATCCACAGACACGTGTCCTCAGGTCCACGACCCGAACCACACCGTGTCCCGCAAGTCTTTGCTCGTCGCTGTCCCAGACTGTCAGCTACCACGGCTGATCCTCCGGCCACCGGTCCGTCAGTCCATGTCCGAGTCCACCCTTCACCGCCCTTGGTCCATCAACATGACACTCCAGCACTTGACCTTCACCTTTCCTTTGATCACCGTCTCCGAGCTCGACACCTGCACAACACAAGCCAAAGAACATGCGCATCAAACCCATTGACAATCACTCATCACAAGACTCGGATCACAGCCTGTGCATCCGCAATCTCCCCCTTGATGAGTGCATTGTCAACTACCACAACAAAACATATAGAGTGAAAAGAAAATAAGAAGAAGATAGAACGAAGAGAGAACTCATCCAAATGACCAAAAGCAAAGCAAAGCCAAAAGAAGGTCAAGTGGAGTGAGCAAGACAACTTGGTCCCCAAAGACATGGGCAACGGCTCGACGCAACCAAGCAAAGAAAATATAGCCCTCAAGAAGTGGCAGAACGGGCTCAACGCCGCTAGCAAGAAGATCAGAGCAAAATAGGCCAAAATTGAGTAAAACAGCTAGTTCCTCCAGAAAGAGGCAAAGGCTCAACACAACTAGCTCCAATCCAAACCAACTGAAAACTCGACAAGCAAAGCGAGCAAACTCCCCTTGGACATAACAACAAGTTTTTACTCCCCCTTGAAATAAATTATTCTCCCCCTTGAAAGATGCATCACAACAGGTTATGATTTGTCAAATTTTCTCCCCCTTAGTTGATAATGCACATATCAAGAATGAACATGGGAGCCTAAAACCGAGCTAAGAGAATGCAGAAGCTTCAAAAAATATGCTATCCAGAGTGATAAAATGCTCTATTTGCACAAGTGAGAAAATAAAGAGCCCTAATGCTATCATAAGCTCATCATGATCATACAACCAAACAAGATTGGCAAAGCGGTTTTAGATATGACAATGAAGCAAAAAGATTACGTTCACCATAGAAATAGCATCTAGTATGAAAATAGACATGTCATCGACTAGAGCTAGCAACACTACACCGGTGAACTACATCAAAGCGAGTGTCAAACAACAAGCCATATACAACTCATTTTATTTTGAATTAAGCAATTTATACAAGAGTTATACATGTCAAGTGAATGCGAGGGGTTGAGAGCACCACAAGCCTTACTTTTCAACCAAGCCAAGCTTAAGTCAAAAGACTATCACAAGCTTAAAGCAATGGTTTCGGTCATACACTATACTGCTCAAGTTGATCCCAAAGTGGAAAGGGAAGCAGTCTCGATACAGTGAGGTGTGGTAGTGCAATCCCACCTCGATCTTTTCATTATCTCTTAGCTTGGATTTCAGATTTTATCATTTTAGCACATCAGAGTATATACAATGGAAGCGATTTAACTCCAAGCTAGAGACATAGCAACCTAGTATAGCAATGCAAGCTCAGGAATGACAAGACCTACTCATACTAGGTGCCAAAGCAAATGGTGAATTATTTTAAGAAGTAACAATTATTATACAAGTTCATCATTGCAAATTCATACTTAGCTCATCAAGTTAAGTTACATGATCATAAAGAGCTTAAACTGCAGAAACTAAGTATCATACAAGCATGTGAAACAGAGCATAGTATCAATCGAGACAGAATATAATTGAAGCTCAAAATGCAAGTATGACACATATGTAATACAAAAAACTACAAAAGAAACCTAGACTGTTGAAAGCCCTAGTTTGGTTTTGGATAATTGATGAAACCTATTTGGTCTAATCCTGTTGCTAAGCATGTGTGTAACTTATAAGAAGGGATTGAGACCAAGCCAAGTGGTGGAGCTAGCAAGGTGGCAACCATGGAGGATGGTGATGGCCATATGCAACTCAAGTGATCAAGTGCTCTACCATTGGTGAAATGTGAGAAGAAGAGAAGAAGTGGAGCAAAGAGGCCCGAAGGCAAAGGTGTAATCTATAGGGCTCTTTGTTTTGGTGATCAAGACACTTAGTGAGTGTAATCACATTTAGGATACATAGCTGTACTATTAAGAGGAGATAATTCACGGTTTATGCGGTGTTCAAGTGCCACTAGGAGTTCTCTAAAATATCGATGCTATAGACCTAGTGAGTGACTAACAAAACCCTTGGAAAATGCTTTGCAAAATGCTAACACACATGCACAAGTGTTGAAACACTTTGGTGTTGGCACATGGGACCAAGGGTAGAAGTTAGAAAGTGAAAGATGCAAAGATAGGGGCATCAGACGTTGCCGTCGGCAGCATCGGACGCTGGCCTGCGCGTCCGATGGCAAACCCTAACTACTGACAAAAGTTGAAGAAGCATCGGACGCTGGCAACAGACGCTAAAAAAACACTGTTGCAGAGTCCGATGAAGGTGACGTGGCGCGAGCTAGGTTTCCAGGGGGCATCGGACGCTGGCCTGCGTCCGATGCGGATCCATCAGACGCGTCCGATGTGATTTTGACCTCTCTGAAACCTCTCTGCATGGTCATCAGATGCTGAGGTCGAGCGCCCGATGTAAGGGTGCTGGAGCGTCCATTGTGGCTCAAATGAGTGCTGAAAAGAGCAGTGGCATTGGAGCGTCTGATGCCCGGCATCGGCGCGTCCGATGTCACTTTAACCGTGATGCGTAAGAATATGACCATTGGGATTGGACGACTTGAATTCATAACAGGGGGACACGTGGCTCCATCTGGAGCATCGGACGCTAGGGCAACGTTCGATGGTCAAGCATCAGCGCGTCCGATGCCCCTGATTTCAGCCCAACGGCTAGGCCGACTTGAGTGGCCTATTTAAGGGGCTTGGCCGGCTCACATGAGTTCTCTCTTGCACATTTTGATCCCTAAGCATTTGAGCATAGCCTTGCTTCCCCACTCATCTCTAGTGTTGATTTGATCATACAAAGTGAGATTGAGTGATCTAGTGCTAAGATTTGAAAGAGTTCATTCTAGTGGCACTAGTTCTTCGCATCGGCCTTGAGTTTCTTGTTACTCTTGGCATTTGCTGGTGCCTAGACGGCTTGGAGGTGTGGAGGTGGAGTTTGCAAGATTGGTGATTGTTCTTGGCCACCACCGTTCGTGATTGTGAGAGGTTTTGGAGCCTCACCTCGCCGGAGCGGCAAGAGGCATCCTTAGTGGATTTCTCGTGTCATTGAGCTACCTCACTAGCGGTAGATTCTTGTGGCGCTCTTTGTGAGCTTGGGTTGGTGCCAATTAGGCACCGGGTCACCTAGTGTTGGTCGACACAATGGGGAGTAGCGTGCCGGCAAGCACGTGAACCTCGGGGATAAATCTTTATCTCCCGTGTGCTTATTGTGATTGTGTCTCCATCTTGGTGATTGGTCTTCATATTCATATCCTTGGTGATTGGCTTCACAAGTGGATTTCGCCGGTGATTGGTTCTCTACTAGGCGAACCCGAAGGCTCGGTGAAACCACCTCTGTCTAGTCTATTTACTTTGTGTATTTACTTTGAGCTATTTCATTTGTGGAATAACCTTCATTTGTTGTACAACTCATTTGCTATATACCTTGTGTAGCTAGTTGTGATTAGTTCACTAGGATTATCTTTTGCACATACTTGTCTTTCCTACATCAACTAGATCATAGTTGTGCTAAGAGCTAGTTTATTTGTTCTGCATTAGATTCTAGCTCTAAGATTAATTGTGTGACATAGTTTTATTAGGTAGAATTGTTGGATAGGTGGCTTGCACCACACTATTAGGCTAGCGCAAAAAGCTTCGCTATCTGTTATACTAATAGTGTTTGCCTAAGTGTTTTTGTAGATTTTTAATTAGGCTATTCACCCTCCTCTAGCCAATTCGGACCTTTCAACTGTACATCATATGATACAACAAAGTGATCCCACATCTAAAATAGGAAACACACACCAAGCTCACCTCTCAACCTAGCAAAGGTTGATTGGTCCAAAGGCTTGGTAAACATGTCGGCCAACTGATTATGAGAGTCAACATGCCTAAGGTCGATATCACCCTTCTCATAATGATCTCACAGGAAATGAAAGCGCACATCTATGTGTTTGGTCTTTGAATGAAGCACGGGGTTCTTAGCAACGCTAATTGCACTCGTGCTATCACAAAGTAAAGGCACTCGAGAAAAGCTCAGACCAAAATCACACAAAGTGGCCATCATCCACAACAATTGGGAACAACAGCTAGCTGCAGCAATATACTCGGCCTCTGTGGTAGACTGGGCGACACTAGACTGCTTGCGAGAAGACCATGATACAAGAGAAGAGCGCAAAAACTGACAAGTCCCAGAAGTGGACTTGCGATCTAAACGGCAACCGACAAAATCAGCATCAGAGTAACCGCAAAGCAAGAGAGTAGAAGAAGCAGAATACCAAAGTTTGAACTCAGGTGTGAAATGAAGGTACCTCATAATGCGCTTGACCGCCTGACGGTGAGAGGTGCGCGGTGATGCCTGAAAGCGTGCGCAAAGACACACCGCGAAACTGAATGTCCGGTCGTGTCACCGTCAGGTACATCAGCGAGCCGATCATACTCTGGTGACGGACCAGGATGTCAGGAATATCATCAGAAGATGAGTACTCCGACTAATTCTGGACGACATGGGAGATCCGAAGACTTGATACGAAGTATACTTGGATTAGGACTCTCGTTGTAACTTAGTCGAGTTCTAAAAGGAGGTCTTGTAATTAGAATAGGACTCCTCTGATGTAACCGACTGAAGGACCGAGAGTGCAACCAGAAAGCGACTAGAGGGGGGGGGGTGAATGGGAGCTTCAATTTTCCTTTCGGAAACTTGTCGCCACTGTCCCGAGAATCAACCCCAAGAGCAAACCCTAGATCTCGCAAGTGTCCACGACCCTAGATGTAGGGTGGATGCTTCCAAGAAGCACAGCGGGACACTACACGACTAGAAATCCAACGCAAAAGCCGAAAATCAAAACTGACAACGGACGAACGAACCGCGGACGAAACATCGCAAACTTGCACTTGACCGGACTCTGCTTGCGTCCGGTCAAGCTCCACCGGACGCGTCCGGTCAAGCAAAAACATTTCTGGAACCTTACTATTTCAGACTGGACTCACAGTCAGGAGCGTCCAATCAATATGCAATGCATCCGGTCACAACGACAAAACTACGATGAACAGTGGAATCGTTGGGTCCGGTCACAGAGCACCAGGTGAGTCCGGTCAAGTCACGAAGAAAACGCGCTGAGCATTCAACGACCGGACGCACTGAGTCAGCGTCCGGTCAACTCGTGCCCAGTGTCCGGTCACCCCGAAACAGCACTGTTCGTTCACCGATTCGACTCGATCTCACCCAAAACAAATCCTCTAGGGATCAAACTTGGTGAGAGGAGTCACAAGGAGGATAGTGAGCTATCCCTAAGAGATCATGGCTCGAACCTATCTTCAAATCGATGAATCGAAGAATTTTGGGGGAAGGGAGAAAAACTTGACCCGAAACTAAAATCAACCGATCTACTAGCTCATGAGGTTAGAGGTGAATTCCTTCGGTGGAAAGAAGTGCCTCACGATCTAGAACAACTTGGTTCAAATGGATTTGAAAGAGATGCACCGTGCAAAGAGATCGATCGACGGGAAAAACGCGGAGAAAAGCAACCCGCGAAGAACACAAACAAAACGCGAATCACAACCACGAATTTGCAACCGTGTGGCTACCACATGCTACAATAGTGAGATTACGGTCTCACTTCCTCAAAATCTCACGAACACAGAGGTATTGTTCTCTTCTCTGTGGATCTCAGTTCGCTACAACAGGGAATGGGAGAGTAGGAAAACCCTAGGAGTGAAAGAGCAAATGACTGAGATGGTTTGGGAGGTAGGTGTCTCCCCCTACTTATCCTAATTCTAATTCCCACTCTACCCCTAGTTATTTACAGAGCGACCCAACCAAACCCTAAGGCTATCCCTCAGTCCAAGCCTCACGTCCGCCCTTCACCGCTCCCGGTCCGTCGGCACGGCACGTCTCTACTTGACCTTCACCTTGCCCTCGATCACTGTCTCCGTGCTCGATACCTGCACAACACAAGCCAAAGAACATGCGATCAAACTCGTTGACAATCACTCGTCACTCGAGACTCGGCATACACCTATGTATCTGCACCGACTAGGACTCGGTATACGCCGTGCTTCACCCGGATATATAAGGGGAAGCAGGCGTCGACTCCTATCATAAAATCTTGAATCATAACACAAGGCACACGCCGCACTGGACGTAAGGTATTACACTATTTAGCGGCCTGAACCAGTATAAATCGATGTCCCTGTGTACTCGCCGAGTTCTATGAACGCCGATCCCCACCGAACAAATCGTCTGAGATCCCTCAAGACGAGTTGCCGGGTAACAAACACCGACAGCTGGCGCGCTAGGTAGGGGCTCTCGGCGATTCGACGATCAAGAGCTCGATGAACCACGTCAACATGTTCTCGATGGGATCAATTTTCATTTTTGGCTCGTGGACTTGCATCGTGGATGATCAAGGGAAGCTACATCGACAACTTCACACTGAATCAGAAGCGCAAGCCACACCAAAGATGGATCATCTCACCCGGAACCTAGCAAACCTTGCAATTCAAAAACCACAGGAATCTGAGGACCAAGCTGAAGCATCCGACTCCTACTCGGGTTCGAACTCTGAGACCAAAATGACTCGGATACCAGACACGGCATTACCTTTGGACTGCGGAACTTGCCTGAAAACTTCCAAGACCTGATTGGTGCAAAGTTCAAAGAGTTTCAACAGATCCCCTTGACCGGGACCCAACAGGGACTCGTTTTCAGCTCAACTAAGGTGGGTAACATCGTCCATTGGCCAATACAGCCAGCTCCGGCTAGGCTGGTTGGCACAATCGACCAGCAACTTCCATATCAACATGGACATCAGCTCCCCTTTGAGGAACACGACACCTCAACAGAACTAATCTCCAGCACCTCTACTTTGGAGTCGGTTACACCGGGATCAATAAACCAGGGTTACACTAGTGAAGTCTTCATGGCAGGGCATCAGTCATCTCTACGACCTCCAACCCCTCCAGACGTCTTCCGAGATGATGAAACCGTGAGTATGATATCCGATAACGATCCAGAAGGACCCGGAGAAACCGAGTCTATGAAGGTTGAGAGAATTAGGAAGAATCAGGCCAAAGACGCTCGCAGAAGGCGAGCAAATCATCGAAAAGAGGCTATGGAACGCTACCAAGTACGGCTTGAAGAATATAATAGTCGGAGTGGCTTGGAAGAAGAAGCAGAGCATCAAGCCCGCACCCAACGTGATCAGGAGAATCAATCCCAGAATGATCACAATCGACGACGAGCTGGTTGTTCCCGCAACCTTGAACCTGAATTCATGAGGGTCGCTGGCCACAAGGTTTACCAGACACCCTACCAAAATATTATTGCTCTGGCCACGAAGATGAGAGCTAAGGACAACTGCACCCCGGATGAAGAGCGACAGCTGGTCATGCTTCAGACTACCATGCTACAACTCAAAGGTCGAAATCTTGAGTCCTTAGCCGATGAACAAGCATCATCCCACCCAAGCCATAGGCGACCTGTTCATGAGCGGCTCGGCCGGGCTCTAGCAAGGAGTCGCCTGGGCAACCGAGTACCTGATCAAGCCGAAGGAGGGGCCGAATCATCGTACCGAGGAGTCGACATCATAGCATCTGACGCAGTCGATCGCTTCCCTTGCTTTTCCCAGAGGCTCCGAGTAGTCCCGTTTCCACGAAAATTCATGCCCGGGACCTACTCGAAGTACGATGGGAAGACAGAACCTAAACGGTGGCTCAGGCTGTATGCTCAAGCAGTCGAGTTAGTTGGAGGAAGCCATGACGTCAAAGCGCTTTTTCTTCCCATGGCTCTAGAGACAATGCCACTTGCATGGTTTGACAGGCTTAAGCCCGAGTCCATTGACACCTGGGAACAACTTCACTACATCTTCATAGAAAATTTTGCGGGTGTCCCGGAGCGATCGGACCCTCGGACTAAGCTCAGAACCTGCAAACAGCAGAAAAATGAGACAATGCAGGAGTACTACAGATGCTTCTCGGAGATCCGCTCCATAGTCTCCGACATAACAGACAGAGAAGTAATCCACCATTTTGGCAATGGAATTTGCGAAAGGTACAGTTACAAGGACTTTATCAAACACGACCCGACCACCGCCGATGAGTTCCATTGGGCAGTAAACTCCATGATGGCAATAGAAGAACGCACACAGGAGTGCTTTCCCGAAAGGAACACGCAAGGTGATCGAGGAAACAATCAGAGAGGCATCCAGGCTGCCCAGCAAAACACCCGCAAGAGAATAGGGGACAACACTGTCGCAGCCATGGAGCCTCAGAAGAAGGGAAACAAGCCATCCACCTTTGACGACTTACTCGATGGACCGTGCCCTTTCCATCCGAAAGGAGGACACCAGGCTAGGCATTGCCGACAACTCAAGGAGCGAGGCTTGAACTCTGACTTCAACAAAAACAAGAAAGATAAGGGGAAGAAAGCAGCTAAAGACCCTTAGCAGGACGCCGGCGGTTTCCAACACCCCAAAGGGACCATAAATGTCATATTTGGGGGAGTAACGACCAACGATAGCAGGCGTCTCCAGAAACTTTCCCTACGGGAGATCATGTCTACTGAACCAGCGACTCCAACGCAGGGCATTACCCGCTAGTCCTGGATCCTACGGTCGTCGGGTTTAAATTGGGACGAGTACTAATAGACGGAGGAGCAGGACTCAACGCCATCTTCACAAACACCCTACACAAGATGAACTTGGACCTCGCAACTCAGCTCACGCCGTCAAGCGCTCCCTTTTACGGCATAGTACCCGGAAAGGCAACTGTACCACTCGGAAGGATCATACTGCCTGTCACTTTTGGAACTCAGATGAATTATCGGACTGAGTACATCAGTTTCGAGGTAGCCGACTTCGAATCATCATACCACGCCATATTCGAACGACCAGCCATCGCCAAGTTCATGGCAGTGCCTCACTACCCATACCTTCTGCTCAAGATGTCGGGTCCTAAAGGTATTCTAACCTTCAAGGGTGACTTGAAGCGATCATTAGATTGCGACACAAACGCTGTTCAAATCGCCAAAAAAGCTCAACTCGCCCTAGAAGTACAAGAACTCGCACAGATGGTACATAAGACCAAGCCTGGAGATTCAGAAATCCCAACCAAGAAGGCAGGTGCTATTCAACCATCAGCAGAAGTCTCTACAAAAAACTATTGATCTGGAAACCGGTGATCCCTTAAAGACAGCGGTTATCAGTGCCCACCTATCTGAAGAATAGGAACTCGTGCTCACCAAGTTCCTTAGAGCAAACAAAGATATATTTGTGAAGGACCGAAAATGCTAAAGCAAGGCGACCAGAGGGGGGGTGAATGGGAGCCTAAAATTTCTTCTCAGAAATTATGGCCTCTGTCCCAACAAAATCAACCCCAAAATCTTCGGACCAAACCGTGATGCCTACGACCCTCAGAAAGAGGGTGGATGATCCCTAGGATCACAGCGAGGCACCACACAAGAGAGCAAACCAAAACTCCCAAAACTCCGAGTCAAGTTCGGACCCAAAAGACCACTCCCAAACGTAGATAGACAGCTACGTCGGGATTCCTCCAAATACCGATGCTAACGCGTAGCAAAGATATGTAGAGAGGTTCCTAGGTGAACTCTAGGAGCAAACGAGAAGTCCGGAAACAAAGCGGAAAAGCCGGGAGAGCAAACGCACTAAAACTCACCCTACATCCGATTCGCGGACTGTCCGGGCTGGGGGTGGCGGACTGTCCGCGCCAGGGGCGGACTGTCCGCAAAACCCTGGCGGACTGTCCGCAGGTCAAAAGGCAAAATCAGCACGGCTGCTGAACCCTCCCTGCGAGACTCCCGGACTGTCCGCGCCTATGTACGGCGGACTGTCCGCCGGCCAAGTTGCAAAGACAGCAACACTGCTGATCTTCCCCTGCGCGACTCGCGGACTGTCCGCGCCTAACAACGGCAGACTGTCCGCCGGTCAAAATGACTGTGAGCAATGCGCGCTGCGCTGTTCTGGTCTGGCCGAAACCCGATGGCCGGACAGTCCGCCACTGGGGGGGCCGGACAGTCCGCCACTGACCAGAGAGTGCAAAAACTGCACGGCTCTAAACCAAAATCGATTGGATCTTCACCAAATCGAACGGGGCTGCAACCAAACTTCTCCCAAGTGTTCTTCTATGTGTTGGGAAGCTAATCATAGGATATCATCGCTCCAAACCAACTAATCCATGAGAAATCCGAAGAACACTAGAAAAGTGTAACGTAACGGCCCTAATCCCATGGCCCACTGATCACCGTCAACACTGACAGTCGATCCGTACAGCCAAGAGATTAAGACCGGTTCCGCTACTGGGCTACATCAGTGCCCGATGTCCGCAGGATCATCTCACAATTCAGTTACAATCTCTTGAACATTTTGACAAATAACATCGGAGTAAATAGCGGAAGACTTAGATAACAATAGTTTTACAAACCAGGGTTCAACATAGAATTGAAGTGAAGTTATTACAGACCATAGTTCAAATAGATAGAGTTGGCGGAGTAGCATATGACAACAATTGAAGGGTAAAGATACTTCACCCAGCCCGAGGGTGAATAATCACTCATCGGCCTCATCGGCCTCTTCTTGAACGACAGTCACACAGCAGGGTCCAAGGCATACTGAGGAATCTGCCATACCTGCAACATGGGTAGTAGAACCCTGAGTACAAAGGTACTCAACAAGACTTACCCGACTAAAGAAAAAGGGAGAAGACTCAGGAATGAGGGCTTAGGGTAGTCAAGGTAAGGCTTAAGCAAAATCAAGCATTTTGCAGAAAAGCGTTTTTGTAAACCTTATTTTATTTTGAAAGATTCAGTATTCCTCAAATCTTCATCGTTCATGATTCATTTTACATTTCAAAACATTCCTAGTTGAGAACCACTCTCCGTTGACAGTCAGTGGACCAAGTCTCCATAACCGAGGAGCAACGTTAATCCGGATAAATAATACTCAGCTGAGGATCCCTATCCACACTGCATATGTAGCACCCAAGCTTGCATATGCCAACTCGTCTACCACGATTCCTCCAAGATTGGGACCGGTCCTACGCCACCCGGAAGTACAGTACACCACTCCAATCCGGGACTCTAACCCACGTGGGTACATGCTACTTCCGCCATCTCTCCACTCCCAGTGCGCGGTTGTCGGTCCAATAATGGATTTCTCGGAGCCAGAGCTTTCCGTAGTATGTGAATAGTTACAAGTCTTGACCAGCAGGCCCCCATACGGATGGTCCCTACATTTTTCCGCCAGCGACAAGCACCTCGGGACTCTAACCCAAGAGTACAGGTCCTGTCGGTTTTTCAACCCTGTCCCGGTCGGTGTCAACTGTTGAGTCCCGGACTACAACATGACGGCACCGTACGCAAGGACAACCTCTCCTTCCTATTGACTAAGTACGGATCAGATACTTAGCCAATAGTGGGAGTAAACCAGAAATTCCCATAAAGTTTCTTTCAGTGATCACACTTTTGAAATTGGCATTTTTATTGCAAAGTCTAATTCAATAAGCATTGCTAAGCATTTTTCAAATACTTTTGAAAAGCAGGCTTCGGGTGTATCAGTGGTCAAGGTGGATAATGCATCAGTTAGGATATCACTCAACTCCTATCAACCTAATGCAATAATTTAACTCAAAAGAATTTAAGGAAATCACTTTATAAATTCAAGGAAGGGTTAAATGCACCGGGGCTTGCCTTGGATGGCAAAAAGAGCAGACTCGGGGTTGGTGGTGTAGGTGCCGGAGCTCGGGGTTGCCTCGGGGACAGATCCTTCGGTGGCTACCTCGACTTCAGGTCCTTCTTCGTCAACTATACGGATGCAATGATGAATGCTCATGAGAATGATGATATGAACTTATGGTGCAAGACAATTCCACTGATTCTAGATTACTTTTAAACAAAGCATGATTGAAATCTAGGTTGAGCATAAAAGGTAACCATTTCTTCCTTAAGCAATATTGATTAACTAGCCCTTATTATAACTATCCTAAGCATCAACCAAACAGAGCATCACAAACATCATAGACCAAAGGGTAGGGGCCTATGAACATCAATCAATCCAAAGATCACATCATCAAACACTTATTACCAACCCTAATCCATCTTTTCTATTTTCTTAATTTATTTAAAAGGTCATTTTATGAAGTTGCTCCAAAAATTACCAAATTAATCACATAAGTTCATTATGGTGTAGATAGATGGCAAAACAAATTTCATAATTTTTGGAGGTCATTAAGGTGCTCAATTAATTCTAGACATTTAATTAACAAAAGGCACTATTCAAGAATTAAAATAAATGCTCAAAAATCAACTTGTTCCAAAAGACTTCAAAATTTTTACCAGAGACTAAACATGGCATAAGAAGCTCACAAAAATTTGTCTCAAGATTTTTGGAGTTATAAATTATTTTCTAAAAATCCAAAACCATCCATTTATTAATTAAAGGAGGGATTTTACATTTTCAAATTTTTGCACAAAACTCAAGTTTCATATTTTTATAAAATACTCCAGGGCATAAAGAGTCTACCACAAAAATTTCAGAATTTTTGGATGCACACAGAAAATCATACAAAAAGATGAAAACAGAACACTATTCACATCTCTCAGAAAAAGAGAAGAGCACTGTGCTCCTTCTAGGCCGGGCTCGGCGAATCGCGGGGCTCGGGCGAATCGCGCGGGGCTCGGTCGAGACGGGCTCGGTCGAGACGGAAGCGACAGCCTCGTCCGAGGCCTGGCCCGGAGGCTCGGGCGAGACGGAGAAGTAAGCCTCCGTCCGAGGCCTGACTCGGGCGAAGCGGAGAGCATGCGTCGCCGAGGCTTGGGCTCGGGCGAAACGGAGGGCATGCGCTCGCCGAGGCTTGGGCTCGGGCGAGGCGGAGAGGAAACAGAGGCCGAAGGCTCGGATGCTTACCACGGGTCGGAGGCAGGGCTCGAGGGTGAGGCTCGACTTGTGCTCGAGGGTGAGGCTCGACTTGTTCTCGAGGGTGAGGCTCGACACGCTCGAGGGTGAGGCTCGGCTTGTTCTCGAGGGTGAGGCTCGACACGCTCGAGGGTGAAGATGACAGCGGCGGCGCTCCGGCGATCCGGCGGTCCTGCGCAACACACGAGACCGCAAGGGCCGGGTTAGAGTCGCGCGGGGCCAAGGAACACGACACGGGGGTCGGTGAGAGATGATCATGGCCGGAGACGGCGAATTCCACGAACCCGAGCTCGCCGGGTTTCTGCCGGGGATGGGAACGGCGAGCTTACGCCGGGCAAACGGAGGCGGGGAAGGTGAAATTGGGGGGTGGGAAAGCTTCACGAGCTCAAGGCGGAGCTTTCGGGCTAGGTGGATGAGCGGCGGGAGCTCCGGAGAGGTCTGGCCACGGTGGCGGGGGTGAGTGCGGAGGTCGGAGCTCCGGCGGCTTATATAGCCGCGGCTAGGGGACGGTAGAGACCTCGGGGTTATGCGGGTAAGGTTTGCGGGGGCGTGCGCACTCGATTGCGCTCTGGCGGATCAGCTGGCGTGCAGCCGGGGCTCGGGCGCAAGCTCGGCCGGTGATGGCCACGCGGCGGCGACAGCTGGGCACTGTAGGGGCCGAGAGCGAGGGTCAACGCTCGCGTGCGGTCGCGGAGGGAACCGGGAGACAGCGGCGGCAGGACAAGGGCGCGTGGGGAGCAGCCGTCTGCGCTGCAGGCGCAGCGCCGGCGCCATGGCCGGGGCCCCCCCTCCCTCTGGCTCTACGGGAAGAACAGTGCTAGAGTCTAGGGTTTGACTTTTGGCTGGTTTCTGTATTTTGCAAAAATCTCCCAAAAATTGAACTGTGTGACAAAAACTCCAAATACCAAAGTTGTTCAGAAAAAAGAGATCTACAACTTTGTCAATATGAACATTTTCAAATTCCAAATAGTTTTTGAACTATATTCAAAAACAGAAAAGGGGACACTTTTCAAATTTGATTCAAATCAAAATTACTTTGGATTTCAAACTGAAACTTGAAAATCTTTATAAATGAAAGTTGTTCCATTTGTCAAAACCTACAACTTTGCTATTCTACACTTTTTCTGAAACTCAATAGTTTTTGATTAACTTTTTAAAACTAAAAAGGGGACAAAAACTGGAATTTGAATGAATTTGAAATTACTCCAAATTTTATATAGAAACATGGAAATCTGTAAATACCAAAGTTGTTCCTCTAGGTCAGATTCACAACTTTGCTTTTTGAACCAACTCAAAATTTTGAATTTTGAAAAAGTTATCAAAAAGGGAATAAATCCAGGATTTGGGAATTTAGGGTTTTGCAAAAGGAAAATCAAATCAAATCTGATTTTTGAACTTTGATCAAAGCAGCAAACATCAGGGCACTAAATTTGAACAAGAATTACATAGAACTAGGCACAGAGGTGAAATTACCATTTTGCCCCAATAGGAAGAAGTGGGCTAATAAGGGTTTTTGCAATAGAGTTACATCACATAAAATGATACACTAAGCAAATGCATACACATGAAATCATGATCAAGATGATTAACGATGCTAATGATGATATGTCAAGTTAATTACATGCTTAAACACCAGAGGTGTTACAGCCTTCCCCCCTTAAAGAAATCTCGCCCCGAGATTCTGCGTCTTAAGAAAGGACAAAGAAGGAAAAAGGCAAAACTTTACATAGACAGGGATTCGAGAAAGTCGGGATAGTTCTTTGCCAAGAAGTCTTCAGATTCCCAAGTAGCTTCTTCTTCAGAGTGCTGGTTCCACTGGATTTTGTACCACCTTGTGGTAGTTCTTCGAGTAACTCGATCTTTGTGATCTAACACGCGAACTGGATATTCCGAGTAGGATAGATCAGGCTCTAGCTCGACTCCTTCAACTTCCACGACATGTTCTGGTACTCGGAGGCACTTCTTGAGTTGGGAGACATGGAAAACATTGTGGACAGCAGAGAGATGATCGGGCAACTTCAGCTTGTAAGCTACCTTGCCACAACATTCCAAAATCTCAAACGGACCAATGTAGCGGGGTGCTAACTTTCCCTTGACTCCAAAACGAGTGACTCCTTTGGTTGGTGAGACCTTGAGATATACGTAATCTCCAACTTGAAACTTCAGAGGTCGACGTCTCTTGTCAGCATAACTCTTTTGTCGGGATTGGGCAATCTTCATGTTCTCTTGTATCTGCTTGACTTTCTCTTCCATATCTTTAACCAGGTCAACTCCAAAGAATTCTCTTTCTCCAGGCTCAGACCAACTGAGGGGTGTACGACAACGACGACCGTACAGTGCTTCAAAGGGTGCCATTTTGATGCTTTCTTGATAACTGTTATTATATGAGAACTCTGCCAAGGGCAAACAGTCATCCCAAGTATCTGCGAAGGTGAGCACACATGCTCTCAACATATCCTCTAACACTTGGTTGACTCGCTCAGTTTGTCCATCTGTTTGTGGATGATATGCTGTACTATGCAAGAGCTTGGTTCCAAGTGAGGTATGGAACGCTTTCCAGAACTTTGCGACAAACTGAGTACCACGATCAGAGATAATGGTCTTGGGTATTCCATGAAGCTTCACTATGTTGTTCTTGTACAAGGCGGCATACGTGGGGACGGCGTAGCTGGTCTTGACTGGCAGAAAGTGAGCTTGTTTGGTGAGTCGGTCCACGATTACCCAAATGGAATCAAAACCTTTCTGAGTCTTGGGTAGCCCATTGATAAAATCCATGCTGATATCTTCCCACTTCCAGGCAGGTACAGATAAAGGCTGCAATTCTCCTCCAGGCTTCATGTGCACGGCTTTGACTTTCTGGCAAGTATCACAGCGAGCGACATAGCGAGCGATTTCAATCTTCATCTTTGTCCACCAGAATCTCTGCCTTAGATCCTGGTACATCTTGTTGCTGCCGGGGTGGATGGAAAACCTAGACAGGTGTGCCTCATCAAGGATCAACTGTCTCAACTCAGGCACCTTGGGAACTACTAGACGGTTCTTGAACCAAACAACTCCTACATCATCGATCCTGAAACAATCAGCCTTACCGGTCTGGACCTTTTCGATGATGTGCTTGATTCCAGGGTTATCTTTCTGTGCAGCGATGACTTGTTCCTTGACCGATGTTTCTATCCTGACATTGTTCAGGCTTCCTTGCGGAACTATCTCAATACCCATCCTTTCAAGAGCATGGCACAAGGAAAGATCATAGGGCTTTATCGTCAGACAGTTGCAGTATGACTTGCGACTGAGGGCATCAGCAACTACATTTGCCTTACCAGGATGGTAATGCACTTCGATATCATAGTCCTTGATTAACTCAAGCCATCTTCGCTGCCTCATGTTCAGCTCTTCTTGGGTGAAGATATATTTCAGGCTCTTGTGATCTGTGTACACATTGCAGGTACTGCCCAACAGATAATGACGCCATATCTTCAAAGCATGCACCACTGCTGCTAATTCAAGGTCATGGGTTGGGTAATTCTCCTCATGTCGCCTAAGCTGCCGTGAGGCATAAGCGATCACTCGACCTTCTTGCATCAAAACACAGCCTAACCCAGTACCAGATGCATCACAGTATACATCAAAGGGTTTCTCGATGTCTGGTTGAGCTAGGACTGGTGATGTAGTTAGTAGTTTCTTCAAGGCTTGAAAAGCTTGCTCACAGGCTGTTGACCAAACAAAATCCACGGAATTCTTCAACAACTCTGTGATAGGCTTGGCAACTCTGGAGAAGTCTGGGATGAAACGACGATAGTATCCAGCCATTCCCATGAAGCTGCGAACTTCGCGGACAGTGGTAGGTGGCTTCCAATCCAAGATATCTGCCACTTTTCCAGGGTCAACTGACACACCTTCAGCGGACAGGACATGACCAAGGAATTGAATTCGATCTAGCCAGAATTCACATTTACTGAACTTGGCATACAGCTGGTGATCTCTGAGACGAGAGAGAACGACACGAAGATGCTTGGCATGATCCTCAGGAGTTCTTGAATAAACAAGGATGTCGTCAATGAACACGACTACAAATTTATCGAGCTCTGGCATGAACACAGAGTTCATGAGATACATGAAATGAGCGGGGGCATTGGTCAAGCCAAAAGACATGACCAAGTACTCATATAGGCCGTATCTGGTGGTGAAAGCTGTTTTGGGAATATCTTCGGGACGAATTTTTATTTGGTGATAGCCAGATCTGAGGTCGATCTTGGAAAACACTCTGGCTCCAGATAACTGGTCAAACAGAAGATCAATGCGAGGCAAGGGATATTTATTTTTGATGGTGACCTCGTTGAGCGGGCGATAGTCAACGCACAGACGAAGGCTTTTGTCCTTCTTCTTCACAAAGATAGCAGGACAGCCCCAAGGAGATGAACTTGGGCGAATGAGACCCTTATCCAATAGTTCTTGCAATTGGATCTTCAGCTCTGCCAACTCTCTGGGAGGCATTCGATAAGCTCTACGGGATATAGGAGCAGTCCCGGGCTTTAGCTCTATAGCAAACTCAACATCACGGTCGGGAGGCAGACCAGGTAAATCTTCTGGAAAGACATCAGGGAACTCGCAGACCACGGGAATATCTCGGATCCCTTGATCATAGGTAGCATTTAGCTGTGTGGTAGCTGGTTTTGAAGGCATAGGAAGTTGGAGAAGGAGTTTGGAGGTACTGTTAGGAATATCCACTCTCACAACTCTATTCAAGATGTCTATCATGGCTTTATACTGACACATCCAATTCATGCCTAAGATGACATCTATCTCTTGATCGCGCAGTACTATCATGGTGGTAGGAAAGACATGTTTCCCCAACATTACTGGTATACTGCGGACCACTTCCTTAGTATTTATCCGCCCTCCAGGCGAAAGTATGCAGAAACTTTCTTTTAACTCCCCCATGGGCAACTCATGCTTGATGACAAAAGTGCGACTGATGAAGGAATGCGATGCACCAGAATCAAACAAGACGACTGCAGGATGACTGGCAACAGGAAACCTACCGAGCATGACGGGCTCTCCGTCTGGGATGTTACTGACGGTGGTGAAGTAGACTTGCCCGTGCTTCCTGACAAGCTTGCCCTTCTGGACGTGCTGCTGCGGTGCACGGTGCTGCTGCTGTGATCCTCCAGGGCCTTTCTGTGCATGCTGGGCATTCTTCTTGGGTTTTGGGCACTCGCGAGACCAGTGACCAACTTGGCCACAGTTGTAGCATGGATGGTTGTAAGCTGTTTGAGGGGTGGTGACACGAACACCGGGGGCGTTCGGCTGAGTGGCACTTTGCTGGTTGGCATTGTGGGTGGTGGCCGCGGTACGAACGACCACTTGCTGATGGGGGTATGGGGCACGGTTTTGGTGGTGGCTGGGGTGGTAGATGATTCTTGGGCGCTTAAGGTTGCTGGAGAAACTGCTAGACCCAGCCTTCTTCTTCTTCTTCTTCTCTTCCTGATACTGGCGGTTGCTTTCCTCGAAAGCAACAGCACGGTCAACGACATCATGGTAGGATCCGTTTAGGTTGTTGGACAGACCTCTGCGAATCTTAGGGTGCAGACCCCTGAGAAAACAATCTCTCTTCTTTTCCTCTGTGTTGACATAGTCGGAGGCATACTGGCTGAGGTGGTTGAATTGTCCCACGTACTGCATGACGGTGGAATCTTTCTGTTGCAGGGCCAAGAACTGATCCAACTTCATTTTCATCAATCCCGAAGGGATGTGATGTGCTCTGAAAGCGGTGCGGAACTCTTCCCAGGTCAGCTGGTGACCTTCCGGCTGGGCCGCCAACAGGTTGGCGTACCAGGCACTTGCAGGACCACGGAGCTGCTGAGAAGCGAACCGAGGCTTCTGGATCTCCGTGCAGTGCAGTAGACTGAACTTCTGTTCCATGGTGCGTAACCAGTCGTCAGCCTCGAGAGGTTCATCGGCCTTTGTGAAGACCGGTGGTCGTGTTTCAGTGAAGTCCACATAGGTTGTCTCTTGGTTGTTGCGGCGACCACGGTTGCCGTTGTTCTGCTGCCCTTGATTCTGAGCCATCAGATTGGCAGCGGCGGCCAAGGCTGCAATGGCATCTGCTAGGGTAGCTGGTACAGGTGGAGGGTTTGGGATGTTGGCATCATCAGAACCTTCGGCTCCGGTACGGGTATTCACAGGCATCTGTACAAGCAACTCGGAACTCAGCATATATGGACAAAGGTTCTGAAACAACTTGATTGACAACTTCGCTGATACAAAGATAGCTGACTTGATAAAGATGGCAACAGACTGATAAGGGAAAAGGTACGAAAAGAAAGATACATGCCAGACTTGGCAACAGACAGACTAACGCCCCCAAACCTAGTCTAAGGTTTTAGGTAAGCAGATAGTACAGACACAAGGAGTCTAGTCATCATCGATGAAGATCAACTCTTCGTCATCATCATCATCTTCGATGATAAGCTCAGGCTCTTCCTCCTCATCTTCATCTTCAACGTGGACATCTTCAGCAGGTTCCACTTCCTCATTCTGATCGGGCTCGTGTTCCATTTCAGGTTCCTCCACGACTCCGTCTTCGGGGTCCTCAGCAACTGGTGGAATCACGGGGTGAAGCTGGTCGTGCAGCTGATGTACTTCTTCATGAAGCATATCATTGAACTGCTCGATTTGGGCGGTGTATTGCTGTAGTCCATGGAGCTGGGCTCTGGTAACGTCCTCGCGGGTCCAAGCATCATTGCGCTGCTCAATAGCGCGAACCGTGTTCCGGTTGGCCTGCTCCAGGGAAGCTCGTGCCTCATAAAACTCCATGCGGGAAAGGTAGAAGTCATGCTCCATGTTCTCCATTTCAGCCTTCAGATTCTTGATTTCCTCCTTCAGCTGCTTGCGGGTGCGGCGGGGAAAGCGACGACCATTGGAGGATTCTCCAGTCTCTTCTCCGGTGCGTGGCGCCAGCTGGTGACGCGGCACACCGTTTGGTCCAGTCGACTTGCGGGCAGTCCGCTTGATGATGGCCATATCTGGACAAGAGGTTATAGATGAGAAAGGCTAGCAAGAAAAAGGTATAGGCATGCTAACCCAACGAACTCTTTTATATACTTAAGTGAATGTGACATGATGCATGAATCGTTCCTACGGAACAAGGCAATGCAACTACTAAGGTAAGGTACATAGGGCTTATACAAGTTGTCTTGCTACTAGTTGCCAAAGACAAGATGAGATGGGAGAAGCAATTTGGACTCAAAATAGTCAAGTTTAGTTTTTGTTAAAAACATTTTGAAGTTTTCGCAAAAAGATTGCAACGTCATAGTGAGATGCTCTGATACCACTCTGTAACGTAACGGCCCTAATCCCATGGCCCACTGATCACCGTCAACACTGACAGTCGATCCGTACAGCCAAGAGATTAAGACCGGTTCCGCTACTGGGCTACATCAGTGCCCGATGTCCGCAGGATCATCTCACAATTCAGTTACAATCTCTTGAACATTTTGACAAATAACATCGGAGTAAATAGCGGAAGACTTAGATAACAATAGTTTTACAAACCAGGGTTCAACATAGAATTAAAGTGAAGTTATTACAGACCATAGTTCAAATAGATAGAGTTGGCGGAGTAGCATATGACAACAATTGAAGGGTAAAGATACTTCACCCAGCCCGAGGGTGAATAATCACTCATCGGCCTCATCGGCCTCTTCTTGAACGACAGTCACACAGCAGGGTCCAAGGCATACTGAGGAATCTGCCACACCTGCAACATGGGTAGTAGAACCCTGAGTACAAAGGTACTCAACAAGACTTACCCGACTAAAGAAAAAGGGAGAAGACTCAGGAATGAAGGCTTAGGGTAGTCAAGGTAAGGCTTAAGCAAAATCAAGCATTTTGCAGAAAAGCGTTTTTGTAAACCTTATTTTATTTTGAAAGATTCAGTATTCCTCAAATCTTCATCGTTCATGATTCATTTTACATTTCAAAACATTCCTAGTTGAGAACCACTCTCCGTTGACAGTCAGTGGACCAAGTCTCCATAACCGAGGAGCAACGTTAATCCGGATAAATAATACTCAGCTGAGGATCCCTATCCACACTGCATATGTAGCACCCAAGCTTGCATATGCCAACTCGTCTACCACGATTCCTCCAAGATTGGGCCCGGTCCTACGCCACCTGGAAGTACAGTACACCACTCCAATCCGGGACTCTAACCCACGTGGGTACATGCTACTTCCGCCATCTCTCCACTCCCAGTGCGCGGTTGTCGGTCCAATAATGGATTTCTCGGAGCCAGAGCTTTCCGTAGTATGTGAATAGTTACAAGTCTTGACCAGCAGGCCCCCATACGGATGGTCCCTACATTTTTCCGCCAGCGACAAGCACCTCGGGACTCTAACCCAAGAGTACAGGTCCTGTCGGTTTTTCAACCCTGTCCCGGTCGGTGTCAACTGTTGAGTCCCGGACTACAACATGACGGCACCGTACGCAAGGACAACCTCTCCTTCCTATTGACTAAGTACGGATCAGATACTTAGCCAATAGTGGGAGTAAACCAGAAATTCCCATAAAGTTTCTTTCAGTGATCACACTTTTGAAATTGGCATTTTTATTGCAAAGTCTAATTCAATAAGCATTGCTTAGCATTTTTCAAATACTTTTGAAAAGCAGGCTTCGGGTGTATCAGTGGTCAAGGTGGATAATGCATCAGTTAGGATATCACTCAACTCCTATCAACCTAATGCAATAATTTAACTCAAAAGAATTTAAGGAAATCACTTTATAAATTCAAGGAAGGGTTAAATGCACCGGGGCTTGCCTTGGATGGCAAAAAGAGCAGACTCGGGGTTGGTGGTGTAGGTGCCGGAGCTCGGGGTTGCCTCGGGGACAGATCCTTCGGTGGCTACCTCGACTTCAGGTCCTTCTTCGTCAACTATACGGATGCAATGATGAATGCTCATGAGAATGATGATATGAACTTATGGTGCAAGACAATTCCACTGATTCTAGATTACTTTTAAACAAAGCATGATTGAAATCTAGGTTGAGCATAAAAGGTAACCATTTCTTCCTTAAGCAATATTGATTAACTAGCCCTTATTATAACTATCCTAAGCATCAACCAAACAGAGCATCACAAACATCATAGACCAAAGGGTAGGGGCCTATGAACATCAATCAATCCAAAGATCACATCATCAAACACTTATTACCAACCCTAATCCATCTTTTCTATTTTCTTAATTTATTTAAAAGGTCATTTTATGAAGTTGCTCCAAAAATTACCAAATTAATCACATAAGTTCATTATGGTGTAGATAGATGGCAAAACAAATTTCATAATTTTTGGAGGTCATTAAGGTGCTCAATTAATTCTAGACATTTAATTAACAAAAGGCACTATTCAAGAATTAAAATAAATGCTCAAAAATCAACTTGTTCCAAAAGACTTCAAAATTTTTACCAGAGACTAAACATGGCATAAGAAGCTCACAAAAATTTGTCTCAAGATTTTTGGAGTTATAAATTATTTTCTAAAAATCCAAAACCATCCATTTATTAATTAAAGGAGGGATTTTACATTTTCAAATTTTTGCACAAAACTCAAGTTTCATATTTTTATAAAATACTCCAGGGCATAAAGAGTCTACCACAAAAATTTCAGAATTTTTGGATGCACACAGAAAATCATACAAAAAGATGAAAACAGAACACTATTCACATCTCTCAGAAAAAGAGAAGAGCACTGTGCTCCTTCTAGGCCGGGCTCGGCGAATCGCGGGGCTCCGGCGAATCGCGCGGGGCTCGGTCGAGACGGGCTCGGTCGAGACGGAAGCGACAGCCTCGTCCGAGGCCTGGCCCGGAGGCTCGGGCGAGACGGAGAAGTAAGCCTCCGTCCGAGGCCTGACTCGGGCGAAGCGGAGAGCATGCGTCGCCGAGGCTTGGGCTCGGGCGAAACGGAGGGCATGCGCTCGCCGAGGCTTGGGCTCGGGCGAGGCGGAGAGGAAATAGAGGCCGAAGGCTCGGATGCTTACCACGGGTCGGAGGCAGGGCTCGAGGGTGAGGCTCGACTTGTGCTCGAGGGTGAGGCTCGACTTGTTCTCGAGGGTGAGGCTCGACACGCTCGAGGGTGAGGCTCGACTTGTTCTCGAGGGTGAGGCTCGACACGCTCGAGGGTGAAGATGACAGCGGCGGCGCTCCGGCGATCCGGCGGTCCTGCGCAACACACGAGACCGCAAGGGCCGGGTTAGAGTCGCGCGGGGCCAAGGAACACGACACGGGGGTCGGTGAGAGATGATCATGGCCGGAGACGGCGAATTCCACGAACCCGAGCTCGCCGGGTTTCTGCCGGGGATGGGAACGGCGAGCTTACGCCGGGCAAACGGAGGCGGGGAAGGTGAAATTGGGGGGTGGGAAAGCTTCACGAGCTCAAGGCGGAGCTTTCGGGCTAGGTGGATGAGCGGCGGGAGCTCCGGAGAGGTCTGGCCACGGTGGCGGGGGTGAGTGCGGAGGTCGGAGCTCCGACGGCTTATATAGCCGCGGCTAGGGGACGGTAGAGACCTCGGGGTTATGCGGGTAAGGTTTGCGGGGGCGTGCGCACTCGATTGCGCTCTGGCGGATCAGCTGGCGTGCAGCCGGGGCTCGGGCGCAAGCTCGGCCGGCGATGGCCACGCGGCGGCGACAGCTGGGCACTGTAGGGGCCGAGAGCGAGGGTCAGCGCTCGCGTGCGGGCGCGGAGGGAACCGGGAGACAGCGGCGGCAGGACAAGGGCGCGTGGGGAGCAGCCGTCTGTGCTGCAGGCGCAGCGCCGGCGCCATGGCCGGGGCCCCCCCTCCCTCTGGCTCTACGGGAAGAAGAACAGTGCTAGAGTCTAGGGTTTGACTTTTGGCTGGTTTCTGTATTTTGCAAAAATCTCCCAAAAATTGAACTGTGCGACAAAAACTCCAAATACCAAAGTTGTTCAGAAAAAAGAGATCTACAACTTTGTAAATATGAACATTTTCAAATTCCAAATAGTTTTTGAACTATATTCAAAAACAGAAAAGGGGACACTTTTCAAATTTGATTCAAATCAAAATTACTTTGGATTTCAAACTGAAACTTGAAAATCTTTATAAATGAAAGTTGTTCCATTTGTCAAAACCTACAACTTTGCTATTCTACACTTTTTCTGAAACTCAATAGTTTTTGATTAACTTTTTAAAACTAAAAAGGGGACAAAAACTGGAATTTGAATGAATTTGAAATTACTCCAAATTTTATATAGAAACATGGAAATCTGTAAATACCAAAGTTGTTCCTCTAGGTCAGATTCACAACTTTGCTTTTTGAACCAACTCAAAATTTTGAATTTTGAAAAAGTTATCAAAAAGGGAATAAATCCAGGATTTGGGAATTTAGGGTTTTGCAAAAGGAAAATCAAATCAAATCTGATTTTTGAACTTTGATCAAAGCAGCAAACATCAGGGCACTAAATTTGAACAAGAATTACATAGAACTAGGCACAGAGGTGAAATTACCATTTTGCCTCAATAGGAAGAAGTGGGCTAATAAGGGTTTTTGCAATAGAGGTACATCACATAAAATGGTACACTAAGCAAATGCATACACATGAAATCATGATCAAGATGATTAACGATGCTAATGATGATATGTCAAGTTAATTACTTGCTTAAACACCAGAGGTGTTACAAAAAGGGGAAGAACGAAGAACAAAAATGATTTCGACCCGATCTACTTGTTCGTGAGGGTAGAGATGAATTCCTTCGGTGGAAATGTTCTCCTCACTTCAAAGAACAAGTTGATTCAAACGGAATCGCAAAAGACGCATCGTAGAGGGAGATCGAGTGAGGGGGAAAACGTGGAGAAAAGAAGAACGCGAAGAACAAATTCAAAACGCGAATTCAACCATGAATTTGATCCTTGGATTCAGAGGAATGGATGATTGATTAAGCACTCGGTGTCGGGCTACAAGCCACTCCTAGCAACTCAAAGCTTGGATGGCAAAAAGCTCAAGAACAAGAGCCAACTCTCCCTAACCCTAGCCTTCTCTCACAAGCACAAAATGAGAGAGACACCGTCAAGAATTCCCCCAAGGATCCCAGGGATACGGCTGCCCTAGCAGCCCCCTCATATATATAGGCGCACGTCCGAAGACCAAAACGCCCTTACATTAAGCACTCAACCCAAATACCCCCCAGGGGTAAAACCGTCCAGTCCTGACGATCTTCATCTGACGGCCACGCCCGCACATCTGGTAGCTTCGCCTCGACGCGACCTCCCTGATGCCGCCACGTGCCGTCATGTCGACCACCGCGCCTTCCTCGTGGATAGCTTCGCCGCCGCGCCAGCCTCTTCATGCCGCCACGCGTCGACCGTCCTTTCGGACCACCCCCGGTTTTGAGGCCCAAACCGGTAAACCCGCCAGCCCAGGTTTTGAGGCCCAAACCTGGAAACCGTCCACCCCGAGTTTTGAGGCCCAAACTCAGAAACCCGTGAGCCCAGGTTTTGAGGCCCAATCCTGGCAAACCGTCCACCCCGAGTTTTGAGGCCCAAACTCGGAAACCCGCGAGCCTAGGTTTTGAGGCCCAAACCTGGAAACCGTCCTCGCCGAGTTTTGAGGCCCAAACTCAGAAACCGGCCACCCCAGGTTTTGAGGCCCAAACCTGGAAACCGTCGATGGTAGCTTTTTGAGGCTCAGCTATCGAACCCGCACCGTAGACGGGATGTGGTTCGCACACCCCGACCACCGGCACCGATGCCGATGCATGTCCAGCCTCCACACCGGGCACAACGCCTTCGCCATCCTTCTTGACTCGGCCGACGGCACTTGCGCTGCACGCAAGCCCATGTCCGACCTCTCGCCAAGTGCCACGACGCCATCGTCTTCCTCCCGACTCGGCCGATGCATTGCACATCCCCATGTGCTCCTGCTCGTCGATGCCACGTGCCAGCTACCACAGCTTGTCCTCTGGCCCTCCGGTCCGTCGGTCTAAGCCTCACGTCCGCCCTTCACCGCTCTGGGTACATTGGCATGGCACGTCCGCCGCACGGCACGCCCATCCTTCGCCGCTCCCGGTCCGTCGGCACGGCACGTCTCTACTTGACCTTCACCTCGCCATCGACCACTGTATCCGAGCTCAACACCTGCACATCAACACAGCCAAGAGACACATGTCGCACACGCACACCAACACGGTAAACACACCACAACTCAACGCCACCGGTTAGTCATAAATAATAAGCGCATAGCAGATAATGACTCAACCGGGAAAAGCCTCAAACCTTCCTCATCAAAGTCAATCATTCATCATATATGTTCTCAATCTCCCCCTTGATGAATGCATTGACTAAAAATAAAACCACAAAGAAAGGGTTTGAAGGCAAGCCTCACTCAAGTGCCCAAAAGCCAAGCAAAAGCAAACACAAGGCTACTTGAGATGAGGAAGGATCATGAAAACTCAAATAAAAGCTCTCGGTCCCGAAAAAAACAGGAAAGGCGGGCAAAGCCTCCACACAACCGAAGAGTCAAGATAAACAAGAGTTTCATGAAATCCCAAAAGGTACTCAAAAACCAATCTCAAATAAATTGTCAAACAATCATCACAAAAGAAACCAAGGTACATATCCACTTGGGTTCACTTGGGTCGAGATTTCTCCCCCTTTTTCTCTTTCTCTTTCTCTTTCTCCCCCTTGATGATTGAATTGACAAAAACTAGGCACAAGAGATGGTTTGAGATACCAAAACCGAAAACTTGGTCCCCAAAGACATGGGCAACGGCTCAACGCAACCAAGCAAAGGATCGGAGCATTATCTCATCAAAGAGCAAAACTGAAGGACCGAGAATGCTACCAGAAAGCGACCAGAGGGGGGGGGGGGTGAATGGGAGCTCCAAATTTTCCTTTCGGAAACTCGTAGCAACTGTCCCAAAATCAACCCCAAAAGCAAACCTTAGAGCTTGCTAGTATCCATGACCCTAGATGTAGGGTGGATGCTTCCAAGAAGCACAGCGGGACACTACACAACTCTAGAAACCCAACGCAAAAGACGAAAATCAAATCCGACAATGAACGGACAAGCTGCGAACGAGACAGCGCGAAACTGAACTGACCAGACTCTGGCCTGCGTCCGGTCGCAGAGCACCGGACGCGTCCGGTCAGACGAAACCAGATTTCGGACCTCTCTGAGTTGGACCGGACTCACGGTCACTGAGCGTCCGGTCACACCTCGAGCGTCCGGTCACTAGAAAACGCGGATAGTGAACAGTGCAAGCGAAGCGTCCGGTCACTGAGAAACCGAGCGTCTGGTCAGTATGACAGTCGAGCGTCCGGTCAAGACAAAATGAACACAGAGAGTGTTCAACCACCGAACGCACTGCCCTAGCGTCCGGTCGTCACGAACCAAGCGTCCGGTCACCCCGACAGTGAACTGTTTGCCCATCGATTCAACTCGATCTCACCCAAAACAAATCCTCTAGGGATGAAACTTGGCGAGAGGAGTCACAAGGAAGATAGTGAGCTATCTCTAAGAGATCATGGCTCGAACCTATCTCCAAATCGATGAATCAAAGAAATTTGGGGGAAGAAGAAAAGCTTGACCCGAAACTAAAATCGATCGATCTCCTAGGCCGTGAGGTTAGAGGTGAATTCCTTCGGTGTAAAGACGTGCCTCACGATCTAGAACAACTTGGTTCAAACGGATTTGCAAAAGATGAACTGAGCAAAAAGATCAAGCGACGGGAAAAATGTGGAGAAAAGGATTCCGCGAAGAACACGAACGAAACGCGAATCACAACCATGAGATTGCAACCGTGTGGCTACCACACGCTACAACAGTGAGGTTACGGCCTCACTTCCTCAAAATCTCATGAACACAGAGGTATTGTTCTCTTCTCTGTGGATCTCAGGTTCGCTACAGCAGAGGAGAGGGAGAGCAGAAAAACCTAGAAGCAAAAGAGCAAATGACTGAGATAAGAAGGGAGGAGGGTGTCTCCCTCTACTTAACCTATTCCTAATTCCTACTCTATTCCTATTCTACCCCTCTCTACTTACAGAGCGAACCAGCTAAACCCTAAGGTTATTTTGGACCAACTCGGTGGTAGGTGGATCCGACGGCCACGCCCGCACAACTCGTAGCGTTGCCTCGACGCAACCTCCCGATTGCCGCCACGTGCCGTCCTCGCTCTGCACCCCCGGTTTTGTGGCCCAAACCGGGAAACCAGCCTTTTCCAGCCAACCCCCGGTTTTGAGGCCCAAACCGGGAAACCATCCCACCAGCGTCTGAGTTTTGAGGCCCAAACTCAGCAAACCCGCAGCGCCCAGGTTTTGAGGCCCAAACCTGGAAACCGTCCTCAGCCCGAGTTTTGTGGCCAAACTCGGAAACCCTCAGCACCCAGGTTTTGAGGCCCAAACCTGGAAACCGTCCTCAGCCCGAGTTTTGTGGCCAAACTCGGAAACCCTCAGCACCCAGGTTTTGAGGCCAAAACCTGGAAACCGTCCACCCGATGGTTTTTCCCTGGCTCTACCACCAAACCTACGCCGTAGATGGGATGCACCGCTCGTGCACCCCGTCCACCGACACGTGTCCCTAAGTCCACGACTCAGGCAACACATGACCGCAGGTCCTCGCTCGTCGCTGTCCCAGGCTGCCAGCCACCACAGCTGATCCTCGGGCCACCGGTCCCTCAGTCCAAGCCTCACGTCCGCCCTTCGCCACTCTCGGTCCATCGGCACGGCACGTCTCTACTTGACCTTCACCTTGCCTCTGATCACTGTATCCGTGCTCGACACCTGCACAACACAAGCCAAAGAACATGCGCATCATCCCAGTTGACAATCACTCATCACTCAGAGACTCGGCATACACCCATGTATCCGCAAAAACTCGATCACACAGAGCAAAAGACTTGGTTCCTAAAGACATGTGCAACGGCTCGACGCAACCAAGTCAAAAATGAGCTAGCCCTCAAGAAAAGGCAAAAAATGGCTCAACACCACTAGCTCAAGGCTCGATACCAATTGAGGCTGAAACAACGCATCAAAATGCAACAAATCACAATCAGCCAAGAATTGGTGAAAACAACTAGCTCCTCAAGACAGAGGCACATAGGCTCGACGCAACTAGCTGAAGGGTCCATACCAATCGAAAGATACCAAGCAAAAACTGCTAGTCCCTCAAGAGAGAGGCTAAAACGGCTCAACACGACTAGCAGGATAAAATTGGCAAAAACAGCTAGTTCCTCAAGACAGAGGCAAAGTGGCTCGACACAACTAGCTGGAGGATCCAAACCAATCGAAAATACCAAGCAAAAACTGCTAGTCCCTCAGGATAGAGGCAAAACAGCTCAACACGACTAGCAGGCTCGATACCGACTGAGAAAAACCACAAGAGAAGCTCAACACTAAATGGAGCACAAACACTCGGAGCACACGGAGAAGCAGCAAGACAAAAGCGACTCCCCCTGAAATCAAGCCTATACACAAAAGCTATGTAACAAAGCTCATGACACCAATTGCATTCCATACCAAAAGATGGATACCAATTGAAACACATAAAAGAGCTATACCAAATGAAGAAGGACATAAAAGAGCTAAACCCCCCTAGCTCAAAGCTCTCCCCAAAATGCATGACTCTCCCCTTTTATGCCAACACACAAACTCCCCCTTGCTAACAGCTTCTCCCCCTTGACAAAAGGGAACATGCTGAGGGGTTTTAACATTTCTCACAAAGTTGACACAAACACAAGATAAGTCATCAACCTAAAGCATATGGGGGCATCATATGGTGTATCGGAGCTGGGGGATATGAACACTAAGCTAAAATGCATGATATGCACAATGCAACAGCTTCAAGTGTATAGCAATCAGAATGAAAAGATGCTCAAAAGGGTGCTGCCCTGAAAGTGTAGCAAACAATACAAATGCTAGCAAAGGCTCAAACTGATCAATTGAATACGAAATATGAACAATTAAGCATATGAGCAGTTTTAAGCCATTTGAAAGAAGTTCACCACTAAAATAGCACTGAGCATGAATAGATAGGAAATCAACCAAGTGCTAACTCAAGTATACAAGGTGAACTACCCCTAGCAAAGTTCAATCATCATGCAATAGAGTGAAGCATAGACTTGTGTTATTTTCAATATTTTATCGGAGATTGCAGCGGTATTAACACAAGTTCATATTAAAGCATGTGATTGCGAGAGGTTAAAAGCATGGTCATTGCCTAACTTTTCAACAGGGCTAAGCCTATGCAACAAAAGCAATCAGAAGCTTAAAGCACCGGTTTCGGTCTTACACTACACGGCTCAAGTTTAACTCAAAATTGCAATGAGAAACAATCTCGATACCGTGAGGTGCTGACACATGCAATCTCATCTCGATCTTTTCATTTCACTTAGACTTGGTTCAAATTTTAAGCACAAGGTAAACATGATCAAACCAAGCAAGTGAATGACTCAGTGCAAGAGACATAACAACCTAGCATACAAAAGATAGCACAAGTGATCTCAACACATCCTACCCATGCTAGTTGCCACTCTCAATGGTGAACAAATTAAAGGTTTCATAAATGATTAATCAAGTTCACCATTTGCAAAAATAGCTTAGCTCATAACATGTATCAAGTGATCAAAAGGAGCCTAAGCTACAAGCATCATCATGAATAGACAGGGCATACCAACAAGAGCATAATCTCATTCTCATTACTATATTCATGAAGCTCTAAAATGCAAGATATACATGATGAAATGCATGCAAAAGCTAGTCTATCAAAGACAAAACAAAACTAGCCTAAAAAGGAAAACCCAAAACAAAAGGGTATCGGAGAAGCCCAACTAAGATACAACAAGCAAAATGCTTCCCCAACTAAAAGGGAAACACGCACCAAAGATACAAAAGAAGAGCCAAGAAACGCTCAAGCGACGGCCAGCAAGAACCACATCGAAAAGACCACACAGCAAAAAGAGGTCAAGGAAGAAGAGTACCAAAACCCGAACTCAGAAGTGTGTCGGAGGTACCTCATGAAGCGCATGACCGCCTGCTGGTGTGATACCCGAGAGGACGCCTGAATCTGCTGAACTCCGGGGCCCCTACCTCGCCGAAGTCGTCTCCCCCTCGCCTGATGCTGTCGCTCGCACAGGTGCAGCTAGTGCTCGCTGGAGAGCTGCTCGAACGGAACCCCAAGTCGTGGAAGAAGTGGGATCGGGTCCATGAGCCGAAATGCTCTCTCCAGACTCCTGTTCTCCTGCACACTCAAAAGCAGAAGAAAACACAAGGCACTGTCTTGTCCAGTGTGACATCAAGGTCTCCACAGAGCGGTTAGTCACATAAAAGCATAAGGTAAGCTCTCAACAAAAAGAGGTCTACCTATGAATGATACCGCAAGGGAGATCTGAACTCAAACTAGTCAAGACTACCATGCAAACAGGATAAAACACTGTATAGCAAAATGCAGCCTAAAGACATGATCAACCCAAACATAGCCTAAGCCTCAACACATGCTACAATGCAAGATAATGATAGAAATAGATCCAAAAGCATGTAACATGATAAAATTGTGGAAATGCTAGTGCTCAAACTATTCACATCAACAGGATACATGTAGGTAACCAAAACTAGCACCTGAAAAATGACACCTAATGAACATCATACCTCTACAAGTAAAGCTCATGGTAAAGTATGATAAAGCATGGCATAATGTTCAAGAGGATCACAAACTAGCAAGAAAAGTGGATTAAGCACCAAAGCTGTACACAAAGCTAGCATGACATGATATACAAGAGATAGCACATGCTAGACTAAACGAAACATGACACAAAAGAAAAATGTGCATGCAAGGACTATACAAGTGAGCACATGAAGAACCATCTCATACCACAAGACATAAATCATGGATGTACAGGGTATGAGTGTATAAGAAAGCTCACCAGATAACAAAAGCCTCTTTGGAGGCAAATCTAAGTGGGTGTAGAGAACCATCAAATCTTGATCACATCTAAAAGATCAAGCTCCATTAGGCGCATGTTCTCCACCCCGTGTCCTCATATCTACACACAAGAGGACAAAGTATCCCGAGTCTTGGATCCCGAAGGGTTAGCAAGCATATACTTGGGAACCCAAGACTTGGTCACAAAACTCAACTTATCTCGTGGGTTAGCATGATGCAAATGTTGGTTCAAATGCAATTGTGAAACACCCTTGGAAGCATTCCTCAAAAGGACAACTCGAGGAGAAGAACAAGTCGTACCATGGGAAAAGAGGCAAACATCTTCCAAGGTTTTTGTAGAGGAACCAATAGAAGCATCATGAAAAGCATGATGTGGACCAAGGGAAGAAGCACTAGAAGCATGTCCACGACCATGACCAATCCCACTAGAAAAGTTGTCATAAAACCCATCAACAAAAATGGGCTTCTTACTAGGAGCACAAGCGTTCATGCCATGGGAAGGACTATGAACCACCATCTTCCTAGAAGAATGAGCTTGGCGCAAACGTTTGGTACGCCGATAGCAAAAGCTTTCTTGATGCCCATCTTTCTCACAAAAAGAGCAATGGTACAAAAGCCTACTGGGAGGCACACCATTCTCCGACAAGTGAGAAGTCCCTTGGGAGTTAGAACAAGAAGCATCAACAACCAACTTAGTGCCAATACTAGGAGCACACGTGCCATGGGAAAGGTACGTGGTTTCCTAAAAGCCTTAGCTCGAATACGCCGCTCGTGCTTGACACGGCGAAAACAAAAATCGAGCGAATGTCCATCCTTCTTGCAAAAGGTGCAATGAAAAACTGGATTGGGAGCACGAGTCCCAAAAATATGAGAAGCACCCTTGTCAAGAGAAGTCCCTTGGACATCCCTCGAAGAAACAGCAAGGTTAGGAGTAGCTATGAAAGAGCTATCCGAAACCTTGACACTAATGCTACAGTCAAAAGACTCACGCGCAGCACAAGAACTCAACTCCGGTTGCAAAGATGCAAACTTAGAAATATCAACATCGGAGTTGCAAGAAATGCGTGACTCAAAAGACTTAGCACAAAGACTCTTGCATCTTTTGGCCAAAACCTCATTTTCAAACATGAGGCGGTCACAAGTACCACAAGGAGTGTTTCTCAAGTTTTCCATCTCCTCTCTAATGCACTCGGCATATGTGGTACGCAAGAGTTCATTTTCTTTTTCAAGGTTGGCACTCATATCATTGTGCTCAACCAACTTGGCGCTCATATCATCGCGCAAAAGCTTCAAAGCCAAAATTTATTTTTTCTAAATCAATGCAAGATGTGCAAATGAAATCGATGGAAGAAACATCACCATTCACATCAAGCAACGAATCATGATTAGCACAAGAAGTAAGGCAAGCATTCTTATTCACAGAGCATGAGCTACAAGGCTTAGAATTTAATTCAACAATTTCAGCCCTAGCATGCTCAAGTTCATCTACACATGTGGTGTGAGTCAATTTTAATTTATCAATTTCAGCATGCAAAAACTCACAAGAAACACATGGTAACAAAGCATTTGACTTAAGAAGGGCTAATTCAGTTTTAGCATAATCAAGGTCCTTACCCAAGTCAATGCAAACTAGACATGGTTTGGAAGCATTGGAAGTTAACATGTCATTTTCAGATTTTAAGCTAGCAAGAGAAAAGCCTAGCTCATCATTCTTCCTAACCATGTCACTACAAGAGGTGCAAGGCAAAGAGGCACTAGACTTCAAACTAGCAATGGAGCATTTCAACTTTTCGACCTTTCTACGCAAGGTACTACAAAGCTCAACAAAACTAGAACGAGCCTCATAAAGATTGTGCATGGTCACAAGACCCCAAGCAAGTGTACCTTTCTTGGCCTTGCCAAGTTGATGTAGAAGATCCTCTGGTGAAAGTTGTTGACGGAAGTTATAGCATGTTTTACCTTATGAAAATACTGTCAACAGGCTTCGGTTTCAAGGAAGAATAGCATATCATGAGCATATTTATCACTAATAAGTTCCACTTGTACTCTTAGCTTGTGAACTTGTAGGAGATGGCGAAATGAACAAAATGAGGCCAGGTTGGCCCACCAAGGGGGTCGAGCGACCCCACCCTTGGGCCACCTCGGCCATGGTGACATGGCATGATCCAAGAGAAGCATGTTCAAGTCAATATCAACCATTGGATCAAACATGTGCTTTTGCTCAATGGTGCAAGATGAGAAGCACATGGATCCATGGGTCCACACCGAAAACCAAATGCAACCAACTTCACAAGACTTGCTCCATGACATGTGGGGTCACCAAGGGAGAGAAGAATGTCGGCCAGCCCTGTCATAGGGGGGTCGGCCGACCCCCCCTTGGTGGGACCCAACAACACTATTCATCAGGATGACATCAGCACCTTCTAGAAGGTGTACCCCGGGCCCACATGTCAGGGACAGGGGTCGGCCGACCCCATGGTGACCCTCATCCAAGTCGGTGGCAAAATGCATGTTTGACACGTGAAGAACATCCAAGCCATCCATCCATGGCGGTTACAATGACGGTGGATCCAAGGGTTGAGAGATGGGGAGCACACGGATCGCTGACGTGGCGCCGGAGTAGCCCCTACTCCACCTCCACTATAAATAGAGGCCTCCACCCTCTCATTAAACACACCCCAAGATAGTTTACACATCTCCACTCTCATGTGAGATCAAGCAAGAGTAGTAGTAGTTAGTCTAGAGTGGGAGTTAGAGTCGAGTCGGGCGAAGCTCAGGTCTCTGGAGTCGTCTTCTGGGAGTCTGGTATAGCCCTTGTATCTTTCTTCTTTTGTAAGACTTTATTTATTTAATATATTATTCTTTCTTTACTTTACTTTGCATTTACTTAAGTATTTACTTTCCAAGTATTTATTTAAGTATTTACTTAGTGCAAGTCTATATTTATATAGTCTTGTTGTGTGCTTATCTTAGTTCTATAGTTGTCTTAGTTAGATTGATTTCCTTTAAATAGCTTCTTGTGTGTGTGTCATCGTCCTATCTTAGGATAGGGGCTTTAGCTATTTTGATCGATAGCTAAAGGTGTAGATAAGTGTGAGCGTGGTGCTCATACTTCATCTTATCTTTGACTACCGCTGGCTTGCACGGACAGTAGGGGCGCATGGGCAAAAGGTGTCAGATTTTGCCTGGCTACCTAGATCCCCTCACGTGAACTCAGGCTAGTTCTTAAAAGGTAAGGCGTCCATAAGCCAAATATCCTCTTGAGTACTAGGTTAGGTGAACAACCTTCTATCGCTTTACTCTCTCGTTTATCCCTCTCACACAAGTAGCAAGGCGTCAATGTAGTTAAGTCATCTATTTAATTAGGATTAGTTCATAGGAGTAAAGGTAGAAACATAGGAGTACTGTATACTCACTCGTTGTCCTCCCACCTAGCTAACTCTACTAAAGTTATCTTCCATATCATATACTCTTCGCTTAACTTATTTATCTTATCTATCTATCCTCCATTATATCCACCTATACCCCTTTGCTTCTCTAATTGATAATAGATTATAGTAAGACTAAAGGATCTATCTTTCCTCTCTCTACATCTTTCCTAGCTTGCTTTCCTTTGGGATAAAATAAATAACGATACCTTGGAATACTCCCGGGTGAAGTGCTACATCGGTATTTTTTGTGCGCTTGTGGAACTATCCAATAGTCAATAGTTTTACCACCAAGACACTTCTAGCGCCATTGCCGGGGATAGATTAAAACTCTATTCTTAGTAGCGACGCTAAGAAATACCAACAAGCATTTTTGGCGCCGTTGTCGGGGATAGATTAAAACTCTATTATTAGTAGCGACGCTAAGAAATACCAACAAGCATTTCTGGCGCCGTTGCCGGGGAAAGCAACCGCCTAGGAGTTTAGAGAGAGTGAATTCGGAGTCTGCTATTTATGAGTTATCAATTAGTATAGGGGCTAACTCCTCACCTGTCTAGTTTCTTTCCATTATCGTGAAACTAGTAGGTGTATGAGCGGTTTCCAACTGCCGTCAAACTTCGTTGAAAATCCCGAGCAGTTGTTGAGGAGGATTAGACTTCGTCAAGTTCCACCTCAGAGGTTCATCTCGAACCAGAATTCGTTCGAGAAGGAAGTTTCTGCACCAGCTAGAAGAGAAGCCATGGCCCAAAAGACCATCTCCAAATACTCTGCGCCGTCGGCCGACAATGTCGCCACGGGTCCGCAGCTTAATTTGGGGGATGTGACTTTCGAGCTCAAGCCAGCTCTCATCAACATGGTGCAAGCCAATCCATTCTGTGGGAAGCCGCATGAGGATGCCAACGCCCATCTCCAACACTTCTTGGAGGTATGTGGTACCTTCACTATGAAGAATGTGTCTGCAGACGCCATCCATCTTCGTCTTTTCCCGTTCTCGTTATTGGGAAAGGCGAAGCAATGGTTCTACGCCAACAAGAGTGAAGCCAACACTTGGGAGGAGTGCGCCAATGCGTTTCTCAAGAAGTTCTTCCCGATGGGCAAGACCAGCGCCCTTCGTGGAAAGATTTCCAGCTTCCAGCAACAAGCTGATGAGACGATTCCTGAAGCATGGGAACGTCTACAAGAGTACATTCGCGCCTGTCCTCATCATGGGATAGAGGAGTGGCTCATTATCCAAGGTTTCTACCATGGCCTGACCGGTATGGCCCGTAGTCACCTAGATGCAGCCGCTGGAGGGGCATTCTTACAACACAATGTGAGAGATGCCAAGGACCTCATAGAGAAGATGGTTACCAACCAAGGTTGGAATGAGGAACGTCTTCAGCCGAAAAAGAGAGGTGTTCATGCTCTCAATGAGGTGGACATGCTCTGCGCGAAGATGAACCTCCTGATGAAGAAAGTAGAAGAAAGTTCCAAGAGGGAACTAGAGGTCGTTCAACCTTATGCAACCGCATGAGCCGTCGAAGCCGACCAATGGTGCGAGGTATGCGGAGGCAATGACCATTCGGGAAATAATTGTCCCGAGACGAAGGAGGAAGTGAGCTTCATCAACAATGCCAACAACAACGGGTACTGGCCCCAACAACAACAACAAGGATGGAACTCGCGTCCCTTCTACCAAAATCAAGGTAATGGTTATAGCAATAATTTCAATAATTCTTATAATAACCAACCTTCTTTAAGAGATCTTGTCTTAGGTCAATCTAAAATAAATGATAGTATTAATAAAAAGATGATGGCTAATGATAAGACTCTTGAAAATATAAATGAGAAAATGGATAGCTTTAATTCTGCTCTGAAAAATCAATTGAGCTTTAATAAAATGCTAGAAACACAATTAGCTCAATTAGCAGCAGCTGTCCCATCCTACGAGCAAGGTAAGATCCCGGGGAAACCCGAAGATCCAATAGAGGGTGTAAAATTAGTTACTACGAGGTACGGCAAGCCTCCGCTCCGATCAAACTGGGGTTATCTACTTGATCCACCCTTCATCACAAAGAAGGAAGATCCAGGCCTGCCGACCATCACCTGCCGGATTGGACCACAAGTCTTCCACGACGCCTTCTGCGACCTTGGATCGAGTGTCAACATCATGTCCAAGGTAACGTATGATAACTTACTAGTGGGACCTTTGCTCCCTACATTTGTTCGTTTGCAGCTGGCCGATCAGACGCTACGGTTCCCCGAGGGACTAGCAACGGACATCCTCATCAAAGTCCAAAACAGCTACGTCCCCGTCGATTTCCTTATATTGGACATGGGATCCAATCTAGACGTCGCGATCATCCTGGGAAGGCCGTTCCTCAACATCTATGTGGGATCCGGCCAACTTCACCTCCAGTTCCCGGAATATAAGGTAAAGTGTCCATTCAACGGTTATAAAGCTAACATGCAGGTGAAGGACAAAGAACCTCGAGACAACAAACATCGTCGTCGTCACCCACGCCGTAGGAACAAGAAAAAGAGCGAGTCGGCCAACAAGGCCAAAGTAAAAGAAGAACTCGCCGACGAGGTGCAACCACAGTCTCCATCTCCGGGACCGACCGAAGCACCCAATGAATGACATGATGGAGAGGTCCTGCTCTACGGACCTGAAACATGGAGCCCTTGCTGATAAGGTAAATCAGTAGTTATCTCATATTTAACTTTTCATGCATTTCAATTCTTGCATTTTCCCCTAAATTGCATACTTAGATAATTCTGCATATTTCATTTTGACAAAATAAATTTTCATGCTAGTAACACCTTGACAATAACTTGCAACACATTTGAGCCGTGGGACCACCCCAAGGTGGGGTCGGCCGACCCCACCAGTGGGCCCACTGGCACATGCTCTAGCTTGGCTTAGTACCCTGAGTATGACACAACACTTTGGTGCTCAAGGAGCATCCAAGGTGGGATCGGCCGATCCCACCATGGTGCCCTCCTGCACCCTGCTGCATTCCACTCAGTATGCTCATGAACATCATGCATGTCACCAAAGCCAACATCTGAAAAGAAATGGTCCTTTGCTTTACTCTTTAAGCATGAGATGTTCCTCTTTATGTTGGATGCTCATGGGGACCACAACAACCAGCCAAAGGCATGTCTTAGTGCTCTCATGGTCCATGGGAATCACTTTAGACATGTCTCCACTTTGGCCATTCATCTTTTCTCTTTCACCAAACACTAAGCAAGGGAATCTCTGAAAATTGTGTCAACTTTGGACCAAACATAGTTGCATCTTTACTAGACACATGATGGCACAAAGTTTAAAGTTTGAGGGGACATGTATGGGGGTCGGCCGACCCATGTGTTGGCCAATCCTGAAAAGATGTTTTCTCACTTTAGACATGTCCCCTGGCTAAAGCAAAAGCAAATTTGAAAGTGCCAAGAAGGGGGTCGGCCGACCCATGCTATGGGTAGTCACCACTTGCCCTTCTTCCCCTATATATATACCCTTGCATTGTGAGCTCAACTCCACACCAAAACCACCAGGACCATCTCAAGCTCACAAGTTCTTCCCTTCCTTCCTTAGGTGCAAGTTCATTCTCAAGCTTAGCTTAGTAGTAGCCATCCAAAAAACCAAAAACCCAAAAATAGTCCCATTTCATTGTAGTAGTAGAAGCTTGGTAACTTATCTTGTAGTAAGATGAAGAAGTTGCTTGCCTCCCATTTCAAAAAGTCCAAAAGGGTGAGAGTTCTTCCCTAGAGCCTCACCATGCTAGTGCTCATGAGAGGAGAGAGGTGGAAAGAAGTGAGCTAGTACCCTTCATTCCCCCGGCCAGAGTAATGGAGACCGAGAGTGGCCTTAGGCTGAATGCCGAAGAGATGGGGAAATTCTTCACTCTTAGTGAGAGTAGTTTCTCACACACAAGTGTCATTGATCCGGCCCTCTTGCAAGAAACAGGTATGGATTCAGAATTTGATGCTATTTTCAATACCATTGGTTGGGGAGGATTCTTTGAAATTCTTGAATTTGGCATAAAGAACTTAACCATTGAGTTTTTATGCACATTAAAAGTGAATAATGGTGGGATAGCATTTCGAATGTTTGGGATGGAATATGACTTGACATGGAGCACATTAAACACTGCTTTAGGATTTGATCACTCTTGCCATCTTGATGTAGACCATGCTTTTCATTATGAGAAGAATGCTTTATGGTATGCCATTACTGGCTCTAGTGATTGTTCCAACCCCTCACCACACAAAATTCATAACCCAACCTTACGTTTCATGCACTACTGGCTGTTCACCACTCTTTTCCCTGGCATGAGAGCAGCTCTGGTAAGTGATGATGAGCTAAAACTATTCTATGCCATGGTTAGCAAGGTTAAAGTTTCACCTGTTAAAATGCTAGTGAACTATTGGCTTAGCTACGTAAAGCCTAGGAAACCCATATACTTCACATCATTCATCACACGCATAGCCGAAGCTTTGGGTGCACTAGAATCCCAAACTTTTGAGTACATTGAAACCGTGAGAGATGTGTTGGAAGAAAATGTATTTATTGGTTGCGATGTACTAAAAAGGGGTCCCAAGGGTGAACTAATAATGATTTATCCAGGCCATGCAGTCGAAATCACTCTCCCTTGTGAGGGACTTCGATTGTATGCGCTTCGTACGCTAACCTTTGATTTGGACCCCGAGGAAAGAGCCCCAAAAGTTGCAGGTACTAGCAGAAGGACAAGGAGAGCGTCCCATGCTACTCGAATGGAACAAGGCGGACCTTCACATCAGGCTGAAGAAGTTGAGGAGGGAGATGAGGCAGCCTCTATGGACATTTCAGGGTCCTTGGGGAGGCCTCCTCGCTCACAGAACACCCCTCGCTCTCAAGACACTCCTCACCCATGGGGTAGAGGAAGGCAAAATCAAAGGACGCTGATGGACGAGCTCATAGACAACATGGGTGCGATGAACATCGAACAAGAAGCAACATTGCTTCTTGCACAACAAAATGCCCAACTCCTGCGGGCCATTCAAGAAGAAGAAGCACGACGTTGGGCCGGGTGGTACCAACATTATCCACCACCACAGTAGGCAAGAACCAAGCTTGGGGGAGATCCTCTCCCCCACCAAGGTAAGCCCTGTATCTTAAGTTATTTATGTTTCAATTATGTTTTCTCATTGCATTCAAAAAAAAAAGAGAAATACCAAAAATATTTGCTTAGTATTCCCATTAGCACATATATCTCATATATGTCTATCTTCCCCATGGAAATGATGACCAGTTGCCTTGCTAATGTTTCTCTAGTGCCTAGTTTACAACTTAGTATTTCTCTAAGTATGGATTACTTAGCTCATTTAAACCATCATGAACCTGAAAACTTTGTAGGTTGCACGTGCTAGAACTAAGTCTAAGTTGTTGTGAGACATGATATAGTGAGACAAGAGCTGCTATAATATTGTTCTAAGCATGATAGATTACCAGAGAATTTATTCTTAAAATGATCAAAATCTTAATTGTTCCTCAATGGTGATAAATTCCTACCACAGCCATATATGCTTTACATGTTTACAAACATTCTACATAGGCTATTTGCTTTGTATTGAGTGTTGTCAAGTCTTGTTGACCCTTGTTAAGAGACTTTTCATGCTCCTAAGATCAAGATCAAGATCACGTACACACCTCATATACATGCTGCTTCTACACAGGAAGTATGCAAAAACATGCCTTTCATTTCCACCAAATAGTTTGCTTCATACTCCAAGTGTTAGGAAATCTCTCTCAATTATTTAGATGAGACTCAAAAGGCTAGGCAAAATAAAGATGAAAAAAAATGGACAAGTGAAAGTCCATGAAAAAAAATGCTAGCCATGTCTCATTAGAAAAGAGAGAAAAAGAAAAAAAGGGAGATAGATCTTATCAAATAAAGAAGCAATCTAGTCCATCATACACCACACACTTACACATCTTGATCTGAGAGTATGACACTTCTCTTCAAGGATCCGAGCTTTGACTTCGCAACAAAATGCAAGTAAGTATGCCATCTTCTTTCATCTCTACCTTGAGCTACACATAAGCCTGTTTAGAAGTAGGATGAAATAAAGAAGGCAACACTTACCATATGCCTTGGTGAGGAATCATACACCATTTGAGTGACATGAGAGAACCATATGAGGAACATTAAGTCTTTCTTTTGAAAAATATTGCAAAACCTCCGGTATGAAACTTGCTAAAAACAAGAAAGTTAGTGCTCAAGTCAAACTGTTCTATCTTTCAACCACCCAAGACAAAGGAAAAGCCATAAGCCCCATAGAGTACTAAGGTAATATGGGTGATTTACATAGCTAATTTTTCCATTCAAAGAGAAGAACTTTGTTGTGCACATGGTACTCTTGAAATGTGATGCATAGCAACAATACTGATCCACCGATGCCAAGTTTGATTGTTTGCTCGGGACGAGCAAAGGTTAAGCTTGGGGGATCTTGTTGACGGAAGTTATAGCATGTTTTACCTTATGAAAATACCGTCAACAGGCCTCGGTTTCAAGGAAGAATAGCATATCATGAGCATATTTATCACTAATAAGTTCCACTTGTACTCTTAGCTTGTGAAGTTGTAGGAGATGGCGAAATGAACAAAATGAGGCCAGGTGGGCCCACCAAGGGGGTTGGGCGACCCCACCCTTGGGCCACCTCGGCCATGGTGACATGGCATGATCCAAGAGAAGCATGTTCAAGTCAATATCAACCATTGGATCAAACATGTGCTTTTGCTCAATGGTGCAAGATGAGAAGCACATGGATCCATGGGTCCACACCGAAAACCAAATGCAACCAACTTCACAAGACTTGCTCCATGACATGTGAGGTCACCAAGGGAGAGAAGAATGTGGGCCAGCCCTGTCATAGGGGGGTGGGCCGACCCCCCTTGGTGGGACCCAACAACACTATTCATCAGGATGACATCAGCACCTTCTAGAAGGTGTACCCCGGGCCCACATGTCAGGGACAGGGGTCGGCCGACCCCTTGGTGACCCTCATCCAAGTCGGTGGCAAAATGCATGTTTGACACGTGAAGAACATCCAAGCCATCCATCCATGGCGGTTACAATGACGGTGGATCCAAGGGTTGAGAGATGGGGAGCACACGGATCGCTGACGTTGTGACACCCTAGTGTCAAGCACTGCATTAGGAATTGCAATTAGCTACTAAGAAGCATAAGCAATGCATTGCATCATTTCATGTGCATGAGAGTGCTTTTGTCTTTTGTTTATTTATTTGGATTTGGTTTTCTATTTGACTCGATGATTTAAGTGGATCTCTGCTTGGGCAAAGAGTTTTATAAAATAGAGTTGGAGTTTTTGACCTAGTTCAAAATAGTTTATCAGATAAAAAAAATGAGGCAAAGAAAATGGTTTATGTTGCAAAACTGGCTTTATTTTTGAGGAGGTTGTAAAAATGGTTTTCAGAAAAAGTGTCTTATATGAAAGTTGTAGAGAAAATTATTTTGAGCAACTTTCATATTTGGGTCAAAACCTAGTTTGGAATTTTTGAAACTGTTTTGAATGGTCCAAGTTTGAAAAGAATTTGGAAAAAGAAAAAGGAAAACGATTTTTCCCAGCGCCAACCCTTTCGGCCCATTTGGCCTTTCGGCCTTTCGGCCCAGCTAGCCCGCGCCCGCGCACCAGCCCGCTCCCGCACTCGCCCGCGCGCCGCGCGCTCGCCGCGCACCGCCGCCCGCCTGACGCCCGTGCCGTACGCCGGCCGCAACCGCCACGTGGCCGCCGTATCCTGCCGAGGATCCTCGCCGGCCACTCCTCGCTCGATCCCCTCTCATCCGAGCACGCAAGCTATCTTCCCCGGCCACTCTCCGCTCGCCTCGCCTGCCGTGCCCGCTCGCCGTGCACGGCATCGCCCGCGCTGCCTCGCCGACCGCGCCGCCGTGGCCCCGCCACGACCACCGGCCGGTCAAGCCGATCAAAACCCTGAGCGCACCGCACTCCCCTCTCCCCACTGCCATTCCAGCTCACCCGCTCTCACTCCCGCTCTCCCTCTCAGCTCCCACGAACGCGCAAGCATCCGCCACTCTCGCTGACCGTTCACCACCATCACTCCCCTCCACCGTTCCGGCCACACCCGACCACCACCATCCAATCCCTCTCGCCAGCCTCTCCGCCTACGCCGTGCACACGCCGTGCGCACGTCGCCATCCCCGACCGAGCCCCGACGCCGCCGGAGGACGAAGCACCTCTTTCGGTCCGTCAGTCGCCACCGCCGAGCCGCAACGCCGTTCTTCCCCAACCCGAGCTCCACCGACTCCTCTTCTTCATCCTCGAGCTTCACCGAGCCAAGGCAAGGTGAGAACACCACCCAGTCTCAACGCTACCGTCTTCTACCACCCGTTTCTCTCCGGCCGAGCGCCATGGGCGCCGCCGCGAACCTCGCTCGTGGCCAAGCTCCTCTGGAGCCACCCGGGCCAAACCAACCCCGTAGCTTTGCTCCTTAGGGTTCACTCGAGCTTTTGCCTCCCCCAATTTCTCCGGCCGCCGCCGGAAACGGCGTAGCCGCGCGTTGCCGCCATCACCGTGCGCCGCCGCTCGCCGCCGGCATGCTCCGGCCGTGCGCTAGCCAAACCACCTACACCACTCGATGCGCCTCGTCGAGTCGAGTTCACAAGCCTAGCTTCCCCGCCGGCGACCTCACCGTCGGCGAGGAATCGACGGTCAAACCTCTCCCCTGTTTTTCGTCTCGCCCGAGCCCTCGAGCCAGGCCTCGGACGGGCGATTGTTTTCCGTCTCGCCCGAGCCGTCTCGCTCGAGCCCTCGAGCCAGGCCTCGGACAGGCGATTGCTTTTCGTCTCGCCCGAGCCCTCGAGCCAGGCCTCGGACGGGCGATTGTTTCCGTCTCGCCCGAGCCCTCGAGCCAGGCCTTGGACGGGCGATTGCTTTCCGTCTCGCCCGAGCCCTCGAGCCAGGCCTCGGACGGGCGATTGTTTCCGTCTCGCCCGAGCCCTCGAGCCAGGCCTCGGACGGGCGATTGTTTCCGTCTCGCCCGAGCCCTCGAGCCAGGCCTCGGACGGGCGGTTGTTTCCGTCTCGCCCGAGCCTCCGAGCCAGGCCTTGGACAGACGTTTGTTTCCGTCATCTCGCTCGAGCTAGGCCTCGAGCGAACCCTCGGTTGCTGTCACGTTCGAGCCGGACCTCGAGCGAACGCACACCTATTCCGTGCGCCGAGTGTTTTCCAGAAAACGTTTTCCAAAATGTTTTTCTATTTCTAGTAAATGCTTGTTTATTTTGTAGATCCTGTTTTGTTAGTCCAAATGGAGTGCTTTCAGTTTTGTTAGCTTGTTTGTGAGTAGATCTGTCATGGAAAAATATGAAAGTATTTTTGGCAGAAGTTTATTTTACTGTTTTCATTTATTCCAGTTTATATACTCTTGCTAAGATAAATGGTTATGTATGTTTTCTGGTTGAGTTAATTTCTGGAAAATTTTGTGTAAGTTTATTATCATGTTTTACACCTGTGAAAAATATATGATGCACTGTTTATGTGGAAAAAGTTTCTGTTATGGTTTAAAGTCCTTTTTGGCTGATTTCTTAGAATAAATGTTAAGGTGTTTTATATACTGAAATAAAATATGGGAAAATTTGTATAGTCTCTGTTTATGATGTCCAAGCTAAGAAAAAATGTAAGCATGATCTGTTATGTGAAGAAATATGAAGTTGCTTTACAAAGGTGCTTTTCTGTGTTTTCCTTTGGAAATTCATGCAAGAAATAATATAATGTTTGTGTTTATGGAACTTTCTTGATAAGCATAAAATGTGAAGTCGAATCTGGAAAAAATATGAAATAGAGTTGTGCACCCTTTTATAGTAGGGTTGTAGTTCAAAGTACCTTTTTGGGCTGTTTGCTTGTCATTTTTGTATCTGCAGTTCGGTATTTTATTTTTGGCTGAAATTTGTTCAGTGGAGTCCAGCAACTGTTGTTTGCCTTCTGGAATTTTCGTGGATTTTTCTGAGTCTAGAAAAGTGCACTTGCAGTTCAAACCTAAGTTTCTTTTGATTTATTAAATAAGAAAAAGGTGAATAAATGGATTTTGTTTTATGAATTAAATAAGTATTTACCTCAATGGTTTAACAAGTTGGTTTTGTTGGTTTGCAAGAAATGCTCTTTCTCATACCTTCACATCTTGCACCCGCATTATAATTATTTATTATTCGTCGCATGCAATAGGATCGACACTCCCGGAGCCCGAGCAGGAGCCAGAAGCAAACGCCGAGCAGCAGATCCCGGAGCTCCAGCAAGCTGAGGAAGCCGACCCCGCCTGCGACACTAACTTTCCCGAGTGCCCCTCCCACGAGGCCTCGGTCTTCCCCCAAGGCAAGCCCCCAGAGCATTCCAAGCCTCCTATTATTTACAATTAAATTACTTGAGTCCTTTTATATTGTGATGCATTAGGTTTAGGAGTTGGAATGAATCCTACTTGCTGCATTACCATTCCTTGGTTATTGATTAAATATCTACCTTGTTATCCTGTTATTTAATTACAATGTAGAATTGCTTAGCCTGCTTAATAAAAGTAGTAGTTAAGGATGTTCCAGTAATACCCTGATGGGTAGTTATCGGATCACGGTTGGCTATATTTGCTATCGTGGAAAAGAACCTGAGTAGTAATGAAATACGGTCAACTGGAAGGCAAGGCACCAAGTTGGAACTTGGAGGCAGTCTGTCCGTTGGATCGTGTAGGTTTGTATCGATGTTGGCCCTCGTTCATTTTTGAACGCGCCCTTTTACTTAGGGATATGTCGGTACCGTAATCATCGACCCCAAAGCCGGTTAGAAGCTGTTCGGGCCGGTCTCAACCCGTGTCGTGCCCTCTTGTATGGAAATTGCGATCTGCCGCGTGAGGCCATCGCCAGGTTCCAATTGGGCGGTCCGTGCTTGAACCGCGACGATTACCACCACGAACAAGCATCGAGCGGTTGCCCAATGCATGGACCCGACGGGGAAAGTGTGAGCTGGTATTAAAGGTCTTTCATCAGCTGATTTGGAATTCAATTCGAGTCACCGTCTCCCCCGGTTAGTGGGAAACTATGGCGAGCTTCACCACGATACAACTCCATGTGATGTTTTAAAGGTTCAACTAAAATGTGGATAAGTCAATTGGATATGGTTATATTATTGATTGGTAGATCCAAGTGAGTGCTCTAGTACAGGTGAAAAACCTAGAATTAAGGAATAGGTCTAAAAAATGACAGCTCATCATTATCATTAATTACCTCTTATCTAAAATTAAGCTTTTCACAACTGAAAGATCCCAGCTCTACCTCAAAAGCCTTGCATACCCTTGGAGTCTTTATTTTCAGTTGGACGGGTAAGTCTAGCTGAGTACATTGCCGTACTCAGGGTTTATCCCGTTTGTTGCAGATGGCCAGGTCTACTTTGGCTATTGTAAGCACTGCCTCTACCCCGTGGAAGGTGATGAGGAGTAGGCCCAGGGCAGGGTCGTCCAGAAGCTTCCCTTTTTATTTTGCTGGTCTGAGACTTCTAGTGGCACATTATCTAAAAAGGGAAGAGTGAGTTGTGTGAGTTGGTTTATCAAACAATGTTTTATTTGGACCACATGTGTAGTGGTCGTGCTTTAAACTATTTCAGCTTCCGCACTTTTAAACTCGGTATTGTAATAACTCTGTTTTAAATTCGCACTCTGATATTTTAAATTCGGTTTCGTTTTTGTTATGATGTATCTTTACGAATGTAATCCTTGAACGATGCGATCCTGTATGATGTATGGTGTTAGAAATCCTTCGAGATTTTCGGACTACCGGGGTTGTATGGGTTCAAGTATCAGTCGAAGTCAGACGGATTTGGCTAAGATAATACTTGAGCTCTTATAATCAGGATGGTTCCGCCACAGACGTGGCGCCGGAGTAGCCCCTACTCCACCTCCACTATAAATAGAGGCCTCCACCCTCTCATTAAACACACCCCAAGATAGTTTACACATCTCCACTCTCATGTGAGATCAAGCAAGAGTAGTAGTAGTTAGTCTAGAGTGGGAGTTAGAGTCGAGTCGGGCGAAGCTCAGGTCTCTGGAGTCGTCTTCTGGGAGTCTGGTATAGCCCTTGTATCTTTCTTCTTTTGTAAGACTTTATTTATTTAATATATTATTCTTTCTTTACTTTACTTTGCATTTACTTAAGTATTTACTTTCCAAGTATTTATTTAAGTATTTACTTAGTGCAAGTCTATATTTATATAGTCTTGTTGTGTGCTTATCTTAGTTCTATAGTTGTCTTAGTTAGATTGATTTCCTTTAAATAGCTTCTTGTGTGTGCGTCATCGTCCTATCTTAGGATAGGGGCTTTAGCTATTTTGATCGATAGCTAAAGGTGTAGATAAGTGTGAGCGTGGTGCTCATACTTCATCTTATCTTTGACTACCGCTGGCTTGCACGGACAGTAGGGGCGCATGGGCAAAAGGTGACAGATTTTGCCTGGCTACCTAGATCCCCTCACGTGAACTCAGGCTAGTTCTTAAAAGGTAAGGCGTCCATAAGCCAAATATCCTCTTGAGTACTGGGTTAGGTGAACAACCTTCTATCGCTTTACTCTCTCGTTTATCCCTCTCACACAAGTAGCAAGGCGTCAATCTAGTTAAGTCATCTATTTAATTAGGATTAGTTCATAGGAGTAAAGGTAGAAACATAGGAGTACTGTATACTCACTCGTTGTCCTCCCACCTAGCTAACTCTACTAAAGTTATCTTCCATATCATATACTCTTTGCTTAACTTATTTATCTTATCTATCTATCCTCCATTATACCCACCTATACCCCTTTGCTTCTCTAATTGATAATAGATTATAGTAAGACTAAAGGATCTATCTTTCCTCTCTCTACATCTTTCCTAGCTTGCTTTCCTTTGGGATAAAATAAATAACGATACCTTGGAATACTACCGGGTGAAGTGCTACATCGGTATTTTCTATGCGCTTGCGGAACTATCCAATAGTCAATAGTTTTACCACCAAGACACTTCTGGCGTCGTTGCCGGGGATAGATTAAAACTCTATTCTTAGTAGCGATGCTAAGAAATACCAACAAAAGTTCATCATCACGTAGAAGATTCAACAGCTCATTCACCTCGCGATCCCTTTCATCAACTGTGCTCCTCCTTCTTCCCAAGATGTCGTCCTTGGAAACGTTCAAGCTGAAAGACAAAGACATACTTGAAGAAGAACTTGGTGCTACATCAAAAAGCACCGTTAGTGTTAGCCAAACAAAAGCTCAACACCTCGACAAGCAAAGTCGGAAACAAAACCGCTCTCAAAAGGTCGCCTTCGCGGACCCGGAACCGGTTAAGGTAGAGAGATCCTTAACTGTCTCCGATACCAATTGAAGGACCGAAAATGCTAAAGCAAGGCGACCAGAGGGGGGGGGGGGGGGTGAATGGGAGCCTAAAATTTCTTCTCAGAAATTATGACCTCTGTCCCAACAAAATCAACCCCAAAAGCTTCGGACCAAACCGTGATGCTTACGACCCTTAGAAAGAGGGTGGATGATCCCTAGGATCACAGCGAGGCACCACACAAGAGAGCAAACCAAAACTCCCAAAACTCCGAGTCAACTTCGGACCCAAAAGACCACTCCCAAACGTAGATAGACAGCTACGTTGGGATTCCTCCAAATACCGATGCTAACGCGTAGCAAAGATATGTAGAGAGGTTCCTAGGTGAACACTAGGAGCAAACGAGAAGTCCAGAAACAAAGCGGAAAAGCCGGGAGAGCAAAAGCACTAAAACTCACCCAACAGCCGATTCACGGACTGTCCAGGCTGGGGGTGCTGAACTGTCCGCGCCAGGGGCAGACTGTCCGCGAAACCCTGGCGGACTGTCCGCAGGTCAAAAGGCAAAATCAGCATGGCTGCTGAACCCTCCCTGCGAGACTCCCGGACTGTCCGCGCCTATGTACGACGGACTGTCCGCCGGCCAAGTTGCAAAGACAGCAACACTGCTGATCTTCCCCTGCGCGACTCGTGGACTGTCCGCGCCTACCAACGGCGGACTGTCCGCCGGTCAAAATGACCGTGAGCAATGCGCGCTGCGCTGTTCTGGTCTGGTCGAAACCCGATGGCCGGACAGTCCGCCACTGACCAGAGAGTGCAAAAACTGCACGGCTCTAAACCAAAATCGATTGGATCTTCACCAAATCGAACGGGGCTGCAACCAAACTTCTCCCAAGTGTTCTTCTATGTGTTAGGAAGCTAATCCTAGGATATCATCGCTCCAAACCAACTAATTCATGAGAAATCCGAAGAACACTAGAAAAGGGGAAGAACGAAGAACAAAAACGATTTCGACCCGATCTACTTGTTCGTGAGGGTAGAGATGAATTCCTTCGGTGGAAATGTTCTCCTCACTTCAAAGAACAAGTTGATTCAAATGGAATGGCAAAAGACGTAGCGTAGAGGGAGATCGAGTGAGGGAAAAAACGTGGAGAAAAGAAGAACGCGAAGAATAAATTCAAAACACGAATTCAACCACGAATTTGATCCTTGGATTCAGAGGAATGGATGATTGATTAAGCACTTGGTGTCGGGCTACAAGCCACTCCTAGCAACTCAAAGCTTGGATGGCAAAAAGCTCAAGAACAAGAGCCAACTCTCCCGAACCCTAGCCTTCTCTCACAAGCACAAAATGAGAGAGACACCGTCAAGAATTCCCCCAAGGATCCCAGGGATATGGCTGCCCTAGCAGCCCCCTCATATATATAGGCGCACGTCCGAAGACCAAAACGCCCTTACATTAAGCACTCAACCCAAATACCCCCTAGGGGTAAAATCGTCCAGTCCTGACGATCTTCATCCGACGGCCACGCCCGCACATCCGGTAGCTCCGCCTCGACGCGACCTCCCTGATGCCGCCACGTGCCGTCATGTCGACCACCGCGCCTTCCTCGTGGATAGCTTCGCCGCCTCGCCAGCCTCTCCACGCCGCCACGCGTCGACCGTCCTTTCGGACCACCCCTGGTTTTGAGGCCCAAACCAGTAAACCCACCAGCCCAGGTTTTGAGGCCCAAACCTAGAAACCGTCCACCCCGAGTTTTGAGGCCCAAACTCAGAAACCCGCGAGCCCAGGGTTTGAGGCCCAAACCTGGCAAACCGTCCACCCCGAGTTTTGAGGCCCAAACTCGGAAACCCGCGAGCCCTGGTTTTGAGGCCCAAACCTGGAAACCGTCCTCGCCGAGTTTTGAGGCCCAAACTCGGAAACCGGCCACCCCAGGTTTTGAGGCCCAAACTTGGAAACCGTCGATGGTAGCTTTTTGAGGCTCAACTACCGAACCCGCACCATAGACGGGATGTGGTTCGCACACCCCGACCATCGGCACCGATGCCGATGCATGTCCAGCCTCCACGCCGGGCACAACGCCTTCGCCATCCTTCTTGACTCGGCCGACGGCACTTGCGCCGCATGCAAGCCCGTGTCTGACCTCCCACCAAGTGCCACGACGCCATCGTCTTCCTCCCGACTCGGCCGATGCATCGCACATCCCCATGTGCTCCTGCTCGTCGATGCCACGTGCCAGCTACCACAGCTGGTCCTCTGGCCCTCCGGTCCGTCGGTCCAAGCCTCACGTCCGCCCTTCACCGCTCTGGGTACATCGACATGGCACGTCCGCCGCACGGCACGCCCATCCTTCACCGCTCCCGGTCCGTCGGCACGGCACATCTCTACTTGACCTTCACCTCGCCATCGACCACTGTATCCGAGCTCAACACCTGCACATCAACACAGGCAAGAGACACATGTCGCACACGCACACCAACACGGTGAACACACCACAACTCAACGCCACCGGTTAGTCATAAACAATAAGCGCATAGCAGATAATGACTCAACCGGGAAAAGCCTCAAACCTTCCTCATCATAGTCAATCATTCATCATATATGTTCTCAATTTGCATAGAAACCGGCTGATATGCTAGGAGTTCCAAGGAACTTGGCTGAGCACAAATTGGAATTAAAAGAGGGCTCCAGACCCATCAAGCAAAGACTTCGATGATTCTTACCAGAGAAGAAAGAGGCAATCAAGAAGGAGATAGCTAAACTACTCGCGGCCGGGTTCATCAGAGAAATTCTTCACCCTGAGTGGTTAGCTAATCCAGTACTAGTGAAAAAGAAGAACTCTGCAGAGTGGCGCATGTGTGTCGACTACACAGACCTCAACAAGCACTGTCCAAAGGATCCTTTCGGATTACCGAGGATAGATCAAATAGTTGATGACACCGCAGGCTCTGCTCTATTATCCTTTCTGGATTGTTACTCCAGGTACCATCAGATTGCTCTCAAAGAAGAAGACCAACCCAAGACATCGTTTATAACTCCCTTCGGTGCCTACTGTTATAAAACCATGTCCTTCGGGTTGAAGAATGCAGGGGCTACTTACCAGCGTGCCATCCAAGATTGTTTGGGCGACCAAATTGGCTGCAACGCGGAAGCTTACGTTGATGATGTGGTTATAAAAACAAAGGATCCGACTACCCTCATATCAGACCTAGAGGAAACCTTTTTCTGGTTACGCGCATACCAATGGAGGCTCAACCCCACGAAATGTGTGTTCGGAGTACCCTCGGGCCAGTTACTCGGATTTCTTGTTAGCCATCGAGGCATTGAGGCTAGTCAAAAACAGATCACAACCATCATCAATATGAAGTCACCTACTTCTATCAGGGATGTTCAGAATTTCACCGGGTGTATGGCTGCACTCAACAGATTTATTTCATGGTTGGGAGAAAAGGGACTGCCTTTCTTCAAATTACTCAAAGCCGGTGATAAATTTCAGTGGACGGAAGAAGCGGACAGGGCCTTTGAATAGCTCAAAGGATACCTAACCAATCCTCCTATACTAACACCGCCAGAGCCTAGGGAGCTGATGATGCTATACATTGCAGCTACCACACATGTTGTCAGCACAACAATAGTAGTATAGCGCAAGGATGAAAAGCACATCTATAACACCCAGAGACCAGTATACTACATCAACAAGGTACTCTCCGACTCAAAGTTCAGGTACCCACAGGTCCAAAAATTACTCTATGCTTTACTCATATCTTCAAGGAAGCTACGACACTACTTCGAAGCCCACGAGATCACAATTGTTACGGACTTTCCACTTGGAGAAATCCTCCACAACCGCGATGCTACCGGAAGAATTTCCAAGTGGGCAGTCAAGTTGGGGGCACTCAACATTAAGTTCACTCCAAGGAAAGCAATCAAGTCGCGGGCTCTAGTTGATTTTGTCGCCGAGTGGACAAAAATATAGTAGGTCCAAGACAACGCTATTCCTGAACATTGGAAGATGTACTTTGATGGGTCCTTAAAACTCAGTGGAGCAGGTGCTGGAGTGCTACTTGTATCATCTGCTGGAGAGTAGCTCAAGTACGTCCTGCAGATAATGTGGTCCGCTACCAACAATGAAGCAGAATATGAAGCGCTACTACATGGGCTCATGCTAGCAGTCACATTAGGCATCAAGCGACTTCTAGTCTATGGCGATTCTTCCATGGTGATTCACCAAGTTAACAAAGATTGGGATTGGACCAAGGAAACAATGAACGCCTATTGCACTGAAGTCCGTAAACTATAGAAAAACTTCTCAGAGCTGTAACTCATTCATATTACCCGGGATCTTAATGTAGCAGCAGACATCCTAGCAAAACTGGGATCCGACAGAGCTCTAGTCCCTAGCGGTACCTTCGTGCATGAGCTATCCAAGCCTTCAATCCAAGAGCAAGCAGAGCTTGATCCCACACCCTCCGCTCAGATTTTAACTCTAGCACCCGACTAGACACAAGTCTTCATCGACTACTTCAAGGAGCAAAAACTGCCCAGTGATAAAACTGCTACAGAGCAGGTCACCAGACGTAGCTAAAATTATGTTCTAGTCGGGAACAAGCTATATCGATGCGGCGCTTCGTCAGGAGTCCTCCTCAAGTGCATTTCACCAGAAGAAGGCTAGGAAATCCTGAATGAGGTTCATTCCAGGTGTTGTGGCAATCATGCGGCATCAAGGACATTAGTCGGAAAGATCTTCAGATCAGGGTTCTATTGGCCCTCAGCCTTGAAAGATGCAAAAGACTTAGTACGTCGCTGTCAATCATGCCAGTTCTTCGCCAAGCAGCAGCATGTACCGGCTCATGAGTTGATCTGTATTCCCCCGTCATGGCCCTTCTCATGTTGGGGACTTGACATGGTGGGTCCTCTTAAGCGTGCTCCAGGCGGATTCGAGTACGTCTACATTGCAATTGAAAAATTCACCAAGTGGATTGAGTACATTCCGCTGGTCAAGTTCAATGCATCAAAATCAGTACAATTCGTGCAGAGCATCTTCCATCGCTTTGGGATGCCACACAGAATCATCACTGATCTTGGGTCCCCCTTCACGGCAATTGAGTTCAAATCATGGGCCAGCGACTGTGGAATAAAGATAGACTACGCATCAGTGGCTCATCCACAATCAAACGACCAAGTTGAGAGAGCAAACGCCCTCATCCTTGCCGGTCTAAAGCCGAGACTATTCGATCTTCTAAAAGACCACAGCGGGAAGTGGGTCGAAGAGCTGCCTAAGGTAGTCTGGGGGCTACGAACACAGTGAAGCAGGGCGACAGGCCAAACTCCTTTCTTCCTGGTCTATGGCACCGAAGCAATCCTCCCGGCAGACTTAATCTGGAATTCTCCACGAACGGAATAGTACAATGAAGGAGAAGCCGATGATACAAGGCGACTAGAAGTTGACAGTCTCGAGGAGGCCCGATTAGCCGCCCTCTTTCAATCAGCAAGATACATTCAATGGATGAGGCGCTACTATGACAAGAACGTCCATCACCGTACTTTCCAAGTAGGCGACATGGTCCTGAAAAAGATTCAGAATACCACAGGATGACACAAGCTTATGAGTCCATGGGAAGGACCCTACATAGTATCTAAAGTAACAACACCCGGGTCATTTGAGCTAGTCACTGAGGATGGTTCTGCACTATCAAATTCATGGAATATTGAGCATCTGAAGAAATTCCATACCTAAGGACTATGCTACAATTTCGACTGAGGGCAATTGTATCTATTTACCGGATATTAATAAAGTTTGGATTCATCAGAAAGCAAGAGCTTTATGAATTGTCCTTTTATTACACTTTATTACGACTACTTAGTCGGATAAAGTCCTTCAGCCATACAATAAGCTTTAGCTATTGTATCCCACCGACTAATATATAATCTCAGATGGATGGTTCAGTAGCAACCATACTCGAGTTACGAGCTTCGAGCTCAATACAACTCAATGATAGTACGGTTTAATACCCGGCTATCAACCTGTAGCAATATGGTATCTACAAAGCAGATACTAGTTCCTATAAGGTATAACAAGGGGAGTAGTACTCACCCTATTACATAGTAACTGGACAGAGGTCCGACCCAATTTTGCACTCAAGCTGCGACCACCAAGAGGGTATGATCCACCCGACAGTAACCATCATTGTGGTCCTTAAGAGGTGCCTGATCAACTTTATCCCTTGGACAAGGGTACTAAGAGTAGTACTCGGCCAGACTAAGTTCCCTATAAGATCGCTAAAGAACTATAAGAGAAACAAAGTCATATGACCCACACTTAAAGTGCTAGAGAGCACTCGGATAGACTCATCTAGTAAGACGCCTGGTCATACATCCACATCAGACAAAACGACCCATTGACAAGACATTCCTTGCAATGCCGAGTCGACAATACACGAAATTCTCAAGTCTCAAAAGTAACTTATACTTTGATTCTTTATGCTTAATAATATTTGTTTACAGGCGATACAAAACGTGGCCAAAAGACCAAGGAGGGAATACTACTCTACAAGATCTAGAATCTGCGAGTACTCCTCCGCCACGACCTTGACCTCCTCCTACATCGCCACAAGGTCCTCATCGCTCTTGCCTTCAGGAAGCGTCATGATGGACGATAGGTCGAAGGATGGCATATGCAGCCGCAGCGTCGCCAGCAGACCGCATAACACTGAAGTTGCCATGTCCTTGATGTATTGAGTCAGCCGCCCGGGTGCAGCCTTGGCTCGATCAATCAAGGACTCGTCGGCTCCTTCAGAGCACGGGATCAAGTCTAGGACGGGCTCGACATCAAGCTCCATTGCCTTCAAAGAAGCTTGTGAAGTCTTCAGGGATTCTTGAGACTCCTTCAGCTGTGCCTGGACCGCTTCCAGAGCCTCCCGCGACTCCTTCGTCGACTTCAAAGCCTGCAGCAGGTCCCGGTCAGCACCCTCACGCAACAGTTTGGCCTCTTGAAGAGTAGTCTGCGCATTAGCATATACCTCCTCAAGCTCCACCTCCTTCCGGTTGAAAGCATTCTGCCACCCGGAAGCCAGCGTCTTCGCATTTGAAAGCATATCAATCAGATGAGTGTCATTAGTCAACAAAAGCAATAAGGACCTGGGATAGTACTTTCAACTTACCAGCTAACTGCTTCTTGGAAGACTTCTTGAGCTCCTTCAACTTCTGCTTCGAGGCAGCATCCTTAGCAAGCAGCTCAATCTCCCGGTTGTTGGCCGCATCACGCTCATTAACAACAACCTTGAGATTGTTCTGCAACTCGTTGATGCAGTTATTTAGGAGCTAAGTGGCCACCTTCTGACTGATCTGATCTTGGGCGATGTAGTCTTTGAGCCGCTGATTCTCAAGAGATAACTCTTGGCGAATCCGAGTGACCTGCTTAGTGACTTTTACATCAAAACCCTGCACAGAAACAATAATGTAAGTACTCGGATAAGACTACAACATATGAAGAGGACTTCAAAGGAATGACCTCAACAAATTCATGAAGCGCCATGGCAGGTGCCATCACTTGCTCACTCAACTCCTTGAGCCGGGTGAGATCCTGGTTGTACCCCACGACGTCAAGTTTCGCTCCTTGGCGCGAGGACCCAGGAGCACCCTCGGACTCTTCCTGCAGATGAGCTGAAGCTTCGGCATCGATCTCGGCCAGGACCATCTCCAGAGTCGGCTCGTCAGGCTGTCGAGTGCGAAAAAACCACTCGTTCATCACTCGGTCAAACTCCAATTGAGCAGGAGAACGGAAGATTGAGTACGGGACACCAACCTGAGGCAAGGGAAGAACGTCCGCTTCAGTTGCTGCATCCACTTGGGTACTGGACGGAGAGGAGCCGGGCAGAGGATCTACCTGGCTAAAGATTGGAGGGACGCTGGATTCACCTTTGTCCTGCGCCTCCGACTCCTCCACCGCCCGGGTCTCGGCGGCAGCACTTGAGGATGCTGCGGCCGGCTTCGTTTTCCTACAACAAACGAGTGTCCATGCTAGTACCAGAAACACGCGGGTACTCTAAAGAAAGTTTTGTGACTTACTTCATGAGCTTCAAGGCCCGCGGCAGCTTCAAGATTGGCTTCTTTGGTTGTGGGTCCAGAGCCGGAGCTTCTTCAGGAGCCACACCACTTGAAGTCCCCTAGGCTGTTTCAATATCTGGATCAAACAAAGATTTAAGACAAGGGTTTATTAAATCCAAAAAAGAAAGACTACAAAGTACTCGGGTTTTCCCTTACCAGGAGCACCCGTATTACAGTGCTTTTCAGCCAATTCTGTTGATAAAAGTATTTTTTGACAAGCACGGCGATTATCAGTGCGAGCCTTCTTTGGGACAGGTTCTCTGGCTTCTTGAAGTGGAGTCAGAGACCTCTTCCGGCTACTCTCGGTTTCCGGATCTATGAGCATGACATTAGAGTCAGTTGATTCTGAGTCCAGCCAATCAAAATCACCGGGAGAGCTTGGCTCGTGGCGAAGGTCCTCACTTCGAATAGGACCCTCAAGAGCAATCCCTCCGCCTTCTTGAGTCGCCGGAGGTGCGGATACATGGGTGTATGCCGGGTCTCGAGTGATGAGTGATTGTCAACGGGTTTGATGCGCATTTTCTTTGGCTTGTGTTGTGCAGGTGTCGAGCACGGATACAGTGATTGAAGGCAAGGTGAAGGTCAAGTAGAGACGTGCCGTGCCGATGGACCAGGAGTGGTGAAGGATGGGTGTGCCGTGCGGCGGACGTGCCATGCCGATGGACATAGAGCGGTGAAGGGCGGATGTGAGGCTTGGACTGAGGGACCGGTGGCCTGAGAATCAGCTGTGGTGGCTGACACCCTGGGACAGCGACGAGCGGAGACTTACGGGGCATGGCGTTGCTTGGGTCGAGGACCTAGAGACACGTGTCGGTGGATGGGGTGCACGGGCGGTGCATCCCCTCTTCAGCGCCGGTTTGGTGGTTGAGCCACAGAAAAACCACCGGAGGACGATTTCCAGGTTTGGGCCATAAAACCTGGGTGCTGCAGGTTTTTCTGAGTTTGGGCCTCAAAACTCGGGCTGAGGATGGTTTCCAGGTTTGGGCCTCAAAACCTGGGCGCTGGCGGGTTTCTGAGGTTGGGCCACAAAACTCAGGCGATGAACTGCGGGTTTCCCGATTTCGGCCTCAAAACCGGGGGATGGTCGTGAAGGCAGGTTTCCCGGTTTTGGCCTCAAAACCGGGGGCGGAGTCCGTGAAAAGGACGAGTAGAGCGGTGGCGGCATGTGGCGGCAATCGGTGAGGTTGCGTCGAGGCAACGCTACCAGTTGTGCGAGCGTGGCCGTCGTATCAGCATCTACTTCGAGTTGGTCCAGAATAACCTTAGGGTTTAGCTGGTTCACTCTGTAAATAATTAGGGGTAGAGTGGGAATTAGAATTAGGATAAGTAGGGGGAGACACCCACCTCCCAAATCATCTCAGTCATTTGCTATTTTCATTCTAGGGTTTCCTGCTCTCCCACATCCCTGCTGTAGCTACTGAGATCCGCAGAGATGGCTAATCATACCTCTGTGTTCTTGAGATTTTGAGGAAACGGGACCGTAATCCCGTTGTCTCCTCGTGGGGACGATTTTTGGCTAGAAATTGGGGTTGTGATTCGCGTTCTTGTGTCGTTCTTCGCGTTTTGCTTTTTGCCTCAAGTTTCCCGTCGATCGTTCTCTCACTACGTTGTTCCATTTGCAAAACCATTTGAATTAACTTGTTCTTTACTGTGAGGGGATCATTTCCACCGAAGGAATTCAACTCAAACCTCACGAACAAGTAGATCGATCGGTTTTCATTTTGGATCAACTTTTCTCCCTTTACCCCCGATTTCTTCGATTCATCGATTTGGAGTTAGGTTCGAGCCATGATTTCTTAAAGTTAGCTCACTAACATCCTTGTGACCTCTCAGATCGAGTCTTAGCCATAAAGCTTTTGATTCGGAGGAGATCGACTTGAATTGGTGAAAAACAGCACTGTTGTCGGGGGCATCAGACGCTCTGGTCGAGAGCATCGGACGCTCAGGTGCCATGTGTCAAAAGTCAGCGTTTTTGAAGGAGCATCGGACGCTGACCATCGGACGGTCCGTTGCCATCGGACGCGTCCGAGGGTTGAACATCGGACGCTGAACTATCACTGTAGCCAGCGTCCAATGCCTGTCCAGTAAGGTTCCAGTGAGGGTCATTTTGCATCGGACGCGTCCGGTGCTTGTACATCGGACGCAGGCCAGCGTACGATGTTGTGATTTCAGCACGTTTTCATCCGTAGTTCGTTCGTCCGACTTCTGATTCGAGATCCGCTTTTTGCGTTCGATTCCCGACTTTGTGCTCTACTGAAATCGGGCTTCCTGCTCTACAAAATAGCCTAAATCCCCCTCGCGTTGCTCGGGGGAGGTTGAGGTTACCCAAAGTTCATCCTGTCACTAGTTGACCTATGTGAACTTGGGTGATGGAGTTTTTGGGGTGTCCCGCTATGTTCCAAGGGAACATCCACCTAATCTCTTGGGTTGTGGACATCATTCGAGTCGGTCTTGCTTTTGGGGTTGATTCTCGGGACAATGGTGATAAGTTTCTGAAAAGAAATTTAAAGCTCCCATTCACCCCCCTCTGGTCGCCTTTGGTAGCATTCTCGGTCCTTCAATTGGTATCGGAGCGGGTTAAGTGCGGATACATGGGTGTATGCCGAGTCTCGAGTGTTGAGTGATTGTCAACGGGTTTGAACGCATGTTCTTTGGCTTGTGTTGTGCAGGTGTCGAGCACGGAGACCGTGATCGAGGGCAAGGTGAAGGTCAAGTAGAGACGTGCCGTGCCGACGGACCGGGAGCGGTGAAGGGCGGACATGAGGCTTGGACTGAGGGACCGGTGGCCTGAGGATCAGCTGTGGTGGCTAACAGCCTGGGACAGCGATGAGCGGAGACTTGCGAGACGTGGTGTTGCTTAGGTCGAGGACCTGGGGACACGTGTCGGTGGACGGGGTGCACGGGCGGTGCATCCCCTCTACAGCGCCGGTTTGGTGGTTGAGCCACAGAAAAACCACCGGGTGGACGGTTTCCAGGCTTGGGCCACAAAACCTAGGTGCTACGGGTTTGCCGAGTTTGGGCCACAAAACTCGGGCTGAGGACGGTTTCCAGGTTTGGGCCTCAAAACCTCGGCGCTGGCGGGTTTCTGAGTTTGCGCCACAAAACTCAGGCGATGGGCGGCTGGTTTCCCGGTTTGGGCCACAAAACCGAGGGATGGACTTGAAGGCCTGGTTTCCCGGTTTCGGCCACAAAACCGAGGGGCGGAGTCCGGGAAAAGGACAAGTAAAGCGGTGGCGGCACGTGGCGGCAATCAGTGAGGTTGCGTCGAGGCAACGCTACCTGTTGTGCGGGCGTGGCCGTCGGATCACCACCTACCACGAGTTGGTCCAGAATAACCTTAGGGTTTAGCTGGTTCGCTCTGTAAAATAATTAGGAGTAGAGTGGGAATTAGAATTAGGATAAGTAGGGGGAGACACCTGTTGACTCTTGCTAACGTCGTCACTAGGAGTAGACTATGGAATCTATCCCTGGCAACGACCCCAGAAAGGTTTGTTGATACTTCTTAATGTAAGAAGTATAACTAACTATTCGTATGACTATTGGTAGGTTCCGCAAGCGCACAGAATAAGTCTATTGTAGCACTTCACCCGGGAGTAACTGAGTATCGTATTTATTTCCACAGGGAAGCTGCTATGGCACAACTAACACTAGGACCGCTATGAACAACTGGTGATTCTAGCAGGATTGATCGAAAAGTATGAATGGGGGTTTGATATCTACTACTACTAAAAAAAAAGAAAGACTAACTACTACTAAACTAAATCGGCAGGGTCTGGCCGATTAACAGATTAATGTTTTCCTACACACTTACGATCACAACTAACTTAGCAGTAAAGAGATTGCCTAGTTCTTCGAACCGTACACACCCTCTGGACTATTTACCTCAGACGTGCACAACGAGGTTTATGATTTAAGAACTAACCCAACTACGTGGTGGAATTCAAGGCTCCCAGGGCTGTCACCACCTGTTTGCTACCACAGCTATCCGGGGGGCTAACCACAAACTAAGGTATAACTAGTCTAAGCACCGCGCTTACACTAATATATACTACTCTAATCTTGCGTCCAAAACTAGAGCACTGATTACTCAGCGAAGAACCCAAACTAGATATAAACTAAATACTAAGTTATCTATGATCGAAAGCACTCAACAAGAACAATAAGTAAAGAACTTAAAGTAAATGTTGAAAGTAGAAGAACACTAAGATAAATGAAGAAAGACTTGGAATTATACCAGAGACTCGGAAGATCCTCTATTATAACTCCAGCTCTTCTCTTCTTCACTCTCGCTCTCACTCTAAGTCTCTCAACTAGAGTGTTCCTTCACCAGAGCTTCACTTACAAGAGAGTGGGACTAATGAGGTGAGGTCTGAGTACAAATGAGCTCGGGGGTCCTATTTATAGCCTAAGGGACCTAGGGGGTAATTATAGACCTAGGGTTAGGTCAGGGGGGTGAGTGTGGTGGTGGGCGCCAGCCCTAGGTGGCGGCCGCCACCCCCCTGGCCCTTGGATCCACCGCCTCTTCACCAACGGCATCCAGGAGGTCCTCCAAGTCGGTTTGGGGTCGGTTAGGGTTGTCCAATAACCGTCACATGGGCAATTAGGCCATGATCCATGTGACGCTGCTTCTTAGCCCTTGGATGAACCGACTTAGGTGAGCAACGGCTGCAAATGAGTGTGGGGTGCTTCTCCTGGATCAGTGACGTGGCAGGGGGGAGTTTGGGCTTCTCCCCCTGGCGGCCGCCAGTTGTGGGTGGCGGGCGCCACCCTACCTTGGCCCAAAGTGAGCCCAGGTGAGTGTGCTCGCCTCCTAGTGGGTCCTCTTGGTCATTTTGCTCAAAAACTCTGCAATTTCCTACATTCAAATAAAACTTAAGGACAAGTGGAAATCGTTAGTTTATAAAAGGTTTTTGGTTGATTTTAGGTCTTTGTGTTGCATTATATGACCTTGTTGATGCTTAGAATATGACACTTAGTGAGTGTCAACAAGCTCCCCCAAGCTTACCTCTTGCTCGTCCTCGAGCAAGCATGAACTTAAATAATCTTGGAAACTCTGTGTTTTTGTTGTGTGTGCCCATATTATTTTCATCACCATGGAATTGGTAGCCTTCCCTGCACTCAAGATTAGAACAAAAGACCAGCAAGAAAGAAGGTTTGTCTTTCCCTTGCCTATTTTGCTAATCAAGATATGTGGAGTTTTTGCAAGTTTTGTTCAAAAGAAAGCATGCTTAGTAACTTCTGTGGCTCACTCGATCACTCATATTTGTATGTGGAAATGGAAGAATTATCCTCTCACTAAGACTTTATGTGGGGTTTAATGGGTAGGATAAAAGTGAGCATGCAATGCTAGCATAATTTTGCTAAGTTAGACAAATGGAGCAAAGGAGCAACAAGTCATAGGTTCAGACCAGGAATGTGCAAGTGTGTGGTATTTATTGTGGCTACTACTTTCATGGCATTTCTCCTTTCTATCTCATTTGTGGGATCATGGCTATGAATGAGAGCATTTGCTCTTTTGGATATTCTCTTTTTCCTAGAGCACTTGCTCTTTTGAATTTTCTTTCTAGAGCACTTGCTCTTTTGAATATTCTTTTCTTTCTAGAGCACTTGCTCTTTTTTTAACACTATAGCCATGTCCCTGAGATTTCATTATGGAGCATGATATTTTGCCATGGAGTATTCCTAACAATGAATGGAAATAAAGGCATGTTGTGTGCGTATTCTCAGTGTAAGAATAGCACTATATAGGTGGGTGCAAGTGAATTCCTTGGTCTAAAGATATGATAAGTTTCTCTACCATGACTATCAACAAAAGTCTAACTAGCTCAACACTAACATGCAGCAAGTGGAAGCTCCTACTCTAAGAGTAAAATTTATTTGGCTTTGGTAGGACTTTCTTTGCCACAGAAGTACTTAGAGCAAGTTTTTAAATTTTTTTTTCAAAGTAATAACTCCACAAACTTGACTCACTCAAGTCAAAGTAGAAACTTACTTCCCCTTTACTTAGTCTAATGCTCATGTCTTAAGTTTAGTTCTAGCATACGTTCTCCCATGATAACTCTAATGCATGGCATACAATATTATTTAGAAAGACTTACGATGAGAGCATTTCATTTATTACTATTTGTTGGAACGCACTTGCCCCACCTCCGCACTTGTGCAGGGGAGAGAGCGAAGGCGGCCAAGTGTCGGATGCAGTAGCGAAGGTAAGACGGAAGTGGAAGGTGCTCAAATTCCCAAGAGGTCGTCCCTTACACTGTTCATCCCCTTGGTATTTATAGGGAATGCCAAGGGGCACGGGCCAAATTACAAAAGGGTACAGCAAAGATCCCCCGCCTCCGCGCAGGGAGGAAGGGCAAAAGCGTAAATACACAGCTGAGGTGGAAACCCTAATCGGTCACACTCCAGTGCGCCGCCACCTGGCCCTTGTTCACCTTCGGGGAGAGGTGCGGCGGTCTTGACCTTCGGCCGCTGTTGACGGTCCTTAAGTATCAATTATATCTATCAAATAAATAGAGAAAAGGATCTAAATGAAACCAACACCCAGACTTAGGGTTTTATCTGACAGAATTCCACGAGTTTTGCTGTTTATCTATTTCTGCAGGGGGTTATCAGGAAATATGAAGGAAAGGCCCACATGTCGGGTTAATGACGGATAATTAACGTAACCCCCAATTTTCCTTAATGTGGAAGAGTCCAGAAGCCACGGGAACGAGCGGGAGGCCGAGCGGGCCCGGGGACAGGGCGCCCGCCCTCCCCCCTAGGGCGCCCGCCCTGCTGCTGCAGCCAATCAGGCTCCGCCTCGAGGATTATGCTCCACCGACCTAAAGGATTAAGGAAAACCGTCCGTTCAATGTCGGTTTGATCCAACGGCCCAGATTCACCCGAAAAGACTATATAAGCAAGGCCCTGGACCCTGGAGCAGGCACCTCTGTCTCATTATTCAGTTCCTAATTCAGTCATCAGGAGGAGAGAGTCTCTGATCAAGCCCTAGAGCCACCACATCAACTAGATCTCTAGTTTTAGCATAGCTACATAGGATTAGAACTAGAAGGAGTCAATCTTCGATTGGTTCCCGGATCTGTCAAGAGGATTCTTGGTAATTCCTCTCTTGTTCTTCAATTGTTCATCATTGTTCTTCAATATTATGAATACTACTTTGTTCTATTTCAATATATTGAATATGACTTTGCTCTACTTGATTATATTAGCAATTATATTGTTCTTAGTTTATCGTAGTTATATGCTTGGCATAGTTAGATTGGAATTATATACATGCCTAGGATCGTATAGCGTTTATCCATGTGCGCAGTGGGTGAATGATAAATATTGTGTAGACGTGGTGTCTATACCGTCTTTATCTGCGATTGCACCCTATATGCCGGATCGGTGGGTAGTTCGCGATAGTGACAGCTTCGTTGATTCTTATATAGTCCCCCTCTCGTGTATAGGGCAGGCAGAGCAACATTATTACAGGGGAGTGATTGCTATGTTCTTCATCTTCCTTGCTAATATTCACTATGCATGGGTGTAGTCTTTTCTCGCTATGATTGCCAAGTATAATTGCACTAACTATGATAATGCTAGACTTTATAGTTAATAATTACTTAGGGAATATCTTTGTAGTTCATCCTAATTCCATGCTAATGACTTGCTAGAATATCTGTTGAGGTGCTTATCATTATTATATGTGGCTAGTTATGCTGATCAGATTAATTATCCTTGTCACTATTCATATTTATCTATATTCTATGTGACATTTATCCCTGTATGATGAGATAGATAGATGCTCTATATTATACATGCAATGATAGATACTCAGTTCTATATTCTCATTCCACGATCAACTACGATGCTTAGAATCCCTTCCCAGTGGTAAAAATATAAATAACGATACCTGGAATACTTCCCGGTTAAAATGCTGCATCGGTATTAATCTGTGCGCTTGCAGATTCCCTTTATTTATTTATCTTGATGAGCAAATGCATATTTCAATACCGCGTCTCTCATGTCATGCTGGGGATGACAACTTGGCTTAAGTGGCATGAGGGATAGGTTTGGCATTTTTGGCGCCGTTATCAGAATTAGAGAATTAAGTCTACTTTTGGTAATGACGTTAAGAATGCCCAACAAGCATTTTTGGCGCCGTTGCCGGGGAAGGTTGATTTCTAAGTTGGAATGAATAAAGAACTTTGAGACATCATTCGCATCACTAATATATTCGAGCTTATCAATTCTCCCATACAGTTTTACCCCTGCATTTTCCATTTTTTATTTTATTTCAGGGTGATGTATGAATAGAAGACATCTTCCAGACAACTTTGTTGACGACCCTGAAGCCTTATTCAAAAGAACAAGAGCCAAGCTCAAATCGTCAACACTTCAGCGCAAAACTTCATCCAAATCAGAAGACCGCCGAAGTTTCGTCCGGAACTTGTCAGCTGAATTCGAAGCTATGGCGAACAAGTCGATCCGCGAGTTCTCAGCTCCCACTACGGACAACATCCGCACTGGACCTGCTGTGGAGATCGACCGCAACTTCGAGTTCAAGCCTGGGCTCATCAACATGGTGCAAGCTAACCAGTTCTGTGGGAAGCCGCACGAGGATGCTAGTGCTCATCTTCAACACTTCCTGGAGATCTGCAGCACTTTCACCATGGCTGATGTTCCTAGAGACGCCATACTACTTCGCCTTTTCCCATTCTCACTGTTGGGGAGAGCGAAGCAGTGGTTCTACGCTACAAAGGAGAAGAATACTACGTGGGCACTCTGCTCCACGAACTTTCTAGCCAAGTTCTTTCCCATGGGCAAGACAAATGCTCTCCGTGGGAAGATTACAAGCTTTCAGCAACAGCACGATGAATCCGTTCCAGAAGCATGGGAGCGCTTTCAAGACTACATCCTAGAATGTCCCCATCATGGAATGGAGAGTTGGCTGCTGATGCAGACATTCTATCATGGGCTCGTCAATAGTGCCCGTGAGACCATGGATGCTGCAGCTGGAGGAGCATTCCTATCACTCACCATACCACAAGCCACAGCTCTTGTGGAGAAGATGGCGTCCAACCAAGGTTGGAATGAAGAGAGAACTCAGACCCGCAAGAGAGGTGGAGGTATGCATCAGCTCAAGGAGGTAGACATGCTGTCTGCCAAGCTAGACCTACTCATGAAGAAGCTCGATGACCGAGCTGGAGAGAAGAAGGAAGTAATGCACGTCTACGACTCCCACATGACTTGTGAGGAGTGTGGAGGTGTTGGACATTCGGGCAATCACTGTCCCGAGTTGCTAGAGGACGTGAACTACATCAACAACAACAACAATAACTACTACAACCGTCCTCAGCAGAATCAAGGTTGGAATCAACAAAGGCCTAACTACTCAGGTAATTACCAAGGTAACAATTCTTTCAGTAATAATAATTATCCACCTTTAAGAGAGTTAGTGTCTAATCAAGGAAAGCTAATGGATAACATGTCTAAGAAATTGGCATCTAATGATAAAATTCTAGAAAATATAAATAATAGAATGGATAATTTTTCTACTACCATCAAGAATCAAATTAGCTTTAATAAAATGATTGAATCTCAATTGAATCAAATAGCTGCTGCTGTTCCTGCTACTAACCCCGGTATACCATCACAACCGGATGCATTAGAATCTGCAAATCTTGTAGACATATTTGATGCAGGAGATTACTGGAGTAACCCCATCATTGAGGTAAGTACTGAACTTCTGCCAGTCAAGAGAGGCGACCCAGGACGCCTCGGCATGCGAGACTTCCCAGAAGCACTCTGTGACTTCGGCTCAAGCGTCAACATCATGCCCAGGGTACTCTACGAAAAACTCTTTTCACAACCATTATTAGAAACAACCATGTGTTTGCAGCTTGCAGATAGGACACTAAGTTACCCAAGAGGAATCTTGAAGAACATCTGTGTCCGAGTTGGTTCCTCGTACGCTCCAGCAGACTTCGTAGTAATAGAGACCGGTTCTGACGAGAGGGCTCCCGTCATCCTAGGGAGGCCATTCCTGAACACCACGGGAGCTGTCATCTACGCTAGTGCTGCCAAGATCAGTTTCCACATAAAGGGGAGGAAGGAAATGTTTTCCTTCAAGAACAAGACCGTACAAATCCTAGAGCAACCCCAATATGAACCAAGGAGGACCAACAAGAGGAACAAGAGCAAGAAGCAAGTGTGGACCGAATCAGTTAAGATGGTCACTGCCGTGCACAAAGGTCAAGATCGCCAACTCAAGTCACCATTCTTGGACAAGAAGGACGACCCAGGTATGCCAAGCATTTATTGCTCCATTAATGGGTACAACTTCTACAAGACACTATGCGACACTGGGTCGGGCGTCAACATAATGGCCAAGGTCACCTATGAACTGCTGTTCGGAACCATGCCCTTGAAGCCGACATACATTCGTCTCCAGATGGCAGATCAGACATTCCGACAGGTTGAAGGTACAGTAACTGACGTCCCTGTCAAGATAGACGATCATTTTGTCCATACAGACTTTCAGGTTGTTGACATGGGAGAAGACGAGTATGATCCACCTATCATCCTTGGAAGACCGTTCCTTAGCACTGTCAAAGCAATCATCTACATTGGAACTGGAGAAGTCCACATGCACTTCCCCTCTGAGAAGGTACGCCTTTACTTTACTGACCCCAACTACGTATTTGAAGAATCTAAGCAGGTCAGGACAAGGAGAAGGAGGCGGAACCGCAACCAGAAGCAACCGGTCATCAAGGATGGATGGGCAGACTACGAAGGAGAAGTGGTAAGATCTGAGGACATACCACTCAATCAGCACTGTCTTGAAGAGACCGAAGCACCAAGACAAGTGTGGAAAGAAAAGACAGTTGAACACGAGGAGGAGGCGCTGCCGGAACCACCGACTACGCCATCCACTGACTCCCAAGACAACTGAGTACACATAGAGTCCCGTTCGGAGGACTTAAAAATGCCGAACGCCTTGCCAAGAGGTAACTTGGTAGTTATCCATTTCCCTTCTCAGATATTTACTTAATAGTTTGTTTAGTTAATCATATTCATGTTATCTTAGAAAGAAAATAAAAATGTTAAAAAAACTCTAGAAGCCCCATGTGAGTATACGAGTGGCATAAAACCCATAAGTACATTCACTGTGGTGGCATAAAAAAATAAATAAATATTTTCTTCTGCTTTATAAAATGAAAACATAAAAATAATCAAGGAGGCTCAACATGATAAAGGCTAGATATTTATGCTAACACTTAATCAGTTCCACAAGCTTTGTTGTCTATTTGAGCTTCACAGAATCCAAGAGGACTAGCAGACGGAGGACATTCTAATCGCTGTCAGGGTGCTGCCGACTTTCAAATACACCTCCGCTATCTGCTAGCTACATCAAGAGAAGCTACGTCAAGATCCAGCTTGGGGGAGAGCACCCCCGTTATCTCGCTAAGTATTTCTATATCTATCTTTATATTTATACTTATACTATATTAAAATAAAACGATGAAAAACCAAATAAAGATTTTGTGCTTATATATATATATATATCTATATCTTTTGCTTAGTGTGTTTAATAAATAAATAAAGTGGCTATGCTAAAATGAATCTAGATAATAAAACTCTAGCATGGATATGATGAATAGTTGCTCTGCCTAATTTCAATTAGAAGTTCTCTCTCTAGTTTAGACATAACTGTTATTATTTAAAAGCTTACTCTAAACCTGAACTTGTGGGAAGAGAACTTGATCTAAAGTCTAAGTTGTTAACGGATATGATATGGAAAGGTCGAGCTGCTGTTTATCTATTCCTAGAGATGCTAGAATTCTGGAGAATTTTATCTTTGAAAATCTTTAAAATGCTACATGATGAGTTCCTTTATGATGAGAGTTTAAATTCCTACCACGGCCATACATACATGCTTGCTAGACTTTAAGCTATACATTTACTTTTTACTACTTATGAGCATTGAGTGTAGTCAAGCTGTGTAGACCCTTAGGAGCTTGTCATGTGGTTAAATCAAGATTCACTTGCACGTTCACTCATATATGCTGCTTCCACTCCGGAAGTACGCATCCACATACATCCATCCATTCCATCTCCAGATCCACATAAAATTATTCTACTCCTAACCCGGGAGAGAATAGTCAAAAACATTTTTCCTATTCCTGTTATTCCCTGTGAAATAAATGCTCAAGTTATTTTGGTTACTACCACTTGCTAAATTGTTCTAAGGAGATGAGTGCTCTATCCGAGGAAATAAAAAGGGGCAAGTGCCCGGAACCTCGAAAAGAAAAATATTACGAGGAAATAAAAAGGAGCAAGTGCTCGGAACCTCGATGAAAAAAAAAAGTGAAAAAGTGTGAGAAGAGAGGTAAAAATGGACAAGTGTCCGACAGTAGAATTAGGGGTACAAGAATTAGACACTCTCCACCATTATCACCATTATCACCATTATCACCATTATCACCATACACCATTCATTCACCACACATGCACATCTTGATTTGACTTATTGACTTGTTTCTCTGGATCCATGGTTTGACTATGCAATAAATGTCTTGTAAGTATGTATACCTTATCTCCCACCTATGAGCTCCAGATATCAAAAACCTTATTAGGATAGGTTGAGAGAGAAGGCAATGTCACTCTGCCTTATACCACAAATATTACATACTTTGCTTTGAGAGAAGGCAAACACCATTACTGCCTTGGTGAGGATCCAGAAATACCACAAATGAGAGACCTGAGAGAGTCATACAAGGAATCTCTGAGTTTTATTTGAAAATCTGCAAAAACTCCAGAGCTATAGCTGATCAAGAATAAGAGACATGGCGCTTGACTAGACTGTTCTATCTTTTAACCGCTCAAGACAAAGGTGACAGTTGCAAGCCCCATAGTGAAAGGCACAATGAGTAAGTTTTAAGTCTTGATAGTTTACTCTAACTCAGAGATAAGACTCTATTTGAAAGCATGTGTACTGTCAAAATTCAAAAGCATTCAGCAACTTCTGATCCATCACTGAGACTATCCTTGCTCAGGGACGAGCAAGAGGTAAGCTTGGGGGAGTTTGTTGACGGTCCTTAAGTATCAATTATATCTATCAAATAAATAGAGAAAAGGATCTAAATGAAACCAACACCCAGACTTAGGGTTTTATCTGACAGAATTCCACGAGTTTTGCTGTTTATCTATTTCTGCAGGGGGTTATCAGGAAATATGAAGGAAAGGCCCACATGTCGGGTTAATGACGGATAATTAACGTAACCCCCAATTTTCCTTAATGTGGAAGAGTCCAGAAGCCACGGGAACGAGCGGGAGGCCGAGCGGGCCCGGGGACAGGGCGCCCGCCCTCCCCCCTAGGGCGCCCGCCCTGCTGCTGCAGCCAATCAGGCTCCGCCTCGAGGATTATGCTCCACCGACCTAAAGGATTAAGGAAAACCGTCCGTTCAATGTCGGTTTGATCCAACGGCCCAGATTCACCCGAAAAGACTATATAAGCAAGGCCCTGGACCCTGGAGCAGGCACCTCTGTCTCATTATTCAGTTCCTAATTCAGTCATCAGGAGGAGAGAGTCTCTGATCAAGCCCTAGAGCCACCACATCAACTAGATCTCTAGTTTTAGCATAGCTACATAGGATTAGAACTAGAAGGAGTCAATCTTCGATTGGTTCCCGGATCTGTCAAGAGGATTCTTGGTAATTCCTCTCTTGTTCTTCAATTGTTCATCATTGTTCTTCAATATTATGAATACTACTTTGTTCTATTTCAATATATTGAATATGACTTTGCTCTACTTGATTATATTAGCAATTATATTGTTCTTAGTTTATCGTAGTTATATGCTTGGCATAGTTAGATTGGAATTATATACATGCCTAGGATCGTATAGCGTTTATCCATGTGCGCAGTGGGTGAATGATAAATATTGTGTAGACGTGGTGTCTATACCGTCTTTATCTGCGATTGCACCCTATATGCCGGATCGGTGGGTAGTTCGCGATAGTGACAGCTTCGTTGATTCTTATATAGTCCCCCTCTCGTGTATAGGGCAGGCAGAGCAACATTATTACAGGGGAGTGATTGCTATGTTCTTCATCTTCCTTGCTAATATTCACTATGCATGGGTGTAGTCTTTTCTCGCTATGATTGCCAAGTATAATTGCACTAACTATGATAATGCTAGACTTTATAGTTAATAATTACTTAGGGAATATCTTTGTAGTTCATCCTAATTCCATGCTAATGACTTGCTAGAATATCTGTTGAGGTGCTTATCATTATTATATGTGGCTAGTTATGCTGATCAGATTAATTATCCTTGTCACTATTCATATTTATCTATATTCTATGTGACATTTATCCCTGTATGATGAGATAGATAGATGCTCTATATTATACATGCAATGATAGATACTCAGTTCTATATTCTCATTCCACGATCAACTACGATGCTTAGAATCCCTTCCCAGTGGTAAAAATATAAATAACGATACCTGGAATACTTCCCGGTTAAAATGCTGCATCGGTATTAATCTGTGCGCTTGCAGATTCCCTTTATTTATTTATCTTGATGAGCAAATGCATATTTCAATACCGCGTCTCTCATGTCATGCTGGGGATGACAACTTGGCTTAAGTGGCATGAGGGATAGGTTTGGCATTTTTGGCGCCGTTATCAGAATTAGAGAATTAAGTCTACTTTTGGTAATGACGTTAAGAATGCCCAACAGCCGCGCTCGCCCTTGGGCCCGCGCACCTCCGCCCTCTGCCGGGACCCCGGCTTTACTTGCCTCCGGGGAAGAAGAACGAAGGTTTAACCTTCGGCCGTGCTCGCCGGACCTTCGGCTTCGCTTGCCTCTGGGGCGACGCACACTTGCTGCTTGCCTGGACCTTCGCTCCAAGCGAAGGTGGCGTCGTGAGTACGCGAAGGTTTCCTGCAGTGCGATCGTCGTCTTAGACCTGCACGGAAGCACAACAAAGCGACGAGGGTTGACCCCGTATCCAGGGGTCAGGGTAACGGTCTCCAAAAGGAGAGGGACCTCACAAGCACACCAGGCGTTACGCGAGGGCTAATTTCGAGCACCAGTTCGGGCGGTGCTTCTGCCGAGGGTCCTTTCCCCCAACAGTAGCCCCTCGTTGTCTTGGATCTAAAAGAACGTGTTTAGGCCCAAGCAGCGCCTTTTAATGGGGACAAAAACGGGGCCCTCGACAGCGACGCCCGCGGCTGCTTTGGGCTGGGTCGTTGTGGTGTTGTTTTATACTATTTGAAGCCTGTTTCGTTTTTTGCGCCGCGTTCTTTGGTTGTCGTGCCGACTTCGTCGGGTGAGGGGCTCGTCTCCCGGCCTATAAATAGAAAGAGTGGGGAGTTTTTGATTGTGCCCTCTGCTATAGCCATCCTGCTGTTGCGATTTGCTTGTAGCGAAGGTTTGTTTTAGCTTGCGTGCGAGGGTTTGGAAGGGCATTGGCGAACATACTTGTGTGCGAAGGTTTGTTTGATAGTTTTTGGTAGCTGAAGAGATGGCCAGATTGAAGCAAACTGCTCGCGCTGTTTCTCCCACAGCCGCGGATGAGGGGATCACCTTCGAGTTTGGTCTTAGCCGGGTTTGCGCAAGTGAGATTGCGTCTTATGTGCGGTGGGGCTGGGTTGAGGAAGGCAAGGCGAGGGCCAGCAGTGGGGAGACCGTGCCGAAGCCGGACGCAGACGAAGTTGTGGTGTTTGAAGAGTTCTTTTCGGCTGGCCTTCGCTTCCCAGCTGACTCCTTCGTGACTTCGGTCCTGCGGAGGTTCAACCTGCGGTTTCATCAGCTCACGCCTTCTTGCTTCACAAAGATGTCGGTCTACGTCTGGGCCTGCAGGTCTCAAGGGGTTGTCCCTCAAGTCGAGGGTTTTGTTCGCACTCATCGCGTTCACATGCAGCCTCGCAAGATTACGGACAGCGAGGGCAAGACCAGCCTTGGACAATTCGCGGTGTACACTTTTTGCCATCGCGCCGGTGCGGAGCTGCCGGTGCAAGCGCAGAAGAACAAGTGGAGCAGCGGGTGGCAGGAGTTCTGGTTCTATTACAAACTCAGTGACTGCGCCGAGCTTTGCGGCGAGCTTCCAGTGCTTGGAGATGTGGGCGCCGAAGCTAAGATGAGCATCGAGGCCCATGCTGCTGTTGATTGCCTGAGGGTCGTTGCGCGTTCTCAGTGTGCGCGTGATTTGGTGGAGGAATATTGCTGTGCCAAGATTTGGCCACTTGGCCGGAGGCGGAGTTGGTTCACTGTGGAGAATGACCCAAGGTACGAAGGTAGGGGTTTGAAGAAACCTAGTTTGGATCTGGAGAAGGTTTGGGAAAAAACTCTTAAGAAATTTCCGAGGCGCGAGGACGGGAACGAGGCTGTTTTCAAAAGAGTTCAGCAGTGGACGGACGAGCTCGTGGGGAAGCTTTCCCCACTGGAAGTGAAGGCTATCCATAGCTTGGTGGGCGGCGAAGGTCGCGTGAACAGAATGTTTGACATTCTTGGTATTCGGTACGCCGACTAGCCCGCTCCTTCGAGTGACGACGCGCCGAAGAAGAGGAAGCGTAAGGCTTCGGGAGGGAGTGAGATCGTCTCTCGGCCGAAGAGATGCCGTGGTCGAGGCCGTGGGGGAGCTGGTGGCCGAGCGAAGGTGCTTGCGACGAAGGTCGCTGCTGGCTCTGTTGCTGCGGGCACTTCTTCTTTGGCCGTAGCTCCGAGCGGCCGGGGTGCCAGTTCAGTCGGGGGACGCGTGCCTCGCGTTGGAGGGATCGGTGCTTTGGTCCAGACTTCGGGCGACGAGGATGAATCTGATGATGATGAGGTGGAGGAGAAGGACACGAAGGAGGGGGAGACGGGCGAGGGTTCGTCTGATGAAGGCAGCGAGGGGTCTACTGAAGGGCATGACACGGATGAGGAGGTGTCTATTGGAGGCGGAGCCTCGCCGGGTGTTGGTGCGATGGTTACCCAGGGCGCAGTTGAGATTGCACGAGATATTGAGCCAGGTAGCCCTCGACGAGGTGCGGTTCCCGGCTTCGCGGGCTCGCACCTTTGGGTGGAGGGGTTTGAGTTCGATGGGGAACTTGACTCTGCGCGATCCCGGGGAAAAAGGCCGTTTGGCGAGGCTAGCCGGTCGAGCCTCCCAGAATACGCTAAGAAGCTTGGGATTTCTGACCTGGCGACTGCACTGTTCACCAGTCCGGACCTTCGGGATTGCCACTTGCAGTGTAGCCCGGAGGAAAGGCGTTTTTTGGGCCGGATCTTCGGCCGCATTTGTGTGCCGGAGGCGGAGGTTCTTCTTGCAGATCAAGCGGTTGGCGACACCTTTGATGACGTTGACGTCAAGTTGGCGGAGCTGATGCTCTTGAACCGCTCAGCGAGGCAGAAGGTTAGCTCCGACATGGAGTTTATGAGGAACCATATGACTGAACTTGAGAAAGAGAATAGCAAACTGGCGCGGAGCCTAGAGATCAAAGAAAATGAAATGAGGATTGCTTCAGAAAAGGCCGCGAAGGCTCGAGAGGAGGCGGTTGAGCTGGCGAAGCGTAATGCTGATCTGATTGCCGCGGGCAAGGAGAAAGACAAGGCTTTGGCCGAGGCCGAGGGTCGGCTAGTTGATTTGAAGAAATCTTGGCGAACGAGCATGGAGAACGTCAAGCGTAAACTTGATTGTTGTCTGACCGAGGCTGGGGGCTCAGCCGGAGAGCCATTGCCTGCAGCTGATGCAGAGGCCTTCGAGGGCTGGCTGGGCAACGAGCTTGATGTGTTTAGCTCGCTAGTTTCCAACGCAGCCGATTTTGGTGGCTACGCCGGGGCCTTGGCAATGGCGAGCACGCTTCGACTGGCGGATTGTGATCATCTTCGCAAGGTCAAAAGGCCGAGCCATGTCTTTCCGACGGTTGAAGAGGTTCGCCAGATGAAGGTTGACGACGCAGAAGTCCGGAACTGTGCGATGCGTTTGCTTCGCAAGTTTTGGATCTCCGGAGGTGGCCGATCTCTCGCCTTCGAAGAAGCTGCCGAGGCTACGCGCCAGGTTCGCATTTTTGTTTAAGTTTTTTGATTTATGTTGCTTTTGTTTTAGGGGGGTTGTTTGTTGAATTTTGGCGAGGTTTGTCTTTTGTTTTGCTTATAGGCTCGACGAGATGCAATGCCCTCGCCGCCTGCGGAAGTTGCAGCGAGGGGTGACCCCGAAGCCGCCCCTGAGCCAAGCTGTGCGGGGGTTACGCTCGCCGAGATCGAGGCGCTGAACGGGGGTGGGCCGATCGTGGAAGGAGATGCTGCGCGGGCGACGGCGATGGAAGAGGAGGCTGCGGCGAACGTCGAGGCTGCTGCGGAGGAACCCACGGCGGAGGAGGCATCGGCTGGGACCTCGACTGTCGCCGCCGGCGAGGGTTTGGGTATCAACCGAGGGGAACCTGGGCAGGTGTGATGCCTGGGTTTGTTGGGGCGAGGGAGGCCTTTTTGTAGATGCTATGGTTGTTTGTAAAGACTTGACAAGACTGAGACATCTCGTATTTTGTGCAACATGCAGGTTCCTGACGGAACCGTGGTAGACGTATTCGACGTGACTCCGCTGATGTTGAACTACCAAGATGTTTTTATAACTGGTGAATCGTGGGCTCGCGCTAGGTTTAAATATCCTTCGCTTTCCTTTGAACGTTTTTGGTGGTCGAAGGTGCGGAGATATGATTTAAAAAATAGTAGGTCGAGTCGATTTTGGCGCGAAACAGACTATACAGACCGCCAAGCCGATCGTTATTTGTTTGGGTCTTCTTTGACCTCGCAAGCTGGCGGTGATGATGATATTGACGAGAACACAGCTTTGGAATATTTGTTCGGGCGAAGGGAGCTTGAAGTTGGTTCGGATGGGGCGCTTGTGATCCCGAAGGAAGAACCTTCGGAAGCTAATGAGACGAGGCATAGGTACATGTATAGGGCGAGGGTTTTGCCCGGGGAGCTGCCAATTGTTCCTGCAGCTCCTTTGTTGTGGGGACCCCTGGTTCCGGTGGAGGGGGGGTTTGAGGTGGAGGCCGAAGGTTCGGATGATTTGGTGTTGATTGAGGGGAACGGTGGTTCCTTGTAAAGATTTTTTATTTTGGGATATGTTCGTTGTTGTAACGTTGTTTTGTAACGGTACGAGAAAAACGTATGGGTTGTGTGGCATGTTTACTGTGGTACTTGACGTTTCTTATATTGTTACATTGTTTTAACAGCGACGCCCTGCTTTATGTTTGGCGAGGCTCGCGCGCTTGCTCGTGTACTTGCTGGGTTTGGAAAAAACAGCGACGTCCCCTTTTTCTTTTAGCGAGGCTCGCGCACTTGCTCATGTGAGCTTGTTTTGAAAAAATAGCGACGCCCCCTTTTTCTTTTAGCGAGGCTCGCGCACTTGCTCATGTGAGCTTGTTGCAAAAACAGCGACGCCCCCTTTTTCTTTTAGCGAGGCTCGCGCACTTGCTCATGTGAGCTTGTTTTGAAAAAACAGCGACGCCCCCTTTTTCTTTTAGCGAGGCTCGCGCACTTGCTCATGTGAGCTTGTTGAAAAAACGGCGACGCCCCCTTTTTCTTTTAGCGAGGCTCGCGCACTTGCTCATGTGAGCTTGTTTTGAAAAAACAGCGACGCCCCCTTTTTCTTTTAGCGAGGCTCGCGCATTTGCTCATGTGAGCTTGTTGAAAAAACAACGACGCCCCCTTTTCCTTTTAGCAAGGCTCGCGCACTGTTTTTAATCGCGCTGATGTGGCCCCGCCCGAGGCCTGGCTTGGAGGGCTCGGGCGGGGCGGAGAAGGTGGGCCCGCCCGAGGCCTGGCTTGGAGGGCTCGGGCGAGACGGAGAATGTGGGCCCGCCCGAGGCCTGGCTTGGAGGGCTCGGGCGAGGCGGAGAAGAGTAGCCCCGCCCGAGGCCTGGCTTGGAGGGCTCGGGCGAGACGGGGGATGTGGGCCCGCCCGAGGCCTGGCTTGGAGGGCTCGGGCGAGGCGGAGAAAGTGGGCCCGCCCGAGGCCTGGCTTGGAGGGCTCGGGCGAGGCGGAGAATGTGGGCCCGCCCGAGGCCTGGCTTGGAGGGCTCGGGCGAGACGGAGAATGTGGGCCCGCCCGAGGCCTGGCTTGGAGGGCTCGGGCGAGACGGGGAAAGTGGGCCCGCGCCGAGGCCTGGCTTGCTTGTGCGAGAATGCTCGACATTTTGGACTTCGCGCCTTCCTTTGCTTCTGGCGGAGGTGAAGTTTGCTTTTTTGCGAGCCCCTGTCGTTTGTGCCAGGGTGCTCGACTTTCCTCCCCTTATCTTAGGCGGAGGTGAAGTTGCTTTTGCGAGCCCCTGTCGTTTGTGCCAGGGTGCTCGACTTTCCTCCCCTTATCTTAGGCGGAGGTGAAGTTGCTTTTGCGAGCCCCTGTCGTTTGTGTCAGGGTGCTCGACTTTCCTCCCCTTATCTTAGGCGGAGGTGAAGTTGCTTTTGCGAGCCCCTGTCGTTTGTGCCAGGGTGCTCGACTTTCCTCCCCTTATCTTAGGCGGAGGTGAATTTGCTTTTGCGAGCCCCTGTCGTTTGTGCCAGGGTGCTCGACTTTCCTCCCCTTATCTTAGGCGGAGGTGAAGTTTGCTTTGAAAAGAAAAGGAATGTTTTTCGAAGCAATCTTAGCGGGTTTTCATCGAATGTAGCGCTCTTTGAAAGAGATCCGCTTTTTCGATGCTTGGTAGTAGAAAGTTGGAGATTTTGCTTTTTTGGGGGCTCTAGCCTGTATTAATGCTTTGGATACTGCCTCATTAAAAAACCTTACGCCCCTTCGTAAGGAAAAAGAGTGCAGCTCCTGTTTTTGTTAAGTACATGAGAGTAGATAACATGGAAAGTGACAAAGATTACATAACGCGAGGGCTCGCAAAGGCTCCGCTATGGGTAGAACTTGCGAAGGTCGTCGATGTTCCAGGTGTGTGGTAGGATGCTACCTTCGCTGTCGGAGAGGTGGAAAGAGCCTGGGCGATTGCATTCTGCGATCAGGAACGGGCCTGTCCACTTTGGCTGGAACTTTCCGGCCATGCTGGCGTTTTGTTTACGGATGAGGACGAGGTCACCCTTCTGCAGGTTTTTGATTCTGACCTTTTTATCTCTCCACTTCTTGGTCTCTTCCTGATACTTGCGAAGGTTGTGAACTGCGCTGCATCTTGTTTCTTCTAGCAAGTCCTTGTCAGTTAGCTTGGCTGGCTCGTCACTTGCGAGGGTTGTTCTTGGTGAAACGTATTTTAGCTCCTCTGGTAACACGGCTTCTTCGCCGAACAAAAGTTTGAAGGGTGTGAACTTGGTTGCTCTGCATTCGGAGGTATTGTGAGACCAGGTGACTGCAGTTAGCTCGTCTGCCCATTTGCCTTTGGGTCTGCCTTGCAACTTTTTGGATATGGATTGGAAGATTGTTGCGTTGGCTCTTTCGACTAGGCCGTTGGACTGCGGGTGTCGGACTGAGGCGAAGCATAGAATTGTTCCGATTTGTGCACAGAACTCTTTGAAAACCTCGCTATCAAACTGGGTGCCGTTGTCGACGGTTAGATGTTGGGGGACTCCGAAGCGACAAACTATCTGCTGCCAGAAAAACCTTTTTACTGCTAGGGAGGTTATGGAGGACAGCGGTCTTGTCTCGGTCCATTTGGTGAAATATTCCACGGCTACAACTGCATAGCGAAGGTTCCCCGGAGCCGTCGGTAGTGGGCCCACGAGATCCATTGCCCACCTTTGTAGAGGCCAGGTTGGGCATATGAGGGTTGTGGGAGCCCCTGGGGCGTTTTGGTTTTTTGCTGTCAGTTGACAACCTTCGCATTTCTTGATGATGGTTTCAGCGTCTCTCAGCGCAGTTGGCCAGTAGAAACCTTGCCGGAAAGCTTTTCCTACTAGTGCCCTCGGGCCATTGTGTGAACCACATATACCTTCGTGGATGAGTTTGAGAATCTCGTTACCTTCGGACTGTGACACACACTTGAGCCAGGGTGATGTTACCGAAGCTTTGAACAAGGTGTTATCCACAATCTTGTACCCTCGCACTCTTTGCTTTAGTCTGTTCTCTTCTTCTTTGGAGCTGGGTTCATGAAGTCCTTTGATGTAGGCCATGATAGGTGCTCTCCAATCCTCGCATTGAATTGTGTTGATCAGCTTGATGCTGATTTCGGAAGCTTCGAAGGCTGACCGAGTGGAAACCTCGTAGAACACGTCCGGAGGGAGCTGTAGCTGCTGCGCTGCTGCTTTGGCTAAGCAATCTGCTTCGCTGTTTTCAGTCCTCGATATTGCTTTTACTGTTATGCCGAGGAAGAAAGATTCTAACCTTCGTACATATTGAAAATACTTTTGAAGCTTTGGATCTTTTGCTTTGTAGTTCTTTTCAATGTGCCCCGCAATGACTTGAGACTCTGTGTTGATGAGTGCCCTTCGGACTGAAAACGACCGTAACCTTGAAAGTGCCAGAATCACAGCCTCATATTCAGCGGAGTTGTTTGTGCACTTGAAGTCCAGCCTTCGTGCGTATCTCAGCTTCGACCCGGAAGGCGAGATTAGAATGGCCGAGGCACCGGCTTCAGTTGCGCCCCAGGCCCCGTCGACGTAAACGATCCAAAATTGGTCCTGTTGCAGCTCACCGGGGCGAGGGTCGGGTGTCCATTCTGCTATGAAATCAGCCAGCACCTGCGATTTGATCGCTGCTCTGCCAACGAAGGTTACAACATAACTTATTAAGCTCGACTGCCCATTTTGCTATTCTTCCAACGGCTTCGTTGTTTTTGAAAATGTTCTCGAGAGGGTACGTCGAAGGTACATGTATCTCGTGCGCCTGGAAATAGTGCTTTAGCTTTCTTGATGCCATGATGACGGCGTATGCTATTTTCTCGAGCTCCGAATAATTTCTCTTTGGGCCTTCGAGGGTTTCTGAAACATAATAGATTGGGGCTTGTCTGGTTCTGTTGTTTTGGCGGAGCTCCTTGATGAGGACTGCGCTTGCAGCGTGTGGCGAAGCTGCGACGTAAAGTAACAATAAGTCTCCCTTGCTTGGGCTGGTTAGGGCAGTCAAGCTGGTCAGATACTTTTTCAACTCCTCGAAGGCCTTTTGCTGCTGGGGACCCCAGTTGAATGGAGCGTTGCTTCTGAGTGTTTCGAAAAATGGTAACCCTCGCTCTGCGGATCTTGAGATGAATCTGCTAAGTGCTGCCAAACGACCGGTCAGACGCTGAGCTGCTTTCTTGGTCGTCGGAGGTTCCATGTTCATGATGGCATCAATCTTCTCAGGGTTGGCTTCGATTCCTCTGGCTGAGACGATGCAACCTAGCAATTTGCCTTCGCTTACCCCGAAAACACATTTCTCTGGGTTTAGTTTCAGTCCGGCGGACCGGAGGTTGCTGAATACCCTCGATAAGTCTGGTATGTGGTTCTCTTTTAGTTCGCTTTGAACGACTAGGTCGTCGACATAGGCGGAGACAGCATGCTCATCCTTGAAAACTTCGGAGGTCATGCGAGCGAAGGTTGAGCCTGCATTTTTCAAACCTTCTGCCATCCTTCGGAAGCAAAAGGTGCCCGAGGATGTGATAAAGCTTGTTTTTTCTTCGTCTTCTTCATTCATCCAGATTTGGTGATAGCCCGAGAAGCAGTCAAGGAGGGATAGCATTTGGCAACCTGCCGCTCTGTCGACCAGGGTGCTTATGTTTGGGAGGGGGAAATCATCTTTCGGACAGGCTTTGTTCAAACAAGTGAAATCGACGCAAATTCGCCATTTTTTATTCTTCTTTTGGACTAGGACCACATTTGAGAGCCAAGTTGGGTATTTGACTGGGCGAATGACGCCTGCGTCCAGAAGCCTTTTTACCTCAGCCTTCGCTGCCTCCTTTCTTTCTTCTGACATCTTGCGAAGCTTTTGTTTGATTGGGCGATAACCTGTTTTGATGTTCAGGCTATGCTCGATCATTGATCTGTTGACTCCTTTTAGGTCTTCTGCGGACCAAGCGAAGGTGTCGGAATTTTCTCTGAGGAAGGTGACGAGGTTGCCTTCTGATTGAGGGTCTAGGTTGGCTGAGATGATCACTTTTCTTTCGGCATTACCCTCGAAGAGTTGGACTTGTTTGGTTTCGTCCTTTGGCGCCGCCTTCACTCTGTCATTGCGGACCTCGCCCTCGACGCTGATACCGGGGGTTTGAGGTTTTGACAAATTGTGTACATTACGCTGCCCCGGGGCTACGTTCCCTTCGGCTGTCCTTGCAATGTCCTGGTCCCCAAATACCGCGACTACACCCTTCGGAGCGGGAAGTTTCATGCATAGGTAGGCGGGATGGATGACCGCATTGAACGCGTTTGTGACCCCTCGGCCAAAAATGGCATTGTATGGGTAGAACATGTCGACGACATCAAATGTTATATGTTCCGTCCTGCAGTTGATTTGGTCACCGAAGGTCACGGGCAGAGAAATTTTCCCGACGGCTCTCACTTGTTGACCACCGAAACCGTATAGGGGGTTGTCGGCCGGTTGCAGAAGATTTCTGTCAAGCTTCATGCTGTCGAAGGTTGAAGCGAACAAGATGTCAGCGGAGCTTCCTGTATCGACCAGTATTTTGGTGACAGTCCACCCAGCGAGGTTGGTTTCGATCACCATGGCGTCTTTGTGAGGGTAGTCTCTTAGCTTCATGTCACTGGAATCGAAGGTTATGGGGATGTGGGACCAACGACCGAATTTATGTGGTCCTTCGACGGCCACGTGGTGAACGCGTCTGGCGTGTTCCTTCCTCTGCCGTTTGTTACCATGGTCTTCATTTGAACCTCCGGTGATAGCTAGAATCACATCGAAGGTCGATGTTGGATTGTTGATGGTCGTTTGGCTCGAGGCTTCGGCTTTCACAGGTTGTGGTGCTGGTAAAGCGGGGATTGGCGGTGGTGGTGGCAGAGCGCTGGTGGCTTGGTGGGTTGTTGGAATTTGGTTTTGGGGGGTAGCTGGGTATGTGACTGTGTAAGGTGAGTTTTGGCGTTGTGGGGTGGTGGTTGGCTGATAATGGGTTTGGTTGTAGAGTGGGTGGTGGGTGTAGGGGGGTTGTTGCGAAGGTAGGCCGTAGTTTATGGGGGTATAGTGGTATGTTGGATTTGGTGGGTGGAAGCTTGGTTTCCTTGTGTGGTTTATGGTTCGGGGGTCTGACAGAGCAGGTTTCCTGGATTCCTGGAATTCTTTTCCCTTGGCGAAGCATTCGCATTGCTTTGTTGTATGCCCCTTTCCCATTCCACAGAAGTGACAATACATTTTGGCAGGATCTCGCTGCTGGTAGCGCTGGTTCGGCGGAGGTGGCAAAACCTGCGGGGCTTGGCTGCTCGGGTGTTGAGCGTCCCGTGTTTGATGTTCATAGTTTGTTGCTTTGTTGATTGCACCGACGTTGCTTTGCTCTTGGCGAAGGTTGCTTTCTCTCGGTTGGGGCCTCGGCTGTGGCCTCTGCTGAGACCTCCGAGCGTCGGACTTCGCTCTGAAATCCATATCAGCTCTACAGTATCTTTCCATTGTTTCATGCAACTCCTCGATTGAGTTTGCCGGTTTTCTGGCAAATTTGGAGGAGCATGGCCCTGGGCGCAGGCCACTGACTGCAGCGAGGATGACAGCCTCGTCGGATATCCTAGGGGTCCTTGCTCTGATTTGAATGAACCTTCGCCAGTAATCTTGGAGCGGCTCGCGTTCTTCTTGCTTGCAATTGAATAGCTCGATGGGGTTTGACGGGGCTGGAGTGATGCCCTTGAAGTTTGTGCACAGCTTGTCTCTGAGGGAGGCCCAGGAATCCACAGTTCCGGGGCGAAGGTTGCTGTACCAAGTTTGTGCGATGTCTCGCAGAATGATGACAAAGGATTTTGCCATTGTTGATTCGTCACCGCCTGCTGCGGCAACCGCTGCTTCGTAGCTCATGATGAACTGGCGAGGGTCGGAAAGTCCATCGTAGCGGGGTAGGTTTTGTGGATTATAGCATGGTGGCCAGGGTTGGGTTTGGAGTATTTGGGAGAGTGGTGACTTTGGATCGTACGGCATTTGGTGTTGCTGATGCCTTCGCTGAATGCGAAGGTTTTGCTCTCTCTCATCTGGGTAGAGTTGGCGGAAGTTTGGGTGTCTCACAGGATATGGCTCTGGGTGTACTGGTGGTGGTGGGGGTGGTGGATGGTGACGAAGGTTATCTTGATTTGGCTCCTCATTTCCCTCTCGCAACGGGGGTATCTCCTCATTGTCCCAGCCCTCGGCTTCGGCTTCTGCCGCGGCGAGGGATTCCTCCATGCGGCGAAGCTGCTCCCTGGCCTCGTCTGCCCTCTGTCTGATCGAGCGCAGTCGGTTATGCCTCTCAAGCTGTTCCAGGCGCCTCTTCTTCTCTTGCAGCTCAGCCTCGAGCCTTTCGAGGGCCTCGAGGCCCACCTCTTCTTCTTCTCCTTCTCCTTCTCCCGAATTGTGTGGGTGTGGCTGTGTCGCCACTCGGGCCTGGGGGCCCAGGGATTGGGGTTCCGGGGTGACATTCTCTCCTCCCGAGGGCTGTGCAATTTCCTCAGCAGGCGGGACCACCGCTGCCGCCTCTCTAGCAACGCGCTGGTCCCTCGTCAAAAGTGCCCTCCTGTTTCCCGCCATTTCAGACTTCGATCCCCACGGTCGGCGCCAAACTGTTGGAACGCACTTGCCCCACCTCCGCACTTGTGCAGGGGAGAGAGCGAAGGCGGCCAAGTGTCGGATGCAGTAGCGAAGGTAAGACGGAAGTGGAAGGTGCTCAAATTCCCAAGAGGTCGTCCCTTACACTGTTCATCCCCTTGGTATTTATAGGGAATGCCAAGGGGCACGGGCCAAATTACAAAAGGGTACAACAAAGATCCCCCGCCTCCGCGCAGGGAGGAAGGGCAAAAGCGTAAATACACAGCTGAGGTGGAAACCCTAATCGGTCACACTCCAGCGCGCCGCCACCTGGCCCTTGTTCACCTTCGGGGAGAGGTGCGGCGGTCTTGACCTTCGGCCGCGCTCGCCCTTGGGCCCGCGCACCTCCGCCCTCTGCCGGGACCCCGGCTTTACTTGCCTCCGGGGAAGAAGAACGAAGGTTTAACCTTCGGCCGTGCTCGCCGGACCTTCGGCTTCGCTTGCCTCTAGGGCGACGCACACTTGCTGCTTGCCTGGACCTTCGCTCCAAGCGAAGGTGGCGTCGTGAGTACGCGAAGGTTTCCTGCAGTGTGATCGTCGTCTTAGACCTGCACGGAAGCACAACAAAGCGACGAGGGTTGACCCCGTATCCGGGGGTCAGGGTAACGGTCTCCAAAAGGAGAGGGACCTCGCAAGCACACCAGGCGTTACGCGAGGGCTAATTTCGAGCACCAGTTCGGGCGGTGCTTCTGCCGAGGGTCCTTTCCCCCAACACTATTTATTTATTTATTTTATTTTTTTAACTGCAAATTAACTAAGATAAAACTCAAATTTAAATTACTGAAATAAAAAATAAAACCGACAGAGATAAAGATGGCAGAGATACTTACTTCGATGACGGGGGTCCTCCCCCAAGCTGGCTTCTGGCGTGGTCGGATCACATCCATCCTTGACGACGGTACATGTCGTCCCAGTTCTGCTGGTTCTGCTGCAGGAGAGAAGAAATATTACCCAGTTCTCCACCAGTTTCCTGGAAATTTTGGTTCAGGTTGTTCAAGTCCTGCCGGATTTCAGCAGTATCCATGGTAAGTCCATTCATTTGGTGTGAAGGTGTCCCATATCGCGCATCCACTCGTCCTGGTGAAAGGACGAATGGCGAGTGGCCTGTGGCGAGACTCCTCTATGGAAGAACTCATCACCACGGCCAGTGTACCAGGTGGATCCTCCCAAGGAATGGGATGAACTCCCCAACTGGGATGAGTGAAAGGACGCCTCCTGGCCGTATTCCCATCGCGGATGTTGCTGTTGTTGCCAATTTGACCCTCCTGCTTGGTGCGAGCCAGGGGGTGTCAAATGACCATAGTGTGCTGCTCCTTCATACTGCCCTGCATGGAAAGGGTCAAACTCCTGTGCCGCCGCTGCTGCTCTTGCGGCCTCTTCTGCTGCACGGGTCTGCGCTCGCGTCCTCCTCCTGGGAACCTGCATGATGTTCTCTCGGGCCAACCTGCGATTTTGCTCTGCCTCGGTTTCCAGGGCCAAAAGTAACGTTGGTGCATTCATGAACCAAAGTGACAAGTCAGGAAGAGCGATTTTATTCACATAATCTTGGTAGATCATGTGAATCTCACCGGTCTACTGGTTCTCACGCAAGATGTGTCCTTGCGAGAAGTGCTCCACGGTCAAAAGGTCTCGGTCACTAGGAATGTAGGAGTATATAGCGGTGTTCAGCAGACCCATGTTAAAAGCCAGTCTAGTTATCCATGATGTCATTTCAATATTTCCAGTGCGTTGATTAAATTTAGACCAGTAGTCCGCCATGGCCTTGGCGGGTGATACTTTTATGTGGTTAACCAGAGCATAAAGCAGCTGCATTTCAGGCTTTTTGATTGGTCTTAAGTCAGGTCTTGGAAAAAGTGTGATACTGATATACTTGTGAAAGAACCTGAGCATGGGGTTGTGGATATTACTTGTACGGGGCAAGCCTGGGTCTCTGTTCCCAGCAATGCTTTTCCAAAAATCATTTCTATTAAAACCCGTTCAAGCAGATTCCAGTTTTAGCAAGCATGAATCATCAAAATTTAAGTGCTTGCTAAACTGCCCCCACGAAAGAGTGTGCTCTTCATTAAAAAGCCGGAATGTTATGTGCGTAGCAGACAATTGCATGGTAGCTAGAAATTCCATTGTGAGGGGAAGGATTCCCTCCTCATTAACCATCCATGCATCTTCCCATCCCAAAGTTTGAGAAATATAAAGAAACTCACTGTCCATACCAGTGCGACTTAGCAAGTCGGCGTCGATGCGGCGGGTGTGAAAGAACTCCCTCTCACTAAGGATGTTTCGAGCCTGCCATTCCCGATCACTCTGCCAGCTGATATCATTAACAGAGTTCAGGATGCGGATGGTCGGTCCAGCCTGGTGTGAGAACGGAGAGTTCCGATCCACCGACATTGCGTCGGTGGATGGAGTACCCCGCCCGGCGCTCTCCTCATCACTCCTAGCAAAGCGAATGTGGGTGTTTGCTCTCGACGAACTTCCCTCACCCTTACTCTTCTTCTTCTTGCCAGTGAAGAAGTTCTTGAGAGGGCCCATGATTTCCTTGCTAGTGCTCAAGATGGCTGATGTTTTTGTGTTTTGAGTGAGTTGTGAGAACTTGCATGGGGTGTGGGTAGTATTTATAGGTTGAGGATGGAAGGGGGGAGGCTGTGAGCTCCTCCCACCTGGCAGGCGCCACCAATAAGTGGCGGGCGCCACCCCACATTGCCCATTTTTGCCTGCAACCGACACATGAGGTTTCCCTCGTAATGTCCACTGAAATTCCAAGTGGGGAATAAAGTGGAAGGTTCGGTGCAAAGTGAAAAGAGTGTAACCTCCTAAATGGGGTAAGTGAGCCGGAAATTTCAAAGGCCATTTCTTCATCTTGGTCATACTTTATACCAAGGATGGTGGGAAACTTACTCGGAAGCAGTTTTGTACCGAAATGTGGAAGTAGAGGTGGCGGGCGCCAGGAAAATGTGGCGGGCGCCACCCTCTTGGCTGAAATTTCACTCCAACTCACCCCTCCTTTCTCCTAGTGCTCTGCTTGTCACTCTCCATCATATGTGCATCAGAATTTTTGGGTGGAGATGTGTCCAAAAGGTGGAGTGAAGAGGGGGAGACATGGGAGTGAGTAATTGCATTGAAATGAGCAAAGCCGTGGGTCTCCCTTGGTGTTATTTGGGTCTAGGAGGTAGGTGTAATAGTCTAGAGATTGGCTAGTGCTCCCTAGTGCACGCTAGGGTGGCGGGCGCCACCCCTATAGCTGCCCTAAACCCCCTAGGAGCCACCTAATCACTCTAGTAAACATCTATTATGCAGAAAATTAATTTGCTTAAGTAAAAACGAAAAATTAAATGAGGGGATAAAGACTCACCTTAGCCTAACTTACCTTGGTTAGCCGCTTTGGATTCCCGATTAGTGTCGCCTTCACGGTGGTTGTGGTGGAATGTCGGCACCGACGAACTTTGATGACGGGTGTTTTTCCGGTCGCGGTGTGAACTCGAATTTCTCCTCCTTTCCACTGATGTGGAGCTGAATTTCTCTAGCTCCTACATCAATGGTGGCTTTTGCAGTGCTCAGAAATGGCCGCCCCAAGATCAATGGCGTCCGGTGGTCGGGATTAATATCCAGAACCACGAAATCCACCGGGACAAAGAGATTCCGGATTTTCACCGGAATATTCTCTGCTATTCCCGCGGGATATCGGAGCGATTGATCAGCTAGCTGCAAACACATTGAAGTAGGGGACAAGGTATGATGATTTAATTTATCATATATTACCTTGGGCATGACGCTGACGCTTGCTCCCAGATCACAGAGTGCATGCTCGAAGTGCTGCTCTCCAATTGAACATGCGATCGTTGGGTTTCCTGGGTCCTTTTTCTTTTCTGGGAGTTGGTTTAAAATGACCGTACTGCAATCTTCGGTCAATTTAACCACATCCCTACTTGGAATTGGTTTCTTTTTATTGAGCATGTCTCTCAAATATTTTGCGTAAGTTGGAACCTGCATAGCGTCAATAAATTACACATGTATATATAATTTTTGAATTACCTCGACGAATTTCTTGAATTGGTCGTCTTCCGTCGGATTTCTGTTCGATCTGGAAAAGGTAATACATGTGTATCATAGAATTCATGAGGAGCAGTTCGTACCTTGGATGAAGGTTCAGCTGGGGTCTCCTCTTCTTTGTTTTCTTCAACATTAATAATATTTTTCTTTGCAGCAGTATTACTACTAGGAACTAAATTAGGATGAGGGGGATCACGAGTGGATTTACCACCTCTCATGGTTACAGCTTTTACCTCCTCATAGCATTCAATTTGAGATTTAATGTTATCTATTGTTTGCTCTAATCTCTTATTAAAATTAATTTGTTCCTTAAATGCTTCAGAAAAATCTTTCAGTTTAGCATAAATTCCTTCTAACATTTTATCATGTTCAATTAATTTATTATTTATGCTATCATTAATTCTACCTTGTATAGAAACTAATTTTCCAATAGGAGAATTAAATACGGAGGTTTGAGGCATACCTTTATTATTCCATTATTGGATCATTGGAATTGGAGGTTCTTCGTAGCCACCATTATTAAGAAGGGATTTGGCATCCTCTTTCTTAATTTCTGCTTGACCTTCACTTGACGAAGCGGCTCTTTGCTTGGCGTAGTACTCCTTTGCAGCACGATCTCTCTTCTCATTTATCCTTTGCTCTAGCAATTTTACCAAAGTTTGCAGGGTAACAGAATCAGCTTGCTTAATTTCAGACATACCTCTAGCATGTTTTTCTGTCCATCCTAGATTCACCACCATTGTCTCGATCAGTTTGGTTGCCTTCTCTACAGTGAGAGACAGGTATGCACCTCCGGTGGCAGCATCAATGTGTTGTCGAGATTCTTGCTGGAGTCCATGGTAGAAGCTCTGGATCAAGTACCAGTCTTGCATACCATGGTGAGGACAGTATTCAACATACTCTTGTAGTCTCTCCCAAGCTTCAGTGATTGTTTCTTCGTCTCCCTGTCCAAAGTTGGAAATCTTGCTACAGACAAGAATAGTTTGACTTATCGGGCAGAACTTGTTGAGGAATTGATCCACGCATCTCACCCACGTCAATAGGTGGCTAGAGTTGAAGAGGAACCACTGCTTCGCTTTTTCCACTAATGAAAATGGAAAAAGACGAAGTTTGATGGCATCCTGCGGAACTCCCTGCACAGAAATTGTACTACATATCTCCAGAAAGTTCCGGAGGTGAGCATTGGCATCCTCGGAGGGTTTGCCATTAAATGCAATAACTTGAGCCATTCGTATTAAGTGAGGTTTAAGCTCAAAATCTACATTACTAGTAGAAGGTAACACTGGAATGCAAGCAAGAGTAGGCATGGAATACTCACAGAGTGTTTTGGTCGACGTCGATGTTGATTGATCGTTGGAGCAGCTTGGTTCGTCAGTCACTTTTGACTGGGATTCTTGTCTTGACGAACTCCTCTCACGAAGCTCCAGGTTCTTCCTCGGAGGAGTGAGATTAGCTCTTGCTCTCCTAAGAATGGCCTCAGGATCTTCTTGATAGTCGCTCGGAAGATTCAATCCGGCCATGACTACTTGAACGATCACAAACAACGAACAATATATATACCCGCTAGAACTACGGGGGTTAATTCAATAGAAATCACAAAGAATTAATTCTAGCCAATTGCTTCCCCGGCAACGGCGCCAGAAATGCTTGTTGACTCTTGCTAACATCGTCACTAGGAGTAGACTATGGAATCTATCCCTGGCAACGACGCCAGAAAGGTTTGTTGCTACTTCTTAATGTAAGAAGTATAACTAACTATTCGTATGACTATTGGTAGGTTCCGCAAGCGCACAGAATAAGTCTATTGTAGCACTTCACCCGGGAGTAACCGAGTATCGTATTTATTTCCACAGGGAAGCTACTATGGCAGAACTAACACTAGGACCGCTATGAACAACTGGTGATTCTAGCAGGGTTGATCGAAAAGTTTGAATGGGGGGTTGATATCTACTACTACTAAAAAGAAAGAAAGACTAACTACTACTAAACTAAATCGGTGGGGTCTGGCCGATGAACAGATTAATGTTTTCCTACACACTTACGATCACAACTAACTTAGCAGTAAAGAGATTATCTAGTTCTTCGAACCGTACACACCCTCTGGACTATTTACCTCAGACGTGCACAACGAGGTTTATGATTTAAGAACTAACCCAACTACGTGGTGGAATTCAAGGCTCCCAGGGCTGTCACCACCTGTTTGCTACCACAGCTATCCGGGGGGCTAGCCACAAACTAAGGTATAACTAGTCTAAGCACAGCGCTTACACTAATATATACTACTCTAATCTTGCGTCCAAAACTAGAGCACTGATTACTCAGCGAAGAACCCAAACTAGATATAAACTAAATACTAAGTTATCTATGATCGAAAGCACTCAACAAGAACAATAAGTAAAGAACTTAAAGTAAATGCTGAAAGTAGAAGAACACTATGATAAATGAAGAAAGACTTGGAATTATACCAGAGACCCGGAAGATCCTCTATTACAACTCTAGCTCTTCTCTTCTTCACTCTCGCTCTCACTCTAAGTCTCTCAACAAGAGTATTCCTTCACCAGAGCTTCGCTTACAAGAGATTGGGACTAATGAGGTGAGGTCTGAGTACAAATGAGCTCGGGGGGGTCCTATTTATAGCCTAAGGGACCTAGGGGGGTACTTATGGACCTAGGGTTAGGTCAGGGGGGTGAGTGTGGTGGCGGGCGCCAGCCCTAGGTGGCGGCCGCCACCCCCCTGGCCCTTGGATCCACTGCCTCTTCACCAACGGCATCCAAGAGGTCCTCCAAGTCGGTTTGGGTCGGTTAGGGTTGTCCAATAACCGTCACATGGGCAATTAGGCCATGATCCATGTGACGCTGCTTCTTAGCCCTTGGATGAACCGACTTAGGTGAGCAACGACTGCAAATGAGTGTGGGGTGCTTCTCCTGGATCAGTGACGTGGCAGGGGGAGTTTGGGCTTCTCCCCCCTGGCGGCCGCCAGTTGTGGGTGGCGGGCGCCACCCCACCTTGGCCCAAAGTGAGCCCAGGTCAGTGTGCTCGCCTCCTGGTGGGTCCTCTTGGTCGTTTTGCTCAAAAACCCTGCAATTTCCTACATTCAAATAAAACTCAAGGACAAGTGAAAATCGTTAGTTTATAAAAGGTTTTTGGTTGATTTTAGGTCCTTGTGTTGCATTATATGACCTTGTTGATGCTTAGAATATGACACTTAGTGAGTGTCAACAACACCCACCTCCCCATTTATCTCAGTCATTTGCTCTTTGCCTTCTAGGTTTTCCTGCTCTCCCAATCCCCTGCTGTAGCTACTGAGATCCGCAGAGAACCATACATCTGTGTACTGAAGATTTTGAGGAAGTGAGACCATAATCTCACTATTGTAGTGTGTGGTAGCCACACGGTTGCAGATCGATGTGTTGATTCGCGTTTTGTTCGTGTTCTTCGTTTCTCCGCGTTTTTCCCGTCACTCTATCTTCCTCTCTAGTGCGTCTTTTCGAATTCCACTTGAATCAACTTGTTCTTTATGGTGAGGAGATCATTTCCACCGAAGGAATTAATCTAACTCCTCACGAACAAGTAGATCGGGTCGATTTCGTTTTCGTGGCGGTTTTTCGGTTCATACACCTTCCCCTTCGATTTCCCGTTGATTGGATCGATTTGAGCGGATGATTTCTTGGGGATAGTCTCCTAACTACCTCGTGATCATTCTCTCCAAGTTTGGGATCAAGGGATTTTGTTTTGGATCAATTTTGGGAGGATTTGGGAGAAGGGCGACTGAAATTGCCCTCTCTGTTCATCCGCGGACAGTCCACCGGTGAACCGCGGACAGTCCGCGCGTCGGGGTCAGTCAGACCAGTGGCCTGACTCTGCGCTGTTGGCCGAGTTTTTTTGAACCGTGGACAGTCCGCCGTTGGAACTCGCGGACAATCCGGGAGTCGTCCAGGGAAGTTCAACAACCATGCTGTTTTGGTCATTTGACCGGCGGACAGTCCGCCCCTTCCTCGCGGACGGTTCGGCGTTACCGCGGACAGTCCGGGACCGTACCCGCGGACAGTCCGGGAACGCGCAGACTAGTGCTTTTCAGTGCATTTGGTCTCCCGGCTTTTTCGCTTGGTTTTCGGACTTCTTGTTTAGCCCTATAGTTAACCAAGAAACATTTCTAGGTATCTATGCTACTTGTTAGCATTGGTATTTAGGGATTTCTCGACGTAGCCCTCAATCTACGTTCGGGACTCGGTTTTCAAGGGTTGAACTTGTGTCGGTGCTTTTGGCGTTTTATTTGCTATTGCTTTGTGGTGCCTCGCTATGATCCTAGGGATCATCCACCCCCTTCCAAGGGTCGTAGGCATCACAGTTTCGGTCGAAGCTTCTTGGGGTTGATTTTGGGTCATTTGGCCAAAATTTTGAGAGAAATTTCTTGAGGCTCCCATTCAACCCCCTCTGGTCGCCTTGGTTTTGCATTCTTGGTCCTTCAATTGGTATCGGAGCAGGTTAAGGATCTTCCACCTTAGCCGGTTCCAGATCCACAGAAGGCGACATGGATCGCGGCGTGGGCAAACCGCCGTTTTTTGATGGGACGAACTATCCGTATTGGAAGATATGTATGTCGGCCTATCTCCAGAGCATGGGCTCTTCTGTTTGGGAGATTTGCAACAAGGATGATTATGTTGTCTTGTCTACTCGTGTCTCTCAGCTTCAGATCGATGAGCACGAAGCCAATAGCCGAGCACGTAATGCTCTTTTCTCCTGTTTGAGCATGTCCAAGTTTGATCGCGTTTCTCACCTCCCCACGGCTCGTGAGATTTGGGTGACCCTCATGCGCTTCCATGAGGGAACCACTCAAGTCAAATCCTGTCTCTACGAGTCACACAAGCAGGAGTATGAGAACTTTCGACACATGCTTGGCGAGAGCATAGAAAGTTTATTTGCTCGCTTTCAGGTCATTGTCAACAAGATGAGAGCGAACAAGGAGCTGTTGCCTTTCGACGATCATGAGAGGGCTTTGAAGCTTTTGCATACTCTCGATCGGTCAGTGTGGGACTCAAAGGTCCAGGCGATCATCGAATCGTCTAACTATGAGACCCTCACATGCGACGAGCTCTTTAGTAAGCTCAAGTCTAGTGAGATTGATGCCATGTCGAGGGCTTCTTATGAGAATCCTTCTGGCCTTACTATGGCTTTGGTTTCTGGCTCTTCTGCTAACCCCTCTAGAGGATTTGCACTTTCTTCTCTCTTTTCTGTTACAGAGGAGCAGTTGGAGTCTTTGGGGGATGACGAGTTGGCTTTGCTTGCCAACCGGTTCTCGTGGTTCCATAACAACCGCATGAACCGTCGCCACAGAGGAGGACGCTCAGGATGTTTTGAGTGCGGCGACCCTGACCACTTCATCGCCAACTGTCCCAAGAAGAACAAGCAATCTGGGAAGGGCGATCATGGGCACAAGTACGACTCCGGCAAGCGCAAGGAGAAGTACGTCCCCGCGAAGCACAAGCGGAGGGGCGGCTTCGACAAGGAGTACATCAAGAAGAAGTACTTGGAGAAGGCCCAGGCTGAGTAGCGTGCATTCTTCGCCATGCTCAGCGACATCGACGACTCGGATGATGACTCCGCTATTTCAAGCGACGATGAGTCCGAGAAGAAGAAGAGGATCGAAGACAAGCTGAATGGTCTCTGCTTCTTCGCCGACGACGAGGGCTTCTGCACCATGGCCCTTGGTGACGAGGTCGATGGCAAGCTGGAGGACATCCCTCACGACGACGATGACTCCCAGGTATCTCAGACCCCCGATGAGCTTTCTGCTGAGGTCGAGAAACTTACTGCCGCGCTTCTTAGTCAAGATAAGCTGCTTAGGCGTGCTGCTAGAGAGCGCAAGGAGTTTAGGCAGAAGTGGGAGGACACGGTGAAGGAGCTTGAGTTTGCTAGGTCCACCGTGGTCATTTCTGAGGAGGCTGAGTGTGAGATGTGCACCAAGCACATGACTGACCTTCTCACCTTGAGAAGTAAGTATGCTGCTTTGGTTGGAGAGGTGGATGAGCTCCGGGCTAGACCCGCGTTGTTGTGTGCGTGCAAGTCTTGTGCAGGCTTGCAAACCGAGTTGGCAGAGAAGAATGCCAAGATTGTGTCTCTTGAGAAGGCCAGCTCGAGTAGCACTTGTGTGGCTAGGTGTGCTTTGTGTGAGGGTTGGGAGATGGAGATTGCCAATGTGAAGCATGACAAGATGCAAACCGTGGAAGAAAACACATACCTACGGACCATCTTGTCATGGGTGTCTTGTAATGAGCCGCAGCTTGGGATGATGCTTGCTTAGTTTAAGCGAGCTGCTGGAGGTCCTGGTGTTGGTTTTGCTCCGGGTGTTGATGTTTCTTCTTTTGGGAAGATTGGAGAGTCGAGTGGTCTGAACCCGAGTGAGAAGCCCAATTCCACCACTACTCCCAAACTTACCAAGCTTCCACCCAAAGAGCCTTTCAAGCCTAACACCAAGGATGGAGTGTTTGATGAACCTCCAAGAGCTCCACCCAAGAAACAACAATGGGCTCCCAAACCAAACCACCTCAAGAACTAGCTAGACACAATGCCACCTATCCAAGAGGAGCTTTTGCCACAGAAGGGCAAGGTGATCCACACCCACTACCGTTAGTACCAACAACCCCCTATGAGAGCAGTGAGGTACCATTGTGAGCACTGTGGGAGAGATGGACACTTGAGTGAGTTCTGCTTTTGGCACAAGAGAGAAGTGCGTCGTGCCAGGGAGATGAACAATCCGGACATGTATCATCCTTTCCATGATGTACATGTGCCGAATGTTCAGAGGAGAGCTGCTAGGCCTAGAGGTGCAGTACCTCAGGGTCCTAGGCGTCAGGGAGGTGTTGCCCGACGGGGTCCTGACTTTGCAGGATACGGACCCCGTGGCGGAGGCTTTGTTGAGCGTTTTCCCCTACCGCGTTTTAACTATCGCGATGGACGCTCTTTCCTTAGTGGACCACGTTTTCCTGTTCCTGGTGATCGCTTTCCCCGTAGGCATGCTAGGAATGGTTTTTATACTGACCGTTCTTTTGAGCAGCCGACCCAACACTGGTATTCTTCCTACTTCACTAACCCCAGTGTTGGACCGTATGCTCACCCTATGTCTTTTTATTGATGCAGGTAAAATGATTGGAGAACATTTGGTTGGTGGATTCCGGTTGCTCGAGGCATATGACCGGAAACGCCAAGTGGTTCTCCAGTCTTAGTCCTGTTGCCGGAAAGGAATTTATCACCTTCGGCGACAATAGTAAAGGTAAGGTGTTGTCTCGTGGGTCGGTGCGAGTTAATGAGCACTTTGTGTTGCGTGATGTTGCTCTTGTTTCTAACTTGCATTTTAACCTTCTTTCTGTTTCACAACTTTTTGATGATGACTATGAGATTCGTTTTAAACCGAATCTCAGTCGTATTTTAGATCCTCAGGGCAATCTTGTATGTTTGATTTCGCCCTTTGGGAAAGTCTTTCGCGCAAATTTCTCGGAGTCGTTTGGATTTTCTCATTGTCTTGTGGCTGGTCCTTCATCCTCTGATCTTTGGAAGTGGCATAGGAGACTCGGTCACCTGAGCTTCGACTTGCTTGCAAGGCTTAGCTCTCTTGGCCTAATCCGAGGATTGCCCAAGTTGTCCATGGAGAAGGACCTTGTTTGCCATTCTTGCAGACATGGGAAGATGGTTGCCGCTCCCCACCATCCAGTGACTCAGGTCATGACTTCGCACCCTGGAGAGCTTTTGCACATGGACCTTGTTGGCCCGGCTTGGGTGAGCTCGGTTGGGGGTAAGTGGTACGTGCTTGTTGTTGTCGATGATTTTTCGAGATATTCATGGGTCTTCTTTTTGACTGAGAAGACCGAGACTTTTTCTTTTGCTTGCAATCTGATTTTGCGTCTTTAGAATGAGTTCCCTATGAACTCGATGCGAGCTATTCGTAGTGATAATGGTTCCGAATTCAAGAATTCGGATTTTGAGAAGTTTTGTGACTCTTCGGGTTTGGAGCATCAGTTTTCTTCCCCCTACACACCGCCACAGAATGGTGTTGTAGAGAGGAAGAATCGGACCCTTGTTGAGATGGCCAGGACGATGCTCGATGAGCATAGGACTCCTAGGCGTTTTTGGGCCGATGCTATGAGCACTGCATGCTATATTTCCAATCGCATTTTTCTCCGAGCCTTCTTGAAAAAGACTTCTTATGAGTTGCGTTTTGGAAGACAGCCCAAAGTGAGTTACTTTAGAGTTTTTGGTTGCCACTATTTTATATTGAAGAAAGGCAACCTGGACAAATTTGAGTCTCGTTCTTCTGACGGTGTATTTTTGGGTTATGGCACTCACACTCGAGCTTATCATGTACTTAACCTTGATACTAACCGAGTCATGGAGACATCCGATGTCACCTTCGACGAGACCATGGTTTGTCCTTCTTCTTGTTTTGAGCGTGCAGGTGATCATGAGGTCGGTGAGCCTCTTTTTGATGATGAGGACGAGGATGCTGAAGGCATGGGTGACCCAGCATCACCTCCACCTGCTGTGCCGCAAAGAGCGGCTTCTACTACGACTCACAGCCCCGACCCTTCTTCCTCTACTACTTGGGGGCCGTGGGATCCACCACCCCGAGCGGTACCTTTTGTACTTGGGGAGGCACCAGCTGCTGTTGAGGGGGAGATCACTTCTGCTCAGGAGGCGCCACGACACATTCAGCGCCAACACCCGCCTCAACAGATGATCGGCAGCATTGACGAACGTGTCACTCGGTCCAGGTCACAGCATATCTCTCACTTTGCTCATTCTGCATTTGTTGCTGATTTTGAACCCCGAGATGTTGGACACGCTTTGACGGATCCGGATTGGGTCAATGCCATGCATTAGGAGTTAGAAAATTTTGAGAGAAATCGGGTTTGGGTTTTGGTTCCACCTCCTCCAAACTGTAATCCTATTGGGACAAAATGGGTTTTCAAAAACAAACAAGGAGAGGATGGCCACATTGTGAGGAACAAGGCCCGACTTGTAGCTAAGGGTTATAGTCAGAAGGAGGGGATAGACTATGAGGAGACTTTTGCTCCCGTAGCTCGTTTGGAGGCTATTAGGATACTCTTGGCTTTTGCTGCATCCAAAGGGTTTAAACTTTTTCAAATGGATGTCAAGAGTGCCTTCTTAAACAGCTACATAGAAGAAGAGGTTTATGTTGAGCAACCCCCCGGTTTTGAAAATCCCAAGTTTCCAAACCACGTTTTTAAACTCCACAAAGCTTTATATGGTTTGAAACAAGCCCCTAGAGCCTGGTATGATAGATTGAAAACATTTTTGCTTGCTAAGGGTTTTAAAATGGGATGTGTGGATAAAACACTTTTTCTCCTCAAGCAAGGCAAAGACACTCTCTTGGTCCAGATTTACGTGGATGGTATCATTTTCGGTGGTTCTTCTCATGCTTTGGTTGCCAAGTTTGCAGATCTCATGAGCAGGGAGTTCGAGATGAGTATGATGGGGAGCTGACTTTCTTTCTCAGATTGCAAATTAAGCAATCCCGAGAAGCGATGTTTGTGCACCAGGGCAAGTACACCAAAGACCTGCTGAAGAAGTTCGATATGGGTGAGGCCAAGCCTCTTCCAACACCCATGTCGACCACGACGGCCCTAGATGCGGATGTGGATGGAGAAGCTGTGGACCAGAAGGAGTACCGAAGCATGATCGGGTCGCTGCTCTACCTGACAGCGACACGCCCGGACATTCAGTTAGCGGTGTGTCTGTGTGCGCGCTTTCTGGCGTCGCCGCGCACTTCTCACCGTCAGGCGGTGAAGCGCATTATGAGGTACCTTCGTTTCACACTTGAGTTCGGGATTTGGTATTCAGCTTCCTCCACCCTCTCCCTTTGCAGTTATTCCGATGCTGATTTTGCTGGTTGTAGAGTTGAGCGCAAGTCCACTTCTGGGACTTGCCAGTTTATTGGTTCTTCTCTTGTATCTTGGTCTTCTCACAAGCAGTCTAGTGTCGCTCAGTCTACCACAGAGGCTGAATATGTTGCTGCGGCTAGCTGCTGTTCCCAGTTGCTTTGGATGATGGCCACTTTAAGTGATTTTGGTCTGAGCTTTTCTCGCGTGCCTTTGCTTTGTGACAGCACGAGTGCTATTAGCGTTGCTAAGAACCCCGTGCTGCATTCTAAGACCAAACACATCGATGTGCGCTTTCATTTTCTGCGAGACGATTTTGAGAAGGGTGATATCGACCTTCGCCATGTCGATACTCATCATTAGTTGGCTGATATTTTCACCAAGCCTTTGGATCAATCAACCTTTAATCGGTTGAGAGGTGAGCTTGGTGTGTGTTTTCCCTTTTAGATGGGGGAAACATTTTGGTTCTTGTATCATAGACTGACTATTTTTCGTTTGTCTTGTTTTCTTTTAGTTTAGTCTTTTGCATTTTGGCATACGCTTTTACATTCGGAGCTTCATGTATATAATCTTTAGAATGTAACTATGCTCTATGTAGTATGCTCCGATGCTTTATGTTGATGCTTGTAGGCTTATGCTCTTTCTGATCACTAATACATGTTGTGAGCTGAGCTTTTTTTGAATGGTGAACTTGTTTAATGAATATAAAACCTGAAAATGTTCACCATTGAGATATGCAACTAGTATGTGTAGGATGTGTCGAATTCACTCGTGCTTTTCATATATGCTAGGTTGCTATGTCTCTAGTTCTGAGTCATTCACTTGCTTGGTATGTTCATATTCTGTTTAAAATTTGAACCAAGTGCTAAGTGAATTGAAAAGATCGAGATGGGCTTGCTTGTCAACACATCACGGTATCGAGACTGTTTATCATTGCACATTTGAGTTAAACTTGAGCCGTGTAGTGTATGACCGAAACCGATGCTTCAAGCTTCTGATTGCTTTTGAATAGGCTTAGCTCGGTTGAAAAGTTAGGCAATGACATGCTTTCAACCTCTCGCAGTCACATGCTGAATTCTAAACTTGTGTAATTTCACCGCTGCAAGTCCGATTAATTTTTGAAATCACAAGTGTATGTTTCATCCTATAGCATGATGATTGAACTTTGCCAGGGGTAGTTCACCTTGTATACATGTTTAGCACCTGTTTGACTTCTTGTCTATACATGTGTAGTGCTATTTTGATGGTGAATATCTTTTTGGCTAAAAACTGCTCACTTTGTTCTCATGTTCATATTTCGTATTCGGTGATCAGTTTGAGCCTTTGCTAGCATTTTATGAATGTTGTTGAGTCATCGGATTAAAACTTTGTAGAGCATCCTAGCATTCTCTTGACTATATTCCTGAAGCTGTTAACTTGCATTTTGACTCATATGCATTTTGGAAGGGGGAAATACTTTGCCAAGGGGGAGACGTTTGCATTTGCTTGATGGTGCACTCTTTCTTGATAGTGCATTTTCAACTAAGGGGGAGAAAATTGACAAATCATGTTCTTTCGAAGTTCAACTAAGGGGGAGAAAATACCTTTCAAATCATATGCTTCTGACTTGAACTAAGGGGAGATTTCCTGGTTGTGTGCACTATTTGAGAGGGAGTTCGCTTCTTTTGCTTCTTGATGACTGTAAGGTTTTGGTGTCGAGCTCTTTTGTTCTGGAGTTTTCAATTGGTATTTGCTAGCGGTGTTGAGCCTGTACTACCTCTTCTTGAGGCCTAGCTTTGCTTTGCTTGGTTGCGTCGAGCCATTGCCCATGTCTTGGGGGACCAAGTTGTCTTGCTCTTTCCACTTGACCTTCTTCGGCTTTGCTATGCTTTTGGGTCACTTGGTCGAGTTCTCTCTTCTCCTTCCATCTTCTATTTCATTATGATTTGTGTGTGTAGTTGACAATGCACTCATCAAGGGGGAGATTGCAGATACATGGGTGTATGCCGAGTCTCGAGTGATGAGTGATTGTCAACGGGTTTGATCGCATGTTCTTTGGCTTGTGTTGTGCAGGTGTCGAGCACGGAGACAGTGATCGAGGGCAAGGTGAAGGTCATGTAGAGACGTGCCGTGCCGACGGACCGGGAGCGGTGAAGGGCGGACGTGAGGCTTGGACTGAGGGACCGGTGGCCTGAGGATCAGCTGTGGTGGCTGATAGCCTGGGACAGCGACGAGCAGAGACTTGAGGGACATGGTGTTGCTCAGGTCGAGGACCTGGGGACACGTGTCGGTGGACGGGGTGCACGGGCGGTGCATCCCCTCTACAGCGCCGGTTTGGTGGTTGAGCCACAAAAAAACCACCGGGTGGACGGTTTCCAGGTTTGGGCCACAAAACCTGGGTGCTACGTGTTTGCCGAGTTTGGGCCACGAAACTCAGGCTGAGGACGATTTCTAGGTTTGGGCCTCAAAACCTGGGCGCTGGCGGGTTTCTGAGTTTGCGCCACAAAACTCAGACGATGGGCGGCTGGTTTCCCGGTTTGGGCCACAAAACCGAGGGATCGACTTGAAGGCCTGGTTTCCCGGTTTCGGCCACAAAACCGGGGGGCGGAGTCTGGGAAAAGGACAAGCAGAGCTGTGGCGGCACGTGGCGGCAATCGGTGAGGTTGCGTCGAGGCAACGCTACCTGTTGTGCGGGCGTGGCTGTCGGATCACCACCTACCATGAGTTGGTCTAGAATAACCTTAGGGTTTAGCTGGTTCGCTCTGTAAAATAATTAGGGGTAGAGTGGGAATTAGAATTAGGATAAGTATGGGGAGACACCCACCTCCCCATTTATCTCAGTCAGTTGCTCTTTGCCTTCTAGGTTTTCCTGCTCTCCCAATCCCCTGCTGTAGCTACTGAGATCCGCAGAGAACCATACATCTGTGCACTGAAGATTTTGAGGAAGTGAGACCGTAATCTCACTATTGTAGCGTGTGGTAGCCACATGGTTGCAGATCGATGTGTGGATTCGCGTTTCGTTCGTGTTCTTCGTGTTCTTCGTTTCTCCGCATTTTTCCCGTCACTCGATCTCCCTCTCTAGTGCGTCTTTTCGAATTCCACTTGAATCAACTTGTTCTTTATGGTGAGATCATTTCCACCGAAGGAATTAATCTAACTCCTCATGAACAAGTAGATCGGGTCGATTTTGTTTTCGTGGCGGTTTTTCGGTTCATACACCTTCCCCTTCGATTTCCCGTTGATTGGATCGATTTGAGCGGATGATTTCTTGGGGATAGTCTCCAAACTACCTCGTGATCATTCTCTCCAAGTTTGGGATCAAGGGATTTTGGTTTGGATTGATTTTGGGAGGATTTGGGAGAAGGGCGACTGAAATTGCCCTCTCTGTTCATCCGCGGACAGTCCGCTGGTGAACCGCGGACAGTCCACGCGTCGGGGTCGGTCAGACTAGTGGCCTGACTCCGCGCTGTTGGCCGAGTTTTTTTTGAACCGCGGACAGTCCACCATTGGAACTCGCGGACAGTCCGAGAGTCGTCCATGGAAGTTCAACAACCTTGCTCTTTTGGTCATTTGACCGGCGGACAGTCCGCCCCTTCCTCGCGGACAGTCCGGGACCGTACCCGCGGACAGTCCGGGAACCCGCAGACTAGTGCTTTTTAGTGCATTTGGTCTCCCGGCTTTTCCGCTTGGTTTTTGGACTTCTCGTTTGGCCCTATAGTTAACCAAGAAACATTTCTAGGTATCTATGCTACTTGTTAGCATTGGTATTTAGGGATTTCTCGACGTAGCCCTCAATCTACGTTCGGGACTCGGTTTTCAAGGGTTGAACTTGTGCTGGTGCTTTTGGCGTTTGATTTGCTATCGCTTTCTGGTGCCTCGCTGTGATCCTAGGGATCATCCACCCTCTTCCAAGGGTCGTAGGCATCACAGTTTCGGTCGAAGCTTGTTGGGGTTGATTTTGGGTCAATTGGCCAAAGTTTCGAGAGAAATTTTTTGAGGCTCCCATTGACCCCCCCCTCTGGTCGCCTTGCTTTTGCATTCTCGGTCCTTCATTAAGGATCTTCCACCTTAGCCGGTTCCAGATCCATAGAAGGCGACATGGATCGCGGCGTGGGCAAACTGCCGTTTTTCGATGGGACGAACTATGCGTATTGGAAGATACGCATGTCGGCCTATCTTCAGAGCATGGGTGCTTCTGTTTGGGAGATTTGCATCAAGGCCGATTATGTGGTTCTGGCTGCTCGTGCTACTCAGCTGCAGATCGATGAGCACGATGCCAATAGCCGAGCCCGTAACACTCTTTTCTCCTGTTTGAGCATGTCTGAGTTTGATCGCGTTTCTCACCTCCCCACGGCTCGTGATATTTGGGCGACCCTCATGCGCTTCCATGAGGGAACCACTCAAGTCAAATCCTGTCTCTACGAGTCACACAAGCGGGAGTATGAGAACTTTCGACACATGCCTGGCGAGAGCATAGAAAGTTTATTCACTCGCTTTCAGGTGATTGTCAACACGATGAGGGCGAACAAGGAGCTGTTGCCTTTCGACGATCATGAGAGGGCTTTGAAGCTTTTGCATACTCTTGATCAGTCGGTGTTGGACTCAAAGGTCCAGGCGATCATCGAATCGCCTAACTATGAGACCCTCACATGCGACGAGCTCTTCAGTAAGCTCAAGTCCAGTGAGATTGATGCCATGACGAGGGCTTCTTATGAGAATCCTTCTTGCCCATCTATGGCTTTGGTTTCTGGCTCTTTTGCTAACCCATCTGGAGGATTTGCACTTTCTTCTCTTCTTTCTGTCACAGAGGAGCAGCTGGAGTTCATGGGGGATGATGAGTTGGCTTTGCTTGCCAACCGGTTCTCGCGGTTCCACAACAACCGCATGAACCATCGTCGTGGAGGAGGACGCTCTGGATGCTTCGAGTGCGGCGACCCCGACCACTTCATCGCCAACTGTCCCAAGAAGAACAAGCAAGCATTTGGGAAGGGCGATCATGGGCACAAGTACGACTCTGAGAAGTGCAAGGAGAAGTACGTCCCCGCAAAGCACAAGCGGAAGGGTGGCTTCAACATGGAGTACATCAAGAAGAAGTACTTGGAGAAGGCCCAGGCTGAGCAGTGTGCTTTTTTCGCCACGCTCAGCGACGTCGACGACTCAGATGATGACTCCGCTGCCTCAAGCGACGACGAGTCCGAGAAGAGGAAGAAGATCGAGGACAAGCTGAACGGCCTTTGCTTCTTCGCCGACAACGAGGGCTTTTGCACCATGGCCCTCGGCAAGGAGGTCGACAACCAGCTGGAGGAGATCCCTCGGAACGAAGACGACGACGACACCTCCCAGGTGTCTCAAACCCCCGATGAGCTTTCTGCTGAGGTTGAGAAACTTACTGCCGCCCTTCTTAGTCTAGATAAGCTGCTTAGGCGTGCTGCTAGAGAGCGGAAGGTGTTTAGGCAAAAGTGGGAGGATACGGTGAGGGAGCTTGAGTTTGCCAAGTCCACCGTAGTTGTCTCTGAGGAGGGTGAGTGTGAGATGTGCACCAAGCACATGACTGACCTTCTCACTTTGAGAGATAAGTACGCTGCTTTGGTTGGAGAGGTGGATGAGCTCCGGGCAAGACCCGTGTTGTTGGGTGCGTGCAAGTCTTGTGCGGGCTTGCATTTCGAGTTGGCAGAGAAGAATGCCAAGATTGTGTCTCTTGAGAAGGACAGCTTGGGTAGCACTTGTGTGTCTAGGTGCGCTTTGTGCGAGGGTTCCAAGATAGAGATCGCGAATGTGAAGCATGAAAAGATGCAAACCGAGGAGGAAAACACATACCTTCGGACGATCTTGTCATAGGTGTCTTGTGGTGAGCCACAGCTTGGGATGATGATCTCCCAATTTAAGCGTGTTGCTGGAGGTCCGGGTGTAGGTTTTGCTCAGGGTGTTGAGTGTGCTTCATCTTTTGACAAGATTGGAGAGTCGAGTGGTCTTAACACGAGTGAGAAGCCCAACTCCACCACTACTCCCAAGCTTACCAAGATTCCACCCAAAGAGCCTCTCAAGCCTAACACCAAGGATGGAGTGTATGAGGAACCTCCGAGAGCTCCACCCAAGAAACAAAGGTGGCATCCCAAACCCATCCACCTGAAAAACAAGCTAGACACAATGCCACCTATCCAAGAGGAGCTCATGCCACAGAAGGGCAAGGTGATCGACACCCACTACCGTGAGTACCAACAACCCCCTATGAGAGCGGTGAGGTACCATTGTGAGCACTGTGGGAGAGATGGACACTTGAGGGAGTTTTGCTTTCGGCGCAAGAGAGAGGAGCGCCGTGCCAGGGAGATGAACAATGCGGACATGTACCATCCTTTCCATGATGTACATGTGCCGAATGTTCAAAGGAGAGTTGCAAGGAGAACTGAGGCCTAATGCCTCAAGGTCCTTGGCCTCAGGGAGGTTTTGCCCGACGGGATCCTGACTTTGCAGGATTTGGATCCCGTGGCGGTGGCTTTGTTGAGCGTTTGACTCCACCGCGTTTTGAGTATCGCGATGGACGCTCTTCCCTTAGCGGACCACGTTTTCCTGTGCGTGGTGATCGCTTTCCCCGTAGGCGTGCTAGGAATGTTTTTTCTTCTAACCGCTCTTTTGAGCAGCCGGCCCAACACTGATATTCTTCTTATTTCACTCACCCCAGTGTTGGACCGTATGCTCACCCTATGTCTTTTTATTGATGTAGGTAAAATGATTGGAGGACATTTGGTTGGTGGATTCCGGTTGTTCAAGGCACATGACCGGAAACGCCAAGTGGTTCTCCAGTCTTAGTCCTGTTGCCGGAAAGGAGTTTATCACCTTCGGCGACAATAGCAAAGGTAAAGTGTTGTCTCATGGGTCGGTGCGAGTTAATGAGCACTTTGTGTTGCGTGATGTTGCTCTTGTTTCTAACTTGCATTTTAACCTTCTTTCTGTTTCGCAACTTTTTGATGATGACTATGAGATTCGTTTTAAGCCAAATCTCAGTCGTATTTTAGACCCCCAGGGCAATCTTGTATGTTTGATTTCACCCTTTGGGAAAGTCTTTCATGCGAATTTCTCGGAGCCTTTTGGCATTTCTCGTTGTCTTGTGGCTGGTCCTTCCTCCTCTGATCATTGGAAGTGGCATAGGAGACTTGGACATTTGAGCTTCGACTTGCTTGCAAGACTTAGCTCACTTGGCCTAATCCGAGGATTACCCAAATTGTCCATGGATAAGGATCTTGTTTGCCATTCTTGTAGACATGGGAAGATGGTTGCCGCTCCTCACCATCAAGTGACTTAGGTCATGACTAAGCGCCCTGGAGAGCTTTTACACATGGACCTTGTTGGTCCGGCTCGAGTGAGCTCGGTAGGTGGGAAGTGGTATGTGCTTGTTGTTGTTGATGACTTTTCGAGATATTCGTGGGTTTTCTTTTTGACAAAGAAAACTGAGACTTTCTCTTTTGCTCACAATCTGATTTTGCGTCTTCATAACGTGTTCCCTATGAACTCGATGCGAGCTATTCGTAGTGATAATGGTTCCGAATTTAAGAATTCAGATTTTGAGAAGTTTTGTAACTCTTTGGGTTTGGAGCATCAGTTTTCTTTCCCCTACACACCGCCACAAAATTGTGTTGTAGAGAGGAAGAATTGGACCCTTGTAGAGATGGCCAGGATGATGCTCGATGAGCATAGGACTCCTATGCGATATTGGGCCGAAGCTATGAATACTGCATGCTATATTTCCAATCGCATTTTTCTCCGAGCTTTCTTGAAAAAGACTTCTTATTAGTTGCATTTTGGAAGACAGCCCAAAGTGAGTTATTTTAGAGTATTTGGTTGCCACTGTTTTATGCGGATACATGGGTGTATGCCGAGTCTTGAGTGATGAGTGATTGTCAACGAGTTTGATGCGCATGTTCTTTGGCTTGTGTTGTGCAGGTGTCGAGCACGGAGACAGTGATCGAAGGCAAGGTGAAGGTCAAGTAGAGACGTGTCGTGCCGTGCCGACGGACCGGGAGTGGTGAAGGGCGGACGTGAGGCTTGGACTGAGGGACCAGTGGCCTGAGGATCAACTGTGGTGGCTAACAGCCTGGGACAGCGACGAGTGGAGACTTGCGGGGCATGGTGTTGCTCGGGTCGAGGACCTGGGGACACGTGTCGGTGGACGGGGTGCACGGGCACTGCATCCCCTCTACAGCGTCGGTTTGATGGTTGAGGAACAGGAAAACCATCGGGTGGACGGTTTCCAGGTTTGGGCCACAAAACCTGGGTGCTGCGGGTTTGCCGAGTTTGGGCTACAAAACTCGGGCTGAGGACGGTTTCCAGGTTTGGGCCTCAAAACCTGGGCGCTGACGGGTTTCTGAGTTTGGGCCACAAAACTCAGGCGACGGACTGCGGGTTTCCCGGTTTCGGCCTCAAAACCGGGGAAGGACTTGAAGGCCTGGTTTCTCGGTTTCGGCCACAAAACCGGGGGGCGGAGTCCGTGAAAAGGACAAGCAGAGTGGTGGCGGCACGTGGTGGCAATCGTTGAGGTTGCGTCGAGGCAACGCTACCAGTTGTGCGGGCGTGGCCGTTGGATCACCACCTACCACGAGTTGGTCCAGAATAACCTTAGGGTTTAGTTGGTTCGCTCTGTAAATAACTAGGGGTAGAGTGGGAATTAGAATTAGGATAAGTAGGGGGAGGCACCCACCTCCCAAACTATCTCAGTCATTTTGTGAGGACCCGCCTTTCTAACAAATAACTAGTCATAGTTAAGTAAACAATAAGTCTCTCTTGATTAAATCAAGTCGATAATTTAAAATACCTGACATGGAAAAAATGTAAAATCAAATGTTCACCCTTGGAACTAATTATGTACAGATGCAAATCAAGGTAGCTTCACAAATAACATACACAATGCTTTCACTCTCACATCAGGTTATACAGTAGTATGTTCCTTACAACTTCTTTTCCACCAAATGATATACGTACTAGTTCATACACATGACCGTTTGTAAAAAAAGGGGGGGTTTAGAAGGAGCAACTCACCTGTCCAGTGCTTTGGCAGAAAACACAAGCAGTCAAGGGGGATCAATAGTATATGACAAGTTTAAACCAGTGTAGCTTCACAAAATTACCACACACACACACTCCATTCTTCTGTTCTTTTACAAGCATGCTAGTACACAGATCACTATGGCTACAATTCCACCACTTGGTACTAGTTTATTCACATGAGGTGTAGCCATGCCCTTCTAGAAGGAGGCCATCCAATCCAATGGCAGCAACTAGGCAACCACACTGTTCAAGCCTTGACCAAACTGAGTGCGTGGAAGACTAAAGTAAATATCTACTTGGAGAGATAGAGAGAGAGGACTAGTAGTATAATAAGGACCTAGTAAAAGCAAAAGGAGTTCATCTCCATCGAAGTAATAGTCATCAGTCCTTGGCTCTCTAGCAAAGTCTGAGGCCTCTAAAAAAACACCACACCTCTCCTTGCTTCAGAAAAACACTAACACACCAGCACAACATGGGGACATGATCATCCATGGAGAAGAGCAAGGGATGAGAAAAATATGGGAGCCGGCCATGAGAGGAAATCAAGTAGCCACGATTTGCAGGAAGGAGTGGTTATGTGGGATAATCAAAGTACAGGAGTTGCTAAAGTAAACAATATCAAGGTGAAGTCCAGTCATCTAGCTTAAACATTTTGTTTCAGTGCCATAGAGATAGATATCTTGGTTGTTTTGCACATCAAACAAATACTAGGTCATATGTTCAGGCTTCAAGAAAAAGATGAGCTAGCTGTTACTAGGACAAGAACTAGTACTCCTTTTAGCACAAGTGCACGCATAATACTCGAGCCTGGGATGAAACTCTAACACAAGAACCAACACTTCTAGACTCTAGAGCACTCAGATATGTAGCTTTTGAGTTACAGAGTTGCAGGGCAAGAAAAAAAAAGAAAAAGAAGAGAAAGGGAGATGTGGGAGAGAAGAGCTTGCTGTTAGGTTGAGGAAAATTGTTGTCAGGGTCCAGATACCCACACAACAACACACCTGGGGTTCCTTGGCCTGCTTGGGTGCCATGGCTGCCCAGCTCGGCGCCTCAGTGGAGCACACCGTCGCCACTGCCCAACCTGCACACATCAGAGAGGAGGGAATAAAAGGGGAGAAATAGATGGATAGCAGCTAGAGCTCTTGGGGACTTGATTTAGTGTGCTAATCGCTGAAAGGCTCCAGCCATGGGGTGGATTTGGGGGCTGCTAGCTTTAGCGCCATAGGTTCCAGGAAGGAGAAAAGGAGGGGGAGAGGGAGGATGGAGAAAGGTGAGTACGTGTGCTGCTCTAAATGTGCTAGTGGTGTTTCCTGTACAGGTGTTAGAATTATATGGGCTTGGCCCATTAACAAATTCTGAAATTCATAATAAATCTCAAAGGCCCATTCATGTGTGAGCAAAGAGGGGAAGTAGAACTCTTTAGTCCCACCTTGCTAGTGGAAGGGGAGGAGGACTTGCTTAAATATGAAAGTCCTCTCCACTTCCTCAAGTCTAGTGTGAGAAGGAGAAAGAGAAACCCACACGCGCGCACGCTCGCTCGCCTCGCCGGGCGTGGCGTGGCGTGGCGACTTGCGCGGCACCTGCGTGAATGGTCCACCGAAATCTGGCTCCTCGCCTTGCGGGAGCGCGGTCTCCTTTTGCAGTTTTAGTTTTTGGTTTCTTGGCCTTCAAGTTGCAGAGTCCTAAACAGTTACGACTCAAGAGTCCTAAACCGATTTAGATCGTGATCGCGACACGAGGTCGGTTCAACAGGGCTATATAAGTAGCCTATCGGCCACGCCAAAACGTATCTCAACACCTCTCGAGCTAGGGTTTGCCTCATATCGCTTTTGCGCTGCCGTCTAGTCGTCTCCAGTCCGTTCGCTTGCGTGCACCAGCAACCGGGCGAGCAGGTCTCCGGAACTCTCGTCTTTGTGATCCTGCACCGGGAGAAGGCGAATAAGGTTTTTGGGAAGCGCTCGTCGCGCGACTGCTCTCGTCTTCAACAACGGGTCGTCTACCGTCCAAGTCAGGCGGCGCTGCGTCAAGACATACTCGTCGTCAACTGCTCCGAGCTCTTCCTCCAGCGCTCATCAAGGATCGTCCAGCGCCGACTCCGCCACCGTCTTCTCCAGCATCAGAAAGGTACGCCGTTCGTGATCTAATCTCTATGCTTATATCAGATCTTATGCCTTTGTTCTTGCTTTTTAATCTATCTGGTGTACGAGCTATGTTTACACCGGTTGTCATGTATGAGATCATGTTATGCATGTTTTGCTATGCTAGTAAACAATACAATCTGAGATATCTAGATCATCAATTTATCATGATTTATTTTCTGGTTTTAATCTGGAAATTGCTTATTCTTTTAACAATCCAAAAACCTTATTATAGGTTTCCAGAATTAACTATGGCTAGTTTTGTTGATGCGCTGAAGCCAGAAAAATTTTCTGGAGAGCACTTTAAGAGATGGCAAGTTAAGGTCACCAATTGGTTGACGGCCATGAAAGTGTTCTAGGTGAGTGCTGGTATGCCGGAGGGAAATATCTCTGAAGAGGATCAGAGAGCTTTCCAGGATGCCAACCAAATCTTTGTGGGAGTTGTGCAGAATGTCCTTGCTGATCATATCTTTGATACAATTCTGCACATTAAAGACGCAAAGACTTTGTGGGATTATCTGGCAGCTACCTTTGGTGCTTCAGATGCTGGCAAAGAGTTGTACATCATGGAGACTTTTCATGACTACAAGATTGTTGCGAACAAATCTATAGTCGAACAAGCTCATGAGATACACCGTCTGGCAAAAGAGGTTGAACTCCTCAACTGTGTTATACCCGATGAGTTTGTGGCTGGGTGCATTATTGCAAAGCTACCTTCCTCTTGGAGGAATTTCGCCACAAGCCTTAAACACAAGAGACAGAAAATATCAGTTGAAAACCTGATAGCATCTCTTGATGTTGAAGAGAAGGCTTGGGCTAAAGATAACACTAAGAAGGGGAACGAGGAAAGAGCTAGCGCCCACTTCGTCCAGAAAAACCATGGCAAGTACAAAGGAAAGCCTAAGTCTTTCAATGCCAAAACTACTACTACATTTAAGAAGAAGAAGAAGAATAAAGCAGAGTTGTCGTGCTTCACTTGTGGAGAGCTTGGGCATTTTTCCAAAGAGTGTCCGGAGCGAGCGGACCGCAAAGGGAAAAAGAAGAATGTCAACCTTGTGACTACTAGCGATGCTGATGACGGGTATGGTAATTTTCCTACTGTACTATCAGTATTTCAGTCACCAAATTGGTGGGTTGATACAGGTGCTAATATTCACGTGTGTGCTGATATCTCTCTGTTTTCTTCTTATCAGGGGCTCCAAGGTTTCTCCGTCCTAATGGGAAATGGATCACATGCTTCTGTTCGTGGTGTTGGCACGTAGATCTGAAGTTTACTTCGGGAAAGATCGTGCAACTGAAGAACGTGCAGCATGTCCCTACTATACGCAAGAACCTTGTCAGCGTATCTCTTCTTTTGAGAGATGGTTTTAAAGTAGTTTTAGAGTCCAATAAAGTAGTTATGTCTAAGCATGGACAATTTATTGGTAAAGGCTATGATTGCGGAGGCTTGTTCCGCCTATCTTTGGCAGATTTTTGTAATAAGTCAGTAAATCATATTTGTGGCACAATTAATGATAGTTCTAATATTTGGCATTCTCGTTTATGTCATGTGAACTTTGGTTTAATGTCACGTTTTTCTAGCCTGAGTTTAATTCCAGATTTCACTATTGCCAAATGTTCTAAGTGCCATAGTTGTGTGCAATCAAAGCAACCTCGCAAGCCTCACAAGGCAGCGGAGGAGAGAAACTTGGCACCTCTAGAACTCATACATTCTGATCTTTGTGAGATGAATGGTGTGTTGACAAAAGGTGGAAAGAGATATTTCATGACTTTAATTGATGATGCAACTAGATATTGTTATGTTTACTTGCTTAAAACTAAAGATGAAACGCTAGACTACTTTAAAATCTATAAGGCTGAAGTTGAGAATCAACTTGAGAGAAAGATTAAACGTCTAAGGTCAGATCGTGGTGGTGAGTTTTTTCCTATGCTTTTTGATGATTTCTGTATGAAACATGGTATTATTCATGAGAGGACAGCTCCCTATTCTCCTGAATCAAACGGGATTGCCGAGAGGAAAAACCGCACGTTGACTGACTTGGTGAACGCCATGTTAGATACTGCTGGTCTTTCTAAGGCATGGTGGGGGGAGGCTTTATTGACTGCGAGTCATGTCCTGAATAGAGTTCCAAACAGAAATAAAGAGACAACTCCATACGAGTATTGGGTGGGAAGGAAACCATCACTTACATACTTACGCACGTGGGGATGTTTGGCGAAAGTCAATGTTCCAATTTCTAAGAAGCGTAAGCTTGGACCAAAGACCGTGGATTGCATCTTTCTAGGATATGCACATCATAGCATTGCCTATAGATTTTTAGTAGTAAAATCTGAAGTACCTGATATGCATGTGGATACGATCTTTGAATCTCGTGATGCTACATTCTTTGAGAACTTTATTCCTATGAAAGATATGCATAGCAATGCTAAGTTTTCCTCTAAATTAACTCCTGATTTTACTACACCTATTGAGTCTCCGTTTAAGTCATTTGAACAACCACTTAATGAAGTCCTTAAGGAGGATGACAATGAAATTCTTGTGAGGAACAAGAGACGAAGGATTGCAAAATCCTTTGGTGATGATTTCATTGTGTACCTTGTGGATGATACTCCTACTTCTATTACAGAAGCATATGCATCTCCAGATGCAGATGATTGGAAAGAAGCTGTTCGTAGTGAGATGGACTCGATTCTTTCTAATGGTACTTGGGAGTTATCTGAGTTGCCTTTTGGTTGCAAACCTGTGGGTTGTAAGTGGGTGTTCAAGAAGAAGCTTAGACCTGATGGTACTATTGACAAGTACAAGGCTTGACTTGTGGCTAAGGGTTATACTCAAAAAGAAGGCGAGGATTTCTTTGATACTTATTCACCTGTTGCTAGATTAACCACTATTCGAGTATTACTTTCCCTGGCTGCCTCATATGGTTTTCTCATTCATCAAATGGATGTGAAGACAACTTTTCTTAATGGAGAGTTGGATGAGGAGATCTATATGGATCAGCCTGATGGGTTTGTAGTAAAAGGTGAAGAGCAAAAAGTGTGTAAGTTATTGAAATCTTTGTATGGCTTGAAACAAGCACCTAAACAATGGCATGAGAAGTTTGACACTACTTTAATTAGTGCAGGCTTTGCTGTTAATGAAGCTGATAGGTGTGTGTATTATCGACATGGTGGGGGTCAATCTATTATATTATGTTTATATGTTGATGATATTCTTATTTTTGGAACAAATATTGATGTTATTAATGAGGTCAAGTCTTTTCTATCAAAGAGTTTTGATATGAAAGATGTGGGTGAAGCTAATGTTATTTTGAACATTAAGCTGATTAAGGATGAGAGTGGGATTACTTTATTGCAATCTCACTATGTTGAGAAGGTTTTGAGTCGCTTTGGCTTTATGGATAGTAAACCTTCTCCAACACCTTATGATCCCAGTGTAACTTTGAGAAAGAACAGAAAGATTGCTAGAGACCAACTGAGATACTCTCAGATTATTGGTTCACTCATGTATCTAGCGAGCGCAACTAGACCAGATATCTCATTTGCTGTGAGCAAGTTGAGTAGGTACATGTCCAACCCGGGTGATAGTCATTGGCATGCACTTGAAAGAGTTTTGCGTTATCTCAAAGGTACAATGAGTTTTGGAATTCACTATTCTGGGCACCCAGCTGTGCTAGAGGGATATAGTGATGCAAACTGGATTTCTGATATTGATCAGATCTACGCTACTAGTGGGTATGTTTTTACCCTTGGAGGTGGTGCAGTGTCATGGAGGTCTTGTAAACAGACCATATTGACTAAATCAACCATGGAAGCAGAACTTGCTGCTTTGGATACAGCTTCTGCAGAGGCAGAGTGGCTGCGTGAGCTCTTGTCTGACTTACCGGCGGTTGAAAAACCAATACCGGCTATCCTTATGAACTGTGATAATCAAACAGTGATCACTAAAGTGAATAGTGCTAAGGATAATGCGAAGTCAACAAGACACGTTAAAAGACGTTTGAAGTCTGTCAGGAAGTTGAGAAACTCCGGAGTAATAGCTGTGACTTATGTGCAAACAGACAAAAACCTAGCAGATCCCTTTACAAAAGGGTTATCACGGAATGTGATAGAAATCGCATCAAGGGAGATGGGTATGAGACCCATATGAGTTTACAGTAGTAGCAACCCAACCTTTTTGATTGGAGATCCCGTGACTAAGGATCTGGGAAGAACAAGCTATTGGTAAACTGAGGAGAGTAACCTCTAAACCCTCTCTATGTGAAAGATGCAATACTCTCATTGCTATGAGGCACTGTATGGAAGGTTGGCAAAGGCCTTAATATGTTCTATTGGCTTTTAAAAGCAAAGATGTTGTCCTACAGAGTATTCTTGAAAGAACATACCTATATGAGCCATGACTGTTAAACGTTGCAGTCTATGAGATTAGGGTGATCTCTAGTAAGGTCATGAAGAGACCATGAAGTATGACGTATATGCTCCACCCACGGAGAAAGGCTATTGGCAGCTAGGTACTAGTTTAACCTTGAGTAAAACTTGCTTCACGCAAAACTTGCAATTCAAGTTGTGAATAAGTGTAACTTGAGGTTATAGGCGGAAGTTCAACTTAACAGTCTCTGCTAAACACTAGTATTTCAAACAGTAGCGGGAACAGGCAAAACTCTAAATGGGAATTTGAGATCTGGTGGGGGATTGTTAGAATTATATGGGCTTGGCCCATTAACAAATTCTGAAATTCATAATAAATCTCAAAGGCCCATTCATGTGTGAGCAAAGAGGGGAAGTGGAACTCTTTAGTCCCACCTTGCTAGTGGAAGGGGAGGAGGACTTGCTTAAACATGGAAGTCCTCTCCACTTCCTCAAGTCTAGTGTGAGAAGGAGAAAGAGAAACCCACACGCGCGCGCTCGCTCGCCTCACCGGGCGGGGCCGGGCGTGGCGTGGCGTGGCGACTTGCGCGGGTGCGCGGCACCTGCGTGAATGGTCCGCCGAAATCCGGCTCCTCGCCTTGCGCGAGCGCGGTCTCCTTTTGCAGTTTTAGTTTTTGGTTTCTTGGCCTTCAAGTTGCAGAGTCCTAAACAGTTACGACTCAAGAGTCCTAAACTGATTTAGATCGTGATCGCGACACGAGGTCGGTTCAACAGGGCTATATAAGCAGCCTATCGGCCACGCCAAAACGTATCTCAACACCTCTCGAGCTAGGGTTTGCCTCATATCGCTTTTGCGCTGCCGCCTAGTTGTCTCCAGTCCGTTCGCTTGCGTGCACCAGCGACCGGGCGAGCAGGTCTCCGAAACTCTCGTCTTTGTGATCCTGCACCGGGAGAAGGCGAATAAGGTTTTTGGGAAGCGCTCGTCGCGCGACTGCTCTCGTCTTCAACAACAGGTCGTCTACCGTCCAAGTCAGGCGGCGCTGCGTCAAGACGTACTCATCGTCAACTGCTCCGAGCTCTTCCTCCAGCGCTCATCAAGGATTGTCCAGCGCCGACTCCGCCACCGTCTTCTCCAGCATCAGAAAGGTACGCCGTTCGTGATCTAATCTCTATGCTTATATCAGATCTTATGCCTTTGTTCTTGCTTTTTAATCTATCTGGTGTACGAGCTATGTTTACACCGGTTGTCATGTATGAGATCATGTTATGCATGTTTTGCTATGCTAGTAAACAATACAATCTGAAATATCTAGATCATCAATTTATCATGATTTATTTTCTAGTTTTAATCTGGAAATTGCTTATTCTTTTAACAACAGGCATTAGTAGTCTAGTACTAGTACAGGGCATGCCAATTTATAGTTTATTAGGTGTAGGAGCTAACGTATCGACATGAGTGTATTATAGGAATATTAATTAGCTAATTATTTACATGGCATGGTCAATGTACTTCCTATAAATCACACCATAATAATTAAGATTTGGAGTTGACGAAGTAGTGACTGTTGGATGGGACATATGGCTAAGTAAACTTCATATATACATCTATGTGATTTCTCTTTTGCTAAATAATAATATTATAAATACTATAATTATTACAGGAACAATTTGAAGGCATTCAGAGAATATGGACTAGTTTGGTGTGACCTTTTAAGATACAGGCAACTCATGTAGATGATACACAAATTTGTTTTTATTTAACATAACTATTTCCAAAATACCTGCATCAAAAATTATTTTCTAGATTAAACTGGCTGGACATGATGATTATGATGAACAATGATGATAATTGACTATTCGGTGTAGAGAGAGAGGTCATGGAGTGTGATGATGATTTTGGGTGGGCTGAGCTCTCTCTACAGCGACTATGAATATGTAAGGACCAAACCCCCTCACTCATTTATGTGGGCCATATGAAACCGTGTCGACAAATGAACTCGTTTGGGACGAGCCGAGTCTGGTACCCATGAATGTTGTTATATACTCCCTATGGTATGTGAGGAGAGGTTTGGGATGATGAAATCCCCATTCAGCTGTCAATGAAGCACAGCCAGGCGCATATATTAGCGCACGTGGGTAGATGTGGATGTATATAATATACGGAAATGGGGAAAGTCCGGTATCTTGACCATGAGTCGCACCAAAGGAAGTGTGATGGAAAATTGGTCGAGGTAATCATGGATAAAGCGATACAAACCTGCGCAGGGTTAAACCATGCATTCGCGTCATGTCTCGTGGTATCGAGGCTACGGGAGCCTATAGGAGGCTCTGTCTCACTATATGGGTGACAATAGATTTCTTAACTGTTTTGAAAATAACAATTTTTTTATAATGATTTATGGATAAGATTGATTATGACAATGGCTAGGAATGCATTTCATTGGTTTATTATATGCTTGTTGAGTACTTTGTACTCACTCTTGCTATAACCCTCCCCCTTTGTTGGTAGTTCTTAGCTTCACTAAAGATAGAGCTAGGCAACTATCCCCGGTAACGGCCCAGGAATGCTAGTTGGCACTTGCTAACGTTGTTTACTAGGAGTAGACTATGGAGTCTATCCCTGGCAACAGCGTCAGAAATGCTTGAAGCAAGACCGGTCACTATACCTAAAGGAGTGGAGCTAAAGCAGCTATCTACTAATGCCAAGCGGGGTTGTCAATCCCGACACTAGTAGGAGCTAGCTAGGGAGATTGCAATCTACCATGAGGAGATTCTGCAAGCGCACAGAACTATCGTAGTAGCACTTCGCCTGGGAGTACCAGGTGTCGATTTATTTGATCCCAAGGGAAGGCTAGGGTGGTGTATGAGTTGAGCCAAGGAGGGGATGAGAGTCAAAGAAAAGAGAAAAGGGAAAAGGGGAGAAAAGAGGAGATGAAAGGCTAGAAAGAATATATGGGTGGATAGGTAAGGATGAAGTGGATGGCTAAGGTAAGGTGGATGGATAGGTAGATAAAGGGGTAACTAAGATAACTAACTACTAACTAATAACTACTCCTAGATAACCATAGAGCAAGATAACTATGAAGCAAGATAGTTACGAAGGAAGGCAGGCAAAAGACAATAACGCAACTAAGTTGAGTATAGTTTTATTCCTATCTTGTCAAGTATCGAGGCGTACTAGCCTTTACCACTTACTTAGGTTGAACGCTAGCACAACAAGCCTTACTGTTAAACTGGGCCAACTACGTGGTGGAATTCAAGGCGCACAGGGCTGTCACCACCTGCTTGCTACCACAGCTATCCGGGGGTCCAGCCGTATCTGAAGGTAAGTCTATAACTAAGCACCACGCTTAACTATATTCTAACTATCTCTACCCTAGCTTTGAATAGAGACACCCTTGCGGACGTCAGAGCAAATACTTGACTTAATAAGATAAACACTAAACTAACTAAGCAACCTATTGGCAAAGATCAAACACTAAGCTCACTAGAGATTAACTACTATGGCTAAGTGAATTGAACTATAGGATAACTAGACACTCAAGCAATCAATCAAGTATACCACTCAATACTGATAAGTAGAATAAAATAATACTTGAAATGATGAACTCGAATATAGTAAAGTGCTTAAGATACAAGAGCAAAACCTGAACTGAAGATGAAGGAGGACTCTTCCCAGCTCCAGAACCGATCACTCGCATGGCTCTACTCTTGAGCTAAGCTTTGAGCAGCGCTACCGCGAGGGCAAAGATGCCTTGCTCTACTAGCTACCTACTTGCCTAAGCTCTATGAGCTCTCACTTGCTTGCTTCTACTTGCTTTGCTTCTCTTGTGTGGTGGTAAGGTACAAATGAAGTGGTGTCACCAGGGGGGTATTTATAGTCTTGAGGAGTGAGGGGGGTACTTATAGGGGGCAGCCAACCGACCTAGGGTTAGGTCAGGTGGCGGGCGCCACCCCCTACTGGCGGCCGCCAGTCTCCTGGCCGCTGGATGCTTCGTTGTTGATCCTACGGCCTCCAGGTGGTTGTCCAAGGCGGTTTGGAGGTCGGTTGCATGTCCTAGCAACCGTCATTCAGCCTTGATCCACGCCACTTCATCCTGAGCCGTCCGATGCCACCGACCTAGTGACCAAGGGCCAAGATTTGGCCTTGGGGAGGTCACACAGATCGGTGACGTGGCAGGGAGTGGAACTTGGGCCAACCCAAGTGGCGGGCGCCACCCCCCTTAGGCCCATTTGGGCCCTGCTGAGTGGGCTTGGCCTCTGGTGGGTCCATATGTCCAAATTTGGTTCAAATCCTGCATTCAAATAAAATTCTATGGACATGTGGAATTTGGTTAGTTTGAAACCTATTTGACTACATTTCATGCCTTTTTGGTGGATTTTAGGGTCAAATGTTGATGGTAAAACAGGTGTTTATGGACCATCAAAAACCGGTCCCTCAGTCCAAGCCTCACGTCCGCCCTTCACCTCTCTGGGTCCATCGGAATGGCACGTCCACCGCATGGCACGCCCATCCTTCACCGCTCCCGGTCCATCGGCACGACACGTCTCTACTTGACCTTCACCTTGCCTTCGATCACTATATCCGTGCTCGACACATGCACAACACATATATTCACCTATCATCCACCTTACCTTAGCCATCCATATCATCCTTACCTATCCACCCATATATTCTTTCTAGCCTTTCATCTCTTCCCTTCTCCCCTTTTCCCTTTTCTCTTTTCTTCGACTCTCATCCCCTCCTTGACTCAACTCATACACCACCCTAGCCTTCCCTTGGGATCAAATAAATCAACACCTGGTACTCCCAGGCGAAGTGCTACTAGGATAGTTCTGTACGCTTGCAGAATCTCCTCCTGGTAGATTGCAATCTCTCTAGCTAGCTCCTACTAGTGTCGGGATTGACAACCCCGCTTGGCATTAGTAGATAGCTGCTTTAGCTCCACTCCTTTAGGTATAGTGACCGGTCTTGCTTCAAGCATTTCTGACTCCGTTGCCGGGGATAGACTCCATAGTCTACTCCTAGTAACAACGTTAGCGAGTGCCAACAAGCATCTCTGGGCCGTTACCGGGGATAGTTGCCTAGCACTATCTTTAGTGAAGCTAAGAACTACCAACAAGCATTTCTGGTGCCGTTGCTGGGGAAGGCAATCGGTGTATCGGTTGAGTCCGTGTCGAATTGATCTTCGCTTAAGCTCCCGCTTAGCGAATCCCATCTTACCCCATTCTTTCTTTCCTTAGTTCTTCTTATCTTTTTCCTTCATCTTCTTCAACTTCTTTCTTTCTTATCTCGTTCTATCTTCACGATGGCCAATAAGACCATTCGTGAATTTTCTACTCCTTCTGCCGCTAATGTAGCGATAGGACCAGACGTGATCGATACCAACCTCAATTTTCAGTTGAAACCAGCTCTGATCACGATGGTCCAAGCTAGCCCGTTCTGTGGCAAGGCTCATGAGGATGCCAATGCTCACCTCCAACAATTCTTCGAGATTTGCGGCACCTTCACCATTAAAGGGATAACCCAAGAAGCCATCCGTCTTCGTCTCTTCTCTTTGCTAGGAAAAGCGAAGCAATGGTTCTATACCGATCGCAACGTTGTAGACACATGGGACAAGTGTTCCAATGCTTTTGTCGCCAAATTCTTTCCGATGGGCAAGACGAACGCTCTTCGCAACAAAATCTCCATCTTTATGCAACAAGCCGAGGAATCTATTCCCGAGGCTTGGGAGAAGTTGCAAGAGTATGTCGCTGCTTATCCGCACCATGGTATGGAAGACTGGCTATTGATCCAAAACTTCTACCATGGCCTAACCCCACTCTCTAGAAGCCATTTGGATGCCGCCTCTGGCGGTGCATTCTTTTCTCTGAATGTTGCAGATGCTAAGGCTCTCATAGAGAAGATGGTGTCAAACCAAGGATGGAATGACGAGAGACTGCAGCCCCGTAAGCGAGGTATGCATTCCCTTAAGGAAGCCAACATGATCGTGGCCAAGATGGACCTGTTGGCAAAGAAGCTGGACAGCTGTGAGAAGATGAACCAACAAGAGAGTGTCCAATCTCTGGAATCCTACATGACTTGTGAAGTCTGTGGAGAAACCGGACATTCTGGGAACCACTGCCCCAAGCTACATGAAGATTTGAACTTCATCAACAACAATAACAGTTTCCGTCAACAGAATCAAGGATGGAATCAGCACTCCAATTCTCAAGGTAACAATTCATTCCCTCGCTCTAATTTTCATAATTCTGATAATTTCTCATTCCTGAAGAATTTATTTTACTCACAAGGTAAAACTACTGATTTCTTGAAAGAGAGATTAATGGCGAATGATAAAATTCTTGAGAAAATAAATGCTAAATTGGAAGATTTCTCATCTGCTCTGAAAAATCAACTTAGCTTTAATAAGATGTTAGAAACCCAATTAGCTCAACTTGCTGCTATCATACCATCTTTTGAACTTGGCAAAATTCCTGCTAAACCTGACATGGAAACTGCTAATATGGTTGAAATAAAATATTTTAACTATTATGAAGATCAAACCAAGACTGTTAAAAAGGGTGATCCTGGTAGTCCCATAATTAGATGCTCAATCTTTGGTGAAGTCTTTAAAAATGCCATGTGTGATTTAGGATCGAGTGTGAACATTATATCTAAAGATTTTTATAAAAACTCATTCTTTCCACCCATGTCATCCGCATCTGCCTATGTTGTGCTAGTTGATCAATCCACTTGCTATGTAGAAGGAATAGTTAATGATTTACTTGTTCATATTAGAGGTTCCTATGTTCCTGCTGATTTCATAATACTAGATATGGGAAATAGGAAAGATGTGCCTCTAATCTTAGGTAGACCTTTCTTGAACACTGTTGATGCTTGCATATATGTGGGAAGTGGTAAAATTCAAATGACATTAGGAGGGAGGAAGGAAATATTCTCTTTCTCCCGAGGTCCCGCATATGCCGCTAACATGCAGGAAGCAAAACCCGTTCGTACCAAGAAGAGGCGCCCAAGAACAAGGTGGAACATAAAGAAAGAACCACCTCCTCCTAAGTTGTGTGATTCACATAACAAGAGAGAGGTGCCAAAAGAAGAAGAACCAGATGGAGTACTAAGAGAAGAAGTGCCCAAGGAAGAAGATCCACCCGATAAGGATGAAACTCCATGGAACTAAGGTATGGTTTTACTTTTAATTTTTCCCTTCAATTTTCCCTATTTCAAATAAATAACATATGTCATGCATGAAACTAAAAAAAAATCAGTTATCATTAGTTTTATGCATAGGTATATGTTAACTTAGTTAGAAAAAAAAATATCATAATAGGATAGTTTCCCTTTTCACAACATTAGATAGTTTCCCTTTTTAATAAAATGAGAACAAGAGCTCCGACTGAGAAGAAGAAGACCTTTCACCAAGCAAGAAGCCAGCTTGGGGGAGACTCCCGCTCCGATAAGGTATGTCTCAAGCCTACACTTTACATTCAGTTCTTAAATTCTATATCTTTTGAATGTCACATGATTGCCTAAATAACCACTCCATGAATAATATTGATAAAATCTGCTTAAACAAGTTGAAACCTGAATAAGATTTGAAATATGTCATGCAAATACTATTGTTATGGTTTGAATAACTGGTCTTATCTAATTTGTAGCTTTTGTGGGTTGCACATGCTTAAACTAAAATCATGCTTAGTGAATATAGTTAGTAACAAATGGAGTAATTCTTTAAACTTGCTAAAGTGAAATTAGGGCCTAATCTGGAGGATTTCTTTTAAAAATTATGAAAACCTTGTTAGAAGTTCCTCCTAGATTTTATCCCATCCCACCACCAGCCAAATATTTGTTAGTCATTAGTCAAAACCACAAAGAGCTTTGTTTGAGTTGAGCTTTGTTAGACCTCATAGATCTTAGTAGAGAAGCTTATCATATCTTTTGAATCAAGATTCACGCACACCCACCATAAATTGCCTACTCTCCACTTTGGAGGTTTGCAACCACCAAATAAATTGCTTATTCTCTACACCGGAGATATGCAATACCCTGCCAAACATCCCATTGCTAGCCTTATGCTATTCCTACACTGGGAATAAGCATTTCTCTCCCTTTCCCTACTCATTTCAAAAATCCTTTCCTATAGATGTCTGGGGAAATCTAGAGCTAAAAGAGAGAGGCAAAAATGAGCAAAGTAGCTCAAGAAAGGACTATGTCCTGTAAAAAAAAGTGAGCAAAGTAGCTCAAAAGAGGACTATGTCCTAAGAAAATGTGAGGACACATCTTTTGTCTACTCACTATGTATCCAAAAAGAGAGAGAGAGAGAATTATCGTTAGCTCTAGACCCCAGAAATTAACTAGGAAGGATTATGAAATATCTCTCTATACACTTCCACATAACCACACATGCACATCTTGATCAATTTTTATGATTTGCTGCTCCTTATGATCTGAGTGTCTAGCTTAGCAATAAACATCAGGCAATTTGCTCATGGTTCTTAGCCTACCTATAACTCCACATATCATTCTTTAGAAATAGGAGAGGCTACATTTTGGCCTAAGTGAGGATTTAAACACCATTGAGTGATTGAGTGAATCTTGGAGGACTTAAGCAAGTTGTTATCTTTTGAAAACCTTGAAAAACCTCCAGACAGAATCCTAGTTAAACCTAAGCAAGATAAAAGTTTCCTATCTACTACTTTGTTTCACTCCTGCATGTTTGTAGTGAAAAGCTATAAGCCCCACATTGCTATGATTTATGATATATGCTAAGTTATTTCTCACTATACAATATGCACTTGCAGACATCTTAAGTTGCTATCTATTTCATGCTCAATGCTTAAACCGCATTGTTGCTCGAGGACGAGCAACAGGTTAGCTTGGGGGAGCTTGTTGATGGTCCTTAAACACCTATTTTACCATCAACATTTTACCCTAAAATTCACCAAAAAGGCATGAAATGTAGTCAAATAGGTTTCAAACTAATCGAATTCCACATATCCATAGAATTTTATTTGAATGCAGGATTTGAACCAAATTTGGACATTTGGACCAACCAGGAGACAAGCCCACTCAGTAGGGCCCAAATGGGCCTAAGGGAGGTGGCGCCCGCCAGCCCCAAGTGGCGCCCGCCACTTGGGTTGGCCCAAGTTTCACCCCCTGCCACGTCACCGATCCGTGTGACCTCCCCAAGGCCAAATCTTGGCCCTTGGTCACTAGGTCAGTGGCATCGGACGGCTCAGGATGGAGTGACGTGGATCAAGGCTGAATGGCGGTTGCTAGGACATGCAACAGACCTCCAAACCTCCTTGGACAAGCACCTGGATGCCGTTGAAGCCAAGGCGGTGCATCCAACGGTGAGGGAGGTGGCGGCCGCCACCTAGGGCTGGCGCCCGCCACTAGGGTTAGCCCTAGGTCGGCTGGCTGCCCCCTATAAGTACCCCCCTCACTCATTTGGGCTATAAATACCCCCCTGGCGAAACTACTTCATTCGTACCAGTACCATCCCACATCAAGCAACACACAAGCAAGAGAAGCAAGTGAGAGCTCAGAGAGCTTAGGCAAGTAGGTAGCTAGTAGAGCAAGGCATTCTTGCCCTCGCGGTAGCGCTGCTCAAGGCTTAGCTCAAGAGTAGAGGCGTGCGAGTGATCGGTTCTGGAGCTGGGAAGAGTCCTCCTTCATCTCCAGTTCAGGTTTTGCTCTTGTATCTCAAGCACTTTACTATATTCTAGTTTATCATTTCAAGTATTACTTTATTCTACCTATCAGTATTGAGTGGTATACTTGATTGATTACTTGAGTGCCTAGCTATCCTACAGTTCAATTCACTTAGCCATAGTAGTTAATCTCTAGTGAGCTTAGTGTTTGATCTTTGCCAATAGGTTGCTTAGTTAGTTTAGTGTTTATCTTATTAAGTCAAGTGTTTGCTCTGACATCCGCAAGGGTGTCTCTATTCAAAGCTAGGGTAGAGATAGTTAGAATATAGTTAAGCGTGGTGCTTAGTTATAGACTTACCTTCAGATACAGCTGGACCCCCGGATAGCTGTGGTAGCAAGCAGGTGGTGACAGCCCTGTGCGCCTTGAATTCCACCACGTAGTTGGCCCAGTTTAACAGTATGGCTCGTTGTGCTAGCGTTCAACCTAAGTAAGTGGTAAAGGCTAGTACGCCTCGATACTTGACAAGATAGGAATAAAACTATACTTAACTTAGTTGCTTTATTATCTTTTGCCAGCCTTGCTTCGTAATTATCTTGCTTCGTAGTTATCTTGCTCTGTGGTTATCTAGGATTAGTTATCATTGGTTAGTAGTTAGTTATCTTAGTTACCCTTAGTTATCCTATTCCATTTATCTACCTATCATCCACCTTACCTTAGCCATCCATATCATCCTTACCTATCCACCCATATATTCTTTCTAGCCTTTCATCTCTTCCCTTCTCCCCTTTTCCCTTTTCTCTTTTCTTCGACTCTCATCCCCTCCTTGACTCAACTCATACACCACCCTAGCCTTCCCTTGGGATCAAATAAATCGACACCTGGTACTCCCAGGCGAAGTGCTACTACGATAGTTCTGTGCGCTTGCAGAATCTCCTCCTGGTAGATTGCAATCTCTCTAGCTAGCTCCTACTAGTGTCAGGATTGACAACCCCGCTTGGCATTAGTAGATAGCTGCTTTAGCTCCACTGCTTTAGGTGTAGTGACCGGTCTTGCTTCAAGCATTTCGGACGCCGTTGTCGGGGATAGACTCTATAGTCTACTCCTAGTAACAACGTTAGTGAGTGCCAACAAGCATCTCTGGGCCGTTACCGGGGATAGTTGCCTAGCACTATCTTTAGTGAAGCTAAGAGCTACCAACACCGGTGGCCCGAGGATCAGCTGTGGTGGCTGACAGCCTGAGACAGCGACGAGCAGAGACTTGCGGGGCATGGTGTTGCTTGGGTCGAGGACTTGGGGACACGTGTCGGTGGACGGGGTGCACGGGCGGTGCATCCCCTCTTCAGTGCCGGTTTGGTGGTTGAGCCACAGAAAAACCACCGGAGGACGGTTTCTAGGTTTGGGCCACAAAACCTGGGTGCTGCGGGTTTTTCCGAGTTTGGGCCTCAAAACTCAGGCTGAGGACGGTTTCCAGGTTTGGGCCTCAAAACCTGGGCGCTGGCGGGTTTCTGAGTTTGGGCCACAAAACTCAGGCGATGAACTGCGGGTTTCCCGGTTTTGGCCTCAAAACTGGGGGATGGTCGTGAAGGCAGGTTTCCTGGTTTTGGCCTCCATGAAAAGGACGAGCAGAGCGGTGGCGGCACGTGGCGGCAATCGGTGAGGTTGCGTCGAGGCAACGCTACCAGTTGTGCGGGCGTGGCCGTCGGATCAGCATCTGCTTCGAGTTGGTCCAGAATAACCTTACACCTTGTTTGGATGTAGATATTGGAGCCTGGAATTTGGAATTGGAATCATGTTTCATGAAGTCTAGTGTTTGGATGTCCATGGCATTGAGATTTAGAATTGCAACCCCAATACCTTGGCATTGGACTATAACTAGTAGTGACCTCTCCCAATACAGAGGGATAAGGGTCTGTATTTGGTGGAATTGGGCCGAGCGGTTCTCTCGCCCGAGTTCCCGACGCTACCTCTCATCGCCGCCGCTGTGCGCCCTTGCCACCCTCCTCCTACCCGTCGGTCAAGCTCGCCGGACCTCGCCCTCCTCTGTCGGGCGCCCTCGCCGCCCCTCCTCCTTCCCCATCGGTCAAGCTCGCCGGCCCTCGCCCTCCTTTGCCGGGCGTCCTCGCCGACCCTCCCTGCCTTCCGTCGGTCAATCTCGTTAGCCCTCTCCTTGTTCCCCAAGTCCCTTCTTCCTCTCCGCTGCTCGACGCCCTCTCCTTCTTCCCTAAGTCCGGCGAGGTGTCTTCCCCAGATCGACAATGGATCTTGGAGCCGAGCGCTTCTTCCTCGAGTCCAGTGAGGTGCCGGGATCCCAACCGTCGGTGACCTGCAGCCATGGATCCAGGATCCCCTTCTTTCTCTCCACTGCTAGCAAGCCATGTCTTCTCCTCCACACCACCAAGGCGACAAGGCCGCATTCGAGGACGTTGTTAGTGGGGAAGAAGAAGAGTCAATTCAATTTGACGAGATGTACATCCAAACATGTATTTGGTATTTGCCATGTCCCTCATTCCAAATAGCAATTTCATCTACATCCAAACATCTGATTTGGTATTTTAGCCCATTTCCAATACTAGTGTGATTTGGTATTGGTACTCAATTCAATGCCAGCCATTCAATATCTACATCCAAACGGACCCTTAGGGTTTAGCTGGTTCGCTATGTAAATAATTAGGGGTAGAGTGGGAATTAGAATTAGGATAAGTAGGGGGAGACACCCACCTCCCAAATCATCTCAGTCATTTGCTATTTTCATTCTAGGGTTTCCTGCTCTACCACATCCCTGCTGTAGCTACTGAGATTCGCAGAGACGACTAATCATACCTCTGTGTTCTTGAGATTTTGAGGAAACGGGACCGTAATCCCGTTGTCTCCTCGTGGGGACAATTTTTGGCTGGAAATTGGGGTTGTGATTCACATTCTTGTGTTGTTCTTCGCGTTTTGCTTTTTGCCTCAAGTTTCCCTGTCGATCTTCTCTCACTATGTTGTCCTGTTTGCAAAACCATTTGAATCAACTTGTTCTTTACTGTGAGGGGATTATTTCCACTGAAGGAATTCAACTCAAACCTCATGAACAAGTAGATCGATCGGTTTTCGTTTTGGATCAACTTTTCTCCCTTTACCCCCGATTTCTTTGATTCATCGATTTGGAGTTAGGTTCGAGCCATGATTTCTTAGAGATAGCTCACTAACATCCTTGTGACCTCTCAGATCGAGTCTTAGCCATAGAGCTTTTGATTCGGAGGATATCGACTTGAATCGGTGAAAAACAGCATAGCTGTCGGGGGCATCAGACGCTCTGGTCGAGATCATCGGACGCTGAGTTCGTCACATCGGACGCTCAGGTGCCACGTGTCAAAAGTCAGTGTTTTTGAAGCAGCATCGGGCGCTGACCATTGGACGGTCCGTTGCCATCGGACGCGTCCGAGGGTTGAACATCGGACGCTGAACTGTCACTGTAGCCAGCGTCTGATGCCTATCCAGTAAGGTTCCAGTGAGGGTCATTTTGCATCGGACGCGTCCGGTGCTTGTACATCGGACGCAGACCAGCGTCCGATGCTGTGATTTCGGCACGTTTTCATCCGCAGTTCGTTCTTCTGACTTCCGATTCGAGATCCGCTTTTTGCGTTGGATTCCCGACTTCGTGCTCTACTGAAATCGGGCTTCGTGCTCTACAAAATAGCCTGAATCCCCCTTGCGTTGCTCGGGGGAGGTTGAGGTTACCCAAAGTTCATCCTGTCACTAGTTGACCTGTGTGAACTTGGGTGAGGGAGTTTTTGTGTTGTCCCGCTGTGTTCCTAGGGAACATCCACGCAATATCTTGGGTCATGGACATCATTCGAGTCGGTCTTGCTTTTGGGGTTGATTCTCGGGACAATGGTGATATGTTTCTGAAAAGAAATTTAAAGCTCCCATTCACCCCCCCTCTGGTCGCCTTTGGTAGCATTCTCGGTCCTTCAGGAGGCAGGGGTGGACAATCATTGTTATTCCTCCCTTGGCCCTATACAGAGGAAGAGAATCAAGTCAAGTCAGACGGATATCTATGAAGAATCTCAAAGACAAGACAACTCAACTAATTACCTCTGGAGGCGGGTTGATGGCGGAGAAACTCGCCATCACTGGAACAAGATGTTCACGGCTCTTCAACAGCCGGTTCATCCTCCTAAGAATCTCATGGTTTGATAGTTGCTCGGCATCGTGATGACTCAGGTCCTTCACGCCCAGGTACTCGAAGCCGAAATTGGCTCGTTGTTGGAGCGGGTGGATTCGGCGCGTGATGATGTCTTGGACGACGGTGTACCCATTCAGTCCACTGAGCTTCAACGCTGCTATCATGTCAATCAGAGGTTGGACAGTCTCTAGCTCTTCAGCAGTGATCTTGTCCTTCCATTCCCGGCACTTTTGAGGCGGCCAACCATCATGGCGACGAAGGGCTGGTGGTGGGTTGGCTATGTAAAACCACCCGGCAGCCCACTCCCGGACAGACTCCGACAACACTACAGAGATATACTGAGTGCTACCTCTAACCTAAGCTGGATGCTAGCCCCTCTGACTACCTCTACACAAGAATCACTGGGTTGACACTTTACCCAGAAAAAGTAGCGGAAGAGGGTGAAAGAGGGGCATATCCCTAGAAAAGCCTCACAGAGGTGCGCAAAGATCACAATATGGAACACAACATTGGGAGTAAGATGATTGAGGGTCAAACCGAAGTAATGCAGTAACCCCCTCAAAAAATCAGATGCCAGAAGTCGTAACCCCCGCTCGACGAAAGATTTGAACATCACGATCTCTGTCGTGTTGGGGGCTGGCGCGCGGTGGTCGGTAGGCACTCTCCACCCATCAATTGGCTGCGACCGGAGCAAGCCTAGCTGTGCCAAGAAGGCCAACTCTATCTCCTTGGTATCGGGCGTCTTCCAGGCCAGCATATGAGTGGGTGGCACGGGTGGCGCGGCCTCCCGCCGGTGATTTTTGTCTTCTTCTTCTCAGCCGTAGACTGCTTCTTGGGACCCATGTTGATGACAAGGGACTTTCTGCGCATTAACTAAGGGACTGGCTATGAGGATTTGTTGCTCTGAAGGCTATAGCTTGAGGAGAGAATGAAGAACTCGTAAACCCCATGGCGGCTTATTATAGATCTGTTTCAGCAACCGTTCACCTTTCTAACAAACGGCGTTATGGAACTGTTCAAAACCCTAACAGTTGGGGAACGTTACAGACGGCGTCAGTATCAGTGAATGGGCAACCCGCAAGCAGACGACATTATTCTTTCACAAGACACATTTAGTACTCGGCAGACAAGACAAAGGACTCAGAAAATATTCCAAGTACCCGGATCTTATTGATTATTACTCAGAATTACAACAGAGATACACGGATGCATCTTGAGAAACAGCAACTTCCAGTACAAGTACAATCAGGGTGTAAAACGCTACTCTAGTGTAATCAAGGTACAGAGTCTTGGTACATAGCGCACCAAGGACCGGGTTCAGTGAGACGCAGTAAAGCAGACATAGAACCTTGGGTAGACACTATCTTTTCAGTGCATCCCAAGATGGGTTTAAGGCTCTACCCGAGTGCACAAGGAACTCGGAGGTAGGCCCTAACCCTAGCGCCCTTTTGACAACATGTGACCCCGAGGTTGCCCGTGATGCGGGAGTCACAAGAGTTCTTCTAGGCGCACCTCTGTATCCCTCTGCTCGCGACCACTTGGAAACCACCCAGACGGATGATTCCTTCACAAGAGTTCTTCTGGACACATCAACTATCTTACATAAGGAAGATACCCGGGAGCTCGGACATCTCCGCTAACAGATACTATAATACTCATTAGACTAAGGAAAGTCATATACTCAGGAAGATATGGTTTCCTTGCTCCCCAGGCAGGGTATTTATAGGCGGATCACCCTGGTCTTTGGACATTGTCCACGGATATAAGTGACCAGAGAGTCAATAATTTTCCTATGTACTGTTGCACATGTGAAGCCTGGCATCAGTGATGGCTTTGTTCCACATGAGCACTTCAAGAAGAAGACGACAAAGTTTTGCAGTTGCAGAAAACGACAAGAATCATCAATACGTATAGGTGGAACAGTCATTGGTAAATTATTGTTGACTTTACGGTAATTTTTATTAAGTGGGGGTGAAAAGGGATGTTTGATGAAAACATTACCCACCTGAAGCTGGATATTTATTACTCCGATGGATTAAGCAATGGATCAGTGTCATGTTTCAACTCTTCAAAACCTTTTATGGATTACCCGGTAACATATTGGAAGACCCCATGAACCGACTACTTAGGTACTCAGAACTCAGGCTCGGGGGCTGCAGGGTATATACCATAAAGGAAATGTTTTTTCTTAGCCAAGGATTACTCGGAAAGGGCTCAGGAGATCATCAAAGTTATTAAAAATAACAAGAGGCTCGGGGGCTACACCCTATGGGTGCACTTTTCAGGAAAAAGTGCACACCATAAAAGTTCTTTACCTACAGAGCACTTCAAGATTTCTCAAGACATTACTCGGAGATTCTCAAATAGAAACCAAAAGAAAATGTTCTAAAGAAATGATGAAGAGCTCGGGGGCATGACGGACCAAGATGTCAGGAATATCATCAGAAGATGAGTACTCCGACTAATTCTGGATTAGGACTCTCGTTGTAACTTAGTCGAGTTCTAAAAGGAAGTCTTGTAATTAGAATAGGACTCCTCTGATGTAACCGACTAGGACTCGGTATACGCCGTGCTTCACCCGGATATATAAGGGGAAGCAGGCGTCGACTCCTATCATAAAATCTTGAATCATAACACAAGGCACACGTCGCACTGGACGTAAGGTATTACGCTATTTAGCGTCCTGAACCAGTATAAATCATTGTCCCTGTGTACTCGCCGAGTTCTACGAACGCCGATCCCCACCGAACAAATCGTCTAAGATCCCTCAAGACGAGTTGCCAGGTAACAAACACCGACATCTGGTACTCCTTCTGGTCCACAGCTTCTCCATCCTCGTCCGCATCCAGAGCCGTCGTGGTTGACATGGGTGTTGGAAGAGGCTTGGCCTCACCCATATCGAACTTCTTCACTATGTCCTTTGTGTACTTGCCCTGGTGCACAAACATTCCTTCTCGGGATTGCTGGATTTGCAACCCAAGAAAGAAAGTCAACTCGCCCATCATGCTCATCTCAAAATCCCTGCTCATAGTATCTGCAAACTTGGCAACCAAAGCATGAGAAGAACCACCGAAAATGATATCATCCACGTAAATTGTTGGTAGTTCTTAGCTTCACTAAAGATAGAGCTAGGCAACTATCCTCGGTAACGGCCCAGAAATGCTTGTTGACACTAGCTAACATCGTTACTAGGAGTAGACTATGGAATCTATTCCAGGCAACGGTGTCAGAAGTGCTTATAGCAAGTCCGGTCACTATACCTAAAGGAATGAAGCTAAAGCAGCTATCTACTAATGTCAAATGAGGTTGTCAATCCCAACACTAGTAGGAGCTAGCTAGAGAGAATGCAATCTACCAAGAGGAGATTCTGCAAGCGCACAGAACTATCGTAGTAGCACTTTGCCTGGGAGTACCAGGTGTCGATTTATTTGATCCCAAGGGACGGCTAGGGTGGTGTATGAGTCGAGTCTAGGAGGGGGTGAGAGTCGAAGAAAAGAGAAAAGGGAAAAGGAGAGAAGGGAAGAGAGGGGATGAAAGGCTAGAAAGAATATATGGGTGGATAGGTAAGGATGAAATGGATGCTAAGGTAAGGTGGATAACTAGATAGATAGATAGAATGGGATAACTAAGGATAACTAAGATAACTAACTACTAACTAATAACTACTCCTAGATAACCACAAAGCAAGATAACTACGAAGCAAGACAGGCAAATGTCAATAAAGCAACTAAGTTAAGTATAGTTTTATTCCTATCTTATCAAGTATCGAGGCGTACTAGCCTTTACCACTAACATAGGTTGAACGCTAGCACAATGAGCCTTACTATTAAACTGGGCCAACTACGTGGTGGAATTCAAGGCGCACAGGGCTGTCACGACCTGCTTGCTACCACAGCTATCTAGGGGTCCAGCCGTATCTGAAGGTAAGTCTATAACTAAGCACCACGCTTAATTATATTCTAACTATCTCTACCCTAGCTTTGAATAGAGACACCCTTGCAGACGTCAGAGCAAATACTTGACTTAATAAGATAAACACTAAACTAAATAAGCAACCTATTGGCAAAGATCAAACACTAAGCTCAATAGAGATTAACTACTATGGCTAAGTGAATTGATCTGTAGGATAACTAGGCACTCAAGCAATCAATCAAGTATACCACTCAATACTGATAAGTAGAATAAAGTAATACTTGAAATGATGAACTAGAATATAGTAAAGTGCTTGAGTAACAAGAGCAAAACCTGAACTGGAGATGAAGGAAGACTCTTCCCGACTCCAGGACCGACCACTCGCATGCCTCTACTCTTGAGCTAAGCCTTGAGCAGTGCTTCCGTGAGGGCAAAGATGCCTTGCTCTACTAGCTACCTACTTGCCTAAGCTTGGCTAAACCCTAAGCTATTAGCTCTCTGGCTCTAGCCTTGCTTTCTTTCCTTCCTTGCTTCTCTTGCTTGTGTGTTTGCTTGTGTTGCCTTAGGGGGGGTATTTATAGCCCAAGTGAGTGAGGGGGGTATTTATAGGGGGCAGCCAGCTGACCTAGGGCAAACCCTAGTGGCGGGCGCCAGCCCTAGGTGGCAGCCGCCACCCCCATCACCGTTGGATGCACCGCCTCTGCTTCAACGGCATCTAGGAGCTCCAGAGAGGCGGTGGTTAGGTCGGTTGCATGTCTGAGTAACCGCCATTCGGTCTTGATCCACGCCACTCCCTCCTGAGCCATCCGATGCCACTAACCTAGTGACCAAGGGCCAAGATTTGGCCCTGGGGTGGTCACACGGATCAGTGACGTGGCAGGGGGGAATGTGGGCTTCACCCTTGTGGCGGGCGCCACCCCACTAGGGCCCAAATGGGTCCTGGTGAGTGGGCTTGTCTCCTGGTGGGTTCATTCTTCAAATTTGGTCCAAATCCTGCATTCAACTAAAAATCTATGGACATGTGGAATTTGGTTAATTTGAAACCTATTTGACTACATTTCATGCCTTTTTGGTAGACTTTAGGGTCAATTATTGATGGTAAAACAGGTGTTTAAGGACCATCAACATAAATCTGAACCAAGAGAGAGTCAGTGCCTTGCTTGAGGAGAAAAAGCGTTTTGTCAACACATCCCATTTTAAAACCCTTTGCAAGCAAGAAAGTTTTCAATCCATCATACCAGGTTCTAGGGGCTTGCTTCAAACCATATAAAGCTTTGTGAAGTTTAAAAACATGGTTTGGAAACTTGGGATTTTCAAAACCGGGGGGTTGTTTCACATACACCTCTTCTTCTATGTAGCCGTTTAGGAAGGCACTCTTGACATCTATTTGAAAAAGTTTGAAACCTTTGGATGCAGCAAAAGCCAAGAGGATCCTTGTTGCCTCCAAACGAGCTACGAGAGCAAACGTCTCCTCATAGTCTATCGCCTCATTCTGACTATACCCCTGGGCTACAAGTCTGGCCTTGTTTCTCACAATGTGGCCATCTTCTCCTTGTTTGTTTTTGAAAACCCATTTTGTCCCAATAGGATGACACTCAGGAGGAGGTGGAACCAAAACCCAAACCCGATTTCTCTCAAAGTTTTCTAACTCCTCATGCATGGCATTGACCCAATCTGGATCAGACAAGGGGTGTCCAACATCTCGGGGTTCAAAATCAGCAACAAAAGCAGAATGAGCAATGTGAAAAATCTGCTGTGACCTGGACCGAGTGACACGTTCATTGATGTCATCGATCATCTGCTAAGGAGGGTGCTGGCGCTGGATATGTCGTGGTGCCTCTCTAGTTGAAGTGACCTCCCCCTCAACAGTAGCTGGTGCCTCCTCAGGTACAACTGGCACGCCCTGAGGTAGTGGATCGGTCGGGCCCCATGTAGTGGACGAAGAAGGGTTGGGGCCGTGAGCTATCGTAGTAGAAGCCGATCCTATCGGTACAGCAGGTGGAGGAAGTTCTGGATCATCAATCTGTTCAACACCATCTTCCTCATCATCAAAGAGAGGTTCACCAACCTCGTGATCACCTGCACACTCAAATCTAGAAGCCGGACAATGCATGGTCTCGTCGAAGGTAACATCAGAAGTCTCTTCGACTCAGTTAGTGTCAAGGTTAAGTACATGATATGCACGAGTATGATTACCATAACCCAAAAAGACACCGTCAGAAGAACGAGACTCAAACTTGTCCAAGTTGCCTTTCTTAAGTATAAAACAGTGGCAACCGAAAACTCTAAAATAACTCACTTTGGGCAATCTTCCAAAACACAACTCATAAGAGGTTTTCTTCAAGAAAGCATGGAGAAAAATGTGATTGGAAATATAGCATGCAGTGTTTATAGCCTCGGCCCAATACTTCCTAGAAGTCCTATGCTCATCGAGCATCGTCCTAGCCATCTCAACAAGGGTTTGTTTTTTCCTCTCAATCACACCATTTTGAGGGGGTGTGTAAGGGGAAGAAAACTGATGCTCCAAACCCAAAGAGTTATAAAACTTCTTGAAGTCCGAGTTCTTGAACTCAGTACCATTATTGCTACGAATAGCTCTCATCGAGTTCTTAGGGAACTCATTCTGAAGTCGCAAAATCAAATTGCGAACAAAATAGAAAGTCTCACTTTTCTCAGCCAAGAAAAACACCCACGAATATCTCGAATAGTCATCAACAACTACAAGCACACACCACTTCCCACTAACTGAGCTAACCCGAGCCGGACCAACAATGTCCATATGTAAAAGCTCTCCGGGATGCTTGGTCATAACTTGATTCACCGGATGGTGTGGAGCAGCAACCATTTTCCCGTGTCTACATGGGTGGCAAACAAGATCTTTCTCCATGTGTAACTTAGGCAACCCTTGGATCAAACCAAGTGAACTAAGCCTTGCAAACAAGTGAAAGCTTAAATGGCCAAGTCTCCTATGTCGTTTCCAAATCTCAGAAGAGGATCCAACCACAAGAGAACAAGAAGTGTGAAAAGACTTAGAGAAATTCGCACGAAAAACTTTTCCAAAAGGCGAGATCAAACACGCAAGATCCCCCTGGGAGTCCAAAATACGGCCAAGGTTCGTCTTAAAATGAACCTCATAGCCGTCCTCCAAAAGCTGAGAAACTGAAAGAAGGTTGAAGTGCAAGTTTGATACAAGAGCAACATCTTTCAACACAAAGTGCTCACTCGCACAGAACCACGCGATACAACTTTACCTTTGCTATTGTCACCGAAGGTGATAAACTCCTTGCTGGCGACTGGACTAAGGCTGGAGAACCACTTAGAGTTTCTGGTGATGTGTCTTAAGCATCCAGAATCAACCAACCAAATGTTCTCCAGTCCTTCTACCTACATCAATAAAAAGACATAGGGTGAGCATACGGTCCAACAATGGGGTGAGTAAAGTGAGAAGAATACTAGTGTTGTCTCGGCTGCTCAAAAGAACGATAAGGATAAAAGCCATTCCTAGTACGCCTATGGGGGAAGCGATCACCACGAACAGGAAAACTGGGAGGAGAGCGCTCACCACGATAGTCAAAACGTGGTTAGGGGTAACGCTCAAAACCAAAGCCACCGCCACGGGGTCCGTAGTCTACAAAGCTAGGATCCCGCCGGGCAAAACCTCCATGTAGCCTAGGACCTTGAGGCATTGGACCTCTAGGCCTATCAGCCCTCCTTTGAACATTCGGCGCATGTATATCATGGAATGGATGATACATGTCCGAATTATTCATTTCCCTAGCACGGCGTTCCTCTCTCTTGCACCGAAAGCAAAACTCACTCAAGTGTCCATCTCCCCCACAATGCTCAAAATGGTACCTCACCACTCTCATTGGGGGTTGTTGGTACTCACGGTATTGGGTGTGGATCACTTGGCCTTTTTGTGGCAGCAACTACTCTCGGGTAGGTGGCATGGTATCAAGCTTGTTCCTTAGGTGGTTGGGTTTTGGAGCCCACATTTGTTTCTTTGGTGGTGCTCTCGGAGGTTCCTCATACACTCCATCTTTGTTGTTAGGCTTGAGAGGCTCTTTGGATGGAACTTTGGTTAGCTTGGGAGTAGTGGTGGAGTTAGGCTTGTCACTCGGCTTAAGACCACTAAACTCACCAACCTTGTCAAAAGAAGCGGCACTCTCCGACCCTTGAGCAAAAACTACACCCGAACCTCCACTAGCACGCTTGAATTGAGCAATCATCATGCCAAGCTGCGGCTCACCAGTAGAAACTCATGACAAGATGGTCCGCAGGTATGTGTTTTCTTCCTCGGCTTGCATCCTGTCATTCTTCACATTCACGATCTCCATCTCCAAGCCCTCACACAAAGCACACCTAGCCACACAAGTGCTATTTGAGTTGGCCTTCTCAAGAGACTCAATCCTGGCATTCTTCTCTACCAACTCAGATTGCAAGCCTGCACAAGACTTGCACGCACCAAGCAAAGTGGGTCTAGCCTTAAGCTCATCCATCTCACCCATAAGAGCCACATACTTCCCTCTCAAAGTCACGAGGTCGGTCATGTGCTTGGAGCACATATGTTAAAATTGTAAAACAATTAAACGAGGCGGTCACCCTTAAGAAACCACCTTTGTTAATATTTTAACAGAGGCGGGTGCATTACATTAACCGCCTCTGTTAAAATATTAACCGAGGCGGTTTCTTTAAGTTGCCCTCCTTGGTTAATATATTAACCGAGGCAGTCCCCTGGCCCACCTCGGTTAAGTTTTGATTAATCGAGGCCTATGGTCCGAGGAGGACGGTTTGCCCGCCTCGGTTAATCTATTTGGCCCGCCTCAGTTAAGCTTTCTGTAGTAGTGTGTAGCTGCTGTTTTATGGCGAGGAGCGCCAATAGTCATGCCCCGAGGATTAGGCACATCGCTGAACCTCGTTAAAAAAACATCGTGCCTTGGTGTCGTTCTCGTTTGCGTATTATCTTCTATGGTGGTTACGCTTCCACGTTCTTCGGTTAGCAGATCTGTTCGGGTCAGGAACTTACCGTGCACTCTAACAAGTGGTATCAGAGCCAGGTTGAAAAAAAAACTAGAAAATCTCAGGGGTCACATGTGACGGGGGAGCCCATTAACGTCTAGGAGGTCACACGGGTTGTGTGTGATATGAAGCGTTGGACTCGGGGCCTGAAAAACATCTTTTGGAGATCGCACAGGGTTGTGTGATCCGAAGAGTTGGTTCCGATGTGTGACGGGAGAGATTATTGGGTTTAGTCCTACATCGGTAATTGATGGTGGGGGAGCACGACGTATAAGGAGGAATAGACAAACCTAACCATATTTGGTCATCTCTAGACTCCTGATTTGGTACGTGTTATGCCAACCTGGTTGCATCACTTCCTGACCAGGCACAACACCATCACCTGAACCGTTTCCAAATCGATCAAAATAGTAAACGTCCTATCTCCTTGATCATCAAGAAAACCATCAGGTCCTGCTGCATAGGATTTTGCACGTTGCCATCTATCTGAGGAATGTAATCCTCGAATAGCAACAAAAAAACTTTTCCAAAATAGCTAGAGTCCACCGTGGCTTTCACCACCATCATTGCTAATCCCGTAATAATCACCCTAATCAAGATCAAAATCTCATCAATCTAATCATGAGTCAAAGCCGTCGTCTTCATCCATGATGCCTTCCAGCTGCACCATCGAACCTGGCCGTCACGTCTGACCGACCCCTATCGAACAACAGCAATCAACTGCCATAAACCCGATCTCCACGTCTGGACGGATCCCTGTTGAGTGCAGCCCATGGGACGGTTCAAGCCACCCACTCGAAGTTTCCAACTCCACTGATCGAGTCATCGATCGCCGTCATGCTCCACCTTACGCCATGTCCTTCTCCAGACATACTCGTGCAAGCCTCGCGCGGGGTGAAACATAACCATCTCACCTCCACGATCTTTTTCTATAAATCTGGCTCTGATACCACTTTTTAGAGTGCACAACGGAATTCGACCCAGCTCGCTATACCCACGAGCCAGCTCCCCTCGAGCTCAGGTCCATCAGAGCCACAACATATCTAGGCATTGGGCCTAACTCAACCCAAAATACTAGCCAGATAGGTGAGGGTTGTCCCCTCCTTATATGTCGTGCCCGCCACCACCAATTACCGATGTGGGATTAAACCCAACACCTTGCTCACTCAAAGGTGTTCTTCAGCTGATCAAATGGGCAAGAGACCCCAAATAGAGGTGATGGTGAAGTATAAATACTCCCCCAACAAACCATCCACGAGTGGCACAAACCAGTACAGTTAAAGAGGCATCGGACGCGCTGATGCCCTATCCAATGGTCGACTGTACTAGCTTGTCAGACTGCACGTCATGTGACATTGGACACTGGCAGCGTCCGATACCTCCACCTCAGAGGCGTCCGATGTGGAAATGACCTCACTGGAACCTCTCTGGACCTGCATCAGACGCTAGCCCTCACAGTCCGATGTCAGTGTCCGATGAGACTCTCAAGCCTCACTCTCATGCACAGTGCCACTGTAGCGTCCAATGCAACCCCACAGGTACGTCCGATGCCACGGTCCAGACACTTCCAAGTCTAGGAAACATCGGACACGTGTCCGATGCCACCCAGGCCATCGTCCGATGCCCATTTCAGGGCCAAAACGACTTCGGGTCGCGGCGCCGCCTTAACAACTTTTCATCCTCGCGACATAAAGGCTTTCTCTAAGCTACCTAGAGCTATGAAATACCAAGTGTGCACAACACCTACCTCAATAGACTCATCTAGGTCAAGCTACTGATTCACGCTCCCCTTTATAGTACGGCCAAAGGAAAAACAAAGACATAAGACTACCTAAGTGTCCTCCAACACCATATGACACTTAGTGCTAGCCTATCACTGTCTTCGTCGTCCGTCCTTTGAAAACCGAATCGATTTCCATCGCTACGGGACATGAACGTCATATGTCCGTATCATCGTCATTATTGTGACCTAACTTAACTCTGTTTCTGCAAAACGCACGTTAGTTACAGTAATCTTATGTTGTCATCCAATCACCAAAACCCACTAGGGGCCTAAATGTTTTCAGGTATGTTTCTAAAATGCATCTTTTAATTGTTCGTTGCATATACCATTCTCGTTTGAGCACTAGCAATAACTACCTAATGCGTAACCCAATGTGACAAGGTATAAGTCGACAATACTAGGTAATTCCTATGGTTATCCAGGAAGACACATGCACATATGAATTTATGGTGTGTTTGGTTCATGGAATCAAGTCATGCTTCATGAGGTGATGCATCATGAGTTCATCCCATGAATTTTGGTGGAACCAACTCATTTTTCATCCATATACTAATTATTGGCTTATGAGGAATGAGGTGGTGATGTATCAACTCATTCCATTCCACCAACCAAATAGAAAAAGTGAGGAGTGAGAAGATGATGGACCACCTCCTTCCTCAAACCAAACATCCTATTAATGAATTAAGATGAATAGAAAATAAGGACGATCTCATGTTATACTTGCCTGATACACTTGCTAACAACTCTCACGGCATCAGCTTGCAGTCATCCTCTTCTGATCTTAAGCACACACAAACGGTTTTTCGATTAGATACATGATGATTACGCAAAAGATCAGAGCTAGCTAAAGGTCTTCACACAGAATGGTAGTTCATTAATCATGGACGCTCTCTCTTGTCTCGAGTGAAAGTTAAGAGTACGTGCATGCTTGGCCAGCGGCAGGTTTTGTCAAGGCCAGTTTGGGTAGCTGCAGGGCAAAAATAGCTGATGGCTCAAAGCGAAAAGCGAGGCACAAACGACAGAGAGAAAACGACAAGATGCAGGGTGGCCTCTCCGACGATGAAGGCAACCGCAGATGCCGTGGAGTGCCGGCTGGACTCGAAGAGGATGGGGGACAGAGAGGTGGCCTTGTGTTGACGATGCTGCTTGGGAGTCGAGGAGGTGATAACATCCAGTGGAAAAGCTTCCCTAGTGTTTCGGCTGGCCCTCACAAGAACATCAAGTTCCCTCAGATCCTGGCGTTGAACTCGATCACGACAGTGTCGCGATGTGCTCTCTGGTTATGGTGGAGGTCGCAGGGACTTTGTCGGCTTCATCTACAGCGTGGTCGTCTGGCGAAACTTCCTGGCCATGGAAGCACGCGGCGGCGCGTTTGTTGCTTGCAGGTTGCGACGACGCTGGCGATGGACTTTGTCGGCTTCATCTACAGCGCGATCGCAGGGACTTTGTCGGCTTCATCTACAGCGTTTGTTATTATCAATCAACGTGTTGAGAGATCTTCTGCATGTACTTATATGGAATGCTTGGATCGAGGAGGATTAGGTCTAGGATTAGAATTTAGTATTTTCGGGATAAATTAGTTTTGAGATTAAAATAATTCAAGAAAAGTCCAGAATTGTTATTTAAGCCACGAAAAATATTTCGAAAGCTTCAAAAATTTGGGGGAAAATTCTCAAAGATACTTTGAAACACGATGAACCCAAATAAAGTATTTGGAGCTCATGATGAGATAGTTTGAAGTATCTAAGAATTAGATTTTGCTCACAGAAAAATTAGAAAATGTTCCGGAAAAGCCAGAAAAATTTATGAAAAGATTTTAGAGATATGACAATGGATTATGAACTGAATGAAGTGATTTAGAGGATCTTGGAAATCTCCAACGAGAGGATGGAGCTGAGAAACAATAAATTTGATTTCCAGATAAAGGTAGAGACAATTCGGATAAAGATAAACGACCTACCAAAAGTGTTTTTGAAAACCCTACCGACTCACAATACAAGGTCAAACAACTTACAACACACATCAAGCAAAAATTCATCAAATTATTTTAGAAAAAATTAAAAATTCTGATTTTAAAATAACTAAAGTGGCGCTAGCTCAAACTAAACTAGAACAATTTTATAAAAATATTTAAATCATTTGTTTTATTAAGTGTTTTCTGCGCATAACCCAAAATCAGAAATTTTGAGGTGTGACGCCTTCTTCTCATGACTTTCCTTGAAAGCCAAGTTCTTCTTCTTGTCCGAAGAAGAGCCACCACTTGGAGTGATATGCATGTACATCTCATGCGCATTGACCTTTCCCAATATTTGTGTTGGTGTAGTCGTGGAAAGGTCACTTCAATATAGTACCGTCACAATGTGTCCATACTTGGTGATTGGGAGGACACATAGATTCTTCCTCACCACATCAGATGGAGACATTTGGGTGAGACCAAGTCTATTAAATTCCTCTACAAGAACATTTAGACGTGAGTACATTTCATTCACATTCTCAAAAGCATGCATTTCAAAGGAATTGAGCTTTTGCATCACTAAATGCTATCGTTCTTCACGCTCACTCTTGGTTCCCTCATGGAGTGCACAAATGTGTGTCCATAGCTCATGGGCATTCTTGTGATTCCAGACATGATTGAACACATCCTTGCAAATGCCTCTAAATATGATGTTTGGCCTTTGCATTCCACTTTTCATTTTCCTCCTCATGTGGAGTAAGATGAGTGGCGTCTTTTGGTTTGGGAAACCATTGATCACGACACGACGGACATTAACGTCAACCACCTCTAGGTACGACTCCATACGGATTTTACAATATGGAAAGTCATCTCCCTCGAACATGGGAGGTGGTCCATCACCTCCGGACATCTTAACTCTAGGCGGTTAAGCCTATATCGAGAGCACGAGACTCCGATAGCAATTGAGAGGATCAAGATGCCCAAGAGGGGGGTGAATTGGGCTAATCTAAAATTTCTTATAATAATTAAGCCCTACAATAGCCCAATGTCACCCCTTTGTGCCTAGTTGTGTGTTTTCACTAACTCTACCACACAAAAGACTACACCTAGTTCCAATCCTACTCTAGCATGACATTTCAACAATGTAAAAGCAACAAGTAAATGTGGGAATTGAAATGCTCAATGTAAATGTGAAAGTAAAGAAAGGAAAGAAGATGGCGCGATGTTTTGCTGATGTATCGAATTGTCAGCACACCCTCTAGTCCTTGTTGGAGCACCCACGCAAGGGTATCGCTCCCCCTTGATTCGCGCAAGGATCAAGTGCTCACTAGAGATGATTCTTCGCCACTCCAGCCCGGTGAATCGCCCACTACGTCTCACAACTTGAGTTGGGTCATCCACAAAGCCTCCGGATGATCACCAAGCTCCCAGTCACCACCAAGTCATCTAGGTGTTGCCGATCACCAAGAGTAACAAGCAAGGCCTCTCACTTGACCAACACAAGGCTATGAGATGGATGGATGCACACATGCTACTCTTTCTTCACTAATGAGGTGTTTGATCACTCGATTATCAAATCTCTCAACCTCACTAGGCCTCTTGCTCTCACTTGCAACCACAAGGTGTTTTTCTACTGTTCAAATGAGCAAGAGTAAAAACATGAATGAGGTGAAGGCATATTTATACCCCCAACTCAAAACATGCACGAAGGGGTACAACCAACTAGTTAAGTGCTGACTGCATGCGTCTATCGGGGTGACCGGACCCGTCTGGTCAGTGCCTAACAGCTAGCTGACGCCACCTCTAACAATAGTACGATGCACTAACTGGACTCTGACATGTGTCCGATCAGCACTAGCCGGACGCGTCCGGTTAGTTTAGTTCCTCTCTGGAACCTCTCCGTTCCTGACCAGACTCACCCCCTAGTGCGTCCGGTCATTTTGACTGGAGCGTCCAATCATGCGCATGTGACACAATGCGTCTGATCATGACCCTGTTGCAGCGTCCGGTCGCAACCAAACCCTAGCTGCAGGCCATTTGCACAGACCGAACGCACTGCCCTAGCGTTCGGTCACTCAAATGAAGCCCTATTCGATTCCGAATCGCGACACTTTGAGAACGGATTTTCTTCCACATGATCTTTGGGACCTTTCCAAGCTACCTAGGGCAATGGTTAACAAGTGTGCACCACACCTAACTCAATAGTCTCACCTAGGTCAAGCTACCCATTCAAACTCCCCTTAATAGTATGTCCAAAGGAAAACCAAAGACCTAAACTAATCTAAGTATCCTCCAACACCATGTGACACTTAGAACTAGCCTATCACCGTCTTCGTCGTCCATCCTTTGAAAACTGAAACGAATTCCCTTAATAAGGGGCATGAATACCATATTGCCCAAATGATCCTCATTATTCTGACCTAAATCAAATGTTTCTTCAAAGCACATGTTAGTCACAATAATCTTTCGTTGTCATTAATCACTAAAACCCACTAGGGGGCCTAGATGCTTTCACAAGGTGTCATGTTGCTTCCTCAGGGCTATAAATACAAGACCCTGCCCATAACAACATAGAAAACACCACACTCAACAATCTCACCCTGAAATTTTTTTGAAAACATTTGTGTGATGGGTGTGCATACCTATGGCACCAACCTTAGCCAACACATGATAGAGTCACATGTACACAAGGTCATGAGCATTATATTTCGTGTTTAGCTTACTACAAATATGCATGAATGATTTGGAGTTCAAGATCTTCTTTTGTATGTCTAATCCATTCACAAAACACTAAATATTTATTAACATAAATATTAAACCTCATGATGGCACCACCTAAGTATGTGGGCCCAACCTACAAGCAAACCCTAAAGAGACCCTATCAAGTTGTGACACCAATACACAAACCAGAATTCAAACCCATTTAGAATTTGAACTCAATTTGGAAATTGAAACCAAAATTGAAAATGGGAAAAAGAAAAGAGAAGGGGAGGTAAACCAGCCTCGTAGGCCCAAGCCTACTCAGCCCAACCACGCCCGCACCTGGACCTGGGCCGGCCCGAGACGAGCGTCTGCACCCGCACGCCACTGACCTTGAGACCGCACCCGTCGGCCTCAGGTGAACATAGTCATCTTACTCCCCTCGTCACTCGCCCCACGCCGCGCGACCGCCCGACAGCCCCACGCAAGGAGCATGACCCCCTTGCCAACACCGTGTCAGGCATTGTCGCCCCCGTGTCGGCATCATCTTGACGCCCCCGAAGCCCCGAAGCACCCCACAGCCACATGATTAGCGAGACCCCCCCAATCACCGTCCGCCGGCGCCATAGCCGCTCCTAGGGCTCTAAAAGCCAGCACAAGCCCCTAGGGTTTCCCAACCCAGTCGCCGCCACTCGGTGGCCACACCAGCGCTCCCCATTCGGTGAGAAGAGGGACGAGGAGGCCGGAGCAAGGCAGAGCCAAGCACTGCACTGCCGCAGAGCACGTCGAAAAAGAAGAAGAAAGCTGGAGCAGGACACGCCGGAGCAAGGAGGACGACGCAGAGCAGCACGGCACTGCGATCACTCTGCACAGCACCAACTCTCCACTGCCCCGCTATCCTACCTCCCTAACACCGACGGTGAGCTCACCTCGCCGCCATTCCAAACCCTCATGCCCCTTCTCTGGTCATGGCGCTCTACATTTGAGCGCATAGACCGAGTCGCTGCCGGCTCGAGTACACCAAGCACCGCACAGGCACGAGACTGACCTTAACCAAACGGGAAGAACACATCATGATGAACCTGGTCACTGCGCCACCACCACGAATCGTGTCGCCATGGCAAGGTCGCCGTTCTAGCGAAGCTTGTAGCCGTAGGAGGTCTCCATCTCGCCAGAAGACTCGTCGTAACCCCACACACACGAAACACCTTGATAGAACCCGAGCGCAAGCACCGGGCCTAAGGTCTAAGCCATCATGTCTCTGCCACGCCGCCACGGTGCGCCGCCATGGTAACCCCATTTCAGCCAACTCCGGCTACATCGCCAATCGGCGATACGTCGTTGAGCTTCACTAAGACGCCCTAAGCCCAACCACCTAGATAGATAGGTTGGAGGAGCACCACAACCACCTAGCCATGAAGGCTAAGACCTCGCCAGAGCCATCGCCATGCAACGTACCTCCACCAAGCGCTTGGTTCACCGGTGTTAGGCTTAGAACACGCTCTGGACCCCGAATCGATGAGCCATAACCTCCTTCTGACCCAACGACACTATTACACGGGCAATGCCGACCGCCGGCGTCGAACCGCCACCGTCGCTGTGGCCAGTAGCATTCGGAGACTCACAACCATCACGCCGAGGCCCATGACACTAGCCAAAGGCCGGAGAAGCATCACAGACAGCCAAACTAGGGCACACGTAGAGCACTGGTGCCCTATTGCACGTGCCGGCGAGCCCATGCCGCCACTACCACGCATGGACCCCTACTGGAGCTCTCACCGATGCCACCAAGTACACCACCGTGCTCGCCGGAGAAAAGGGAAGCGAAAACCTAGACTCAGTCGGGCCCTATGCGACCACCGAGCCACAACGGGGCTCGCCGAAGATGGACTGTGTCGTCGCATCGGCAAACAGAGGAAGGGGAAGAGAGGGTGTAACACCTGGATTTCCGAAGAATTCCAAGTGCCAACTATATGTGTGCCCAGGAAATCTACAAGACACATATAGCACCAAATATGGAATTTTCTCAAAGACAATGCTTTATTACATAGTGAAACATGTTTACATCAAGACTTACATCTAAAACAAAACTGAGCGGAAACTACTCTTCGGGACTCCAAACTCCACAGGGACGGTTGACTGGGGGAACACCCGCCTAGAACTCTTGGAACATCTCCTGTAATTCATCACTTGAATCCACCATCTGGTACCCATCCAGGATTTTTATGTGAACCAACGACAAGCGTCAGCTCACCATGCTTAGCAAGTACAACTACGGGGATGCAAGGCTCAAAGGCTTGACTCGGTTAACTGCGGTTAGCATTTTAAGATGATCATATTTTATGTTCACCTTATATAACTAGATGTATAAACCATGTTGTCCCATGGTAAGTGATAATCATTATGTTTAAAAGAGGTAGACCACCAACCACCAACATACCCCACCATGGACTACTTAAAAAGGATCCGAGTCGCTCGTATCCGTGAGCACGACTGATATATCAGGTTTACACTCTGCAGAGGTTGTACACTTTCACCTTAGGCCGTGATTCCCATATGCCGGGGTTTGCAAGGCCCACATCACCTCCTCTATGGAAGTATGGCAGGGTTTCACTACGAAGCCTTTCACTAGCTACCCTAACAAGTAGTAGCCGCAAGGTTTAGGCGTCTAGGCGAATGGAGGCCCCCTTCAAGATGGCACACCTGACAGCCGACCAGTACACATCTTGACAGGCAAGGAAGCCATTCTTAAACCCAGTTCCCCCCTCTAGCGCCTTTCGGTAACTACTACAAGCTAGAGAAAGTCTAGTTACACAACTAAGATCAGAGCCATGTAATACCCAAGGTTGCATGGGATCTCCCGAGTGGCCGCTTTAAAAGATAGTCCCTGGGGTGGGTCACTGAGCGAACAACATGCTCTAGTGCCCTAATGTGGTTAAAAAGCCTCTTTTAACATTGTTCCATACTCATTATTCAATATTAACATTTAGCATTTAAGTAGCGCAGAGCATTACTAAACATATTATGCAAAACCTTCCCATAGGTACAAGGTAATAAGATCAAGTGAAACTAGGTTTGTCCCATGGTTCATCAAGTTATCACACATGCATAATGAATATTTAGTCTTGCAGTTAATAGGTAACAAGGAAACCGTAGGTTATACTTGCCTTCCAATAACTTGTGGTGATGGTCTCACTTCTTCAGGGATCTTCTTCTTGATAACCTTGATCAACTCAAACTCTAAACGGGGTCAAAGGCACCACACAAACATCCATTCCAATCATCACATGCAGATAAAATATATTTCTATTAGAACAGTACACCAAACATCAGAAACAGGTAGAGAAACATATATAAAACTATCTACTCGTCGATACGATCACATGAACATAAAGATCACTCTAATCGGATTTAAAACGAGAAAGTTATAAAGAAAACAAGTTTCAGGGGCAGTTTTGTAAATAAAACTCATTTTCTGGGGGCTAACTTGCGAAAACCGAGGACGGGGCCAGGATGCGTTCTATCTCCCCTTTTTGGTGATTGATGACAACACAAGATCGAGTATAGATAGAAGAGGTTTTCAAATCATGACATGTATGAACTTGCAATGAATAAGAGAAAATGATTAGAGGCAAGCTCATACATATCATGCCAACATCCTGCACTCAACAAGTTAGAGTGAATAACAAGTGCAAGAGTAAAGAGCTCGAATACAAGTGAAAATTAAGCGCAAGTAAACGAGTGAAACGAAATGACATGTCATATAATATATCATAGTGAGCACAAACATGTCACATGGTCCATAACACACATATATAGCATAATAATGTGCAAAAGATGTGATATGTAAAGAGCGTATGTGAAACAAAACATAAGAAAAGATGCAAATCCCTCTCACATCGCTCCCCCTATCACTATACTCGACCACTCTCCCCCTTTGGCATCAAGCGCCAAACTAAACGTCGGAGGGCGGAGGTGGTGCAGACGAGTCAGGAGCAGACTCTGGAGACCGTTGAGTGAACTCAAACTGCTGTAAGATGGCCTCGAAGTCTGAAGAAGAGTCGCCGATAGCTTGCTGACCCTCTAGAGCTGGAAGTTGCGATGAAGCGGTCCGGGTCGGCTCTGGCACTGACTGCTCTGCCTACTCTGTCTGCTCTAGCTCTGTTGCAGTCTCTGTAGCAATGTCAGCCTGAGTGTCGGAGTGCAGAAGCTCTGGAATGGTAGATAGCTCAGGCTGCGCTGTAGTGGTAGTCTCGGACTGGACAGGCTCTGTCTGCTCGGACGACGCGACTGAACTCAGAAGAGTCTCAGTAGTGGAAGTCACTGGAGCCGTCGACGTCTGCACTAGATCCTGAAGATCAGGCGTGGGAAACCCAGTGAGCTCACTAAAGGTAGCAGACAAGTCCCGCGTCACTGTGGTGGTCGTCGCAAACATAGACTCTTTCGGGCGTGGCGTGAAACCAGTGTGAAGCGAACTGAACACCTGGGCCCCTCTAGGCGGAATGGTAAACGAGGTGAACTGGGAGAGACCCAGGCCTGCGAGCTGAGGCTGCTGACTGTACTGCTGATGTGGCGGTGGAACCTGGTGCTGCCACACAAGCTGTTGCTGCTACTGCGGGGGAGGCTGCTGCCACTGCCACTGAGGCGGACCACTCATGATCCTCTCCATGAAGCTTAGGGTCTGCTGCTGAAGCTCCATCATCTGGCGCTACACGGAATAGAGAGGATATATACATAAACACATATAGTCTAGAGACGAGAAGTCCTATCGGAAGCAAAGCAAGTGGATAAGAAGGGAAAGGGGCTTTGCTACCTGATGAACGACGAACCGACCCAAGCACGAGGAAAGCACTGACGTTCCGGCACTCACATGACACGCCTAGGAGAACTGCACGAAGTTTAGGCGAAATTGGGGTCAAGAGTAGTGAAGAACATGCTTAGGGGCATTTTGTCGAACACGGAGTGAGCATGAGATGAGGAGGAGGGGTGGATGCTCACTTTGGGGGCTTGGCTGGCCGGGGAGGAGGTCGCCGGAGTTGAAGATGAGCACGGGGACGACCACAAGATGGAGGAGGGTCAACTCCGGCAAGGAAGAGCCGAACACCGGCGAGGGGTTCGACGCCGGCAAGCTACTGCGGTGGAGGGCGCGCGCGCTGCGGACCAGGGAGGGGCGGGGAAAGCGCCCTGCGGCAGGGCGGACACGGCGGCGGAGCTGCGGTGGCCGGCGAGGGTAGGCGCGGCGTCGAGGGTTGGTTAGGGTTGGGTGCTCGGGGGCGGTGGCGAGAGCCTGGGCGCGGGTGCAAGGAAGACGAAGACGTAAAGAAACATGGGGCCACAACGTCAGTGAAAAGAGCTTACCGCGCCGCTTAATGGGGCATCAGACGCACCGATGTGATCACATCGGATGCTCCGATGTCCACTCAGAGAGGTCCAAAACGGCCAAAAGCACATCGAACACGTCCTTTGCCTTGGCATCAGACGCTGAGCAGCGTCCGATGGGGCACCGGACGCTCCAATGGAGACACATCGGACGCTGACAAATCACTATTTCAGCCGGGGCTGCCAACAGTGCAGGCATCGGACGCTGGAGCCAGCGTTTGATGCAGCGTCCGATGATGCATCTTGGGCAGTTTCAAAGATCTCCGTTGCAGCTCCCCCTCCCAACCGAGTTCCAACACAAATAAGAGGCAAATAAGCACCAGTTGGAACCTAGTATGAGCATCCTCGCATAAACCCTCAATTTTAGAAATATTTTTCCATAGGCTACATATCATTTTTAGATAAAATAGGTGATAAATCCCGAGGAGACAACATGTGGCCACCAAAACTAGGGGTCTCAACCATTAGGAGCCACAAATGCTCCCCCTAGCGGTGGACGAACACAACGGTTGCTCAAAGCTTAACCAAAAAGAAACGACAAAGCAACACTCATGCATATGCAATGCAATACAGAATTTGAATCTAGGTTGCTTGTCAAGTTTGCTCATGGGTAAGCTTCTTCACACGCTTTTTAGGGCGGTTATCTTAACCACGTCTGACAAGCCTATGTGCAAATCATAATTTAAACATGGTATATGATACAATGAAATGCAAAGACAACCCTCTTTCACCTTTTGACAAAGTTACTTAGATCAAGCACATTAAGCTCACTTCGTAATCTACAAAGAGTGTTTTCATCTAGGGGTTTTGTGAAGATATCCGCCAATTGATCTTCGGTTCTAACTCCCTCTAAGGATATGTCTTTCTTTGAGACATGGTCTCTAAGAAAGTGATGGCGAATATCTATGTGCTTGGTGCGAGAGTGTTGAACCGGGTTGTTAGCAAGCTTAACCGCGCTCTCATTGTCACACAATAAAGGTACCCTTTCTAGAACTACACCATAGTCTAAAAGGGTTTGTTTCATATAAAGGATTTGTGCACAACAAGCACCCGCGGCTATGTATTCCGCCTCGGCGGTAGACAAGACCACACTATTTTGCTTTTTTGAACTCCATGAAACTAGTGATCTCTCAAGCAAATGGCACCCTCCGGGTGTGCTTTTTCTATCTACTTTGCAACCGCGTAATTCGAATCGGAATACCGAACGAGTTGGAAGTTAGCTCCTTTGGGATACCAAAGACCAATGCTTGGGGTGTGCTTTAGGTACCTAAGTATTCTCTTCACCGCTATAAGATGTGATTCCCTAGGATCGGCTTGAAAACGAGCACACATGCACACACTAAACATGATGTCGGGCCTAGATGCGGTCAAATATAACAAGCTACCAATCATAGAACGGTAGAGAGTTTGATCAACCGGGTTACCTCCCACATCTAGGTCGAGATGTCCATTTGTTGGCATTGGAGTCTTGATAGGCTTGCAATCATCCATGTTGAAGCGCTTGAGGAGGTCATTTGTGTACTTCTCTTGAGATATAAAAGTCCCCTCCTTCAATTGCTTGACTTGGAAGCATAGGAAGAATGTGAGCTCGCCAATCATGGACATTTCGAACTCCTTCGACATCAAGTCACCAAATTCCTTGCAATAGGCTTCATTTGTTGACCCGAAGATGATATCATCAACATAGACTTGACAAATGAAGATCTCTCCATCAAGCTTCTTGGTGAATAGTGTGGTGTCGACCTTCCCAATAGTGAAGACCTTTTCAATGAGGAAGTCCCGGAGGCGCTCGTACCATGCTCTTGGGGCTTGCTTGAGCCCATATAGCGCCTTGGACAACCTATAAACATGATTAGGATATCTAGGGTCTTCAAACCCGGGAGGTTGATCAACATAGACTAGTTCATTTATGAAGCCATTTAAAAATGCACTTTTCACATCCATTTGAAATAATTTAATTTCATGATGTGATGCATATGCAAGGAGGATACGGATGGCTTCTAGTCTTGCAACCGGTGCAAAGGTCTCTCCAAAATCCAAACCTTCAACTTGAGAGAACCCCTTTGCCACTAGCCTTGCCTTGTTTCTAACAACCTTGCCTTGATCATCTTGCTTGTTCCTAAACACCCATTTTGTTCCTATGACTCTTGCGCCTTTAGGTCGCTCTTCAAGTGTCCAAACTTGGTTGCGGGTGAAGTTGTTAGTTATTCATGCGTGGCATTCACCCAATCCGGATCACCTAGAGCTTCATCTACAATGGTAGGCTCAACAAGAGACACAAAGGAGTGATATTCAATAAATAGAGCAAGTTTTTGAGATCGAGTCATTACACCCCTTGTTGGAGTCCCTATGATGAGACCTTGAGGATGATCTTGTAGTAGAGGAGTAGTCCTTTGATCAAACACTTGAGGGGCCGTTTGAGGAGCATCAACATCTTGAGCTTGTACCACCATTTGCTCATGGGAGACATGAGTATCTTCAAATGGCTCTCTCCCATCTTTATCATCATCTTGTGGTACATTGGATGAGGATGGCTTGTCAATGACTTGCACATCATCATCATCATCATCATCTTTAGGCTTGATGGCTCCCACTGGCATGTTCTTCATTGCTTCTCTCAATGGTTCATCACCTACATCATCAAGATTCTCATGCTCTCCTTGAGAGCCATTAGATTCATCGAATTCCACATCATATGTTTCTTCTACCATCCCGGTGGCATGGTTGAATACTCGATATGCTTTGGACTTTCATGAGTAACCAACAAGAAAACCAATATCACGTCAGCGTTGGAACTTCCCTAGGTGTTGGCGCTTCTTGTAGATGTAGCATTTGCACCCAAACACTCTAAAGAAGGATACATCCGGCTTGTTGTTGTTGAGTAGCTCATAGGGGGTCTTGCCAAGGAGACGATGGGGGAACAACCGGTTTGATGCATAGCACGCGGTGTTGATTGCTTCCGCCCAAAATCTTTCCGGTGTAGAGTACTCATCTGACATTGTTCTTGCTAGGGTGATTAGTGTCCAGTTCTTTCTCTCAACTACCCCATTTTGTTGTGGTGTGTAGGTTGCGGAGACTTCATGCTTGATCCCAACTTCATCACAATATTCATCAATGTGGGTGTTGTCAAACTCTCTTCCATTATCACTTCTTACTTTCATGATTTTCAAGTCAAACTCATTTTGGGCTCTCTTGGCAAACTTCTTGAATGAAGGGGTTGCTTCAAATTTGTCATGAAGAAAGAATACCCAAGTGTATCTAGAATAGTCATCAACAATCACTAGGAAATAGAGATTTCCACCCAAGCTAGCATATGTTGTTGGCCCAAATAGGTCCATGTGAAGTAGCTCTAACTCTCTTGATGTTGATACAAAGGCTTTGGTTGGATGAGTATTTGCAACTTGCTTGCCGGCTTGACATGCACTACTATTGACACTTCTTAATGGAATCACCTTAAGAATGAATCGGATAAAAATCTAATGAAGGCACTAAAGAGTGTACGGGACACTACTAACTTCACTTAATGTCAAGTTGTCATCCCCAACATGAAGCTAGCAATGTAATTATATCAAGGCACTGGATTTAAAGATAAATATTTAACCGCAAGCGCACAGATAAATATACCTGTTGTAGAAGCATTTCACCCAAGCTAGTCTCAGGTATCGTTATTTATATTTAGCCTAGAGACTAATCAATTCATAATATGATGGTGTTATATTAATGAGGACTTAACAGCAATTAATGAGGCACACACTTATGATAAAGACTGATAACACACTCATTACTCTAAACAGAGATCAGATAATAGAATGATGAATGATAAATGGTAACAGAGAGCAGATCGATCAAAGATAATCTTAGAACAGTACTACCTAGCAAGTGATGATTAGAACAGGCATTAAATAGAAACATTCCTAAGTTATTCTAGTTACAAGTCATAGCATACTTTGATTAGTGCAAACATATTTGGCAATCATTGGCTAGGTCATATCATATTTATAATCAAGAAGCAACTCCATAGTACAGGTGCTAAACAAAGTAACCCCTAAACCATGAGTTAACTGAGCCATACTGAACACTATATTTGGGAGGTGGAATACAAAGGACTCAATAGGAATATCACACCCACAATCTACCACTCTATTCGGAACATAGGATGTATTCGTAGATAAATAGTGTATAGGCACCACGCCTACACAGCATCTATCACCCACCCAATGATCATTTTGATGAGCGCTATACGAACATGAGTATAAACATAATGATGAACTATCTATGCCAAATATATAAACAAAGCAGACTATAAGCAATATAATTAAGAATATAATGGTTGATGTCTTAGTCATATCAATTGTATTGCTATCTAGAACATAAAGATGAACAGTAAGATGCATTAGATCATCGAGAAGAACTAAAGTACGAACTTGAACATGAACTAGAACTGGATTATGAACTAGAAGATGAACTAGAACTAGACGATGAACTAGAACATAAACAATGATGAACATAGATGAACTAGATGAGCAATTATGAAATAGATCCATGATGTTAATACAAGAGAGAAGATCTTGGGTTACCGAGCCTTCTCGTGACTAGATCCTGAATCCAAGCGAAGCTTGCCTCCTCTAATCCTATTTTATCTAACTATTCTAGGTGGATGTAGTTCTAGAGCTATTGATTGATCTCCTTCTCTGGTGGTAGCCTGATCTGATGATGAATGTGATCAAACCCTGATCTGATTGATGCTCTAGAGAGGGGGGTATGGGGCTGCTTATATAGCCCTGAGCGATGAACCGTGGCCATTGGATCAAACCAACTTAAGGTACGACCGAGATGCATCCTGGAGGTCGGTGGAGGAAGATTCCGGAAGGAGGAGACGTGGGGGCCCTGGACCAGACCGACCGGTGGGCCCAGGGGACCGGGCGGTCCCATAGGTCAGGGTCCCGTGGTGCCTCGCCTCGTGGTGTCTTCTGGTGTCCTCTAGAGTCTTCTAGAAACTTCCTGACGTGGCGGTGGAGTTATCTCTCGTCGGTTTCCTTCTAGAGGAAGCTATCAGTGTTAATTTCCTGGTTTAGTCCCTGTAGAATCACAATTCACCAAAACTCGTGGAATATTGTCAATTAAAACCCTAATCCTTTGTTGGTGATTGAATTCATACCCTTTTCATCTTTATTTGTCCTTTAATTGTGATAGATAACCAGTGTCAACAACTCCCCCAAGCTTACCTTTTGCTAGTCCCTTAGCAAACATGTTGAATCAAGAATTGCTAATATGCTTCCACACCTCAGAGTTACATATGTTCAAACAAAAAAAATCTTTCCTTGGATTAGAGTTAACTATTCTGACTTACTCAAATTACCTTTGACTATGGAGCTTTTGCCTTCACCTGGGTCTTTAAACAATTGAAAGATAGAACAAACAAGTTAAGCATTGTATCTCTAACTCTTTGATCAACCTTCATTTTGGAGTTTTTATATATTTTCAAAATAAAAATCAGAGATTTTACTGTATGACACTCTCAAATCGCTCTTTTATATTTTATGATTCCTCACTGATGCATTTTCCTTCTTGTCTATGAATATGTATCTGGAGATTTTAAGAAGTGAATATCATATTTTACCAAGCCAAAGTTCAAAGTTAGGGAGAAAAATGTCATACTCATAGATCAAGAACTTAGAACTTTTGAAATTTGTCATCTCTTGCTGGCATATTGTAATTAGAGGGACCATGGCTATCATTTTTTTAACTCTTTTTCTTTTATTTAGAGGTAGTCGGACACTTGTCCCTTTTTTTCCTCTTTTTATACTTTTGCATAGTCCCATGCCTCTAACACAATAATACTTCAGAAGTGTGAATCTTTTAATAAAAAATTCTTGATCTCTAGAGCATGATAAATTTCTCAACCATAACTAAAAACTTAGAACAAAGCAAGTAGCCTTATCTTAAGATCATATTTATGGCTCTAGGTAGGAATTCATGTTATGTCATACAGGATCTCATCATGTGTTTTTAATCTTTTCAAAGTGTAAATCTCCAGAACTCTAGTATCTCTAGGAATTAGATAAACAATAGCCCAAACCTTTTTATATCATATCTCACAATTATCTAGACTTTAGATCAAGCATTTGCAACCCATAGGTTTCAGGTTCAGAGTTTATTCAGAGTAGCTTTGTCTAAAACTCAAGAAAGTTTAAGTTTGAACACTAGGTACTTAAAAGGGATTACGACAGAGCAATTATTCATCATTTTCATTATGAGCAAAATTAAGTTTATATCCACCTAGACATTTATTCATTATATAATATCTTTATTTAGTTTTATAATAGTTATTTATCTTTTTATGAGTTTCTTTGTTTATTAACCTGATCTAACTAAACCGAACTAATAATAGTAAAAAGTTGTGATACTTATCGGGATAACTGAGGGTGCCTTCCCCCAAGCTGGATCTTGACGTGGTCTTTTCTCGAGTGGACCGTCAGTGGTTTCTTAAGTCCTTCTCTTTTTTCTCTTCCTGCTGATTTCAAAGATAGACAGCACAACTAGTGGAACTTGATTAAGCGTTAGTGATAAACATTCCTCCCATTTGTCTAGTTGTCTTAAAGCTCTTAAGATTATTTATGTTCTACCTTTCCACTAAGCAGAGTTTCAGCAGTGTTTCATAGAGTCCCTTTTTAGATTTTTTTTTGTTTTTATGTATGCAATGCAGAAGTAAATATGCAAATGTATTTTTATTTTTTGCCTCCACAGAAAGTGTAATATTCTCATGGGGCCTAGAGTTTTCCATATATATAATTTTTTTATTTTGTTTTCTAATGCAGATATAATTGCTAAGAAGTAAATATGATATTAACAGTAAAATGATTATGTTGATTCTACTAATTATGCAATGGTGAATTTAATGCTAATGAATATGGATAACTACCAAGTTACCTTTCGGCGAGGATTCGACGTTTTATAGTCTATCGAACAAGACTCCTTGTACGCTCTTCATTCTTCCTTGGGTGCATCAGCAGATCCTAAGGAGGACCTCGATGATTGCACGTCCGTAGAACTCTCTTTCTTTTTCCTACCCGCTTGACTGGTGGACTTGTCTCCTTTGCTTCATCATCCTTTATTTCCTTTAATGGGATATCCTCACGCCTGGTGACTTCTCCTTTATAGTCGGCCCATCCATCCTTAATTGGTTGATTCTTGTTGCGTTGGGATGTACGGCGCCTCCTCCTTGAGTGATTCTTCTTTTCCTGTACATTAGCGGCATAGCTATTAAAGTAACAGCGCACCTTCTCCCTTGGAAACTGGAAGTGGATCTCTCCAGATCTCGTAGATGATGGCGCTAGTGGTGTTGTGGAAGGGTCTTCCTAGGATGATGTGAATATCGTCTTCTCTTCCCATATCTAGTACCATGAAGTCGGTGGGAATGTAGTAGTCTTCAATTTGGATCATTACGTCCTTTACTACTCCCTCCGGAAATCGATAAGTTTGGTCTGCCAGCAGCAGCTGCACATTTGTTTGATACATAGGTCTATTTTTATATAAGTGTTCATATGTTACCTTAGACATTATGTTAACACTTGATCCGATGTCACGGAACGTCTTGTGGAATGTACTTCCCTCGATCTTGCAATCGATGGTGGGTACGCCTGGGTCGTCTCTCTTGGCGAGGTATGGTGATGGAAGAAGGTGGTCACTCTCTGTTTGGACAGAGTTGACCATCCATACTGTGTCTTGATGTGGTTGTGTAGCCTTATTCATCCTCCTTCTGTTCCTGTTCTTCTTTATTGATGTTATAGCATTTGCATCTTCGTAAGGCATCTGAGGGTGGACTCGGGTAGTGAGTGTACGTCTCTTGAAGCTGGATCTTTCTTTGTTGCCTATGATTGTGAAACAGATCTTGGCGCTGTCCATGTAGATGCTGGCTTTGGTTGAGCTTAGGAACGGGCGTCCAAGAATGATGGGTGCTTTATTGTCTCCACCTGTTTCAATGATCACAAAGTCTACACACACATACGAGTGTCCTACTCGAATACAGACATCTTCTAGAATTCCCAATGGGTAGCATACTGTCTGATCTGCAAGCTGCAAACACATACTTGTATATAACAGAGGTCCACCATGGATTTGTTCGTATATTACCTTTGGCATAATGTTGACGCTTGCTCTAAGGTCGCAGACTGCTTCTTCAAAACTGTTAGGTCCAATGTGGATAGGAATGACAGGTCTTCCTGGATCTCCTTTCTTCGGGGAGATGGAGTTATCCTTCCACCCCTTTGATGGTCTAGCTGTAAGCTGCCCTGCATCATAAATATCTACAAGATTTGCAGTCTCTAACTCTTCCGGACTTTCGGGAATCTTACCTTTTTCAGCTATAGGGACTGAAGCTGCTAACTAAGATAACTGAGATTCTATCATCTTGTTAAAGCTATGTTGATTCTTTGTGGAAGAAGTAAAGCTATCCACTCTAGTATTAATGTTTTCAAGCACTTTATCATTGGAAGCTATCTTCTTAGACATATCATCAATAATCTTATTTTGATTAGATATCATCTCTCTCAAAGGTGGTTGGTTAAATGTATTACCTTGGTAGTTACCTGAGTAGTTACCTAAGTAATTAGGCCTTGATTGTTGGTTCCATCCTTGAGCTTGTTGAGGACGATAGTTGGTGTTGTTGTGGATGTACTTCACATCCTCTTGAATCTCAGGGCAGTTGCTCCCTGAATGACCACTGCCTCCACACTCTTCACATGTCATGCGAAATTCGTAGATTTGCTTGACGTCTTCTATCTTGGGAGTGTGTTCATCCAACTTCTACATGAGTAGGTCAAGTTTGGCAGACAACATGTCTACTTCCTTAAGCTGATGTATTCCTCCCGCCTTGCGTGGTTGAGAGCGTTCCTCGTTCCATCCTTGGTTAGAGGTCATCTTCTCAATGAGTGTAGTAGCATTGTTGATAGTGAGTGACAAGAATGATCATCCAGCAGCGGCATCCACATTCTCACGGGTACTCGAAGTGAGCCCGTGATAGAAGGTCTGCATGAGTAGCCAATTCTCCATCCCATGGTGAGGGCATTCTGATATGTAATCTTCAAAGTGTTCCCAAGCCTCTGGGATTGATTCATCGTGTTGCTGCTGGAAAGTTGAAATCTGGGCACAGAGGGCATTCATCTTGCCCACTGGAAAGAACTTTGCTAGGAAGGCAGTTGAACAGATCGCCCATGAGGTATTTTTGTCTTTGTTGGCATAGAACCATTGTTTTGCTTTTCCCAAGAGTGAAAATGGGAACAAGACAAGTAGGATGGCGTCTCTTTCGACTCCGCTGACGATGAAAGTGCTACAAATCTCCAGAAAGTGTTGGAGATGAGCGCTTGCGTCTTCATGTGTCTTTCTGCAAAACTGATTAGCTTGCACCATGTTGATCAAAGCTAGCTTGAGTTCAAATCCGTTGTCTCCCACATTGACTGTTGGTCCAGTCCTGATGTTGGCAGTGGTTGGTGCAGAGAACTCACGGAGTGTCTTGTCGGCCATGGTGTCCAACACTGGTGTTAAGCTTCTTATCTGGCTAACTTCTAGAAGTGGTAGTGAGGGTCTCTTGAGTTTGTGTTTTGTTTGCCTTAGTAAAACTTCGGGATCCTCAACGTAGTTATTTGGAAGTTGGAAACCAGTCATACATCACACCCTGCATAAGATAAAAGATACACAAAAGCCAGGGTGAGCCTGTTTGAGTAAAGATAAACAATCAGTGCATTATCACATGTGTGTAAGTTAAATGATATGTTCTAGCTACCGTTTTAAATTGCTGCTAATGCAATGTCCTATCAGTGTTCATAAAGATTTTAATGAAAAACCCGAGGTACCATCCCTAATTGAATTGATGTGTTCCCCAGCAACGGCGCCAGAAATGCTTGTTGACACTCCTTAATGGAATCACCTTAAGAATGAATCGAATAAAAATCTAATGAAGGCACTAAATAGTGTACGGGACACTACTAACTTCACTTAATGTCATGTTGTCATCCCCAACATGAAGCTAGCAATGTAATTATATCAAGGCACTGGATTCAAAGATAAATATTTACCCGCAGTCGCATAGATAAATATACCCGTTCTAGAAGCATTTCACCCAAGCTAGTCTCAGGTATCGTTATTTATATTTAGCCTAGAGACTAATCAATTCATAATATGATGGTGTTATATTAATAAGGACTTAACAACAATTAATGAGGCACACACTTATGATAAAGACTGATAACACACTCATTACTCTAAACAGAGATCAGATAATAGAATGATGAATGATAAATGATAACAGAGAGCAGATCGATCAAAGATAATCTTAGAACAGTACTACCTAGCAAGTGATGATTAGAACAGGCATTAAATAGAAACATTCCTAAGTTATTCTAGTTACAAGTCATAGCATACTTTGATTAGTGCAAACATATTTGGCAATCATTGGCTAGGTCATATCATATTTATAATCAAGAAGCAACTCCATAGTACAGGTGCTAAACAAAGTAACCCCTAAACCATGAGTTAACTGAGCCATACTGAACACTATATTCGGGAGGTGGAATACAAAGGACTCAACAGGAATATCACACCCGCGATCTACCACTCTATCCGGAACATAGGATGTATTCGCAGATAAATAGTGTATAGGCACCATGCCTACACAGCATCTATCACTCACCCAATGATCATTTAGATGAGCGCTATACGAACATGAGTATAAACATAATGATGAACTATCTATGCTAAATATATAATCAAAGCAGACTATAAGCAATATAATTAAGAATATAATGATTGATGTCTTAGTCATATCAATTGTATTGCTATCTAGAACATAAAGATGAACAATAAGATGAATTAGATCATCAAGAAGAACTAAAGTACGAAGTAGAACATGAACTAGAACCTGATTATGAACTAGAAGATGAACTAGACGATGAACTAGAACATAAACAATGATGAACAAAGATGAACTAGATGAGCAATTATGAAATAGATCCATGATGTTAATAAAAGAGAGAATATCTTGGGTTACCGAGCCTTCTCGTGACTAGATCCGGAATCCAAGCGAAGCTTGCCTCCTCTAATCCTATTCTATCTAACTATTCTAGGTGGATGTAGTTCTAGAGCTATTGATTGATCTCCTTCTCTGGTGGTAGCCTGATCTGTTGATGAATGTGATCAAACCCTGATCTGATTGATGCTCTGGAGAGGGGGGGTCTAGGGCTGCTTATATAGCCCTGAGCGATGAACCGTGGCCATTGGATCAAACCGACTTAAGGTACGGTCGTGATGCATCCTGGAGGTCGGTGGAGGAAGATTCTGGAAGGAGGAGACGTGGGGGCCCTGGACCAGACCGACCGGTGGGCCCAGGGGACCGGTCGGTCCCACAGGTCAGGGTCCTGTGGTGCCTCGCCTCGTGGTGTCTTCTGGTGTCCTCTGGAGTCTTCTAGAAACTTCCTGACGTGGCGTTGGAGTTTTCTCCCGTCGGTTTCCTTCTAGGGGAAGCTATCGGTGTTGATTTCCTGGTTTAGTCCCTGTAGAATCACAATTCACCAAAACTCATGGAATATTGTCAATTAAAACCGTAATCCTTTGTTGGTGATTGAATTCATACCCTTTTCATCTTTATTTGTCCTTTAATTGTGATAGATAACCAGTGTCGACAACTACACAATTTGTCCTTCTCAAATTTGACATCTTTCAAGCCTCTAATCAAATCCTTCTTCAATAGCTTGTTGCGAGTGTTCATTCCAACATGTGCCAATCTTCTATGCCATAGCCAACCAAGAGATTGCTTTGTGAACAAACATGTCTTCAAGTTGGCATTTTCGGAGGAGAAATCCACTAGATAGAGATTGTTGTATCTAAAGCCTTTGAAAATCACTTGTGCATCATCTTTCTTTGTCACAACCACTTCTTTGTCGGTGAACAAACATTGAAAGCCAAGATCGCATAGTTCCCCAACGGATAGCAAGTTGAAGCTCAATGAAGCAACATGAAGCACATTGGAGATGGTATGATCATTTGATATTGCCACTTTGCCCAATGCCTTGACATTGCCCTTTGAGTTGTCACCAAATGTAATCTTTTCTTGGTCATCGACATTCTCTTCTAGTGAGGTGAACATCCAGGGATCACCGGTCATATGTTGTGTGCAACCACTATCAATCACCCAATGAGATCCACCGGTCTTGCAGTTCACCTACACACACAAAAAATCAAGCTTGAGCTTTCGGGACCCAAACTTGTTGAGGTCCCTTAACCTTCTCAACTAGTGACTTTGCAACCCATATTTGCTTTGGCCTATTCTTGTTAGGAGGCCCCATGAACATGACTTTCATCTTGCCACTAGAGTCTTGTCTAAGCATGTAGTGAGCATTGAAAGCAAAGGGCCTAGCATGCTTGGGCAAGGGTGTGGGTTTTGGCTCTTCACAATCATGGGCAAAGTGACCTTCTTTTCCACACTCATAGCATCTTCTAATCTTCTTCTTTGGCTTTGTGATGCTCTTGCGTTGCTTCATCTTCTCTTCAAGAAAGCCAATGCCATTTCTATTTGTCTTCATTACGGTGTTCATGAGTAGCTCACTTTGAAGACATTGACCCTTGGTGAGTTTCTTCAACCCTGTGGTAAGGTGCTCCTTCTCCTTCTTGAGCTTGTCATTCTCTTGTTGGAGTTCCAATTGAGATGGTGTCATTTTGTAATCCCTCTCCATCTTCAATCTCTTGTTTTCTTCTTTTAACATGTCTAGCTCAAGTGACATGCTATAATCATTATTTTGGGTCTCAACAATGACTTGCTTTGTAGTTGTAAGCTTCTCTAGATCACTCTTGAGCTTTGCGTTCTCATTCTTGATCTTGATGTAATCATCATAGTGATCGGCCACAACCACTTTCTTGCCCTTGTCACTAGCTCTTTGCTCATCATGCTCACTAACCAAGTCCTCACAAGATGTTGCTATGTCACACTTAACAACAAGGTTAGGGGCATCATGTGTCTCATGGGAAAGTATATATCATAAGCTACAACAAGTGTATCATGATCTACTTTGACTTGAGTATATTGTTCCTTAAGAAAAGCATAGCTAGAGTTAAGTGTACTATGCATCTTATCAAGTTTTTCATTTTTAGCTTTGAGCTCTTTGTTAGAAGACTTGAGCTCCTTGATAGATGATGACATAGTAGCAAGTTCATTTTGTTGCTCATTACTAGCATGTATAGCATGATCATACTTCTCAACAAGAGATTCATTTTCATCAGCAAGCTTCTCATTTTTAGCTCTAGTCTTTCTTATGATTCTAGAATAGTTGTTTAGCAAATCAACAAGTTCATCATAAGAGGGAGCTTTGAATTCTCCATCACTCTCATCATCACTAGAGTCATCATCACTTTGTACCTTCTGGTCACCCTTGCCCATGAGGCATAGGTGTGTAGTGGATGATGGCGACAGTGGTGGTGGTGGAGTAGAAGTCCCAATGACTAGAGCGGCCACCTTCTCCTTCTCATCATCACTATCTTCATTGGATGAGCCACCGAAGCAGTCAATGTCGGTGAGCCAATCACCAACAATGTAGGCCTTGCCACCTTTCTTGTGGTATTCTTTCTTCTTCTTGCCATCCTTCTTGTATGGCTTCTCACTCTTCTTCTCATCTTCACTAGATGAGTCATATTTCTTGCCCTTGTGCTTGTTCTTGTAGCTCTCTTTCTTTGGCTTGGTGCATTGATGAGCAAGGTGGCCAAGTTCACCACAATTGTAGCAATCCATCTCGGAGATTGACCTTCTCTTGCTACTTGTGAAGAACTTCTTCTTTTTTGAGTCGAAGTTAACTCCATTCTTCTGAAGCTTCTTCAACATCTTTGTGGTTCTTCTCACCATGAGAACGATGTTGGAATCATCCTCTTCATCACATGAGCTTTCATGATGCACCTCAATAGCCTTGGACTTGCCCTTCTTGTCATGACTTGCTTTGAAGGCCAAGTCCTTCTTCTTCTCGGTGGAAGAGCCACCACTTGGTGTAATGTGCATGTACATCTCATGCGCATTGATCTTTCCCAAGATTTGAGTTGGTGTAGCGGTGGAAAGGTCGCTTTGATGTAGCACCATCACAATGTGTCCATATTTATCAATTGGGAGGACACAAAGAATCTTCCTCACAACATCGGATGGTTGCATTTGTGTGAGGCCAAGTCCATTGAGTTCTTCTACAAGCACATTCAAGCGTGAGTACATTTCATTTGCACTTTCATTAGCATGCATATCAAAAGAATGAAGCTTTTGCATAACTAAATGATAGCGCTCCTCACGCTCACTCTTGGTTCCCTCATGGAGAGCACAAATGTTATCCCATAGATCATGGGCATTCTTGTGGTTTCGGACGCGGTTAAACACATCCATGCAAATGCCCCTAAATAGAATGTTTTTGGCTTTTGCATTCCACTTTTCATTCTCTTCCTCATGTGGCATGAGGCTAGTGCCCTCCTTGGGTTTGGGGAACCCGGTTATGGCGGCTTCGCGGCATCTCACATCAACCGCTTCTAGGTACGACTCCATACGGATTTTCCAATATGGAAAGTTGTCTCCCTCGAACATGGGAGGTGGTCCATCACCTCTGGACATCTTAACTCTAGGCGGTTAAGCCTAAATCGAGAGCACGAGGCTCCGATACCAATTGAAAGGATCAAGATGCCCAAGAGGGAAGGTGAATTGGGCTTTTCTTAAACTTTTAGCAAGAATTAAAACCTATTATGCCTAGAAGTGTGTTCCTTTCTATTCTACCGCACAAAAGACCAAGTCTATGCCACTCCTACTCTAGCAAGGAAATTCAAAAGTGAATGAACAACAAATATATTGCGGAATTGAATTGCTCAAAGGTAAATGCGTAAGTAAGGGAGTAGAGATGACAAGACGATCTTTTTGCCGAGGTATCGAGGTGTCGGCACACACCCCTAGTCCTCGTTGGAGCACCCGCGCAAGGGTATAGCTCCCCCTTGATCCGTGCAAGGATCAAGTGCTCACTACGAGCTGATTCTTCGCCACTCCGGCCCGGTGAATCGCTCGCTACCGGCCACAACTTGACTTGGGTTCATCCAACAAAGCCTCCGAATGATCACCCAAGTTCTTCGTCACCAACAAGTGTCTAGGTGATGCCGATCACCAAGAGAGTAAACAAGCTAGAACTCTCACTTGACCAAGACAAGGCCAAAGAGATGGATGGATGCACACATGCTACTCAATTCTCACTAGGAGGTCACTAATTCTCTCAATTAGCTATTCTCTCAACCTCTCTAGGGCTCTTGCACTTTCTCACACTCACAATGTGTCTCTCAGCAGATGGAAGTGCCAAGAACATTCTAATGGATGAGGGGGAGGAGTATAAATACTCCCCCCAACCGGCCATCCAAAAGAGCATTGAACAGGTGCTTCTGCTGGGGCATCGGATGCTCCGATGACCTCGACCAACGGTCGACTGTACAACCTGTCAGACAACTTAAAGGAGCATTGGACGCTGGGCAGCGTCCGATGCCACCACGCGTCCGATGTGGTTTTACCCTCTCTGGAACCTCTCTGCATGGACATCGGACGCTGGCCCTCAGTGTCTGATGCCAGCGTCCGGTGCTACCTCAAATTCACGCGCACGTGAATAGTGGCACAGGAGCGTCCGATGTGGCAACATCGGCGCGTCCGATGCCACGCACCAGACAAAACCCTAGTCTGAGTGAGCATCGGACGCGTCCGATGCCCACCAGGCCAGCGTCTGATGCCCTTTTCAAGGGCAAAACCAACTCGGATCGCGGACCGGCCTTAACGACTTTTCATCCTCACGACATAAGGCATCTCTCTGAGCTACCTAGGGCTATGAAATAACAAGTGTGCACCACACCTACCTCAATAGACTCATCTAGTGTGAAGCTACTGATTCAAGCGCCCTTTATAGTACGGCCAAAGGAAAAAAACAAAGACCTAAGACTACCTAGGTGTCTCCAACACAATATGACACTTAGCCTAGTCTACCACCGTCTTCGTCGTCCATCCTTTGAAAACCAAAATGATTTCCATTGCCAGCGGACATGAACTCCATATGCCCGTATCGTCGCCATTACCGTGTGCGGATACATGGGTGTATGCCGAGTCTCGAGTGATGAGTGATTGTCAACGGGTTTGATCGCATGTTCTTTGGCTTGTGTTGTGCAGGTGTCGAGCACGGAGACAGTGATCAGAGGAAAGGTGAAGGTCAAGTAGAGACGTGCCGTGTCGAGGGACCGAGAGTGGCAAAGGGCGGACGTGAGGCTTGGACTGAGGGACCGGTGGCCCGAGGATCAGCTGTGGGGCTGGCAGCCTGGGACAGCGACGCGCGAAGACTTGCGGGCACGGTGTTGCTCGGGTTGAGGACCTGGGGACACGTGTCGGTGGACGGGGTGCACGGGCGGTGCATCCCCTCTACAGCTTCGGTTTGGTGTAGAGCCAGAAAAAACCATCGGGTGGACGGTTTCCCAGGTTTGGCCTCAAAACCTGGGCGCGGAGGATGGTTTCCGAGTTTGGCCACAAAACTCGGGCTGAGGACGGTTTCCAGGTTTGGGCCTCAAAACCTGGGCGCTGCGGGTTTCTGAGTTTGGGCCACAAAACTCAGGCGTTGGCTGGCTGATTTCTCTGTTTGGGCCTCAAAACCGGGGGTGGACGTGAAGGCCTGGTTTCCCGGTTTCGGCCACAAAACCGGAGGGCGGAGTCCATGAAAAGGATGCAGAGCGGTGGCGGCACGTGGTGGCAATAGGTGAGGTTGCGTTGAGGCAACGCTACCAGTTGTGCGGGCATGGCCATCGGATCCACCTACCATCGAGTTGGTCCAGAATAACCTTAGGGTTTAGCTGGTTTGCTCTGTAAGTAGTTAGGGGTAGAGCGGGAATTAGGAATAGTTAGAATTAGGATAAGTAGGGGAGACACCCACCTCCCCATCTATCTCAGTCATTTGCTCTTTGCTTCTAGGTTTTCCTGCTCTCCCAATCTCCTGCTGTAGCTAGCTGAGATCCGCAGAGAACCATACCTCTGTTGTGTACTGGAGATTTGAGGAGAAGTGAGGCCGTAACCTCACTGTTGTAGCATGTGGTAGCCACACGGTTCCAGATTGATGTGTTGATTCGCTTTTTGGTTCGTGTTCTTCGCGTTCTTCGTTTCTCCGTGATTTTGCCGTCACTCGATCTCCCTCTCCAGTGCGTCTTTGCGAAATCCGTTTGAATCAACTTGTTCTTTATAGTGAGGAGATCATTTCCACTGAAGGAATTCATCTAACTCCTCACGAACAAGTAGATCAGATCGATTTTGTTTTCATGGCGCTTTTTCGGTTCACACTCCTCCCCTTCCGATTTCCTAGTGTTTGAGTTGATTTGAGCGGATGATTTCTTGGGGGTAGTCTCCTAACTACCTCGTGATCATCCTCTCCAAGTTTGGGATCAAGGGATTTTGGTTTGAATCGATTTGGAGAAGATTTGAGTTTTGGGCGACCAAAATCGCCCTCTCTGGTCACTCGCGGATAGTCCGCCGAAGTGACCGCGGACAGTCCGCGCATCGGGGAAACGCCAGATCAGTGGCTGTGTTCTTCGGGTGCAGCACTGTTCATTGACCGGCGGACAGTCCGCCGTTGAAGTTTGCGGACAGTCCGGGAGACACCCAGGAAGACTTCAGCAGCACTGCGATTTTGCTCTTTTGGCCGGTGGACAGTCCGCAACCTGAGCCCGGACAGCCCGCCACTGGGCAGACAGTCCGCGACTGTACCGGCGGACAGTCCGGGATCCTGCTGAAGCTTCCGGTTTTGTGCGTTTGCTCTCCCGGCTTCCCCACTTGGTTTTCGGACTTCTCGTTTGGCCCTAGAGTTGACCAAGGAACCTCTCTAGGTATCTTTGCTACTTGTTAGCATAGGTATTTAGGGATTTCTCAACGTAGCCATCTATCTACGTTCGGGACTTGGTTTTTGAGGGTCGAACTTGCTCCGGTGCTTTTACCATTTGGATTGCTATCGCTTTGTGGTGCCTCTCTGTGATCCTAGGGATCATCCACCCTCTTCCAAGGGTCGTGGGCATCACGTTCTCGGTCGTAGCTTTTGGGAGATGATTTTGGGACACTTGGCCAAAGATTGGAAAAGAATTTTTGTTGGCTCCCATTCCCCACACCCCCCCCTCTGGTCGCCTTGCTAGTGCATTCTCGGTCCTTCAATTAGTATCAGAGCGGGTTAAGGATCTTCCACCTTAGCCGGTTCCAGATCCACAGAAGGCAACATGGATCGTGGCGTGGGCAAACCGCCGTTTTTTCGATGGGACGAACTATGCGTATGGAAGATACGCATGTCGGCCTATCTCCAGAGCATGGGCTCTTCTGTTTGGGAGATTTGCAGCAAGGCCGATTACGTTGTTCTGGCTGCTCGTGTCTCTCAGCTTCAGATCGATGAGCACGAAGACAATAGCCGGCACGTAACGCCTTGTTCTCCTGTTTGAGCATGTCCGAGTTTGATTGCGTTTTTCTCACCTCCCCACGGCTCGTGAGATTTGGGCGACCCTCATGCGTTTCCATGAGGGAACCACTCAACTCAAATCCCGTCTCTACGAGTCGCACAAGCGCGGAGTATGAGAACTTTCGACACATGCCTGGCGAGAGCATAGAAAGTTTATTCGCTCGCTTTCAGGTCATTGTCATCAAGATGAGAGCGAACAAGGAGTTGTTGCCTTTCGACGATCAAGAGAGGGCTTTGAAGCTTTTTGCATACTCTGACTCTCGATCGTTCGTGTGGGACTCAAAGGTCCAGGCGATCATCGAATCATCTAACTATGAGACCCTCACTTGCGACGAGCTCTTTAGTAAGCTCAAGTCTAGTGAGATTGATGCCATGTCGAGGGCTTCTTATGAAAATCCTTCTGGCCCGACTATGGCTTTGGTTTCTGGCTCTTCTGCTAACCCCTCTGGAGGTTTTGCGCTCTCTTCTATCTTTTCTGTCACAGAGGAGCAACTAGAGTCTTTGGGGGATGATGAGCTGGCGATGCTCGCCAACTGGTTCTCGCGGTTCCACAACAACCGCATGAACCGTCACCGCGGAGGAGGACGCTCAGGATGCTTTGAGTGCGGCGACCCCGACCACTTCATTGCCAACTGCCCCAAGAAGAAGAACACATCTGGGAAGGGCGATCATGGGCACAAGTACGACTCCGTCAAGCGCAAGGAGAGAAGTACGTCCCCGCAAGGCACAAGCGGAGGGGCGGCTTCGACAAGGAGTACATCAAGAAGAAGTACTTGGAGAAGGCCCAGGCTGAGCAGCGTGCGTTCTTCGCCACGCTCAGCGACGTCGACGGCTCGGATGACGACTCCGCTTGCTCAAGCGATGACGAGTCCGAGAAGAAGAAGAGGATCGAGGACAAGTTGAACGGTCTCTGCTTCTTCACCGACGACGAGGGCTTCTGCACCATGGCCCTTGGTGATGAGGTCAACGGCAAGCTGGAGCACACTCCTCGGGACGACGACGACGACACCTCCCAGGTATCTCTGACCCACGATGAACTTTCTGCTGAGGTCGAGAAACTTACTGCCGCGCTTCTTAGTCAAGATAAGCTGCTTAGGCATGCCGCTAGAGAGCGCAAGGAGTTTAGGCAGAAGTGGGAGGACACGGTGAAGGAGCTTGAGTTTGCTAAGTCCACCGTGGTCGTGTCTGAGGAGGTTGAGTGTGAGATGTGCACCAAGCACATGACTGACCTTCTCACTTTGAGAGGTAAGTATGCTACTTGGAGTGTGAGAGGTGGATGAGCTCTGGGCTAGGCCATGTTGTTAGGTGCGTGCAAGACTTGTCCTGGCTTGCAAACCGAGTTGGCAGAGAAGAATGCCAAGATTGAGTCTCTTGAGAAGGCCAGCTCGGGTGGTAGCACTTGTGTGACGAGGTGCGCTTTGTGTGAGGGTTTGGAGATGGAGATCGCAAACGTGAAGCATGACAAGATGCAAACTGAGGAAGAAAACACATACCTTCGGACCATGTTGTCATGGGTTTCTAGTGGTGAGCCACAGCTCGGGATGATGATCTCCCAATTCAAGCGAGTTGCTGGAGGTCCTGGTGTAGGTTTTGCTCCGGGAGTTGATGTTTCATCTTTTGGGAGATTGGAGAGTCGAGTGGTCTTAACCCATGTGAGAAGCCCAACTCCACCACTACTCCCAAACTTACCAAGCTTCCACCCAAAGAGCCTCTCAAGCCTAACACTAAGGATGGGGTCTTTGTTGAGCCTCCGAGAGCTCCACCCAAGAAACAATCGTGGGCTCCAAAACCAAACCACCTCAAGAACAAGCTCTTTGGGTGAGTTCTTGCCACAGAAGGGCAAAGTGATCCATACCCACCACCGTGAGTACCAACAACCCCCTTTGAGAGCGGTGAGGTACCATTGTGAGCATTGTGGGAGAGATGGACACTTGAGTGAGTTCTGCTTTCAGCGCAAGAGAGAGGCGCGCCGTGCTAGGGAGATGGGAATGAACAATCCGGACATGTACCATCCTTTCCATGATGTACATGTGCCGAATGTTCAGAGGAGAGCTCCAAGGAGAGCGGCTAGGCCTAGAGGTCCAGAACCTCAAGTTCCTAGGCCTAGGCAGCAGAGAGGACGTGCCCGGTGGGAGCCTGCAGTTGTAGGCTATGGACCCCATGGCGGTGGCTTTGTAGTTGAGCGTTTTCCCCCACCGCGTTTTGAGTATCGCGATGGACGCTCTTCCCTTAGCGGACCACGTTTTCCTCAACGTGGTGATCGCTTCCCCCGTAGGCGTGCTAGGAATGGTTTTTCTTCTAACCGTTCTTTTGAGCAGCCGACCCAACACTGGTATTCTTCCTACTTCACTAACTCCAGTGTTGGACTGTATGCTCACCCTATGTCTTTTTATTGATGTAGGTAAAATGATTGGAGAACGTTTGGCTGGTGGATTCCGGTCGCTCGAGGCACATGACCGGAAACGCCAAGTGGTTCTCCAGTCTTAGTCCTGTTGCCGGAAAGGAGTTTATCACCTTCGGCGACAATAGCAAAGTTAAGGTTTTGTCTCGTGGGTCGGTGCGAGTTAATCATCACTTTGTGTTGCGCGATGTTGCTCTTGTTTCTAACTTGCATTTTAACCTTCTTTCTGTTTCGCAACTCTTTGATGATGACTATGAGATTCGTTTTAAACCGAATCTCAGTCGTATTTTGGACCCTCAGGGAAATCTTGTTTGCGTGATTTCGCCCTTTGGGAAAGTCTTTCGTGCGGATTTCTCGGAGTCGTTCGGAATTTCTCGTTGTCTTTGGCCGGACCTTCCTCCTCTGATCTTTGGAAGTGGCATAGGAGACTTGGACATTTGAGCTTCGACTTGCTTGCAAGGCTTAGTTCACTTGGCCTAATCCGAGGATTGCCCAAGTTGTCGATGGAGAAGGACCTCGTTTGCCATTCTTGTAGACATAGAAAGATGGTTGCCGCTCCCCACCATCCAGTGACTCAGGTCATGACCAAGCGCCCTGGAGAGCTTTTGCACATGGACCTTGTTGGTCCGGCTCGGGTGAGCTCGGTTGGGGGGAAGTGGTATGTGCTTGTTGTTGTTGACGACTTTTCGAGATATTCGTGGGTCTTCTTTTTAGCTGAGAAGACCGAGACTTTCTCCTTTGCTCGCAATCTGATTTTGCGTCTTCAGAACGAGTTCCCTTTGAACTCGATGCGAGCTATTAGGAGTGATAATGGTTCCGAATTCAAGAATTCGGATTTTGAGAAGTTTTGTAACTCTTTGGGTTTAGAGCATCAGTTTTCTTCCCCCTACACACCTCCTCAGAATGGTGTTGTAGAGGAAGAATCGGACCCTTGTAGAGATGGCCAGGACAATGCTCGATGAGCATAGGACTCCTAGGCGATATTGGGCCGAAGCAATGAGCACTGCATGCTATATTTCCAATCGCATTTTTCTCAGAGCTTTCTTGAAAAAGACTTCTTATGAGTTGCATTTTGGAAAACTCCCCAAGGTGAGTTATTTTAGAGTCTTTGGTTGCCACTGTTTTATACTTAAGAAAGGCACTTGGACAAATTTGAGTCTCGTTCTTCTGACGGTGTGTTTTTGGGTTTATGGCACTCATACTCGCGCTTATCGTGTACCTAACCTTGACACTAACCGAGTCATGGAGACATCCGATGTCACCTTCGATGAGACCATGGTTTGTCCTTCTTCTCGTTTTGAGCGTGCAGGTGATCATGAGGTTGGTGAGCCTCTTTTTGATGACGAGGATGAGGGTGCTGAAGGTATGGATGATCCAGCACCCCCTCCACCTGCTGTGCCGCAAGGAGCGGCTTCTACTACGACTCACGACCCCGACACCTCCTCTTCCTGGGGTGTGTGGGATCCGCCACCCGAGCGGTACTTTTTGTACGCGGGGAGGCACCAGGCACCAGCTGCTGTTGAGGGGGAGATCACTTCTGCACGGGAGGCGCCATGACACATCCAGCGCCAACACCCCCCTCAGCAGATGATCGGCAACATCGACGAACGTGTCACTCGGTCCAGGTCTCAAATCTCTCACTTTGCTCATTCTGCTTTTGTTGCTGATTTTGAGCCCCGAGATGTTGGACACGCTTTGACGGATCCGGATTGGGTCAATGCCATGCATGAGGAGTTAGAGAACTTTGAGCGAAATCGGGTTTTGGTTTTAGTTCCACCTCCTCCAGACTGTAAGCCTATTGGGACAAAATGGGTTTTCAAAAACAAGCAAGGAGAGGATGGCCACGTTGTTAGAAACAAGGCCAGGCTTGTAGCGAAAGGCTATAGTCAGAAGGAGGGGATAGACTATGAGGAGACTTTTGCTCCTGTAGCTCCTTTGGAGGCTATTAGGATACTCTTGGCTTTTGCAACATCCAAAGGTTTCAAACTTTTTCAAATGGATGTCAAGAGTGCCTTCTTAAACGGCTACATAGAAGAAGAGGTTTATGTTGAACAACCCCTCGGTTTTGAAAATCCCTAGTTTCCAACCATGTTTTCAAACTCCACAAAGCTTTATATGGTTTGAAACAAGCCCCTAGAGCGTGGTATGATAGGTTTGAAAACCTTTTTGCTTGCTAAGGGTTTTAAAATGGGATGTGTGGATAAAACGCTCTTTCTCCTCAAGCAAGGCAAAGACACTCTCTTGGTCCAGGTTTACGTGGATGATATCATCTTCGTTGGTTCTTCTCACGCTTTGGTTGCCAAGTTTGCAGATACTATGAGCAGGGAATTCAAGATGAGTATGATGGGCGAGCTGACTTTCTTTCTCGGTGCAAATAAGCAAGCAATCCGAGAAGGGACGTTGTGCACCAGGGCAAGTACACCAAGGACTTGCTGAAGAGGTTCGATATGGGTGAGGTCAAGCCTCTTCCAACACCCATGTTGACCAAGACGGCTCTGGATGCGGATGTGGATGGAGAAGCTATGAACCAGAAGGAGTACGAAGCATGATCGGGTCGCTGCTCTACCTGACGGTGACAAGCTCGGACATCCAGTTCGCGGGTTGTGCCGTTTTTGTGCAGCGCTTTCAGTCACGTCGCCGCGCACTTCTCAGGTAGTTAGTCAGTTAAAGCACATTTTTTCAGGTACCTACCTGTTTCACACTGAGTTCGGGATTTGGTATATTCAGCTTCCTCCACCACTACTAGAGAAATGGCCTTTGGGCGATAGACAGATTCGGACATTAGCCTCGAATATTTTTGTGTCCGGGGCTAAAAGTTCTTTAGTCCCGGTTGGTAACACCAACCGGGACTAAAGGTTCCTTTTCTCGAGGCAACCGAGAGGCAACCGGGGCTAAAGGGTCAGTGTTCTTTAGTCCCGGTTGGTAATACCAACCGGGACTAAAGGTCCTACCTTTAGTCCCGGTTGGTATTACCAACCGGACTAAAGGACCTTTTAGTCCCGGTTGGTAACACCAACCGAGACTAAAGGTCCTTCCAGACACAATTTAAAAAGAAGAGTATCCTATTCTGTTAGATGTGTAGTGTAGCTCAGTTGGTAACGCGCGCACGTGAAGGCTAACTGTGCGGTCTTGAGTTCGAATCTCCACAGCCACAACATTTTTTCGTTTTTATTCCAAACCTTTAGTCCCGGGTTGAATACTGTAGCAAACCTTTAGTCCCGGAACCGTAGTCCCGGGTCCAGAACCGGGACTAAAGGTCCCTAGGACCGGGACTAAAGGCCCATCCTCTACTAGTGCCACCCTCTCCCTTTGCGGTTTTATTCTGATGCCGATTTTATTGGTTGTCGCATTGAGCGCAAGTCCACTTCTGGGACTTGCTAGTTTATTGGTTCTTCTCTTGTATCGTGGTCTTCTCGCAAGCAGTCTAGTGTCGCCCAGTCTACCATAGAGGCTGAGTATGTTGCTGCGGCTAGCTGCTGTTCCCAGTTGCTTTGGATGATGGCCACTTTGCGTGATTTTGGTCTGAGCTTTTCTCGTTGTTCCATTACTTTTGTGATAGCACGAGTGCGATTAGCGTTGCTAAGAACCCCGTGCTTCACTCGAAGACCAAACACATTGATGTGCCCTTTCACTTTTTGCGAGACCACTATGAGAAGGGTGATATCGACCTTCGCCATGTCGATACTCATCATCAGTTGGCTGATATTTTCACCAAGCCTTTGGACGAATCAACCTTTAATAGGTTGAGAGGTGAGCTTGGTGTGTGTTTCCCCTTTTAGATGGGGGAAACATTTTGGTTTTTGTATCATAAACTGACTTTCGTTTCTCTTTTTCTTCAATTGATTGGTATCTTTTTGGGTTCTGCATTTCTTCATGCATTTCATCTTGCATATTTACATTCAGAGCTTCAAGGATATAATCGTTAGAATGTAATTATGCTCTGTGTAGTGTATGCTCCGATGCTTTATGTTGATGCTTGTAGCTTATGCTCCTTCTGATCACTAATACATGCTATGAGCTGAGCTATTTTAAATGGTGCACTTGCTTAATGAACTTAAAATCTGAAAATGTTCACCATTGAGATGTGCATCTAGCATGTGTAGAATGTTGTGAAATCACTTGTGCTTCTCATATATGCTAGGTTGCTATGTCTCTAGTTCTGAGTCTATCACTTGCTTGGTCTGTTCATATTCTGTCAATACATCTGAACCAAGTTTTAAGTGAACTGAAAAGATCGAGATGGGATTGCTTGTCAACACATCACAGTTTCGAGACTGTTTCTCATTGCACTTTGAGTTAAACTTGAGCTGTGTAGTGTATGACTGAAACTTTGCTTTAAGCTTCTGATGCTTCTGCATAGGGCTTCGCACAGTTGAAAAGTTAGGCAATGACAAGCTTTCAAACCTCTCGCAATCACATGCTAAATTCTGAACTTGTGCTATTTCACCGCTGCAACTCCGATCTAAATTTTTGAAATCACAAGTTATGATTCATTTCTATAGCATGATGGTTGAAATTTGCTAGGGGTAGTTCACCTTGCATACATGGTTAGCACTTGTCTGTTTTCCTGTCTATACATGTGTAGTGCTATTTTAATGGTGAATACCTTTTTGGCTAAAAACTGCTCACTTTGCTCATTTGTTCATATTTCATATTTGGTGATCAGTTTGAGCCTTCGCTAGCTTGTATGCTTTCTAGTGAGTCGTTGGAGCTATACTGTTTAGAGCATCTTTGCATTTTCTGACTATATTCCTGAAGCTGCTAACTTGCATTTTGACTCATATGCATGTTGGAAAGGGGGGAACTTCTCTTGTTGGCACTTTTGGGTGCATTTTCTAAGGGGGGGAGAAAATTTGCTTTCAATTCCTTTTGCTTGATGGTGCATTTTCAACTAAGGGGGAGAAAATTTGGACAAATCATGCCTCCCATGTTGGAAAAGAATCGGTTGGTGCACCATGCAAGGGGGAGCTTGCTTCTTGTTGGCCGTAAGTTTTGGTATCGAGCTTTCTTTCTAGTTGTGTTGAGCCTCTGTGCCTCTGTCTTGAGGGACTAGCACTTTGCTTCGATTTTTCAATTGGTATTTGCTAGCGGTGTTGAGCCTGTTCTACCTCTTCTTGAGGGCTAGCTTTACTTTGCTTGGTTGCGTCGAGCCGTTGCCCAAGTCTTTGGGGACCAAGTTGTCTTGCTCTTTCCACTTGACCTTCTTCGGCTTTGCTATGCTTTTGGGTCATTTGGTTGAATTCTCTCTTCTCCTCTCCCCTCCTTCTATTTCCATTATGATTTGTGTGTGTAGTTGACAATGCACTCATCAAGGGGGAGATTGCGGATACATGGGTGTATGTCGATTCTCGAGTGATGAGTGATTGTCAACGGGTTTGATCGCATGTTCCTTGGCTTGTGTTGTGCAGATGTCGAGCACAGAGAGACAGTGATCAGAGGCAAGGTGAAGGTCAAGTAGAGACGTGCCTTGTCGAGGGACCGAGAGTGGCGAAGGGCGGACGTGAGGCTTGGACTGAGGGACCAGTGGCCCGAGGATCAGCTGTGGTGGCTGGCAGCCTGGGACAGTAACGAGCGAAGACTTGCGGCACGGTGTTGCTCGGGTCGAGGACCTAGGGACACGTGTCGGTGGATGGGGTGCACGGCGCGGTGCATCCTCTCTACAACTTCGGTTTGGTGGTTGAGCCACAGAAAAACCATCGGTGGACGGTTTCCAGTTTGGGCCTCAAAACCTCGGCGCGGATGGTTTCCGAGTTTGGCCACAAAACTCGGGCTGAGGACGGTTTCCAGGTTTGGGCCTCAAAACCTGGGCCCTGCGGGTTTCTGAGTTTGGGCCACAAAACTCAGGCGTTGGCTGGCTGGTTTCCCGGTTTGCGCAAAAAACCGGGGTGGACGTGAAGGCCTGGTTTCCCGGTTTCGGCAACAAAACGGGGGGGCAGAGCGGTGGCGGCACGTGCGGCAATCGGTGAGGTTGCATTGAGGCAACGCTACCAGTTGTGCGGGCGTGGCCATCGGATCCACCTACCATCGAGTTGGTCCAGAATAACCTTAGGGTTTAGCTGGTTCGCTCTGTAAGTAGTTAGGGGTAGAGTGGGAATTAGGAATAGTTAGAATTAGGATAAGTAGGGGGAGACACCCACCTCCCCATCTATCTCAGTCACTTGCTCTTTGCTTCTAGGGTTTCCTGCTCTCTCAATCCCCTGTTGTAGCTAGCTGAGATCCGCAGAGAACCATACCTCTGTGTACTGGAGATTTTGAAGAAGTGAGGCCGTAACCTCACTGTTGTAGCATGTGGTAGCCACACGATTGCAGATCGATGTGTTGATTCGCGTTTTGGTTCGTGTTCTTCGCGTTCTTCGTTTCTCTGTGATTTTCCCGTCACTCGATCTCCCTCTCCAGTGCGTCTTTGCGAAATCCATTTGAATCAACTTTTCTTTATAGTGAGGAGATCATTTCCACCGAAGGAATTCATCTAACTCTTCACGAACAAGTAGATCGGATCGATTTTGTTTTCATGGCGCTTTTTCGGTTCACACACCTCCCCTTCTGATTTCCCGGTGTTTGAGTTGATTTGAGCGGATGATTTCTTCGGGATAGTCTCCTAACTACCTCGTGATCATCCTCTCCAAGTTTGGGATCAAGGGATTTTGGTTTGAAGTGATTTGGAGAAGATTTGAGTTTTGCGCGACCAAAATCGCCCTATCTGGTCACTCGCGGACAGTCCGCCGAAGTGGCCGCGGATAGTCCGCGCATCGGGAAAGGCCAGATCAGTGGCTGTGTTCTTCGGGTGCAGCACTGTTCATTGACCGGCGGACAGTCCACCGTTGAAGTTTGCGGACAGTCCGGGAGACACCCAGCAAGACTTCAGCAGCACTGCGATTTCGCTCTTTTGGCCGGTGGACAGTCCGCGACTGGAGCCCGGACAGTCCGCCACTGGGCTGACAGTCCGCGACCCGTACCGCCGGACAGTCCGAGATCCTGCTGAAGCTTCCGGTTTTGTGCGTTTGCTCTCCCGGCTTCCCCACTTGGTTTCCGGACTTCTCGTTTGGCCCTAGAGTTGACCAAGGAACCTCTCTAGGTATCTTTGCTACTTGTTAGCATAGGTATTTAGGGATTTCTCGATGTAGCCGTCTATCTACGTTCGGGACTTGGTTTTTGAGGGTCGAACTTGCTCCGGTGCTTTTACCATTTGGATTGCTATCGCTTTGAGGTGCCTCGCTATGATCCTAGGGATCATCCACCCTCTTCCAAGGGTTGTGGGCATCACGTTCTCGGTCGTAGCTTTTGGGAGTTGATTTTGGGACACTTGGCCAAAGATTGGAAAAGAATTTTTGTTGGCTCCCATTCACCCCCCCCTCTGGTCGCCTTGCTAGTGCATTCTCGGTCCTTCACCGTGACCTAACTCAATCCTGTTTCTGCAAAACACACGTTAGTCACAGTAATCTTGTGTTTCATCCAATCACCGAAACCCACTAGGGGTCAAGATGCGTTTAGAGCCGTCGCCCGCCATGGCCTTCGGGGTCATGGGGTCGTCGGCGATGCGAGAGGGAGACGATGGGGAAGGAGTCCGGCGGTGATGGCGAAGACGGACGTGGTCCAGTGCGACGGGGATGAGGAAGGACGGCAGCGGAGCTTCCCGCCGCTGGCTGCTCCCCTCACTAGATCGGGTTAGGGTTGTCGGTGGGGAACAGTGACTCATGGTAAACCTCGTACTGAGAGCTGCCAGCCCCCACCCTCTTTATATGCGCAGTGCGACGGGGGCCCACCAGCCATTAAATGGGCTGGGCGCCCCGATCAGGGCGCGAGGTCAAGGCCTAATGGTCGTTGGGCATTAGGGAGAGAGATCATCCTAACAATCTGCCCCTTGATCTCACCAGTTTCTTTTACTTTACTTTTCTCATTCCATCACAGATTTGCGCAAGAGGCATGCCTCATCGTCACAGTCTTTTGCCGATAGACTTAACAGACATAATGTTCATCTCTGTTCTGAAATAGAAACTTTTACTTTTGGGAACATGTTGATTCAAACGAATTTCGCAAAGACGCGAGTAGAGAGGGAGATCGAGTGACGGGAAAATCACGGAGAAACGAAGAACGCGAAGAACACGAACGAAACGCGAATCAACACATCGATCTGCAACCGTGTGGCTACCACACGCTACAACAGTGAGGTTACGGCCTCACTTCCTCAAAATCTCTAGTACACAGAGGTATGGTTCTCTACGGATCTCAGCTAGCTACAGCAGGGGATTGGGAGAGCAGGAAACCCTAGAAGCAAAGAGCAAATGACTGAGATAGAATGGGAGGAGGGTGTCTCCCTCTTATCCTAATTCTAATTCCTACTCTACCCCTCTCTAATTACAGAGCGAACCAGCTAAACCCTAGGGTTATTCTGGACCAACTCGATGCTATGTGGATCCGACGGCCACACCCGCACAACTGGTAGCGTTGCCTCGACGCAACCTCACCGATTGCCGCCACGTGCCGCCACCGCTCTGCTTGTCCTTTTCCTGGACGTCGCACCCCCGGTTTTGAGGCCCAAACCAGGAAACCGGCCTCCAAGTCCATCCCCCGGTTTTGTGGCCGAAACCGGGAAACCCGACGTCCGTCGCTTGAGTTTTGTGGCCCAAACTCAGAAACCCGCCAGCGCCCAGGTTTTGAGGCCCAAACATGGAAACTGTCCTCAGCCCGAGTTTTGTGGCCCAAACTCGGCAAACCCGTAGCACCCAGGTTTTGTGGCCCAAACCTGGATACCGTCCACCCGATGGTTTTTCTCTGGCTCTACCACCAAACCGAAGCTGTAGAGGGGAAGCACTGCCCGTGCACCCCGTCCACCGACACGTGTCCCCAGGTCCTTGACCCAAGCAACAACATGCCCGCAAGTCTCCTCTCGTCGCTATCCTAGGCTGCCAGCCACCACAGCTGATCCTCGGGCCACCGGTCCCTCAGTCCAAGCCTCATGTCCGCCCTTCGCCACTCTCGGTCCCTCGGCACGACACGTCTCTACTTGACCTTCACCTTGCCTCTGATCACTGTATCCGTGCTCGACACCTGCACAACACAAGCCAAAGAACATGCGCATTATCCCAGTTGACAATCACTCATCACTCAGAGACTCGGCATACACCCATGTATCCGCAATCTCCCCCTTGATGAGTGCATTGTCAACTACCAACACAAATCATAATAGAAGAAGGAAGGAAGGAAGGAGAGAAGAAAGAGAGAAAACTCGACCAAATGACCCAAAAAGCATAGCAAAGCCGAAGAAGGTCAAATGGAAAGAGCAGAACAACTTGGTTCCCAAAGACATGGGCAACGGCTCGATGCAACCAAGCAAAGCAAAGCTAGCCCTCAAGAAGAGGTAGAACAGGCTCAACACCACTAGCAGGAAAACTCGACACCAATTGGAAAATCAATCGAAAATCAAGCAAACTAGAGCTAGCCCTCAAGAAGAGGCAAAATGGGCTCAACACCGCTAGCAAAAACCAATTGAAAAATAAAAGCAAAATGCTAGTCCCTCAAGACAGAGGCACAGAGGCTCAACACAACTAGTAAAGCGCTCTGAACCAATTGGAAATTTCAGAAATTCACCACGAGCAAACTCCCCCTTGCATGGTGCACACAACCGATTCTTCTCCCCCTTAGCTGAACATGGGAGGGAGGCATGATTTGTCCAAATTCTCCCCCTTAGTTGAAAATGCACAACAAGTAAAGTAAAATCTCCCCCTTAGAGAATGCACCATCAAAAAGTGCCAACAAGAGAATTTCCCCCTCTTCCCAAAATGCATATGAGTCAAAATGCAAGTTAGCTGCTTCAGGAATATAGTCAAGAGAATGTAGAGATGCTCTATACAGTATAAGTCCAATGACGCAACTGAAGCACACATGCTAGCAAAGGCTCAGACTAATCACCAAATATGAAAATGAACATATGAGCAAAGTGAGCAATTTTTAGCCAAAAGGGTTCACCACGAAAATAGCACTAGACAAGTATAGACAGGAAGTCAAACAAGTGCTAAACATGTATACAAGGTGTGAACTACCCCTAGCAAGGTTCAATCATCATGCTATAGAATGAAAATAGACTTGTGTATCCAGATTTTATCGGAGTTGCAGCGGTTGAATTAACACAAGTTCAAGTTTTAGCATGTGATTGCGGGAGGTTGAAAGCTTGTCTTGCCTAACTTTTCAACTGTGCGAAGCCTATGCAGAAGCAATCAGAAGCTTAAAGCAACAGTTTCGGTCATACACTACATAGCTCAAGTTTAACTCAAAGTGCAATGAGAAACAGTCTCGAAACTGTGATGTGTTGACAAGCAATCCCATCTCGATCTTTCTAATTCACTTTAACTTGGTTCAAATTTAAGACAACATATGAACAGACCAAGCAAGTGATCGACTCAGAACTAGAGACATAGCAACCTAGCATATATGAGAAGCACAAGTGATTTCAACATATTCTACAACTGCTAGATGCACATCTCGATGGTGAACATTTTCAGGTTTTAAGTGCATTAAACAAGTTCACCATTTAAAATAGCTCAGCTCATAGCATGTATTAGTGATCAGAACGAGCATAAGCTACAAGCATCAACATAAAACATCAGAGCATGCTACATAGAGCATAATTACATTCTAAAGATTATATACATGAAGCTCAGAATGTAAAAGCGTATGCAAGATGAAATGAAGAAAAGATGCAAGATGCAAGAAGAAACCAATGGAAAAAAACAAAGGTTAGTTTATAATACAAGAACCAAAATGTTTCCCCCATCTAAAAGGGAAAACACACCAAGCTCACCTCTCAACCGATTAAAAGTCGATTGATCCAAAGGCTTGGTGAAAATATCAGCCAACTGATGATGAGTATCGACATGGCGAAGGTCGATATCACCCTTCTCATAGTGGTCTCGCAGAAAATGAAAGCGCACATCAATGTGTTTGGTCTTGGAGTGCAGCACGGGGTTCTTAGCAACACTAATAGCACTCGTGCTGTCACAAAGCAAAGGAACGGAGAAAAGCTCAGACCAAAATCACACAAAGTGGCCATCATCCAAAGCAACTTAGAACAGCAGCTGGCCGCAACAACATATCAGCCTCTGTGGTAGACTGAGTGACACTAGACTGCTTGCGAGAAGACCACGATACAAGAGAAGAACCAATAAACTGGCAAGTCCCAGAAGTGGACTTGCGATCAATACGGCAACCAGCAAGTCCTAGAAAGGGAAAGGGTGGAGGAAGCAGAATACCAAATCCCAAATTCTGGAGTGAAGGATAAGTACCTCATTATGCGCTTGACCGCCTGACGGTGAGAAGTGCGCGACGACGACTGAAATCGCGCGCGAAGACACACTGCGAACTGGATGTCCGGGCATGTCGCCGTCAGGTACAGTAGCGACCTGATCATACTCCGGTACTCCTTCTGGTCCACCGCTTCTCCATCCACATTCGCATCCAGGGCCGTCGTGGTCGACATAGGTGTTGGAAGAGGCTTGGCCTCACCCATGTCGAACTTCTTCAGGATGTCTTTGGTGTACTTGCCCTGGTGCACAAACGTCCCCTCTCGGGATTGCTTGATTTGCAACCCGAGGAAAAACGTCAACTCGGCCATCATGCTCATCTCAAACTCCCTGCTCATAGTGTCTGCAAACTTGGCAACCAAAGCGTGAGAAGAACCATCGAAAATGAAATGATCCATGTAAATCTGGACCAAGAGTGAATCAGTGCCTTGCTTGAGGAGAAAAAGCATTTTATCCACACATCCAATTTTAAAACCCTAGCAAGCAAAAAGGTTTTCAACCTATCATACCAGGCTCTAGGGGCTTGTTTCAAACCATATAAAGCTTTGTGAAGTTTAAAAACATGGTTTGGAAACTTGGGATTTTCGAAACCGGGGGGATGTCTCAGATATACCTCCTCTTCTATGTAGCCATTTAGGAAGGCGCTCTTGACATCCATTTGAAAAAGTTTAAAACCTGTGGATGCAGCAAAAGCCAAGAGTATCCTAATTGCCTCCAAACGAGCTACAGGAACAAAAGTCTCATCATATTCTATCCCCTCCTTCTGACTATACCCCTGGGCAACTAGTCTGGCCTTGTTTCTCACAACATGGCCATCCTCTCCTTGTTTGTTTTTGAAAACCCATTTTGTCCCAATAGGATGACAACAAGGAGGAAGAGGAACCAAAACCCAAACCCGATTTCTTTCAAAATTTTCCAACTCCTCATGCATGGCATTGACCCAATCCGGATCAGATAAAGCATGTCCAACATCTCGGGGTTAAAAATCAGCAACAAATGCAGAATGAGCAAAGTGAGAGATTTGCTGTGACCTTGACCGAGTGACACGTTCGCCGATGCTGCCGATCATCTGCTGAGGGGGGTGTTGGCGCTGGATGTGTCGTGGCGCCTCCCGGGCTGATGTAGCCTCCCCCTCAACAGCAGCTGGTGCCTCCTCGGGTACAAAGGTACCGCTCGAGGTGGCGGATCCCACGGCCCCCAAGAGGAAGAAGTGTCAGGGCCGTGAGTCGTAGTAGAAGCCGGTCCTTGCGGCACAACAGGTGGAGGGGGTGCTGGATCATCCATACCTTCAGCACCCTCATCCTCGTCATCAAAGAGGCTCACCAACCTCGTGATCACCTGCACGCTAAAACGAGAAGAAGGACAAACCGTGGTCTTGTCGAAGGTGACATCTGATGTCTCCATGACTCGGTTAGTATCAAGGTTAAGTAGACAATATGCACGAGTATGAGTGCCATAACCCAAAAATACACCATCAGAAGAACGAGACTCAAACTTGTCCAAGTTGCCTTTCTTAAGTATGAAACAGTGGCAACCAAAGACTCTAAAATAACTCACCTTGGGCAGTTTTCCAAAACGTAACTCATAAGAAGTCTTTTTTCAAGAAAGCTCGGGAGAAAAATGCGATTGGAAATGTAGCATGCAGTGCTCATAGCTTCGGCCCAATATCGCCTAGGAGTCCTATGCTCATCGAGCATCGTCCTGGCCATCTCTACAAGGGTCCGATTTTTCCTCTCTACAACACCATTCTGAGGCGGTGTGTAGGGGAAGAAAACTAATGCTCTAAGCCCAAAGAGTTACAAAACTTCTCAAAATCCGAATTCTTGAATTCGGAAACCATTATCACTCCTAATAGCTCGCATCGAGTTCAAAGGGAACTCGTTCTGAAGACGCAAAATTAGATTGCGAGCAAAGGAGAAAGTCTCGGTCTTCTCAGCTAAAAAGAAGACCCATGAATATCTCAAAAAGTCATCAACAACAACAAGCACATACCACTTCCCCCAACCGAGCTCACCCGAGCCGGACCAACAAGGTCCATGTGCAAAGCTCTCCAGGGCGCTTGGTCATGACCTGAGTCACTGGATGGTGGGGAGCGGCAACCATCTTCCCATGTCTACAAGAATGGCAAACAAGATCCTTCTCCATGGATAACTTGGGCAATCCTCGGATTAGGCCAAGTGAACTAAGTCTTGCAAGCAAGTCGAAGCTCAAATGTCCAAGTCTCTTATGCCACTTCCAAAGATCAGAAGAGGAAGGTCCAGCCACAAGACACACCGAGAAATGCCAAAAGACTCCGAGAAATTCGCACGAAAGACTTTTCCAAAGGGCAAAATCATACATACAAGATTGCCTTGAGGATCCAAAATACGACTGAGATTCAGTTTAAAACGAATCTCATAGTCGTCATCAAAGAGTTGCGAAATAGAAAGAAGGTTAAAATGCAATTAGAGAAACAAGAGCAACATCGCGCAACACAAAGTGCTCATAACTCGCACAGACCCACGAGACAATACCTTACCTTTGCTATTGTCCCCGAAGGTGATAAACTCGTTTCCGGCGACAGGGCTAAGACTGGAGAACCACTTGGCGTTTCCGGTCATGTGCCTCGAGCAACCGGAATCCACCAACCAAACGTCCTCCAGTCGTTTAACCTACATCAATAAAAAGACATAGGGTGAGCATACGGTCCAACACTGGGGTTAGTGAAGTAGGAAGAATACCAGTGTTGGGCCGGTGGCTCAAAAGAACGGTTAGAAGAAAAACCATTCCTAGTACGCCTACGGGGAAGCGATCACCACGTTGAGGAAACATGGTCCGCTAAGGAAAGAGCGGTCCATCGCGATACTCAAAACGCGGTGGGGGAAAACGCTCAACTACAAAGCCACCGCCACGGGGTCATAGCCTACGACTGCAGGCTCTCGCCGGGCACGACCTCTCCACTGCCTAGGCCTAGGAACTTGAGGTTTTGGACCTCTGGGCCTAGCAGCACACCTCTGAACATTCGCACATGTACATCATGGAAAGGATGGTACATGTCCATGTTGTTCATCTCCTTTGCACGGCGCGCCTCTCTCTTGCACCAAAAGCAAAACTCACTCAAGTGTCCATCTCTCCCACAGTGCTCACAATGGTACCTCACCGCTCTCAAAGGGGGTTGTTGGTACTCACGGTAGTGGGTGTGGATCACTTTGCCCTTCTGTGGCATAAGCTCCTCCTGGATGGGTGGCATGGTGTCTAGCTTGTTCTTGAGGTGGTTTGGTTTTGGTGCCCATGATTGTTTCTTCGGTGGAGCTCTCGGAGGTTCCTCAAAAACACCATCCTTGGTGTTAGGCTTTAGAGGCTCTTTGGGTGGAATCTTGTTAAGCTTGGGAGTAGTGGTGGAGTTGGGCTTCTCACACGGGTTCAGACCACTCGACTCTCCAAAACTTCCCAAAGGATGAAGCGCACTCAACACCCTGAGCAAAGCCACACCTGGACCTCCAGCAGCACGCTGAACTGGGAGATCATCATCCCAAGCTACGGCTCACCACTCGACACCCATGACAAGATGGTCCGAAAGGTATGTGTTTTCCTCCTCGGTTTGCATCTTGTCATGCTTCACGTTTGCGATCTCCATCTCCAAACCCTCACACAAAATGCACCTAGTCACACAAGTGCTACCGAGCTGGCCTTCTCAAGAGACACAATCTTGGCATTCTTCTCTGCCAACTCGGTTTGCAAGCCAGCACAAGACTTGCATGCACCCAACAGCGAGGATCTAGCCTTAAGTTCATCCACCTCTCCTACCAACGCCACATACTTACCTCTCAAAGTGAGAAGGTCAGTCATGTGCGTGGTGCACATCTCGCACTCAGCCTCCTCAGAAACGACTACGGTGGACTTGGCAAACTCAAGCTCCTTCACCGTATCCTCCCACTTCTGCCTAAACTCTTCCTCTCTCTAGCGGCATGCCTAAGCAGCTTATCTTGACTAAGGAGAGCGGCAGTAAGTTTCTCGACCTCAGTAGAAAGCTCATCGGGGGTCAGAGATACCTGGGAGGTGTCGTCGTCATCGTCGTCCCGAGGGGTCTCCTCCAGCTCGCCGTCGACCTCCTTGCCGAGGGCCATGGTGCAGAAACCCTCATCGTTGGCGAAGAAGCAGAGGCCGTTCAGCATGTCCTCGAGCCTCTTGTTCTTCTCGGACTCGTCGTCGCTTGAAGAAGCGGAGTCATCATCCGAGTCGTCGACGTGGCTGAGTGTGGCAAAAGAACGCACGTTGCTCAGCCTGGGCCTTCTCCAAGTACTTTGTCTTGATGTACTCCTTGTTGAAGCCGCCTTTCCGCTTGTGCTTCGTGGGGACGGACTTCTCCTTGCACTTGCTAGAGTCGTACTTGTGCCCAGGATCCGCCTTGCTGAAGGTCTTCTTGTTCTTCTTCGGGCATTGGCAATGAAGTGGTTGGGGTCGCCGCACTCGAAATAGCCCGAGCGTCCTCCTCCGCGGCGACGGTTCATGCGGTTGTTGTGGAACCACGAGAGAACCGGTTGGCCAGCAAAGCCAGCTCGTCATCCCCCATGAACTCCAGCTGCTCCTCTGTGACAGAAAGAAGAGAAGAAAGTGCAAATCCTCCAGAGGGGTTAGCAGAGGAGCCAGAAACCAATGCCATCGATGGGCCAGAAGGATTTTATAAGAAGCCCTCGCCATGACATCAATCTCACTGGACTTGAGCTTACTAAAGAGCTCGTCGCACGTGAGGGTCTCATAGTCAAGCGATTCGATGATCGCCTGAACCTTGGAATCCCACACCGACCGATCAAGGGTATGCAAAAGCTTCAAAGCCCTCTCATGATCGTCGAAAGGCACAACTCCTTGTTAGCCCTCATCCTGTTGACAATCACCTGAAAGCGAGCGAATAAACTTTCTATGCTCTCGCCAGGCATATGTCGAAAGTTCTCATACTCTCGCTTGAACGACTCGTAGAGACGGGTTTTGACTTGAGTGGTTCCATCATGGAAATGCATGAGGGTAGCCCAAAATCTCCCGAGCCGTAGCGAGTGAGAAACGCGATCAAACTCACTCATGCTCAGGCATGAGAAAAGAGCATTATAAGGGCTCGGCTATTGGCATCGTGCTCATCGATCTGATGCTGAGTCACACGAGCAGCCATGACCACGTAATCGGCAGAGTTGCAAATATCCCAAATGGAAGCACCAATTACTCTGCAGATAGGCCGACATGCGTATCTTCCAATACGCATAGTTTATCCCATCGAAAATGGCGGTTGCCCACGCCGCGATCCATGTCGCCTTCTGTGGATCTGAACTGGTTAAGGTGAAGATCCTTAACCCGCTCCGATACCAATTGAAGGACCGAGAATGCAATAGCAAGGCGACCAGAGGGGGGGTGAATGGGAGCTCAAAAAATTTCTCTCGAAACTTTGCCCTTTGTCCCAAAAATCAACCCCCCAAAAGCTTCGATCGAAACCGCGATGCCCACGACCCTTGGAAGAGGGTGGATGATCCCTAGGATCACAGCAAGGCACCACAAAGCGACAGCAAGCCAAAAGCCAAAAGCACCGGCACAAGTTCGATGCCTAAGAACCGAGTCCAAACGTAGATAGAAGGCTACATCGGGAAATCCCCAAATACCGATGCTAACAAGTAGCAAAGATACCTAGAGAGGTTCCTAGGTGAACTACAGGACCAACCGAGAAGTCCGGAAACCAAGCGAAGAAGCCGGGAGAGCAAACGCACTAAAACGTACCACTCAGCAGGATCCCGCACTGCGGCCCTGAGGTCCCGGACTGTCTGCGAAGGGATGGCGGACTGTCCGCCGGTCAAAAGTGCGAAAACGCACTGCTGCTGAAGTTCCCTGGACCCTTCCCGGACTGTCCGCGACTTTACACTGCGGACTATCCGCCGGTGTAAAAACAGTAACCCGTCGAAGAACACAGCCACTGATCCGGCTCGTCCCCGACGCGCGGACTGTCCGCCGGTCAAACCGCGGACTGTCCGCGACCTCACAGTGAAGGCGATTTTGGTCGCCCTTCGCACACAACCTCCCAAATCCGAATCAAATCACAATCCACGTCCCAAACTTGGAGAAGATGATCACGAGGTAGTTAGGAGACTATCCCAAGAAATTATCCGTAAAAGATTCAATCAATGGGAAATCGAAGGGGAAGGTGTATGAACAAAAAAAGCACCACGAAAACAAAATCGACCCCGATCTACTTGTTCGTGAGGAGTTAGATGAATTCCTTTGGTGGAAATGATCTCCTCACTATAAAGAACAAGTTGATTCAAGTGGAATTTGAAAAGATGCAAGTAGGGGGGGATCGAGTCGAGTGATGGGAAAATCGCGGAGAAACGAAGAAACGCGAAGAACACGAACCAAAACGTGAATCAACACATCGATCTGGAACTATGTGGCTACCACACGCTACAACAGTGAGATTACGGTCTCACTTCCTCAAAATCTCCAGTACACGGAGGTATGGTTCTCTGCGGATCTCAGTTGCTACAGCAGGGGATTGGAGAGCAAGAAAACCTAGAAGGCAAAGAGCAAATGGCTGAGATAGAATGGAGGAGGGTGTCTCCCTCTACTTATCCTAATTCTAATTCCTACTCTACCCATCACTAATTACAGAGCGAACCAGCTAAACCCTAGGGTTATTCTGGACCCAACTCGAAGATGCTGGTGATCCGAAGGCACGCCCCCGCACAACTAGTAGCGTTGCCTCGACGCAACCTCACCGATTGCCGCCACGTGCCTCCACCGCTCCGCTCGTCCTTTTCCCGTACTTCGCCCCCGATTTTGTGGCCCAAACCGGGAAACCAGCCTTCACGACCAACCCCCGGTTTTGAGGCCCAAACCCGGAAACCAGCCGTCCATAGCCTGAGGTTTGTGGCCCAAACTCAGAGAAACCGCAGCGCCCAGGTTTTGAGGCCCAAACCTAGAAACCGTCCTCAGCCCGAGTTTTGTGGCCCAAACTCGGAAACCATCCGCACCCAGGTTTTGAGGCCCAAACCTGGAAACCGTCAACTCGGTGGTTTTTCTGTGGCTCAACCACCAAACCGAGCCGTAGAGGGGATGCACCGCCTGTGCACCCCGTCCACCGACACCTGTCTCCAGGTCCTCGACCCAGGCAACACCGTGCCCGCAAGTCTTCGTTCGTCGCTGTCCTAGGCGGAGCCACCACAGCTGATCCTCGGGCCACCGGTCCCTCGGTCCAAGCCTCACGTCCGCCCTTCGCCACTCTCGGTCCATCGGCACGGCACGTCTCTACTTGACCTTCACCTTGCCTTTGATCACTGTATCCGTGCTTGACACCTGCACAACACAAGGCAAAGAACATGCGCATTATCCCAGTTGACAATCACTCATCACTCAGAGACTCGGCATACACCCATGTATCCGCACCTTCGACCACTGTCTCGGAGCTCCACACCTGCACATCAACAATGCCAAGAGACATGTTGCCTCACCCCTTCCGGTGAGCTTGTTGACCGATCGCTCATCACTCAGGAAGGGAACCACACGGGCACATATCAACCTTGTGTTCGCAATATCCCCCTTGATGAGTGCATCGTCAACACATTGTAACCGTGATCAAAGAAGAAAAGAAAAGAAGTAGATAGAGAAAGAAAACTCACTCGAGATGTCCAAAAGCCAAGGTAAAAGCCAAAGAAGGACAAATCAAGATGAGCAGAGCTTGGTCCCCAAAGACATGGGCAACGGTTCGACACAACCAAGCAAAATATCGGAGCAAGAACTCATCAAAGAAGAAATCTCGATCTCAGATAGCGAAAGACTTGGTTCCCAAAGACATGGGCAACGGTTCGACACAACCAAGTCAAGAACAAGCTAGTCCTCAAAAAGAGGCAGAAAGGGCTCAACACCACTAGCTGAAGCTCGATACCAACTGAAGAATGCATAAGGATGCAAAGACTGCAATTAGCTCCATACCAATCAAAATTGCTCAAAAACAGGCGAAAAACAGCTAGTCCCTCAAGACAGAGGCACAGATGCTCGACGCAACTAGCTGAAAAACTCCCCCTCACTACGAGAACTCCCCCTCAACAAGTGAAGCACAATTTGCAAATTGACACCATATACAACAAAAAATTCTCCCCCTTGGGGGCAATTTGCAATCAAAAGAGAAGGGAAAGGAGCTCAAACAAACAAAACGGAGCTAGGCCATGCCTATCGGAGCAAGCAAATGCATATGAGTCAAAAATGCATGTCAGCAGTTCAGGGTGTATAGTCAATAGAGTGAAAGAATGCTCTAAAGAGTGCTGATCCGATCATCAGCAGCAACAATCAAATATGCTAGCAAAGGCTCAAACTGATCACAGAATACAGAATATGAACATATAAGCTTAGTGAGCAGTTTTAGCTGTTTTCCGAAAGGGGTTTCACCATCAAAAATAGCACTGAACATGTATAGACAGGAAATCAAACAGTGCTAAACATGTATACAAGGTGAACTACCCCTAGCAAAGTTCAATCATCATGGTATAGAATGAAACAAAGACTTGTGTTTTTCAGATTTTATCGGAGAATTGCAGCGGTTATTACATAAGTTCTGATTTTCAGCATATGATTGCGAGAGGTTGAGAGCTTGTCAAGCCTAACTTTCCAACCAAGCTAAGCCTATTCATAAGCAATCAGAAGCTTGAAGCATCGGTTTTGGTCTTGCACTACATGACTCAAGTTTAACTCAAAATGCAAGAGAAACAATCTCGATACCATGATGTGCTAACAAAGCAATCCCATCTCGATCTTTCAAATTCACTTAAACTTGGTTCATTTTAAACAAATTATGACCATACGAAGCAAGTGAAAGATCAGAACTAGAGACATAGCACCTAGCATATATGAAATATTACAAGTGACCTCAACACAATCTAAACATGCTAGTTGCCAATCTCAATGGTGAACAAAGTTTTATGTTTAATTAAGCATATTCACTATTCTAAAAAGTAGCTCAGCTCAAAACACTGTATCAGTGATCAAGGAGAGCCTAAGCTACAAGCAGCATCATAAAACATCGGAGCATACACTATTTAAAGCATAAGATCATTCTAGAGACTATAGACATGAAGCTTGAGAATGCAAAGTGTATGCATGATGAGATGCATGCAAAGATCAGTATCAGAGCAAAGACACAACTAAAACAAACTCAAGGACCAAAACAAAAAGTCAGTCTTATGATACAACAAAATGCTTACCCCAACTAAAAGGGGAAAGACACACCGAGCTCACCTCTCAACCTAGCAAATGTTGAGAGATCCAAAGGCTTGGTGAAAAATTCCGCAACCTGGTTATGGGTGTCTACATGCCTAAGATCGATGTCACCTTTCTCGTAGTGATCACAAAGAAAGTGAAAGCGAACATCGATGTGCTTGGCCTTGGAATGAAGAACAGGGTTGTTTGCTACACTAATGGCAGAAGTGCTATCACAAAGAAAGGGACCCGACTAAAATCTAGACCAAAATCACAGCAAAGTAGCAACCATCCATAAAAGCCGCGAAGCACAAGAAGCAGCGGCAACGTACTCGGCTTCAGTAGTAGATTGGGCAACAATAGACTGCTTGCGAGAAGATCACGAAACCAGTGAAGTCCCAGAAGTAGACTGTGCTCAAGCCGACAGCCGGCAAAATCCGCATCGGAATACCACAAGCGAAAGACGAAGAAGAAGAAGAATACCAAAGCCCGATTCAGGAGTGAATCGGAGGTACCTCTATGATGCGCTTGACTGCTTGCTTGTGGGAAGTCCGAGGGGACGCCTGAAAACGAGCGCACAGACACACTGAGAAGTATGTCTAGCCTCGTAGCCATCAGGTACAGGAGCAAGCCAATCATGCTCCTGTACTCCTTTTGGTCACACAGCCTCTCTGTCCTGGTCCGCGTCAATCGCAACCGTCATAGCCATGGGCATCGTAAGAGGCTTGGCCTCGCCCATGTCGAACTTCTTCAGGATGTCCTTCGTGTACTTGCCTTGATGCACGAATGTCACGTCTCAGGTTGCTTGATTTGCAACCCGAGGATGAAGATCAACTCACCCATCATACTCATCTCGAACTCCCTGCTCATTGTATCTGCAAACTTGCAACAAGTGCATGAGAGGAGCCCAAAGATGATATCATCCACGTAAATCTGAACCAAAAGGGTGTCATTGCCTTGCCTGAGGAGAAACAAAGTCTTATCTCCCCATCCCATTTAAAACCATTGGAAAGCAGAAAGGTTTTCAAACGATCATAACATGCTCTCAGAGCTTGTTTTCAAACCATATAAAACTTTGGTAAGTTTGAAAACATGGTTTGGAAACTTGGGACTCTCGAAACCAGTGGGTTGTCTCACATAAACCTCTTCCTCTATATACCCGTTAAAGAAAGCGCTCTTGACATCCATTTGATATAGCTTAAAAACCCTTCGAAGCTGCAAAAGCTAGTAGGATCCTAATGGCTTCTAAATGGGCTACGGGGGCAAAGGTTTCCTCATAATCTATCCCCTCTTTCTAGCAAAAACCCTTGGCTACTAGCCTAGCCTTGTTCTCACAACCATCCCATCCTCACCATGTTTGTTTTTGAAAACCCATTTGGTACCTATAGGGTGGGCATTCTGAGTGGTGGAGGTGAAACTAGGGTCCAAACTTGGTTTCGCTCAAATTCTCTAATTTCTCTGCATGGCATTAAACCCAATTAGGATCAGAGAAGAGTGTGTACAACATCTTTGGGCTCAAAAGAAGCAACGAATGCAGAATGAGAAAAGTGTGAGATCTCATACGCTCATGACCGCATGACTCGCTGGTCGATGTCGCCGATCATCTACTGCGGAGGGTGGATCTACTAGACGATTCGGGGCGCTTGCCTCACCGAAGTCGGCTCCCCTCGCCAGATGCTGTCGCTCCCTCAGGTGCAGTAGTGCTCGCTGGAGAGGTGGCTCAAGAGGACCCCAAGAAGTGGAAGTAGTGGGATCGGGTCCTCGAGCAGGCGTCATTGTCGCAGGGTCAAATGGGGTAGCTAGTGGAGTTGGCTCGGATCACCCCAATCGGCGTCTTCCTGCTCCACCTCCACAAAGATCGTCTTCTCCCATCTCCTGATCTCTTGCAACATCAAAAGCAGAAGAAACACAAGCATGGTCTCCTCGAATGTGACCTCGCAGGTCCCCACTATGGTAGTCTCAAGGTTAAGATCACGATAAGCACGAGAATGCAAAGCATAACCAAGAAAAGACACCATCAGTAGAATGAGATTCAAATATGTCCAAATTACCTTGCTTCAGGATGAAGCACTTGCACCCAAACACCCGAAAATGAGACACCTGGGTACCCATCAAAAACGCAACTCATAAGAAGTCATTTCATGAGGGCTCCAAGAAAGATGCGGTTTGAAACATGCAAGCGGTATTGATCGCCTCGGCCCAAAAAAGACTAGGAGTCCTATGCTCATTGAGCATATCCTGGCCATCTCAACAAGGGTTCGGTTTTTTGCGCTCAACAACACCATTTGCTGGGGGACATAAGGAAGAAGACACTGATGCTCGATTCCAAGAGAAGAACAAAAGGAGGTAAACTGAGAGTTAACAAATTCAGGACCATTATCTCTACGAATAGCTCTAATAGTATCAGGGCAAAACTGCAGTTTTCACCTCAAAATTAGATCTCGAGCAAAAGAAAAAGCCTCATGCTTACCCTCCATAAAGAACACCCAAGAGTACCTCGAAAAATCATCAACGGTCACCGAAACGTGTCACTTCCCCCCGCTGAGCAAACCCGAGCTGGACCAACAGTGTCCATGTGTAAAAGCTCACTGGGGTTGCTTGGTCATCACCTGATTGACAGGTGGTGAGAAAGCAACAACCATCTTCCCGTGATGACAAGGATGGCAAACAAGATCCTTCTAAAACTTAAGCTTGGGCAATCCATGGATTAGGCCAAGTGAGCTAAGTCTTGTAAGCAAGTCAAAACTCAAATGACCAAGCCTCCTATGCCACTTCCACAAATCAGAAGAAGGACCAGCCATCAACATCTAGCAGAGCCAAAAGAACGAGAAAATTTCGGCTCTGAAAACATGGCCAAATGGGACGACCCAACAACAAGGTCTCCCCAAGAATCCAAAACTCGACTAAGGCCTTTCTTAAAGCGCACTTCAAAATCCTCTTCAAGAAGTTGTGAGACCGAGAGCAAGTTAAAATGCAAGTTAGAAACCAAAGCAACATCCTTGAGAACGAAATTCTTATTGAGCCGAATAGCTCCATGAGAAACAACCTTACCTCTACCACTATCCCCGAAAGTGATGTGCTCCTTGTGCACCACGGGGTCTAGGCTGGAGAACCAATCCTTCCTTCCGGTCATGTGGCGCGAGCACCCGGAATCCATGAGCCACATGTTCTCCAGCCCAAGTTCCTACATCAATAGAAAGGTAGGAAATGAGCATATGGCACAACACTGGGGTAAGTATACTGAGAAGGATACCAGTGTTGTGTCATAGGCCCAGAAAAAGTGTTAGAAGGATACCAAACTGTCTCTCGTCCCATGGGTGGATAGCAATCACCACCAACCTGAAAGGGTGGTCCTCTATGGAATGGAAATCCTCCAAACTCACCTCTTCGTCCCATTTGAGCAAAGCGATCACCACCATGCTGGAAAGGTGGTCTACTATGGGACGGAGCAGCAAAGCCTCTTACACCCAGCTCACGGTCGTATTGAGGACGACCAGAACCGCGTCGGGCATGACCACCACCTCGTGGTATAGCTGCCTGGGGCCTAGCCACCTGAGGGGTGCACCTCTAGGCCTAGCGCCCTGCCTCTCAACTACCTGACCTTGCACACCATGGAAAGGGTGGTGCCTGGCCTAGTTGTTCAGTTCCATCTCCCTCCTAGCCGCTCTCTTCCTTCGAAAGCAAAACTCAGCCAGGTGACCCTCGCAGTGACAGAAGTCGCACTCAAACCTCACCACTCTCTTGGGTTGTTGGTTTGCTTGGTTGCGGGGGTTGTTCACCTTGGCTGGCTTCTTGCCCTTCGGAAGGGGATCACTAGAGTTGCCAGGAAGGGTGTCAAGTGTGTTCCTAAGATGGTTAGGTTTGGGAACCCACACTTGCTTGCGAGGTGGAGCTTGGGAGACTCAACAAGGATACCATCCTTGGTGATAGGCTTACGTGGCTCAGGTGGGGTAATCTTGATGAGCTTAGGGAGAGTGGATGGTTTCTCACTCGGGTCTACTCCCACTAAACTCACCAATTTTGCCAAAGACACTTGAGCCCTCACCACCTGAAGCAAAGCCTACACCCAGACTGCTAGTCCCCTCTTGAACTGACTAATCATCATGCCCAACTGCAGCTCACTGCATGACACCCAACTCAGGATGGACCGAAGGTATGTGTTTTCCACCTCGGTTTGCATCCTGTCATGCCGATAGTTGGCAATCTCAAGCTCCATCTCCGCGCATCGCTCACATGGAGCGGACAAGGTGCTAACTGAGCTGGTCTTCATGGCTTCAGCAAGCTTGACACTAGCTTCTGCCAACTCAGTTCGCAAGCCTGGACTGGACTTGCATGCACCCAGCAAAAGAAGACCTCGCCTTCACTTCCTCTAGCTCTCCTCAGGGAGGCACAAACTTGCACTCACCAACCAAGTCTAGCCTACTCTTCAGCTCATCATACACCTCGATCAAAGAGGCATACTTGGTTTGCATGGTGGCAAAGTTGGTCATATGCATCGTACACTCATCACACTCCTCCTCGGTCACTTTCACCTCGGTCCAAGCACTCTCAAGCTCCTTAGCGCCTCTAAAATTTTAGCCTTGAACACATTGCGCTCTCTAATGGCACGCTTAAGTTGCTTGTCTTGACCGAGGACTATGTCAGCTAAGATGTCGCGCTCACCGGTAAACGATCAACAAGAGAAGAGGATGATACCTCAAAAGCGTCGTCGTCGTCGTTGGTGTCGGCGTCCTTGTCTTGACACTTGCGGTCCTCCTCATCCAATGCCATGGTGCAGAAGCCCTTGGAGGAGTTACCGAAGAAGCAGCAGTCCATTGAAGCGTTCTTCAGTCTTTTGCTCGGACCCATCGTCGCTGGAGTCACCGTCGGAGCTTTTTCTCGACGTCGCTGATGGAGGCGTTGAAGGCACACCAGCCGGCGTCAAAGGCCTTCTCCACATCCTCTCAGTGGTAGCTGCCCTTCTTCTTCTTCCCCTTGTTCTCCGGCTTGCCCTTGCGCCTGGAGTTGCAGTTCTTGTCGGGGAAGCTCTTGTCGCGCTTGGGACACCTCGCGACGAGTGATCCGGATGTCCACATCCGTAGCAGCCCTCACATGCACAACCACGCCGGCGATTCAGGCAGTTGTTTTGGAACCACGAGAACTAGGTGATGATGAGGGCGAGCTCATCATTGACCAATGCCTCCACCTGCTCCTCTGTCACTGAAAGCAAAGAAGACAAAGCAAAGAGAGGTGGTGAAGCGTCAGCGGAAAGAGTCGATCCACCCTTGCATGAGACCAAAGCCATGGAATGTGAAGATGGGTTCTTCAACTTGGCCTGAGTCAAGTGATTGATCTCGGTGGACTTGAGCTTGCTGAATAGCTCATCCACGGTGTCATAGGATGGAGACTCTATGATGGTCGACACCTTCACCTACAATAACTTCCGATCCAGGGCATATAGTAACTTGAGTGCCCTCTCATGATCATTATAAGGTAGGTTGCCCGATTGGCACGCTTCTTGTTCACAATCATTTGGAAACGTGCGAACATAGCGTCAATCGTCTCTCCCTCCAACTGAACAAAGTTCTCGTATTCCCGCTTGTATGTCTCAAAGAGTCTGGTCTTGACCTGAACAGTCCCCTCGTGATAGCTCTGAAGCTTCACCCGGATCTCTCGAGCAGTCTGAAGCTCGGAAACACGCTCGAACTCAGGAAGAGAGATGTTGGCCAAAAGCATGTTACGAGCCTTGGAGTTGGCCTCGTGCTGGTCAATCTGGATCTGACCCACACGAGCCACAAGGACCTCGTACTCAACATTCTCACATATCTCTGCGGATACATTGGTGTATGCCGAGTATCTGAGTGATGAGTGATTGTAAACTGGGATAATGCGCATGTTCTTTGGTTTGTGTTGTGCAGGTGTCTGTTGGATGGTCCTTAAACACCTATTTTACCATCACATTTGACCCTAAAGTCCACCAAAAAGGCATGAAATGTAGTCAAATAGGTTTCAAACTAACCAAATTCCACATGTCCATAGAATTTTATTTGAATGCAGGATTGAACCAAATTTGACATTTGGACCCACCAGGAGACAAGCCCACTCAGCAAGGCCCAAATGGGCCTAAGGGGTTGGCGCCCGCCACCCTAGGTGGCGCCCGCCACCTCTAAGTGGCGCCGGCCACTTGGGTTGCCCAAGTTTCACCCCCTGCCACATCACGATCCGTGTGACCTCCCCAAGGCCCAAGGCCAAATCTTGGCTCTTGGTCCCTAGTCAGTGGCATCGGACGGCTCAGGATGAAGTGGCGTGGATCAAGGCTGAATGGCGGTTGCTAGGACATGCAACCGACCTCCAAACCGCCTTGGACAACCACCTGGATGCCGTTGAAGCCAAGGCGGTGCAATCCAACGGTGAGGGGAGTTGCGGCCGCCACCTAGGGCTGGCGCCCGCCCTAGGGTTAGCCCTAGGTCGGCTGGCTGCCCCCTATAAGTACCCCGTACCCCCCCCCCTCACTCATTTGGGCTATAAATGAAGGACCGAGAAGCTACCCGAAAGCGACCAGAGGGGGGGGTGAATGGGAGCTTTAAAATTTCCTTGCGGAAACTAGATGCCACTGTCCCAAACTCAACCCCAAATGCAAACCCTAGAGCCGACAAGTGTCCACGACCCTAGATGTAGGGTGGATGCTTCCTAGAAGCACAGCGGGACACTAGACAATCCTAGAAAGCCAACCCAAAAGACGGAACTCGAATCCGTTGACGAACGAACGAACCGCGAACGAATCGGCGCGAAACAGCTACGACCGGACTCTGGCCAGCGTCCGGTCAGCAGAGACCGGACGCGTCCGGTCGTCCAAAATCGGCTCTGGAACTTACTGTTCGCGACCGGACTCACGAGTACGGAGCGTCCGGTCGTGCAGTGCGTCCGGTCGAAACCGACAAGCAGGAACAGTGCAAGCGTAGCGTCCGGTCGAATGCAAACAGCGTCCGGTCGAAAGAGCGTCCGGTCGAGAGCGTCCGGTCAGTACGCAGAAAAGCTTGGCGCCGTGCTCAACGACCGGACTCTGAAAGCGTGCGTCCGGTCAGCCCGACAGAGCGTCCGGTCACCCCGCGACTGCACTGAAACTCCGGCGATTCAACCCGATCTCCTCCGAATCAAGTGCTCTAGGCTTGGGATTCGATCTGAGGAGTCACAAGGAGGTTAGTGAGCTATCTCTAAGAGATCATGGCTCGAACCTAACTCCAAATCGGTGAATCGAAGGAATTCGGGGGAAAGAAGAAAAAGAGACCCGAAACTAAAACTTGATCGATCTCCTAGACCGTGAGGTTAGAGATGATTTCTTTCGGTGGAAAGAAGTGCCTCACGATCTAGAGCAACTCAGTTCAAACGGAATCGTGAAAGATGAACCGAGCACAAAGATCAAGCGACGGGAAAACTCAAGGCACAAAGCAATCCGCGAAGAACATGATGAACATGAAATCAAAACGCGAATTGACACCAAGAGATGGGATCCAAGGTGAGGATACGGCCTCACTTCCTCGAATCAACAGTACACAGAGTGGAGTCTCTCTGCGGATCTCAACTACTAGCTAAGCAGGGTGTGGGAGAGTGGAAACCCTAGGAAATGAAAGCTCTAACTTAGATTGAGATAGGGAGGAGGGTGTCTCCCCTAGACTACTTATACTAACCTAGCCTAAGTCTATTTCCTACTCTACCCCTCTCTACTCTAATTTACAGAGCGGACCAGCCTAACCCTAAGGCTATTCTAGTCCACCGCTGGTGGTAGGTAGATCCGACGGCCACGCCCGCACGGTCTTCCGCGTCGCCTCCACGCAACCTTCAGATCGCCGCCGTGCCGCCACCACTCTGCACTCCACCCCGGTTTTGCGGCCCAAACCGGGAAACCAGCCTTTTCCATCAGCCCCCGGTTTTGAGGCCCAAACCGGGAAACCAGCCTCCAGCCCGAGTTTTGTGGCCCAAACTCGGAAACCCTCAGCGCCCGAGTTTTGAGGCCCAAACTCGGAAACCGGCCCACTCCCAGGTTTTGAGGCTCAACCTGGAACCCAGCACCCAGGGTTTGAGGCCCAAACCTGGAAACCGTCCACCGTTGGTTTTTCCCGGGCTCTACCAACAAACCGGCGTCGTAGAGGGGATGCACCGCCTGTGCACCCCTTCCACCGACATGATCGCACTTCTCCGCTTGTCGCTGTCGCAGGCAGCCAGCCACCACAGCTGATCCTCCGGCCTCCAGTCCATCAGTCCAAGTCCACGTCCGCCCTTCACCGTCCGATACATCGGCATGGCACGTCCGCCGCACGGCACGCCCATCCTTCATCGCGCCCGGTCCGTCGGCACGACACGTCGCAACTTGACCTTCACCCGCCATCGATCACTGTCTCCGTGCTCGACACCTGCACAACACAAGCCAAAGAACATGCGCATCATCTCCGTTGACAATCACTCATCACACAGAGACTCGGCATACACCCATGTATCCGCAATCTCCCCCTTGATGAGTGCATTGTCAACTCCACAACAAATCATGATAAGAAGAAGGAGGTAGGAAGGAGTGGGAAGAGAAAACCCAACCAAATGACCCAAAAGCCTAACAAAAGCCAAGAAGGTCAAGTGGATGAAGCGAAAAACTTGGTCCCCAAAGACATGGGCAACGGCTCGACGCAACCAAGCAAAGCAAAGCTAGCCCTCAAGAAGGTAGAACAGGGCTCCACCGCTAGCAGATACCAATTGAAGATCGGAGGACAACAGAAGCAAAATGCTAGTCCCTCAAGAAAGAGGCACAGAGGCTCAACACAACTAGCAAGAAAATCACTCCGAACCAATTGGAAATCAACCCAAACCAAATGGGAAAGCACACCAGACGATACCATTGAAAGCCAAATGAAAAGGCTTATGAAAGCTCATGAAAGCTAGGAACGTTTGCTAGTCCCTCAAGACAGAGGCAACGGCTCAACACAACTAGCAAACTCCCCCTCGACAAATGCAAGCAACTAGGACAAATGATTCTCCCCTTAGTTGATCAACACAGGAGCATATGATTTGCATAAATTTCTCCCCCTAGTTGAAAATGCACTTATCAAGGCCAAAGGTATCGGAAAGCAACTCCCTTCACATAAACTCCCCCTGAACACAAGATCTCCTTCCACAATGCATATGAAGTCAAAATGCAAGTTAGGAGCTTCAAGTATATAGTCAAAAGAGTGCAAAGATGCTCTAATCAGTATAGCTCCAACATCTCAATTAAGCACTCAAATAGCAAAGGCTCAAACTGATCACTTATACGAAATATGAAGCATATGAGCATGTGAGCAGTTTTAAGCCAAAAGGATAGTCACCATCAAATAGCACTAGACATGTATAGAAGGAATCCAAACAAGTGCTAAGCATATATACAAGGTGAACTACCCCTAGCAAAGTTCAATCATCATGCATAGGAATGAAGCATATACTTGTGATTTCAAATTCATATCGGAGTTGCAGCGGTAAAAGATTCACAAGTTCATTTTTAGCATGTGATTGCGAGAGGTTGAAAGCTTGTCATCGCCTAACTTTTCAACCGTGCGAAGCCTATGCCGAAGCAATCAGAAGCTTAAAGCAACGGTTTCGGTCATACACTACATGGCTCAAGTTTAACTCAAAGTGCAATGAGAAACAGTCTCAATACCATGAGGTGTTGACAAGCAATCCCATCTCGATCTTTTCAATTCAACAATACTTGGTTCAGATTTTAAGCAAGTTATGAACAACCAAGCAAGTGAATGACTCAGAACTAGAGACATAGCAACCTAGCATATATGAAAAGCAGGAATGGACTCAACACACCCTACACATGCTAGTTGCATATCTCAATGGTGAACATTTTCAGATTTATATACATTAGGCATAATTCACCATTCCAAAAATAGCTCGCTCATAACATGTAACAGTGATCAGAAAGAGCATAAGCTACAAGCATCATCATAAGTATCGGAGCAATATACAAGAGCATAATTACATTCTAGTGAATATAGACTGAAGCTCAGAATGTAAATGCGTATGCCCGACACAAAACTGAAGGAAAGAAGATACCAAAAGGAGAGACTCAAGAAACTCAAAAGAAAAGAGCCTCAAAATAAAAGAGTCAGTCTGTACATCTCAAAATGCTTCCCCCATCTAAAAGGGGAAACACACACCAAGCTCACCCCTCAACCTATTAAAGGTTGATTCGTCTAAAGGCTTGGTGAAAATATCAGCCAATTGGTGATGAGTATCGACATGGCGAAGGTCGATATCACCCTTCTCCTGGTGGTCTCGCAAGAAATGAAAGCGCACATCAATGTGTTTGGTTTTCGAGTGAAGCACGGGGGTTCTTAGCAACGCTAATGGCACTCGTGCTGTCACAAAGCAAAGGAACTCGAGTAAAGCTCAAACCAAAATCACGCAAAGTGGCCATCATCCAGAGTAACTGGGAACAGCAGCTAGCCGCAGCAACATATTCAGCCTCCGTGGTAGACTGAGCGACACTAGACTGCTTGCGAGAAGACCACGACACAAGAGAAGATCCAATAAACTGGCAAGTCCCGAAGTGACTTGCGCTCAATGCGACAACCAGCAAAATCAGCATCAGAAAACCACAAAGCGAGAGGGTGGAAGAAGCAGAATACCAAATCCCGAGCTCAGGCGTGAAACGAAGGTACCTGAAGATGCGCTTCACCGCCTGACGGTGAGAAGTGCGTGGCGAAGCCTGAAAGCGCGCGCACAAGCACACGGCGAACTGAATGTCCGGCCGTGTCGCCGTCAGGTAGAGCAGCGATCCAATCATGCTGCGGTACTCCTTCTGGTCCACTGCTTCTCCATCCGTGTCGGCATCCAGGGCAGTCGTCGTCGACATGGGCGTCGGAAGAGGCTTGGCCTCACCCATGTCGAACCGCTTCAGCAAGTCCCTTGTGTACTTGCCCTGGTGCACAAACGTCCCCTCTCGGGATTGCTTAATTTGCAACCCGAGAAAGAAAGTCAGCTCGCCCATCATGCTCATCTCGAACTCCCTGCTCATAGTATCTGCAAACTTGGCAACCAAAGCGTGAGAAGAACCACCGAAAATGATATCATCCACGTAAATTTGGACCAAGAGAGTATCTTTGCCTTGCTTGAGGAGAAAGAGCGTTTTATCTACACATCCCATTTTAAAACCCTTAGCTAGCAAAAAGGTTTTTAATCTCATACCAGGCTCTAGGGGCTTGTTTCAAACCATACAAAGCTTTGTGGAGTTTAAAGACATGGTTTGGAAACTTGGGATTTTCAAAACCGGGGGGTTGCTGGACATAGACCTCCTCCTCAATAGCCGTTTAAGAAGGCACTCTTGACATCCATTTGAAAAAGTTTGAAACCCATGGATGCAGCATAAGCCAAGAGTATCCTAATAGCCTCCAAACGAGCTACAGGAGCGAAGGTCTCCTCATAATCTATCCCTCCTTCTGACTATAACCCTTCGCTACAAGCCGGGCCTTGTTTCTCACAATGTGGCCCTCCTCTCCTTGCTTGTTTTAAAAACCCATTTTGTCCCAATAGGTTTACAGTCAGGAGGTGGTGGCACTAGAACCCAAACCCGATTTCGCTCAAAGTTCTCTAGCTCCTCATGCATGGCATTGACCCAATCCGGATCCGTCAATGCGTGTCCAACATCTCGGGGCTCAAAAGACGCAACAAAAGCAGAATGAGCAAAGTGCGAGATGTGCTGTGACCTGGAGCGAGTAACTCGCTCGTCGATGTCGCCGATCATCTGTTCAGGGGGGTGCTGGCGCTGGATGTGTCGTGGCGCCTCCCGGGAAGAAGTAACCTCCCCCTCAACAGTAGCTGGTTCCACCCCGGGTACAAAAGGTACCGCGCGAGGTGGATCCCACGGCCCCCAGGAAGAAGACGTCTCGGGGCCACGGGTCGTCGTCGAAGCCGCTCCGGCGGCGCGGCAGGCGGAGGGGGTGCTGGATCATCTATACCTTCAGCACCCTCTTCCTCGTCATCGAAAAGAGGCTCTCCAACCTCGTGATCACCTGCACGCTCAAAACGAGAAGAAGGAGAAACAAGAGTCTCGTCGAAGGTGACATCTGATGTCTCCATGACTCGGTTAGTGTCAAGGTTAAGTACACGATAAGCTCGAGTGTGAGTGCCATAACCCAAAACACACCGTCAGAAGAACGAGACTCAAACTTGTCTAGGTTGCCCTTTTTCAATATAAAACAGTGGCAACCAAAGACTCTAAAATAACTCACCTTGGGCTGGCGACCAAAACGCAACTCATAAGAGGTCTTCTTCAAAAACACTCTCAGAAAAATGCGATTCGAAATATAGCATGCAGTGTTCATAGCTTCGGCCCAATAGCGCCTAGGAGTCCTATGCTCATCAAGCATCGTCCTGGCCATCTCAACAAGGGTCCGATTCTTCCTCTCTACAACACCATTTTGGGTGTGTATAGGGAGAAGAAAACTGATGCTCCAAACCAAGGCATTTACAAAACTTCTCAAAATCCGAATTTTTAAACTCGGAACCATTATCACTTCTAATCGCTCGCATCGAGTTCAAAGGGAACTCGTTCTGAAGACGCAAAATCAGATCGCGAGCGAAGGAGAATGTCTCGGACTTCTCAACTAAAAAGAAGACCCACGAATACCTCGAAAAGTCGTCAACAATAACAAGCACATACCACTTCCCACCAACCGAGCTCACCCGAGCCGGACCAACAAGGTCCATATGCAAAAGCTCTCCGGGGTGCGAGGTCATAACCTTGTCAAGGATGGTGGGGAGCAGCAACCATCTTTCCATGCCGGCAAGCATGGCAAACTAGATCCTTCTCCAACGAAAGCTTGGCAATCCTCGGATTAAGCCAAGTGAGCTAAGTCTTGCAAGCAAGTCAAAACTCAGGTGACCGAGCCTCCTATGCCACTTCCAAAGATCAGAGAAGAAGGACTAGCCAAAAGACAGCGAGAAGATCCAAACGACTTTGAGAAATTCGCGCGAAAGACATTCCCAAAGGGTGAAATCAGACATACAAGATCCCCTGAGGATCTAAGATCCGGCTAAGGTTCGGTTTGAAACGAATCTCATAGCCTTCACGAAAAGTTGCGAAACAGAAAGCAAGTTAAAATGCAGGTTAGAAACAAGAGCAACCTCGCGCAACACAAAGTGCTCATTAACCCGCACTGCACCAACGGACAATACCTTGCCCTTACCTTTGTCGCCGAAGGTTATGTACTCTTTTCCGGCGACCGGACTATGGCTGGAGAACCATTTGGCATTTCCGGTCATGTGCCTCGAGCAACCGGAATCCACAACCAAATGTCCTCCAACCGCTCCTCCTACATCAATAAAAAGACATAGGGTGAACATACGGTCCAACACTGGGGTTAGTAAATAAGAAGGAAACCAGTGTTGGGCCGGCTGCTCAAAAGAACGGTCAGTGTAAAAACCATCCTGTCTAGGGGATAGCGATCACCACGCACAGGAAAACGTGGTCCGCTGGGGAAGAAGCGCTCACCGCGAAACTCTACCTGCGGTGGGACAAAGCGCTCAACAAAGCCTCCGCCACGGGGTCCGTTACCTGCAAAAGCAGGACCCCGTCGGGCACGCTCTCTACGAGGTCTACGCCTAGGAGCCTGCTGCTCAACTCTAGCGTCTCTCCTCGGAGCTCTCTCCTGCCTAGGCCTACACAACTGAGGTGCTACCTCTAGGCCTAGTCTCCCTCCTAGGGGCTCTCTCCTGCTGCCTAGGCTGGGTATGCTTCCCTCCAGACCTAGCAGCTCTCCCCTGAGGCTTCGGAGCATGTCCACCACGAGCTGGGTGAAACATGTCCGGGTTCTGCATCTCCCTAGCTCGGCGCGCCTCTCTCCTGCGCCTAAAGCAGAACTCACTCAGGTGACCATCCCGCCCACAAAGTCACACTGAAACCTCACCCGCGCGCAAAGGGGGTTGTTGGTTTGCAGGGATGTGGGTATGGTTCACCTTGCCCTTGCCCTTCTGTGGCAACTCCTCTCGGATGGGTGGCATTGTGTCAAGCTTGTTCTTTAGGTGATTGGGCTTGGGTTGCCATTGTGGATTCTTGGGTGGAGCCTTGGGGGGTTCAACTACAACTCCATCTTTGGTGACAGGCTTGGCAGGCTCTTTGGTGGAAGCTTGGTTAGTTTGGGAGTAGTGGTGGAGTGGGCTTCTCACAGGGTTCAGACCACTAGACTCTCCAATCTTCCCAAAGCTGAAAGATCAACACTCTGGCCAAACCTACACCAGGAGCCCCAGCAGCTCGCTTGAATTGGGAGATCATCATCCCGAGCTGAGGCTCACCACGACACCCATGACAAGACGGTCCGAAGGTATGTGTTTTCCTCCTCGGTACGCACCTTGTCATGCCTCACATTGGCCATCTCCTGCTCCAGGCCCTCACACAAAGCACACCTCTTGACACAAGTGCTATCCGAGCCGGCCTTCTCAAAGACTCAAGCTTGGCATTCTTCTCTGCCAACTCGGATTGCAAGACAGGACAAGTCTTGCACGCACCAAACAGCTGCGGTCTAGCTCGGAGCTCATCCACCTCATCTACCAGCGCAGCATACTTACTCCTCAGAGTGAGAAGATCCGTCATGTGCGCGGCGCAACTCTCGCACTCCACTCCTCCGACACAACCACGGTGGACCGAGCGAACTCAAGCTCCTTCACCGTGTCCTCCCACTTCTGCCTAAACTCCTTGCGCTCTCTAGCGGCACGCCTAAGCAACTTGTCTTGACTAAGGAGGGCAGCAGTCAACTTCTCAACCTCGGAGAAAGCTCGTCGTAGGTGAGAGATACCTGGGAGGTGTCGTCGTCGTCGTCGTTCCGAGGGGTACGCTCCGGCTCGCCGTCGACCTCATCTCCGAGCGCCATGGTACAAGCCTTCGTCGCCGGCGAAGAAGCACAAGCCGTTGAACGTGTCCTCCAGCTTCTTCTTCTCGGACTCGTCATCACTCGATCGAGCGGAGTCGTCATCCGAGCCGTCGACGTCGCTGAGCGTGGCGAAGAACGCTCGCTGCTCAGCCTGCTGCTTCTCCAAGTACTTCTTCTTGATGTACTCTTTGTCGAAGCCGCCCCGCTTCTTGTGCCTTGGGGGAACGTGCTTCTCCTTGTACTTGGAGTCGCGCCTGTGGCCGTGATCGCCCTTCCCAATGCTTGTTCTTCTTCTTGGGGCAGTCGGCGATGAAGTGGTCGGGGTCGCCGCACTCGTAGCATCCGGTGCGTCCTCCTCCGCGACGACGGTTCATGCGGTTGTTGTGGAACCGCGAGAACCGGTTGGCAAGCAAAGCCAACTCGTCGTCTCCCAAAGACTCCAGCTGGTCCTCTGTCACAGAAAGAGAGAAGAAAGCGCAAAGCCAGCTGAGGGGTTAGAGGAAGAGCCGGAAACCAAAGCCATGGACGGGCGAGAAGGATTTTCAAAAGAAGCCCTCGCCATAGCATCAATCTCACTGGACTTGAGCTTACTGAAGAGCTCGTCGCAGGTGAGGGTCTCATAGTTCGGCGATTCGATGATTGCCTGAACCTTGGAGTCCCACACCGAACGGTCAAGAGTGTGCAAAAGCTTCAAAGCACGCTCATGATCGTCAAATGGCAACTGCTCTCTGTTAGCCCTCATCCTGTTGACAATCACCTGAAAGCGAGCGAATAAACTTTCTATGCTCTCGCCAGGTTGATGTCTAAGTTCTCATACTCTCCTCTGAACGACTCGTAGAGTCGGGTTTTGACTTGAGAGGTGCCCTCATGAAAACGCATGAGAGTGTCCCAGATCTCCCGAGCCGTAGCGAGGTGAGAAACACGATCAAACTCACCCATGCTCAAACAAGAGAAAAGAGCATTACGGGCTCGGCTATTGGCATCGTGCTCATCGACCTGCTGTTGAGTCACACGAGCAGCCAAGACCACGTAATCAGGGGAGTTGCAAATATCCCAGATCGAAGCGCCCAAGCTCTGCAAAGGGCCGACATACGTATCTTCCAATACGCATAGTTCGTCCCATCGAAAAACGGCGGTTTGCCCACGCCGCGATCCATGTCGCCTTCGGTGGATCTGGAACCGGCTAAGGTGGAAGATCCTTAACCCGCTCCGATACCAATTGAAGGACCGAGAAGCTACCCGAAAGCGACCAGAGGGGGGGGTGAATGGGAGCTTCAAAATTTCCTTTCCTTGCGGAAACTAGATGCCACTGTCCCAAACTCAACCCAAATGCAAACCCTAGAGCTTGCAAGTGTCCACGACCCTAGATGTAGGGTGGATGCTTCCTAGAAGCACAGCGGGACACTAGACAATCCTAGAAAGCCCCAAAAGACGGAACTCGAATCCGATCACGAACGAACGAACCGCGAACGAATCGGCGCGAAACTGCTACGACCGGACTCTGGCCAGCGTCCGGTCAGCAGAGACCGGACGCGTCCGGTCGTCCAAAATCGGCTCTGGACCTTACTGTTCGCGACCGGACTCACGAGTACGGAGCGTCCGGTCGTGTACAGTGCGTCCGGTCGAAACCGACAAAGCCAGAACAGTGCAAGCGTAGCGTCCGGTCGAAATGCAAACAGAGCGTCCGGTCGAGAGCGTCCGGTCAGTACGCAGAAAAGCTTGGCGCCGTGCTCAACGACCGGACTCTGAAAGCGTGCGTCCGGTCAGCCCGACGAGCGTCCGGTCACCCCGACACGCTGCACTGAAACTCCGGCGATTCAACCCGATCTCCTCCGAATCAAGTGCTCTAGGCTTGGGATTCGATCTGAGGAGTCACAAGGAGGTTAGTGAGCTATCTCTAAGAGATCATGGCTCGAACCTAACTCCAAATCGGTGAATCGAAGGAATTCGGGGGAAAGAAGAAAAAGAGACCCGAAACTAAAACTTGATCGATCTCCTAGACCGTGAGGTTAGAGATGATTTCTTTCGGTGGAAAGAAGTGCCTCACGATCTAGAGCAACTCAGTTCAAACGGAATCGTGAAAGATGAACCGAGCACAAAGATCAAGCGACGGGAAAACTCAAGGCACAAAGCAATCCGCGAAGAACATGATGAACATGAAATCAAAACGCGAATTGACACCAAGAGATGGGATCCAAGGTGAGGATACGGCCTCACTTCCTCGAATCAACAGTACACAGAGTGGAGTCTCTCTGCGGATCTCAACTAGCTAAAGCAGGGTGTGGGAGAGTGGAAACCCTAGGAAATGAAAGCTCTAACTTAGATTGAGATAGGGAGGAGGGTGTCTCCCCTAGACTACTTATACTAACCTAGCCTAAGTCTATTTCCTACTCTACCCTCTCTACTCTAATTTACAGAGCGGACCAGCCTAACCCTAAGGCTATTCTAGTCCACCCGCTGGTGGTAGGTAGATCCGACGGCCACGCCCGCACGGTCTTCCGCGTCGCCTCCACGCAACCTTCAGATCGCCGCCACGTCCGCCACCACTCTGCACCCCCGGTTTTGCGGCCCCAACCGGGAAACCAGCCTTTTCCATCAGCCCCCGTTTTGAGGCCCAAACCGGGAAACCAGCCTCCAGCCCGAGTTTTGTGGCCCAAACTCGGAAACCCTCAGCGCCCGAGTTTTGAGGCCCAAACTCGGAAACCGGCCCACTCCCAGGTTTTGAGGCTCAACCTGGAAACCCAGCACCCAGGTTTTGAGGCCCAAACCTGGAAACCGTCCACCTTGGTTTTTCCCGGGCTCTACCAACAACCGGCGTCGTAGAAGGGATGCACCGCCTGTGCACCCCTTCCACCGACATGATCGCACTTCTCCGCTTGTCGCTGTCGCAGGCTGCCAGCCACCACAGCTGATCCTCCGGCCTCCAGTCCATCAGTCCAAGTCCACGTCCGCCCTTCACCGTCCGATACATCGGCATGGCACGTCCGCCGCACGGCACGCCCATCCTTCATCGCGCCCGGTCCGTCGGCACGACACGTCGCAACTTGACCTTCACCCGCCATCGACCACTGTCTCCGTGCTCGACACCTGCACAACACAAGCCAAAGAACATGCGCATCATCTCCGTTGACAATCACTCATCACACAGAGACTCGACATACACCCATGTATCCGCAATAAATACCCCCCTGAGGTATCACTTCATTCATATCCCACACAAGAGAAGAAAGTGAGGGTCAAGTTAGAAGCTCAGAGAGCTTAGGCAAGTAGGTTAGCTAGTAGAGAGAGTATAGCTCTAGTGCCCTCACTACAGCGCGGCTCTTAGTTTAGCACTGCTTAGCCTAAGTCCTTGGCAGAATTAGCGTAGAGCTTGCTAAGGAGAACTTTACATAAGTGCCATTATGAAAGTTGGTAATTCCGTAGAAGCCACAGCGAAGTTGGAGCGCGCACTGGTGCCATCCACCTAAACTTTCTTGCCCTACATACCATTCTGTCCAACCTCCATCCACTTTCTGCCGTTTAGCTGCTCTTTGATGTGGGTCCTTCAAGGGAAAACGTCCAAATAACCCTTCTCTTGTGCCCCTTTCTCTCTCTGCCATATGGGGCCAACTTGTCATGCGCTTCTTCCTCGCAATGACAGTGGAGCGATGTGCTGCTGCCCTCCATTGCCACACGCCCCACGTGCCCGCCGGGAAGGAGCCAACGCGCCTGGTGTGGCGGCCGGGGCGAAGCTCCCCGCGTGCCCGTGCGCCCACGGCAACTGTCGGGGGAGGCGGGAAGCAGTGCTGACTGCCTGCCTCGACACCTCCGCGACGCCGCCGCGCTCTGCGGGCGCGAGCTGGCGTCGACGCTGCGGCCGGAGCGACACGAGCGATGCGGATGCAGACGTGCACGGTGCCTGATTGCTCGTCGGCCGCACCACGGGCCTCGCCGTGCGGGCTCCCCTCTAGCGCATGGGCGTGGGACCGGTCGACCGACACCACGGTGGTCTCCGAGGGGCGCTCAGGTGTGCCGGCCCGGCCCTCGTCTCACTCCCGGCGTCGGCGTTCTTCGTCGGCTGCCTGGCAGGCGGGTTCCTGCTCACCACGCTTGCAAACTCGCTCCTCGGGCGCAGGAAGATGCTGCTCACGTCCCTGATGTCTTTGTCTGTCGCCGGCGTGCTCACCGCGTTCGTGCCGAACGTGTGGGCATACGTCGCGCTGCGGTTCATGTCCGAGTTCGGCCGCACCATGGTGGGCACGTGCACGCTGGTCCTGTCCACGGAGCTCGTCGGGAAGATGTGGCGCGACACGATGAGCGTGCCCGGCTTCACCTTCTTCATCATCGGGTTTGTTGGAAATAACCCTGACCAGTGTGTGCTCCGGGTCAGAACACGTGTGTGCGTGTGTGTCCGACGTATGTACGTCGGTGTTTAGGTGGTGGCAGGTGGAGTCGAGAGGCCAAGTTTTGTTGCCGATTGAGCACATGCAGGAGCACGCCATGCGAGACGGACGAAGACACGTTCATGCGGATGAGTACGTGGCTCACGAATGCGTCAGCGCGTGAGTGCAGATTGCCTACTGTTTATCTTCCACCTTGCGCGTGAGTGCAGATTGTTCTGCCCAGGGTTAACAGGGTTCCTCTCCCTCCCGGCGCTCGGCTACACGTTCCGCGAGGCGTCATGGCGGAACATGTACCTCTGGACGCCCGTGTCGTCGCTCTGCTACTCCGTCATGCTCTACTTCCTCGCCCAGGAGTCACCGTGGTGGCTGCTGGTGCGTGGCCGGAAGCAGGAGACCATGGAGACGCTACAGCAGATGGCCACGCTCAATGGCAATAGCATCACGTCCAGCTTCTCCATGCTGCACACGTGCAACATGCAGGAGGACGACGGCGGCACCAGCAGGGCCGGGGCCGTGTTCTCCACGATGCGGGCGATGTGGGAGCCGCTGTGGGTGCTACGGACGCTCCAGTGGTTCATGAAGCCGCTGCTCGCCTGCACTGCACTGGTCCGCGTGCTGTGCGGCCTGCACTGCACCGGAGGCGCTAGCGGCAGCGCCACGTCGTCTCGCGTGTGTGATTCCCTTTGCTGTCTCAATAGTATTGTAGGAGTTGCAGTAGGAGATGATGATGCCTCCCTACTACTGCTGCTGCTACCTACGCGGGTGAAGACAAAAGAGAAGAGAGGAAGAAAGAATAGATGAGGCTGATAAATGAGACCCGCTAAAGGGTAATGTCGTCATTTCACATGTCTGTTTAACACCGTTAGCCTCTAAAGTGGACGGAATGACATGTAGGGCAAGAAAGTTTAGGTGGATGGCACCGGTGCGCGTTCCAACTTCGTAGTGGCTTCTACGGAATTACCGACTATCATAATGGCACTCATGTAAAAGTCTCCTTCCTAAGAGAGAAGCGGGTGCGAGCGACTGGCATCGGAGGTCGGTTGATTTCCCGGCGTCTCTGGTCTGGTTTGCTCTCTTGTATCTCAGGTACATTTATCTTTATCTCAGTATTACTTTAAGCATTACTTTCAGTATACTTTCAGTATTACTTTATCAAGTACCTTGAATGTGACCTAGCTATACTACAGTTCAATTCACTTAGCCACAGTAGTTAATCTCTAGTGAGCTTAGTGTTTGATCTTGCCAATAGGTTGCTTAGTTAGTTTAGTGTTTATCTTATTAAGTCAAGTGTTTGCTCTGACGTCCGCAAGAGTGTCTCTATTCAAAGCTAGGGTAAGATAGTTAGAATAGAGTTAAGCGTGGTGCTTAGTTATAGACTTACCTTCAGATACGATACGGCTGGACCCCCGGATAGCTGTGGAAGCAAGCAAGTGGTGACAGCCCTGTGCGCCTTGAATTCCACCACGTAGTTGGCCCAGTTTAACAGTAAGGCTCGTTGTGCTAGCGTTGAACCTAAGTAAGTGGTAAAGGCAAGTACGCCTCGATACTTGACAAGATAGGAATAAAACTATACTCAACTTAGTTGCTTTATTGTCTTTTGCCCTGCCTTGCTTCGTAACTATCTTGCTTCGTAGTTATCATCTGCTCTGTGGTTATCTAGGATTATTATCACTAGTTATAGTTAGTTATCTTAGTTCCCTTGTTATCCTATTCCATTTATCTACCTATCATACACCTACCTTAGCCATCCATATCATCCTACCATCCCCCCATATTTTTTCTAGCCTTTCATCTCTTCCCTCTCCCTTTTTCCCTTTTCTCTTTTCTTCGACTCTCGTCCCCTCCTTGACTCAACTCATACACCACCCTAGCCTTCCCTTGGGATCAAAAATCGACACCTAGTGCTCCAAGCGAAGTGCTACTACGATAGTTCTGTGCGCTTGCAGAATCTCCTCCTGGTAGATTGCAATCTCTCTAGCTAGCTCCTACTAGTGTCGGGATTGACAACCCCACTTGGCATTAGTAGATAGCTGCTTTAGCTCCACTCCTTTAGGTATAGTGACCGGTCCTTGCTTCAAGCATTTCTGACGCCGTTGCCGGGGATAGACTCCATAGTCCACTCCTAGTAACAACGTTAGCGAGTGCCAACAAGCATCTCTGGGCCATTACCGGGGATAGTTGCCTAGCACTATCTTTAGTGAAGCTAAGAACTACCAACAAGCATTTCTGGCGCCGTTGCCGGGGACGGCAATCGGTGTATCGGTTGAGTCCATGTCGAATTTATCTTCGCTTAAGCTCCCTTAGCGAATCCCATCTTACCCCGTTCTTCTTTCGTTTAGTTCTTCTTATCTTTTTCCTTCATCTTCTTCAACTTCTTTCTTTCTTATCTCGTTCTATCTTCACGATGGCCAACAAGACCATTCGTGAATTTTATGCTCCTTCTGCCGCTAATGTAGCGATAGGACCAGACGTGATCGATGCCAACCTCAATTTTGAGTTGAAATCGGCTCTGATCACGATGGTCCAAGCTAGCCCATTCTGTGGCAAGGCTCATGAGGATGCCAATACTCACCTCCAACAATTCTTGGAGATTTGCGGCACCTTCACCATTAAAGGGATAACCCAAGAAGCCATCCGTCTTCGTCTCTTTCCCTTCTCTTTGCTAGGAAAAGCGAAGCAATGGTTCTATTCCGATCGCAACGCTGTAGACACGTGGGACAAGTGTTCCAATGCCTTTCTCGCCAAATTCTTTCCGATGGGCAAGACGAATGCTCTTCGCAACAAAATCTCCAGCTTTACGCAACAAGCCGAGGAATCTATTCTCGAGGCTTGGGAGAGGTTGCAAGAGTATGTCGCTGCTTGTCCGCACCATGGTATGGAGGACAGGCTATTGATCCAGAACTTCTACCATGGCCTAACCCCACTCTCTAGAAGCCATTTGGATGCCGCCGCCGGCGGTGCATTCTTTTCTCTGAATGTTGCAGATGCTAAGGCTCTCATAGAGAAGATGGTGTCGAACCAAGGATGGAATGACGAAAGACTACAGCCCCGTAAGCGAGGTATGCATTCCCTTAAGGAAGCTGACATGATCGTGGCCAAGATAGACCTGCTGGCAAAGAAGCTGGACAGCTATGAGAAGATGAACCAACAGGAGAGTGTCCAATCTCTGGAATCCTACATGACTTGTGAAGTCTGTGGAGAAACCGGACATTCTGGGAGCCACTGCCCCGAGCTACATGAAGATTTGAACTTCATCAACAACAATAACGGTTTCCATCAACCAAATCAAGGATGGAATCAGCACTCCAATTCTCAAGGTAACAATTCATTCCCCCGCTCTAATTTTCATAATTCTGATAGTCTCTCATTCTTGAAAAACTTAGTTTACTCACAAGGTAAAACTACTGATTTCTTGAATAAGAAATTAATGTCGAATGATAAAGCCCTTGAGAATAAATGATAAATTGGAAGGTTTCACATCTGCTCTGAAAAATCAACTTAGCTTTAATAAGATGTTAGAAACCCAATTAGCTCAACTTGTTGCTATCATACCATCTTTTGAAACTGGCAAAATTCCTGCTAAACTTGACATGGAAACTGCAAATATGGTTGAAATAAAACATTTTAACTATTATGAAGATCAAACCATGACTGTTAAAAAGGGTGATCCTGGTAGTCCCATAATTAGATGCTCAATCTTTGGTGAAGTCTTTAAAAATGCCATGTGTGATTTAGGATCGAGTGTGAACATTATATCTAAAGATTTCTATGAAAACTCGTTCTTTCCACCCATGTCATCCACATCTGCCTATGTTGTGCTGGCTGATCAACACACTTGTTATATAGGAGGAATAGTTAATGATTTATCTGTTCATATTAGAGGTTCCTATGTTCTTGCTGATTTCATAATACTAGATATGGGAAATAGGAAGGATGTGCCTCTAATCTTAGGTAGACCCTTCTTGAACACTGTTGAAGCCTGCATATATGTGGGAATTGGTAAAATTCAAATGACATTAGGAGGGAGGAAGGAAATATTCTCTTTCTCCCGAGGTCCCGCATATGCCGCTAACATGCAGGAAGCAAAACCCGTTCATACCAAGAAGAGGCGCCCAAGAACAAGGTGGAACATAAAGAAAGAACCACCTCCTCCTAAGTTGTGTGATTCACATAACAAGGGAGAGGTGCCAAAAGAAGAAGAACCAGATGGAGTACTAAGAGAAGAAGTGCCCAAGGAAGAAGATCCACCCGATAAGGATGAAACTCCATGGACCTAAGGTATGGTTTTACTTTTAATTTTTCCGTTCAATTTCCCTTTTTCGAATAAATAACATATATCATGCATGAAAAAAAAAAATCAGTTATCATTAGTTTTATGCATAGGTATATGTTAACTTAGTTAGAACAATAAAATATCATAATAGGATAGTTTCCCTTTTCACAACATTAGATAGTTTCCCTTTTAATAAAATGAGAACAAGAGCTCCGACTGAGAGGAGAAGATCTTTCACCAAGCAAGAAGCCAGCTTGGGAGGCTCTCGCTCCGATAAGGTATGTCTCAAGCCTACACTTTACATTCAGTTCTTAAATTCTATATCTTTTGAATGTCACATGCTTGCCTAAATAACCATTCCATGAATCAAATTGATAAAATCTACTTAAACAAGTTGAAACCTGAATAAGATTTGAAATATGTCATGCAAATGCTATTGTTATGGTTTGAATAACTGGTCTTATCTAAGTTGTAGCTTTTGCGGGTTGCATATGCTTAAACTGAAATCATGCTTAGTGTGTAAAGTTAGTAAGAAATGGAGTAATTCTTTAAACTTGTTAAGGTGAAATAGGACCTAATCTGGAGGATTTCTTTTAAAAAAATTATGAAAACCTTGCTAAAAGTTCCTCCTAGATTTTATCCCATCCCACCACCAGCCAAATATTTGTTAGTTATTAGTCAAAACCACAAAGAGCTTTGTTTGTGTTGAGCTTTGTTAGACCTCATAGATCTTAGTAGAAAGCTTATCATATCTTTTGAATCAAGATTCACGCACATCCACCATAAATTGCCTACTCTCCACTTTGGAGGTTTGCAACCACCAAATAAATTGCTTATTCTCTACACCGGAGATATGCAATACCCTGCCAAACATCCCATTGCTAGCCTTATGCTATTCCTACACTGGGAATAAGCATTTCTCTCCCTTTCCCTTTTTCATTTCTGAAATCCTTTCCTATACATGTCTGGGGAAATCTAGAGCTAAAGAGAGAGAAAAATGAGCAAAGTAGCTCAAGAAAGGACTATGTCCTGTGAAAAAAAAGTGAGCAAAGTAGCTCAAAAGAGGACTATGTCCTAAGAAAATGTGAGGACACATCTTTTGTCTACTCACTATGTATCCAAAAAAAGAGAGAGAGAATTATCATTAGCCTAGACCCCAGAAATTAACTAGGAAGGATTATGAAATATCTCTCTATACACTTCCACATAACCACACATGCACATCTTGATCAATTTTTATGATTTGCTGCTCCTTATGATCTGAGTGTCTAGCTTAGCAATAAACATCAGGCAATTTGCTCATGGTTGTTAGCCTACCTATAACTCCACATATCATTCTTTAGAAATAGGAGAGGCTACATTTTGGCCTAAGTGAGGATTTAAACACCATTGAGTGATTGAGTGAATCTTGGAGACTTAAGCAAGTTGTTATCTTTTGAAAACTTTGAAAAACCTCCAGATAGAATCCTAGTTAAACCTAAGCGAGATAAAAGTTTCCTATCTACTACTTTATTTCACTCTTGCATGTTTGAGGTGAAAAGCTATAAATCCCCACATTGCTATGATTAATGATATATGCTAAGTTATTTCTCACTATACAATATGCACTTGCAGACATCTTAATTTTGCTACCTATTTCAAGCTTAATGCTTGAACCGCATTGTTGCTCGAGGACGAGCAACAGGTTAGCTTGGGGGAGCTTGTTGATGGTCCTTAAACACTTGTTTTACCATCAACATTTGACCCTAAAGTCCACCAAAAAGGCATGAAATGTAGTCAAATAGGTTTCAAACTAACCAAATTCCACATGTCCATAGAATCTTATTGGAATGCAGGATTTGAACCAAATTTGGACATTTGGACCCACTAGGAGACAAAGCCCACTCAGCAGGGCCCAAATGGGCCTAAGGGGGGTAGCGCCCGCCACCCCTAGGTGGCGCCCGCCACTTGGGTTGGCCCATGTTTCACCCCCTGCCACGTCACCGATCCGTGTGACCTCCTCAAGGCCAAATCTTGGCCCTTGGTCACTAGGTCAGTGGCATCGGACGGCTCAGGATGAAGTGGCGTGGATCAAGGCTGAATGGCGGTTGCTAGGACATGCAACCGACCTCCAAACCGCCTTGGACAACCACCTGGATGCCATTGAAGCCAAGGCGGTGCATCCAACGGTGAGGGAGGTGGCGGCCGCCACCTAGGGCTGGCGCCCGCCACTCTGGTTAGCATTAGGTCGGCTGGCTGCCCCCTATAAGTACCCGCCCTCACTCATTTGGGCTATAAATACCCCCCTAAGGTATCACTTCATTCATATCCCACACAAGAGAAGCAAGTGAGTGTCAAGTTAGAAGCTCAGAGAGCTTAGGCAAGTAGGTTAGCTAGTAGAGAGAGTATAGCTCTAGTGCCCCTGCTACAGCGTGGCTCTTAGTTTAGCACAGCTTAGCCTAAGTCCTTGACAGAATTAGCGTAGAGCTTGCTAAGAGAGAAGCGGGTGCGAGCGACTAGCATCGGAGGTCGGTTGATTTCCCGGCGTCTCTGGTCTGGTTTGCTCTCTTGTATCTCAGGTACATTTATCTTTATCTCAGTATTACTTTAAGCATTACTTTTAGTATTACTTTCAGTATTACTTTATCAAGTACCTTGAGTGTGACCTAGCTATCCTATAGTTCAATTCACTTAGCCATAGTAGTTAATCTCTAGTGAGCTTAGTGTTTGATCTTTGCCAATAGGTTGCTTAGTTAGTTTAGTGTTTATCTTATTAAGTCAAGTATTTGCTCTGACGTCCGCAAGGGTGTCTCTATTCAAAGCTAGGGTAGAGATATTTAGAATATAGTTAGGCGTGGTGCTTAGTTATAGACTTACCTTCAGATATGGCTGGACCCCCGGATAGCTGTGGTAGCAAGCAGGTGGGGACAGCCCTGTGCGCCTTGAATTCCACCACGTAGTTGGCCCAGTTTAACAGTAAGGCTCGTTGTGCTAGCGTTCAACCTAAGTAAGTGGTAAAGGCTAGTATGCCTCGATACTTGACAAGATAGGAATAAAACTATACTCGACTTAGTTGCTTTATTGTCTTTTGCCTGCCTTGCTTCGTAACTATCTTGCTTCATAGTTAACTTGCTCTGTGGTTATCTAGGATTAGTTATCATTAGTTAGTAGTTAGTTATCTTAGTTACCCTTAGTTATCCTATCCCATTTATCTACCTATCATCCACCTTACCTTAGCCATCCATATCATCCTTACCCATCCACCCATATATTCTTTCTAGCCTTTCATCTCTTCCCTTCTCCCCTTTTCCCTTTTCTCTTTTCTTCGACTCTCATCCCCTCCTTGACTCAACTCATACACCACCCTAGCCTTCCCTTGGGATCAAATAAATCGACACCTGGTGCTCCCAGGCGAAGTGCTACTACGATAGTTCTGTGCGCTTGTAGAATCTCCTCCTGGTAGATTGCAGTCTCTCTAGCTAGCTCCTACTAGTGTCGGGATTGACAACCCCGCTTGGCATTAGTAGATAGCTGCTTTAGCTCCACTCCTTTAGGTATAGTGACCGGTCTTACTTCAAGCATTTCTGACGCCGTTGCCGGGGATAGACTCCATAGTCTACTCCTAGTAACAACGTTAGCGAGTGCCAACAAGCATCTCTGGGCCGTTACCGGGGATAGTTGCCTAGCACTATCTTTAGTGAAGCTAAGAACTACCAACAGTGTCGAGTACGGATACAGTGATCAAAGACAATGTGAAGGTCAAGTAGAGACGTGCCGTGCCGATGGACCGAGAGTGGCGAAGGGCGGACGTGAGGCTTGGACTGAGGGACCAGTGGCCCGAGGATCAGCTGTGGTGGCTGGCAGCCTGGGACAACGACGAGCGAAGACTTGCAGGCACGGTGTTGCCTGGGTCGAGGACCTGGGGACACGTGTCGATGGACGGGGTGCACAGGCGGTGCATCCCCTCTATGGCTCGGTTTTGTGGTTGAGCCACAGAAAAACCACTGAGTGGACGGTTTCCAGGTTTGGGCCTCAAAACCTGGGTGCGGATGGTTTCTGAGTTTGGGCCACAAAACTCGGGCTGAGGACGGTTTCCAGGTTTGGGCCTCAAAACCTGGGCGCTGTGGGTTTCTGAGTTTGGGCCACAAAACTCAGGCTATGGACGGCTGGTTTCCCAGTTTGGGATTCAAAACCGGGGGTTGGTCGTGAAGGCTGGTTTCCCGGTTTGGGCCACAAAACTGGGGGGCAATGTACGGGAAAAGGACGAGCGGAGCGGTGGTGGCACGTGGCGGCAATCGGTGAGGTTGCGTTGAGGCAACGCTACCAGTTGTGCGAGCGTGGCCGTCGGATCACCAGCATCTTCGAGTTGGTCCAGAATAACCCTAGGGTTTAGCTGGTTCGCTCTGTAATTAGTGAGGGGTAGAGTAGGAATTAGAATTAGGATAAGTAGTGGGAGACACCCTCCTCCCATTCTATCTTAGCCATTTGCTCTTTACCTTCTAGGTTTTCCTGCTCTCCCAATCCCCTTCTGTAGCAACTGAGATCCGCAGAGAACCATACCTCTGTGTACTGAAGATTTTGAGGAAGTGAGACCGTAATCTCATTGTTGTAGCGTGTGGTAGCCACACGGTTGCAGATCGATGTGTTGATTCGCGTTTTGGTTCGTGTTCTCCGCGTTCTTCGTTTCTCCGCGATTTTCCCGTCACTCGATCTCCCTACCTAGTGCATCTTTTCGAATTCCACTTGAATCAACTTGTTCTTTATAGTGAGGAGATCATTTCCACTGAAGGAATTTATCTAACTCCTCACAGACAAGTAGATCGGGTCGATTTCATTTTCGTGGTGCTTTTTCGGTTCATGCACCTTCCCCTTCGATTTCCCGTTGATTGATTCGATTTGAGCGGATGATTTCGTGGGGATAGTCTCCTAACTACCTCGTGATCATCTTCTCCAAGTTTGGGAACAAGGGATTTTGGTTTGATTCGAATTTGGGAGGATTTGAGTTGAAGGCGACCGAAATCGCCCTCTCTGGTCGACCGCGGACAGTCCGCCATCTGACCGGTGGACAGTCCGGGCGCCGGGGATCAGCCGGAGCAGTGGCTGTGTTCTTTGGCCAATTTGCTTTTGAGTGACCGGCGGACAGTCCGCCGTTGGAGTTCGCGGACAGTCCGGGAACGTCCAAGGGACTTGCATCAACTGTGCTGTTTCGGGGATTTTGCCGGTGGACAGTCTGCCATCCCCCCGCGGACAGTCCGTGGTTGAGCCGAACTGTCCGGGACCGTACTGGCGGACAGTCCAGGAGTTGGCTGCTTGTTGAGTTTTAGTGCGTTTGCTCTCCCGGCTTCTTCGCTTGGTTTCCGGACTTCTTAGTTGGCCTTTTAGTTCACCTAGGAACCTCTCTAAGTATCTCTGCTACTTGTTAGCATTGGTATTTGGGGATTTCCCGATGTAGCCTTCAATCTACATTTGGGACTCGGTTTCTAGGGATCGAACTTGTGCCGGTGCTTTTGTCGTTTGACTTGCTATCACTTTGTGGTGCCTCGCTGTGATCCTAGGGATCATCCACCCTGTTTCAAGGGTCGTGGGCATCAAGGTTTCGATCGAAGCTCTTGGGGGTTGATTTGTGGGACAAAGGCCAAAGTTTCGAGAGAAAATTTTGAGCTCCCATTCACCCCCCCTCTGGTCGCCTTGCTATTGCATTCTCGGTCCTTCAATCTCCCAGACAGAAGATCCGATGCTATAGAGATAAGCACGTATCCGAATCTTCCAATAGGGATAGTTCGTCCCATCGAAGTAAGGAGCTTTGACGTTCCCTCGATCCATGTCGACCTTAGGATCCAAAACCGATTAAGGTAGAAAATATCCTTAACCTGCTCTGATACCAATTGAAGGACCAAATTGGCGACCAGAGGGGGGGGTGAATGGGAGCCTCAAATTTCAACTTGTGAAATGTATGGCCCTTGTCCTAGAAAGTCACCCTAAAAGCAAGATATGAGCTTGCTAGTATCCACGACCCTAGATGTAGGGTGGATGCTTCCTAGAAGCACAACGGGATACTACACAACCCAAGAAGTCCAACGCAAAAGCCGGAAACCAAATCCGAAGTCAGACGAACGAAACAAGGACGAAACAGTGAACAAATCACTGCATCGGTCGCTCGTAGCATCCGATGCCTTAGTGGCGGACGCGTCCGATGTGAACAGAGCAGTTCTGGAACCTTACTGCATGACCATCGGAGGCTGCTACAGTGATAGCTCAGCGTCCGATGCTCTGGCCCCTGTGCGTCCGATGATCAACAGAGCATCCGATGCTCACTCAAAAATGCAGTTCTCAGACACGTGTCACAGGAGCGTCCGAGGCTATGAACAACAACGTCCGATGCTCCCGTGCTTAGCGTCCGATGCCCCCAAAAATAGCACAGTTCTTCGGCGATTCAACCCAATCTCCTCCGAATCAAAAGCTCTAGGGCCAAGATTCGATCTGAGAGGTCACAAGGATGTTAGTGAGCTACTCCTAAGAGATCATGGCTCGAGTCTAACTCCAAATCGGTGAATCGAGAAGATTTGGGAAAACCAAAAAGAAAAGCGATCGAACACAAAAATCGACCGATCTATTAGCTCGTGAGGTTTGAGATTAATTCCTTCGGTGCAAAGATGCGCCTCATGACCTAGAACAACTCAATTCAAGTGGAATTGAAAACCATTCCTCGGAGAGGGAGAACGAAGCAAATCTCCGAGAAGGCAAGAACCAAAACGTGAAGAACACAACTCAAAACATGAATTGATCTCGAATTCCAGCCGAAACTTCTCCACACGAGGAGACAACGAGATTAGAGTCTCGTTTACTCAAAATACAAATGCACAGAGGTATGATTAGCTGTCTCTATGAATAACAGGGAGCGAGGTATGATTAGAACCTAAGCGGGGGCTATAGAGAGAGAGCTCAGGAAATAATGGCTGCAAGGATAGGGTTAGAGGAGGAGCGCCTCCCTTATTTATAGCTAATAACAATATGTAACAGAACCGACCAATTTATACCAGATTAAGCACCAAAATCTCTGTTTGCGCAAAGACTATCATGTACTTAAGCTCGTACAAACCCGGTAGTCCGGAAATCTAGAAGGATTTCAACCATTCAACAACAGCCAAGATCGTAATAATTTAGCGTACATGTCCACAAGGTACATTACAGTTCGCACATAGTTCAAATACATCAGAGTTCGAAACAATATTACAAACCATAGTTTGAAATAGTAGCGGAAGCAACATAGTTTTGAAACTCAAGTTCAATTGGTTCATAATACTGTGCCATCAGCCTGATCAGTCCAGCAAAAGCATCAGGTAAGGATAAGAGTGGACCATGCCCATGATCTAGTCCTCACCCGTAACAGGGTACAAGCAGTTCGCACAGTAGCCATAGAAGCACTATCCATCTGCAACAACAAGGGATAAAACCCTGAGTATAAGAAGGTACTCAGCTAGACTTACCCATCATAAACTAGAAATAATGAAACACCAAGGATCATGTAGGCTATATCTGGGGTTGGCTAAACATACCATTTGCATGAAAGCTCTTTTGTGAGTAAAACACAATTTTAGGTGTTGGCAGTCACTTTTATAATTAATCCTAGCTTACTAGGTTTGCACCTGAGCTATAGCAATCACTTGACTACTTATTCAAGGAAGAGTGACTATTTCATCAATAGCCTTTCAGATTTAGCATCATAACCATCTTTAGTTCCATAAGTTATATGGGTAGCGGACAACAGTCAATTACTCACTGTCCAGGAGCGATGTCGATTATAATTGATTCCTACCCAGCTGGGGATAAAATGTCGCACACTCGCCCGATCACACATGCTCGGTAGCTGTCGGCTGCCACTCAGGAGATTCAAGAACACGATTCGCGGGACGACCATGGGCCCTTCTACACTGGGGGTTATCTCAATGCCAGGTCGCTCAAGCTATAACTGCCCACGGTCATGCCAGGTTAGTCAGGCCCCGCCTGCCCACGGACCATGCCAGGTTGCTCAGAATTGTTTCCCACGGTACATCTGAGGCCCTGGGTGTTAGGCGTCAACATCTCCATCACCGGCTCGAATAACCTTACTCGGCTTTGAAGGGTTACGAGGATGATGCGCTAGCCGGAAAAACAAATTTTTTTGACCTCATAAACCAGGAACTACTGCTAGTTATGGATCACGGGATTACCACTAGACGCGCAGGTGCAGCGGAAGATGTCTCGGTGTAGACGTGTGCGTCGTAGCGATGCCGTGTAGATGTTCACGTCCGACCTTCACGTCTCCACGTGCGGTTCGTCCTTGTGCTCCAGATGCAGCACCTCCGAGGTATCCCACACGTACAGGGAGGAAGCGTCACGCCTCCAGACTGCTAGGTCTGCGAGGAGCAATAGGCGCGGGCGTGGGGTGGGCGACGGCTGTCTAATGACGTGGTCTGAAACCCTGGTCGCCCCACCCCTCTATTTATAGGCGTCCCTAATGAGCCTGCCAACGTGGAGGCCCATTAGCAAACCCTAATCCCGGTCTATCAGGCTTCCAGCCCCTTAAGCGTGCGACCCTATGGGTTCACGCACACATAGGCACGGCCCGAGTACTCCTACTCGCCCGATAGTTGACAGCGGCCTCTAGCAAGACGTGTCAACTCCTATGTATACGCAAAGATCATATCTAACGAACCACCACGATCACATATATGTAATTCCCTTGCCACACAATATTTGGTCCAACTCATAGGTTAACATTTAACCCAAGCACGACCATGCATTTTATGATCCAATCATTTGAGTGCTCCAGTGATATCTCTCTCGCATGGAGAGGGGCAAATCCCATCTTGATCGTCTATGTCTCACATCATGTTTCCTGACAAACCCGAAGACTATCTTTATGACTACCCTATTACGAAGTAGCGTTTAACAGTCCCTAAGTAAGTCGATTCACATCTTGAGAACATACCACAGTCTCAGGTCGAAGGACACAACGTACATGATGTGTAAAGAGATAATAAGAACATCTCATGCTGGGTCAGTCCAGCCCCATGTCATACATGTGCCCACATTATTAGTTTGACATCTCCATGTTTATGACTTGTGAAACATAGTCATCAACTAATACATGTGCTGATCTAATATTCATATGTGTCCTCACATGAACTTTGATCAGGGACAACTGTTGAATAACCATACAAGTAAAAGAGTTTCACAGACAATTCACATAATTGCCAATCAATACAAGTTGTCTTTAATGGATATTCAATGAACATATAATAAATCATGGATACAATAGAAATATCATCATCTCTATGATTACCTCTAGGGCATATTCCCAATAGTCTCCCACTTGCACTAGAGTTAATCTTTTAGATATCTAATACCCATAGACCTCACATGCGCCTCATGCTTAGGCTGTGGAAGAGCCTTTGTCAAAGGATATGCTACATTCAAATCCATATGTATTTTGCACATCTTAATCTCATCTCTTCCAATGAACTCTCGAATGAGGTGAAATTTCCGCCTTACATGTTTGTTCTTCTGGTGATTCCTTGGCTCCTTAGCCTGCGCAATCGCCCCATTGCTATCACAATGTAGAGGCAATGGGCTAGACGCATTTGGAAACACACCAAGATCAATGAGGAACCTCCTCATCCAAACACCTTCCTTTGCAGCTCCACTAGCTACAATGTACTCGGCTTCTGCTGTAGAATTAGACATGGTCTCCTGCTTGGAACTTTTCCAACTGACTGCACCACCATTTATTGTGAACACAAAACCTGATTGAGATTGTGAATCATTTGTGTCAGTTTAGAAGCTAGCATCGGTGTTGTTGGTTGCACACTTGCCCAACCTCTGCACACGTGCAGGGGGTAGCGAAGGTGGCCAATTGTCAGATCCAACGAAGATGCAGCGGGAACAAAACCAGCGCGAAGGTATAAGGAAGCGTGAACGGTGTTACTGTGGCTCTATTCTCAAAAAATCGTGTCTGTTACACTGTTCACCCCCCGGTATTTATAGGGGATACCAAGGGGTGCCAACCAAATTACAATAGGGTACAAGAATGATTCCTCTGCGCTATACACACAGAAGGGCAGAATCATACAAACACAACTGGAGCCGAAACCCTAGCCTGCTTTCCAAGTGCCCGCCACCGCTCGGCTCGTGCTCACCCTCACGAAAATGCGAGGGGAGACCTTCGTCTTGCGAAGATATCCGTCCAGTCGCGAAGTTCGAGTCCCTTCGCCACCAGTTGGGCCTGGGCCATTCGGTGGAGGTGTGCGGGATGCGCGAGGGTTGCTCCCGGCGCTCTTCATGCCCTTTGCCTGTAAGAACTTGTTGAACACTCCGAAGGTTGGGTCAGTATTCGGGGGCTTGAGCGGTGACTTGAGGGACTTAACAAGATGAAAAAGGGGGCAGGCGGCGAAGGTGCACGGGACGCGCGAGGGCCGCTTTGTTGAGCCAGCCTGCGTGGTGCCACTGCCGAGGGTCCCTTCCCCCAACAGTAACCCCTCGTTGCCTTGGATCTAAAGAACAGTATTTAGGCCCAAGCAGCGCCTTTTAACGGGAAATGTGACGAGACCCTTGGCAGCGACGCCCGTGGCTGCTTTTGGGCCGGGCCATTGTATTGTATTTGTATTGTAGAAGTCAGTTTCGTTTTTTGTGTCGTGGATTTCGGTTTTCGTGCCGGTGTTATCGGGTGAGGTGTTCCGCCCCCCGGCCTATAAATAGATGGGGCTGGTGGGGGCTTGGAGTTGTGCCCTCCTTTGCTATAGCCACCTTGCTGCTGCGCATTTATTTTTGCGAAGGTTGCTTTTGTGTGGTTGCTAGGGCTCTGCTTACTTTGTTTTGCGAGGTTCACTTTTGGAGAGATGGCAAGGTCTAAGCAAACCGCTCGTGTTGTTTCTCCTTCTGCTGCGGATGAAGGAGTGACCTTCGAGTTCGGGCTCAGCCGGGTTTGTACCTCGGAGCTAGCGGCTTATGTTAAGCGAGGTTGGATAGAAGATGGGAAGGCTAGGACCAGTGCTGGGGAGACAGTTCCGAAGCCGGACGCAGACGAGGTTGTTTTGTTTGAGGAGTTCTTTTCAGTTGGTCTGCACTTTCCTGCTGATTCCTTCGTGACCTCGGTTCTGCAAAGGTTCAATTTGCGTTTCCATCAGCTGACACCTTCGTGCTTCACGAAGATGTCAGTTTATGTCTGGGCGTGCCGTTCTTAGGGTATCGTTCCTCATGTTGAGGGATTTGTTCAAACCCATCGAGTGCACATGCAGCCTCGCAAAATTGTTGACAGCGGAGGTAAAGCCAGCCTTGGTCAGTTTGCGGTGTACACTTTCTGTCATCGCGCCGAATCGGAGCTGCCGGTGCAAGCTCAGAAGAACAAGTGGACCAGCGGATGGCAGGAGTTTTGGTTTTACTACAAGCTCACTGATAATGCCGAGTTTTGCGGCGAGCTTCCGCTGCTTGGTGATGTGGGCTCCGAAGCTAAGATGAGCACCGAGGCTCACGCTGCTGTTGACTGTTTGAGGGTCGTTGCGCGGTCTCAATGCGCTCACGACTTGGTCGAATAATATTGATGTGCCAAGGTGTGGCCCCTCAGCCGAAGGCAAAAATGGTTTGCAGTAGAGGATGACACCAAGTATGAGGGTAAGGGTTTGAAGAAGCCAAAGGTGGATCTGAACAAGGTCTGGGAAAATACCCTTAAGAAGTTTCCCGGGCGAGAGGATGGAGTCGAGGCTGTCTACAAGCGTGTTCAGCAGTGGGCAGAGGATCTTGTTGGGAAGCTGTCCTCGCTGGAGGTTAAATCCATCCATAGCTCGGTGGGCAGCGGAGGTCGGGTCAATAGGTTATTTGACATCCTTGGGATCTAGTACGCTGACTGGCCCGCTCCTTCGAGCGAAGATGCGCCGAAGAAACGGAAACGTGCAGCTCCAGAAGGTAAGGAGATTGTTTCACGACCGAAGAGGGGTCGAGGTCGTGGCCGCGGTGGCGTCAGCAGCCGGGTGAAATCGCTTGTGACGAAGGTCGCGGTAGATTCAGGTGGCGTTGGTGCATCCTCTTCCTCGGCCATTGTTTTAGGCGGCCGAGGCGTTGGTAAGGTTGGGGGACGGGTGCCCCGCGTGTAATAGAACCGACCAATTTGCACCAGATTAAGCACGGAAAACCTCCGCTCTCGCAGAAATCATCGAGTACTTAAGCTCGTACAAACCCGGTAGTCCAGAAATCTCGAAGGATTTCAAATCATTCAATGACATTCAGCCAAGATCGTACTTATTCCACGAACATGCTCACCGGTTACATCATAGTTGCATAAAGTTCAAATTACATCGGAGTACGAAATAATATTACAAACCATAGTTTGATAGTAGTAGCGGAAGCAACATAGTCTTTAAAACATAAGTTTGGATTGTTCATAATTACGGTGCCATCAGTTGACCGGGTCCACAAAAGCAACAGACGAGACAAGTGTTGACCATGCCCTTGGTCTAGTCATCACCCGTTACCGGGTACAAGTAGTTCTCGCAGTAACCATAAAAGCACTGGCCATCTGCAACAACAAGGGAAATAAACCCTGAGTACAAGAAGGTACTCAGCTAGACTTACCCGTCAAAACCAGAAATAACGAGACTCCAAGGATCATGTAGGCTATATAAGTGGGGTTGGCTGTACATACTCCTTTGCATGAAAGCTTTAGTACTAAAACTCAGTTTCAGATGTTGGCAATTGCTTTTAGTCATTAACTCTACCTTACTAGATTTGCGCCTGTACTAACCAAGCACTTGCTAATTAATCAATCAAGAGTGACTATTTCATCAATAGCCTTTCAGATTCCATAACCATTTTAGTTCCATAAGTTCTACGGGAGATGATCTAAAGTCAAATACTCACTGTCCAGGAGCGATGGCGATTATAATCGATTCCTACCCAGCTGGGGATAAAATGTCTCACACTTGCCCGGCACATTCCGGCTACGGCAGTCGTAAGCTACCAGTCAGGAGATTCGAGAACACAATGCGCGGGACGGCCATGGGCCCTTCTACACCGGGGGTTATCTCAGTGCCAGGTCGCTCAATCTATAACTGCCCACGGTCATGCCAGGTCGATCAGGCCCTGCCTGCCCTCGGACCATGCCAGGTCGATAAGAATAGTTGCCCACGGTACAGCTGAGGCCCTGGGTGTTAGGCGTCAACATCTCCATCACCGGCTCGAATAACCTTACTCGGCTTCGCGGGAGGTACTCAGACCTACTCCGTTAAGTGATCGACGCGTTCAATTTGACTAAAGTTACATTCCCGAACGGGTCCTTAGGCGACACAGACGGGAGACTACTAGCACACAGAACCCATGTTCTGCTGCTCTTACATCCCGCCTCCGTCTCAAATTAATTATCACATGGTTATCTCATGATAGCACAGGCTAACCATGATCAGTATCCACCTATTGCGGGAGACAGGAAATCACCCGACTTTTACCGGTCTAAGCAGGGCTAAGCATATAACGAGCCTAGACCTAAACAGGGATATCAAGATATATATTGCAGGTGGACAAGGATAAGTAATAATGCATCAACGGTAGCAATCAATTCCTATAACCTAATGCATCATTCATCATCAGGTTAATTAGAAAACATTTGCAAACCGTAGGAGTTAGAATGCTCCGGTGCTTGCCTTTCTCAAAGTCTGACGGACGGTGATCGCGGCACTCAGGTAGCTCGTCGGCGTCGATCCCTCCGGCTTCTTCTGTCAGGTTCTCCTCCGGACTGGGCTCTTCCAGTACCGACTGGGTCTAGATCTCCTCCGCTGATCCTGTATGATGCATAAAGTGCATGAATAGGATGAATGCACATAGAATGCATATGTGATGCACATGATCGACAGCAATCAGGAGATAAGCACATGTCATCTACTGCATTCTCTTCAGCAAGGTAGTCGACATCATCCTAATCACTTAACCTATCATAGTCAATTGATTAAGCTATGTTGTCACCACATCAAAGTTTAGTTAATGAGTTTATTAACCTCTAATTGCTTGCTGAATAAAGCTAATTAGACTAGCCTATAACAGCAACCCATCCTAGATAGCTTCAGAAAAATCTACAGAAATTACTGGAAATTTACAGTACCTAATCCAGCACTTTTCGTTGGAATCACATTTTTCTAACTTATACATAATTAGTTATGCATTTTCCAAGTTATTAGCACTTTTCTAATGTAAATAAATCTACACATAAAAATGTCACCAAGAATGCATTCAACAGTTTTCACTGATAGATCTAATCATGCTTGACCTAACAAAATTTGTTTCACAGCATTTGGACTTAAAATGAGCCTTGTGGAAATTTTTGAAGCCTTTTCATAAATCTGCAAAACACATTAAAAAGGAAAACTCAAACCTAAACGTACGGACTCCCAACTTGTTTCGGCCGAGGCACAAGACAAGGCTTCGGCACACCCGGCTCAACTCAGCCGAGGCTGCGACACACTTCAACCGACTCGGCCGAGGCTCGACACAACACTCTGCACACCTACCGACTCGGCCGAGGCTACAACACTCTGCCGAGGCTAACTGACTCAGCCGAGGCTCACTGACTCAGCCGAGGCTAACTCAACCGACTCGGTCGAGGCTCGAGGCGAAGGCTCGGCGCACTCGGCTTGTCGAGGCCTACGGCACCCAAATTTTCCTTTTTCTCTCTCACATTCTCTCTTTGACTCGGTCGGCGAGGCTTACTGGTCAGACAACCAAGCGACTAGACGAGGCTGGGCTCGGCGGTCAACGGCGGAGTTTTGCGCCGTGGTCGTTGACCGGCCCTAGCTCGTCGACGGCGACGCTTCCGGTGACACCGAGACCATCATTGGATGCGGGTTTGCGGGGCGAACACGACTAACCGACTCGCTGAGCCAGAGGGATACCGGAGCAAGCTCGACGGCGGCCATGGCGGACATGGCGGCGACACGGCTCGGTTCCGGCTGAACCTGGCGGCAGGGAGGCCTCCATCGAAACCTAGGCAACTACGGCGGTAGAGAAGACTAGAACATGGCTCGGCTTGGGATAGCTTGGCCGGAGATGACCGGTTCACGTGAAGGTCACGGTGGCGGGAGCTTGAGGATGGCATCCGCTGTTCCGGCGGCTAGAGAGGGAGAGAGGGGAAACCAACCCTTGCCGGAGAAAGAGGAGGTCAAGGCGGAGAAACTGGCAGGAGGAATCGAACGGCGGTGAGCGGTGGAGCGAGTAATCGCTCGCCGAGGTTCGGCGGGCGGCGGCGGCGCGGAGCTCTGGTGAAGATGGAGTGGAGTGGAGCGAGGAAGAGAGTGAGCAATGGAATGCTCCTCTGGTTGCGAGCACGGGGCGGAGCGAAGGCAAAAGGAATGAAGTGCTAGGTGCATTGCACCTGGCCGGTTCCCGTCGGGGGAGCTCCCGACCGGACACGGCGGCGCCAGGCGTCGCGCTCCACGCGGTGAGCATGCACCGAGCGCCGGAGCGACGTGGCGAGTTCGGGCGCAAACCACAGGCGGCGGTGCCGGTGGTTTGGCCGGCCGGCGAGGCGGTCTCGCGGCTGCGGGCGGATTCAGTCGGCGCGGAGGGAGCGGCGTCCGCGAAGGAGAAGAAGGAGAGACTGACAGGCCGGGCCCACTAGGGTTAAACTAATGAAGTTTGGTTACAAACTTTGATGCTCTATAACTCCTAAACTAAACCGAATTAGGAAAAGGTCCTAAAAGCAAAGTTGCTTAGAATTTTGTAAGGAACAAATCATCTTTAAGGCTCAAGTCCAAATTCTGCATAGAAAAAGAAATTTACTTCTAATCCATTTTTCTAATGCAAGAAATCACATTTTAAAAGCTTTTTCTGAGAAAGTGCTTTAAAGCAAAGTTGTTCCTTTCATCAAGATCTACAACTTTGTTATAAGGCATGTGGTCAGAAACAAAAAGCATAACAAGGTTATACTTAGACACTACACAAGGACTTAAGCATTCAACAAGCATATGCGCATGAAATGATGAGATGCTATGCTCATGCCATGCCAAATTATGCATTTAGGGATTGCTTAACACCTAGGGTGTTATAGCCCTCCCCTCCTTAAAAGAAATCTCGTCCCGAGATTTGGGTTACGAACCATTTCTTATAAAAGTGTGGGTATACTTCCTTTAGATAGTCATCCGTCTCCCAGGTAGCATCCCGATCATCTTGCTCACTCCAAGATACCTTATATTGCTTCACGATTCTTCCGCGGGTCGCTCTTTCTTTTTCATCGAGCACTCGACATGGTGTAATTGAGTAAGTGAGATCAGATTGCAACTTGATATTGGCCGGTTGTACCTCTTCTTCTGGTACTCGAAGACATTTCTTCAGTTGAGAGACATGGAACACTGGGAAAATAGCCTTTAAATGTTCTGGTAATTGCAATCGATAAGCTACTTCTCCCCTTCTTTGCACAATCCTATAGGGTCCCACAAATCTTGGTGCTAACATCCTCTTAACTCCAAAACGTTTTACACCCTTCATTGGTGAAACCTTCAAATAGACATAGTCACCAACATTGAACTCAAGCAGTTTCCTTCGTTTATCAGCATAGCTTTTCTGGCGAGATTGTGCAGACGCGATATGTTGCTGAATCATTCTAACTTGTTCTTCTGCTTCTTTCACAAAGTCAATACCATAGTACCGACGTTCCCCTGGTTCTACCCAGTTTATCGGTGTCCTGCATCTTCTACCATACAGAGCTTCAAAAGGAGCCATCTGTATACTTTCTTGATAACTGTTGTTATAAGCAAACTCTGCCAATGGTAACCATTTCTCCCAAGAACCTTTTGCTGATAAAACACAGGCTCTTAACATATCCTCTAGAACTTGATTCACTCTCTCTGTCTGCCCTGATGTTTGCGGATGATAGGCGGAGCTTCGGACTAAATCTGTGCCTAACTCCTTCTGCAACTTTTCCCAAAACGGTGCAGTAAACTGTGGTCCGCGATCAGAGACTATAACCTTTGGTACACCGTGCAGTCGCACAATCTGACTTATGTAGATCTCTGCATAATCCGGGGCCTTATAGTTGGTCTTGACTGGAATGAAATGTGCGGTCTTTGTGAGACGATCCACAATTACCCAAATTGAATCATTACCCTTCTGAGTAGTGGGTAAACCAACGATAAAATCCATACTCACTTCTTCCCACTTCCATTCAGGTATGGCTAATGGCTGAAGCATTCCGGCTGGTTTTAAGTGAATAGCCTTTACTTGACAACACGTATCGCATCTGGCCACATAAGCAGCAATTTCTTTCTTCATTTTGGTCCACCAAAATCTCGGACGCAAATCTTGGTACATTTTTGTACTTCCAGGATGAATAGATAATTTGGACAAATGTGCTTCATCCATGATCCGATTCCTGAGTTCTCTATCCTTATGCACCACTAATCGCTGGTTAAACCATAGAACTCCATTTTCGTCAACTCAAAAATGCTTATCGGCCTCTTTTTCATCCTTGAGCCTTTCCTTAATATGATAGATCCCTTTATCGGTTTTCTGGCCTTCTATAATTTGGTCAACTAACACATTGCGCAACTCTAAATCATGTAGCACTGCAGCATGTGTTAAGCTGAACTCATCCTCTGGTAGAATCTTCATAGCATTACAGTGTGATTTCCGGCTCAGAGCATCGGCCACAACATTCGCCTTGCCTGGATGATAGTGAATTTGAAGATTATAATCCTTAATCAATTCTAGCCATCTTCTTTGCCTCATATCCAATTCTGCTTGCGTGAAAATATATTTAAGACTCTTGTGGTCGGTGTACATATGGCAGACATTTCCCAGCAGATAGTGTCTCCAAATCTTCAAAGCATGTACAACTGCAGCTAATTCCAAATCATGGGTCGGGTAATTCACTTCATGCTTTCGCAATTGCCGCGAAGCATAAGCAATCACTCTGCCTTCTTGCATGAGAACACAACCTAGGCCTACCTTTGACGCATCACAAAAGACATCAAAGGGTTTCTCAACATCCGGTTGAGCTAAAACAGGAGCAGTGGTCAACAGTTTCCGCAAGGTACGGAAAGCAGTTTCGCACTTCTCTGTCCATTCAAATTTCTGATTCTTTTGCAACAAACTTGTCATTGGCTTTGCAATCTTGGAGAAATCGGGAATAAATCAACGATAATATCCCGCTAAACCGAGAAAACTCCGGATTTCACCAACTGAAGTCGGAGCTTTCCAGTCCATGACTTCCTGTACTTTGCTAGGGTCAACTGAAATTCCTTCTTCTAACAGAATATGACCAAGAAATTGTACTTTCCTCATCCAAAACTCGCACTTGCTGAATTTAGCATAGAGCTTGTGTTCCCTGAGTCTAGATAAGACAACCCTCAAATGTTTGGCATGATCTTCTACATTTTCCGAGTAAACCAGAATATCGTCAATGAACACTACCACAAACTTGTCTAATTCTGGCATGAACACGGAGTTCATCAAACTCATAAAATATGCTGGAGCATTGGTTAATCCAAAGGACATAACAAGATACTCATATAACCCGTATCTGGTTGAGAAAGCGGTCTTTGGAATATCCTGTGGTCTGATTCGAATCTGATGATACCCTGACCTTAGATCAATCTTAGAAAACACCTTGGCCCTTGATAACTGATCAAAAAGGATGTCTATCCTAGGTAACGGATACTTATTCTTAACAGTCACGGCATTGAGTGGACGATAATCCACACACATGCGCAAGGACTTATCCTTCTTTTTGACAAACAAAGCTGGGCAACCCCATTCTGATACACTAGGTTGAATGAATCCCTTGTCCAAGAGTTCCTTGATCTGGGTCTTGAGTTCTGCCAGCTCATTGGGCGGCATTCGATACGGTCTCCTAGAGATTGGTGCAGTTCCTGGTAACAACTCTATCACAAATTCCACTGCTCTCTTTGGTGGTAACCCTGGTAACTCATCTGGAAAAACGTCCGGAAAATCCCTAACAACTGGAATTTTGGAGAGGTCTTCTATAGCAAGAGTACAAGATAAGTCAACAAGATCGGCACCTCGAGGAAGAGATACGCGAAGCTTGTTACCTGTCCGATAATCAGATAAGGTAAGAGTCCTGTTTGCAGTGTCTAACACCGCATTCCACATAGTCATCCAACTCATTCCTAAGACTACATCCATACTTAGTCCCGGCAAAACCACTAAGTTGGCTCCAAACTTATGCCCTCCAATGTCGATGGTCACATTACACACCATCTGCCTAGACCAACACGCTACTCCCTACGGAGCTCACGCGAAACCCATAATCCATTTCAGAGATTTCTTGATTATGCTTTTGTGCAAATGCCTTGCTCATGAAAGAATGCGATGATCCAGTATCAAATAAAACAACTGCAGGATGATGGTTCACGAGACACATACCGGCAGTCACGGGCTCTCCTGCACGAGCTTCTTCAGCAGTCATGTTATGCAGATGTGCTGGGTAATTAGCCTGCTGCTTCTTGGGGTGTGGGCAATACCTTGCAAAGTGCCCATCTTGGTTGCAATTGAAGCACGATCCCCGAACTATTGGCTTGGTCCTAGTTGAGCTGCCTTGTCCTGCTCGAGCCTGACTTGCTGCCACCTTGTATGGTCGTTGACCACGCTGAGCTTGTTGTTGTCCATTCTTCTGAGGCGGCCTGAAACGAGCCCCAGGTGCTGGTGGTCGGTATTGCGAACGCTGGGCTGGTGGTCCTCTATACTGAGATGGTCCAGATTCCAGGGTCCTCTTCCTAGCCTTGCTTGCAGTATGCTTATTGTTGTGATTCTCCTGGATCAGGCAGTCACTGATGAAGTCATTGAAAACTGTGCGGAATGAAGTACCCACTGATTTTCCCATCTTAGTATTCAGTCCTCTCTTAAAGCTAGCTATCTTCTTAGCATCGGTATCAACAAAGTCTGGTGCATAGCGAGATAAAGAGTTGAACAAGTGATGATACTCGGTCACTGATCGAGTTCCTTGTGTTAAGCTCATGAATTCAGCCATCTTCATCTGAGTCAAGCCTGGCGGAATATAGTGCCCGCGAACAGCTTCCGCGAACATTCTCCAAGTGACAGGTGTACGAGCTGGATAAGTGGTACGGTGATGTCCCCACCAAATTCCGGCTGGCCCCTGTAGCTGATGTGCAGCATATTCTGCTTTCAACTCCTCTGTAAGCCTGAGCAGTCGAAACTTCTGCTCTATTGTATGCAGCCATTCTTCTGCTTCTAGAGGTTCTGTGGCTTCCTTGAAAATTGGCGGCCTTGTGTCCAGAAAATCCTTGAACGAGCTGTACTGATTCGGCTCAGGGCGTTGATTGCCATACGCTAAATTCTCTCGCAGAAGCGCCTCCATGTTGCGTTGGCTTCCCAAGAACTGAGCGAAGAGTTGCTCGGCCGTGGGTGGTGGAGGAGGTGGTGGATTGCGGTTCTCCCTGCTACCATCATTACCACCACTACCACCCGCTCCACTGCGAGTCATCGTCATCTGCATGTAGCGATAGCAATAATCATTAAACGACGTTGCCAAAATTACGGAGAACAATAAACCATGCCAACAGAAATTATTCGGAAAACGAATTCACCAAACAATTACAGAGGCATAATAAATTTCGATCCACAACGCATCATCACATGATAAAAAGTGCTCATCACATAACATACAAAAGTCAACATAACATCCATAGGTGCCCATACATATGGGACTTTTCAAGGTCTTGCGCCATACGCACATAGGTCCAACACACATTCTTACATCCACATGTTACCCAAAAGATCAAGCGCTACGATATGAGATAAGACCACTACGCGCTAACACTAACTAGTCTACTCCCTAATGGCACCATCGTCATCATCGTCGTTGTCATCATCATCACTCGAGATGTTCGAAGAACCACTGGACGAAGCATGAGAATCCGGGTCCTCCTGAGGAAGGATAGGGTTCCTCTCATTCTCACGGCGATGAATCTCCTCATGTAGGCGATCATTGTAGTCCTGGAGATGATGAAGTTGCAGCTCCAAATCTCCCACCTGTAGCCTGAGAAGCCTGTTCTGCTCAGTCGCGCGCATACCCTCGAGACAAACATTACGTAGCGACTCCTCAGTCTCGGCCATGATGGTGGATAAGAAGGTCGTCATACCCTGCTGGTCACTAAGCTGTTGTGCCGTCTCCTGCTCCCTCTGACGAGCCTGGTCTCTCTCAACGGTCATGTGAGCTAGCTGAGTGGTAAGAAGGTCGACCTCTGTAGCATGCGCCTCCTGACCCTGGTGATGTGCAGCTATCTCCTCACTGAGGATGTGGTCCAAGTGGTCGTAGCTACGTGACAGACACCCGTAGGTAGCCATGAGTGCAGCCATTGCACTCCCAGCTGACCCTGCGCAGTGCTCACGCTCTGAAGAACTAGCCGCCAACACCGTAGCACCCCGCTGACGCCACACGGACTGGTACAGATCTACTGTAGGGAAGACTCCGGCTGTGGCCTGGGCAACTACCTCTGGATGATCCTCCATGATATCCCGAAGAACAGAGTACGCAACTTGGTTGGCTCCATCCCAAGGAGTCCTGCCCTGAAGAGCAAACACTCTGCGGCACCACACATGATCCTGCGGATCACGGCTGGGCACGTCCACCTCAACTGTGTACATGTAGCGATCCTCTGAAAACTGAACTTGATGCCACTCATACTGTGGCTCCTGGCCCTCCTGGTATCCGACTAAGTGCAGCACCCTCCACAAAAGAGTAGGCATGCCGAACTCCTCTAGAAAATCCTCGGATCCCTCCTCGGTCCAAGGACCCAGCATGTAATTGGGCCTCCTGCCTCCAGTCGACTTGCGGGCGGTACGCTTAGTGCGGGCCATCTGAAAGAAGTGTATCCACATAGTTTTTAATTAGTTGAGAACAACTTTTATTTAAGATCAGGACGGATAACATAAGGAAGGAAGTAAATTAATGCAAGATTATATGATCATGATGCATGAGCGTAACATACGTCCTCACTGCCTAACAATCTAACGGCTAGACGGTGGCATACAACGTTCACTCATAGCATTAACTAGCGTACTACACGTTCGCAAGTTAGCGTACCTGCAGAAAGTTCATTTCAGCCCTGCCCACAATATGAATATCATGCATTGCTGAAAATTAAATCTAATACTGGCTTAGGTGCACACCCAGTATACACGTAAGCAGTATATGCACCCATCAAAAAGTATTACTCCCACAATTAATACTTTCCCATATACTTGTGTGCAACAGGTATACATGTCAGTACCATTTAAGCACTCCCCTAGATTGGTGGTTGTCCAATCATGCTCTCACAACTCACTTATTACCTTGGCGTAGAGGCAATTGATCCATGCATTACTATTCCGAGGAATAGCACCCATACAATTTCACCCTTGCCGTATGGACGACAGAAATAACAGAATTTAAATATGATGCACAACCCCCAAGTTAGTACTTAAATAGCCACCTAAATTCCTATTGGGCATAAAGACTTGGTCACTGGCACACCATAGCTTTAATCCTTAAGATTTTCCAAATCCTAATATAACTATAAGTTGGCAAATATAGTTTTATCCTTTATAAATATTGTTTTTAAAATACATCCATGAACAGTAACGCAGAACTTGCTCCGATGCCAGCTGTAACAGAACCGACCAATTTGCACCAGATTAAGCGCGGAAAACCTCCGCTCTCGCAGAAATCATCGAGTACTTAAGCTCGTACAAACCCGGTAGTCCGGAAATCTCGAAGGATTTCAAATCATTCAACGACATTCAGCCAAGATCGTACTTGTTCCACGAACATGCTCACGGGTTACATCATAGTTGCATAAAATTCAAATTACATCGGAGTACGAAATAATATTACAAACCATAGTTTGATAGTAGTAGCGGAAGCAACATAGTCTTTAAAACATAAGTTTGGATTGTTCATAATTACGGTGCCATCAGTTGACCGGGTCCACAAAAGCAACAGACGAGACAAGTGTTGACCATGCCCTTGGTCTAGTCATCACCCGTTACCGGGTACAAGCAGTTCTCGCAGTAACCATATAAGCACTGGCCATCTGCAACAACAAGGGAAATAAACCCTGAGTACAAGAAGGTACTCAGCTAGACTTACCCGTCAAAACCAGAAATAACGAGACTCCAAGGATCATGTAGGCTATATAAGTGGGGTTGGCTGTACATACTCCTTTGCATGAAAGCTTTAGTACTAAAACTCAGTTTCAGATGATGGCAATTGCTTTTAGTCATTAACTCTACCTTACTAGATTTGCGTCTGTACTAACCAAGCACTTGCTAATTAATCAATCAAGAGTGACTATTTCATCAATAGCCTTTCAGATTCCATAACCACTTTAGTTCCATAAGTTCTACGGGAGATGATCTAAAGTCAAATACTCACTGTCCAGGAGCGATGGCGATTATAATCGATTCCTACCCAGCTGGGGATAAAATGTCTCACACTTGCCCGGCACATTCCGGCTACGGCAGTCGTAAGCTACTAGTCAGGAGATTCGAGAACACAATACGCGGGACGGCCATGGGCCCTTCTACACCGGGGGTTATCTCAGTGCCAGGTCGCTCAATCTATAACTGCCCACGGTCATGCCAGGTCGATCAGGCCCTGCCTGCCCTCGGACCATGCCAGGTCGATCAGAATAGTTGCCCACGGTACAGCTGAGGCCCTGGGTGTTAGGCGTCAACATCTCCATCACCGGCTCGAATAACCTTACTCGGCTTCGCGGGAGGTACTCAGACCTACTCCGTTAAGTGATCGACGCGTTCAATTTGACTAAAGTTACATTCCCGAACGGGTCCTTAGGCGACACAGACGGGAGACTACTAGCACACAGAACCCATGTTCTGCTGCTCTTACATCCCGCCTCCGTCTCAAATTAATTATCACATGGTTATCTCATGATAGCACAGGCTAACCATGATCAGTATCCACCTATTGCGGGAGACAGGAAATCACCCGACTTTTACCGGTCTAAGGAGGGCTAAGCATATAACGAGCCTAGACCTAAACAGGGATATCAAGATATATATTGCAGGTGGACAAGGATAAGTAATAATGCATCAACGGTAGCAATCAATTCCTATAACCTAATGCATCATTCATCATCAGGTTAATTAGAAAACATTTGCAAACCGTAGGAGTTAGAATGCTCCGGGGCTTGCCTTTCTCAAAGTCTGACGGACGGTGATCGCGGCACTCGGGGAGCTCGTCGGCGTCGATCCCTCCGGCTTCTTCTGTCAGGTTCTCCTCCGGACTGGGCTCTTCTAGTACCGACTGGGTCTGGATCTCCTCCGCTGATCCTGTATGATGCATAAAGTGCATGGATAGGATGAATGCACATAGAATGCATATGTGATGCACATGATCGACAGCAATCAGGAGATAAGCACATGTCATCTACTGCATTCTCTTCAGCAAGGTAGTCGACATCATCCTAATCACTTAACCTATCATAGTCAATTGATTAAGCTATGTTGTCACCACATCAAAGTTTAGTTAATGAGTTTATTAACTTCTAATTGCTTGCTGAATAAAGCTAATTAGACTAGCCTATAACAGCAACCCATCCTAGATAGCTTCAGAAAAATCTACAGAAATTACTGGAAATTTACAGTACCTAATCCAGCTCTCTGTCCAAATTTCACCCCATTTGGACTTAAACTCTATTCTCTATGAAAAAGACAAATTCTATCATGAAAGGTGCTTTGAACTACACACCCTAGCAAAAAGTGTCAAACAACAGATTTCAAAATTTTTCTAAAAACTTCCTAGCATAAGAGCAGTCAGTAAAAATGACCACGTTCATATTCCACATATTTTAATTACTACAAAATTCATAAGAAAACAGCATTTAACCAATTTTAAAGCTACTGCCAAATTAATTCACAGAACATCCTCATATTATATTTTTCTCTGAAATTACACACTTACACAAACCTATCAAAACTGGAATCACATTTTTCTAACTTATACATAATTAGTTATGCATTTTCCTAAGTTATCAGCACTTTTCTAATGTAAATAAATCTACACATAAAAATGTCACCAAGAATGCATTCAACAGTTTTCACTGATAGATCTAAACATGCTTGACCTAACAAAATTTGTTTCACAACAATTAGACTTAAAATGAGCCTTGTGGAAATTTTTGAAGCCTTTTCATAAATCTGCAAAACACATTAAAAAGGAAAACTCAAACCTAAACGTACGGACTCCCAACTTGTTTCGACCGAGGCACAACACAAGGCTTCGGCACACCCGGCTCAACTCAGCCGAGGCTGCGACACACTTCAACCGACTCGGCCGAGGCTCGACACAACACTCTGCACACCTACCGACTCGGCCGAGGCTACAACACTCTGCCGAGGCTAACTGACTCAGCCGAGGCTCACTGACTCAGCCGAGGCTAACTCAACCGACTCGGTCGAGGCTCGAGGCGAAGGCTCGGCGCACCCGGCTTGCCGAGGCCTACGGCACCCAAATTTTCCTTTTTCTCTCTCACATTCTCTCTTTGACTCGGTCGGCGAGGCTTACTGGTCAGACAACCAAGCGACTAGACGAGACTGGGCTCAGCGGTCAACGACGGAGTTTTGCGCCGTGGTCGTTGACCGGCCCTAGCTCGTCGATGGCGACGCTTCCGGTGACACCGAGACCATCATTGGGTGCGGGTTTGCAGGGCGAACACGACTAACCGACTCGCTGAGCCAGAGGGATACCGGAGCAAGCTCGACGGCGGCCATGGCGGACATGGCGGCGACACGGCTCGGTTCCGGCTGAACCTGGCGGCAGGGAGGCCTCCATCGAAACCTAGGCAACTACGGCGGTAGAGAAGACTAGAACATGGCTCGGCTTGGGATAGCATGGCCGGAGATGACCGGTTCACGTGAAGGTCACGGTGGCGGGAGCTTGAGGATGGCATCCGCTGTTCCGGCGGCTAGAGAGGGAGAGAGGGGAAACCAACCCTTGCCAGAGAAAGAGGAGGTCAAGGCGGAGAAACTGGCAGGAGGAATCTAACAGCGGTGAGCGGTGTAGCGAGTAATCGCTCGCCGAGGTTCGGCGGGCGGCGGCGGCGCGGAGCTCTGGTGAAGATGGAGTGGAGTGGAGCGAGGAAGAGAGTGAGCAATGGAATGCTCCTCTGGTTGCGAGCACGGGGCGGAGCGAAGGCAAAAGGAACGAAGTGTTAGGTGCATTGCACCTGGCCGGTTCCCGTCGGCGGAGCTCCCGACCGGACGCGGCGGCGCCAGGCGTCGCGCTCCACGCGGCGAGCATGCACCGAGCACCGGAGCGACGTGGCGAGTTCGGGCGCAAACCACGGGCGGCGGTGCCGGTGGTTTGGCCGGCTGGCGAGGCGGTCTCGCGGCTGCGGGCGGATTCGGTCGGCGCGGAGGGAGCGGCGTCCGCGAAGGAGAAGAAGGAGAGACTGACATGCCGGGCCCACTAGGGTTAAACTAATGAAGTTTGGTTACAAACTTTGATGCTCTATAACTCCTAAACTAGACCGAATTAGGAAAAGGTCCTAAAAGCAAAGTTGCTTTGAATTTTGTATGGAACAAATCATCTTTAAAGCTCAAGTCCAAATTCTGCTTAGAAAAAGAAATTTACTTCTAATCCATTTTTCTAATGCAAGAAATCACATTTTAAAGCTTTTTCTGAGAAAGTGCTTTAAAGCAAAGTTGTTCCTTTCATCAAGATCTACAACTTTGTTATAAGGCACGTGGTCAGAAACAAAAAGCATAACAAGGTTATACTTAGACACTACACAAGGACTTAAGCATTCAACAAGCATATGCGCATGAAATGATGAGATGCTATGCTCATGCCATGCCAAATTATGCATTTAGGGATTGCTTAACACCTAGGGTGTTACACCACGTAGGCGGGATTGGTGCTTTAATCCGAATCTCAGATGACGAAGGTGTCTCTGATGATGAAAAGGAGGAGGAGAAGGAAGACGAAAAGGAGGGGGGTACTGAAGAGGACTCATCCGATGAGGTTAGTCATACCTCTAGCAGCGAAGGTAGCTCTGATGATGATGTGCCCATTGAGGATGATCGAGGAAAAGGGATAGTCTAGTCTAGTGCTGGTGCTGCGGCTACCCGAAGTATTGATGACATCATATGGGACTTTGAGCCAGAGAGTCATCCACGAGGGTCGTTTTCCGAGTTTGCTAGCTCGCACATTTGGGTCGATGGTTTTGAGTTTACTGGTGATCTTGAATCTGACCGGACACCCGGGAAGAGGCCGTATGGCGAGGCTAGCCGATCAAGCCTTCCTTATTTTGCCAAGAAAATTGGAGTCTCCGATCCAGCAACAGAACTGTTCACGAGTCCGGATCTTCGAGAGTGTCACTTACAGTGTGCTCCGGAGGAAAGGCGTTTTCTTGGCCGGGTGTTTAACCGTATCTGTGTGCCGGAAGCTGAGCTTCGACTAGCTAACGAGCCTTTGGACACCCTTCGTGATGACATCGATGTCAAAACGGCTGAGTTGATGCTCCTTAAACGGTCGACGCGCCGGAGGGCGAGTTATAATCTTCACCATCTGAATGATCGGTTGGTTGAAGTGGAAAAAACTAATAAGGACCTTCGCCAGAGCTTGGAGAATAAAGAGATTGAGCTCAAATCTGCTCTAGAGAAGGTTAAGAAATCCCGAGAGGATGCGCAAGAGGTTGCCAATAGCAACGCTGAAGTCCTGGCTGCTTGTCGTCAGAAAGATAAGGATTGGTTGACAGTGAACACTCGCATAAGTGAGATGTCGTCGGAGGTAGCTTCGTAGATGGAGGCTTGGTAGAGGAGTATGGGGAAAATTAAGATCAAAATTGATACCTGCTTGACCGAGGCCAGAGGTTCTGCTGGTGAACCCTTGCCTTGCGCCGATGCGGAGGCTTGAGGTTGGTTGTGTAACGAGCTTCATGTGTTTAGCTCGTTGGTTGGAAATGCGGCCGATTTTGGTGGGTATGCCGGAGCATTGGCGATGGCCAGTACACTTCGTCAAGCGGATTGCGAGCATCTTCGCAAAATTAAAAAGCCCAACCACATCTTCCTGACAGTTGACGAAGTGCGCCAGATGAAGATAGATGATGCTGAGGTTCGGAACTGTGCGATGTGTTTGCTTCGCAAGTTTTGGATAGCTGGTGGTGGCCGTGCTCTTGCTTTCGAAGAAGCTGCTGAGGCTACTCGCTAGGTTTGTGCTACTTGGAGAAAATTGGTTTTGGATTTGTTACAATTGATGAAAGAGTTAGTATTAATGTTTTGTTTTTCCCCATATTTTTTGTAGGCTCAGAAAGAGGCGATGCCCTCGCCACCAGCGACTGTTGATGCTTGTGGTAGCTCCGAAGCTATTCCTGTGCCCAGCTCTACGGAGGTTCCAGCTGTTGAGGTTGGACCATTGGTTGAGGAGGCTCAGAAGGCTGGAGAAGCTGTTGTAGAAGAGGCGGCAATGGAGGGGGCACCTGCCGAAGGTTCGGATGCTGCGATTGGCGGAGGTTCTGTTGCTTCAATCGGCGAAGCTGTGGCCGATGAGCATGGGGAAACCGGGCAGGTGTGAGAATTTAGGATTGCTCGGGCGAGAGGGTTATTTTGTAAAAATTGGGGTAGTTGTAAAAACTTAATGACACTGAGACACTTTCCTATTTTGGTGAAAATGCAGGTTCCTGATGGAACCGTGCTAGAAGTGTTTGATGTGACGCCGTTGACGCTAAATTATCAGGATGTCTTTATGACCGGTGAATCTTGGGCTTGGGCTAAATTAAAACATCCTTCGCTGAGCTTTGAGCGTTTTTGGTGGTCGAAACTGCGAAGGTACGACTTGAAGAATAGTAAGTCGAGTCGTTTTTGGCGCGAGGCGGATTATACCGATCGACAAGCTACACGTTTTTTGTTTGGTTCTTCTTCGTCCGCGCCAGCTGCTGTTGATGATGATATCGACGATAGAACGACTTTGGATTTTTTGTTTGAACGAAGTAATCTAGAGGTTGGTTCCGATGGTTCACTTATAATTCCGAAGGAGGAGCCTTCGGAGGTTAGTGATACGGACCGGAGATATATGTATAGGGCGAGGGTTTTGCCCGGGGAATTGCCAATTGTTCCTGTGGCTCCTTTGTTGTGGGGACCCATAGTTCCGGTGGAAGTGGGGTTTGTTGAGAGTAGCGAGGGTTTTGATGATTTGATAATGATTGGGGATGGTGATGAATCCTTGTAATTTTATTCTTTCTATTGATTGTATACCACACTGTCGTCTATAGCGAACAACTTATGATGTTGCTCTATTCATTTTTTGCAATTTGATTGAAATAATACTTGACTCTCGAGGCTCGCCTTTCGTTAAAGAGAGGTGTTTTTTGAAAACAGCGACGCCCCCCTTTTTCTTTTAGCGAGGCTCGCGTAACGCTTTCATAAGCTGATTTGGAAAAACAACGACGCCCCTTTTTTTAGCGAGGCTCGCGTAACGCTTTCATAAGCTGAATTGGAAAAACAGCGACGACCCCTTTTTTCTTTTAGCGAGGCTCGCTTAACGCTTTCATAAGCTGAATGGAAAAACAGCGACGCCACTTTTTTCTTTTAGCGAGGCTTGCTTAACGCTTTCATAAGCTGATTTGGAAAAACAGCGAGGCCCCCTTTTCTTTTTTAGCGAGACTCGCGTAACGCTTTCATAAGCTGATTTGGAAAAACAGCGACGCCCCCTTTTCTTTTTTTTAGCGAGGCTCGCGTAACGCTTTCATAAGCTGATTTGGAAAAACAGCGACGCCCCTTTTCTTTTTTTAGCGAGGCTCGCGTAACGCTTTCATAAGCTGATTTATAAAAACAGTGACGCCCCCTTTTCTTTTTTTAGCGAGGCTCGCGTAACGCTTTCATAAGCTGATTTGGAAAAACAGCGACGCCCCCTTTTTTTTAGCGAGGCTCGCGTAACGCTTTGATAAGCTGATTTGGAAAAACAGCGACGCCCCCTTTTCTTTTTTTAGAGAGGCTCGCGTAACGCTTTCATAAGCTGATTTGGAAAAACAGCGACGCCCCCTTTTCTTTTTTTAGCGATGCTCGCGTAACGCTTTCATAAGCTGATTTCGAAAAACAGCGACGCCCCTTTTTCTTTTTTTAGCGAGGCTCGCGTAATGCTTTCATAAGCTGATTTGAAAAAACAGCGACGCCCCCTTTTTTCTTTTAGCGAGGCTCGCGTAACGCTTTTGGTTTTGCAGGGGTATTCGACTTTTGGACTTCGTGCCTCCCCTTGTCTTAGGTGGAGGTGAAGTTTGCTTTGTGAGCCCGTAGCGTTTTTTGCGAGGGTGCTCGACTTTTTTGGACTTCGCGCCTCCCCTTATCTTAGGTGGAGGTGAAGTTTGCTTTTGCGAGGCCCTAGCGTTTTTTGCGAGGGTGCTCGACTTTTTTGGACTTCGCGCCTCCCCTTATCTTAGGTGGAGGTGAAGTTTGCTTTTGCGAGTCCTTGGCGTTTTTTGCGAGGTGCTCGACTTTTTTGGACTTCGCGCCTCCCCTTGTTTTGGGTGGAGGTGAAGTTTGCTTTGCGAGCCCCTGGCGTTTTTTGCTACGGTGCTCGACTTTTTTGGACTTCGCGTCTCCCCTTGCTTTAGGTGGAGGTGAAGTTTGCTTTGAAAAAAGTTTGTTTTTTGAAGCAATCTTGGAGGGTTATCATCGATTATAGCGCTCTTGAGGAAGAGCTGCTTTTTTCGATGTTTGTTTCTAAAAAGTACTGATTTGGAGTTTTACTTTTTTGGGGGGTTTTGGCCTGTATTAAGAATTTGGATGCTGCCTCGTTAAAAAACCTTACGCCCCTTCGTAAGGAAAAAGAGTGCAGTTCCTTTGTTTTTGTTGCATGCATAGAAAATGGAAGAAAACATGGATGAAATAACAAATTACATATTGCGAGTGCTCGCTAAGGCTCCGCTACGGGTAGTATTTGCGAAGGTCGTCGACGTTCCAGGTGTGAGGCAGGATGTTTCCCTCGCTGTCAGAGAGATGAAAGGAGCCGGGACGGTTGCATTCTGCTATTAGGTATGGACCCGTCCACTTTGGCTGAAACTTCCCTGCCATGCTGGCGTTTTGCTTTCGAATGAGAACGAGGTCACCTTTCTTTAGTTCTTTGACTCTCACCTTTTTGTCTCTCCATTTTTTTGTTTCTTCCTAATACTTGCGAAGGTTGTGCACTGCGTTGCATCTTGTCTCTTCGAGCAAGTCTTTGTCAAGTAATTGGTTTTGTTTGTCTGTTTCGAAGGTAGTTCTGAGTGATACATGCTTCAATTCTTCTGGTAACACAGCTTCTTCTCCAAACAGGAGCCTGAAGGGTGTGAATTTGGTGGCTCTGCATTCCGAACTGTTATGGGACCAGGTGACGGAGGTTAGCTCTTCCGCCCACTTTCCTTTGGGCCTGTCTTGCAATTTCTTTGATACGGCTTGGAAAATTGTCGCATTGGCTCTTTCGACTAAGCCATTGGATTGAGGGTGCCGGACTGAGGCGAAGCATAGGATTGTTCCGATTTGTGTGCAAAATTCTTTGAAAACCTCGCTGTCGAATTGAGTGCCATTGTCAACAGTTAGGTATTTGGGGACTCCGAACCGGCAAATTATTTGCTGCCAGAAAAACTTCTTCACGGCCAAGGAGGTGATGGAAGCCAGTGGTCTAGTTTCAATCCATTTCGTGAAGTATTCCACAGCTACGATTGCGTAGCGAAGGTTTCCTGGAGCTGTTGGGAGTGGACCGACGAGGTCCATTGCCCATCTTTGCAACGGCCATGTTGGGCATATCAGAGTTGTTGGAGCCCCTGGGGCGTTTTGTGTCTTTGCCGTTAGTTGGCAACCCTCGCAATGTTTGACGATGCTTTCTGCGTCTCCTAACGCTGTTGGCCAGTAGAAACCTTGTCAGAAAGCTTTTCCAACTAACGCCCTCGAGCCATTGTGCGAACCGCAGAAACCTTCGTGAATGAGTTTAAGAATGTCATTTCCTTCAGTTTGTGAGACACTTGAGCCAAGGCGAGGTTACCGAAGCTTTGAGCAGAATGTTGTCTACAATTTTGTACCCTCGAACTCTTTGTTTCAGTCTGTTTTCTTCCTCTTTGGTCTCGGGTTCGTGCAGCCCGTTGATATAAGCCATGATGGGTGCTCTCCAGTCTTCATTTTGGATTGCGTTGACTAGCTTGATACTTTTTTCGGAGGCCTCGAATGCTGATTGGGTTGTTTCCTCATAAAACACGTCTGGCGGTAGCTGTAATTGTTGCGCTGATACTTTGGCTAGGTTGTCTGCTTCGTTGTTTTCTGACCTTGGTATTGCTTTTGCTGTTATGCCGAGGAAAAAAGATTCTAACCTCCGAACATACTGGAAATATTTTTGCAGCTCAGGGTCTTTTGCTTTGTAATTGAAGGACCGAGAAGCTACCCGAAAGCGACCAGAGGGGGGGTGAATGGGAGCTTCAAAAATTTCCTTTCGGAAACTAGATGCCACTGTCCCAAGATCAACCCCAAAAGCGAAACCTAGAGCTTGCTAATGTCCACGACCCTAGATGTAGGGTGGATGCTTCCTAGAAGCACAGCGGGACACTAGACAACCCTAGAAAGCCAACCCAAAAGACGGAACTCAAATCCAATCAAGAACGAACGAACCGCGAACGAAGACGCGCGAAACTGCAGCGACCGGACTCTGGCCTGCGTCCGGTCAGCAGGGACCGGACGCGTCCGGTCGTCAGAAAACAGCTCTGGGAGCTCTCTGTTCGCGACCGGACGCACGGAGCTCAAGCGTCCGGTCGTTCACTGAGCGTCCGGTCAGATGAGACAATGACACGGGAACAGTGCAAGCGTAGCGTCCGGTCGAAATGCAAACAGAGCGTCCGGTCGAGAGCGTCCGGTCAGTACGCAGAAAAGCTTGGCGCCGTGCTCAACGACCGGACTCTGAAAGCGTGCGTCCGGTCAGCCCGACAGAGCGTCCGGTCACCCCGCGACTGCACTGAAACTCCGGCGATTCAACCCGATCTCCTCCGAATCGAGTGCTCTAGGCTTGGGATTCGATCTGAGGAGTCACAAGGAGGTTAGTGAGCTATCTCTAAGAGATCATGGCTCGAACCTAACTCCACATCGGTGAATCGAAGGAATTCGGGGGAAAGAAGAAAAAGAGACCCGAAACTAAAACTTGATCGATCTCCTAGACCGTGAGGTTAGAGATGATTTCTTTCGGTGGAAAGAAGTGCCTCACGATCTAGAGCAACTCAGTTCAAACGGAATCGTGAAAGATGAACCGAGCACAAAGATCAAGCGACGGGAAAACTCAAGGCACAAAGCAATCCGCGAAGAACATGATGAACACGAAATCAAAACGCGAATTGACACCAAGAGATGGGATCCAAGGTGAGGATACGGCCTCACTTCCTCGAATCAACAGTACACAGAGTGGAGTCTCTCTGCGGATCTCAACTAGCTAAAGCAGGGGTGTGGGAGAGTGGAAACCCTAGGAAATGAAAGCTCTAACTGAGATTGAGATAGGGAGGAGGGTGTCTCCCCTAGACTACTTATACTAACCTAGCCTAAGTCTATTTCCTACTCTACCCCTCTCTACTCTAATTACAGAGCGGACCAGCCTAACCCTAAGGCTATTCTAGTCCACCCGCTGGTGGTAGGTAGATCCGACGGCCACGCCCGCACGGTCTTCCGCGTCGCCTCCACGCAACCTTCAGATCGCCGCCACGTGCCGCCACCACTCTGCACCCCCGGTTTTGCGGCCCCAAACCGGGAAACCAGCCTTTTCCATCAGCCCCCGGTTTTGAGGCCCAAACCGGGAAACCAGCCTCCAGCCCGAGTTTTGTGGCCAAACTCGGAAACCGTCCGCGCCCGAGTTTTGAGGCCCAAACTCGGAAACCGGCCCCACGCCCAGGTTTTGAGGCTCAACCTGGAAACCGTCGCGCCCAGGTTTTGTGGCTCAACCTGGAAACCCAGCACCCAGGTTTTGAGGCCCAAACCTGGAAACCGTCCACCGTTGGTTTTTCCCGGGCTCTACCAACAAACCGGCGTCGTAGAGGGGATGCACCGCCTGTGCACCCCTTCCACCGACATGATCGCACTTCTCCGCCTGTCGCTGTCGCAGGCTGCCAGCCACCACAGCTGATCCTCCGGCCTCCAGTCCATCAGTCCAAGTCCACGTCCGCCCTTCACCGTCCGATACATCGGCATGGCACGTCCGCCGCACGGCACGCCCATCCTTCATCGCGCCCGGTCCGTCGGCACGGCACGTCGCAACTTGACCTTCACCCGCCATCGATCACTGTCTCCGAGCTCGACACCTGCACAACACAAGCCAAAGAACATGCGCATCATCTCCGTTGACAATCACTCATCACACAGAGACTCGGCATACACCCATGTATCCGCAATCTCCCCCTTGATGAGTGCATTGTCAACTCCACAACAAATCATGAATAAGAAGAAGGAGGTAGGAAGGAGTGGGAAGAGAAAACCCAACCAAATGACCCAAAAGCCTATCAAAAGCCAAAGAAGGTCAAGTGGATGAAGCGAAAACTTGGTCCCCAAAGACATGGGCAACGGCTCGACGCAACCAAGCAAAGCAAAGCTAGCCCTCAAGAAGAGGTAGAACAGGCTCAACACCGCTAGCAGATACCAATTGAAGATCGGAGGACAACAGAAGCAAAATGCTAGTTCCTCAAGATAGAGGCACAGAGGCTCAACACAACTAGCAAGAAAATCACTCCGAACCAATTGGAAATCAACCCAAAACAAATGGGAAAGCACACCAGACGATACCAATTGAAAGCCAAAAGAAAAAGCTTATGAAAGCTCATGAAAAGCTAGGAACGTTTGCTAGTCCCTCAAGACAGAGGCAACGGCTCAACACAACTAGCAAACTCCCCCTCGACAAATGCAAGCAACTAGGACAAATGAGTCTCCCCTTAGTTGATCAACACAGGAGCATATGATTTGCAGACAAATGAGTCTCCCCTTAGTTGATCAACACAGGAGCATATGATTTGCATAAATTTCTCCCCCTAGTTGAAAATGCACTTATCAAGGCCAAAAGGTATCGGAGAAGCAACTCCCTTCACATAAACTCCCCCTGAACACAAGATCTCCTTCCAAAATGCATATGAAGTCAAAATGCAAGTTAGGAGCTTCAAGTATGTAGTCAAAAGAGTGCAAAGATGCTCTAATCAGTATAGCTCCCACATCTCAATTAAGCACTCAAATAGCAAAGGCTCAAACTGATCACTTGTACGAAATATGAAGCGTATGAGCATGTGAGCAATTTTAAGCCAAAAGGATAGTCACCATCAAAATAGCACTAGACATGTATAGAAGGAATCCAAACAAGTGCTAAGCATATATACAAGGTGAACTACCCCTAGCAAAGTTCAATCATCATGCATAGTAATGAAGCATATCCTTGTGATTTCAAATTCATATCGGAGTTGCAGCGGTAAAAGAATTCACAAGTTCATTTTTGGCATGTGATTGCGAGAGGTTGAAAGCTTGTCATTGCCTAACTTTTCAACCGTGCGAAGCCTATGCCGAAGCAATCAGAAGCTTAAAGCAACGGTTTCGGTCATACACTACATGGCTCAAGTTTAACTCAAAGTGCAATGAGAAACAGTCTCAATACCATGAGGTGTTGACAAGCAATCCCATCTCGATCTTTTCAATTCAACAATACTTGGTTCAGATTTTAAGCAAGTTATGAACAACCAAGCAAGTGAATGACTCAGAACTAGAGACATAGCAACCTAGCATATATGAAAAGCAGGAATGGACTCAACACACCCTACACATGCTAGTTGCATATCTCAATGGTGAACATTTTCAGATTTATATACATTAGGCATAATTCACCATTCCAAAAATAGCTCGCTCATAACATGTAACAGTGATCAGAAAGAGCATAAGCTACAAGCATCATCATAAGTATCGGAGCAATACTAACAAGAGCATAATTACATTCTAGTGAATATAGACATAAAGCTCAGAACGTAAATGCGTATGTCCGACACAAAACTGAAAGAAGGAAGATACCAATTGGAAAGACTCAAGAAACTCAAAAGAAAAGAGCCTCAAAATAAAAGAGTCAGTCTGTACATCTCAAAATGCTTCCCCCATCTAAAAGGGGAAACACACACCAAGCTCACCCCTTAACCTATTAAAGGTTGATTCGTCTAAAGGCTTGGTGAAAATATCAGCCAATTGGTGATGAGTATCGACATGGCGAAGGTCGATATCACCCTTCTCCTGGTGGTCTCGCAAGAAATGAAAGCGCACATCAATGTGTTTGGTTTTCGAGTGAAGCACAGGGTTCTTAGCAACGCTAATGGCACTCGTGCTGTCACAAAGCAAAGGAACTCGAGTAAAGCTCAAACCAAAATCACGCAAAGTGGCCATCATCCAGAGTAACTGGGAACAACAGCTAGCCGCAGCAACATATTCAGCCTCCGTGGTAGACTGAGCGACACTAGACTGCTTGCGAGAAGACCACGACACAAGAGAAGATCCAATAAACTGGCAAGTCCCTGAAGTAGACTTGCGCTCAATGCGACAACCAGCAAAATCAGCATCAGAAAAGCCACAAAGCGAGAGGGTGGAAGAAGCAGAGTACCAAATCCCGAGCTCAGGCGTGAAACGAAGGTACCTGAGGATGCGCTTCACCGCCTGACGGTGAGAAGTGCGTGGCGAAGCCTGAAAGCGCGCGCACAAGCACACGGCGAACTGAATGTCCGGCCGTGTCGCCGTCAGGTAGAGCAGCGATCCAATCATGCTGCGGTACTCCTTCTGGTCCACTGCTTCTCCATCCGTGTCAGCATCCAGGGCAGTCGTCATCGACATGGGCGTTGGAAGAGGCTTGGCCTCACCCATGTCGAACCGCTTCAGCAAGTCCCTTGTGTACTTGCCCTGGTGCACAAACGTCCCCTCTCGGGATTGCTTAATTTGCAACCCGAGAAAGAAAGTCAGCTCGCCCATCATGCTCATCTCGAACTCCCTGCTCATAGTATCTGCAAACTTGGCAACCAAAGCGTGAGAAGAACCACCGAAAATGATATCATCCACGTAAATTTGGATCAAGAGAGTATCTTTGCCTTGCTTGAGGAGAAAGAGCGTTTTATCAACACATCCCATTTTAAAACCCTTAGCTAGCAAAAAGGTTTTTAATCTCTCATACCAGGCTCTAGGGGCTTGTTTCAAACCATACAGAGCTTTGTGGAGTTTAAAGACATGGTTTGGAAACTTGGGATTTTCAAAACCGGGGGGTTGCTGGACATAGACCTCCTCCTCAATGTAGCCGTTTAAGAAGGCACTCTTGACATCCATTTGAAAAAGTTTGAAACCCATGGATGCAGCATAAGCCAAGAGTATCCTAATAGCCTCCAAACGAGCTACAGGAGCGAAGGTCTCCTCATAATCTATCCCCTCCTTCTGACTATAACCCTTCGCTACAAGCCGGGCCTTGTTTCTCACAATGTGGCCCTCCTCTCCTTGCTTGTTTTTAAATACCCATTTTGTCCCAATAGGTTTACAGTCAGGAGGTGGTGGCACTAGAACCCAAACCCGATTTCGCTCAAAGTTCTCTAGCTCCTCATGCATGGCATTGACCCAATCCGGATCCGTCAATGCGTGTCCAACATCTCGGGGTTCAAAAGACGCAACAAAAGCAGAATGAGCAAAGTGCGAGATGTGCTGTGACCTGGAGCGAGTAACTCGCTCGTCGATGTCGCCGATCATCTGTTCAGGGGGGTGCTGGCGCTGGATATGTCGTGGCGCCTCCCGGGAAGAAGTGACCTCCCCCTCAACAGCAGCTGGTTCCACCCCGGGTACAAAAGGTACCGCGCGAGGTGGAGGATCCCACGGCCCCCAGGAAGAAGAAGTGTCGGGGCCGTGAGTCGTCGTCGAGGCCGCCCTTTGCGGCACGACAGGTGGAGGGGGTGCTGGATCATCTATACCTTCAGCACCCTCTTCCTCGTCATCGAAAAGAGGCTCTCCAACCTCGTGATCACCTGCACGCTCAAAACGAGAAGAAGGAGAAACAAGAGTCTCGTCGAAGGTGACATCTGATGTCTCCATGACTCGGTTAGTGTCAAGGTTAAGTACACGATAAGCTCGAGTGTGAGTGCCATAACCCAAAAACACACCGTCAGAAGAACGAGACTCAAACTTGTCCAGGTTGCCTTTCTTCAATATAAAACAGTGGCAACCAAAGACTCTAAAATAACTCACCTTGGGCTGGCGACCAAAACGCAACTCATAAGAGGTCTTCTTCAAAAACGCTCTCAGAAAAATGCGATTCGAAATGTAGCATGCAGTGTTCATAGCTTCGGCCCAAAAACGCCTAGGAGTCCTATGCTCATCAAGCATCGTCCTGGCCATCTCAACAAGGGTCCGATTCTTCCTCTCTACAACACCATTTTGAGGTGGTGTATAGGGGGAAGAAACCTGATGCTCCAAACCAAGGCGGTTACAAAACTTCTCAAAATCCGAATTTTTAAACTCGGAACCATTATCACTCCGAATAGCTCGCATCGAGTTCAAGGGGAACTCGTTCTGAAGACGCAAAATCAGATTGCGAGCAAATGAGAAAGTCTCGGTCTTCTCAGCTAAAAAGAAGACCCACGAATATCTCGAAAAGTCGTCAACAACAACCAAAACATACCACTTGCCACCAACCGAGCTCACCCGAGCCGGACCAACAAGGTCCATGTGTAAAAGCTCTCCGGGGTGCGAGGTCATGACCTTGGTCAAAGGATGGTGGGGAGCAGCAACCATCTTTCCATGCCGGCAAGCATGGCAAACTAGATCCTTCTCCAACGAAAGCTTGGGCAATCCTCGGATTAAGCCAAGTGAGCTAAGTCTTGCAAGCAAGTCAAAACTCAGGTGACCGAGCCTCCTATGCCACTTCCAAAGATCAGAAGAAGAAGGACTAGCCAGAAGACAGCGAGAAGATCCAAACGACTTTGAGAAATTCGCGCGAAAGACATTCCCAAAGGGTGAAATCAGACATACAAGATCACCCTGAGGATCTAAGATCCGGCTAAGGTTCGGTTTGAAACGAATCTCATAGCCTTCACGAAAAAGTTGCGAAACAGAAAGCAAGTTAAAATGCAGGTTAGAAACAAGAGCAACCTCGCGCAACACAAAGTGCTCATTAACCCGCACTGCACCAACGGACAATACCTTGCCCTTACCTTTGTCGCCGAAGGTTATGTACTCCTTTCCGGCGACCGGACTATGGCTGGAGAACCATTTGGCATTTCCGGTCATGTGCCTCGAGCAACCGGAATCCACAAGCCAAATGTCCTCCAACCGCTCCTCCTACATCAATAAAAAGACATAGGGTGAACATACGGTCCAACACTGGGGTTAGTAAGATAAGAAGGAAACCAGTGTTGGGCCGGCTGCTCAAAAGAACGGTCAGTGTAAAAACCATCCTGTCTAGGGGGATAGCGATCACCACGCACAGGAAAACGTGGTCCGCTGGGGAAGAAGCGCTCACCGCGAAACTCTACCTGCGGTGGGACAAAGCGCTCAACAAAGCCTCCGCCACGGGGTCCGTTACCTGCAAAAGCAGGACCCCGTCGGGCACGCTCTCTACGAGGTCTACGCCTAGGAGCCTGCTGCTCAACTCTAGCGTCTCTCCTCGGAGCTCTCTCCTGCCTAGGCCTCACAAACTGAGGTGCTCTACCTCTAGGCCTAGTCTCCCTCCTAGGGGCTCTCTCCTGCTGCCTAGGCTGGGTATGCTTCCCTCCAGACCTAGCAGCTCTCCCCTGAGGCTTCGGAGCATGTCCACCACGAGCTGGGTGAAACATGTCCGGGTTCTGCATCTCCCTAGCTCGGCGCGCCTCTCTCCTGCGCCTAAAGCAGAACTCACTCAGGTGACCATCCCGCCCACAAAAGTCACACTGAAACCTCACCGCGCGCAAAGGGGGTTGTTGGTTTGCAGGGATGTGGGTATGGTTCACCTTGCCCTTGCCCTTCTGTGGCAACTCCTCTCGGATGGGTGGCATTGTGTCAAGCTTGTTCTTTAGGTGATTGGGCTTGGGTTGCCATTGTGGATTCTTGGGTGGAGCCTTGGGGGATTCAACTATAACTCCATCCTTGGTGACAGGCTTGGCAGACTCTTTGGGTGGAAGCTTGGTTAGTTTGGGAGTAGTGGTGGAGTTGGGCTTCTCACAGGGGTTCAGACCACTACACTCTCCAATCTTCCCAAAAGCTGAGAGATCAACACTCTGAGCAAGACCTACACCCGGGGCACCAACAGCTCGCTTGAATTGGGAGATCATCATCCCGAGCTGTGGCTCACTACTGGAGACCCATGACAAGATGGACCGAAGGTATGTGTTTTCTTCCTCGGTTTGCATCTTGCCATGCTTCACATTGGCAATCTCCATCTCCAGGCCCTCACACAAAGCACACCTCATGACACAAGTGCTATCTGAGCTGGCCTTCTCTAAAGACTCAAGCTTGGCATTCTTCTCTGCCAACTCAGATTGCAAGACAGGACAAGTCTTGCACGCACCCAACAGCTGCGGCCTAGCACGGAGCTCATCCACCTCTCCTACCAACGCAGCATACTTCCCCCTCAAAGTGAGTAGGTCAGTCATGTGCGCGGTGCACGACTCACACTCCGCCTCCTCCGACACAATCACGGTGGATCGAGCGAACTCAAGCTCCTTCACCGTGTCCTCCCACTTTTGCCTAAACTCCTTGCGCTCTCTAGCAGCACGCCTAAGCAACTTATCTTGGCTAAGGAGGGCAGCAGTCAACTTCTCAACCTCGGAGGAAAGCTCGTCGTAGGTGAGAGATACCTGGGAGGTGTCGTCGTCGTCGTCGTTCCGAGGCGTGTGCTCCAGCTCGCCTCCGACCTCATCTCCGAGCGCCATGGTGCAGAGGCCGTCGTCGTCGGCGAAGAAGCAGAGGCCGTTCAGCTTGTCCTCGATCCTCTTCTTCTTCTCGGACTCGTCATCGCTCGAGCTGGCGGAGTCGTCATCCGAGCCGTCGACGTCGCTGAGCGTGGCGAAGAACGCTCGCTGCTCAGCCTGCTGCTTCTCCAAGTACTTCTTCTTGATGTACTCTTTGTTGAAGCCGCCCCGCTTCTTGTGCCTTGGGGGAACTTGCTTCTCCTTGTACTTGGAGTCGCGCCTGTGGCCGTGATCACCCTTCCCAAGATGCTTGTTCTTCTTCTTGGGGCAGTCGGCGATGAAGTGGTCGGGGTCGCCGCACTCGTAGCATCCGGTGCGTCCTCCTCCGCGACGACGGTTCATGCGGTTGTTGTGGAACCGCGAGAACCGGTTGGCAAGCAAAGCCAACTCGTCGTCTCCCAAAGACTCCAGCTGGTCCTCTGTCACAGAGAAGAGAGAAGAAAGCGCAAAGCCAGCTGAGGGGTTAGGGGAAGAGCCGGAAACCAAAGCCATGGACGGGCGAGAAGGATTTTCAAAAGAAGCCCTCGCCATAGCATCAATCTCACTGGACTTGAGCTTACTGAAGAGCTCGTCGCAGGTGAGGGTCTCATAGTTCGGCGATTCGATGATTGCCTGAACCTTGGAGTCCCACACCGAACGGTCAAGAGTGTGCAAAAGCTTCAAAGCACGCTCATGATCGTCAAATGGCAACTGCTCTCGGTTAGCCCTCATCCTGTTGACAATCACCTGAAAGCGAGCGAATAAACTTTCTATGCTCTCGCCAGGCTGATGTCGGAAGTTCTCATACTCTCTCTTGAACGACTCGTAGAGTCGGGTTTTGACTTGAGAGGTGCCCTCATGAAAACGCATGAGGGTGTCCCAGATCTCCCGAGCCGTAGAGAGGTGAGAAACGCGATCAAACTCACCCACGCTCAAACAGGAGAACAAAGCGTTACGCGCCCGGCTATTGGCTTCGTGCTCATCGATCTGAAGCTGAGAGACACGAGCAGCCAGGACAACGTAGTTGGCGTTGTTGCAAATCTCCCAAACAGAAGAGCCCATGCTCTGGAGATAGGCCGACATGCGTATCTTCCAATACGCATAGTTCGTCCCATCGAAAAACGGCGGTTTGCCCACGCCGCGATCCATGTCGCCTTCGGTGGATCTGGAACCGGCTAAGGTGGAAGATCCTTAACCTGCTCCGATACCAATTGAAGGACCGAGAAGCTACCCGAAAGCGACCAGAGGGGGGGTGAATGGGAGCTTCAAAAATTTCCTTTCGGAAACTAGATGCCACTGTCCCAAGATCAACCCCAAAAGCGAAACCTAGAGCTTGCTAATGTCCACGACCCTAGATGTAGGGTGGATGCTTCCTAGAAGCACAGCGGGACACTAGACAACCCTAGAAAGCCAACCCAAAAGACGGAACTCAAATCCAATCAAGAACGAACGAACCGCGAACGAAGACGCGCGAAACTGCAGCGACCGGACTCTGGCCTGCGTCCGGTCAGCAGGGACCGGACGCGTCCGGTCGTCAGAAAACAGCTCTGGGAGCTCTCTGTTCGCGACCGGACGCACGGAGCTCAAGCGTCCGGTCGTTCACTGAGCGTCCGGTCAGATGAGACAATGACACGGGAACAGTGCAAGCGTAGCGTCCGGTCGAAATGCAAACAGAGCGTCCGGTCGAGAGCGTCCGGTCAGTACGCAGAAAAGCTTGGCGCCGTGCTCAACGACCGGACTCTGAAAGCGTGCGTCCGGTCAGCCCGACAGAGCGTCCGGTCACCCCGCGACTGCACTGAAACTCCGGCGATTCAACCCGATCTCCTCCGAATCGAGTGCTCTAGGCTTGGGATTCGATCTGAGGAGTCACAAGGAGGTTAGTGAGCTATCTCTAAGAGATCATGGCTCGAACCTAACTCCACATCGGTGAATCGAAGGAATTCGGGGGAAAGAAGAAAAAGAGACCCGAAACTAAAACTTGATCGATCTCCTAGACCGTGAGGTTAGAGATGATTTCTTTCGGTGGAAAGAAGTGCCTCACGATCTAGAGCAACTCAGTTCAAACGGAATCGTGAAAGATGAACCGAGCACAAAGATCAAGCGACGGGAAAACTCAAGGCACAAAGCAATCCGCGAAGAACATGATGAACACGAAATCAAAACGCGAATTGACACCAAGAGATGGGATCCAAGGTGAGGATACGGCCTCACTTCCTCGAATCAACAGTACACAGAGTGGAGTCTCTCTGCGGATCTCAACTAGCTAAAGCAGGGGTGTGGGAGAGTGGAAACCCTAGGAAATGAAAGCTCTAACTGAGATTGAGATAGGGAGGAGGGTGTCTCCCCTAGACTACTTATACTAACCTAGCCTAAGTCTATTTCCTACTCTACCCCTCTCTACTCTAATTACAGAGCGGACCAGCCTAACCCTAAGGCTATTCTAGTCCACCCGCTGGTGGTAGGTAGATCCGACGGCCACGCCCGCACGGTCTTCCGCGTCGCCTCCACGCAACCTTCAGATCGCCGCCACGTGCCGCCACCACTCTGCACCCCCGGTTTTGCGGCCCCAAACCGGGAAACCAGCCTTTTCCATCAGCCCCCGGTTTTGAGGCCCAAACCGGGAAACCAGCCTCCAGCCCGAGTTTTGTGGCCAAACTCGGAAACCGTCCGCGCCCGAGTTTTGAGGCCCAAACTCGGAAACCGGCCCCACGCCCAGGTTTTGAGGCTCAACCTGGAAACCGTCGCGCCCAGGTTTTGTGGCTCAACCTGGAAACCCAGCACCCAGGTTTTGAGGCCCAAACCTGGAAACCGTCCACCGTTGGTTTTTCCCGGGCTCTACCAACAAACCGGCGTCGTAGAGGGGATGCACCGCCTGTGCACCCCTTCCACCGACATGATCGCACTTCTCCGCCTGTCGCTGTCGCAGGCTGCCAGCCACCACAGCTGATCCTCCGGCCTCCAGTCCATCAGTCCAAGTCCACGTCCGCCCTTCACCGTCCGATACATCGGCATGGCACGTCCGCCGCACGGCACGCCCATCCTTCATCGCGCCCGGTCCGTCGGCACGGCACGTCGCAACTTGACCTTCACCCGCCATCGATCACTGTCTCCGAGCTCGACACCTGCACAACACAAGCCAAAGAACATGCGCATCATCTCCGTTGACAATCACTCATCACACAGAGACTCGGCATACACCCATGTATCCGCAGTAATTTTTCTCGATGTGTCCCGCGATAACTTGGGAGTCTGTGTTGATGACCGCCCTTCGGACTGATAAAGATCGGAGCCTCGAAAGGGCTAGTATCACTGCCTCGTACTCTGCGGAGTTGTTTGTGCATTTGAAGTTGAGCCTTCTTGCATATCTTAGCTTAGACCCGGATGGCGAAACTAGAATGGCCGAGGCCCCTGCTCCAGTTGCTCCCCAGGCTCCATCGACATATACTGTCCAGAATGGGTCTTGTTGAGTTCCATCTCTGCGAGGGTCAGGGGTCCACTCAGCTATGAAATCTGCTAGTGCCTGTGATTTGATTGTTGTTCTCCCGACGAAGGTTATAACGTAGCTGTTGAGCTCGACTGCCCATTTCGCTATTCTGCCAACTGCCTCGTTGTTCTTGAAAATGTTCTCGAGGGGGTATGCCGAGGGTACATGGATCTCATATGCCTAGAAATAATGCTTTAGCTTTTTTGATGCCATGACCACGGCGTATGCTATCTTCTCGAGCTCTGAGTAGTTTCGTTTGGGACCTTCGAGGGTTTCTGATACATAGTAGATTGGGGCTTGCCTGGTTCTGTTGTTCTCGTGTAACTCTTTGATTAGGACTGCGCTTGCTGCGTGAGGCGAAGCTGCGACATACAGCAGTAACAGGTCCCCTTTGCTTGGGCTGGTTAAAACAGTCAAGTTGGTGAGATACTTTTTCAAATCCTCAAAGGCTTTCTGCTGCCGGGGCCCCAATTGAATGGTGCAGTGCTTCTTAATGTTTCAAAGAAAGGTAACCCTCGCTCAGCGGACCTGGAGATGAATCTGCTGAGTGCTGCTAAGCGTCCTGACAAGCGCTGAGTTGCTTTCCTGGTCGTTGGTGGTTCCATATTGATGATGGTATCAATTTTTTTCGGGGTTGGCTTCAATTCTCCTTGCTGAGACAATGCAGCCTAGCAGTTTTCCTTCGCTTACCCCGAAAACACATTTTTCGGGGTTTAATTTGAGTCCGGCGGACTGAAGGTTTTTGAACACTCTTTCCAAGTCTGTTATGTGATTTTCTTTTAGCTCGCTCCGTACAATCAAATCATCAACGTAGGCAGAGATTGCGTGTTCATCTTTGAAGACTTCAGTTGTCATGCGAGCGAAGGTTGATCCTGCGTTTCTGAGGCCCTCTGCCATTCTTCGAAAGCAAAATGTGCCCAAAGGTGTAATGAAGCTTGTTTTTTCCTCATCTTCCTCATTCATCCAAATCTGGTGGTACCCTGAGAAACAGTCGAGGAGAGATAGCATTTGGCAACCAGCTGCTCTGTCGACCAAGGTGCTTATGTTAGGCAGAGGAAAGTCATCCTTCAAACAGGCTTTGTTCAGTCATGTGAAATCAACGCACATTCTCCATTTCTTGTTCTTTTTCTGAACTAGTACCACGTTTGAGAGCCATGTTGGATATTTGACTGGACGGATGACGCTTGCGTCCAGAAGTCTTTTTACCTCTGCCTTCGCTGCCTCTTTCCTCTCTTCTGACATTTTGCAAAGCTTTTTCTTAATTGGGCGATAGCCTAGTTTGATGTTTAGGCTGTGCTCGATCAAAGTTCTGTTTAATCCCTTGAGGTCCTCCGCAGACCAAGCAAAGGTATCGGAGCTTTCCTTGAGGAAACAAATAAGGTTGTCTTCTGACTGGGGGTCCAGGTTGGCTGAAATGAACACTTTCCTTTCTGAATTGCCCTCGAAGAGTTGGACTTGTTTAGTCTCTTCTTTGGATGATGCTTTTACTCTGTCGATGCATTCTTCACCCTCGTCGTTAAGGTTTGTGGCTCGAGGCTTTGACAAACTGTGGACATTGCGTTGCCCCGGTGCTACTGTTCCTTTGGCTGATCTTGCAATGTCTTGATCTCCGTACACTGCGACGACCCCCTTCGGAGTAGGAAGCTTCATGCAAAGGTATGCAGGGTGGATTACAGCGTTGAATGCGTTGGTGACGCCTCGGCCGAAAATTGCATTGTAAGGATAGAACATGTCGACCACATCGAAGGTTATATGCTCAGTTCTGCAGTTCAGCTGATCTCCGAAGGTAACGGGCAGAGATATTTTCCCAATAGCTCTTACTTGTTGCCTGCCGAAACCGTATAGTGGGTTGTCGGAGGGTTGCAAGAGGTTTCTATCAAGCTTCATGCTGTCGAAGGTTGTGGCGAACAGGATGTCAGCGGAGCTTCCTGTATCGACGAGAATTTTGGTGACTGTCCACCCTGCTAAGTTAGTATCGATCACCATTGCATCAGTGTGAGGGTAATCCCTTAACTTCATGTCACTAGAATCGAAAGTTATCGGGATGTGAGACCATCGGCCGAATTTGTGCGGTCCTTCGACGGCTACATGATGTACTATTCGGGCATGTTCTTTCTTTTGCCTCTTGTTGCCATGATCTTCGTTGGAGCCTCCGGTGATGGCTAGTATGACACCGAAGGTTGGTGTTGGGTTGTTGATGGTTGTCTGAGGTTGGGCTTTGGATTTGACAGGTTGGGGGGCTGGCAGGGCCGGTATTGCTGGTGGTGGTGGTAGAGTGTTGCTCACTTGTTGGTTGGTTTGGGCTTGAGGGGTTGTTGGGAATGTGACAGTGTATGGCACATTTTGGCATTGAGGAAAGGAGGTTGGTTGAAAAGAGGTGTGGTTGTAATGTGGGTGTTGAGAGTAGAAAGGTTGGTGCGAGGGTAAGCCGTAGTTTATGGGGATGTACTGGTAGGGAGGTTGGGTTGGGTTGAAGTTTGGCTTTCTGGTGTGATTGATGGTTCTGTTTTCTGTTGAAGAGGCTCTTTTGGACTCCTGGTACTCTTTCCCTCTAGCAAAGCACTCGCACTGCTTTGTTGTGTGTCCTTTTCCTAGGCCGCAGAAATGACAGTACATTTTGGCCGGGTCCCTCTGTTGGTTTCTTTGGTCAGGCGGGGGTGGAAATCCATGTGGGTTTTGGTTGCCCGAAGGCTGAGTGCTTCTTCTCTGGTCTTCGATTGGATTTGCCTTGTTAATCGCTCCAACGTTGCTTTGATCTTGGCGAGGGTTGTTTTCTCTCGCTTGGGCCCTCGGCTGTGGTTTCTGCTGCGACCTTTGAGCATCGGACTTTGCTCGGAAATCCATGTCGGCTCTACAGTACCTTTCCATCGTATCATGAAGCTCTTCGATTGTGTTTGCTGGTTTTCTGGCGAATTTTGAGGAACATGGGCCTGGGCGTAAGCCGCTGACTGCAGCAAGGATTATGGCCTCGTCGGATATTCCCAGAGTTCTTGCTCTAAACTGGATGAACCTTCGCCAGTAGTCTTGTAACGGTTCGTGCTCTTCTTGTTTGCAGTTGAAAAGCTCGATGGGGTTTGATGGTGCTGCTGTGATGCCCTTGAAGTTGGTGCAGAGTTTGTCTCTGAGGTTGGCCCAGGAATCCACTGTTCCACGGCGAAGGTTGCTATACCAAGTCTGCGCGATGTCTCGAAGGATGATTACGAAAGACTTCGCCATTGTTGACTAGTCCCCTCCTGCTGCGGCGACTGCCGCTTCGTAGCTCATTATGAATTGGCGAGGGTCAGTGAGTCCATCGTATCGGGGGAGGTTTTGTGGATTGTAGCATGGTGGCCAGGGTTGGGTCTGGAGTATTTGGGAGAGTGGTGATTTTGGGTCATAGGGCATTTGGTGTTGTTGGGCTCTTCGTTGGTTGCAAAGGTTTGGCTCTCTCTCATCTGGGTAGAGTTGGTGAAAGTTTGGTTGTCTCATAGGGTATGGTTCTGGGTGATTTGGTGGTGGTAGGGATGGCGGATGGCGGCGGAGGTTGCCATGATCCTGCTCCTCATTCCCCTCCTAAAGTGGTGGCATTTCCCCATCGTTCCAACCCTCGGCTTCGGCTTCAGCTGCTGCGAGGGACTCCTCCATTTGGCGAAGCTGTTCCCTAGCCTCGTCTGCCTTTTGCCTGATAGCGCGCAACCAGTTGTGCCTCTCAAGCTGGTCTAGGCATCTTTTCTTCTCTTGCAACTCAGCTTGAAGCCTTTCCAGGGCCTCGAGGCCCAGTTCCTCCTCGTCTCCTCCCTCTCCTCCTCCGGGAGAGTGGGGGTGCAGCTGCGCTGTCGTCCGGGTTTGAGGGCCCGGGACTTCTGAGTCCGGAGTAACATCTTCTGCTCTCGAGGGTTCCTCAATTTCCTCGACGGGTGGAACCACCGCCGCAGCTTCTCTAGCCGCGCGAAGGTCTCTGGTAGTGGTCGCTCTTCTGTTTCCCGCCATTTTGAACTTCGTTCCCCACGGACGGCGCCAAACCGTTGGTTGCACACTTGCCCAACCTCCGCACACGTGCAGGGGGGTAGCGAAGGTGCCCAATCGTTAGATCCAATGAAGATGCAGCAGGAACAAAACCAGCGCGAAGGTATAAGGAAGTGTGAACGGTGTTACTGTGGCTCTATTCCCAAAACATCATGTCTGTTACACTGTTCACCCCCCGGTATTTATAGGGGATACCAACGGGTGCCAACCAAATTACAATAGGGTACAAGAAAGATTCCTCTGCGCTATATACACAGAAGGGCAGAATCGTACAAACACAACTGGAGCCGAAACCCTAGCCTGATTTCCATGCGCCCACCGTCGCTCGGCTCGTGCTCACCCTCGCGGAAATGCGAGGGCAGACCTTCGTCTTGCGAAGATATCCGTCCAGTCGCGAAGTTCGAGTCCCTTCGCCACTAGTTGGGCCTGGGCCTTTCGGCGGAGGTGTGCGGGATGCGCGAGGGTTGCTCCCGGCGCTCTTCATGCCCTTTGCCTGTAAGAACTTGTTGAACACTCCAAAGGTTGGGTCAGTATTCGGGGGCTTGAGCGGTGACTTGAGGGACTTAATAAGATGAAAAAGGGGGCAGGCGGCGAAGGTGCGCGGGACGCGCGAGGGCCGCTTTGTTGAGCCAGCCTGCGTGGTGCCACTGCCGAGGGTCCCTTCCCCAAACAGGTGTAACCATTTACAATGAGCTCCTCCTCACCTCCATAGATTAGGAACACGTCTTTAGTCCTTCTCAAGTACTTAAGGATGTTTTTAACAAGTGTCCAGTGACTCTCACCTGGATTAGCTTGATATCTGCTTGCAACACTTACAGCATATGAGACATCCGGGCGTGTACATATCATGGCATACATGATGGAACCAATGGCCGAAGCATATGGAACCTTACTCATGTGCTCTCGCTCATCAGATGTCGAAGGACACTGTTTCTCGCTAAAGCGCATGCCATGTGACATAGGTAAGAACCCTTTCTTGGACTGTTCCATGTTGAACCGCTTCAACACCTTGTCAATTTATGTTTCTTGGCTTAATCCTATTAGCCTCTTTGACCTATCTCTATAGATCTTAATGCCCATAATATATGTTGCTTCTCCTAAATTCTTGATAGAAAAACTGTTATTCAGTGAAGCCTTTACAATTTGCAACATCGGAATGTCATTCCCAATCAACAGTATGTCATCTACATACAAGATTAGAAACACAACAGCGCTCCCACTTTCCTTCTTGTAAACACAAGGTGCTTCTTCACATTGACGGAAGCCAAACCCTTTGACCACCTCATCGAAATGAATATTCCAACTCCGAGATGCTTGCTTTAATCCATAAATAGATTTCTTAAGCTTGCATATTTTTCCAGCATTGCTAGGATCAACAAAACCTTCGGGCTATATCATATACACGTCCTCTTCCAAATTTCCATTTAGAAAGGCTGTTTTAACATCCATCTGCCATATCTCATAGTCATAATAGGCAGCAATTGCTAGAATGATCCGGATAGATTTAAGCATCGCTACCGGCGAGAAAGTCTCAGTAGCAGGAAGATAAGAAGAAGTAAGAGGAAGTGTTATGAGTGCAATGAGAAGGGTCATGAAATTGCATCATGCCCCTACATGAAGAACAAAGGCTTGATATCATCAAGAAAGAGGCTCAGTAGCAAGGTAGCAAGCAAATTGCAAGAAGACAAGACTAAGAATAACAAGACACGCCTATGCTACACTTGTAGAGGAAAGGGACACCTAAGTGTGGAATGTCCCATGGGGAACACTCTGAATCCTAACTTGTCAATTGATTCAAAATTGCTTAGGAGGCCCAAAAATGACACTTGTGCTAGAAAGGTGATTGGTTCACCATATACTAGCACAAAGGCCATTTGGGTGCCTAAGTCTCTTGTGACTAACCTTGATGGACCCATCTTGGTATGGGTACCAAATTGTGCTTAATAAGTGTTGTAGGTACTTGAAGGTGATATGAATCCTTGGGGTGCTTGAGCATGTTTTATTGAAAATATCATCTCATGCTATCTATCTTATTCATATTGACTATTCTATCAAGATTGACCCAAGGATGAATTGATGGATATATCTCTAACTTCATACTCATCTCGTAACAAGTACCTAACCCTTGCTAGCTAGCCACTTGACTTGTGTAGTCTCTAGTACTTCACAAATATGTTTATGCTTGTGAATTATTAGGAGTGGCTAGAGTACTTTGAGTTCAAATGAATCATCTTTCATATGATGCTTTTAATGGCTCTCTAGTAGAGCAAGATCTTATTCATGTTGTAGGTAATGAGGAACCACCTTGTGAGACAATAAAGAAAATGCCCATTGGTGATATAAGACCACAAGAAGTTCTCGGTACAGAGATAGGGGATCCTCAATGCGGATACATGGGTGTATGCCGAGTCTCTGAGTGATGAGTGATTGTCAACGGGTTTGATCGCATGTTCTTTGGCTTGTGTTGTGCAGGTGTCGAGCACGGAGACAGTGATCGAGGGCAAGGTGAAGGTCAAGTTGAGACGTGTCGTGCCGACAGACTGGGTGCGATGAAGGATGGGCGTGCCGTGCGGCGGACGTGCCATGCCGATGTATCGAGCAGTGAAGGGCGGACGTGAGGCTTGGACTGAGGGACCGGAGTGCCTGAGGATCAGCTGTGGTGGCTGGCAGCCTGGGACAGCGACGAGCGGAGACTTGCGGGGCACGGTGTTGCTCGGGTCGAGGACCTGGGGACACGTGTCGGTGGACGGGGTGCACGGGCGGTGCATCCCCTCTACAGCTCCGGTTTGTTGGTTGAGCCAGAGAAAAACCAACGGGTGGATGGTTTCCAGTTTTGGGCCTCAAAACCTGGGTGCTCGGTTTCCAGGTTGAGCCACAAAACCTGGGCGCGGACGGTTTCCGAGTTTGGCCACAAAACTCGGGCGATGGGCCGGTTTCCGAGTTTGGGCCTCAAAACTCGGGCGCTGCGGGTTTCTGAGTTTGGGCCACAAAACTCAGGCTGGTGGGCTGGTTTCCCGGTTTGGGCCTCAAAACCGGGCGCTGATTGGAAAAGGCTGGTTTCCCGGTTTGGGCCTCAAAACCGGGGGTGCAGAGCGAGGACGGCACGTGGCGGCAATCGGAAGGTTGCGTGGAGGCAACGCGGACGAGTTGTGCGGGCGTGGCCGTTGGATCTACCTACCACTTGAGTTGGTCCAGAATAACCTTAGGGTTTAGCTGGTTCGCTCTGTAATTAGAATAGAGAGGGGTAGAGTAGGAAATAGACTTAGACTAGAATAGGATAAGTAGTCAGGGGAGACACCCTCCTCCCCCATCTCAGTTTTCGCCATCTCATTCGCGTCCTGCACTTAGGGTTTCCTGCTCTCCCATCCCCTGCTGTAGCTGAGATCCGCAGAGAGACCAAGAACTCTGTGTACTTGTTGATTCTGAGGAAAGGAGGCCGTATCCTCCTTGTCGTAGCGTGTGTTTGCGCTTCGGCTTGCAATTCGTGGCTGTGATTTCCGTTGTGTTCGTGTTCTTCGCGGAATCCTTTTTCTCCACGATTTTCCCGTCGCTTGATCTCTTTGCTCGGTTCATCTTTTGCAAATCTGTTTAAACCAAGTTGTTCTAGATGGTGAGGCAATTCTTTCCACCGAAGGAATCATCCTCTAACCTCATGGTCTAGGAGATCGATCGATTTTTAGTTTCGGGTCGAGTTTTCTCCCTTCCCCCGAATTTCTTCGATTCATCGATCTGGAGATAGGTTCGAGCCATGATCTCTTAGAGATAGCTCACTATACTCCTTGTGACTCATCTCACCAAGTTTGATCCCTAGAGGATTCGTTTTGGGTGAGTTTGAGTCGAATCGGTGGAAGAACAGAGGGCTGTCGGGGTGACCGGACGCTAGGTCACGGAGTGACCGGACGCACCTCCAGAGTCCGGTCGTTGAGTGTGTCGCGGAGTTTTCTGGGTATTGACCGGACGCACTCGACCGGACGCTCCATTCCCGGTGTGACCGGACTCGCCCCTCGCACTGTGCATCTGTTTTGGCCCTTGTGACCGGATGCACTGTTCACGACCGGACGCTCCGTACTAGTGAGTCCGGTCAGAAACAGTAAGGTCTGAAATCGGATTTTGGACGACCGGACGCGTCCGGTGCGTACTGACCGGACGCAGTCCAGAGTCCGGTCGATTTGGTTTTGTGCCGTTTCGTCACAGCTTGCTCGTTGTTGACGGATTTGGTTCCGTCTTTTGCGCTGGCTTTCTAGGGTTGTGTAGTGTCCCGCTGTGCTTCTTGGAAGCATCCACCCTACATCTAGGGTCGTGGACACTTGCAAGCTCTAGGGTTTGTTTTGGGGTTGATTCTTGGGACAGTGGTTACTAGTTTCCGAAAGGAAAATTTGTAGCTCCCATTCACCCCCCCCTCTGGTCGCTTTCGGTAGCTTCTCGGTCTTCAATTGGTATCGGAGCAGGTTAAGGATCTTCCACCTTAGCCGGTTCCAGATCCACCGAAGGCGACATGGATCGTGGCGTGGGCAAAACGCCATTCTTCGATGGGACGAACTACGCGTATTGGAAGATACGCATGTCGGCCTATCTGCAGAGTTTGGGTGCTTCCATCTGGGATATTTGCAACTCTGCCGATTACGTGGTCTTGGCTGCTTGTGTGACTCAGCATCAGATCGATGAGCACGAAGCCAATAGCCGAGCCCGTAATGCGCTCTTTTCGTGTTTGAGCGTGGGTGAGTTTGATCGCGTTTCTCACCTCCCTACGGCTCGGGAGATTTGGGCCACCCTCATGCGTTTTCATGAGGGCACCTCTCAAGTCAAAACCCGACTCTACGAGTCGTACAAGAGGGAGTATGAGAACTTTCGACATCAGCCTGGCGAGAGCATAGAAAGTTTATTCGCTCGCTTTCAGGTGATTGTCAACAGGATGAGGGCTAACAAGGAGCAGTTGCCTTTTGACGATCATGAGCGTGCTTTGAAGCTTTTGCACACTCTCGATCGGTCGGTGTGGGACTCAAAGGTCCAGGCGATCATTGAATCGCCTAACTATGAGACCCTCACATGCGATGAGCTCTTTAGTAAGCTCAAATCCAGTGAGATTGACGCCATGTCGAGGGCTTCTTATGCGAATCCTTCTGGCCCGACTATGGCTTTGGTTCTGGCTCTTCCTCTAACCCTCAGCTGGCTTTGCGCTTTCTTCTCTCTTTTCTATCACAGAGGACCAGCTGGAGTCTTTGGGAGACGAGGAGTTGGCTTTGCTTGCCAACCGGTTCTCGCGGTTTCACAACAACCGCATGAACCGTCACCGCGGAGGAGGACGCTCGGGCTGCTATGAGTGCGGCGACCCCGACCACTTCATCGCCAACTGCCCGAAGAAGAACAAGCACTCGGGGAAGGGCGATCATGGGCGCAAGAACGACTCCAAGCACAAGGAGAAGCACGTCCCCCCGAGGCACAAGAAGCGGGCGGCTTCGACAAAGAGTACATCAAGAAGAAGTACTTGGAGAAGGCCCAAGCTGAGCAGCGTGCGTTCTTCGCCACGCTCAGCGACGTCGACGGCTCGGATGACGACTCCGCTTCATCAAGCGACGACGAGTCCGAGAAGAAGAAGAGGATCGAGGACAAGCTGAACGGTCTCTGCTTCTTCGCTGACGACGATGGCTTCTGCACCATGGCGCTTGGTGATGAGGTCGACGGCAAGCTGGAGCACTCCCCTCGTGACGACGACGACGACGACACCTCCCAGGTAAAACGGTTGGAGGACATTTGGTTGGTGGATTCCGGTTGTTCGAGGCACATGACCGGAAACGCCAAGTGGTTCTCCAGCCTTAGCCCAGTCGCCGGAAAGGAGTAAATAACCTTCGGCGACAATAGTAAAGGTAAGGTGTTATCCCGTGGGACGGTGCGGGTTAATGAGCACTTTGTGTTGCGCGATGTTGCTCTTGTTTCTAACCTGCATTTTAACTTGCTTTCTGTTTCGCAACTTTTTGATGATGACTATGAGATTCGTTTTAAACCGAACCTTAGTCGCATCTTAGATCCTCAGGGCGATCTTGTATGTCTGATTTCGCCCTTCGGGAAAGTCTTTCGTGTGAATTTCTCGGAGTCGTTTGGTTCTTCTCGCTGTCTTTTGGCTAGTCCTTCTTCCTCCGATCTTTGGAAGTGGCATAGGAGGCTCGGTCATTTAAGCTTCGACTTGCTTGCAAGACTTAGCTCACTTGGCCTAATCCGAGGATTGCCCAAGCTTTCGATGGAGAAGGATCTAGTTTGCCATTCTTGCAGACATGGGAAGATGGTTGCCGCTCCCCACCATCCAGTGACTAAGGTCATGACCTCGCACCCCGGAGAGCTTTTACACATGGACCTTGTTGGTCCAGCTCGGGTGAGCTCGGTTGGTGGCAAGTGGTATGTTTTGGTTGTTGTTGACAACTTTTCGAGATATTCGTGGGTCTTCTTTTTGACTGAGAAGACTGAGACTTTCTCCTTCGCTCGCAATCTGATTTTGCGTCTTCAGAACGAGTTCCCTTTGAACTCGATGCGAGCTATTAGAAGTGATAATGGTTCCGAATTCAAAAATTCGGATTTTGAGAAGTTTTGTGACCGCCTTGGTTTGGAGCATCAGTTTTCTTCCCCCTACACACCGCCCAAAAATGGTGTTGTAGAGAGGAAGAATCGGACCCTTGTTGAGATGGCCAGGACAATGCTCGATGAGCATAGGACTCCTAGGCGCTATTGGGCCGAAGCTATGAACACTGCATGCTACATTTCAAATCGCATTTTTCTGAGAGCCTTTTTGAAGAAGACCTCTTATGAGTTGCGTTTTGGTCGCCAACCCAAGGTGAGTTATTTTAGAGTCTTCGGTTGCCACTGTTTTATATTGAAGAAGGGCAACCTGGACAAGTTTGAGTCTCGTTCTTCTGACGGGGTATTTTGGGTTATGGCACTCACACTAGAGCATATCGTGTACTTAACCTTGGTCCTAACCGAGTCATGGAGACATCAGATGTCACCTTTGACGAGACTCTTGTTTCTCCTTCTTCTCGTTTTGAGCGTGCAGGTGATCATGAGGTTGGAGAGCCTCTTTTCGATGACGAGGAGAGGGTGCTGAAGGTATGGATGATCCAGCACCCCCTCCACCTGCCGTGCCGCAAGGAGCGGCCTCGACGACGACTCACGGCCCCGACACCTCCTCTTCCTGGGGGCCGTGGGATCCTCCACCTCGCGCGGTGCCTTTTGTACCCGGGGTGGAATCAGCTGCTGTTGAGGAGGAGGTCACATCTTCCCGGGAGGCGCCACGACACATTCAGCGCCAGCCCCCCTCAGCAGATGATCGGCGACATCAGCGAGCGAGTCACTCGCTCCAGGTCACAGCACATCTCTCACTTTGCTCACTCTGCTTTTGTTGCTAATTTTGAGCCCCGAGATGTTGGACACGCATTGACGGATCCGGATTGGGTAATGCCATGCATGAGGAGTTAGAAAACTTTGAGCGAAATCGTGTTTGGGTTCTAGTTCCACCTCACCTGACTGTAAGCCTATTGGGACAAAATGGGTATTTAAAAACAAGCAAGGAGAGGATGGCCATGTTGAGAAACAAGGCCCGGCTTGTAGCGAAAGGCTATAGTCAGAAGGAAGGGATAGATTATGAGGAGACCTTCGCTCCTGTAGCACGTTTGGAGGCTATTAGGATACTCTTGGCTTATGCTACATCCAGGGGTTTCAAACTTTTTCAAATGGATGTCAAGAGTGCCTTTTTAAACGGCTACATAGAGGAGGAGGTTTATGTTGAGCAACCCCCCGGTTTTGAAAATCCCAAGTTTCCAAACCATGTTTTTAAACTCCACAAAGCTTTATATGGTTTGAAACAAGCCCCTAGAGCCTGGTATGATAGGTTGAAAACCTTTTTGCTTGCTAAGGGTTTTAAAATGGGATGTGTAGATAAAACGCTCTTTCTCCTCAAGCAAGGCAAAGACACTCTCTTGGTCCAGATTTACGTGGATGATATCATTTTCGGGGTTCTTCTCACGCTTTGGTTGCCAAGTTTGCAGAAACTATGAGCAGGGAGTTTGAGATGAGCATGATGGGCGAGCTGACATTCTTTCTCGGGTTGCAAATTAAGCAATCCCGAGAGGGGACGTTTGTGCACCAGGGCAAGTACACCAAGGACATGCTGAAGCGGTTCGATATGGGTGAGGCCAAGCCTCTTCCAACACCATGTCGATGACGACTGCCCTGGATGCGGATGTGGACGGAGAAGCAGTGGACCAGAAGGAGTACCGCAGTATGATCGGGTCGCTCCTCTACCTGACGGCGACACGGCCGGACATTCAGTTCGCCGTGTGTCTGTGCACGCGCTTTCAGGCGTCGCCGCGCATCTCTCACCGACAGGCGGTGAAGCGGATTTTCAGGTACCTTCGTTTCACGCCTGAGTTTGGGATTTGGTATTCTGCTTCCTCCACCCTCTCCCTTTGCGGTTATTCCGATGCCGATTTTGCTGGTTGTCGCATTGAGCGCAAGTCCACTTCTGGGACTTGCCAATTTATTGGATCTTCTCTTGTATCGTGGTCTTCTCGCAAGCAGTCTAGTGTCGCCCAGTCTACCACGGAGGCTGAGTATGTTGCTGCGGCTAGCTGCTGTTCCCAGTTACTCTGGATGATGGCCACTTTGCGTGATTTTGGTTTGAGCTTTTCTCGCGTGCCTTTGCTTTGTGACAGCACGAGTGCTATTAGCATTGCTAAGAACCCCGTGCTTCACTCGAAAACCAAACACATTGATGTGCGCTTTCATTTCTTGCGAGACCACCAGGAGAAGGGTGATATCGACCTTCGCCATGTCGATACTCATCACCAACTGGCTGATATTCTCACCAAGCCTTTAGACGAATCAACCTTTAATCGGTTGAGGGGTGAGCTTGGTGTGTGTTTCCCCTTTTAGATGGGGGAAACCTTTTGGATCTTGTATAGACTGACTCTTTTATTTTGAGTTTCTTTTCTTTGCATTTGTGCATACGCATTTACATTCTGAGCTTCATGTTTATAATCACTAGAATGTAACTATGCTCTGTTTAGTATGCTCTGATGCTTATGTTGATGCTTGTAGCTTATGCTCCTTCTGATCACTAGTACATGTTATGAGCTGAGCTATTTCGGAATGGTGAATTTGCCTAATGTATATAAATCTGAAAATGATCACCATTGAGGTATGCAACTAGCATGTGTAGGGTGTGTTGAGTCCATTCCTGCTTTTCATATATGCTAGGTTGCTATGTCTCTAGTTCTGAGTCATTCACTTGCTTAGTTTGTTCATATCATGTTTAAAATTTGAACTAAGTTTTAGTGAATTGAAAAGATCGAGATGGGATTGCTTGTCAACACCTCACGGTATCGAGACTGTTTCTCATTGCACTTTGAGTTAAACTTGAGCCGTGTAGTGTATGACCGAAACCGTAGCTTTAAGCTTCTGATTGTTTCGGCATAGGCTTCGCTCGGTTGAAAAGTTAGGCAATGACAAGCTTTCAACCTCTCGCAATCACATGCTAAATTTGAACTTGTGTAATTTCACCGCTGCAAACTCCGATATAAAACTGAAATCACAAGTATATGCTTCATTCCTATGCATGATGATTGAACTTTGCTAGGGGTGGTTCACCCTGTATACATGTTTAGCACTTGTTTGGATTCCTATCTATACATGTGTAGTGCTATTTTGATGGTGACTACCTTTTTGGCTAAAAACTGCTCACTTGCTCATATGCTTCATATTTCGTATGTGTGATCAGTTTGAGCCTTTGCTATTTGAGTGCTTAGTTGTGCCATTGGAGCTATACCGATTAGAGCATTTTTGCACTCTTTTGATTATATGCCTGAAGCCCCTAACTTTCATTTCTGACTTAATATGCATTTTTGAAAAGGGGGAGATTTTTTGAGGGGGAGACCTTGCTCGGTTCCTGGTTCTTGATAAGTGCATTTTCAACTAAGGGGGAGAAATGACAAATCATATGTCTCTTAGGGGAGTTTTTGCTAAGGGGCGAATTTTCAAATCCTTGTGCTCTTCTCTTGATTGGACCTAAGGGGGAGTCCCTGGTTGCTTGCACCTGTCGAGGGGGAGTTTGCTAGTTGTGTTGAGCCGTTGCCTCTATCTTGAGGGACTAGCAAACATTTTCCTCATTTGGCGTCGAGTTTGCTTTCGATTGTTTTTCAATTGATTCGGAGTGGTTTTCGTGCTAGTTGTGTTGAGCCTCTATGCCTCTATCTTGAGGGACAAGCACTTTGCCATTTTTAGCTCCGATTTTCAATTGGTTTTCTGCTAGCGGTGTTGAGCCTGTTCTACCTCTTCTTGAGGGCTAGCTTTGCTTTGCTTGGTCGCGTCGAGCCGTTGCCCATGTCTTTGGGGACCATGTTCTCGCTTCTTCCACTTGACCTTCTTCGGCTTTACTATGCTTTTGGGTCATTTGGTTGGGTTCTCTCTTCTCCTTCCTCCTACCTTCTTCCTTCATAATGATTTGTGTGTGTAGTTGACAATGCACTCATCAAGGGGGAGATTGCGGATACATGGGTGTATGCCGAGTCTCTGAGTGATGAGTGATTGTCAACGGGTTTGATCGCATGTTCTTTGGCTTGTGTTGTGCAGGTGTCGAGCACGGAGACAGTGATCGAGGGCAAGGTGAAGGTCAAGTTGAGACGTGTCGTGCCGACAGAATGGGTGCGATGAAGGATGGGCGTGCCGTGCGGCGGACGTGCCATGCCGATGTATCGAGCAGTGAAGGGCGGACGTGAGGCTTGGACTGAGGGACCGGAGTGCCTGAGGATCAGCTGTGGTGGCTGGCAGCCTGGGACAGCGACGAGCGGAGACTTGCGGGGCACGGTGTTGCTCGGGTCGAGGACCTGGGGACACGTGTCGGTGGACGGGGTGCACGGGCGGTGCATCCCCTCTACAGCTCCGGTTTGTTGGTTGAGCCAGAGAAAAACCAACGGGTGGATGGTTTCCAGTTTTGGGCCTCAAAACCTGGGTGCTCGGTTTCCAGGTTGAGCCACAAAACCTGGGCGCGGACGGTTTCCGAGTTTGGCCACAAAACTCGGGCGATGGGCCGGTTTCCGAGTTTGGGCCTCAAAACTCGGGCGCTGCGGGTTTCTGAGTTTGGGCCACAAAACTCAGGCTGGTGGGCTGGTTTCCCGGTTTGGGCCTCAAAACCGGGCGCTGATTGGAAAAGGCTGGTTTCCCGGTTTGGGCCTCAAAACCGGGGTGCAGAGCGAGGACGGCACGTGGCGGCAATCGGAAGGTTGCGTGGAGGCAACGCGGACGAGTTGTGCGGGCGTGGCCGTTGGATCTACCTACCACTTGAGTTGGTCGAGAATAACCTTAGGGTTTAGCTGGTTCGCTCTGTAATTAGAATAGAGAGGGTAGAGTAGGAAATAGACTAGACTACTAGAATAGGATAAGTAGTCAGGGGAGACACCCTCCTCCCCCATCTCAGTTTTAGCCATCTCATTCGCGTCCTGCACTTAGGGTTTCCTGCTCTCCCATCCCCTGCTGTAGCTGAGATCCGCAGAGAGACCAAGAACTCTGTGTACTTGTTGATTCTGTGGAAAGGAGGCCGTATCCTCCTTGTCGTAGCGTGTGTTTGCGCTTCGGCTTGCAATTCGTGGCTGTGATTTCCGTTGTGTTCGTGTTCTTCGCGGAATCCTTTTTCTCCATGATTTTCCCGTCGCTTGATCTCTTTGCTCGGTTCATCTTTTGCAAATCTGTTTAAACCAAGTTGTTCTAGATGGTGAGGCAATTCTTTCCACCGAAGGAATCATCCTCTAACCTCATGGTCTAGGAGATCGATCGATTTTTAGTTTCGGGTCGAGTTTTCTCCCTTCCCCCGAATTTCTTCGATTCATCGATCTGGAGATAGGTTCGAGCCATGATCTCTTAGAGATAGCTCACTATACTCCTTGTGACTCATCTCACCAAGTTTGATCCCTAGAGGATTCGTTTTGGGTGAGTTTGAGTCGAATCGGTGGAAGAACAGAGGGCTGTCGGGGTGACCGGACGCTAGGTCATGGAGTGACCGGACGCACCTCTAGAGTCCGGTCGTTGAGTGTGTCACGGAGTTTTCTGGGTATTGACCGGACGCACTCGACCGGACGCTCCATTCCCGGTGTGACCGGACTCGCCCTCGCACTGTGCATCTGTTTGGCCCTTGTGACCGGACGCACTGTTCACGACGGACGCCGACGCTCCGTACTAGTGAGTCTGGTCAGAAACAGTAAGGTCTGAAATCGGATTTTGGACGACCGGACGTGTCCGGTGCGTACTGACCGGACGCAGTCCAGAGTCCGGTCGATTTGGTTTTGTGTCGTTTCGTTCACAGCTTGCTCGTCTGTTGACGGATTTGGTTTCCGTCTTTTGCGCTGGCTTTCTAGGGTTGTGTAGTGTCCCGCTGTGCTTCTTGGAAGCATCCACCCTACATCTAGGGTCGTGGACACTTGCATGCTCTAGGGTTTGTTTTTGGGGTTGATTCTTGGGACAGTGGTTACTAGTTTCCGAAAGGAAAATTTGTAGCTCCCATTCACCCCCCCTCTGGTCGCTTTCGGGTAGCTTCTCGGTCCTTCACTCAAGCTACTATCGCACCAAATTCCGCTGACATCTCTGATATGGTAGTGCCATGCCTCAGTGCGGCAGTGTCGCGCCTCAGAGCGGCAGTGCCGCCTCTATGCAGACAGTAGTGGCAGAGATAAGTCCAAGCAATGGATGAAGTCTACAACATGATGATAAGCAAAGTGAATATGAAGAAGCCACCTCATCCATTATGTTTCAAGAAGGGTGGTAACATCTAAATCTCAAGTGCAATTTATTTCAAATCTTATCTCTTTGTGTCTTGTGTAGTCACTTAGGGAAAGAAATCACTTGAGGATATGTATTGGTTATTGGTCATGGAAGAAAAGTATGATTGGAATTGAATTGATTAATCACAACAAGCAACATACATGACTTGGTGTTATTTGTGGACCTTAAACCAAGAATTTTAAGAAAGCTCAAGTAGAAGCACTTATCACTCAAATCTCAAAACTCTCTACTTGATGGAATCTTGTCATATGGTAGATTGGCAAATTCTCATTCTCATCTTATGATCATCTACATGCTCAAATGGTTGTGAGTATTTATTGGCATAAGTTAAATTTGATTATTCTATTGTTGCCACGACCTAGACATAGAGTAAAATTCCATGTTCTTAAATGAATACAGTGCTATGTGAGAAATTCAAATACTTAGAGCACTTATAAAAAGGGGAATTTACTCTATGACTAGAGTTGTGAGACTAACCATTTCTCTAAGTGATTTATGTAGTCTCACTAAATGAGAATGTGTTTCTCAAATGAAGTGTGCTATCATATCAATGTCATCAATCCAAAACTATGTGATGTATTCTCTGTAGCTATTTTGGAATTGCTTCATCTATGTTAGCCACTCACCATAATATGGCTTAAATCTACCCTTCGGACTTAATTGACCAACCATGCACATTTACATTTCCAATCCACTCAAAAGAGTGTGCATGAGAGATCAAGGGAGATTTAATCTATGTTATGAGGTTTCTCTATTTTGGTAGCCCACTTGCCTTCGACACATAAAGGGTTGCTAAATGAGAAACTAGTGCTTGTGTTACTAATACCTCTTTTGTTGACCTCATTTACAGATAAATTAATGAGAATAGGTTGTGCTTATTTAGTTGGATAAAACACAAGTCCAAAGGTTACTCTTCACCTAAAGCAAGATGAGGTTGGTAGAAGTCAGAGTGTGTTGACTCACTCTCAAGATGTGGAGGCTCCTCATGTCGGAGATAATCTACAACCTACTTCTGATGTGCGAGCAGCAGTGCTGCTCAGCGGGCAGCACTGCCGGGCCATGAGCAACACTGTTGCACACCTCCACACACAGCAGCTGACAACAGTCCATTTTATGGACCTAGAGCATGATGTTGAGGTTGAGTTGGATATGCTATATTGTAAGAACTCATAATATTACAAATATTGATAAGAGGACTAAATGGAAATAATGTCTTGTGAGTATTCTCAATCAAAATCACCTCAAGAATGAGACAAAAAGAAGAGAAGAATTGTGAATTATCAAATCTGTCCATCAAGAAAATTGCAAATCTGAGTTGGCTGCCTTCAAGCATGGATTTGGAGATTCAAATGTTAATAATTTGGCCTAAAATTTTGTGAGCATGCTATACAGATCTAGTACTTGCTGCTGTACAGTTTTCATGGAGATTGATTGAGAAGAACATCAGTTTTTGGTTGAATTATGTCAGTTTCAGCAATGCAGTTTTAGAGTTGAGCAATTTTGGTGAAAATTGATTTGACTGACTAAATGGAGTCCAAATGAACTGAAATTTTTACAGCAGTTACAGGACTTATAGATGCAGCTCTATACCAAATTTCATGCATATTGGCTTAATGTTCTGAGAGATATGAATTTTTCTCCAAGGAAGATAGAATCTGAAAACTTGGATTGTAAGCAGCTTGAAGGAGTTTGAAATGAGTTCGAACATAGTGTAGACTTCTCCTTTGACCTCATATTGTTGATGTGCATAAGTGTGCTTTGTGTACTCTTGTATGCACAAATTGAGGGGGGAGTTTACTTTCTATCTCATGAGACAAAATGCCTTCTCTCAAGCTCACATTGTGTAATCTCAAACATTAGAGAAAGAAGAACTTCAAAGGAGGATGGATAGTTCCAATGGAATTTTTGGGTGCTCCAAAGATTATTCTTGGAGGTCTCAGTCTTTATAAACTGAATGCTCCTAGTTTTGTTGTCGGATGCCCCAATCCTTTAGAGGAACTATATTTATGTGAGTTGGAGAAAAGAAGTGAGATTGGATGTTCATTGCTAATTATCCATATAAAGCTCATCAAGTCACATGGATCCATCCGATTGATCAACCAAGACCTGGTCAATAAAGAGTGGTAACTCCTAGTTCATAATTTGCAAATTTCATGAACTTTACCATTTGGTTTCTATGTGAGTTGCTTTAGGTAAAGAAAGAACTAGGAACTTAATTTGGATCTTGGATGATCACAAAGCTCTAATTCACCACATTTCATCAAAAGAGATCTATGGCCATTCAAACCATTGAAATCTTACTTATATGATGGTCATGTCAATCAAAATTTATGTGGTGATCTCTCTACCTTAGTGGTGGTATGTTTCCTTTGGCATAATTTTAATTGTTGCAAATTTGGTATGCCTTGACCAAGATATAGGATGTACTCCTCTAAACTATTAAATCGATTCAAGTGCATTTCACAAGTAATTCGAGTACTTGATGCACATATTAAGGGGGAGCCCATTCTATGTCTTGTGTCTTTTGGGACTAACAATTTCTTCTAGTGAACTTGTGTAGTCTCTTGGTGAGAATGAGTTTCTCTTGGGTATGCTACATAACCAAATCAATCCAAATTGGTAAAGTTATCTCTCATATTCATTTGGATTGCAACTTTGACTCTTATGTAGCTACTCTCCATAATATATCTTAAATTCCCTTGATTGGACTTAATTGACCAAAAGTGCATATGTTCTACTTTCCACATACATATGTATGCACTATCAAATAGGGGGAATTTAGTCTATGCTATGAGGTTTGCAATTAGTGATCCACATGCCTTCCACATCCAAATAGTCACTAGTTGTAAACTGTAGCTTGTGCAATTTAATGTTATCTCTTGTCTTTGTGAGCATTCCCTAGGAGACATCTAGGTGATATTATGAGACACGAGCATCCATTCCTATTGGCATCAACTTGTGAAGATTCCTTCTTTTGGTGTCAAACTATGAAGATCATATTTCAATTGATATTGGTGGATAATCTTTCAATTTGGTATATCAAATATGTCTTCAATTGGTATCTCAAAATGACAACAAGAGCTAGCAATGGACTTTCAACTAAGATGAAGCACAAGTTTGAAATGTCTCCTTGAAGATGATGAAAAGGAGAGATGGGCACAAATGAGATCTTTTGCTTAATGAAGTGCTAGGCCCATCAAAGCACTAAATTCAAAATCATCATCATGGTGGAGATTATGAGGCTTAGAACAAAGGTATATCGGTCTATGAACATTTGTATTACCTTTGTGCATGTAGGCCCTTAAATGCTAGAGTGTGCATGTGTATGCAATATTTTGAGTCACACCATGAGTTTGTTCTTATGGTGACGATTAGAGAATGTGTTAGATATTTGGTTGATACCTCTTGTGGTGATTATGTGAGTTTGTCTCATGTTATGTCACCTATGTGAGGTATGAGCTAAATATGCTAACCTCTTGAAAATCTTGACTTAAAGTGTTGCATACTTTGTTTGGTAGAAAAAACATAGAAGAGAAATCATATATGCTAAACTTTTACCTACCTCTAGCCCTCACTTGTCTACCATCATTTCTTCCTTTTGGTGGAGAGATCCTTTTTTTGAGATTAATGCCAAAGGGGGGAAATTTTGGGGGACATTGTAAGGGAAGAGAGATTGATATGAGGATGGAAAGGGGTAAAGGAGAGGCATATAAGATTTTTCAAAATTATGTGGTGTGTGCAAGGATAATTTAATCTGATGCTCTTGACAAGAATCATTTATGCTATTATGTGACATTCATGTCTTGAGTGGTGCTTGTTTTCTTCAGTATTGGTCAGGCAGGTGAGGCAGTGCCGCTCTATGGTGCAGTAGTGCCGCCCTCTGCGAGTCAACAATTTTTGAGTGCATGAACTGTCATAAGCATCACGATTATCATGTTAACACCTTGCACCCCACGAATGCTAAGATATATGAGAGTTTCCACACTTTGTCTTAAATATGTGCATTTGGCATTTGAGGCAAAAAATTTGAAATTCCTTTCAATGCACACATTTAGGGGGAGCTCACTATATCATAGGATTCAAAATCTTAATGTTTATCAATCTCTTGTAAGCTTTAATTGTGTTGTCATCAATCACCAAAAATGGGGAGATTGTAAGTGCATCTAGCCCTTAGTGGGTTTTGGTGAATTGAGTGATAACCTAATTGAAGGTCTAACAAGTTTGCTAAGTGTATCAAAGGTTCAACAAGAAAAGCAAACTTGATGGTATTCCACATAGTGTTGAAATGAAGGCCAAAATTGTGTATTGTTGTATTGGAAGATCATGGAAACAATCTTGTTCAAGCAAAAGACAGCAATGCAAATAGAGTTGATGATATGACTTCTATGTTGTGGGATATCGTGGCATCATGAGAAAGCAAGCATATTTGGCAAATGAAAGTGAGACATGGATTGATGATTTTGAATGGTCTCAACAATGGGTTGCTTTAATGAGCAAGAAGAGTATGATAGTGAACTAGCTTTGATCAAGGTTGAAGAATGAATCAAGAATGCATAAGTGAGTAAATGCCAAGCAAAGGTCAAATGACAAGGACTTAACTCATATTGGATATATGTCATCTCTACATTGGTTTGCTTGTATGGATAAATACTTGGAAAATCACTTTGCATTGATTTGATCAAGCTAGAAGTATGAAGATGGAGATTGAAGTGAGTGTTGAGTGTCAAGCCAAAAGGAGAGGATATAAGGAATCGTGAATTGGCTTGACCATATTAATGATGATCCATTTATGTCTCTATGTGATTCAAACTAAAGCTTGATTGATCTCAACATGCATATCTATAAGATGTTCAAGCAAGGATCACAATATTGATGAAATAGTTTTCAATGGATGCTCAATATGATGTGACTTGAGTGTGGCTTGATAAGGTGAAGATAGCAAGGAAAGGGCTTCATGGTACTAAGCGAAGGTGAAGGTCAAGGAGACCGAGGTACTATGGCTAGGGTGAAGAAGAGAGTAATTGCATTGAGTCGAGGTACTAATCAAGCTATGAGGATTCATATTGTGTTGAGGATCAAATCATTGGTGGAAGTGACTTGAAGCCATGGATTGAACTCATATGTGTGGAAATGGTTCAAGTCACATGCTCAAGGTGTGCTTGCTCAAAGAAAGGAGACAAAGATGATTGCAACCCCTTTTAAAGTGATATCAAGAAGAAATGGCATATGAAAACATTGAAGACTCAAGTGGTTAAAAATAGTTATGTCGTACTATCAAGGGGGATGCAATACAAATCAGAGACAAGTCTCAAGTGCTCAATCTAACCGAACCCGAGTGCTAACATGAGAGAAAACACATAGCACTGCACCTGCACTTGTTGATCTTAGGCTTGTTCTTTGCAGGGTTAGATAGCCCTCGATATAAGCTTTCCGAAATGTCCAAGATCACTAAAATCGGAGTTCGGAGTAAAATGTTATGGCGTTTTTTGTGAGGTCACCTGTGCTGTCTCAGGGAGGTGCGGCAGTGCCGCTCCCCAACAGTGTCGGGCCTTTACAACTAGTAACGGCTAGTTTTTGACCTCTAACGGCTAGTTTGGAGAGTGGAGGGTATATATACCCACCCCACGCCTCCAGAGCTGGCTGCTGATGCTCAGTTCACTCCCAACCATTCCCAAGCCATTTGAGAGCTCTCCCCAATTCTCTCTCTGTGAGAGTGACATGCTTAGTGCATGATTAAGTGTTGGGGCTGTGTGATTAAGAGCTAGAGAGCAGATTAGAGCCTTCCAAACCTTGAGCACTTGTCGGGCTTAGTCGATCTTCGTTGTGCATTGTAACGTAACAGCCCTAATCCCATGGCCCACTGATCACCGTCAACCGCTGACAGTCGATCCGTACAGCCAAGAGATTAAGACCGGTTCCGCTACTGGGCTACATCAGTGCCCGATGTCCGCAGGATCATCTCACAATTCAGTTACAATCTTTTGAACATTTTGACAATAACATCGGAGTAAATAGCGGAAGACTTAGATAACAATAGTTTTACAAACCAGGGTTCAACATAAAATTAAAGTGAAATTATTACAGACCATAGTTCAAATAGATAGAGGTGGCAGAGTAGCATATGACAACAACTGAAGGTAAAGATACTTCACCCAGCCCGAGGGTGAATATTCACTCATCGGCCTCATCGGCCTCTTCCTGAACAACAGTCACACAGCAGGGTCCGAGGCATACTGAGGAATCTGCCATACCTGCAACATGGGTAATAAAACCCTGAGTACAAAAGTACTCAACAAGACTTACCCGACTAAAGAAAAAGGGAGAAGACTCAGGAATGAAAGGCTTAGGGTAGTCAAGGTAAGGCTTTAAGCAAGTTCAAGTATTTTGCAGAAAAGCATTTTTGTAAATCTTATTTATTTTGAAAGATTCAGTATTCCTCAATTCTTCATCATCCATGATTCATTTTACATTTCAAAAACATTCCTAGTTGAGAACCACTCTCCGTTGACAGTCAGTGGACCAAGTCTCCATAACCGAGGAGCAACGTTAATCCGGATAAATAATACTCAGCTGAGGATCCCTATCCACACTGCATATGTAGCACCCAAGCTTGCATATGCCAACTCGTCTACCACGATTCCTCCAAGATTGGGCCCGGTCCTACGCCACCCGGAAGTACAGTACACCACTCCAATCCGGGACTCTAACCCACGTGGGTACATGCTACTTCCGCCATCTCTCCACTCCCAGTGCGCGGTTGTCGGTCCAATAATGGATTTCTCGGAGCCAGAGCTTTCCGTAGTATGTGAATAGTTACAAGTCTTGACCAGCAGGCCCCCATACGGATGGTCCCTACATTTTTCCGCCAGCGACAAGCACCTTGGGACTCTAACCCAAGAGTACAGTCCTGTCGGTTTTTCAACCCTGTCCCGGTCGGTGTCAACTGTTGAGTCCCGGACTACAACATGACGGCACCGTACGCAAGGACAACCTCTCCTTCCCATTGACTAAGTACGGATCAGATACTTAGCCAATAGTGGGAGTAAAGCCAAAATCCCATAAAGATTCTTAAGTGATCACACTTTGAAATTGACCTTTTTATTGCAAATCTATTTAATAGCATTGCTAAGCATTTTTCAAATACTTTTTGAAAAGCAGGTATCGGGTGTATCAGTGGTCAAGGTGGACAGTGCATCAATTAGGATAGCACAAACTCCTATAAACTAATGCAATAATTTAACTCAAAAGCATTTAAGGAAACATTTTATAAATTCAAGGAAAGGGGTTAAATGCACCGGGGCTTGCCTTGGATGGCAAAAAGAACGGACTCGGGGTTGGTGGTGTAGGTGCCGGAGCTCGGGGTCGCCTCGGGGACAGATCCTTCGGTGGCTACCTCGACTTCAGGTCCTTCTTCGTCAACTATACGGATGCAATGATGAATGCTCATGAGAATGATGATATGGACTTATGGTGCAAGACAATTCCACTGATTCTAGATTACTTTTAAACAAGGCATGATTGAAATCTAGGTTGAGCATAAAAGGTAACCATTTCTTCCTTAAACAATATTGATTAAACTAGCCCTTATAATTATCCTAAGCATCAACCAAACATAGCATCACAAACATCATAGACCAAAGGGTAGGGGTCTATGAACATCAATCAATCCAAAGATCACATCATCCAACACTTACTACCAACCCTAATCTATCTTTTCTTTTTCCTAATTTATTTAAAAGGTCATTTTATGAAGTTGCTCCAAAAATTACCAAATTAATCACATAAGTTCATTATGGTGTAGATAGATGCAAAACAAATTTCAAAATTTTTGGAGGTCATTAAGGTGCTCAAATAAATTCAGACATTAATTAGCAAAAGGCACTATTTAACAATTAAAATAGAAGCTCAAAAATCAACTTGTTCCAAAGACTTCAAAATTTTACCAGAGACTAAAACATGGCATAAGAAGCTCACAAAAATTTGTCTCAAGATTTTTGGAGTTATAAATCACTCTCAAAAATACCCAAACCTTCATTTTTCAATTAAAAGGGAATTTTACATTTTCAAATTTTTGTACAAAACTCAAGTTTCATATTTTTATAAAATACTCCAGAGCATAAAGAGTCTACCACAAAAATTTCAGAATTTTTGGATGCACACAGAAAATCATACAAAAAAGAGAAAACAGAACACTATTCACATCTCTCAGAAAAAAGAGAAGAGCACTGTGCTCCTTCTAGGCCGGGCTCGGCGAATCGCGGGGCTCGGACGAATCGCGCGGGGCTCGGTCGAGAGGCTCGGTCGAGACGGAAGCGACAGCCTCGTCCGAGGCCTGGCCCGGAGGCTCGGGCGAGACGGAGAAGTAAGCCTCCGTCCGAGGCCTGACTCGGGCGAAGCGGAGAGCATGCGTCGCCGAGGCTTGGGCTCGGGCGAAGCGGAGGGCATGCGCTCGCCGAGGCTTGGGCTCGGGCGAAGCGGAGAGGAAGCAGAGGCCGAAGGCTCGGATGCTTACCACGGGTCGGAGGCAGGGCTCGAGGGTGAGGCTCGACTTGTGCTCGAGGGTGAGGCTCGACTCGTTCTCGAGGGTGAGGCTCGACACGCTCGAGGGAGAAGATGACCGGCCGGCGCTCCGGCGGTCCGGCGGTCCTGCGCAGCACACGCGACCGCAAGGGCCGGGTTAGAGTCGCGCGGGGCCAAGGAACACAACACGGGGGTCGGTGAGGGATGATCATGCCGGAGACGACAAATTCCACGAACCCGAGCTCGCCGGGATTCTGCCGGAGATGGGGACGGCGAGCTTACGCCGGGCGATAAGAGGCGGGGAAGGTGAAATTGAAGGGTGGGAAAGCTTCACGAGCTCAAGGCGAGCTTCTGAGCTAGGTGGTGGAGCGGCGGAGTGTCTGGAGTAGCCGCCACGGTGGCGGAGGTGGAGTGCGGAGGTCGGGCTCCGGCGGGCTTATATAGCCGCGGCTAAGGGACGGTAGAGACCTCGGGGTTACGCGGGTAAGGTTTGCGGGGGGCGCGCACTCGATTGCGCTCTGGCGGATAAGCTGGCGCGCAGCCGGGGCTCGGGCGCAAGCTCGGCCGGCGATGGCCACCGGGCGGCGGCGGCTGGCACTGTAGGGGCCGAGAGCGAGGGTCAGCGCTCGCGTGCGGGCGCGGAGGGAACCGGGAGACGCGCGGCAGGATAAGGGCGCGTGGGGAGCAGCCGTCTGCGCTGCAGCCGCAGCGCCGGCGCCATGGCCGGCCCCCCTTCCCTCTGGCTCTACGGGAGAAGAAGAACAGTGCTAGGGTCTAGGGTTTGACTTTTGGCCAGTTTCTGTATTTTGCAAAAATCTCCCAAAATTTGAACTGTGCGACAAAAAACTCAAATACAAAGTTGTTCAGAAAAATGAGATCTACAACTTTGTCAATATCAACATTTTCAAATTCCAAATAGTTTTGAACTATAATCAAAAACAGAAAAGGGAACATTTTTCAACTTTGATTCAAATCAAAATTACTTTGGATTTCAAACTGAAACTTGAAAATTTTTTATATATGAAAGTTGTTCCATTTGTCAAAACCTACAACTTGGCTAATATACACTTTTTCTGAAACTCAATAGTTTTTGAATAACTTTTTAAAAACTGAAAAGGGGACAAAAACTGGAATTTGAATGAATTTGAAAATTACTTCAATTTTATATAGAAACATGGAAATCTGTAAATACCAAAGTTGTTCTCTAGTTAGATTCACAACTTTGCTTTTTGAACCAACTCAAAATTTGAATTTTGAAAGTTATCAAAAAAAGGGAATAAATCCAGGATTTGGGATTTTAGGGTTTTGCAAAAGGAAACTCAAATCAAATCTGATTTTTGAACTTTGATCAAAGCAACAAACATCAGGGCACTAAATTTGAACAAGAATTACATAGAACTATTAGGCACAGAGGTGAAATTACCATTTTGCCCCTATAGGAAGAAGTGGGCTAATAAGGGTTTTTGCAATAGAGGTACATCACATAAAATGATACACTAAGCAAATGCATACACATGAAATCATGATCAAGATGATTAATGATGCTAATGATGATATGTCAAGTTAATTACATGCTTAAACACCAGAGGTGTTACAGCCTTCCCCCTTAAAGAAATCTCGCCCCGAGATTCTGCGTCTTAAGAAAGGACAAAGAAGGGAAAAAGGCAAAACTTTACATAGACAGGGATTCGAGAAAGTCGGGATAGTTCTTTGCCAAGAAGTCTTCAGATTCCCAAGTAGCTTCTTCTTCAGAGTGCTGGTTCCACTGGATTTTGTACCACCTTGTGGTAGTTCTTCGAGTAACTCGATCTTTGTGATCCAACACGCGAACTGGATATTCCGAGTAGGATAGATCAGGCTCTAGCTCGACTCCTTCAACTTCCACGACATGTTCTGGTACTCGGAGGCACTTCTTGAGTTGGGAGACATGGAAAACATTGTGGACAGCAGAGAGATGATCGGGCAACTTCAGCTTGTAAGCTACCTTGCCACAACATTCCAAAATCTCAAACGAACCAATGTAGCGGGGTGCTAACTTTCCTTGACTCCAAAACGAGTGACTCCTTTGGTTGGTGAGACCTTGAGATATACGTAATCTCCAACTTGAAACTTCAGAGGTCGACGTCTCTTGTCAGCATAACTCTTTTGTCGGGATTGGGCAATCTTCATGTTCTCTTGTATCTGCTTGACTTTCTCTTCCATATCTTTAACCAGGTCAACTCCAAAGAATTCTCTTTCTCCAGGCTCAGACCAACTGAGGGGTGTACGACAACGACGACCGTACAGTGCTTCAAAGGGGCCATTTTGATGCTTTCTTGATAACTGTTATTATATGAGAACTCTGCCAAGGGCAAACAGTCATCCCAAGTATCTGCGAAGGTGAGCACACATGCTCTCAACATATCCTCTAACACTTGGTTGACTCGCTCAGTTTGTCCATCTGTTTGTGGATGATATGCTGTACTATGCAAGAGCTTGGTTCCAAGGGAGGTATGGAACGCTTTCCAGAACTTTGCGACAAACTGAGTACCACGATCAGAGATAATGGTCTTGGGTATTCCATGAAGCTTCATTATGTTGTTCTTGTACAAGGCGGCATACGTGGGGACGGCGTAGCTGGTCTTGACTGGCAGAAAGTGAGCTTGTTTGGTGAGTCGGTCCACGATTACCCAAATGGAATCAAAACCTTTCTGAGTTTTGGGTAGCCCATTGATAAAATCCATGCTGATATCTTCCCACTTCCAGGCAGGTACAGATAAAGGCTGCAATTCCCAGAACTCTGACACACCTTCAGCGGACAGGACATGACCAAGGAATTGAATTCGATCTAGCCAGAACTCACATTTACTGAACTTGGCATACAGCTGGTGATCTCTGAGACGAGAGAGAACGACACGAAGATATCTAGCCAAGGAACTGCCGGCCTCAGCCCGTACTACTGCGCCAACAAACTGCCCGAGCCTGCAATTCAAAAGCTAGCCACAGAAAACCACATCTATATGAATAGAAAGTGTTGCTCTTGGTTTCCTGAACCTGCAGAACCAGCTCAACCAAGCCAAATATGTTGTATGAAGTAGATCGGGGCCAAATCCTAGAATCAATCACAAGCTCACAAGTACGATGAATGAACACAAGTAAATACAGAGACAAGTGATTTATCCCGTGGTTCAGCTCGCCACCAAGGCTTGCCTACCTCCACGTTGTTGAGGATGACCACTTAGGTCAGGAGCTTTGCAACTCTTCCTCGGTCTCAAGTCAACGAACCAAATCCTTGAAGTGAGGGGTAATTCCACTAGCTCCACAAGAGGATTACAATCTTCCCGCTGCTCACCACAAGCACGGGAGCTCGCCGGGCGACGCCTAGCCGTCTAGGAGGCTTCACCTCCAAGAGTAAAAGACGCACAACGAAGATTAACGAAGCCCGACAAGTGCTCAAGGTTTGGAAGGCTCTAATATGCTCTCTAACTCTTAATCACACAGCCCCAACACTTAATCATGCACTAAGCATGTCACTCTCACAAGAGAGGGTTGGGGAGAGCTCTCAATGGCTTGGGATTGGTTGGGAGTGAACTAAGCATCAGCAGCCTCACCTGGAGGCGTGGGGTGGGTATATATACCCCACACTCAACACTAGCCATTAGAGGTCAGAAACTAGCCATTACTAGCTGTACAGGCCCGGCACTGCCGCACTTAGCCCAGCTCTGCCGGGAGCGGCACTACCGCAGCTCCTTGAACAGCACAGGTGATCTCACGAAAAATGCCACAACTTTTTACTCCGAACTCCAATTTTAGTGATCTTGGACTTTCCGGAAAGCTTGTTTCTAGGGCTATCTAACCCTGCAGAGAACAATCCCAAGATCAACAAGTGCAGAAGCAGTGCTAAGTGTTTTCTCTCATGTTAGCACTCGGGTTCGGTTAGTTTGAGCACTTGAGACTTGTCTATGATTCGTATTGCATCCCCTTGATAGTACGGCATAACTATACTCAAGATAAATAAAATATAACTATTTTAACCACTTGAGTCTTCAATGTCTTCATATGCCATTTCTTCTTGATATTACTTCAAAAGGGTTGCAATCATCTTTGTCTCCTTTCTTTGAGCAAGCACATTGAAGGACCGAAAGTGCAACCAGAAAGCGACCAGAGGGGGGGGGGGGTGAATGGGAGCTTCAAATTTTCCTTTCGAAAACTTGTTAGCCTCTGTCCCTAGAATGAACCCCAAAAGCAAAGTCGACAAGCGTGATGTCCACGACCCAAGAGAATGAGTGGATGTTCCCTAGGAACACAACGGGACACCACAAAAACTTCCCAACCTAAGTAAATGCAAGTCAACAAAGTGACAAGATGGACTTTGGGTAACCTCAACTTCCCTCGAGCAACGCGAGGGGGATTCAGGCTATTTTGTAAAGTGGAAGCCCGATTTTAGTAGAGCCCAGAGTCTAGAATCCAACACAAAAAGCGGATCGCAAATCGGAAACCAAACAAACGAACTGCGAATGAAAATGCGCAGATCAGTACTGACCGGACTCAGCCTGCGTCCGATCAGAGATGATCGGACGCGTCCGGTTAGTTCGAAGACGATTTTGGACCTCTTTGTGTTGGACCGGACGCATAGGGGTGGAGCGTCCGGTCACAACTTCATTAGCGTCTGATCGATCAAAAGCTAATGAACAGTAGCAGCTACGCGTCCGGTCAGGGAGGAGCAGTGAGTCCGGTCAGGTTCACGCAGAAAGTTGTTGCTCAACTTTCAATGACCAGACGCACGGGTCAGGGTCCGGTCGGTACGAAGGTGAGTCCGGTCATCCCGATTTTACACAGTTCGTCCACCGATTCGATCCAAACTCACCCAAAACGAATCCTCTAGGGATCAAACTTGGTGAGAGGAGTCACAAGGTGGATAGTGAGCTATCTCTAAGAGATCATGGCTCGAACCTATCTCCAAATCGATGAATCGAAGAAATTTGGGGGAAGGGAGAAAAACATGATCCGAAACAAAAATCGACTCATCTACTAGCTCGTGAGGTTAGAGGAGAATTCCTTCGGTGGAAAGAAGTGCCTCACGATCTACAACAACTTGGTTCAAATGGATTTGCGAAAGACACACCAAGTAGAGAGATCGATCAAGGGGAAAATCGTGGAGGAAAGGAACCCGCGAAGAACACAAACAAAACGCGAATCACAACAAAAATTTGCAACCGTGTGGCTACCACATGCTACAATAGTGAGATTACGGTCTCACTTCCTCAAAATCTCCAGTACACAGAGGTATGGTTCTCTGCGGATCTCAGTTGCTACAGCAGGGGATTTGGAGAGCAGGAAAAACCTAAGGCAAAGAGCAAATGGCTGAGATAAAGTGGGAGGACGGTGTCTCCCTCTACTTATCCTAATTCTATTTCCTACACTACCCCTCTCTAATTACAGAGTGAGCCAGCTAAACCCTAGGTTATTCTGGACCAACTCATGGTAGTGGTGATCCGACGGCCACGCCCGCACAACTGGTAGCGTTGCCTCGACGCAACCTCACCGATTGCCGCCACGTGCTGCCTCCGCTCCGCTCGTCCTTTTCCCGGGCTTCGCCCCTAGTTTTGAGGCCCAACCAGGAAACCAGCCTTCACGACCAACCCCGGTTTTGAGGCCCAAACCGGGAAATCAGCCGACCGTAGCCTGAGTTTTGTGGCCCAAACTCAAAAACCTGCAGCACCCAGGTTTTGAGGCCCAAACCTGGAAACCGTCCTCAGCCCGTGTTTTGTGGCCCAAACTCAGAAACCATCAACGCCCAGGTTTTGAGGCCCAAACCTGGAAACCGTCCACTTGGTGGTTTTTCTGTGGCTCAACCACCAAACCGAGCCGTAGAGGGGATGCACCGCCCGTGCACCCCGTCCACCGACACATGTCCCGAGTCCTCGACCCAAGCAACACCGTGCCCGCAAGTCTTCACTCGTCGCTGTCCCAGGCTGTCAGCCACCACGGCTTATCCTCGGGCCACCGGTCCCTCAGTCCAAGCCTCACGTCCGCCCTTCGCCACTCTCGGTCTATCGGCACGACACGTCTCTACATGACCTTCACCTTGCCTCTGATCACTGTATCCGTGCTCGACACCTGCACAACACAAGCAAAAGAACATGCGCATTATCCAAGTTGACAATCACTCATCACTCAGAGACCCGCATACACCCATGTATCCTTAATCTCCCCTTGATGAGTGCATTGTCAACTACCAACACAAATCATAATGAATAGAAGAAGAAAGAAGAAAGAGAGAGAACTCGACCAAATGACCCAAAAGCATAGCAAGCCGAGAAAGGTCAAGTGGAAAGAGCAAGACAACTTGGTTCCCAAAGACATGGGCAACGGCTCGACGCAACCAAGCAAAGCAAGCTAGCCTCAAGAAGAGGTAGAACAGGCTCAAACCGCCAGCGAGAAAGCTCGATACCAATTGGAAAATCAACTGAAAATCAAGCAAAATAGAGCTAGCCATCAAGAAGGGGCAGAACGGGCTCAACACCGCTAGCGAGGAGGCTCGATACCAACTGAAGAGAGCTAGAAATCAGCTGAAGAGCATAAAGAGCAAAGGTGCTAGTCCCTCAAGAAAGAGGCAAAGGCTCAACACAACTAGCCACAAAAAATGCTCCGAACCAACTGTTTATCAACTCGAAAACATAGCAGCGAGCAAACTCCCCCTTGAATAGTGCACACAACCAGGAAATCCACATGATTTGTCAATATTTTCTCCCCCTTAGTTGAAAATACACCATCAAGCAAATTTCCCCCCCTGGACAGAATAACTCCCCCTTCCAAATGCATATGAGTCAAAAATGCAAGTTAGTAGCTTCAGGAATAGGTTCGATAGAATATGAAGATGCTCGACAGAGTGCTGATCCGACGACTCATAAAATTCATAGAATGCTAGCAAAGGCTCAAGCTGATCACTAAATACGAAATCTGAACATTTGAGCAATAAGAGCAGTTTTCAGCCAAAAAGGTATTCACCATCAAAATAGCACGAAGCATGTATAGATAGGAAGTCAAACAAGTGCTAAACATGTATACAAGGTGAACTACCCCTAGCACAGTTCAATCATCATGCTATAGAATGAAACATAGACTTGTGTATCCAAATTTTAGCAGAGTTGCAGCAGCGGTTAGATTACACAAGTTTAAATTTTAGCATGTGGTTGCGAGAGGTTGAAAACTTGTCAATGCCTAACTTTTCAACTATGCGAAGCCTATGCAGAAGCAATCAGAAGCTTAAAGCAACAGTTTCGGTCATACACTACACAACTCAAGTTTAACTCAAAGTGCAATGAGAAACAGTCTCGAAACTGGGATGTGCTGACAAGCAATCCCATCTCGATCTTTCCAAAATACTTGACTTGGTTCAGAATTTAAAGCAGAATATGAACATACCAAGCAAGTGAATGACTCGGAACTAGAGACATAGCAACCTAGCATATATGAAAAGCACGAGTGGATTCTACACATCCTACACATGCTAGTTGCATATCTCAATGGTGAACATTTTTAGATTATAGGTTTATTACACAAGTTCACCGTTCATAAAATAGCTCAGCTCACAACATGTATCAGTGATCAGAATGAGCATAAGCTACAAGTAAAGCATTAGAGCATACACTATACAGAGCATAGTCACATTCTAAGGATTATATACATGAAGATCTGAATGTAAATATGCAAGATGAAATGCAGAAAGATGCTAGAGAAACCAATTGAAAAACAAAAAGTCAGTTTGTGATACAATAACCAAAATGTTTCCCCCATCTAAAAGGGGAAACACACACCAAGCTCACCTCTCAACCTAGCAAAAGTTGATTGGTCCAAAGGCTTGGTGAAAATATCAGCCAACTGATGATGAGTATCGACATGGCGAAGGTCGATATCACCGTTCTCATAGTGGTCTCGCAGAAAAATGAAAGCGCACATCAATGTGTTTGGTCTTAGAGTGCAGCACGAGGTTCTTAGCAACGCTAATAGCACTCGTGCTGTCACAAGCAAAGGAACACGAGAAAAGCTCAGACCAAAATCACGCAAAGTGGCCATCATCCAAAGCAACTGGGAACAACAGCTAGCCGCAGCAACATACTCAGCCTCCGTGGTAGACTAGGCGACACTAGACTGCTTGCGAGAAGACCACGATACAAGAGAAGAACCAATAAACTAGCAAGTCCCAGAAGTGGACTTGCGATCAATACGGCAACCAGCAAAATCAGCATCAGAGTATCCGCAAAGCGAGAAGGTGGAGGAAGCAGAATACCAAATCCCAAACTCAGGAGTGAAGCATAAGTACCTCATAATGCGCTTGACTGCGTGACGGTGAGAAGTGCGCGGCGATGACTGAAATCGCGCGCACAGACACACCACGAACTGAATGTCCGGGCGTGTCGTCGTCAGGTACAGCAGCGACCCGATCATACTCCGGTACTCCTGCTGGTCCACAACTTCTCCATCCACCACTACTGGAGGATGGGCCTTTAGTCCCTGGTCTCAGGGACCTTTAGTCCCAGTTCTGGACCCGGCACTATGGTTCCGGGACTAAAGGTTTGCTACAGTATTCGACCCAGGACTAAAGGTTTGGAATAAAAACGAAAAAAAATGTTGTGGCTGCGGAGATTCGAACTCAAGACTGCACAGTTAGCCTTCACGCGCGTTACCAACTGAGCTACACTACACATCTGACAGAATAGGATACTCCCTCTTTTTAAATTGTGTCTGGAAGGACCTTTAGTCTCGGTTGGTGTTACCAACCGGGACTAAAAGGTCCTTTAGTCCCGGTTGGTAATACCAACCGAGACTAAAGGTCCTACCTTTAGTCCCGGTTGGTATTACCAACCGGGACTAAAGAACACTAACCCTTTAGTCCCGGTGCCTCTCGGTTGCCTCGAGGAAAAGGAACCTTTAGTCCCGGTTGGTGTCACCAACCGGGACTAAGGAACTTTTAGCCCCGAACACAAAAATATTCGAGACTAATGGCCGAATCAGTCTATCGCCCAAAGGCCATTTCTCTAGTAGTGCACATCCGCATCCAGGGCCGCCGTGGTCGGCATGGGTGTTGGAAGAGGCTTGGCCTCATCCATGTCGAACTTCTTCAGAATGTCCATGGTGTACTTGCCCTGGTGCACGAACGTCCCCTCTCGGGATTGCTTGATTTGCAACCCGAGGAAAAACGTCAACTCGCCCATCATGCTCATCTCAAACTCCCTGCTCATAGTGTCTGCAAACTTGGCAACCAAAGCGTGAGAAGAACCACCAAAAATGATATCATCCACGTAAATCTGGACCAAGAGTGTGTCATTGCCTTGCTTGAGGAGAAAAGCGTTTTATCCACACATCCCATTTTAAAACCCTTTGCAAGCAAAAAGGTTTTCAACCTATGATACCAGGCTCTAGGGCTTGTTTCAAACCATATAAAGCTTTGTGAAGTTTAAAAACATGGTTTGGAAAGTTGGGATTTTCAAAACGGGGGGGGGGGGGGTTGTCTAACATACACTTCCCTTCTATGTAGCCGTTTAGGAAGGCACACTTGACATCCATTTGAAAAAATTTAAACCCTTTGGATGCATCAAAAGCCAAGAGTATCCTAATTGCCTCCAAACGAGCTACAGGAGCAAAAGTCTCCTCATAGTCTATCCCCTCCTTCTGACTATACCCCTGGGCAACTAGTCTGGCCTTGTTTCTCACAACATGGCCATCTTCTCCTTGTTTGTTTTTGAAAACCCATTTTGTCCCAATAGGATGACAGTCAGGAGGAAAAGGAACAAGAACCCAAACCCGATTTCTTTCAAAATTTTCCAACTCCTCATGCATGGCATTGACCCAATCTAGATATGATAAAGCGTGTCCAACATCTCAGGGTTCAAAATCAGCAACAAATGTAGAATGAGCAAAGTGAGAGATTTGTTGTGACCTTGACCGAGTGACACGTTCGCCGATGCTGCTGATCATCTGTTGAGGTGGGTGTTGGCGCTGGATGTGTCGTGGTGCCTCCCGAACTGATGTAGCCTCCCCCTCAACAGCAGCTGGTGCCTCCTCAGGTACAAAGGGTACCGCTCGAGGTGGCGGATCCCACGGCCCCCAAGATGAAGAAGTGTCGGGGCGTGAGTCGAAGTAGAAGCCGCTCCTTGCGGCACAGCAGGTGGAGGGGTGCTGGGTCGTCCATCCCTTCAGAACCTTCTTCCTCATCATCAAAAGAGGCTCGCCAACCTCATGATCACTTGAACGCTGAAACGAGAGAAGGACAAACCATGGTCTCGTCGAGGTGACATCAGATGTCTCCATGACTCGGTTAGTGTCAAGGTTAAGTACATGAATTACCACGAGTATGAAGGACCGAGAATGCAATAGCAAGGCGACCAGAGGGGGGGGGGTGAATGGAGCTCAAAATTCTCTCGAAACTTTGACCTATTGTTCCCAAAATCAACCCCCGAAAGCTTCGATCAAAACCATGCCCACGACCTTGGAAGAGGGAGGATGATCCCTAGGATCACAGCGAGGCACCACAAAGCGATGACAAACCGAACGGCAAAAGTACCGACACAAGTTTGACCCTCAAAAACCAAGTCTCGAACGTAGATTGACGGCTACGTTGAGAAATCCCCCAATACCGATGCTAACAAGTAGCAAAGATACTTAGAGATGTTTCTTGGTCAACTACGAGGCCAAACGAGAAGTCCGAAAACCAAGCGAGAAGCCGGGAGAGTAAACGCACCAAAACACAACCTTCAGGCAAATCCCGGACTGTCCAGCCCTGGGGTCCGGACTCGCGGTACTGCCGGACTGTCCGCGAGCGAGTGGCGGACTGTCCGCCGGCAGAACTCCCAAAAACGCAAAGGTTCTGAAACCTCCCTGAGTGATCCCGGACTGTCCGCGGATCACTACGGTGGATTGTCCGCGGTCAAACAAAGACAAGACAGTCGAAGAACACAGCCACTGAATTGGCTCGTCCCCGACGCGCGGACTGTCCGCGCCTGGGGTGGCGGACTGTCCGCCAACACCCAGTGAGGGCGATTTCGGTCGCCCTTCACCCAATCTCTTCCAAATTGATCCAAATCAAAATCCCTTGATCCCAAACTTGGAGAAGATGATCACGGGGTAGTTAGGAGACTATCCCCAAGAAATCATCCGCTGAAATTGATTCAATCACCGGAAATCGAAAGGGAAGATCAAGAACGAAAAAGTGCCACGAAAACGAGATCAACCCGATCTACTTGTTCGTGAGGAGCTAGATGAATTCCTCGGTGGAAATGATCTCCTCACTATAAAGAACAAGTTGATTCAAACGGATTTCGCAAAGACGCACTAGAGAGGGAGATCGAGTGACGGGAAAATCGTGGAGAAACGAAGACACAACAAAACGCAAATCAACACATTGATCTGCAACCGTGTGGCTACCACAGGCTACAACAGTGAGGTTACGGCCTCACTTCCTGAAAATCTCCAGTACACAGAGGTATGGTTTCTGCGGATCTCAGCTAGCTACAACAGGGGATTGGGAGAGCAGGAAACCCTAAGTGCAAAGAGCAAATAACTGAGATGGATGGGGAGGTGGGTGTCTCCCCCTACTTATCCTAATTCTAACTATTCCTAATTCCCACTCTACCCCTAACTACTTATAGAGCGAACCAGCTAAACCCTAAGGTTATTCTGGACCAACTCGGTGGTAGGTGGATCCGACGGCCACGCCCGCACAACTCGTAGCGTTGCTTCGACGCAACCTCCCGATTGCCGCCACGTGCCGCCGCCGCTCTGCCATCCTTATTCCCGGATGTCGCACCCCCGGTTTTGTGGCCCAAACCGGGAAACCAGCCTTCACAGCCAACCCCCGGTTTTGAGGCCCAAACCGGGAAACCAGCCCATGTAGCTTGAGTTTTGTAGCTCAAACTCAGCAAACCCGCAGCACCCAGGTTTTGAGGCCCAAACCTGGAAACCGTCCTCAGCCCGAGTTTTGTGGCCAAACTCGGAAAACATCAGTGCCCAGGTTTTGAGGCCCAAACCTGGAAACCATCCACCCGATGGTTTTTCTCTGGCTCTACCATGAAACCGAAGCTGTAGAGGGGATGCACACCCGTGCACCCCGTCCACCGACACGTGTCCCCAGGTCCTCGACCCAAGCAACACCGTGCCCGCAAGTCTCCGCTCGTCGCTATCCCAGGCTGCCAGCCACCACAGCTGATCCTCGGGCCACCGGTCCCTCAGTCCAAGCCTCACGTCCGCCCTTCGCCACTCTCGGTCCATCGGCACGACACGTCTCTACTTGACCTTCACCTTGCCTCTGATCACTGTCTCCGTGCTCGACACCTGCACAACACAAGCCAAAGAACATGCGCATTATCCCAGTTGACAATCACTCATCACTCAGAGACTCGGGCATACACCCATGTATCCGCAATCTCCCCCTTGATGAGTGCATTGTCAACTACCAACACAAATCATAATAGAAGAGAAGAAGGAAGAAGGAGAAGAGAGAACTCGACCAAATGACCCAAAAGCATAGCAAAGCCGAAGAAGGTCAAGTGGAAAGAGCAAGAAAAACTTGGTCCCCAAAGACATGGGCAACGGCTCGACGCAACCAAGCAAAGCAAAGCTAGCCCTCAAGAAGAGGTAGAACAGGCTCAACACCGCTAGCAAATACCAATTGAAAAATCGAAGAAAAATGCTAGTCCCTCAAGATAGAGGCACAGAGGCTCAACACAACTAGCAAGAAAGCTCGATACCAAACCTTACGGTCACAAAGGAGCAGCAAAACTCCCCCTCGAATAGTGCACACAACCAGGAAAACTCCCCCTTGGTCCAACACGAAAAGCACAATATTTGAAAACCCCTTAGTACCCTTAGTTGAACACAGGAGTGTACTCATGATTTGTCAAATTTCTCCCCCTTAGTTGAAAATGCACCATCAAGCAACAAAGCACCATCGAATAGAAGGTCTCCCCCTTAGAAAATGCACCATCAAAAGTGCCAATAAGCAAAATTCTTCCCTTCTAGAATGTATATGAATCAAAATGCAAGTAGCAGCTTCAAGGATATAGTCGATAGAATGCAAAGATGCTCTACAAAGTACAACTCCAACGACACATGAAGCACACATGCTAGCAAGGGCTCAAACTGATCACCAAATACGAAATATGAACAAATAAGCATAGTGAGCAGTTTTAAGCCAAAAAGGTATTCACCATCAAAATAGCACTACACATGTATAGACAAGAACTCAGGCAAGTGCTAAGCATGTATACAAGGTGAACTACCCCTAGCAAAGTTCAATCATCATGCGTTAGAATGAAACAAACACTTGTGATTTCATATTATAATCGGAGTTGCAGCGGTGAAATTACACCAAGTTTAAAGTTCAGCATGTGATTGCGAGAGGTTGAAAGCTTGTCTTTGCCTAACTTTTCAACCGAGCTAAGCCTATGCAAATGCAATCAGAAGCTTAAAGCGTCGGTTTCGGTCTTACACTACACGACTCAAGTTTAACTCAAAGTGCAATGAGAAATAGTCTCGATACCGTGATGTGTTGACAAGCAATCCCATCTCGATCTTTTCAATTCACTAAAGACTCGGTCAATTTTATTTACAGAATATGAACAAACCAAGCAAGTGAATGACTCAGACTAGAGACATAGCAACCTAGCATATATGAAAAGCACGAGTGAATTCAACACATCCTACACATGCTAGTTGCATATCTCAATGGTGAATATTTTCAAGTTTTATGTACATTAAGCATGTTTACCATTCAAAAATAGCTCAGCTCACAACATGTATCAGTGATCAGAAAGAGCATAATCTACAAGCATCATCATAAGCATCGAAGCATACTACATAGAGCATAGTCACATTCTAAACATTATATACATGAAGCTCAAAATGTAAAAGCGTATGCTGAAATGCAAAGGACTAAACTAAAAAGGGACCGAAAACAAAGACAAACGAAAAATAGTCAGTCTATGATACAAGAACCAAAATGTTTCCCCCATCTAAAAGGGGAAACACACACCAAGCTCACCCCTCAACCGATTAAAGGTTGATTCGTCCAAAGGCTTGGTGAGAATATCAGCTAACTGATGATGAGTATCGACTGGCGAAGGTCGATATCACCCTTCTCATAGTGGTCTCGCAGAAAAATGAAAGCGCACATCAATGTGTTTGGTCTTTGAGTGAAGCACGGGGTCTTAGCAACGCTAATCGCACTCATGCTGTCACAAAGCAAGGGAACACGAGTAAGCTCAGACCAAAATCACGCAAAGTGGCCATCATCCAAAGCAACTGGGAACAGCAGCTAGCCGCAGCGACATACTATCAGCCCATGGTAGACTGGGCGACACTAGACTGCTTGCGAGTAGACCACGATACATGAGAAGAACCAATAAATTGGCAAGTCCAGAAGTGGACTTGCGCTCAATGCGACAACCAGCAAAATCGGCATCAGAATAACCGCAAAGGGAGAGGGTGGAGGAAGCTGAATACCAAATCCCAAACTCAGGGTGTGAAACGAAGGTACCTGAATATGCGCTTCACCGCCTGACGGTGAGAAGTGCGTGGCGACGCCTGAAAGCGCGCACACAGACACCGCGAACTGGATGTCCGGCGTGTCGCCGTCAGGTAGAGCAGCGACCCGATCATGCTTTGGTACTCCTTCTGGTCCACAGCTTCTCCATCCTTGTCCGCATCCAGGTCGTCGTGGTCGACATGGGTGTTGGAAGAGGCTTGGCCTCACCCATATCGAACCTCTTCAGCAAGTCCTTGGTATACTTGCCCTGGTGCACAAAGTCCCTTCTCGGGATTTCTTAATTTGCAATCCAAGAAAGAAAGTTAGCTCGCCCATCATACTCATCTCGAACTCCCTGCTCATAGTATCTGCAAACTTGGCAACCAAAGCGTGAGAAGAACCACCGAAAATGATATCATCCACGTTAATTTGGACCAAGAGGTGTCTTTGCCTTGCTTGAGGAGAAAGAGCGTTTTATCCACACATCCCATTTTAAACCCTTAGCAAGCAAAAAGGTTTTAAACCTATCATACCAGGCTCTAGGGGCTTGTTTCAAACCATATAAAGCTTTGTGGAGATTGAAAACATGGTTTGGAAACTTGGGATTTTCAAAACCGGGGGGTTGTTCAACATAAACCTCTTCTTCTATGTAGCCGTTTAAGAAGGCACTCTTGACATCCATTTGAAAAAGTTTGAAACCTTTGATGTTGCAAAAGCCAAGAGTATCCTAATAGCCTCCAAATGAGCTACAGGAGCAAAAGTCTCCTCATAGTCTATCCCCTCCTTCTAACTATAACCCTTCGCTACAAGCCTGGCCTTGTTTCTAACAACGTGGCCATCCTCTCCTTGCTTGTTTTTGAAAACCCATTTTGTCCCAATAGGCTTATAGTCTGGAGGAGGTGGAACTAAGACCCACCCGATTTCGCTCAAAGTTCTCTAACTCCTCATGCATGGCATTGACCAATCCGGATCCGTCAAAGCGTGTCCAACATCTCGGGGCTCAAAATCAGCAACAAAAGCAGAATGAGCAAAGTGAGAGAGTTGTGACCTGGACCGAGTGACACATTCGTCGATGCTGCCGATCATCTGCTGAGGGGGTGTTGGCGCTGGATGTGTCATGGCGCCCTCCCGTGCAGAAGTGATCTCCCCCTCAACAGCAGCTGGTGCCTTCTCGGGTACAAGGGTACCGCTCGAGGTGGCGCATCCCACGACCTCCAGGAAGAAGACGTGTCGGGGCCATGAGTCATCGTAGAAAGCCGCTCCTTGCGGCACAGCAGGTGGAGGGGGTGCTGGATCATCCATACCTTCAGCACCCTCATCCTCATCATCAAAAAGAGGCTCACCAACTCATGATCACCTGCACGCTCAAAACGAGAAGAAGGACAAACCATGGTCTCGTCGAAGGTGACATCGATGTCTCCATGACTCAGTTAGTGTCAAGGTTAAGTACACGATAAGCTCGATTATGAGTGCCATAACCCAAAAACACACCATCAGAAGAACGAGACTCAACTTGTCCAAGTTTCCCTTTTTGAGTATAAAACAATGGCAACCAAAAACTAGAAAATAACTCACCTTGGGTAGTTTTCTAAAACGCAACTCATAAGAAGTCTTTTTCAAGAAAGCTTGGAGAAAAATGCGATTGGAAATGTAGCATGCAGTGCTCATAGCTTCGGCCCAATATCACCTAGGAGTCCTATGCTCATGAGCATTGTCCCGGCCATCACTACAAGGGTCTGATTCTTCCTCTCTACAACACCATTCTATGGCAGTGTGTAGGGAGAAGAAACTGATGCTCTAAACCCAAAGAGTTACAAACTTCTTAAAATCCGAATTCTTGAATTCGGAACCATTATCACTCCTAATAGCTCGCATCGAGTTCAAAGGGAACTCGTTCTGAAGACGCAAAATCAGATTGCGAGCAAAAGAGACAGTCTCGGTCTTCTCAGCTAAATAGAAGACCCACGAATATCTCGAAAGTCCGTCAACAACCACAAGCACATACCACTTCCCCCCAACCGAGCTCACCCGAGCCGGACCAACAAGGTCCATGTGCAAAAGCTCTCCAGGGCGCTTGGTCATGACTGAGTCACTGGATGGTGGGGAGCGGCAACCATCTTCCCATGTCTACAAGAGTGGCAAACAAGATCCTTCTCTACATGCAACTTGGGCAATCCTCGGATTAGGCCAAGTGAACTAAGCCTTGCAAGTAAGTCGAAGCTCAATGTCCAAGTCTCCTATGCCACTTCCAAAGATCAGAGGAGGAAGGTCAGCCACAAGACAACGAGAGTGCCAAAAGACTCCGAGAATTTCGCACGAAAGACTTTTCCAAAGGGCGAAATCATACAAACAAGATTGCCCTGAGGATCCAAAATACGACTGAGATTCGGTTTAAAAACGAATCTCTAGTCGTCGTCAAAGAGTTGCGAAACAGAAAGAAGTTAAATGCAAGTTAGAAACATCAAGAGCAACATCGCGCAACACGAAGTGCTCATTAACTTGCACCGACCCACGAGACAACACTTTACCTTTGCTATTGTCGCCGAAGGTAATAAACTCCTTTTCGGCGACCGGACTAAGACTGGAGAACCACTTGGCGTCTCCGGTCATGTGCCTCGAGCAACCAGAATCCACCAACCAAACGTTCTCCAATCATTTTACCTACATCAATAAAAAGACATAGGGTGAGCATACGGTCCAACACTGGGGTTAGTGAAGTAGGAAGAATACCAGTGTTGGGCCGGCTGCTCAAAAGAACGGTTAGTAGAAAAACCATTCCTAGCACGCCTACGAGGAAAGCGATCACCACGTTGAGGAAAACGTGGTCCGCTAAAGGAAGAGCGTCCATCGCGATACTCAAAACGCGGTGAGGGAAAACGCTCCACTACAAAGCTACCGCCACGGGGTCCATAGCCTACAACTGCAGGCTCCCGCCGGGCACGACCTCCCTGACGCCTAGGACCTTGAGGCACTGCACCTCTAGGCCTAGCAGCTCTCCTCGGAGCTCTCCTCTGAACATTTGGCACATGTACATCATGGAAAGGATGGTACATGTCTGGGTTGTCCATCTCCCTTGCACGGCGCACCTCTCTCTTGCGCCGAAAGCAGAACTCACTCAAGTGTGCATCTCTCCCACAGTGCTCACAATGGTACCTCACCGCTCTCAAAGGGGGTTGTTGGTACACACGGTTGTGGGTGTGGATCACTTTGCCCTTCTGTGGCAAAAGCTCCTCCTGGATAGGTGGCATTGTGTCCAGCTTATTTTTCAGGTGGTTTGGTTTGGGAGCCCATTGCTGGTTCTTGGGTGGAGCTCGTGGAGGTTCTTCAAACACTCCATCCTTGGTGTGAGGCTTGAGAGGCTCTTTGGGTGGAATCTTGGTAAGCTTGGGAGTAGTGGTGGAGTTGGGCTTCTCACATGGGTTAAGACCACTCGACTCTCCAATCTTTCCAAAAGACGAAACATCAACACCCGGAGCAAAACCTACACCAGGACCTCCAGCAGCTCGCTTGAATTGGGAGATCATCATCCCGAGCTGAGGCTCACCATAAGACACCCATGACAAGATGGTCCGAAGGTATGTGTTTTCTTCCTCGGTTGGCACCTTGTCATGCTTCACATTAGCGATCTCCATCTCCAAACCCTCACAAAGCACACACCTAGCTACACAAGTGCTACCTGAGTTGGCCTCTTCAAGAGACACAATCTTGGCATTCTTCTCTGCCAACTCAAATTGCAAGACAGGACAAGTCTTGCACGCACCCAACAGCATGGGTCTAGCCCAGAGCTCATCCACCTCTCCTACCAAAGCAACATACTTACCTCTCAGAGTGAGAAGGTCAGTCATGTGCTTGGTGCACATCTCACACTCCACCTCCTCAGAAACGACCACGGTGGACTTAGCAAACTCAAGCTCCTTCACTGTGTCCTCCCACTTCTGCCTAAACTCCTTGCGTTCTCTAGCAGCACGCCTAAGCAACTTGTCCTGACTAAGCAAGGCGGCAGTAAGCTTCTCAACCTCAGCAGAAAGCTCGTCGTGGGTGATGGATACCTGGGAGGTGTCGTCGTCGTCATCGTTCCGAGGGGAGTCCTCCAGCTTGCCGTCGACCTCATCACCAAGGGCCATGGTGCAGAGGCCGTCGTCGTCGGCGAAGAAGCAGAGACCGTTTAGCTTGTCCTCGATCCTCTTCTTCTTCTCGGACTTGTCATCGCTTGAGCATGCAAAGTCTTCATCCGAGCCGTCGACGTCGCTGAGCGTGGCGAAGAACGCACGCTGCTCAGCCTGAGCCTTCTCCAAGTACTTGGTCTTGATGTACTCCTTGTTGAAGCCGCCCTTCCGCTTGTGCTTCGCGGGGACGTACTTCTCCTTGCGCTTGTCGGAATCATACTTGTGCCCATGATCGCCCTTCCCAGAATGCTTGTTCTTCTTGGGACAGTTGGCGATGAAGTGGTCGGGGTCGCCGCACTCATAGCATCCTGAGCGTCCTCCTTCGCGGCGACGGTTCATGCGGTTGTTGTGGAACCGCGAGAACCGGTTGGCAAGCAAAGCCAACTCATCGTCTCCCAAAGACTCCAACTGCTCCTCTGTGACAGAAAGAAGAGAATGCAAAGCAAAGCCTCAAAAGGGGTTAGCAGAAGAGCCAGAAAGCAAAGCCATCGACGGGCCAGAAGGATTTTCATAAGAAGCCCTCGCCATGGCATCGATCTCACTGGATTTGAGCTTACTAAAGAGCTCGTCGCACGTGAGGGTCTCATAGTTAGGCGATTCGATGATCGCCTGAACCTTGGAATCCCACACCGACCGATCAAGAGTATGCAAAAGCTTCAAAGCCCTCTCATGATCGTCGAAAGGCAACAGCTCCTTGTTAGCCCTCATCCTGTTGACAATCACCTGAAAGCGAGCGAATAAACATTCTATGCTCTCGCTAGGCATATGTCGAAAGTTCTCATACTCTCGCTTGAACGACTCATAGAGACGGGTTTTGACTTGAGAGGTTCCCTCATGAAAACGCATGAGGGTAGCCCAAATCTCCCGAGCCGTAGCGAGGTGAGAAACACAATCAAACTCACTCATGCTTAGGCATGAGAAAAGAGCATTACGGGCTCGGCTATTGGCTTCGTGCTCATCGATCTGAAGCTGAGAGACACGAGCAGCCAAGACCACGTAATCGGCAGAGTTGCAAATATCCCAAATGGAAGCACCCAAACTCTGCAGATAGGCCGACATGCGTATCTTCCAATACGCATATTTCGTCCCATCGAAAAACGGCGGTTTGCCCATGCCGCGATCCATGTCGCCTTCTGTGGATCTGGAACCAGCTAAGGTGGAAGATCCTTAACCCGCTTCGATACCAATTGAAGGACTGAGAATGCAATAGCAAGGCGACAAGAGGGTGGGGGGGGTGAATGGGAGCTCAAAAATTTCTCTCAAAACTTTGACCTATTGTTCCCAAAATCAACCCCCGAAAGCTTCGATCGAAACCGTGATGCCCACAACCCTTGGAAGAGGGTGGATGATCCCTAGGATCATAGTGAGGCACCACAAAGCGATGACAAACCGAACGGCAAAAGTACCGGCACAAGTTTGACCCTCAAAAACCAAGTCTCGAACGTAGATTGACGGCTACGTTGAGAAATCCCCAAATACCGATGCTAACAAGTAGCAAAGATACCGAGAGAGGTTTCTTGGTCAACTACGAGGTCAAATGAGAAGTCCGAAAACCAAGCGAGGAAGCCGGGAGAGTAAACGTACCAAAACACAACCTTCAGGCAAATCCCGGACTGTCCGGCCCTGGGGTCCCGGACTGTCCGCGATACTGTTGGACTGTCCGCGAGCGAGTGGCGGACTGTCCGCCGGCAGAACTCCCAAAAACGCAAAGGTTCTGAAACCTCCCTAAGGGATCCCGGACTGTCCGCGGATCACTACGGCGGACTGTCCGTCGGTCAAACAAAGACAAGACAGCCGAAGAACACGGCCACTGAACTGGCTCGTCCCCGACGCGCGGACTGTCCACGCCTGGGGTGGCGTACTGTCCGCGCCTGGGGTGGCGGACTATCCGCCAACACCCAGTGAGGGCGATTTCGGTCGCCCTTCACCCAAATCTCTTCCAAATCGATCCAAATCAAAATCCCTTGATCCCAAACTTGGAGAAGATGATCACGGGGTAGTTAGGAGACTATCCCCAAGAAATCATCCGCTCAAATCGATTCAATCACCGGGAAATCGAAAGGGGAAGATCAAGAACGAAAAAGCTCCACGAAAACGAGATCAACCCGATCTACTTGTTCATGAGGAGCTAGATGAATTCCTTCGATGGAAATGATCTCCTCACTATAAAGAACAAGTTGATTCAAACGAATTTCACAAAGACGCACTAGAGAGGGAGATCGAGTGACGGGAAAATCGCGGAGAAACGAAGAACGCGAAGAACACGAACCAAAACACGAATCAACATATCGATCTGCAACCGTGTGGCTACCACATGCTACAACAGTGAGGTTACGGCCTCACTTCCTCAAAATCTCTAGTACACAGAGGTATGGTTCTCTGCGGATCTCAGCTAGCTACAGCAGCGGATTGGGAGAGCAGGAAACCCTAAGTGCAAAGAGCAAATAACTGAGATGGATGGGGAGGTGGGTGTCTCCCCCTACTTATCCTAATTCTAACTATTCCTAATTCCCACTCTACCCCTAACTACTTACAGAGCGAACCAGCTAAACCCTAAGGTTATTCTGGACCAACTCGTGAAGGACCGAGAAGCAACCAAAAAGCGACCAGAGGGGGGTGAATGGGAGCTTCAAATTTTCCTTCCAGAAACTAGTAGCCACTGTCCCAAGAATCAACCCCTAAAGCAAACCCTAGAGCTTGCCAATGTCCACGATCCTAGACGTAGGGTGGATGCTTCCTAGAAGCACAGCGGGACACTACACAACTCTAGAAAGGCAACGCAAAAGAGGGAAACCAAATCCGACAACGAACGAACAAGTTGCGAACGAAAACGCGCTGAAACAGTACTGACCGGACTCTGCCTGCGTCCGTTCACTGAGCACCGGACGCGTCCGGTCAGGCTAAGTCCGATTTTGGACCTCTCTGTGTTGGACCGGACGCACTGTGTGCAGCGTCCGATCGATCACTAAGCGTCCAGTCAAACGAGACAAAATAGATGAACAAAAACCTCGGTGCGTCCGGTCACTGTATTGACAGAGCGTCCGGTCACACGAATGAACCAGCGTCCGGTCAGTTGAAACAGAGATGCGTTCAACGCATTCAATGACCGGACTCTGTCCGAGCGTCCGGTCGAGTGCGTCCGGTCAATACAAAAACCGAACACAGCAAACCTTCAACCACCGGACGCACTGCCCTAGCGTCCGGTCGTCCCAAGTCAGCGTCTAGTCACCCCGAAACTAAGCAGTTCGTCCACCGATTCGCCTCGATCTCACCCAACACAAATCCTCTAGGGATCAAACTTGGTGAGATGAGTCACAAAGAGGATAGTGAGCTATCTCTAGGAGATCATGGCTCGAACCTATCTCCAAATCGGTGAATCAAAGAATTTCGGGGGAGGGAAGAAAACTTGACCCGAAACGAAAAATCGATCGATCTCCTAGACCGTGAGGTTAGAGGGTAATTCCTTCGGTGGAAAGAAGTGCCTCACGATCTAGAACAACTTGGTTCAAACGGTTTTGCAAAAGATGAACTGAGCAAAGAGATCAAGCGACGGGAAAATCATGGAGAAAAGGATTCCGTGAAGAACACGAACAAAACGCGAATCACAACCATGAATTGCACAACAGTGAGATTACGGTCTCACTTCCTCAACATCAACAGTACACAGAGGCAAGTCTCTCTGCGGATCTCAGCTAGCTACAGCAGGGGATGGGAGAGCAGGAAACCCTAATTGCGAAAGAGCAAATGATTGAGATAATGGGAGGAGGGTGTCTCCCGACTACTTATCCTACTACTAGCCTAAGTCTATTTCCTACTCTACCCCTCTCTATTATAATTACAGAGCGAACCAGCTAAACCCTAGGGTTATTCTGGACCAACTCGGTGGTAGGTGTATTCGACGACCACGCCCGCACAAACCGAAGCGTTGCCTCGACGCAACCTCCGGATCGCCGCCACGTGCCGCCCTCGCTCTGCACCCCCGGTTTTGTGGCCCAAACCGGGAAACCAGGCTTTTCCAGCCAACCCCCGGTTTTGAGGCCCAAACCGGGAAACCAGCCCACCAGCTTCTGAGTTTTGAGGCCAAACTCAGCAAACCCTCAGCGCCCAGGTTTTGAGGCCCAAACCTGGAAACCGTCCTCAGCCCGAGTTTTGTGGCCAAACTCGGAAACCCTCAGCCCGAGTTTTGTGGCCAAACTCGGAAACCGTCAGCCCGAGTTTTGTGGCCAAACTCGGAAACCGTCCACGCCCAGGTTTTGAGGCCCAAACCTGGAAACCGTCCATCCGATGGTTTTTCTCTGGCTCTACCACCAAACCGACGTCGTAGATGGGATGCACCTCCCGTGCACCCCGTCCACCGACACGTGTCCCCAAGTCCACGACTCAGGAAACACATGACCGCACTTCTTCACTTGTCGTCGTCACAGGCTGCCAGCCACCACAGCTAATCCTCAGGCCTCTGGTCCCTCAGTCCAAACCTCACGTCCGCCCTTCACCGCTCGGTACCTCGGCATGGCACGTCCGCCGCATGGCACGCCCATCCTTCACCGCACCCGGTCCGTCGGCATAGCACGTCTCAACTTGACCTTCACCTGCCTTCGATCACTGCATCCGTGCTCGACACCTGCACAACACAAGCCAAAGAACATGCGCATCATCCCAGTTGACAATCACTCATCACTCAGAGACTCGGCATACACCCATGTATCCGCAATCTCCCCCTTGATGAGTGCATTGTCAACTACTCACACAAATCATAATGAAAAGAAGAATAAGGAAGAAGGAGGAAGGAGAAGGAGAAAACTCAACCAAATAACCCAAAAGCATAGCAAAGCCGAAGAAGGTCAAGTGGAAAGAGCGAAAGAACTTTGTCCCCAAAGACATGGGCAACGGCTCGACGCAACCAAGCAAAGCAAAGCTAGCCCTCAAGAAGAGGTAGAACAGGCTCAACACCGCTAGCAGATACCAATTGGAAACTCCAGAGAAAAGAGCTCAAACCAATTGAAGCCGAATGAAAATCGAAGCAAAATGCTAGTCCCTCAAGATAGAGGCACATAGGCTCAACACAACTAGCAAAGAAAGCTCAAAACCAATGCCTTTCGGCCAAGCACGCTCCGAACCAATTGGAATGACTCCAAACTAAAAGAGAACCAATCGAAGACAAAATGCCCTGAAAATGTTTGCTAGTTCCTCAAGACAGAGGCAAAGGCTCAACACAACTAGCAAACTCCCCCTCGACAAGTGCAAGCAACTAGGAAAATCCCCCTTAGGTCCAACATGAGAAGAGCACAAAGATTGGAAATTCTCCCCCTTGACGAAAACTCCCCTTTAGTTGAACATCCAGGAGACATATGATTTGCAATTTCTCCCCCTTAGTTGAAAATGCACTAGTCAAGAAAAGGCATCAAGGCAAGAAACTCCTCCTTCCAACATGCATATGAAGTCAGAAATGCAAGTTAGCAGCTTCAGGCATATATTCAAAAGAGTGCAAAAATGCTCTAAACAGTATAACTCCAATGACTCAACTAAGCACTCAAATAGCGAAGGCTCAAACTGATCACACATACGAAATATGAACATATGAGCATGTGAGCAGTCTTTAGCCAAAAAGATAGTCACCATCAAGATAGCACTACACATGTATAGACAGGAATCCAAACAAGTGCTAAACATGTATACAAGGTGAACTACCCCTAGCAAAGTTCAATCATCATGCATAGGAATGAAGCATATACTTGTGATTTCATTTTTATATCGGAGTTGCAGCAGTGAAATTACACAAGTTTAATTTCAGCATGTGATTGCGAGAGGTTGAAAGCTTGTCTTTGCCTAACTTTTCACCCGTGCGAAGCCTATGCATATGCAATCAGAAGCTTAAAGCAACGGTTTCGGTCATACACTACACGGCTCAAGTTTAACTCAAAGTGTAATGAGAAATAGTCTCGATACCGTGAGGTGTTGACAAGCAATCCCATCTCGATCTTTTCGATTTGCTAAAACTTGGTTCAAATTTTATACATGATATGAACAGACCAAGCAAGTGAATGACTCAGGACTAGAGACATAGCAACCTAGCATATATGAAAAGCATGAATGGACTCAACACATCCTACACATGCTAGTTGCATATCTCAATGGTGAACTTTTCAGATTTTATATTCATTAAGCAAATTCACCATTTCAAAATAGCTCAGCTCATAACATGTACTAGTGATCAGAAGGAGCATAAGCTACAAGCATCAACATAAGCATCGGAGCATACAATAGAGAGCATAGTTACATTCTAGTGATTATAAACATTAAGCTCAGAATGTAATTGCGTATGCTAAAATGCAAAAGAAAAGAATGACAAAAGAGTCAGTCAAATATACAAGATCCAAAATGTTTCCCCCATCTAAAAAGGGAAACACACACCAAGCTCACCCCTCAACCGGTTAAAGGTTGATTCGTCTAAAGGCTTGGTGAAAATATTAGCCAGTTGATGATGAGTATCAACATGGCGAAGGTCGATATCACCCTTCTCCTGGTGGTCTCGCAAAAGATGAAAGCGCACATCAATGTGTTTGGTCTTCGAGTGAAGCACGGGGTTCTTAGCAACGCTAATGGCACTCGTGTTGTCACAAAGCAAAGGCACGTGAGAAAAATTCAGACCAAAATCACGCAAAGTGGCCATCATCCAGAGCAACTGGGAACAGCAGCTAGCCGCAGCAACATACTCAGCCTCCGTAGTGGATTGAGCGACAATAGACTGCTTGCGAGAAGACCACGAAACAAGAGAAGAACCAATAAATTGGCAAGTCCCAGAAGTGGACTTGCGCTCAATACGGCAACTAGCAAAATCGGCATCCGAATAACCGCAAAGAGAGAGGGTGGAGGAAGCAGAATACCAAATCCCGAACTCAGGCGTGAAACGAAGGTACCTGAAAATCCGCTTCACCGCCTGACGGTGAGAGGTGCGCGGCGACGCCTGAAAGCGCGCACAGAGACACACCGCGAACTGGATGTCCGGGCGTGTCACCGTCAGGTAGAGGAGCGACCCGATCATGCTGCGGTACTCCTTCTGGTCCACTGCTTCTCCATCCACATCCGCATCTAGGGCAGTCGTCGTCGACATGGGTGTTGGAAGAGGCTTGGCCTCACCCATATCGAACCGCTTCAGCAAGTCCTTGGTGTACTTGCCCTGGTGCACAAACGTCCCCTCTCGGGATTGCTTAATTTGCAACCCGAGAAAGAATGTCAGCTCGCCCGTCATTCTCATCTCGAACTCCCTGCTCATAGTATCTGCAAACTTGGCAACAAAAGTGTGAGAAGAACCACCGAAAATGATATCATCAACGTAAATCTGGACCAAGAGAGTGTCTTTGCCTTGCTTGAGGAGAAAGAGCGTTTTATCTACACATCCCATTTTAAAACCCTTAGCAAGCAAAAAGGTTTTCAACCTATCATACCAGGCTCTAAGGGCTTGTTTCAAACCAAATAAAGCTTTGTGGAGTTTAAAAACATGGTTTGGAAACTTGGGATTTTCAAAACCAGGGGGTTGCTCAACATACACTTCCTCTTCTATGTAGCCGTTTAAGAAGGCACTCTTGACATCCATTTGAAAGAGTTTAAAACCTTTGGATGCAGCAAAAGCCAAGAGTATCCTAATAGCCTCCAAACAAGCTACAGGAGCAAAAGTCTCCTCAAAGTCTATCCCCTCCTTCTGATTATAACCCTTGGCCAGAAGACGCGCTTTGTTCCTCACAATGTGACCATCCTCTCCTTGTTTGTTTTTGAAAACCCATTTTGTCCCAATAGGATTACAGTTAGGAGGAGGAGGAACTAGAACCCAAACCCGATTTCTCTCAAAGTTTTCTAACTCCTCATGCATGGCATTGACCCAATCCGGATCCGTCAAAGCGTGTCCCACATGTCGGGGCTCAAAATTAGCAACAAAAGCAGAATGAGCGAAGTGAGAGATGTGCTGTGACCTGGACCGAGTAACCCGTTCGTCGATGCTGCCAATCATCTGCTGAGGCGGGTGCTGGCGCTGGATGTGTCGTGGCGCCTCCTGAGCTGAAGTAGCCTCCCCCTCAATAGCAGTTGGTGCCTCCCCGGGTACAAATGGTACTGCTCAGGGTGGCGGATCCCACGGCCCCCTGGAAGAAGAGGTGTCGGGGCCGTGAGTCATTGTAGAAGCTGCTCTTTGCGGCACTGCAGGTGGAGGAGGTGTTGGGTCATCTATCCCTTCAACACCTTCTTCATCATCATCAAAAAGAGGCTCGCCAACCTCATGATCACCTGCACGCTCAAAGCGAGAAGAAGGACAAACCATGGTCTCGTCGAAGGTGACATCGGATGTCTCCATGACTCGGTTAGTGTCAAGGTTAAGTACACGATAAGCTTCAGTGTGAGTGCCATAACCCAAAAACACACAGTCAGAAGAACGAGACTCAAACTTGTCCAAGTTGCCTTTTTTGAGTATAAAACAATGGCAACCAAAAACTCGAAAATAACTCACCTTGGGTAGTTTTCCAAAATGCAACTCATAAAAAGTCTTTTTCAAGAAAGCTCGGAGAAAAATGCGATTGGAAATGTAGCATGCAGTGCTCATAGCTTCGGCCCAATATCGCCTAGGAGTCCTATGCTCATCGAGCATCGTCCTGGCCATCTCAACAAGGGTCCGATTCTTTCTCTCTACAACACCATACTGAGGGGGTGTGTAGGGGGAAGAAAACTGATGCTCTAAACCCAAAGAGTTACAAAACTTCTCAAAATCCGAATTCTTGAATTCGGAACCATTATCACTCCGAATTGCTCGCATTGAGTTCAAAGGGAACTCGTTCTGAAGACGCAAAATCAGATTACGAGCAAAGGAGAAAGTCTCGGTCTTCTCAGCTAAAAAGAAGACCCACGAATATCTCGAAAAGTCATCAACAACAACAAGCACATACCACTTCCCTCCAACTGAGCTCACCTGAGCCGGACCAACAAGGTCCATGTGTAAAAGCTCTCCAGGGCGCTTGGTCATGACCTGAGTCACTGGATGGTGGGGAGCGGCAACCATCTTCCCGTGTCTACAGGAGTGGCAAACAAGATCCTTCTCCATATGCAACTTGGGCAATCCTCGGATTAGGGCAAGTGAACTAAGCCTTGCAAGCAAGTCGAAGCTCAAATGTCCAAGTTTCCTATGCCACTTCCAAAGATCAGAGGAGGAAGGTCGAGCCACAAGACAACGAGAAGTGCCAAAAGACTCCGAGAAATTCGCACGAAAGACTTTTCCAAATGGCGAAATCAAACACACAAGATTGCCCTGAGGATCCAAAATACGATTGAGATTCGGTTTAAAACGAATCTCATAGTCGTCGTCAAAGAGTTGCGAAACAGAAAGAAGGTTAAAATGCAAGTTAGAAACAAGAGCAACATCACGCAACACAAAGTGCTCATTAACTCGCACCGACCCGCGAGACAATACCTTACCTTTGCTATTGTCACCGAAGGTTATGTACTCCTTTCCGGCAACAGGGCTAAGGATGGAGAACCACTTGGCGTTTCCGGTCATGCGCCTCGAGCAACCGGAATCCACCAACCAAATGTCCTCCAACCGTTTTACCTACATCAATAAAAAGACATAGGGTGAGCATACGGTCCAACATTGGGGTTAGTGAAGTAGGAAGAATACCAGTGTTGGGCCGGCTGCTCAAAAGAACGGTTAGCGGAAAAACCATTCCTAGCACGTCTACGAGAGGAGCGATCACCACGTAGAGGAAAACGTGGTCCGCTAAGGGAAGAGCGTCCATCGCGATACTCAAAACGCGGTGGGGAAAACGCTCAACTACAAAGCCTCCGCCACGGGGTCCATAGCCTACAACTGCAGGCTCCCGTCGGGCACGCTCTCTATGAGTCCTAGGCCTAGGGACTTGAGGCTCAACACCTCTAGGCCTAGCGACTCTCCTCGGAGCTCTCTGCTGCCTAGGCCTAGAAACTTGAGGTTCTGGACCTCTGGGCCTAGCAGTACGTCTCGGTGCTCTCCTCTGAACATTCGGCGCATGCACATCATGAAAAGGATGGTACATGTCCGGGTTGTTCATCTCCCTAGCACGGCGCGCCTCTCTCTTGCGCCTAAAGCAGAACTCGCTCAAGTGTCCATCTCTCCCACAAAAATCACAATGATACCTCACCGCACGCAAAGGTGGTTGTTGGTACTCATGGTTGTGGGTGTGGATCACTTTGCCCTTCTGTGGCAGCTCCTCCTGGATAGGTGGCATTGTGTCCAGCTTGTTCTTTAGGTGGTTGGGTTTGGGATGCCACATTTGGTTCTTGGGTGGAGCTCTCGGAGGTTCCTCAAACATCCCACCCTTGGTGGTAGGCTTGATGGGCTCTTTAGGTGGAAGCTTGGTCAGTTTGGGAGTAGTGGTGGAGTTGGGCTTCTCACTAGGATTCAGACCACTCGACTCTCCAATCTTCCCAAAAGCAGAAAGATCAACACCCTGAGCAAGACCTACACCAGAACCTCCAGCAGCTCGCTTAAATTGGGAGATCATCATCCCGAGCTGCGGCTCACTACAAGAGACCCATGACAAGATGGTCCGAAGGTATGTGTTTTCCTCCTCGGTTTGCATCTTGCCATGCTTGACATTCGCAATCTCCATCTCCAAACCCTCACACAAAGCGCACTTGGACACACAAGTGCTACCTGAGTTGGCCTCCTCAAGAGACACAATCTTGGCATTCTTCTCTGCCAACTCAGATTGCAAGACAGGACAAGTCTTGCACGCACCCAACAGAGAAGGTCTAGCCTTCAGCTCATCCACCTCTCCTACCAACGCAGCATACTTACCTCTCAAAGTGAGAAGGTCAGTCATGTGCGTGGTGCACATCTCACACTCAACCTCCTCCGACACGACCACGGTGGACTTGGCAAACTCAAGCTCTCTCACCGTGTCCTCCCATTTCTGCCTAAACTCCTTGCGCTCTCTAGCGGCACGCCTAAGCAACTTGTCCTGACTAAGGAGCGCGGCAGTAAGCTTCTCAACTCAGCAGAAAGCTCGTCGTGGGTGAGAGATACCTGGGAGGTGTCGTCGTCGTCGTCCCGAGGGGTGTGCTCCAGCTTGCCGTCGACCTCATCACCAAGCGCCATGGTGCAGAAGCCGTCGTCGTTGGCAAAGAAGCAGAGACCGTTCAGCTTGTCCTCGATCCTCTTCTTCTTCTCGGACTCGTCATCGCTTGAGCAAGCGGAGTCGTCATCCGAGCCATCGACGTCGCTGAGCGTGGCGAAGAACGCACGCTGCTCAGCCTGGGCCTTCTCCAAGTACTTCTTCTTGATGTACTCCTTGTCGAAGCCGCCCCTCCGCTTGTGCCTCGGGGGAACGTACTTCTCCTTGCGCTTGCCAGAGTCGTACTTGTGCCCATGATCGCCCTTCCCCGAATGCTTGTTCTTCTTGGGGCAGTTGGCGATGAAGTGGTCGGGGTCGCCGCACTCATAGCATCCTGAGCGTCCTCCTCCGCGGCGACGGTTCATGCGGTTGTTGTGAAACCGCGAGAACCGGTTGGCGAGCATCGCTAGCTCGTCATCCCCCAATGACTCAAGCTGGTCCTCTATGATAGAAAAGAGAGATGAAAGAGCAAAACCTCCAGAGGGGTTAGAAGAGCCAGAAACCAAAGCCATAGTCGGGCCAGAAGGATTCTCATAAGAAGCCCTCGACATGGCGTCAATCTCACTAGACTTGAGCTTACTAAAGAGCTCGTCGCGGGTGTGGGTCTCATAGTTAGACGATTCGATGATCGCCTGGACCTTTGAGTCCCACACTGACCGATCAAGAGTGTGCAAAAGCTTCAAAGCCCTCTCATGATCGTCAAAAGGCAACAACTCCTTGTTCGCTCTCATCTTATTGACAATAACCTGAAAGCGAGCGAATAAACTCTCTATGCTCTCGCCAGGCATATGTCGAAAGTTCTCATACTCCCGCTTGTGCGACTCATAGAGGCGGGATTTGACCTGAGTGGTTCCCTCATGGAAGCGCATGAGGGTCGCCCAAATCTCACGAGCCGTGGGGAGGTGAGAAACGCGATCAAACTCGGACATGCTCAAACAGGAGAACAAGGCGTTACGTGCCCGGCTATTGGCCTCGTGCTCATCGATCTGGAGCTGAGAGACACGAGCAGCCAGGACAACGTAATCGGCATTGTTGCAAATCTCCCAAACAGAAGAGCCCATGCTCTGGAGATAGGCCGACATGCGTATCTTCCAATACGCATAGTTCGTCCCATCAAAGAACGGCGGTTTGCCCACGCCGCGATCCATGTCGCCTTCCGTGGATCTGGAACCGGCTAAGGTGGAAGATCCTTAACCCGCTCTGATACCAATTGAAGGACCGAGAAGCAACCAGAAAGCGACCAGAGGGGGGGTGAATGGGAGCTTCAAATTTTCCTTCCGGAAACTAGTAGCCACTGTCCCAAGAATCAACCCCTAAAGCAAACCCTAGAGCTTGCTAATGTCCACGACCCTAGACGTAGGGTGGATGCTTCCTAGAAGCACAGCGGGACACTACACAACTCTAGAAAGCCAACGCAAAAGACGGAAACCAAATCCGACAACGAACGAACAAGCTGCGAACGAAAACGCGCTGAAACAGTACTGACCGGACTCTGCCAGCGTCCGGTCACTAAGCACCGGACGCGTCCGGTCAGGCTAAGTCCGATTTTGGACCTCTCTGTGTTGGACCGGACGCACTGTGTGCCAGCGTCCGATCAATCACTAAGCGTCCGGTCAAACGAGACAAAATAGATGAACAGAAACCTCGGTGCGTCCGGTCACTGTATTGACAGAGCGTCCGGTCACACGAATGAACCAGCGTCCGGTCAGTTGAAACAGAGATGCGTTCAACGCATTCAACGACCGGACTCTGTCCGAGCGTCCGGTCGAGTGCGTCCGGTCAATACAAAAACTGAACACAGCAAACCTTCAACCACTGGACGCACTGCCCTAGCGTCCGGTCGGCCCGAGTCAGCGTCCGGTCACCCCGAAACTGAGCAGTTTGTCCACCGATTCGCCTTGATCTCACCCAACACAAATCCTCTAGGGATCAAACTTGGTGAGATGAGTCACAAAGAGGATAGTGAGCTATCTCTAGGAGATCATGGCTCGAACCTATCTCCAAATCGGTGAATCGAAGAATTTCGTGGGAGGGAAGGAAACTTGACCCGAAATGAAAAATCGATCGATCTCCTAGACCGTGAGGTTAGAGGGTAATTCCTTCGATGGAAAGAAGTGCCTCACGATCTAGAACAACTTGGTTCAAACGGTTTTGCAAAAGATGAACTGAGCAAAGAGATCAAGCGACGGGAAAATCATGGAGAAAAGGATTCCGCGAAGAACACGAACAAAACACGAATCACAACCACGAATTGCACAACAGTGAGATTACGGTCTCACTTTCTCAACATCAACAGTACACAGAGGCAAGTCTCTCTGCAGATCTCAGCTAGCTACAGCAGGGGATGGGAGAGCAGGAAACCCTAAGTGCGAAAGAGCAAATGACTGAGATAATGGGAGGAGGGTGTCTCCCGACTACTTATCCTACTACTAGCCTAAGTCTATTTCCTACTCTACCCCTCTCTATTCTAATTACAGAGCGAACCAGCTAAACCCTAGGGTTATTCTGGACCAACTCGGTGGTAGGTGTATCCGACGGCCACGCCCGCACAAACCGAAGCGTTGCCTCGACGCAACCTCCGGATCGCCGCCACGTGCCACCCTCGCTCTGCACCCCCGGTTTTGTGGCCCAAACCGGGAAACCAGGCTTTTCCAGCCAACCCCCGGTTTTGAGGCCCAAACCGGGAAACCAGCCCACCAGCTTCTGAGTTTTGAGGCCAAACTCAGCAAACCCTCAGCGCCCAGGTTTTGAGGCCCAAACCTGGAAACCGTCCTCAGCCTGAGTTTTGTGGCCAAACTCGGAAACCCTCAGCCCGAGTTTTGTGGCCAAACACGGAAACCGTCAGCCCGAGTTTTGTGGCCAAACTCGGAAACCGTCCATGCCCAGGTTTTGAGGCCCAAACTTGGAAACCGTCCATCCGATGGTTTTTCTCTGGCTCTACCACCAAACTGACGTCGTAGATGGGATGCACCTCCCGTGCACCCCGTCCACCGACACGTGTACCCAAGTCCACGACTCAGGCAACACATGACCGCACTTCTTCACTTGTCATCGTCACAGGCTGCCAGCCACCACAGCTGATCCTCAGGCCTCTGGTCCCTCAGTCCAAACCTCACGTCCGCCCTTCACTGCTCGGTACCTCGGCATGGCATGGCACGTCGGCCGCACGGCACGCCCATCCTTCACCGCACCCGGTCCATCGGCACAGCACGTCTCAGCTTGACCTTCACCTGCCTTCGATCACTGCATCCGTGCTCGACACCTGCACAACACAAGCCAAAGAACATGCGCATCATCCCAGTTGACAATCACTCATCACTCAGAGACCTGGCATACACCCATGTATCCGCAACTCGGTGGTAGGTGGATCCAATGGCCACGCCCGCACAACTCGTAGCGTTGCTTCGACGCAACCTCCCGATTGCCGCCACGTGCCGCCGCCGCTCTGCCGTCCTTTTTCCCGGCGTCGCACCCCCGGTTTTGTGGCCCAAACCAGGAAACCAGCCTTCACAGCCAACCCCCGTTTTTCAGGCCCAAATCGGGAAACCAGCCCATGTAGCCTGAGTTTTGTGGCCCAAACTCAGCAAACCCGTAGCACCCAGGTTTTGAGGCCCAAACCTGGAAACCGTCCTCAGCCCGAGTTTTGTGGCCAAACTCAGAAACCATCAGCGCCCAGGTTTTGAGGCCCAAACCTGGAAACCGTCCACCCGATGGTTTTTCTCTGGCTCTACCACCAAACCGAAGCTGTAGAGGGGATGCACCACCCGTGCACCCCGTCCACCGACACGTGTCCCCAGGTCCTCGACCCAAGCAACACCGTGCCCGCAAGTCTCCGCTCGTCGCTATCCCAGGCTGCCAGCCACCACAGCTGATCCTCGGGCCATCGGTCCCTCAGTCCAAGCCTCACGTCCGCCCTTCGCCACTCTCGGTCCATCGGCACGGCACATCTCTACTTGACTTTCACCTTGCCTCTAATCACTGTCTCCATGCTCGACACCTGCACAACATAAGCCAAAGAACATGCGCATTATCCCAGTTGACAATCACTCATCACTCAGAGACTCGGCATACACCCATGTATCCGCAGAGTATGAGTGCCATATCCCAAAAACACACCGTCAGAAGAACGAGACTCAAATTTGTCCAGGTTGTCTTTCTAAAGTATAAAACATTGGCAACCAAAGACTCTAAAATAACTCACCTTGGGCAGTTTTCCAAAACGCAACTCATAAGAAGTCTTTTTCAAGAAATCTCAGAGAAAAATGCGATTGGAAATGTAGCATGCAGTGCTCATAGCTTCAGCCCAATATCGCCTAGGAGTCCAATGCTCATCGAGCATCGTCCTGGCCATCACTACAAGGGTCCGATTCTTCCTCTCTACAACACCATTTTGAGGGGGTGTGTAGGGAGAAGAAAACTGATGCTCTAAACCCAAAGAGTTACAAAACGTCTCAAAATCCGAATTCTTGAATTCGGAACCATTATCACTCTTAATAGCTCGCATCGAGTTCAAAGGGAACTCGTTCTGAAGACGCAAAATCAGATTGCGAGCAAAGGAGAAAGTCTCGGTCTTCTCAGCTAAAAAGAAGACCCACGAATATCTCGAAAAGTCGTCCACAACAACAAGCACATACCACTTCCCCCCAACCGAGCTCACCCGAGCCAGACCAACAAGGTCCATGTGCAAAAGCTCTCCAGGTCGCTTGGTCATGACCTGAGTCACTGGATGATGGGGAGCGGCAACCATCTTCCCATGTCTACAAGAATGGCAAACACGATCCTTCTCCATGGATAACTTGGGCAATCCTCGGATTAGTCCAAGTGAACTAAGTCTTGCAAGCAAGTCGAAGCTCAAATGTCCTAGTCTCCTATGCCACTTCCAAGGATTAGAGGAGGAAGGTCCAGCCACAAGACAACGAGAAATTGCGGATACATGGGTGTATGCCGAGTCTCTGAGTGATGAGTGATTGTCAACTGGGATGATGCACATGCTCTTTGGCTTGTGTTGTGCAGGTGTCGAGCACGGATACAGTGATCAGAGGCAAGGTGAAGGTCAAGTAGAGATGTGCCGTGCCGATGGACCGAGAGTGGCGAAGGGCGGACGTGAGGCTTGGACTGAGGGACCGGTGGCTCGAGGATCGGCTGTGGTGGCTGGCAGCCTGGGACAGCGACGAGCGAAGACTTGCGGTCATGTGTTGCCTAAGTCGTGGACTTGGGGACACGTGTCGTGGACGGGGTGCACGGGCGGTGCATCCCATCTTTGACGTCAGTTTGGTGGTAGAGCCAGAGAAAAACCATCGGGTGGACGGTTTCCAGGTTTGGGCCTCAAAACCTAGGTGCTGAGGGTTTCCGAGTTTGGCCACAAAACTCGGGCTGAGGACGGTTTCCAGGTTTGGGCCTCAAAACCTGGGCGCTGCGGGTTTGCCGAGTTTGGGCCTCAAAACTTAGATGCTGGTGGGCTGGTTTCCCGGTTTGGGCCTCAAAACCGGGGGTTGGTTGGAAAAGGCTGGTTTCCCGGTTTGGGCCACAAAACCGGGGGTGCAGAGCGGTGGCGGCACGTGGCAGCAATCGGGAGGTTGCCTCGAGGCAACGCTACGAGTTGTGCGGGCGTGGCCGTCGGATCCACCTACCACCGAGTTGGTCCAGAATAACCTTAGGGTTTAGCTGGTTTGCTCTGTAAGTAGTTAGGGGTAGAGTGGGAATTAGGAATAGTTAGGATTAGGATAAGCAGGGGGAGACACCCACCTCCCCAAGTATCTCAGTTCATTTGCTCTTTGCACTTAGGGTTTCCTGCTCTCCTAATCCCCTGCTGTAGCTAGCTGAGATCCGCAGAGAACCATACCTCTGTGTACTGGAGATTTTGAGGAAGTGAGGCCGTAACCTCACTGTTGTAGCATGTGGTAGCCACACGGTTGCAGATCGATGTGTTGATTCGCGTTTTGTTCGTGTTCTTCGCGTTCTTCGTTTCTCCGTGATTTTCCCGTCACTCAATCTCTCTCCCTACTGCGTCTTTGCGAAATCCGTTTGAATCAACTTGTTCGTTTTTGAAAGGAGATCATTTCCACCGAAGGAATTCATCTAACTCCTTGCGAACAAGTAGATCGGGCTGATTTCGTTTTCGTGGCGCTTTTTCGTTCTTAATCTTCCTTTTTCGATTTCCTAGTGATTTAATCGATTTGAGCGGATGATTTCTTAGGGATAGTCTCCGAACTACCCCGTGATCATCTTCTCCAAGTTTGGGAACTTGGGATTTTGATTTGGATCGAATTTGGAGAGATTTGGAGAGGAGGCGACTGAAATTGCCCTCTCTCCTCGTTGGCGGACAGTCCGCGGTTTTGACCGGCGGACAGTCCGCGCGTCAGGTTTGGCAAGACCAGTGGCCAGACTCCGCGCTGAGGAGCGAGTGATTTTTGAACCGCGGGCAGTCCGCCGTTGTGTTTGGCGCACAGTCCGGGAATGTCCAGGAGACTTGCAGCAGCACTATTGTTTTGCATTTCCTGCCGGCGGACAGTCCGGCCTTGGGCGGACAGTCCGGGACTCCAGGTCCGGACAGTCCGGGATTCAACTGTTTGTTCCGGTTTAGTGTGTTTGCTCTCCCGGCTTCCTCGCTTGATTTCCGGACTTCTCGTTTGGCCTTGTAGTTGACCAAGGAACCTCTCTAGGTATCTTTGCTACTTGTTAGCATAGGTGTTTGGAGATTTCTCGACGTAGCTGTCTATCTACGTTCGAGACTTGGTTTTTGAGGGCTGAACTTGTGCCGGTTCTTTTGCCGTTCGGTTTGCTGTTGCTTTGTGGTGCCTCGTTGTGATCTTAGGGATCATCCACCCTCTTCCAAGGGTCGTGGGCATCACATTCTCTGTCGTAGCTTTTGGGGGTTGATTTAGAGACATTTGGCAAAAGTTTTGAGAGAAATTTTTGAGCTCCCATTCACCCCCCCTCTGGTCGCCTGGCTAGTGCTTTCTCGGTCCTTCAGAAATGCCAAAAGACTCCGAGAAATTCGCACGAAAGACTTTTCCAAAGGGCGAAATCAAACACACAAGATTGCCCTGAGGATCCAAAATACGACTGAGATTTGGTTTAAAACGAATCTCATAGTCATCATCGAAAAGTTACGAAACAGAAAGAAGGTTAAAATGCAAGTTAGAAACAAGAGCAACATCGCGCAACACAAAGTGCTCATTAACTCGCACCGACCCACGAGACAACACTTTACCTTTGCTATTGTCACCGAAGGTGATAAACTCCTTTCCGGCGACCAGACTAAGACTGGAGAACCAGTTGGCGTTTCCGGTCATGTGCCTCGAACACCCAGAATCCACGAACCAAACGTTCTCCAATCGTTTTACCTACATCAATAAAATGACATAGGGTGAGCATATGGTCCAACAATGGGGTTAGTGAAGTATGGAGAATACCAGTGTTGGGCCAGCTACTCAAAAGAACGGTTAGCAAAAAAACCATTCCTAGTTCGCCTACGGGAAGAGCGATCACCACATAGAGGAAAACGTGGTCCGCTAAGGGAGGAGCGCCCATCGCGATACTCGAAGCGCGGTGGGGAAAAATGCTCAACTACAAAGCCACCACCACGGGGTTCATAGCCTACAACTGCAGGCTCCCGCCGGGCATGACCTCCTCGCGGCCTAGGCCTAGGAACTTGAGGTTTTGGACCCCTAGGCCTAGCAGCACGCCTCTGAACATTCGGCACATGTACATCATGGAAAGGATGGTAAATGTCCGGGTTGTTCATCTCCTTTGCACAACGCGTCTCTCTCTTGCGCCGAAAGCAAAACTCACTCAAGTGTCCATCTCTCCCACAATGTTCACAATGGTACCTCACCGCTCTCATAGGGGGTTGTTGGTACTCACGGTAGTGGGTGTGGATCACTTTGTCCTTCTGTGGCATAAGCTCCTCCTGGATAGGTGGCATCGTGTCAAGCTTGTTTTTCAGGTGGTTGGGCTTGGGATGCCATGTCTGTTTCTTGGGTGGAGCTCTCGGAGGTTCAACGAACACACCATCCTTGGTGTTGGGCTTGAGAGGCTCTTTGGGTGGAATCTTTGTAAGCTTGGGAGTAGTGGTGGAGTTGGGCTTCTCACATGGGTTCAGACCACTCGACTCTCCAATCTTGCCAAAAGATGACACATCAACACCCTGAGCGAAACCTACACCAGGACCTCCGGCAGCACACTTGAACTGGGAGATCATCATCCCAAGCTGCGGCTCACCACTAGACACCCATGACAAGATTGTCTGAAGGTATGTGTTTTCCTCCTCGGTTTGCATCTTGTCATGCTTCACATTGGCTATCTCCATCTCCAAGCCCTCACACAACACGCACCTAGTCACACAAGTGCTACCCGAGCTGGCCTTCTCAAGAGACACAATCTTGGCATTCGTCTCTGCCAACTCGGTTTGCAAGCCCGCACAGGACTTGCATGCACCCAACAGCGAGGATCTAGCCTTCAGCTCATCCACCTCTCCTACCAACACAGCATATTTGCTTCTCAAAGTGAGAAGGTCAGTCATGTGTGTGGTGCACATCTCGCACTCCTCCTCATCGGTAACAACTACGATGGACTTGACAGATTCAAGTTCCTTCACCGTATCCTCCCACTTCTGCCTAAACTCCTTGCGCTCTCTAGCAGCACGCCTAAGCAACTTATCCTGACTAAGGAGCGCGGCAGTAAGCTTCTCGACCTCAGCAGAAAGCTCGTCGGGGGTCTGAGATACCTGTGAGGTGTCGTCGTTGTCCTCGTTGCGAGGGATGTCCTCCAGCTCGCCGTTGACCTCCTTGCCGAGGGCCATGGTGCAGAAGCCCGCGTCGTCGGCGAAGAAGCAGAGGCCGTTGAGCTTGTCCTCGATCCTCTTCTTCTTCTCAGACTCGTCGTTGCTTGAAGAAGCCGAGTCATCATCCGAGTCGTCGACGTCGCTGAGCGTGGCGAAGAACGCACGCTGCTCAGCCTGGGCCTTCTCCAAGTACTTGGTCTTGATGTACTCCTTGTTGAAGCTGCCCTTCCGCTTGTGCTTCGCGGGGACGTACTTCTCCTTGCGCTAGCCAGAGTCGTACTTGTGCCCATGATCCGCCTTGCCGAAGACTTGCTTGTTCTTCTTCGGGCAATTGGCGATGAAGTGGTTGGGGTGGCCGCACTCGAAACATCCCGAGCGTCCTCCTCCGCGGCGACGGTTCATGCGGTTGTTGTGGAACCGTGAGAAACGGTTGGCGAGCAAAGCCAGTGTTTGTCGGAAATTATAGCATGTTTTACCTTATCAAAATACCGTCAACAGGCCTCGGTTTCAAGGAAGAATACCATATCATGAGCATATTTATCACTAATAAGTTCCACTTGTACTCTTAGCTTGTGAACTTGTAGGAGATGGCAAAATGAACAAAATGAGGCCAGGTGGGCCCACCAAGGGGGTCGGGCGACCCCACCTTTGGGCCACCTCGGCCATGGTGACATGGCACGATCCAAGAGAAGCATGTTCAAGCCAATATCAACCATTGGATCAAGGATGTGCTTTTGCTCAATGGTACAAGATGAGAAGCACATGGATTCATGGGTCCACACCGGAAACCAAATGCAACCAACTTCACAAGATTTGCTCCATGACATGTGGGGTCACCAAGGGAGAGAAGAAGGTGGGCCAGCCCTGTCATAGGGGGGGTCAGCCGACCCCGCCTTGGTGGGACCTGTTGACGGTCCTTAAACACCTGTTTTACCATCAACATTTGACTCGAAAGTCCACCAAAAAGGCATGAAATGTAGTCAAATAGGTTTCAAACTAACCAAATTCCACATGTCCATAGAATTCTATTTGAATGCAGGATTTGAACCAAATTTGGACATATGGACCCACCAGAGGCCAAGCCCACTCAGCAGGGCCCAAATGGGCCTAAGGGGGGTGGCGCCCGCCACCCCTAGGTGGCACCCGCCACCTCTAAGTGGCGCCTGCCACTTGGGCTGGCCTCCCTGCCACGTCACCGATCCGTGTGACCCCCCCAGGGCCAAATCTTGGCCCTTGGTCACTAGGTCAGTAGCATCGGACGGCTCAGGATGAAGTGGCGTGGATCAAGGCTGAATGTCGGTTGCTAGGACATGCAACCGACCTCCAAACCGCCTTGGACAACCACCTGGATGTCGTTGAAGCCAAGGCGGTCCATCCAACGGTGAGGGAGGTGGCGGCCGCCACCTAGGGCTGGCACCCGCCACTAGGGTTAGCCCTAGGTCGGCTGGCTGCCCCCTTTAAGTACCCCCCCCCTCACTTATTTGGGCTATAAATACCCCCTGGAGGCACCTCTTCATTCACACCTTACACCTTACACCATCACACTTCCAAGAGAAGCAAAGCAAGAGAAGGAAGTGAGAAATAGGTTAGAAGCTTAGAGAGCTTAGGCAAGTACGTAGCTAGTAGAGCAAGGCATTCTTGCCCTCGCGGAAGCGCTGCTCAAGGCTTGGCTCAAGAGTAGAGGCGTGCGAGTGATCGGTCCTGGAGCTGGGAAGAGTCTTCCTTCATCTCCAGTTTAGGTTTTGCTCTTGTTACTCAAGCATTTACTATATTCTAGTTCATCATTTCAAGTATTACTTTATTCTACTTATCAGTATTGAGTGGTATACTTGATTGATTGCTTGAGTGCCTAGCTATCCTACAGTTCAATTCACTTAGCCATAGTAGTTAATCTCTAGTGAGCTTAGTGTTTGATCTTTGCCAATAGGTTGCTTAGTTAGTTTAGTGTTTATCTTATTAAGTTAAGTGTTTGCTCTGACATCCGCAAGGGTGTCTCTATTCAAAGCTAGGGTAGAGATAGTTAGAATATAGTTAAGCGTGGTGCTTAGTTATAGACTTACCTTCAGATACGGCTGGACCCTCGGATAGCTGTGGTAGCAAGCAGGTGGTGACAGCCCTGTGCGCCTTGAATTCCACCACGTAGTTGGCCCAGTTTAATAGTAAGGCTCGTTGTGCTAGCGTTCAACCTAAGTAAGTGGTAAAGGCTAGTACGCCTCGATACTTGACAAGATAGGAATAAAACTATTCTCAACTTAGTTGCTTTATTGTCTTTTGCTTGCCTTGCTTCGTAACTATCTTGCTTCGTAGTTATCTTGATTTGTAGTTATCCAGGAGTAGTTAGTAGTTAGTTAGTTATCCTTAGTTACCCTCTATCTACCTATCCATTCCACCTTACCTTAGCCATCCAGTTCATCCTTACCTAGCCATCCATATATTCTTTCTAGCCTCTCTTCTCCCCTTTTCTCTTTTCTTCGACTCTCATCCCCTCCTTGACTCAACTCATACACCACCCTAGCCTTCCCTTGGGATCAAATAAATCGACACCTGGTACTCCCAGGCGAAGTGCTACTACGATAGTTCTGTGCGCTTGTAGAATCTCCTCCTGGTAGATTGCAATCTCTCTAGCTAGCTCCTACTAGTGTCGGGATTGACAACCCCACTTGGCATTAGTAGATAGCTGCTTTAGCTCCACTCCTTTAGGTATAGTGACCAGACTTGCTACAAGCACTTCTAACGCCGTTGCCTGGATTAGATTCCATAGTCTACTCCTTGTAACAACGTTAGCGAGTGCCAACAAGCATTCCTGGGCCGTTACCGGGGATAGTTGCCTAGCACTATCTTTAGTGAAGCTAAGAACTACCAACAAGCATTTCTGGCGCCGTTGCCGGGGAAGGCAATCGGTGTATCGGTTCAGTCCGTGTCGAATTTATCTTCGCTCAAGCTCCCGCTTAGCGAATCCCATCTTACCCCATTCTTTCTTTCCTTAGTTCTTCTTATCTTTTTCCTTCATCTTCTTCAACTTCTTTCTTTCTTAACTGGTTCTATCTTCACAATGGCCAATAAGACCATCCGTGAGTTTTCTGCTCCTTCTGCCACTAATGTAGCGACGGGACCAGACGTGATCAATGCCAACCTCAATTTTGAGTTGAAACCGGCTCTGATAACGATGGTCCAAGCTAGCCCGTTCTGTGGCAAGGCTCATGAGGATGCCAATGCTCACCTCCAACAATTCTTGGAGATTTGCGGCACCTTCACCATTAAGGAGATAACCCAAGAAGCCGTCCGTCTTCGTCTCTTTCCTTTCTCTTTGCTAGGAAAAGCGAAGCAATGGTTCTATACCGATCGCAACGCTGTAGACACATGGGACAAGTGTTCCAATGCTTTTCTCACCAAATTCTTTCCGATAGGCAAGACGAACGCTCTTCGCAACAAAATCTCCAGCTTTATGCAACAAGCCGAGGAATCTATTCTCGAGGCTTGGGAGAGGTTGCAAGAGTATGTCGCTGCTTGTCCGCACCATGGTATGGAGGACTGGCTATTAATCCAGAACTTCTACCATGGCCTAACCCCTCTCTCTAAAAGCCATTTGGATGCCGCCGCTAGCGGTGCATTCTTTTCTCTGAATGTTGCAGAGGCTAAGGCTCTCATAGAGAAGATGGTGTTAAACCAAGGATGGAATGACGAGAGACTACAGCCTCGTAAGCGAGGTATACATTCCCTTAAGGAGGCCGACATGATCGTGGCCAAGATGGACCTATTGGCAAACAAGCTGGACAGCTGTGAGAAGATGAACCAACAAGAGAGTGTCCAATCTCTGGAATCCTACATGACTTGTGAAGTCTGTGGAGAAACCGGACATTCTGGGAACCACTGCCTCGAGCTACATGAAGGTTTGAACTTCATCAACAACAACAACGGTTTCCGTCAACCAAATCAAGGATGGAAGCAGTCTGCAAACTCTCAAGGTAACAATTCATTCCCTCGCTCTAATTTTTAGAATTCTGATAATTTCTCATTCCTGAAGAATTTAGTTTACTCACAAGGTAAAACTACTGATTTCTTGAAAGAGAGATTAATGGCGAATGATAAAATCCTTGAGAAAATAACTGCTAAATTGGAAGATTTCTCATCTGCTCTGAAAAATCAATTAAGCTTTAATAAGATGTTAGAAACCCAATTAGCTCAAATTGCTGCTATCATACCATCTTTTGAATCTGGCAAAATTCCTGCTAAACCTGACATGGAAACTACAAATATGGTTGAAATAAAATATTTTAACTATTATGAAGATCAAACCATGACTGTTAAAAAGGGTGATCCTAGTAGTCCCATAATTAGATGCTCAATCTTTGGTGAAGTCTTTAAAAATGCCATGTGTGATTTAGGATCGAGTGTGAACATTTTATCTAAAGATTTTTATGAAAACTCATTCTTTCCACCCATGTCATCCACATCTGCCTATGTTGTGCTAGCTGATCAATCCACTTGCTATGTAGAAGGAATAGTTAATGATTATCCTGTTCATATTAGAGGCTCCTATGTTCATGCTGATTTCATAATACTAGATATGGGAAATAGGAAAGATGTGCCTTTAATTTTGGGTAGACCCTTCTTGAATACTGTTAATGCTTGCATATATGTGGGAAGTGGTAAAATTCAAATGACATTAGGAGGGAGGAAGGAAATATTCTTTTTCTCCCAAGGTCCCGCATATGCCGCTAACATGCAGGTAGCAAAGCCCGTTCATACCAAGAAGAGGCGCCCAAGAACAAGGTGGAACATAAAGAAAGAACCACCTCCTCCTAAGTTGTGTGATTCACATAACAAAGGAGAGGTGTCAAAAGAAGAAGAACCAGATGGAGTACTAAGAGAAGAAGTGCCCAAGGAAGAAGATCCACCCGATAAGGATGAAACTCCATGGACCTAAGGTATGGTTTTACTTTTTATTTCCTTTCAAATTTCCCTTTTTTCAAATAAACAACATATGTCATGCATGCAACTAAAAAAATATATCACCAGTTGTCATTAGTTATATGCATAGGTATATGTCAATTTAGTTAGAATAATAAAATATCATAATAGGATAGTTTCCCTTTTCACAACATTAGATAGTTTCCCTTTTAATAAAATGAGAACAAGAGCTTCGACTGAGACGAAGAAGATCTTTCACCAAGCAAGAAGCCAGCTTGGGGGAGACTCCCGCTCCGATAAGGTATGTCCCAAGCCTACACTTTACATTCAGTTCTAAAATTCTATATCTTTTGAATGTCACATGCTTGCCCAAATAACCATTCCATGAATAAAATTGATTAAATCTGCTTAAACAAGTGGAAATCTGGACAAGATTTGAAATATGTCATGCAAATGCTATTGTTATGGTTTGAATAACTGGTTTTATCTAAGTTGTAGTTTTTGTGGGTTGCACATGCTTACACTGAAATCATGCTTAGTGAATAAAGTTAGTAAGAAATGGAGTAATTCTTTAAACTTGTTAAGGTGAAATTAGGACCTAATCTGGAGGAGTTCTTTTAAAAAAAATATGAAAACCTTGCTAGAAGTTCCTCCTAGCTTTTATCCCATCCCACCACCAGCCAAATATTTGTTAGTCATTAGTCAAAACCACAAAGAGCTTTGTTTGTGTTGAGCTTTGTTAGACCTCATAGATCTTAGTAGAGAACCTTATCATATCTTTTGAATCAAGATTCACATACACCCACCATAATTTGCCTACTTTCCACTTTGGAAGTTTGCAACCACCAAATAAATTGCTTATTCTCTACACTGGAGATATGCAATACCCTACCACACATCCCATTGCTAGCCTTATGCTATTCCTACACTGGGAATAAGCATTTCTCCCTCTTCCCCTTTTTCATTTCAAAAATCCTTTCCTATAGATGTCTGGGGAAATCTAGAGCTAAGAAAGAGAGAGAAAATGAGCAAAGTAGCTCAAGAAAGGACTATGTCCTGTGAAAAAAAAGTGAGCAAAGTAGCTCAAGAGAGGACTATGTCCTAAGAAAATGTGAGGACACATCTTTTGTCTACTCTCTATGTATCCCAAAAAAAGAGAGAATTATCATTAGCTCTAGACCCCAGAAATTAACTAGGAAGGATTATGAAATATCTCTCTATACACTTCCACATAACCACACATGCACATCTTGATCAATTTTTATGATTTGCTGCTCCTTATGATCTGAGTGTCTAGCTTAGCAATAAACATCAGGCAATTTGCTCATGGTTCTTAGCCTACCTATAACTCCACATATCATTCTTTAGAAATAGGAGAGGCTACATTTTGGCCTAAGTGAGGATTTAAACACCATTGAGTGATTGAGTGAATCTTGGAGGACTTAAGCAAGTTGTTATCTTTTGAAAACCTTGAAAAAACTCCAGACAGAATCCTAGTCAAACCTAAGCAAGATAAAAGTTTCCTATCTACTACTTTATTTCACTCCTGCATGTTTAAAGTGAAAAGCAATAAGCCCCACATTGCTATGATTAATGATATATGCTAAGTTATTTCTCACTATACAATATGCACTTGCATACATCTTATGTTGCTATCTATTTCATGCTCAATGCTTAAACCGCATTGTTGCTCGAGGACGAGCAACAGGTTAGCTTGGGGGAGCTTGTTAATGGTCCTTAAACACCTGTTTTACCATCAACAATTGACCCTAAAGTCCGCCAAAAAGGCATGAAATGTAGTCAAATAGGTTTCAAACTAACCAAATTCCACATGTCCATAGAATTCTATTTGAATGCAGGATTCGAACCAAATTTGGACATATGGACCCACCAGAGGCCAAGCCCACTCAGAAGGGACCAAATGGGCCTAAGGGGGGTGGCGCCCGCCACCCCTAGGTGGCGCCCGCCACCTCTAAGTGGCGCCCGCCACTTGGGCTGGCCTCCCTGCCACGTCACCGATCCGTGTGACCCCCCCAGGGTCAAATCTTGGCCCTTGGTCACTAGGTCAGTGGCATCGGACGGCTCAGGACGGAGTGGCGTGGATCAAGGCTGAATGTCGGTTGCTAGGACATGCAACCGACCTCCAAACCGCCTTGGACAACCACCTGGATGCCGTTGAAGCCAAGGCAGTCCATCCAACGATGAGGGAGGTGGCGGCCGCCACCTAGGGCTGGCGCCCACCACTAGGGTTAGCCCTAGGTCGGCTGGCTGCCCCCTATAAGTACCCCCCTCACTCATTTGGGCTATAAATACCCCCCTGGAGGCACCTCTTCATTCACACCTTACACCTTACACCATCACACTTCCAAGAGAAGCAAAGCCAGAGAAGCAAGTTGTGGCGGAACCGTCCTGATTATAAGAGCTCAAGTATTATCTTAGCCAAATCCGTCTGACTTCAACTGATACTTGAACCCATATAACCCCGGTAGTCCGGAAATCTCAAAGGATTTCTAACACCATACATCATACAGGATCGCATCGTTCAAGGATTACATTCGTAAAGATACATCATAACGAAAACGAAACCAAATTTAAAATATCAGAGTGCGAATTTAAAACGGAGTTATTACAATACCAAATTTAAAATTGCGGAAGCTGAAGTAGTTTGACACACGACCACTACACATGTGGTCCAAATAAAACATTATTTGATAAACCAACTCACACAACTCACTCTTCCCTTTTTAGATAATGTGCCACTAGAAGTCTCAGACCAGCAAAAGAAAAAGGGAAGCTTCTGGATGACCCTGCCCTGGGCCTACTCCTCATCACCTTCCACTGGGTAGAGGCAGTGCTTACAATAGCCAAAGTAGACCTGGCCATCTGCAACAAACGGGATAAACCCTGAGTACGGGAATGTACTCAGCTAGACTTACCCGTCCAACTGAAAATGAAGACTCCAAGGGTATGCAAGGATTTTGAGGTGGAGCTGGGATCTTTTAGTTGCGAAAAGCTTAATTTTAGATAAGAGCTAATTAATGATAATGATGAGCTATCATTTTTAGACTTATTCCTTAATTCTATGTTTTTCACCTGTACTAGAGCACTCACTTGAATCTATCAATCAATAATATAACCATATCCAGTTGACTTATCCACATTTTAGTTGAACCTTAAATCATCACATGGAGTTGTATCGTGGTGAAGCTCGCCATAGTTTCCCACTAACCGGGGGAGACGGTGACTCGAATCAAATTCCAAACCAGCTGGTGAAAGACCTTTAATACCAGCCCACACTTTCCCCATCGGGTCCATGCATTGGGCAACCGCTCGATGCTTGTTCGTGGTGGTAATCGTCGCGGCTCACAGCACGGACCGCCCAATTGGAACCTGGCGATGGCCTCACGCGGCAGATCGCAATTTCCATACTAGAGGGCACGACACGGGTTGAGACCGGCCCGAACAGCTTCTAACCGGCTTTGGGGTCGATGATTACGGCACCAACATATCCCTAAGTAAAAGGGCGCGTTCAAAAATGAACGAGGGCCAACATCGATACAAACCTACACGATCCAACGGACGGATTGCCCCAAGTTTCCAAACTTGTGCCTTGCCTTCCAGTTGACCGTATTTCACTACAACTCAGGTTCTTTTCCACGATAGCAAATATAGCCAACCGTGATCCGGTAACTACCCATCAGGGTATTACGGAAACATCCTCAACTATTACTTTTATTTAGCAGGCTAAGCATTCTACATTATAAATAAATAACAGGATAACAAGGTAGATATTAATCAATAACCAAGGAATGGTAATGCAGCAAGTAGGATTCATCCCAACTCCTAACCTAATGCATCACAATATAAAAGGACTCAAGTAATTTAATTTGCAAAAGATAGGAGGCTTAATATGCTCCGGGGCTTGCCTTGGGTGAAGACCGAGGCCTCGTGGGAGGGACACTCGGGCAAGTTAGTGTCGCAGGCGGCGTCGGCTTCCTCGGCTTGCTGGAGCTCCGGGATCTGCTGCTCGGCGTTTGTCTCTGGCTCCTGGTCGGGCTCCGGAGGGGTCGATCCTATTGCATGCGACGAATAATAAATATTTGCAATGCGGGTGCAAGATGTGTGGTATGAGAAGAGCATTTCTTGCAAACCAACAAAACCAACTTGTTGAACCACTTTTGACATTGAGGTAAATACTTATTTAATTCATGAAACAAAATCCTTTTATTCACCTATTTCTTATTTAATAATTCAAACGAAATTCAGGTTTGAACTGCAAGTGCATTTTTCTGAACTCAGAAAAATCCACAAAATTCCAGAAGACAATTAACACTCTCAAGACTCTACTGAATAAATTCCAGCCAAAAATAAAATACAGAACTGCAGATACAAAAATAACAAATAAACTGCTCAAAAGGTACTTTGAACTAGCTCCTTATCCAAAAAGTGTCAAACAGCAGAGTTCATAATTTTCCTGGCTTCTTTTACTCAAAAGCATTCTACTGCAGAAAACTTGTGGCCAGAGCATAAGCATACAAGCCTACACCAAATAAACAAATCTATCCCAAAATAAACCACTTGAACTACAACCCTACTGGAAAAGGGTGATAAACTCAACTTCATACTTTTCCCAGATTCTACTTCACATTTTATGCTTATCAAGAAAGTTCCATGAACAGAAACATTATATTATTTGTTACATGAATTTCCAAAGAAAAACACAGAAAACACATTTGTAAAACAACTTCAGATTTCTTCACATAATAGATCATGCTTACATTTTTCTTAGCTTGGACATCATAAACAGAGACTATACAAATTTTCCCATATTTTATTTCAGCATATAAAACACCTTAACATTTATTCTTAAGAAATCAGCCAAAAAGGACTTTAAACCATAACAGAAACTTTTTCCACATAAACAGTGCATCATATATTTTTCACAGGTGTAAAACATGATAATAATCTTACACAAAATTTTCCAAGAATTAACTCAACCAAAAAACATATATAACCATTTATCTTAGCAAGAGCATATAAACTGGAATAAATGAAAACAGTAAAATAAACTTCTGCCAAAAATACTTTCATATTTTTTCATGATAGATCTGCTCATAAGCAAACTAGCAAAACTGAAATTTCATAATTAACAGAGCTACAGATTAATTATAGCAAAATTAACAAACTTAGTTACTGTGCAGAAAAAGAAAAACTTTTATTCTAGCCCAAACGGGGCTTTCGGCCCAGTCCAACTCGACCCAACCTGGCTCGAGCGCACGACGGTAGGTGTGTGTTCGCTCGAGGCCCGGCTCGAACGAGACAGTGCCCGGGTTCTCGAGGCCTGCTCGAGCGGGCGAGACGGAAAACAATCGCCCGTCCGAGGCATGGCTCGAGGCTCGGGCGAGACGGAAAAAATCGCCCGTCCGAGGCCTGGCTCGAGGCTTGGGCGAGACGGAAAATAATCGCCCGTCCGAGGCCTGGCTCGAGGCTCGGGCGAGACGGAAAATAATCGCCCGTCCGAGGCCTGCTCGAGGCTGGGCGAGACGGAAAATAATCGCCCGTCCGAGGCCTCGCTCGAGGCTCGGGCGAGACGGAAAACAGGGGAGAGGTTTGACCGTCGATTCCTCGCCGACGGTGAGGTCGCCGGCGGGGAAGCTAGGCTTGTGAACTCGCCTCGACGAGGCGCATCGAGTGGTGTAGGTGGTTTGGCTAGCGCACGGCCGGAGCATGCCGGCGGCGAGCGGCGGCGCACGGTGACGGCGGCAACGCGCGGCTAAGCCATTTCCGGCGGCGGCCGGAGAAATTAGGGGAGGCAAAAGCTCGAGTGAACCCTAAGGAGCATAGCTACGGGGCTAGTTTGGCTTGATTGGCTCCAGAGGAGCGCGACCTTGAGCATGGCCGCGGCGGCGCCCATGGCGCTCGGCCGGGGAGATAGAGTGAGATAGGGAGCGGTAGCGTTGAGGTGGATAGGTGTTCTCACCTTGCCTTGACTCGGTGAAGCTCGACGGGAGATACGAGGCTCGGCGAAGGTTCGGGTGGTGTAGAACAATGGCGTGCACTCCCGGTCGTCGATGGCGGCCGAGAAATGGCACTTCTCGTTCTTGCAGTGGTGGGGCTCCGGCGGAGTGGTAGCGGGAGCACCGTGCGGTCTAGATGATGGCGGAGTGGTGGCCGGAGTTAATCGGCCGGTGGCTCAGTGAGGGCTAGAACGTGGGGAGGCGCTCTCGCGGTGGCGTGCAGTGGCCAAGGCGAGGTGAGCGCTCGGCCTTGCGTTCACGGGCAGGAGAGGGAGTGAGAGCGAGAGTGAGGGGGGGCGCGAGTGAGGAGTGAAAGAGAGAGGAGTGCGGGCGCGCGGGGTTTTGGTCGTCGGAGCGGCGGACGGCCGGTCGTGGCGGGGGCCACGGCGTGGCGTGCGGCGCGCGCGGGCAGCAGGGCTCGGCAGGCGAGGCGAGCGGCGACTGGCGAGCGGGGATCGTGGCGTGATCGAGCGAGCAACGATCTTGCGGCGATAGGGCGAGCGGGATACGGTGCAGGCGAAGGCGGCCACGCGGCGCTTGCGGCCGGCGTACGGCACGTGCGTCAGGCGGGCGGCGGTGCGCGGCACGCGCGGCGCGCGGGCGAGTGCGGGAGCGGGCCGGCGCACGCGAGCGGGCGAGCTGGGCCGGCGCGCGCGAGTTGGGCCGAAAGGCCAGATGGGCCGAAAGGTGGGGCGCGGGAGAAATCGTTTTCCTTTTTCTTTTTTCCAAATTCTTTTCAAACTTTGACCATTCAAAACAGTTTCAAAAACTCCAAACTAGGTTTTGACCCAAAATTGAAAGTTGCTAAAAATAATTTTCTCTACAACTTTCATATAAGACACTTTTTCTGAAAACCATTTTTACAACCTCCACTTAAATAAAGCCAGTTTTGCAACATAAACCATTTTCTTTGCCTCATTTTTATCTGATAAACTATTTTGAACTAGGTCAAAAACTCCAACTCTATTTTATAAAACTCTTTGCCCAAGCAGAGATCCACTTAAATCATCGAGTCAAATAGAAATCTAAATCCAAATAAATAAACAAAAGGCAAAAGCACTCCCATGCACATGAAATGATGCAATGCATTGCTTATGCTTCTTAGTAGCTAATTGCAATTCCTAATGCAGTGCTTGACACTAGGGTGTCACAGCCCTTCCTCCCTTAAAGAAATCTCATCCCGAGATTTGAGTTACGTACCGGTCTTTATAAAAAGCGGGGTAATTTACGCGTAAGTACTCCTCGGTTTCCCAAGTCGCATCGTTGGGTCTGTGATTGCTCCAGAGAATCTTGTAAGTCTTCACCGTTCGGTTACGAGTCTCTCGGGTCTTGGTATCCAAAATCTCCTTGGGTTGCTCGTAGTACTCCAGATCCGATCTGATGGTGACGTCTGGAATCCGAACTTCTTCTTGTTCTGGAACTCGAAGACACTTCTTTAACTGTGATACGTGGAACACTGGGAAAACTGTGCTCATTTCTGGGGGTAACTGTACTTCGTATGCCACTTGTCCCTTCTTTGCTATGATCCGGTAAGGTCCCACATATCGAGGTGCTAGCTTCTTCTTAATTCCAAAACATTGGACCTTTCTCATAGGTGAGACCTTAAGATACACATAGTCTCCTACTTGAAATTCCAAGGGTCTTCTTCGTGTGTCGGCATAACTCTTTTGTCTGGATTGTGCTACCTTAATGTGTTGCTGTACTGTTTGCACAATCTCTTCCGCATCCTTTACGTAATCCGACCCATAGAATCCTCGATCTCCTGATTCTACCCAATTTACTGGGGTTCTGCATCTTCGTCCGTATAATACTTCAAACGGTGCCATCTTTATACTTTCCTGATAGCTGTTGTTATATGAAAACTCGGCAAGGGGTAACCATTTCTCCCACGACTCTCCTGAAGATAGAACACAAGCTCTTAGGATATCTTCCAAAATCTGATTTACCCTCTCCGTCTGTCCTGCAGTCTGGGGGTGATAGGCGGAACTTCTTACCAATTTAGTTCCTAGTTCCTTGTGCAACTGTTCCCAAAAATGTGCTATGAACTGGGGTCCTCTATCAGAGACAATCCTTTTTGGAACTCCATGCAACCTCAAGATATTCTGAATATACAGGTCGGCATACTGATGAGGGCGGTGCGTAGTCTTAACTGGTATGAAGTGAGCCACTTTAGATAACCGATCTACGATAACCCAGATAGAATCATTTCCTTTTTGAGTGGTGGGGAGACCTGTGATGAAATCCATACTAATTTCTTCCCATTTCCACTCTGGGATGGATAACGGTTGTAACAATCCGGCAGGTCTTAGGTGTATAGCTTTTATCCTGCAGCAAGTATCACATCTTGCAACATAAGCTGCAACTTCTTTCTTCATCTTTGACCACCAATACCTGGTTCTCAAATCCTGGTACATCTTACTGCTTCCTGGATGGATAGATAACTTTGAATTGTGAGCTTCATTCAGAATTCTTTCTTTCAGCTCAGTGTCTTTAGGAACAACCAACCTCTGATTATACCATAGAATTCCCTGCTCATCTGTGCGGAAGTTCAAAGAACTACTGGTTTCCAACCTCTTCTTAATCTGACAGATCTCTTCATCGGTCCTTTGTCTCTCGATGATGTCACTTTCTAAGGTGCACTGAAGAGTGATGTTGTTCACCATAACGGGGTGCATAAGGTTAAATCTATCTTCTAAAAGTGGTTGTAGGGAGTTGCAATGAGTCTTGCGACTCAAGGCATCGGCTACAACGTTTGCTTTTCCGAGGTGGTAATGCACTTCAAGGTTATAATCCTTAATTAGCTCCAACCATCTTCTCTGCCTCATGTTCAACTCTGGCTGGGTGAAGATATATTTCAGACTTTTATGATCCGTGTACACATGACATAGATTTCCCATAAGATAATGCCTCCAAATCTTGAGCGCATGCACGACGGCTGCTAATTCCAAATCATGAGTGGGGTAATTTTCTTCGTGCGGTCGCAACTGACGAGAAGCATAGGCGATAACTCTTCCATTTTGCATGAGTACACACCCAAGTCCAATCTTGGATGCGTCACAAAACACATCAAAAGGTTCCTCCAAGTTTGGCTGAGCCAAAACAGGTGCGGATGTCAACAACGTTCGCAGAGTGCGAAAAGCTGTTTCACACTCTGGAGTCCATTCGAACTTCTTGTTTTTCTGCGTTAAATGGGTCATAGGCTTGGCTATTCTCGAAAAATCCGGAATGAACCGACGGTAGTATCCTGCCAAACCCAAAAAGCTGCGAACCTCAAAAACACTCGTGGGTGCTTCCCAATCCATAACCTCTTGTACATTAGAAGGGTCTACAGAGATCCCTTCCTCTGAAAGGACATGACCAAGGAAAGGTACCTTCTTCAACCAAAACTCACACTTGCTGAACTTAGCATACAACTTATGCTCTCTAAGCCGGGATAGAACGACTCGTAGATGCTCAGCATGATCCTTCTCATTTTCAGAATATACCAAGATGTCATCGATGAACACTACACAAACTTATCCAACTCTGGCATGAAGACCGAATTCATCAGGTACATGAAATGTGCCGGTGCATTGGTCAATCCAAAGGACATAACAAGATACTCATAGAGTCCGTATCTGGTGGAGAAAGCTGTTTTCAGTATAACTTCTCTTCTGATCTTAATCTGATGGTATCCTGACCTCAGGTCGATCTTAGAGAATACTTTCGCCTTTGACAACTGATCAAACAAGACATCGATTCGGGGTAAGGGATATTTGTTCTTTATAGTTACGGCATTCAACGGTCTGTAATCCACGCACATCCTTAAAGTTTTATCCTTCTTCTTCACAAAGATAGCGGGACATCCCCAAGGTGAAGAACTAGGGCGTATCAAACCCTTATCCAAAAGCTCTTGCAACTAAACCTTAAGCTCTGCTAACTCTTTAGCGTGCATTCTATACGGTCTCCGGGATATGGGTGCTGTTCCAGGGATTAACTCTATAGCAAACTCCACATCCCTATCTGGCGGTAGTCCAGGCAACTCATCGGGGAAAACATCCGGAAACTCACATACTATCAGAATCTCGGCTATCTGCTTTGCCGTGATATTGAATAACACTCCAATCTCATGGGGGTTTCGGGGTAACTTGAACCGAAAAGTAGACCCACTGCGAGGGCTAACCATAGAAACTACTCGTTCTGCGACGTCAAGATTGACTTTCCAGAGTTTCATCCAACCCATACCCAAGATTACATCCAAACCTAGACCAGGAATGACGATGAGATCCACTATGGCCTTCTTATCCCCTGCGGATACATGGGTGTATGCCGAGTCTCTGAGTGATGAGTGATTGTCAACGGAGATGATGCGCATGTTCTTTGGCTTGTGTTGTGCAGGTGTCGAGCACGGAGACAGTGATCAATGGCGGGTGAAGGTCAAGTTGCGACGTGCCGTGCCGACGGACCGGGCGCGATGAAGGATGGGCGTGCCGTGCGGCGGACGTGCCATGCCGACGTATCGGACGGTGAAGGGCGGACGTGGACTTGGACTGATGGACTGGAGGCCGGAGGATCAGCTGTGGTGGCTGGCAGCCTGCGACAGCGACAAGCGGAGAAGTGCGATCATGTCGGTGGAAGGGGTGCACAGGCGGTGCATCCCCTCTACGACGCCGGTTTGTTGGTAGAGCCCGGGAAAAACCAACGGTGGACGGTTTCCAGGTTTAGGCCTCAAAACCTGGGTGCTGGGTTTCCAGGTTGAGCCACAAAACCTGGGCGTGACGGTTTCCAGGTTGAGCCTCAAAACCTGGGCGTGGGCCGGTTTCCGAGTTTGGGCCTCAAAACTCGGGCGCTGAGGGTTTCCGAGTTTGGGCCACAAAACTCGGGCTGGAGGCTGGTTTCCCGGTTTGGGCCTCAAAACCGGGGGGCTGATGGAAAAGGCTGGTTTCCCGGTTTGGGCCGCAAAACCGGGGGTGCAGAGTGGTGGCGGCACGTGGCGGCGATCTGAAGGTTGCGTGGAGGCGACGCGGAAGACCGTGCGGGCGTGGCCGTCGGATCTACCTACCACCAGCGGGTGGACTAGAATAGCCTTAGGGTTAGGCTGGTCCGCTCTGTAATTAGAGTAGAGAGGGGTAGAGTAGGAAATAGACTTAGGCTAGGTTAGTATAAGTAGTCCAGGGGAGACACCCTCCTCCCCATCTCAATTCCAATCGCAGTTAGAGCTTTCATTTGCTAGGGCTTCCACTCTCCCATCCCCTGCTTTAGCTAGTTGAGATCCGCAGAGAGACTCCACTCTGTGTACTGTTGATTCGAGGAAGTGAGGCCGTATCCTCACCTTGGAGCACTGATCGATGGCTTGATTTGCGTCCGTGTTTCGAGTTCGTGGCTGTGATTTCCGTTTTGCTTGTGTTCTTCGCGGAATCCCTTTTGCTCCACGATTTTCCCGTCGCTTGATCTCTTTGCTCGGTTCATCTTTAGCAATTTCGTTTGAACCAAGTTGTTCTAGATCGTGAGGCACTTCTTTCTACCGAAGGAAACATCCTCTAACCTCACGGTCTAGGAGATCGATCGATTTTTCATTTCGGGTCACTTTTCTTCCCTTCCCCCGAAATTCTTCGATTCACCGATTTGGAGTTAGGTTCGAGCCATGATCTCTTAGAGATAGCTCACTAACCTCCTTGTGACTTCACTCACCAAGTTTGATCCCCAGAGGATTTGTTTTGGGTGAGTTTGAGTCGGATCGGTCGAAGAACAGTGGGGCTGCGGGGTGACCGGACGCTAGGTCACGGGGTGACCGGACGCTCAGCGTGTGAGTCCGGTCGTTGAATGTTCTCGCTGTGTTCGGTTTTTATACTGACCGGACGCACTCTGACCGGACGCTCTGTACAAACGACCGGACGCTCCCTTCAGTGAGTCCGGTCAGAAACAGAGAGGTTCCAGAAACGTTTTTCTGTGACCGGACGCGTCCGGTGCCTGGTGACCGGACGCTCTGGTGAGTCCGATCGTTTCCGGTGTTTTGTTTTGCTTGACCGGACGCTGGTTTTTGGAACTGATCGGACGCGCTGCTCGCACTGTTCCCGGGTTTTTGTCTCATCTGACCGGACGCTCAGTGAACGACCGGACGCTTGGGCTCAGTGCGTCCGGTCGCGAACAGAGAGCTCCCAGAGCTGTTTTCTGACGACCGGACGCGTCCGGTCCCTGCTGACCGGACGCAGGCCAGAGTCCGGTCGCTGCAGTTTTGCGCCGTTTCGTTCGTGGCTCGTTCGTCCTTGATCGGATTTGAGTTCCGTCTTTTGGGTTGGCTTTCTAGGGTTGTCTAGTGTCCCGCTGTGCTTCTAGGAAGCATCCACCCTACATCTAGGGTCGTGGACATTAGCAAGCTCTAGGTTTCGCTTTTGGGGTTGATTTTGGGACAGTGGCATCTAGTTTCCGAAAGGAAATTTTGAAGCTCCCATTCACCCCCCCTCTGGTCGCTTTCGGGTAGCTTCTCGGTCCTTCAATTGGTATCGGAGCAGGTTAAGGATCTTCCACCTTAGCCGGTTCCAGATCCACCGAAGGCGACATGGATCGCGGCGTGGGCAAACCGCCGTTTTTCGATGGGACGAACTATGCGTATTGGAAGATACGTATGTCGGCCTATTTGCAGAGCTTGGGCGCTTCGATCTGGGATATTTGCAACTCCCCTGATTACGTGGTCTTGGCTGCTCGTGTGACTCAACAGCAGGTCGATGAGCACGATGCCAATAGCCGAGCCCATAATGCTCTTTTCTCTTGTTTGAGCATGGGTGAGTTTGATCGCGTTTCTCACCTCGCTACGGCTCGGGAGATCTGGGACACTCTCATGCGTTTTCATGAGGGCACCTCTCAAGTCAAAACCCGACTCTACGAGTCGTTCAAGCGAGAGTATGAGAACTTTAGACATCAACCTGGCGAGAGCATAGAAAGTTTATTCGCTCGCTTTCAGGTGATTGTCAACAGGATGAGGGCTAACAGAGAGCAGTTGCCATTTGACGATCATGAGCGTGCTTTGAAGCTTTTGCACACTCTTGACCGTTCGGTGTGGGACTCTAAGGTTCAGGCAATCATCGAATCGCCGAACTATGAGACCCTCACCTGCGACGAGCTCTTCAGTAAGCTCAAGTCCAGTGAGATTGATGCTATGGCGAGGGCTTCTTTTGAAAATCCTTCTCGCCCGTCCATGGCTTTGGTTTCCGGTTCTTCCTCTAACCCCTCAGCTGGCTTTGCTTTGTCCTGTCTCTTTTCTGTTACAGAGGACCAGCTGGAGACGTTGGGAGATGACGAGTTGGCTTTGCTTGCCAACCGGTTCTCGCGGTTCCACAACAACCGCATGAACCGTCGTCGCGGAGGAGGACGCACCGGATGCTACGAGTGCGGCGACCCCGACCACTTCATCGCCGACTGCCCCAAGAAGAAGAACAAGCATCTTGGGAAGGGCGATCACGGCCACAGGCGCGACTCCAAGTACAAGGAGAAGCACGTTCCCTCAAGGCACAAGAAGCGGGGCGGCTTCAACAAAGAGTACATCAAGAAGAAGTACTTGGAGAAGCAGCAGGCTGAGCAGCGAGCGTTCTTCGCCACGCTCAGCGACGTCGACGGCTCGGATGACGACTCCGCTCGATCGAGTGATGACGAGTCCGAGAAGAAGAAGCTGGAGGACACGTTCAACGGCTTGTGCTTCTTCGCCGGCGACGAAGGCCTGTGTACCATGGCGCTCGGAGATGAGGTCGACGGCGAGCCGGAGCGTACCCCTCGGAACGACGACGACGACGACACCTCCCAGGTATCTCTCACCTACGACGAGCTTTCCTCCGAGGTTGAGAAGTTGACTGCTGCCCTCCTTAGCCAAGATAAGTTGCTTAGGCGTGCCGCTAGAGAGCGAAAGGAGTTTAGGCAGAAGTGGGAGGACACGGTGAAGGAGCTTGAGTTCGCTCGGTCCACCGTGGTAGTGTCGGAGGAGACGGAGTGCGAGTCGTGCACCGCGCACATGACTGACCTTCTCACTCTGAGAGGTAAGTATGCTGCGTTGGTTGGAGAGGTGGATGAGCTCCGTGCTAGGCCGCAGCTGTTGGGTGCGTGCAAGACTTGTCCTGTCTTGCAATCCGAGTTGGCAGAGAAGAATGCCAAGCTTGAGTCTTTTGAGAAGGCCGGCTCGGATAGCACTTGTGTCAAGAGGTGTGCTTTGTGTGAGGGCCTGGAGCAGGAGATGGCCAATGTGAGGCATGACAAGGTGCGTACCGAGGAGGAAAACACATACCTTCGGACCGTCTTGTCATGGGTGTCTTGTGGTGAGCCTCAGCTCGGGATGATGATCTCCCAATTCAAGCGAGCTGCTGGGGCTCCTGGTGTAGGCCTTGCGCAGGGTGTTGATCTTTCCGCTTTTGGGAAGATTGGAGAGTCTAGTGGTCTTGATCCGAGTGAGAAGCCCAACTCCACCACTACTCCCAAACTAACCAAGCTTCCACCCAAAGAGCCTGCCAAGCCTGTCACCAAGGATGGAGTTGTAGTTGAACCTCCCAAGGCTCCACCCAAGAATCCACAATGGCAACCCAAGCCCAATCACCTAAAGAACAAGCTTGACACAATGCCACCCATCCGAGAGGAGTTGCCACAGAAGGGCAAGGGCAAGGTGAACCATACCCACATCCCTGCAAACCAACAACCCCCTTTGCGCGCGGTGAGGTTTCAGTGTGACTTTTGTGGGCGGGATGGTCACCTGAGTGAGTTCTGCTTTAGGCGCAGGAGAGAGGCGCGCCGTGCTAGGGAGATGCAGAACCCGGACATGTTTCACCCAGCTCGTGGTGGACATGCTCCGAAGCCTCAGGGGAGAGCTGCTAGGTCTGGAGGGAAGCATACCCAGCCTAGGCAGCAGGAGAGAGCCCCTAGGAGGGAGACTAGGCCTAGAGGTAGAGCACCTCAGTTTGTTAGGCCTAGGCAGGAGAGAGCTCCGAGGAGAGACGCTAGAGTTGAGCAGCAGGCTCCTAGGCGTAGACCTCGTAGAGAGCGTGCCCGACGGGGTCCTGCTTTTGCAGGTAACGGACCCCGTGGCGGAGGCTTTGTTGAGCGCTTTGTCCCACCGCAGGTAGAGTTTCGCGGTGAGCGCTTCTTCCCCAGCGGACCACGTTTTCCTGTGCGTGGTGATCGCTATCCCCCTAGACAGGATGGTTTTTACACTGACCGTTCTTTTGAGCAGCCGGCCCAACACTGGTTTCCTTCTTATCTTACTAACCCCAGTGTTGGACCGTATGTTCACCCTATGTCTTTTTATTGATGTAGGAGGAGCGGTTGGAGGACATTTGGCTTGTGGATTCCGGTTGCTCGAGGCACATGACCGGAAATGCCAAATGGTTCTCCAGCCATAGTCCGGTCGCCGGAAAGGAGTACATAACCTTCGGCGACAAAGGTAAGGGCAAGGTATTGTCCGTTGGTGCAGTGCGGGTTAATGAGCACTTTGTGTTGCGCGAGGTTGCTCTTGTTTCTAACCTGCATTTTAACTTGCTTTCTGTTTCGCAACTTTTTCGTGAAGGCTATGAGATTCGTTTCAAACCGAACCTCAGCCGGATCTTAGATCCTCAGGGTGATCTTGTATGTCTGATTTCACCCTTTGGAAATGTCTTTCGCGCGAATTTCTCAAAGTCGTTTGGATCTTCTCGCTGTCTTTTGGCTAGTCCTTCTTCTTCTGTTCTTTGGAAGTGGCATAGGAGGCTCGGTCACCTGAGTTTTGACTTGCTTGCAAGACTTAGCTCACTTGGCTTAATCCGAGGATTGCCCAAGCTTTCGTTGGAGAAGGATCTAGTTTGCCATGCTTGTCGGCATGGAAAGATGGTTGCTGCTCCCCACCATCCTTTGACCAAGGTTATGACCTCGCACCCCGGAGAGCTTTTGCATATGGACCTTGTTGGTCCGGCTCGGGTGAGCTCGGTTGGTGGGAAGTGGTATGTGCTTGTTATTGTTGACGACGTACTTTTCGAGGTATTCGTGGGTCTTCTTTTTAGTTGAGAAGTCCGAGACATTCTCCTTCGCTCGCGATCTGATTTTGCGTCTTCAGAACGAGTTCCCTTTGAACTCGATGCGAGCGATTAGAAGTGATAATGGTTCCGAGTTTAAAAATTCGGATTTTGAGAAGTTTTGTAAACGCCTTGGTTTGGAGCATCAGTTTTCTTCTCCCTATACACCACCCCAAAATGGTGTTGTAGAGAGGAAGAATCGGACCCTTGTTGAGATGGCCAGGACGATGCTTGATGAGCATAGGACTCCTAGGCGCTTTTGGGCCGAAGCTGTGAACACTGCATGCTACATTTCGAATCGCATTTTTCTGAGAGCGTTTTTGAAGAAGACCTCTTATGAGTTGCGTTTTGGTCGCCAGCCCAAGGTGAGTTATTTTAGAGTCTTTGGTTGCCACTGTTTTATATTGAAAAAAGGCAACCTGGACAAGTTTGAGTCTCGTTCTTCTGACGGTGTGTTTTTGGGTTATGGCACTCACACTCGAGCTTATCGTGTACTTAACCTTGACACTAACCGAGTCATGGAGACATCAGATGTCACTTTCGACGAGACTCTTGTTTCTCCTTCTTCTCGTTTTGAGCGTGCAGGTGATCACGAGGTTGGAGAGCCTCTTTTCGATGACGAGGAAGAGGGTGCTGAAGGTATAGATGATCCAGCACCCCCTCCGCCTGCCGCGCCGCCGGGAGCGGCTTCGACGACGACCCGTGGCCCCGAGACGTCTTCTTCCTGGGGGCCGTGGGATCCACCTCGCGCGGTACCTTTTGTACCCGGGGTGGAACCAGCTGCTGTTGAGGGGGAGGTCACTTCTTCCCGAGAGGCGCCACGACACATCCAGCGCCAGCACCCTCCTCAGCAGATGATCGGCGACATCGACGAGCGAGTTACTCGCTCCAGGTCACAGCACATCTCGCACTTTGCTCATTCTGCTTTTGTTGCGTCTTTTGAGCCCCGAGATGTTGGACACGCATTGACGGATCCGGATTGGGTCAATGCCATGCATGAGGAGCTAGAGAACTTTGAGCGAAATCGGGTTTGGGTTCTAGTGCCACCACCTCCTGACTGTAAACCTATTGGGACAAAATGGGTATTTAAAAACAAGCAAGGAGAGGAGGGCCACATTGTGAGAAACAAGGCCCGGCTTGTAGCGAAGGGTTATAGTCAGAAGGAGGGGATAGATTATGAGGAGACCTTCGCTCCTGTAGCTCGTTTGGAGGCTATTAGGATACTCTTGGCTTATGCTGCATCCATGGGTTTCAAACTTTTTCAAATGGATGTCAAGAGTGCCTTCTTAAACGGCTATATTGAGGAGGAGGTCTATGTCCAGCAACCCCCCGGTTTTGAAAATCCCAAGTTTCCAAACCATGTCTTTAAACTCCACAAAGCTTTGTATGGTTTGAAACAAGCCCCTAGAGCCTGGTATGAGAGATTAAAAACCTTTTTGCTAGCTAAGGGTTTTAAAATGGGATGTGTTGATAAAACGCTCTTTCTCCTCAAGCAAGGCAAAGATACTCTCTTGGTCCAAATTTACGTGGATGATATCATTTTCGGTGGTTCTTCTCACGCTTTGGTTGCCAAGTTTGCAGATACTATGAGCAGAGAGTTCGAGATGAGCATGATGGGCGAGCTGACTTTCTTTCTCGGGTTGCAAATTAAGCAATCCCGAGAGGGGACGTTTGTGCACCAGGGCAAGTACACGAGGGACTTGCTGAAGCGGTTCGACATGGGTGAGGCTAAGCCTCTTCCGACGCCCATGTCGACGACGACTGCCCTGGATGCCGACACGGATGGAGAAGCAGTGGACCAGAAGGAGTACCGCAGCATGATTGGATCGCTGCTCTACCTGACGGCGACACGGCCGGACATTCAGTTCGCCGTGTGCTTGTGCGCGCGCTTTCAGGCTTCGCCACGCACTTCTCACCGTCAGGCGGTGAAGCGCATCTTCAGGTACCTTCGTTTCACGCCTGAGTTCGGGATTTGGTATTCTGCTTCTTCCACCCTCTCGCTTTGTGGCTTTTCTGATGCTGATTTTGCTGGTTGTCGCACCGAGCGCAAGTCCACTTCTGGGACTTGCCAGTTTATTGGATCTTCTCTGGTGTCGTGGTCTTCTCGCAAGCAGTCTAGTGTCGCTCAGTCTACCACGGAGGCTGAATATGTTGCTGCGGCTAGCTGCTGTTCCCAGTTACTCTGGATGATGGCCACTTTGCGTGATTTTGGTTTGAGCTTTACTCGAGTTCCTTTGCTTTGTTGTTGACGGTCCTTAAGTATCAATTATATCTATCAAATAAATAGAGAAAAGGATCCAAATGAAACCAACACCCAGACTTAGGGTTTTATCTGACAGAATTCCACGAGTTTTGCTGTTTATCTATTTCTGCAGGGGTTATCAGGAAATATGAAGGAAAGGCCCACATGTCGGGTTAATGACGGATAATTAACGTAACCCCCAATTTTCCTTAATGTGGAAGAGTCCAGAAGCCACGGGAACGAGCGGGAGGCCGAGCGGGCCCGGGGACAGGGCGCCCGCCCTCCCCCCTAGGGCGCCCGCCCTGCTGCTGCAGCCAATCAGGCTCCGCCTCGAGGATTATGCTCCACCGACCTAAAGGATTAAGGAAAACCGTCCGTTCAATGTCGGTTTGATCCAACGGCCCAGATTCACCCGAAAAGACTATATAAGCAAGGCCCTGGACCCTGGAGCAGGCACCTCTGTCTCATTATTCAGTTCCTAATTCAGTCATCAGGAGGAGAGAGTCTCTGATCAAGCCCTAGAGCCACCACATCAACTAGATCTCTAGTTTTAGCATAGCTACATAGGATTAGAACTAGAAGGAGTCAATCTTCGATTGGTTCCCGGATCTGTCAAGAGGATTCTTGGTAATTCCTCTCTTGTTCTTCAATTGTTCATCATTGTTCTTCAATATTATGAATACTACTTTGTTCTATTTCAATATATTGAATATGACTTTGCTCTACTTGATTATATTAGCAATTATATTGTTCTTAGTTTATCGTAGTTATATGCTTGGCATAGTTAGATTGGAATTATATACATGCCTAGGATCGTATAGCGTTTATCCATGTGCGCAGTGGGTGAATGATAAATATTGTGTAGACGTGGTGTCTATACCGTCTTTATCTGCGATTGCACCCTATATGCCGGATCGGTGGGTAGTTCGCGATAGTGACAGCTTCGTTGATTCTTATATAGTCCCCCTCTCGTGTATAGGGCAGGCAGAGCAACATTATTACAGGGGAGTGATTGCTATGTTCTTCATCTTCCTTGCTAATATTCACTATGCATGGGTGTAGTCTTTTCTCGCTATGATTGCCAAGTATAATTGCACTAACTATGATAATGCTAGACTTTATAGTTAATAATTACTTAGGGAATATCTTTGTAGTTCATCCTAATTCCATGCTAATGACTTGCTAGAATATCTGTTGAGGTGCTTATCATTATTATATGTGGCTAGTTATGCTGATCAGATTAATTATCCTTGTCACTATTCATATTTATCTATATTCTATGTGACATTTATCCCTGTATGATGAGATAGATAGATGCTCTATATTATACATGCAATGATAGATACTCAGTTCTATATTCTCATTCCACGATCAACTACGATGCTTAGAATCCCTTCCCAGTGGTAAAAATATAAATAACGATACCTGGAATACTTCCCGGTTAAAATGCTGCATCGGTATTAATCTGTGCGCTTGCAGATTCCCTTTATTTATTTATCTTGATGAGCAATTGCATATTTCAATACCGCGTCTCTCATGTCATGCTGGGGATGACAACTTGGCTTAAGTGGCATGAGGGATAGGTTTGGCATTTTTTGGCGCCGTTATCAGAATTAGAGAATTAAGTCTACTTTTGGTAATGACGTTAAGAATGCCCAACAAGCATTTTTGGCGCCGTTGCCGGGGAAGGTTGATTTCTAAGTTGGAATGAATAAAGAACTTTGAGACATCATTCGCATCACTAATATATTCGAGCTTATCAATTCTCTCGTACAGTTTTACCCCTGCATTTTCCATTTTTTATTTTATTTCAGGGTGATGTATGAATAGAAGACATCTTCCAGACAACTTTGTTGACGACCCCGAAGCCTTATTCAAAAGAACAAGAGCCAAGCTCAAATCGTCAACACTTCAGCGCAAAACTTCATCCAAATCAGAAGACCGCCGAAGTTTCGTCCGGAACTTGTCAGCTGAATTCGAAGCTATGGCGAACAAGTCGATCCGCGAGTTCTCAGCTCCCACTACGGACAACATCCGCACTGGACCTGCTGTGGAGATCAACCACAACTTCGAGCTCAAGCCTGGGCTCATCAACATGGTGCAAGCTAACCAGTTCTGTGGGAAGCCGCACGAGGATGCTAGTGCTCATCTTCAACACTTCCTGGAGATCTGCAGCACTTTCACCATGGCTGATGTTCCTAGAGACGCCATACTACTTCGCCTTTTCCCATTCTCACTGTTGGGGAGAGCGAAGCAGTGGTTCTACGCTACAAAGGAGAAGAATACTACGTGGGCACTCTGCTCCACGAACTTTCTAGCCAAGTTCTTTCCCATGGGCAAGACAAATGCTCTCCGTGGGAAGATTACAAGCTTTCAGCAACAGCACGATGAATCCGTTCCAGAAGCATGGGAGCGCTTTCAAGACTACATCCTAGAATGTCCCCATCATGGAATGGAGAGCTGGTTGCTGATGCAGACATTCTATCATGGGCTCGTCAATAGTGCCCGTGAGACCATGGATGCTGCAGCTGGAGGAGCATTCCTATCACTCACCATACCACAAGCCACAGCTCTTGTGGAGAAGATGGCGTCCAACCAAGGTTGGAATGAAGAGAGAACTCAGACCCGCAAGAGAGGTGGAGGTATGCATCAGCTCAAGGAGGTAGACATGCTGTCTGCCAAGCTAGACCTACTCATGAAGAAGCTCGATGACCGAGCTGGAGAGAAGAAGGAAGTAATGCACGTCTACGACTCCCACATGACTTGTGAGGAGTGTGGAGGTGTTGGACATTCGGGCAATCACTGTCCCGAGTTGCTAGAGGACGTGAACTACATCAACAACAACAACAATAACTACTACAACCGTCCTCAGCAGAATCAAGGTTGGAATCAACAAAGGCCTAACTACTCAGGTAATTACCAAGGTAATAATTCTTTCAGTAATAATAATTATCCACCTTTAAGAGAGTTAGTGTCTAATCAAGGAAAGCTAATGGATAACATGTCTAAGAAATTGGCATCTAATGATAAAATTCTAGAAAATATAAATAATAGAATGGATAATTTTTCTACTGCCATCAAGAATCAAATTAGCTTTAATAAAATGATTGAATCTCAATTGAATCAAATAGCTGCTGCTGTTTCTGCTACTAACCCCGGTATACCATCACAACCGGATGCATTAGAATCTGCAAATCTTGTAGACATATTTGATGCAGGAGATTACTGGAGTAACCCCATCATTGAGGTAAGTACTGAACTTCTGCCAGTCAAGAGAGGCGACCCAGGACGCCCCGTCATCCCGATCTCCATCGGCATGCGAGACTTCCCAGAAGCACTCTGTGACTTTGGCTCAAGCGTCAACATCATGCCCAGGGTACTCTACGAAAAACTCTTTTCACAACCATTATTAGAAACAACCATGTGTTTGCAGCTTGCAGATAGGACACTAAGTTACCCAAGAGGAATCTTGAAGAACATCTGTGTCCGAGTTGGTTCCTCGTACGCTCCAGCAGACTTCGTAGTAATAGAGACCGGTTCTGACGAGAGGGCTCCCGTCATCCTAGGGAGGCCATTCCTGAACACCACGGGAGCTGTCATCTACGCTAGTGCTGCCAAGATCAGTTTCCACATAAAGGGGAGGAAGGAAATGTTTTCCTTCAAGAACAAGACCGTACAAATCCTAGAGCAACCCCAATATGAACCAAGGAGGACCAACAAGAGGAACAAGAGCAAAAAGCAAGTGTGGACCGAATCAGTCAAGATGGTCACTGCCGTGCACAAAGGTCAAGATCGCCAACTCAAGTCACCATTCTTGGACAAGAAGGACGACCCAGGTATGCCAAGCATTTATTGCTCCATTAATGGGTACAACTTCTACAAGACACTATGCGACACTGGGTCGGGCGTCAACATAATGGCCAAGGTCACCTATGAACTGCTGTTCGGAACCATGCCCTTGAAGCCGACATACATTCGTCTCCAGATGGCAGATCAGACATTCCGACAGGTTGAAGGTACAGTAACTGACGTCCCTGTCAAGATAGACGATCATTTTGTCCATACAGACTTTCAGGTTGTTGACATGGGAGAAGACGAGTATGATCCACCTATCATCCTTGGAAGACCGTTCCTCAGTACTGTCAAAGCAATCATCTACATTGGAACTGGAGAAGTCCACATGCACTTCCCCTCTGAGAAGGTACGCCTTTACTTTACTGACCCCAACTACGTATTTGAAGAATCTAAGCAGGTCAGGACAAGGAGAAGGAGGCGGAACCGCAACCAGAAGCAACCGGTCATCAAGGATGGATGGGCAGACTACGAAGGAGAAGTGGTAAGATCTGAGGACATACCACTCAATCAGCACTGTCTTGAAGAGACCGAAGCACCAAGACAAGTGTGGAAAGAAAAGACAGTTGAACACGAGGAGGAGGCGCTGCCGGAACCACCGACTACGCCATCCACTGACTCCCAAGACAACTGAGTACACATAGAGTCCCGTTCGGAGGACTTAAAAATGCCGGACGCCTTGCCAAGAGGTAACTTGGTAGTTATCCATTTCCCTTCTCAGATATTTACTTAATAGTTTGTTTAGTTAATCATATTCATGTTATCTTAGAAAGAAAATAAAAATGTTAAAAAAACTCTAGAAGCCCCATGTGAGTATACGAGTGGCATAAAACCCATAAGTACATTCACTGTGGTGGCATAAAAAAATAAATAAATATTTTCTTCTGCTTTATAAAATGAAAACATAAAAATAATCAAGGAGGCTCAACATGATAAAGGCTAGATATTTATGCTAACACTTAATCAGTTCCACAAGCTTTGTTGTCTATTTGAGCTTCACAGAATCCAAGAGGACTAGCAGACGGAGGACATTCTAATCGCTGTCAGGGTGCTGCCGACTTTCAAATACACCTCCGCTATCTGCTAGCTACATCAAGAGAAACTACGTCAAGATCCAGCTTGGGGGAGAGCACCCCCGTTATCTCGCTAAGTATTTCTATATCTATCTTTATATTTATACTTATACTATATTAAAATAAAACGATGAAAAAACCAAATAAAGATTTTGTGCTTATATATATATATATCTATATCTTTTGCTTAGTGTGTTTAATAAATAAATAAAGTGGCTATGCTAAAATGAATCTAGATAATAAAACTCTAGCATGGATATGATGAATAGTTGCTCTGCCTAATTTCAATTAGAAGTTCTCTCTCTAGTTTAGACATAACTGTTATCATTTAAAGCTTGCTCTAAACTTGAACTTGTGGGAAGAGAACTTGATCTAAAGTCTAAGTTGTTAACGGATATGATATGGAAAGGTCGAGCTGCTGTTTATCTATTCCTAGAGATGCTAGAATTCTGGAGAATTTTATCTTTGAAAATCTTTAAAATGCTACATGATGAGTTCCTTTATGATGAGAGTTTAAATTCCTACCACGGCCATACATACATGCTTGCTAGAATTTAAGCTATACATTTACTTTTTACTACTTATGAGCATTGAGTGTAGTCAAGCTGTGTAGACCCTTAGGAGCTTGTCATGTGGTTAAATCAAGATTCACTTGCACGTTCACTCATATATGCTGCTTCTACTCCGGAAGTACGCATCCACATACATCCATCCATTCCATCTCCAGATCCACATAAAATTATTCTACTCCTAACCCGGGAGAGAATAGCCAAAAACATTTTTCCTATTCCTGTTATTCCCTGTGAAATAAATGCTCAAGTTATTTTGGTTACTACCACTTGCTAAATTGTTCTAAGGAGATGAGTGCTCTATCCGAGGAAATAAAAAGGGGCAAGTGCCCGGAACCTCGAAAAGAAAAATATTACGAGGAAATAAAAAGGAGCAAGTGCTCGGAACCTCGATGAAAAAAAAAAGTGAAAAAGTGTGAGAAGAGAGGTAAAAATGGACAAGTGTCCGACAGTAGAATTAGGGGTACAAGATACCCACCTGAGAGGAAAGAAAAAAAAAATAATAAATAAAAATATAGAGCATCTCATCCTCCTCAAAGAGCACCAAAAGCAAGAAAGGTATGTATCCCCTCAAAAAGAGCAAAAGTAGAATTAGACACTCTCCACCATTATCACCATTATCACCATTATCACCATACACCATTCATTCACCACACATGCACATCTTGATTTGACTTATTGACTTGTTTCTCTGGATCCATGGTTTGACTATGCAATAAATGTCTTGTAAGTATGTATACCTTATCTCCCACCTATGAGCTCCAGATATCAAAAACCTTATTAGGATAGGTTGAGAGAGAAGGCAATGTCACTCTGCCTTATACCACAAATACTACATACTTTGCTTTGAGAGAAGGCAAACACCATTACTGCCTTGGTGAGGATCCAGAAATACCACAAATGAGAGACCTGAGAGAGTCATACAAGGAATCTCTGAGTTTTATTTGAAAATCTGCAAAAACTCCAGAGCTATAGCTGATCAAGAATAAGAGACATGGCGCTTGACTAGACTGTTCTATCTTTTAACCGCTCAAGACAAAGGTGACAGTTGCAAGCCCCATAGTGAAAGGCACAATGAGTAAGTTTTAAGTCTTGACAGTTTACTCTAACTCAGAGATAAGACTCTATTTGAAAGCATGTGTACCGTCAAAATTCAAAAGCATTCAGCAACTTCTGATCCATCACTGAGACTATCCTTGCTCAGGGACGAGCAAGAGGTAAGCTTGGGGGAGTTTGTTGACGGTCCTTAAGTATCAATTATATCTATCAAATAAATAGAGAAAAGGATCCAAATGAAACCAACACCCAGACTTAGGGTTTTATCTGACAGAATTCCACGAGTTTTGCTGTTTATCTATTTCTGCAGGGGTTATCAGGAAATATGAAGGAAAGGCCCACATGTCGGGTTAATGACGGATAATTAACGTAACCCCCAATTTTCCTTAATGTGGAAGAGTCCAGAAGCCACGGGAACGAGCGGGAGGCCGAGCGGGCCCGGGGACAGGGCGCCCGCCCTCCCCCCTAGGGCGCCCGCCCTGCTGCTGCAGCCAATCAGGCTCCGCCTCGAGGATTATGCTCCACCGACCTAAAGGATTAAGGAAAACCGTCCGTTCAATGTCGGTTTGATCCAACGGCCCAGATTCACCCGAAAAGACTATATAAGCAAGGCCCTGGACCCTGGAGCAGGCACCTCTGTCTCATTATTCAGTTCCTAATTCAGTCATCAGGAGGAGAGAGTCTCTGATCAAGCCCTAGAGCCACCACATCAACTAGATCTCTAGTTTTAGCATAGCTACATAGGATTAGAACTAGAAGGAGTCAATCTTCGATTGGTTCCCGGATCTGTCAAGAGGATTCTTGGTAATTCCTCTCTTGTTCTTCAATTGTTCATCATTGTTCTTCAATATTATGAATACTACTTTGTTCTATTTCAATATATTGAATATGACTTTGCTCTACTTGATTATATTAGCAATTATATTGTTCTTAGTTTATCGTAGTTATATGCTTGGCATAGTTAGATTGGAATTATATACATGCCTAGGATCGTATAGCGTTTATCCATGTGCGCAGTGGGTGAATGATAAATATTGTGTAGACGTGGTGTCTATACCGTCTTTATCTGCGATTGCACCCTATATGCCGGATCGGTGGGTAGTTCGCGATAGTGACAGCTTCGTTGATTCTTATATAGTCCCCCTCTCGTGTATAGGGCAGGCAGAGCAACATTATTACAGGGGAGTGATTGCTATGTTCTTCATCTTCCTTGCTAATATTCACTATGCATGGGTGTAGTCTTTTCTCGCTATGATTGCCAAGTATAATTGCACTAACTATGATAATGCTAGACTTTATAGTTAATAATTACTTAGGGAATATCTTTGTAGTTCATCCTAATTCCATGCTAATGACTTGCTAGAATATCTGTTGAGGTGCTTATCATTATTATATGTGGCTAGTTATGCTGATCAGATTAATTATCCTTGTCACTATTCATATTTATCTATATTCTATGTGACATTTATCCCTGTATGATGAGATAGATAGATGCTCTATATTATACATGCAATGATAGATACTCAGTTCTATATTCTCATTCCACGATCAACTACGATGCTTAGAATCCCTTCCCAGTGGTAAAAATATAAATAACGATACCTGGAATACTTCCCGGTTAAAATGCTGCATCGGTATTAATCTGTGCGCTTGCAGATTCCCTTTATTTATTTATCTTGATGAGCAATTGCATATTTCAATACCGCGTCTCTCATGTCATGCTGGGGATGACAACTTGGCTTAAGTGGCATGAGGGATAGGTTTGGCATTTTTTGGCGCCGTTATCAGAATTAGAGAATTAAGTCTACTTTTGGTAATGACGTTAAGAATGCCCAACATTTGTGACAGCACGAGTGCCATTAGCGTTGCTAAGAACCCCGTGCTTCACTCGAAAACCAAACACATTGATGTGCGCTTTCATTTCTTGCGAGACCACCAGGAGAAGGGTGATATCGACCTTCGCCATGTCGATACTCATCACCAATTGGCTGATATTTTCACCAAGCCTTTAGACGAATCAACCTTTAATAGGTTGAGGGGTGAGCTTGGTGTGTGTTTCCCCTTTTAGATGGGGGAAGCATTTTGAGATGTACAGACTGACTCTTTTATTTTGAGGCTCTTTTCTTTTGAGTTTCTTGAGTCTTTCCATTTGGTATCTTTCTTCTTTCAGTTTTGTGTCGGGCATACGCATTTACATTCTGAGCTTCATGTCTATATTCACTAGAATGTAATTATGCTCTTGTTAGTATTGCTCCGATACTTATGATGATGCTTGTAGCTTATGCTCTTTCTGATCACTGTTACATGTTATGAGCGAGCTATTTTTGGAATGGTGAATTATGCCTAATGTATATAAATCTGAAAATGTTCACCATTGAGATATGCAACTAGCATGTGTAGGGTGTGTTGAGTCCATTCCTGCTTTTCATATATGCTAGGCTGCTATGTCTCTAGTTCTGAGTCATTCACTTGCTTGGTTGTTCATAACTTGCTTAAAATCTGAACCAAGTATTGTTGAATTAAAAAGATCGAGATGGGATTGCTTGTCAACACCTCATGGTATTGAGACTGTTTCTCATTGCACTTTGAGTTAAACTTAAGCCATGTAGTGTATGACCGAAACCGTTGCTTTAAGCTTCTGATTGCTTCGGCATAGGCTTCGCACGGTTGAAAAGTTAGGCGATGACAAGCTTTCAACCTCTCGCAATCACATGCTAAAAATGAACTTGTGAATTCTTTTACCGCTGCAACTCCGATATGAATTTGAAATCACAAGTATATGCTTCATTCCTATGCATGATGATTGAACTTTGCTAGGGGTAGTTCACCGTGTATATATGCTTAGCACTTGTTTGGATTCCTTCTATACATGTCTAGTGCTATTTTGATGGTGACTATTCTTTTGGCTTAAAACTGCTCACATGCTCATATGCTTCATATTCCGTATAAGTGATCAGTTTGAGCCTTTGCTATTTGAGTGCTTAATTGAGATGTTGGAGCTATACTGATTAGAGCATCTTTGCACTTTTTTGACCATATACTTGAAGCTCCTAACTTGCATTTTGACTTCATATGCATCTTGGAAGGAGATCTTATGTTCAGGGGGAGTTTATGCGAAGGGAGTTGCTTCTCCGATACCTTTTGGCCTTGATAAGTGCATTTTCAACTAGGGGGAGAAATTTATGCAAATCATATGTTTTGTCCTAGTTGCTTGCATTTGTCGAGGGGGAGTTTGCTAGTTGTGTTGAGCCGTTGCCTCTGTCTTGAGGGACTAGCAAACGTTCCTAGCTTTTCATGAGCTTTCATAAGCTTTTTCATTTGGCTTTCAATTGGTATCGTCTGGTGTGCTTTCCCATTTGGTTTGGGTTGATTTCCAATTGGTTCGGAGTGATTTTCTTGCTAGTTGTGTTGAGCCTCTGTGCCTCTATCTTGAGGGACTAGCATTTTGCTTCTGTTGTCCTCCGATCTTCAATTGGTATCTGCTAGCGGTGTTGAGCCTGTTCTACCTCTTCTTGAGGGCTAGCTTTACTTTGCTTGGTTGCGTCGAGCCGTTGCCCATGTCTTTGGGGACCAAGTTTTCGCTTCTTCCACTTGACCTTCTTTGGCTTTTGTTAGGCTTTTGGGTCATTTGGTTGGGTTTTCTCTTCTCACTCCTTCCTACCTCCTTCTTCTCGTTCATGATTTGTTGTGGAGTTGACAATGCACTCATCAAGGGGGAGATTGCGGATACATGGGTGTATGCCGAGTCTCTGAGTGATGAGTGATTGTCAACGGAGATGATGCGCATGTTCTTTGGCTTGTGTTGTGCAGGTGTCGAGCACGGAGACAGTGATCAATGGCGGGTGAAGGTCAAGTTGCGACGTGCCGTGCCGACGGACCGGGCGCGATGAAGGATGGGTGTGCCGTGCGGCGGACGTGCCATGCCGACGTATCGGACGGTGAAGGGCGGACGTGGACTTGGACTGATGGACTGGAGGCCGGAGGATCAGCTGTGGTGGCTGGCAGCCTGCGACAGCGACAAGCGGAGAAGTGCGATCATGTCGGTGGAAGGGGTGCACAGGCGGTGCATCCCCTCTACGACGCCGGTTTGTTGGTAGAGCCCGGGAAAAACCAACGGTGGACGGTTTCCAGGTTTAGGCCTCAAAACCTGGGTGCTGGGTTTCCAGGTTGAGCCACAAAACCTGGGCGTGACGGTTTCCAGGTTGAGCCTCAAAACCTGGGCGTGGGCCGGTTTCCGAGTTTGGGCCTCAAAACTCGGGCGCTGAGGGTTTCCGAGTTTGGGCCACAAAACTCGGGCTGGAGGCTGGTTTCCCGGTTTGGGCCTCAAAACCGGGGGGCTGATGGAAAAGGCTGGTTTCCCGGTTTGGGCCGCAAAACCGGGGGTGCAGAGTGGTGGCGGCACGTGGCGGCGATCTGAAGGTTGCGTGGAGGCGACGCGGAAGACCGTGCGGGCGTGGCCGTCGGATCTACCTACCACCAGCGGGTGGACTAGAATAGCCTTAGGGTTAGGCTGGTCCGCTCTGTAATTAGAGTAGAGAGGGGTAGAGTAGGAAATAGACTTAGGCTAGGTTAGTATAAGTAGTCCAGGGGAGACACCCTCCTCCCCATCTCAATTCCAATCGCAGTTAGAGCTTTCATTTGCTAGGGCTTCCACTCTCCCATCCCCTGCTTTAGCTAGTTGAGATCCGCAGAGAGACTCCACTCTGTGTACTGTTGATTCGAGGAAGTGAGGCCGTATCCTCACCTTGGAGCACTGATCGATGGCTTGATTTGCGTCCGTGTTTCGAGTTCGTGGCTGTGATTTCCGTTTTGCTTGTGTTCTTCGCGGAATCCCTTTTGCTCCACGATTTTCCCGTCGCTTGATCTCTTTGCTCGGTTCATCTTTAGCAATTTCGTTTGAACCAAGTTGTTCTAGATCGTGAGGCACTTCTTTCTACCGAAGGAAACATCCTCTAACCTCACGGTCTAGGAGATCGATCGATTTTTCATTTCGGGTCACTTTTCTTCCCTTCCCCCGAAATTCTTCGATTCACCGATTTGGAGTTAGGTTCGAGCCATGATCTCTTAGAGATAGCTCACTAACCTCCTTGTGACTTCACTCACCAAGTTTGATCCCCAGAGGATTTGTTTTGGGTGAGTTTGAGTCGGATCGGTCGAAGAACAGTGGGGCTGCGGGGTGACCGGACGCTAGGTCACGGGGTGACCGGACGCTCAGCGTGTGAGTCCGGTCGTTGAATGTTCTCGCTGTGTTCGGTTTTTATACTGACCGGACGCACTCTGACCGGACGCTCTGTACAAACGACCGGACGCTCCCTTCAGTGAGTCCGGTCAGAAACAGAGAGGTTCCAGAAACGTTTTTCTGTGACCGGACGCGTCCGGTGCCTGGTGACCGGACGCTCTGGTGAGTCCGATCGTTTCCGGTGTTTTGTTTTGCTTGACCGGACGCTGGTTTTTGGAACTGATCGGACGCGCTGCTCGCACTGTTCCCGGGTTTTTGTCTCATCTGACCGGACGCTCAGTGAACGACCGGACGCTTGGGCTCAGTGCGTCCGGTCGCGAACAGAGAGCTCCCAGAGCTGTTTTCTGACGACCGGACGCGTCCGGTCCCTGCTGACCGGACGCAGGCCAGAGTCCGGTCGCTGCAGTTTTGCGCCGTTTCGTTCGTGGCTCGTTCGTCCTTGATCGGATTTGAGTTCCGTCTTTTGGGTTGGCTTTCTAGGGTTGTCTAGTGTCCCGCTGTGCTTCTAGGAAGCATCCACCCTACATCTAGGGTCGTGGACATTAGCAAGCTCTAGGTTTCGCTTTTGGGGTTGATTTTGGGACAGTGGCATCTAGTTTCCGAAAGGAAATTTTGAAGCTCCCATTCACCCCCCCCTCTGGTCGCTTTCGGGTAGCTTCTCGGTCCTTCATCCCCGAAGGTCATTTCCACTCCTTTAGCCATTTTTCGCGCGAAGAGAACAGCTCCGGCGGAACTTATCTGATATCCCCGGTCTAACTCTATCAACTCAAGGTTACTTCTCAAAACAAAGTTCTCACTTATGAAAGAATGCGATGCTCCAGAATCAAACAACACAACTGCGGGGCATTGATTAACAAGAAACGTACCAGCGGTGACAGGCTCTCCTTCTGGAACTTCTTCCACGGTGGTGTGATGCACATGACCCATACGAGGTGGGGGCTGAGTGTACTGCTTGTTTGGGCGTGGGCACTGACGTGAGAGGTGTCCAGTCTGACCACAGTTATAGCATAGACCAATCACGTACGGGGTCTTGGGACCTCCCGCACTTCCTGCTTTGTTCTTATTCTGCATCATGGGGGCAGTGTAGGGCTTCTGATAACTAGGACGGGAACGGTTGGTGGTGATCTTCCTCTGCGGGGGTCGGTATCTTGCTCCTATGACAGGTAGGCGATATGGGGCGCGTGCTCCGAAAGGGGTCCTCTGCTGGGATGAACCTCCTTCATTTGCACGACGGCGCGTCTCTGTCGCTAGCCGGCTGTCATTGGCCTCTTGATTTAGGCAGTCGCTGACGAAGTCACTGAAGGTGGTGCGGTGACTGTTGCCCATCTTGGAAAGCTTGGCGGCACTCATGCCACGTTTGAAGCTTGCGATCTTCTTGGCCTCAGTATCAACAAAGTCTGGGGCGTAGCGAGCTAGGTTGTTGAAACTGTGGAGGTACTCAGACATAGACCTAGTCCCCTGGGATAACCTCATGAACTCTGCAACCTTCATTTCCATCAGACCACTAGGGATGTAGTGGTTGCGCATAGCGGTGGAGAAATGATCCCAAGTGACACGTGCATTTGCAGGCAAGGAAGCACGGTACTAGGCCCACCACAGACCTGCGGGTCCTTCCAACATGTGGGCGGCGTACTCCGCCTTGAGCTCTTCTGTCAGACGAAGCAAACGGAACTTCTGAGTGATGGAGTTGAGCCACTCATCAGCCTCAAGCGGTTCGGTGGCTTCCTTGAACACAAGAGGACGAGTGTCCAAGAAGTCACGGTAGGAGCTGTACTGGTTGGGCTCCGGGCCTTGACGTTGATGATGCTGCTATGCAGTGTTGTTAGCGATATTGCGGAGGGTGGCCTCCATGTGCCTCTGCATTTTCTCCATATTCCTTTGGCTGCCCAAGAACTGGCCGAAAAATGCTTCCGGCGTCATCGGCGGCGGTGGGGGAGGTGGCAAGTTCTCCTCCTGTCCTGCCCCCTGTCCGCGTTGGCTGCGAGTGTGTGTCGGCATCTGCATATCGCATTAATAAGCAATCATTAGGTGATGTTACATTGATCATGAATAAATACTGCGCTGTACATAATTCGAAAATTTAGCACACGACCAAGTATAATTACTCATTTCCATACAACATCACAAAACAATCGCTCGAAATTAGACATGCAAACGACGGATTTCCATAAAAGATGTCGGATCGAAGTCCGGACTTTGTCCAAAAGCTTACATGCCATCAACCATTTAAACATAAAATTAGCACATGTGTAGGGTGTTACATCACTTAGCGAGCAAGCTCAAGCTATACAAAAGAAAACGATCCCTAACAACTAACGCTCAGGGGTCTCCAGCGGCGGGTGCAGCGTCCCCTGCGTCGACGTCGATCATCGGCTCGTCAGCGTAATCCTCCTCTGGTGGGGCGTCGGGACCAAGGACCTCTCCGTCCTGGGGATCCTGGGCCTCGGCGGCGGGAACCTCGGCAGCGGGTGGGGCGGCGGCCTCCTGTGCGGCGTGATGCATCTGATGGACGGCCTCGTGGAGCTGGTCGATGTAGGCCTGCTGTCCGTGGATCTGCTGTATCAACAGGTGGGCTCCCTCTCTGAGCTGGTCGAGCGCGGTGCGGGCCTAATCCCTCTGAAGAGCGGTAGTCAGGTACATCTGCTCTGCAACTGTCCTGGCAGTGGACTGTGCTGCTGTTGTGGTGCGGGCTTCATCACGCTCTAGAGTGAGCTGCTGAATCCTCTCCTGCAGACGAGCAACCTCAGCGTCGAAGTCCTCCTGAAGCTTCCTCTTGCTCCGGTAGGTGGCTGTGAGGGTGAAGGACACGCTCCCGAGAGTGTGCTCCAAACTCTCACATACACCCAACAAAGCTCCGGTGGCGCTCATCGCAGGCGTCTCACAGTAGAACCTCTCCTCTGGGCTCCCTGTCAAGACTGACTCCGAAGTCTGCTTCCAGCGCAATGGAAAAAGTGATCCACGGGGAAACACTCCTGCCATAGCGCTAGCTAGGTCAGCGGGGAAGCGGGCGATGATATCCTTCAGCACTAGGTATGCTTGTGACGGAACGACCCTAATCCCATGGCCCACGTGTCCCTGTCAACCTCTGACAGCCGAACCCATGTTCCATGTGATTAAGACCTGTTCGCCACCGGGCTACATCAGTGCCCAATGTCCGCAGGATCATCTCACAATTCGGTTACAGCATTGCATACTTTTACAAATAACATCGGAATAAAGAGCGGAAGACTTAAATAACATTAGTTTTACAAAGCAGGGTTCCAAATAGAAATTAAGGTGCAGTTATTACAAACCAAGTTCTGATAATAGAAATAGACATAGGCAACATAGTGGAGAACAGCAAAGATACTTATAATCACCCAGCCCACGGGTGTACAACTATTCTTCGGCCTCATCGGCCTCTTCCTGGACGATGGTCACGCAGCAGGGTGCAAGACACATCGGGGACTCTGTCATACCTGCAGCATGGGTAACAAACCCTGAGTACTGGGGTACTCAACAAGACTTACCCGACTAAGAAAAAGGGAGAAGACTCAGGAATGAGAGGCTTAGGGTAGTCAAGGTAAGGTTTAAGCAAGATCAAGTATTTTGCAGAAAAAACATTTTGTAAACCTTATTTTATTTTTGAAAGATTCAGCATTCCTCAATTCTTCATCGTTCATGATTCATTTTACATTTCAAAACATTCCTAGTTGAGAACCACTCTCCGTTGACAGTCAGTGACCAAGTCTCCATAACCGAGGAGCAACGTTAATCCGGATAAATAATACTCAGCTGAGGATCCCTATCCACACTGCATATGTAGCACCCAAGCTTGCATATGCCAACTCGTCTACCACGATTCCTCCAAGATTGGACCCGGTCCTACGCCACCCAGAAGTACAGTACACCACTCCTATCTAGGTACGACGACCACGTGGGTACATGCTACTTCCGCCATCTCTCCACTCCCAGTGTGCGGTTGTCGGTCCAATAAAGGATTCCTCGGAGCCAGAGCTTTCCGAAGTATGTGAATAGTTACAAGTCTTGACCAGCAGGCCCCCATACGGATGGTCCCTAATTTTTCCAGCCAGAACTATACCTTGGTTATATCTCACCCAAGCGTAATAGTCCCGTCAGTTTTTCAACCCTGTCCCGGTCGGTGTCAACTATTGAGTCCCGGACTACAACATGACGGCACCGTACGCTCGGACAACCTCTCCTCGCTATTGACTAGGTACGGATCAGATACCTAGCCAACAGCCGGGGAGTAAGACCAAATTCCCATAAACATTCCTTAAGTGATCACACTTTTGAAATTGGCATTTTATTGCAAAGTCTAATTCAATAAGCATTGCTAAGCATTTTTCAAATACTTTTGAAAAGCAGGTATCGGGTGTATCAGTGGTCAAGGTGGATAGTGCATCAATTAGGATAACACACAACTCCTATAAACCTAATGCAATAATTTAACTCAAAAGCATTTAAGGAAATCATTTTATAAATTCAAGGAAAGGGTTAAATGCACCGGGGCTTGCCTTGAAGAGCAAAGAGGGCAGACTCGAGGGCGGCAGGGCAGTTGTCGGAGCTCGGGGTAGCCTCAGGGACAGGTTCGTCGGCGGCTGCCTCAATCTTGACTCCTTCTTCGGTGACTATACGAATGCAATGATGCATGCACATGAGTATGCTAGCATGAACAATGCAAAAACAGGGCATACAACATGAACCCTAATCCCTTTTTCTATTTTTCTTAATTATTTAAAAAGGTCATTTTATGAAGTTGCTCCAAAAATTACCAAATTAATCACATAAGTTCATTATGGTGTAGATAGATGGCAAAACAAATTTCATAATTTTTGGAGGTCATTAAGGTGCTCAAATAAAATCAGACATTAATTAACAGAAGGCACTATTAACAATTAAAGATAAATGCTCAAAAATCAACTTGCTCCAAAAGACTTCAAAATTTCACCAGAGACTAAACATGGCATAGGAAGCTCACAAAAATTTATCTCATGATTTTTAGAGTTATAAATAATTTTCTAAAAATCCAAAACCATCCATTTATTAATTAAAAGAGGGATTTTACATTTTCAAATTATTGCAGAAAAGTCAAGTTTCATATTTTTCTAAAATACTACACAGTGCATGGAGCATACCATAATTTTATCAGGATTTAAGGAACAAGAAATTAATTCACATAAAAAAGAGAAAACAACACACTATTCACACTCTTTCAAAAAGGAAAAAGAAAAGAGTGTTGTGCTCCTTTCTCGCAGGGGCTCGGGCGAATCGCGGCGAGGCGGACAGCAGGGCTCGGGCGAGGCGGAAACAAGCGTTTCGTCCGAGGCCTGGCCGGGAGGCTCGGGCGTAGCGGAGACAAGCGTCCGTCCGAGGCCTGGCCGGTAGGCTCGGGCGAAGCGGAGACAAGCGTCTGTCTGAGGCCTGGCCGGTAGGCTCGGGCGAAGCGGAGTGGAAGCAGAGACCGGGGCTTCGAGTGCTTACCACGGGTCGGAGGCAGGGCTCGGCTGCTTCGAGGGAGCGCGGTTCGCAGGCGTGCTCGAGGGTGTGGCTCGAGGGTGAGGCTCGACACGTGCTCGAGGGTGAGTCTCGAGGGTGAGGCTCGACACGTTCTCGAGGGTGAGGCTCGAGGGTGAGGCTCGACACGTGCTCGAGGGTGAGGCTCGAGGGTGAGGCTCGAGGAAGGAGACGGCCGCGGCGGCACTCCGGCGATTCGGCGATCCTGCGCAACACACGAGACCGCAAGGGCCTGGTTAGAGTCGCGCGGAGCCAAGGAAGCTGACACAGGGGTCAGGGGAAGATGATCGTGGCCGGAGAGGTAGTATTTGACGAACCCGTGTTCACCGGTGTTTCGTCAGAGTTTGGGAAGATGGGGTTACGCCGGGCGATTGGAGGCGGGGGAGGTAAAATTGAGGGGCTGGGAAGCTTCGCGAGCTCAAGGCGGAGCTTTTGGGCTAGGTGGTTGAGCGGCGGGAGCTTCGGAGTGGGCTGGCGACGGCGGCGGAGATGAGTGAGGAGCTCGGACTCCGGCGGTCCCTTTATAGGCACGGTCGGGGACGGTAGAGAGCACGGGATGGTGTGGATGAGCTCGGCCGAAGCGTGCGCACTCGATTGCAAGCCGGCGGGAGGACGGGCGTGCACCCAGGGCCTGGACGAAGGCTTGCCGGTGACGGCCACGCGGCGGCGCTGTGCACGGAACAGTGGGGGATGGGCGCGGAGGTCAGCGCTCGCGCGTGCGGGGGCAGAATGATCACGGGGTCAGCGGCGGCAGGTTGGAGGCGCGCGTGCGGCTGCCAGGCACGCGGCGTGCGCAGTGCCGGCGAGGCGCCATGGCCGGCCCCCCCCCTGCTCTGTGCCGGCTAGAGGTAGGGGATGAACAGGGCTAGGTCTAGGTTTTGACTTTCTGTATTTTGCAAATTACTTCCAAAACTTGAACTGAGCAGCAAAAACTCAAAATACCAAAGTTGTGCAGAAAAAGGAGATCTACAACTTTGTCAAAAAGAATATTTTCAAAATCCAAATAGTTTTTGGACCACATTTGAAAACAGAAAAGGGAACACTTTTGGGATTTGAACAAATTCAAAATTACTTTTGATTTTACATTGAAAGTTGGAAATCTGCAAATATAAAAGTTGTTCCTTTTATCAAAACCTACAACTTTGCTAATATACCTTTTTTCTGAAACTCAATAGTTTTTAAATAAATTTTGAAAACTGAAAAGGGGACAAAAACTGGAATTTGAATGAATTTGGATTTACTTCAAACTTTGTACAGAAACTTGAAAATTTGTAAATACCAAAGTTGTTTCTCTTGGCCAGATCTACAACTTTGCTTTTTGGACCAACCTCAAATTTTGAATAATTTTTGAATTACAAAAAGAGGGATAAAATCCAGGGTTTGGAAATCAGGGTTTTGCAAAGGGATTTGAAATCTGATTTTGATTTTTGAACTTTGGCCAACACAACAAAACTTCAAGACATCCAACTGAACAAGAATTACACAAAGCTAGGCACAGAGGTGAAATTACCATTTTTGCCCTTATAGGAAGATTTGGGCTTTTAGGGTTTTTGAAAAGAGATTGCTACACAAGTACTAGGCAAACATAAATGCAAGGCAAGGATGATTAATGACTAATGATGATGACATGTCAGGTTAATTACAGTTAAACACCAGAGGTGTTACAATGCTGCCCTGTTGGCTCCATCCTTGGCACAGGTGCCTCTGGTGATCTCTGTCCACCCTGTCCAGTGAGGCTTGGCGGGCAAAGCCTTGACTTTGATCTCCACCATGACCAAGGAATCTTGCCCGTAGATCTCCTTCTGCCATGAGTACCTGGGCTCCTGTCCGTCCTCATAGCCTACGGCCTGCAGAATCCTCCAAAGGATAGTCGGCAAGCCGAAGTAGGACAAGAACGTCTTCCGGGTCAGCTTGGTGGCCAAGCGGTGACGCGGAACTCCTCTGCCTCCGGTGGCCTTGCGAGCGGTCAGCTTAGTCCGGGCCATCTGTAGAACAAAAGGGGTTTCGAACTCTCGTGAGACGGATATTAAGTTGGCAAATTTTATATAAAGGAGACAACTTTTAATTTAAGGGAAGGTAATGTAAATGCAAGAATTTAAACATGATGCATGATCGTTCTTACGTTCTCACTCACTAATAACGACTCGTAAGTCCTAACGTTCTAGTCGGTGGCAAGAACGATCTCTCATGCGTTATCTACACGTTCTACTCGCTCGCACAGTTAGTGTACCTGCAGAAGATTCATTTCAGCCCAAAGCAATTCCCAATGATAAAACAATTGAGTATTGGACAATATGCGCAAAATACATAGAAGCCAACAGTAAACACCATGCACCAACATAGAAAACACCCTTGAAAACATTGATACCCTCGTATGTGTCCGCGTGGAGCTCGCACATACTTGGTATAAGAACTCTCACCTAGACCGACGGCTGGACGGTCATGCTCTCATATCTCACAAAATCATTTTATGCATGTTTTCGCGATCGACGCATTCTCTTTTTCCCGAGAATGGACCAGCAAATAAAGATCCAGCATGAAGCAAAACCCTGAACCCTGTTAGCAGTTAAGCCACCTGAATCCTAGTATAGGGCTTAAGGACGAGACTGGGCACACTTAGTAATTGAAAATAGTTTTGAAATACCCATTTTAGTTCGAAAATAGCTTTTTACGGAGGTAATCAGTTGAACCATGCTCCGATACCAAGCTGTGGCGGAACCGTCCTGATTATAAGAGCTCATGTATTATCTTAGCCAAATCCGTCTGACTTCAACTGATACTTGAACCCATATAACCCCGGTAGTCCGGAAATCTCGAAGGATTTCTAACACCATACATCATACAGGATCGCATCGTTCAAGGATTACATTCGTAAAGATACATCATAACGAAAACGAAACCAAATTTAAAATATCAGAGTGTGAATTTAAAACGGAGTTATTACAATACCAAATTTAAAAGTGCGGAAGCTGTAGTAGTTTGACACACGACCACTACACATGTGGTCCAAATAAAACATTGTTTGATAAACCAACTCACACAACTCACTCTTCCCTTTTTAGATAATGTGCCACTAGAAGTCTCAGACCAGCAAAAGAAAAAGGAAAGCTTCTGGACAACCCTGCCCTGGGCCTACTTCTCATCACCTTCCACTGGGTAGAGGCAGTGCTTACAATAGCCAAAGTAGACCTGGCCATCTGCAACAAACGGGATAAACCCTGAGTACGGGAATGTACTCAGCTAGACTTACCCGTCCAACTGAAAATGAAGACTCCAAGGGTATGCAAGGATTTTGAGGTGGAGCTGGGATCTTTTAGTTGCGAAAAGCTTAATTTTAGATAAGAGGTAATTAATGATAATGATGAGCTATCATTTTTAGACTTATTCCTTAATTCTAGGTTTTTCACCTGTAATAGAGCACTCACTTGAATCTATCAATCAATAATATAACCATATCCAGTTGACTTATCCACATTTTAGTTGAACCTTAAATCATCACATGGAGTTGTATCATGGTGAAGCTCGCCATAGTTTCCCACTAACCGGGGGAGACGGTGACTCGAATCAAATTCCAAACCAGCTGGTGAAAGACCTTTAATACCAGCCCACACTTTCCCCATCGGGTCCATGCATTGGGCAACCGCTCGATGCTTGTTCGTGGTGGTAATCGTCGCGGCTCACAGCACGGACCGCCCAATTGGAACCTGGCGATGGCCTCACGCGGCAGATCGCAATTTCCATACTAGAGGGCACGACACGGGTTGAGACCGGCCCGAACAGCTTCTAACCGGTTTTGGGGTCGTTGATTACGGCACCGACATATCCCTAAGTAAAAGGGCGCGTTCAAAAATGAACGAGGGCCAACATCGATACAAACCTACACGATCCAACGAACGGATTGCCCCAAGTTTCCAAACTTGTGCCTTGCCTCCAGTTGACCGTATTTCACTACAACTCAGGTTCTTTTCCACGATAGCAAATATAGCCAACCGTGATCCGGTAACTACCCATCAGGGTATTACGGAAACATCCTCAACTATTACTTTTATTTAGCAGGCTAAGCATTCTACATTATAAATAAATAACAGGATAACAAGGTAGATATTAATCAATAACCAAGGAATGGTAATGCATCAAGTAGGATTCATCCCAACTCCTAACCTAATGCATCACAATATAAAAGGACTCAAGTAATTTAATTTGCAAAAGATAGGAGGCTTAATATGCTCCGGGGCTTGCCTTGGGTGAAGACCGAGGCCTCGTGGGAGGGACACTCGGGCAAGTTAGTGTCGCAGGCGGCGTCGGCTTCCTCGGCTTGCTGGAGCTCCGCGATCTGCTGCTCGGCGTTTGTCTCTGGCTCCTGGTCGGGCTCCGGAGGGGTCGATCCTATTGCATGCGACGAATAATAAATATTTGCAATGCGGGTGCAAGATGTGTGGTATGAGAAGAGCATTTCTTGCAAACCAACAAAACCAACTTGTTGAACCACTTTTGACATTGAGGTAAATACTTATTTAATTCATGAAACAAAATCCTTTTATTCACCTATTTCTTATTTAATAATTCAAACGAAATTCAGGTTTGAACTGCAAGTGCATTTTTCTGAACTCAGAAAAATCCACAAAATTCCAGAAGACAATTAACACTCTCAAGACTCTACTGAATAAATTCCAGCCAAAAATAAAATACAGAACTGCAGATACAAAAATAACAAATAAACTGCTCAAAAGGTACTTTGAACTAGCTCCTTATCCAAAAAGTGTCAAACAGCAGAGTTCATAATTTTCCTGGCTTCTTTTACTCAAAAGCATTCTACTGCAGAAAACTTGTGGCCAGAGCATAAGCATACAAGCCTACACCAAATAAACAAATCTATCCCAAAATAAACCACTTGAACTACAACCCTACTAGAAAAGGGTGATAAACTCAACTTCATACTTTTCCCAGATTCTACTTCACATTTTATGCTTATCAAGAAAGTTCCATGAACAGAAACATTATATTATTTCTTACATGAATTTCCAAAGAAAAACACAGAAAAGCACATTTGTAAAACAACTTCAGATTTCTTCACATAACAGATCATGCTTACATTTTTCTTAGCTTGGACATCATAAACAGAGACTATACAAATTTTCCCATATTTTATTTCAGCATATAAAACACCTTAACATTTATTCTTAAGAAATCAGCCAAAAAGGACTTTAAACCATAACAGAAACTTTTTCCACATAAACAGTGCATCATATATTTTTCACAGGTGTAAAACTTGATAATAAACTTACACAAAATTTTCCAGGAATTAACTCAACCAAAAAACATATATAACCATTTATCTTAGCAAGAGCATATAAACTGGAATAAATGAAAACAGTAAAATAAACTTCTGCCAAAATACTTTCATATTTTTCCATGATAGATCTGCTCATAAGCAAACTAGCAAAACTGAAATTTCATAATTAACAGAGCTACAGATTAATTATAGCAAAATTAACAAACTTAGTTACTGTGCAGAAAAAGAAAAACTTTTATTCTAGCCCAAACAGGGCTTTCGGCCCAGTCCAACTCGACCCAACCTGGCTCGAGCGCACGGCGGTAGGTGTGTGTTCGCTTGAGGCCCGGCTCGAACGAGACAGTGCCCGAGGGTTCGCTCGAGGCCTAGCTCGAGCGAGATGATAAAAACAAACGTCTGTCCGAGGCATGGCTCGGAGGCTCGGGCGAGACGGAAAACAATCGCCCGTCCGAGGCCTGGCTCGAGGCTTGGGGGAGACGGAAAATAATCCCCCGTCCGAGGCCTGGCTCGAGGCTTGGGCGAGACGGAAAATAATCGCCCGTCCGAGGCCTGGCTCGAGGCTGGGGCGAGACGGAAAATAATCGCCGTCCGAGGCCTGGCTCGAGGCTCGGGCGAGACAGAAAATAATCGCCCGTCCGAGGCCTGGCTCGAGGCTCGGGCGAGACAGAAAACAGGGGAGGGTTTGACCGTCGATTCCTCGCCGACGGTGAGGTCGCCGGCGGGGAAGCTAGGCTTGTGAACTCGCCTCGACGAGGCGCATCGATGGTGTAGGTGGTTTGGCTAGCGCAAGCCGGAGCATGCCGGCGGCGGAGCGGCGGCGCACGGTGATGGCGGCAACGCGCGGCTACGCCGTTTCGGCGGCGGCCGGAGAAATTGGGGGAGGCAAAAGCTCGAGTGAACCCTAAGGAGCACAGCTACGGGGTTGGTTTGGCTTGATTGGCTCCAGAGGAGCGCGACTTGAGCATGGCCGCGGCGGCGCCCATGGCGCTCGGCCGGGGAGGAGATAGAGTGAGATAGGGAGCGGTAGCGTTGAGGTGGATAGGTGTTCTCACCTTGCCTTGACTCGGTGAAGCTCGACGGGAGATACGAGGCTCGGCGAAGGTTCGGGTGGTGTAGAACAATGGCGTGCACTCCCGGTCGTCGATGGGCCGAGAAATGGCACTTCTCGTTCTGGCAGTGGTGGGGCTCCGGCGGAGTGGAAGCGGGGGGAGCACCGTGCGGTCTAGATGATGGCGGAGTGGTGGCCGGAGTTAATCGGCCGGCGGTGGCTCAGTGAGGGCTGGAACGTGGGGAGGCGCTCTCGCGGTGGCGTGCAGTGGCCAAGGCGAGGTGAGCGCTCGGCCTTGCGTTCGCGGGCAGGAGAGGGAGTGAGAGCGAGAGTGAGGGGGGGCGCGAGGGTGAGGAGTGAGGAGTGAAGAGAGAGGAGTGGGGGCGCGCGGGGTTTTGGTCGTCGGAGCGGCGGACGGCGGGTCGTGGCGGGGGCCACGGCGTGGCGGCGGCGGCGCGCGCGGGCAGCAGGGCTCGGCAGGCGAGGCGAGCGGCGACTGGCGAGCGGGGATCGTGGCGTGATCGAGCGAGCAACGATCTTGCGGCGATAGGGCGAGCGGGATACGGTGCAGGCGAAGGCGGCCACGCGGCGCTTGCGGCCGGCGTACGGCACGGGCGTCAGGCGGGCGGCGCGCGCGGACGCGCGGAGCGGCGGGCGAGTTGCGGGAGGGGCCGGCGCACGCGAGCGGGCGAGCTGGGCCGGCGCGCGCGAGTGAGTTGGCCGAAAGGCCAGATGGGCCGAAAGGTGGGGCGCGGGGAGAAATCGTTTTCCTTTTTCTTTTTCCAAATTCTTTTCAAACTTTGACCATTCAAAACAGTTTCAAAAACTCCAAACTAGGTTTTGACCCAAATATGAAAGTTGCTCAAAATAATTTTCTCTACAACTTTCATATAAGACACTTTTTCTGAAAACCATTTTTACAACCTCCACATAAATAAAGCCAGTTTTGCAACATAAACCATTTTCTTTGCCTCATTTTATCTGATAAAACTATTTTGAACTAGGTCAAAAACTCCAACTCTATTTTATAAAACTCTTTGCCCAAGCAGAGATCCACTTAAATCATCGAGTCAAATAGAAATCCAAATCCAAATAAATAAACAAAAGACAAAAGCACTCTCATGCACATGAAATGATGCAATGCATTGCTTATGCTTCTTAGTAGCTAATTGCATTCCTAATGCAGTGCTTGACACTAGGGTGTCACAGCCCTTCCCCCTTAAAGAAATCTCGTCCCGAGATTTGAGTTACGTACCGGTCTTTATAAAAAGCGGGGTAATTTACGCGTAAGTACTCCTCGGTTTCCCAAGTCGCATCGTTGGGTCCGTGATTGCTCCAGAGAATCTTGTAAGTACTTCACACGTTCGGTTACGAGTCTCTCGGGTCTTGGTATCCAAATCTCCTTGGGCTGCTCGTAGTACTCCAGATCCGATCTGATGTGACGTCTGGAATCCGAACTTCTTCTTGTTCTGGAACTCGAAGACACTTCTTTAACTGTGATCGTGGAACACTGGGAAAACTGTGCTCATTTCTGGGGGTAACTGTACTTCGTATGCCACTTGTCCCTTCTTTGCTATGATCCGGTAAGGTCCCACATATCGAGGTGCTAGCTTCTTCTTAATTCCAAAACGTTGGACCTTTCTCATAGGTGAGACCTTAAGATACACATAGTCTCCTACTTGAAATTCCAAGGGTCTTCTTCGTGTGTCGGCATAACTCTTTTGTCTGGATTGTGCTACCTTAATGTGTTGTTGTACTGTTTGCACAATCTCTTCCGCATCCTTTACGTAATCCGACCCATAGAATCCTCGATCTCCTGATTCTACACCAAATTTACTGGGGTCTGCATCTTCGTCCGTATAATACTTCAAAACGTGCCATCTTTATACTTTCCTGATAGCTGTTGTTATATGAAACTCGGCAAGGGGTAACCATTTCTCCCACGACTCTCCTGAAGATAGAACACAAGCTCTTAGGATATCTTCCAAATCTGATTTACCCTCTCCGTCTGTCCTGCAGTCTGGGGTGATAGGCGGAACTTCTTACCAATTTAGTTCCTAGTTCCTTGTGCAACTGTTCCCAAAAAATGTGCTATGAACTGGGGTCCTCTATCAGAGACAATCCTTTTGGAACTCCATGCAACCTCAAGATATTCTGAATATACAGGTCTGCATACTGATGAGGGCGGTGCGTAGTCTTAACTGGTATGAAGTGAGCCACTTTAGATAACCGATCTACGATAACCCAGATAGAATCATTTCCTTTTTGAGTGGTGGGAAGACCTGTGATGAAATCCATACTAATTTCTTCCCATTTCCACTCTGGGATGGATAACGGTTGAACAATCCGGCAGGTCTCAGTGTATAGCTTTTATCCTGCAGCAAGTATCACATCTTGCAACATAAGCTGCGCAACTTCTTTCTTCATCTTTGACCACCAATACCTGGTTCTCAAATCCTGGTACATCTTACTGCTTCCTGGATGATAGATAACTTTGAATTGTGAGCTTCATTCAGAATTCTTTCTTTCAGCTCAGTGTCTTTAGGAACAACCAACCTCTGATTATACCATAGAATTCCCTGCTCATCTGTGCTGAAGTTCAAAGAACTACTGGTTTCCAACCTCTTCTTAATCTGACAGATCTCTTCATCGGTCTTTGTCTCTCGATGATGTCACTTTCCAAGGTGCACTGAAGAGTGATGTTGTTCACCATAACGGGGTGCATAAGGTTAAATCTATCTTCCAAAAGTGGTTGTAGGGAGTTGCAATGAGTCTTGCGACTCAAGCATCGGCTACAACGTTGCTTTTCCGGGTGGTAATGCACTTCAAGTTATAATCCTTAATTAGCTCCAACCATCTTCTCTGCCTCATGTTCAACTCTGGCTGGGTGAAGATATATTTCAGACTTTTATGATCCGTGTACACATGACATAGATTTCCCATAAGATAATGCCTCCAAATCTTGAGCGCATGCACGACGGCTGCTAATTCCAAATCATGAGTGGGGTAATTCTCTTCGTGCGGTCTCAACTGGCGAGAAGCATAGGCGATAACTCTTCCATTTTGCATGAGTACACACCCAAGTCCATCTTGGATGCGTCACAAAACACATCAAAAGTTCCTCTAAGTTTGGCTGAGCCAAAACAGGTGCGGATGTCAACAACGTTCGCAGAGTGCGAAAAGCTGTTTCACACTCTGGAGTCCATTCGAACTTCTTGTTTTTCTTCTGCTTAGCGTAAACGGGTCATAGGCTTGGCTATTCTTGAAAAATCCGGAATAAACCGACGGTAGTATCCTGCCAACCCAAAAAGCTGCGAACCTCAAAAACACTCGTGGGTGCTTCCCAATCCATAACCTCTTGTACTTTAGAAGGGTCACAGAGATCCCTTCCTCTGAAAGGACGTGACCAAGGAAAGGTACCTTCTTCAACCAAAACTCACACTTGCTGAACTTAGCATACAACTTGTGCTCTCTAAGCCGGGTTAGAACGACTCGTAGATGCTCAGCATGATCCTTCTCATTTTCAGAATATACCAAGATGTCATCGATGAACACTACAACAAACTTATCCAACTCTGGCATGAAGACCGAATTCATCAGGTACATGAAATGTGCCGGTGCATTGGTCAATCCAAAGGACATAACAAGATACTCATAGAGTCCGTATCTGGTGGAGAAAGCTGTTTTCGGTATATCTTCTCTTCTGATCTTAATCTGATGGTATCCTGACCTCAGGTCGATCTTAGAGAATACTTTCGCCTTTGACAACTGATCAAACAAGACATCGATTCGGGGTAAGGGATATTTGTTCTTTATAGTTACGGCATTCAACGGTCTGTAATCCACGCACATCCTTAAAGTTTTATCCTTCTTCTTCACAAAGATAGCGGGACATCCCCAAGGTGACGAACTAGGGCGTATCAAACCCTTATCCAAAAGCTCTTGCAACTGAACCTTAAGCTCTGCTAACTCTTTAGCGTGCATTCTATACGGTCTCCGGGATATGGGTGCTGTTCCAGGGATTAACTCTATAGCAAACTCCACAATCCTCGCTATCATCCTCATCGGGAAAACATCCGGAAACTCACATACTATCGGATCTCGGCTATCTGCTTTGCCGTGATATTGAATAACACTCCAATCTCATGGGGGTTTCGGGGTAACTTGAACCGAAAGTAGACCCACTGCGAGGGCTAACCATAGAAACTACTCGTTCTGCGACGTCAAGATTGACTTTCCAGAGTTTCATCCAACCCATACCCAAGATTACATCCAAACCTAGACCAGGAATGACGATGGGATCCACTATGGCCTTCTTATCCCCGAGGTCATTTCCACTCCTTTAGCCATTTTTCGCGCGGAGAGAACAGCTCCGGCGGAACTTATCTGATATCCCCGGTCTAACTCTATCAACTCAAGGTTACTTCTCAAAACAAAGTTCTCACTTATGAAAGAATGCGATGCTCCAGAATCAAACAACACAACTGCGGGGCATTGATTAACAAGAAACGTACCAGCGGTGACAGGCTCTCCTTCTGGCACTTCTTCCACGGTGGTGTGATGCACATGACCCGTACGAGGTGGGGGCTGAGTGTACTGCTTCTTTGGGCGAGGGCACTGACGTGACAGGTGTCCAGTCTGACCACAGTTATAGCATGGACCATCACATACGGGGTCTTGGGACCTCCTGCACTTCCTGCTTTGTTCTTATTCTGCATCATGGGGGCAGTGTAGGGCTTCTGATAACTAGGACGGGAACGGTTGGTGGTGATCTTCCTCTGCGGGGTCGGTATCTTGCTCCTGTGACAGGCGGGCGATATGGGGCGCGTGCTCCGAAAGGGGTCCTCTGCTGGGATGAACCTCCTTCATTTGCACGACGGCGCGTCTCTGTCGCTAGCCGGCTGTCATTGGCCTCTTGATTTAGGCAGTCGCTGACGAAGTCACTGAAGGTGGTGCGGTGACTGTTGCCCATCTTGGAAAGCATGGCGGCACACTCATGCCACGTTTGAAGCTTGCGATCTTCTTGGCCTCAGTATCAACAAAGTCTGGGGCGTAGCGAGCTAGGTTGTTGAAACTGTGGAGGTACTCGGACATAGACCTAGTCCCCTGGGATAACCTCATGAACTCTGCAACCTTCATTTCCATCAGACCACTAGGGATGTAGTGGTTGCGCATAGCGGTGGAGAAATGATCCCAAGTGACACGTGCATTTGCGGCAAGGATGCACGGTACTGGGCCCACCACAGACCTGCGGGTCCTTCCAACATGTGGGCGGCGTACTCCGCCTTGAGCTCTTCTGTCAGACGAAGCAAACGGAACTTCTGAGTGATGGAGTTGAGCCACTCATCAGCCTCAAGCGTTTCGGGTGGCTTCCTTGAACACAAGAGGGCGAGTGTCCAAGAAGTCACGAAGTGGTAGCTGTACTGGTTGGGCTCCGGGCCTTGACGTTGATGATGCTGCTGTGCAGTGTTGTTAGCGATATTGCGGAGGGTGGCCTCCATGTGCCTCTGCATTTCCTCCATATTCCTTGGCTGCCCAAGAACTGGCCAAAAAACGCTTCCGGCGTCATCGGCGGCGGTGGGGGAGGTGGCAGTTCTCCTCCTGTCCTGCCCCCTGCCCGTTGGCTGCGAGTGTGTGCCGGCATCTGCATATCCCATTAATAAGCAATCATTAGGTGATGTTACATTGATCATGAATAAATACTGCGCTGTACATAATTCGAAAATTTAGCACACGACCAAGTATAATTACTCATTTCCATACAACATCACAAAACAATCGCTCGAAATTAGACATGCAAACGACGGATTTCCATAAAAGATGCCGGATCGAAGTCCGGACTTTGTCCAAAAGCTTACATGCCATCAACCATTTAAACATAACTAGCACATGTGTAGGGTGTTACATCACTTAGCGAGCAAGCTCAAGCTATACAAAGAAAACGATCCCTAACAACTAACGCTCAGGGGTCTCCGCGCGGGTGCAGCGTCCCCTGCGTCGACGTCGATCATCGTTCGTCAGCGTAATCCTCCTCTGTGGGGCGTCGGGACCAAGGACCTCTCCGTCCTGGGATCCTGGGCCTCGGGGCGGAACCTCGGCAGTGGCTGGGGCGGCGGCCTCCTGTGCGGCGTGATGCATCTGATGGACGGCCTCGTGGAGCTGGTCGATGTAGGCCTGCTGTCCGTGGATCTGCTGTATCAACAGGTGGGCTCCCTCTCTGAGCTGGTCGAGCGCGGTGCGGGCCTCATCCCTCTGAAGAGCGGTAGTCAGGTACATCTGCTCTGCAACTGTCCTGGCAGTGGACTGTGCTGCTGCTGTGGTGCGGGCGTCGTCACGCTCCAGAGTGAGCTGCTGAATCCTCTCCTGCAGACGAGCAACCTCAGCGTCGAAGTCCTCCTGAAGCTTCCTCTTGCTCTGGTAGGTGGCGTGAGGGTGAAGGACACGCTCCCGAGAGTGTGCTCCAAACTCTCACATACACCCAACAAAGCTCCGTGGCGCTCATCGCAGGCGTCTCACAGTAGAACCTCTCCTCTGGGCTCCCTGTCAAGACTGACTCCGAAGTCTGCTTCCAGCGCAATGGAAAAGTGATCCACGGGGAAACACTCCTGCCATAGCGCTAGCTAGGTCGGGGGGAAGCGGGCGATGATATCCTTCAGCACTAGGTATGCTGCCCTGTTGGCTCCATCCTTGGCACAGGTGCCTCTGGTGATCTCTGTCCACCCTGTCCAGTGAGGCTTGGCGGGCAAAGCCTTGACTTTGATCTCCACCATGACCAAGGAATCCTGCCCGTAGATCTCCTTCTGCCATGAGTACCTGGGCTCCTGTCCGTCCTCATAGCCTACGGCCTGCAGAATCCTCCAAAGGATAGTCGGCAACCCGAAGTAGGACAAGAACGTCTTCCGGGTCAGCTTGGTGGCCAAGCGGTGACGCGGAACTCCTCTGCCTCCGGTGGCCTTGCGAGCGGTCAGCTTAGTCCGGGCCATCTGTAGAACAAAGGGGTTTCGAACTCTCGTGAGACGGATATTAAGTTGGCAAATTTTATAGAAAGGAGACAACTTTTAATTTAAGGGAGGTAATGTAAATGCAAGAATTTAAACATGATGCATGATCGTACTTACGTTCTCACTCACTAATAACGACTCGTAAGTCCTAACGTTCTAGTCGGTGGCAAGAACGATCTCTCATGCGTTATCTACACGTTCTACTCGTTCGCATAGTTAGTGTACCTGCAGAAGATTCATTTCAGCCCAAAGCAATTCCCAATGATAAAACAATTGAGTATTGGCCAATATGCGCAAAATACATAGAAGCCAACACTAAACACCATGCACCAACATAGAAACACCCTTGAAAACATTGATACCCTCGTATGTGTCCGCGTGGAGCTCGCACATACTTGGTATAAGAACTCTCACCTAGACCGACGGTTGGACGGTCATGCTCTCATATCTCACAAAATCATTTTATGCATGTTTTCGCGATCGACGCATTCTCTTTTTCCCGAGAATGGACCAGCAAATAAAGATCCAGCATGAAGCAAAACCCTGAACCCTGTTAGCAGTTAAGCCACCTGAATCCTAGTATAGGGCTTAAGGACGAGACTGGGCACACTTAGTAATTGAAAATAGTTTTGAAAGTAGTTTTGAAATACCCATTTTAGTTCGAAAATAGCTCTTTACGGAGGTAATCACTTGAACCATGCTCCGATACCAAGCTGTGGCGGAACCGTCCTGATTATAAGAGCTCAAGTATTATCTTAGCCAAATCCGTCTGACTTCAACTGATACTTGAACCCATATAACCCCGTAGTCCGGAAATCTCGAAGGATTTCTAACACCATACATCATACAGGATCGCATCGTTCAAGGATTACATTCGTAAAGATACATCATAACGAAAACGAAACGAATTTAAATATCAGAGTGCGAATTTAAAACGGAGTTATTACAATACCAAATTTAAAAGTGCGGAAGCTGAAGTAGTTTGACACACGACCACTACACATGTGGTCCAAATAAAACATTGTTTGATAAACCAACTCACACAACTCACTCTTCCCTTTTTAGATAATGTGCCACTAGAAGTCTCAGACCAGCAAAAGAAAAAGGGAAGCTTCTGGACGACCCTGCCCTGGGCCTACTCCTCATCACCTTCCACTGGGTAGAGGCAGTGCTTACAATAGCCAAAGTAGACCTGGCCATCTGCAACAACGGGATAAACCCTGAGTACGGGAATGTACTCAGCTAGACTTACCCGTCCAACTGAAAATAAAGACTCCAAGGGTATGCAAGGATTTTGAGGTGGAGCTGGGATCTTTTAGTTGCGAAAAGCTTAATTTTAGATAGAGGTAATTAATGATAATGATGAGCTGTCATTTTTAGACCTATTCCTTAATTCTAGGTTTTTCACCTGTACTAGAGCACTCACTTGAATCTATCAATCAATAATATAACCATATCCAGTTGACTTATCCACATTTTAGTTGAACCTTAAATCATCACATGGAGTTGTATCGTGGTGAAGCTCGCCATAGTTTCCCACTAACCGGGGGAGACGGCGACTCGAATCGAATTCCAAACCAGCTGGTGAAAGACCTTTAATACCAGCCCACACTTTCCCCGTCGGGTCCATGCATTGGGCAACCGCTCGATGCTTGTTCGTGGTGGTAATCGTCGCGGCTCACAGCACGGACCGCCCAATTGGAACCTGGCGATGGCCTCACGCGGCAGATCGCAATTTCCATACTAGAGGGCACGACACGGGTTGAGACCGGCCCGAACAGCTTCTAACCGGCTTTGGGGTCGATGATTACGGCACCGACATATCCCTAAGTAAAAGGGCGCGTTCAAAAATGAACGAGGGCCAACATCGATACAAACCTACACGATCCAACGGACGGATTGCCCCAAGTTTCCAAACTTGTGCCTTGCCTTCCAGTTGACCGTATTTCACTACAACTCAGGTTCTTTTCCACGATAGCAAATATAGCCAACCGTGATCCGGTAACTACCCATCAGGGTATTACGGAAACATCCTCAACTATTACTTTTATTCAGCAGGCTAAGCATTCTACATTATAAATAAATAACAGGATAACAAGGTAGATATTAATCAATAATCAAGGAATGGTAATGCACAAGTAGGATTCATCCCACTCCTAACCTAATGCATCACAATATAAAAGGACTCAAGTAATTTAATTATAAAAATAGGAGACTTAAATGCTCCGGGGCTTGCCTTGGGTGAAGACCGAGGCCTCGTGGGAGGGACACTCGGGCAAGTTAGTGTCGCAGGCGGGGTCGGCTTCCTCGGCTTGCTGGAGCTCCGGATCTGCTGCTCGGCGTTTGTCTCTGGCTCCTGGTCGGGCTCCGGAGGGGTCGATCCTATTGCATGCGACGAATAATAAATATTTGCAATGCGGGTGCAAGATGTGTGGTATGAGAAGAGCATTTCTTGCAAACCAACAAAACCAACTTGTTGAACCACTTTTGACATTGAGGTAAATACTTATTTAATTCATGAAACAAAATCCTTTATTCACCTATTTCTTATTTAATAATTCAAACGAAATTCAGGTTTGAACTGCAAGTGCATTTTTCTGAACTCAGAAAAATCCACAAAATTCCAGAAGACAATTAACACTCTCAAGACTCTACTGAATAAATTCAGCCAAAAATAAAATACAGAACTGCAGATACAAAAATAACAAATAAACTGCTCAAAAGGTACTTTGAACTAGCTCCTTATCTAAAAAGTGTCAAACAGCAGAGTTCATAATTTTCCTGGCTTCTTTTACTCAAAAGCATTCTACTGCAGAAAACTTGTGGCCAGAGCATAAGCATACAAGCCTACACCAAATAAACAAATCTATCCCAAATAAACACTTGAACTACAACCCTACTGGAAAAGGGTGATAAACTCAACTTCATACTTTTCCCAGATTCTACTTCAAATTTTATGCTTATCGAAAGTTCCATGAACAGAAACATTATATTATTTCTTACATGAATTTCCAAAGAAAACACAGAAAACACATTTAAAACAACTTCAGATTTCTTCACATAACAGATCATGCTTACATTTTTCTTAGCTTGGACATCATAAACAGAGACTATACAAATTTTCCCATATTTTATTTCAGCATATAAAACACCTTAACATTTATTCTTAAGAAATCAGCCAAAAAGGACTTTAAACCATAACAGAAACTTTTTCCATAAACAGTGCATCATATATTTTTCACAGGTGTAAAACATGATAATAAACTTACACAAAATTTTCCAGGAATTAACTCAACCAGAAAACATATATAACCATTTATCTTAGCAAGAGCATATAAACTGGAATAAATGAAACAGTAAAATAAACTTCTGCCAAAAATACTTTCATATTTTTCCATGATAGATCTGCTCATAAGCAAACTAGCAAAACTGAAATTTCATAATTAACAGAGCTACATTTAATTATAGCAAAATTAACAAACTTAGTTACTGTGCAGAAAAGAAAAACTTTTATTCTAGCCCAAACGGGGCTTTCGGCCCAGTCCAACTCGACCCAACCTGGCTCGAGCGCACGGCGGTAGGTGTGTGTTCGCTCGAGGCCCGCTCGAACGAGACAGTGCCCGAGGTTCGCTCGAGGCCTAGCTCGAGCGAGATGATAAAACAAACGTCTGTCCGAGGCATGGCTCGGAGGCTCGGGCGAGACGGAAAACAATCGCCCGTCCGACGCCTGGCTCGAGGCTTGGGCGAGACAGAAATAATCCCCCGTCCGAGGCCTGGCTCGAGGCTTGGGCGAGACGGAATAATCGCCCGTCTGAGGCCTGCTCGAGGCTTGGCGAGACGGAAAATAATCGCCCGTCCGAGGCCTGGCTCGAGGCTGGGCGAGACGGAAAATAATCGCCCGTCCGAGGCTGGCTCGAGGCTCGGGCGAGACAGAAACAGGGGAGAGGTTTGACCGTCGATTCCTCGCCGACGGTGAGGTCGCCGGCGGGAAGCTAGGCTTGTGAACTCGCCTCGACGAGGCGCATCGAGTGGTGTAGGTGGTTTGGCTAGCGCACGGCCGGAGCATGCCGGCGGCGAGCGGCGGCGCACGGTGATGGCGGCAACGCGCGGCTACGCCGTTTCCGGCGGCGGCCGGAGAAATTGGGGGAGGCAAAAGCTCGAGTGAACCCTAAGGAGCACAGCTACGGGGTTGGTTTGGCTTGATTGGCTCCAGAGGAGCGCGACCTTGAGCATGGCCGCGGCGGCGCCCATGGCGCTCGGCCGGGGAGATAGAGTGAGATAGGGAGCGGTAGCGTTGAGGTGGATAGGTGTTCTCACCTTGCCTTGACTCGGTGAAGCTCGACGGGAGATACGAGGCTCGGCGAAGGTTCGGGTGGTGTAGAACAATGGCGTGCACTCCCGGTCGTCGATGGCGGCCGAGAAATGGCACTTCTCGTTCTGGCAGTGGTGGGGCTCCGGCGGAGTGGAAGCGGGAGCACCGTGCGGTCTAGATGATGGCGGAGTGGTGGCCGGAGTTAATCGGCCGGCGGTGGCTCAGTGAGGGCTGGAACGTGGGAGGCGCTCTCGCGGTGGCGTGCAGTGGCCAAGGCGAGGTGAGCGCTCGGCCTTGCGTTCGCGGGCAGGAGAGGGAGTGAGAGCGAGAGTGAGGGGGGCGCGAGTGAGGAGTGAAAGAGAGAGGAGTGCGGGCGCGCGGGGTTTTGGTCGTCGGAGCGGCGGACGGCCGGTCGTGGCGGGGCCACGGCGTGGCGTGCGGCGCGCGCGGGCAGCAGGGCTCGGCAGGCGAGGCGAGCGGCGACTGGCGAGCGGGGATCGTGGCGTGATCGAGCGAGCAACGATCTTGCGGCGATAGGGCGAGCGGGATACGGTGCAGGCGAAGGCGGCCACGCGGCGCTTGCGGCCGGCGTACGGCACGGGCGTCAGGCGGGCGGCGGTGCGCGGCACGCGCGGCGCGCGGGCGAGTTTGGAGCGGGCCGGCGCACGCGAGCGGGCGAGCTGGGTCGGCGCGCGCGAGTTGGGCCGAAAGGCCAGATGGCCGAAAGGTGGGGCGCGGGAGAAATCGTTTTCCTTTTTCTTTTTTCCAAATTCTTTTCAAACTTTGACCATTCAAAACAGTTTCAAAAACTCCAAACTAGGTTTTGACCCAAATATGAAAGTTGCTCAAAATATTTTCTCTACAACTTTCATATAAGACACTTTTTCTGAAAACCATTTTTACAACCTCCACATAAATAAAGCCAGTTTTGCAACATAAACCATTTTCTTTGCCTCATTTTTATCTGATAAACTATTTTGAACTAGGTCAAAAACTCCAACTCTATTTTATAAAACTCTTTGCCCAAGCAGAGATCCACTTAAATCATCGAGTCAAATAGAAATCCAAATCCAAATAAATAAACAAAAGCAAAAGCACTCCCATGCACATGAAATGATGCAATGCATTGCTTATGCTTCTTAGTAGCTAATTGCAATTCCTAATGCAGTGCTTGACACTAGGGTGTCACACAAGTGAGAGTTAGGTTAGAGCTTAGAGAGCTTAGGCAAGTAGGTAGCTAGTAGAGCAAGGCATTCTTGCCCTCACGGAAGGCTGCTCAAGGCTTGGCTCAGAGTAGAGGCGTGCGAGTGATCGATCCTGGACTGGGAAGAGTCTTCCTTCATCTCCAGTTCAGGTTTTCTCTTGTTACTCAAGCTTTTACTATATTCTAGTTCATCATTTCAAGTATTACTTTATTCTACTTATCAGTATTGAGTGGTATACTGATTGATTGCTTGAGTGCCTAGCTATCCTACAGTTCAATTCACTTAGCCATAGTAGTTAATCTCTAGTGAGCTTAGTGTTTGATCTTTGCCAATAGGTTGCTTAGTTAGTTTAGTGTTTATATCTTATTAAGTTAAGTGTTTGCTCTGACGTCCGCAAGGGTGTCTCTATTCAAAGCTAGGGTAGAGATAGTTAGAATATAGTTAAGCGTGGTGCTTAGTTATATACATACCTTCAGATACGACTGGACCCCCGGATAGCTGTGGTAGCAAGCAGGTGGTGACAGCCCTGTGCGCCTTTAATTCCACCATGTAGTTGGCCCAGTTTAACAGTAAGGCTCGTTGTGCTAGCGTTCAACCTAAGTAAGTGGTCAAGGCTAGTACGCCTCGATACTTGACAAGATAGGAATAAAACTATTCTCAACTTAGTTGCTTTATTGTCTTTTGCCTGCCTTGCTTCGTAACTATCTTGCTTCGTAGTTATCTTGCTTTGTAGTTATCTAGGAGTAGTTAGTAGTTAGTTAGTTATCCTTAGTTACCCTCTATCTAACTATCCATTCCACCTTACCTTAGCCATCCAGTTCATCCTTACCTAGCCATCCATATGTTCTTTCTAGCCTCTCTTCTCCCCTTTTCCCTTTTCTCTTTTCTTCGACTCTCGTCCCCTCCTTGACTCAACTCATACACCACCCTAGCCTTCCCTTGGGATCAAATAAATCGACACCTGGTACTCCCAGGCGAAGTGCTGCTATGATAGTTCTGTGCGCTTGCAGAATCTCCTCCTGGTAGATTGCAATCTCTCTAGCTAGCTCCTACTAGTGTCGGGATTGACAACCCCGCTTGGCTAAGGTAAGGTATAGTGACCACTCCTTTAGCTCCTCCTGGTAGATTGCAATCTCTCTAGCTAGCTCCTACTAGTGTTTGCTCTGACGTCCGCAAGGCTGCTCTTTTAGCTCCACTCCTTTAGGTATAGTGACCAGACTTGCTAAAAGCACTCTAATGCCGTTGCCTGGATTAGATGCCATAGTCACTCCTAGTAACAACGTTAGCGAGTGCCAACAAGCATTCCTGGGGCCGGTTACCGGGGATAGTTGCTAGCGCTATCTTTAGTGAAGCTAAGAACTACCAACAGGACCCAACAGCACTATTCCTCAGGATGACATCAGCACCTTCTAGAAGGTGTACCCCGGGCCCACATGTCAGAGACAGGGGTCGGCCGACCCCATGGTGAAACCCATCCAAGTCGGTTGCTGGCACATGTTTCACACGTGAAGAAAATCAAGGCCATTCATCCATGTCGGTTACAATGACGGTGGATCCAAGGGTGAAGAGATGGGGAGCACGCGATGCTGACATGGCACTGGAGTAGCCCCTACTCCACCTCCACTATAAATAGAGGCCTTCACCCTCTCATTCTACACAACCCGAAGATATCTCACACATCTCCACTCTCATGTGAGATCAAGCAAGAGTAGTAGTACTTAGTCTAGAGTGGGAGTTAGAGTTGAGTCGGGCGAAGCTCGGGTCTCCGGAGTCGTCTTCTGGGAGTCTGGTATAGCCCTTGTATCTTTCTTCTTTGTAAGACTTTATTTATTTAATATATTATTCTTTCTTTACTTTACTTTGCATTTACTTAAGTATTTACTTTCCAAGTATTTATTTAAGTATTTACTTAGTGCAAGTCTATATTTATATAGTCTTGTTGTGTGCTTATCTTAGTTCTATAGTTGTCTTAGTTAGATTGATTTCCTTAAATAGCTTCTTGTGTGTGCGTCATCGTCCTATCTTAGGATAGGGGCTTTAGCTATTTTGATCGATAGCTAAAGGTGTAGATAAGTGTGAGCGTGGTGCTCATACTTCATTATCTTTGACTACCGCTGGCTTGCACGGACAGTAGGGGCGCATGGGCAAAAGGTGACAGATTTTGCCTGGCTACCTAGATCCCCTCACGTGAACTCAGGCTAGTTTTAAAAGGTAAGGCGTCCATAAGCCAAATATCCGCTTGAGTACTGGGTTAGGTGAACAACCTTCTATCGCTTTACTCTCTCGTTTATCCCTCTCACACAAGTAGCAAGGCGTCAATCTAGTTAAGTCATCTATTTAATTAGGATTAGTTCACAGGAGTAAAGGTAGAAACATAGGAGTACTTTATACTCACTCGTTGTCCTCCCACCTAGCTAACTCTACTAAAGTTATCTTTCATATCATATACTCTTTGCTTAACTTAACTATCTTATCTATCTATCCTCCCTTATATCCACTTATACCCTTTTGCTTCTCTAATGATAATAGATTATAGTAAGACTAAAGGATCTATCTTTCCTCTCTACATCTTTCCTAGCTTGCTTTCCTTTGGCATAAAATAAATAACGATACCTTGGAATACTCCCAGGAAGTGCTACATCGGTATATTTTGTGCGCTTGCGGAACTATTCAATAGTCAATAGTTTTACCACCAAGACACTTCTAGCGCGTGTTGCTGGGGTCGGCTCCATAGTCTAGTTCTTGTGGTTGCGCTAAGAAGTGTCAACAAGCGTTTCTAGCGCCGTTGCCGGGGATAGATTAAAACTCTATTCTTAGTAGCGACGCTAAGAAATACCAACAAGCATTTCTGGGTACCGTTGCCGGGAAAGCAATAGCCTAGGAGTTTAGAGAGAGTGAATCCGGAGTCTGCTATTATCAGTTATCAATTAGTATAGGGGCTAACCCCTCACCTGTCTAGTTCTTTCCATTATCGTGAAACTAGTAGGTGTATGAGCGGTTTCCAACTGCCGTCAAACTTCGTTGAAAATCCCGAGCAGTTGTTGAGGAGGACTAGACTTCGTCAAGTTCCACCTCAGAGGTTCATCTCGAACCAGAATCCGTTCGAGGAGGAAGTTTCTGCACCAGCTAGAAGAGAAGCCATGGCCCAAAAGACCATCTCCGAGTACTCTGCGCCGTCGGCCGACAATGTCGCCACGGGTCCGCAGCTTAACTTGGGGGATGCGACTTTCGAGCTCAAGCCGCTCTCATCAACATGGTGCAAGCCAATCCATTCTGTGGGAAGCCGCATGAGGATGCCAACGCCCATCTCCAACACTTCTTGGAGGTATGTGGTACCTTCACTATGAAGAATGTGTCTGCAGACGCCATCCGTCTTCGTCTTTTCCCGTTCTCGTTATTGGGAAAGGCGAAGCAATGGTTCTACGCCAACAAGAGTGAAGCCAACACTTGGGAGGAGTGCGCCAATGCATTTCTCAAGAAGTTCTTCCCATGGGCAAGACCAGCGCCCTTCGTGGAAAGATTTCCAGCTTCCAGCAACAAGCTGATGAGACGATTCCTGAAGCATGGGAACGTCTACAAGAGTACATTCGCGCCTGTCCTCATCATGGGATAGAGGAGTGGCTCATTATCCAAGGTTTCTACCATGGCCTGACCGGTATGGCCCGTAGTCACCTAGATGCAGCCGCTGGAGGGGCATTCTTACAACACAATGTGAGAGATGCCAAGGACCTCATAGAGAAGATGGTTACCAACCAAGGTTGGAATGAGGAACGTCTTCAGCCGAAAAAGAGAGGTGTTCATGCTCTCAATGAGGTGGACATGCTCTGCGCGAAGATGGACCTCCTGATGAAGAAAGTAGAAGAAAGTTCCAAGAGGGAACAAGAGGTCGTTCAACCTTATGCAACCGCACGAGCCGTCGAAGGCGACCAATGGTGCGAGGTATGCGGAGGCAATGACCATTCGGGAAATAATTGTCCCGAGACGAAGGAGGAAGTGAGCTTCATCAACAACGCCAACAACAACGGGTACCGCCCCAACAACAACAACAAGGATGGAACTCGCACCCCTTCTACCAAAATCAAGGTAACGGTTATAGCAATAATTTCAATAATTCTTATAATAACCAACCTTCTTTAAGAGATCTTGTCTTAGGCCAATCTAAAATAAATGATAGTATTAATAAAAAGATGATGGCTAATGATAAGATTCTTGAAAATATAAATGAGAAAATGGATAGCTTTAATTCTGCTATGAAAAATCAATTGAGCTTTAATAAAATGTAGAAACACAATTAGCTCAACTAGCAGCAGCTGTCCCATCCTACGAGCAAGGTAAGATCCCGGGAAACCCGAAGATCCAATAGAGGGTGTAAAATTGGTTACTACGAGGTACGGTAAGCCTCCGCTCCGGTCAAACTGGGGCTATCTACTCGATGCACCCTTCATCACCAAGAAGGAAGATCCAGGCCTGCCGACCATCACCTGCCAGATTGGACCACAAGTCTTCCACGACGCCTTCTGCGACCTTGGATCGGGTGTCAACATCATGTCCAAGGTAACGTATGATAACTTACTAGGGGGACCTTTGCTACCTACATTTGTTCGTTTGCAGCTGGCCGATCAGACGCTACGGTTCCCCGAGGGACTAGCAACGGACATCTCATCAAAGTCCAAAACAGCTACGTCCCCGTCGATTTCCTTATATTGGACATGGGATCCAATCTAGACGTCGCGATCATCCTGGGAAGGCCGTTCCTAATACGGTTAACGCCGTCATCTACGTGGGATCCGGCCAACTTCACCTCCAATTCCCGGATATAAGGTAAAGTGTCCATTCAACGGTTATAAAGCTAACATGCAGGTGAAGGCAAAGAACCTCGAGACAACAACCATCGTCGTCGTCGCCCACTAGGTAGGAACAAGAAAAAGAGCGAGTCGGCCAACAAAGCTGAAGTAAAAGAAGAACTCGCCGACGAGGTGCAACACGGTCTCCATCTCCGGGACCGACCGAAGCACCCAATGAATGACAAGACGGAGAAGTCCTGCTCTACGGACCTGAAACATGGAGCCCTTGCTGATAAGGTAAATCAGTAGTTATCTCATATTTAACTTTTCATGCATTTCAATTCTTGAATTTCCTTAATTGCATACTTAGTTATTCTGCATATTTCATTTCAACAAAATAAATTTCCATGCTAGTAACACCTTGACAATAACTTGCAACACATTTGAGCCATGGGACCACCCCAAGGTGGGGTCGGCCGACCCCACCATTGGGCCCACTGGCACATGCTCTATCTTGGCTTAGTACCCTGAGTATGACACAACACTTTGGTGCTCAAGGAGCATCCAAGGTGGGATCGGTCGATCCCACCATGGTGCCCTCCTGCACCCTGCTACATTCCACTCAGCATGCTCATAAACATCATGCATATCACCAAAGCCAACATCTGAAAAGAAATGGTCCTTTGCTTTACTCTTTAAGCATGAGATGTTCCTCTTTATGTTGGATGCTCATGGGACCACAACAACCAGCCAAAGGCATGTCTTAGTGCTCTCATGGTCCATGGGAATCACTTTAGACATGTCTCCACTTTGGCCATTCATCTTTTCTCTTTCACCAAACACTAGGCAAGGGAATCTCTGAAATCTGTGTCAACTTTGGACCAAACATAGTTACATCTTTACTAGACACATGATGACACAAAGTTTAAAGTTTGAGGGGACATGTAGGGGGGTCGGCCGACCCATGTGTTGGCCCATCCTGAAAATGTATTTACTCACTTTAGACATGTCCCCTGGCTAAAGCAAAAGCAAATTTGAAAGTGCCAAGAAGGGGGGTCGGCCGACCATGCTATGGGTGGTCACCAGTTGCCCTTCTTCCCTATATATACCCTTGCATTGTGAGCTCAACTCCACACCAAAACCACCAGAACCATCTCGAGCTCACAAGTTCTTCCTTTCCTTCCTTAGTTGCAAGTTCATTCTCAAGCTTAGCTTAGTAGTAGCCATCCAAAAACCAAAAAACCCAAAAATAGTCCCTATTTCATAGTAGTGGTAGAAGCTTGGTAGCTTATCTTGTAGTAAGATGAAGAAGTTGCTTGCCTCCCGTTTCAAAAAGTCCAACAAGGGTGAGGGTTCTTCTCAAGAACCTCACCATGCTAGTGCTCATGAGAGGAGAGAGGTGGAAAGAAGTGAGCTAGTACCCTTCATTCCCCGGCTAGAGTAATGGAGACCGAGAGTGGCCTCAGGCTAAATGCCGAAGAGATGGGGAAATTCTTCACTCTTAGTTAGTGTAGTTTCTCACACACAAGTGTCATTGATCCGGCCCTCTTGCAAGAATCAGGTATGGATTCAGAATTTTATGCTATTTTCAATACCATTGGTTGGGGAGGATTCTTTGAAATTCTTGAATTTGGCATAAAGAACTAACCATTGAGTTTTTATGCACGTTAAAAGTGAATAATGATGGGATAGCATTTCGAATGTTTGGGATGGAATATGACCTGACTTGGAGCACATTAAACACTGCTTTAGGATTTGATCACTCTTGCCATCTTGATGTAGACCATGCTTTTCATTATGACAAGAATGCTTTCTGGTATGCCATTACTGGCTCTAGTGATTGTTCCAACCCCTCACCACACAAAATTCATAACCCAACCTTACGTTTCATGCACTACTGGCTGTTCACCACTCTTTTCCCTGGCATGAGAGCGGAGCTTTGGTAAGTGATGATGAGCTGAAACTACTCTATGCCATGGTTAGCAAAGTTAAAGTTTCACCTATTAAAATGCTAGTGAACTATTGGCTTAGCTACATAAAGCCTAGGAAACCCATATACTTCACATCATTCATCACACGCATAGCCGAAGCTTTGGGTGCACTAGAATCCCAAACTTTTGAGTACATAGAAACGTGAGAGATGTGTTGGAAGAAAATGTATTTATTGGCTGCGATGTACTAAAAGGGTCCCAAGGGTGAACTAATAATGATTTATCCAGGCCATACAGTCGAAATCACTCTCCCTTGTGAGGGACTTCGATTGTATGCGCTTCATACGCTAACCTTTGATTTGGACCCCGAGGAAAGAGCCCCAAAAGTTGCAGGTACTAGCAGGAGGACAAGGAGAGCGTCCCGTGCTACTCGAATGGAACAAGGCGGACCTTCACATCAGGCTGAAGAAGTTGAGGAGGGAGATGAGGCAGCCTCTATGGACATTTCAGGGTCCTTGGGGGAGGCCTCCTCGCTCACAGAACACTCCTCGCCGACGAGGCAGAGGAAGGCAACATCAAAGGACGCCGATGGACGAGCTCATAGACAACATGGGTGCGATGAACATCGAACAAGAGGCAACATTGCTTCTTGCACAACAAAACGCCCAACTCCTGCGAGCCATTCAAGAAGAAGAAGCACGACGTTGGGCCGGGTGGTACCAGCATTATCCACCACCACAGTAGGCAAGAACCAAGCTTGGGGGAGATCCTCTCCCCCACCAAGGTAAGTCCTGTATCTTAAGTTATTTACGTTTCAATAGTTTTCTCATTGCATTTAAAAAAAAGAAAATACCAAAAATATTTGCTTAGTATTCCCCTTAGCACATATGTCTCATATATGTCTATCTTCCCCATGGAAATGATGACTAGTTGCCTTGCTAATGTTTTCTCTAGTGCCTAGTTTACAACTTAGTATTTCTCTAAGTATGGATTACTTAGCTCATTTAAACCATCATGAACCTGAAAACTTTGTGGGTTGCAAGTGCTAGAACTAAGTCTAAGTTGTTGTGAGACATGATATAGTGAGACAAGAGCTGCTATAATATTGTTCTAAGCATGATAGATTACCGGAGAATTTATTCTTAAAATGATCAAAATCTTAATTGTTCCTCAATGGTGATAAATTCCTACCACAGCCATATATGCTTTACATGTTTACAAACCTTCTACATAGGCTATTTGCTTTGTATTGAGTGTTGTCAAGTCTTGTTGACCTTGTTAAGAGACTTTTCATGCTCCTAAGATCAAGATCACCTACACACCTCATATTCATGCTGCTTCTACACTAGAAGTACGCAAAAACATGCCTTTCATTTCCACCAAATAGGTTGCTTCATACTCCAAGTGTTAGGAAATCTCTCTCAATTATTTAGTAGATGAGACTCAAAAGGCTAGGCAAAATAAAGATGAAAAAAAGAGATGGACAAGTGAAAGTCCACGAAAAAAACAAAAAAAAAGAGAGATGGACAAGTGAAAGTCCACAAAAAAAATGCTAGCCATGTCTCATTAGAAAAGAGAGAAAAGAAAAAAAAAATAGAGAGATAGATCTTATCAAATAAAGAAGCAATCTAGTCCACCATACACCACACACTTACACATCTTGATCTGGGAGTATGACACTTCTCTTCAAGGATTCGAGCTTTGACTTCACAACAAAATGCAAGTAAGTATGCCATCTTTTTTCATCTCTACCTTGAGCTACACATAAGCCTGTTTAGAAGTAGGATGAAATAAAGAAGCCAACACTTATCATATGTCTTGGTGAGGAATCATACACCATTTGTGCGACATGAGAGAACCATATGAGGAACATTAAGTCTTTCTTTTGAAAAATATTGCAAAACCTCCGGTATGAAACTTGCTAAAAACAAGAAAGTTAGTGCTCAAGTCAAACTGTTCTATCTTTCAACCACCTAAGACAAAGGAAAAGCCATAAGCCCCATAGAGTACTAAGGTAATATGGGTGATTTACATAGCTAATTTTTCCATTCAAAGAGAAGAACTTTGTTGTGCACATGGTACTCTTGAAATGTGATGCATAGCAATAATACTGATCCACCGAGGCCAAGTTTGATTGTTTGCTCGGGACGAGCAAAGGTTAAGCTTGGGGGATCTTGTTGACGGAAGATATAACATGTTTTACCTTATCAAAATACCGTCAACAGGCCTCGGTTTCAAGGAAGAATAGCATATCATGAGCATATTTATCACTAATAAGTTCCACTTGTACTCTTAGCTTGTGAACTTGTAGGAGATGGCAAAATGAATAAAATGAGGCCAGGTGGGCCCACCAAGGGGGTCGGGCGACCCCACCTTTGGGCCACCTCGGCCATGGTGACATGGCATGATCCAAGAGAAGCATGTTCAAGCCAATATCAACCATTGGATCAAGCATGTGCTTTTGCTCAATGGTACAAGATGAGAAGCACATGGATTCATGGGTCCACACCGGAAACCAAATGCAACCAACTTCACAAGACCTGCTCCATGACATGTGGGGTCACCAAGGGAGAGAAGAAGGTGGGCCAGCCCTGTCATAGGGGGGTCGACCGACCCCCCTTGGTGGCACCCAACAGCACTATTCCTCAGGATGACATCAGCACCTTCTAGAAGGTGTACCCCGGGCCCACATGTCAGAGACAGGGTCGGCCGACCCCATGGTGAAACCCATCCAATGTGGTTGCTTGCACATGTTTCACACGTGAAGAAATCAAGGCCATCCATCCATGGAGGTTACAATGACGGTGGATCCAGGGTTGAGATATGGGGAGCACGTGGATCGCTGACGTGGCACCGGAGTAGCCCCTACTCCACCTCCACTATAAATAGAGGCCTTCACCCTCTCATTCTACACACCCGAAGATATCTCACACATCTCCACTCTCATGTGAGATCAAGCAAGAGTTGTAGTAGTTAGTCTAGAGTGGGAGTTAGAGTCGAGTCGGGCGAAGCTTGGGTCTCCGGAGTCGTCTTCTGGGAGTCTGGTATAGCCCTTGTATCTTTCTTCTTTTGTAAGACTTTATTTATTTAATATATTATTCTTCTTTACTTTACTTTGCATTTACTTAAGTATTTACTTTCCAAGTATTTATTTAAGTATTTACTTAGTGCAAGTCTATATTTATATAGTCTTGTTGTGTGCTTATCTTAGTTCTATAGTTGTCTTAGTTAGATTGATTTCCTTTAAATAGCTTCTTGTGTGTGCGTCATCGTCCTATCTTAGGATAGGAGCTTTAGCTATTTTGATCGATAGCTAAAGGTGTAGATGAGTGTGAGCGTGGTGCTCATACTTCATCTTAACTTTGACTACCGCTGGCTTGCACGGACAGTAGGGGCGCATGGGCAAAAGGTGACAGATTTTGCCTGGCTACCTAGATCCCCTCACGTGAACTCAGGCTAGTTTTAAAAGGTAAGGCGTCCATAAGCCAAATATCCGCTTGAGTACTGGGTTAGGCGAACAACCTTCTATCGCTTTACTCTCTCGTTTATCCCTCTCACACAAGTAGCAAGGCGTCAATCTAGTTAAGTCATCTATTTAATTAGGATCAGTTCACAGGAGTAAAGGTAGAAACATAGGAGTACTTTATACTCACTCGTTGTCCTCCCACCTAGCTAACTCTACTAAAGTTATCTTTCATATCATATACTCTTTGCTCAACTTAACTATCTTATCTATCTATCCTCCCTTATATCCACTTATACCCTTTTGCTTCTCTAATTGATAATAGATTATAGTAAGACTAAAGGATCTATCTTTCCTCTCTCTACATCTTTCCTAGCTTGCTTTCCTTGGGATAAAATAAATAACGATACCTTGGAATACACCCGGGTGAAGTGCTACATCGGTATATTCTGTGCGCTTGCGGAACTATCCAATAGTCAATAGTTTTACCACCAAGACACTTCTAGCGCCGTTGCTGGGGTTAGGCTCCATAGTCTAGTTCTAGTGGTTGCGCTAAGAAGTGTCAACACAAGTGTTTCTAGCGCCGTTGCCGGGGATAGATTAAAACTCTATTCTTAGTAGCGACGCTAAGAAATACCAACAGCCAGTCATCATCCCCCATGAACTCCAGCTGCTCCTCTGTGATAGAAAGAATAGAGGAAAGTGCAAAGCCTCCAGTGGGGTTTGCGGAACATGGGTGTATGCCGGGTCTCTGAGTGATGAGTGATTGTCAACTGGGATGATGCGCATGTTCTTTGGCTTGTGTTGTGCAGGGTGTCGAGCACAGAGACAGTGATCGAGGGCAGGTGAAGGTCAAGTAGAGACGTGCCGTGCCGATGGACCGAGAGTGGCGAAGGGTGGACATGAGGCTTGGACTGAGGGACCGATGGCCCGAGGATCAGCTGTGGTGGCTGACAGCCTGGGACAGCGACGAGCGAAGACTCGCGGTCATGTGTTGCCTAAGTCGTGGACTTGGGGACATGTGTCGGTGGACGGGGTGCACGGGCGGTGCATCCCCTCTACAGCTTTGGTTTGGTGGTAGAGCCAGAGAAAAACCATCGGGTGGACGGTTTCCAGGTTTGGGCCTCAAAACCTGGGCACGGATAGTTTCTGAGTTTGGCCACAAAACACGGGCTGAGGGCGGTTTCCAGGTTTGGGCCTCAAAACCTGAGCGCTGCGGGGTTGTGTTTGGGCCACAAAACTCAGACGCTGATGGGCTGGTTTTCCGGTTTGGGCCTCAAAAACGGGGGTTGGCTGGTGTGAAGGCTGGTTTCCCGGTTTGGGCCACAAAACCGGGGGTGCGACGTCCAGGAAAAGGACGCAGAGCGTTGGCGGCAATCGGGAGGTTGCGTCGAGGCAATGCTACGAGTTGTGCGGGCATGGCCGTCGGATCCACCTACCACCGAGTTGGTCCAGAATAACCTTAGGGTTTAGCTGGTTCGCTCTGTAAGTAGTTAGGGGTAGAGTGGGAATTAGGAATAGTTAGAATTAGGATAAGTAGGGGGAGACACCCACCTCCCCATCCATCTCAGTCATTTTGCTCTTTTGCTTCTAGGGTTTCCTGCTCTCCCTCTCCTCTACTGTAGCGAACTGAGATCCATAGAGAATAGAACAATACCTCTGTGCCTTCGAGATTTGAGGAAGTGAGACCGTAATCTCACTATTGTAGCGTGTGGTAGCCACACGGTTGCATATTCATGGTTGTGATTCACGTTTTGTTCGTGTTCTTCGCGGAATCCTTTTTGTCACGTTTTTCCCGTCGATTGATCTCTTTGCTCGGTTCATCTTTTGCAAATCCGTTTGAACCAAGTTGTTCTAGATCGTGAGGCACTTCTTTCCACTGAAGGAATTCACTTCTAACCTCACTGTCTAGGAGATCGAGCGATTTTAGTTTCAGATCAGTTTTTGCTCCCTTGCCCCGAATTCTTCAAATTCCTCGATTTGGAGTTAGGTTCGAGCCATGATTCCCATGGGATAGCTCACTAACCTCCTTGGAACTCCTCACACTAAGTCTAAGCCCTAGTGCTTTCAATTCAGAGGAGATCGAGTGGATTTCGCGGAAGAACAGCACTGCGGGGGGCATCGGACGCTCGAGTTCCTAGCATCGGACGCTGACTCTCTTGGCATCGAATGCACTATTGCCACGTGTCAGTTTCTGACATTTTCAAAGGAGCATCGGACGCTATCACCGGACGCTCCGTTGTGCATCGGACGCGCCGGAGTGTAACCATCGGACGCTGAGAGTTCACTGTTCACAGCGTCCGAGATGGGTGTCCAGTAAGGTTCCCGAGACGCACTGTTTGCATCAGACGCGTCCGACGCTTGGTCATCGGACGCGCTGCGTCCGATGCAGGTGATTCTGCATAGTTACGTTCGCCGTTCGATCGTCCGTTGTCGGAATCGATTTTCGGCTTTTGTGTTGGGTTTCTAGAGTCGTGTAGTGTCTCGCTGTGCTTCTTGGAAGCATCCACCCTATCTCTAGGGTCGTGGACACATACGAGCTCTAGGTTTGCTTTTGGGGTTGATTCTCGGGACAGTGGCAACTAGTTTCCGAAAGGAAAATTTGAAGCTCCCATTCACGCCCCTCTGGTCGCTTTCTGATTGCACTTTCGGTCCTTCAATTGGTATTGGAGCAGGTTAAGGATCTTCCACCTTAGCCGGTTCCAGATGCACAGAAGGCAACATGGATCGCGGCGTGGGCAAACCGCCGTTTTTCGATGGGACGAACTATGCGTATTGGAAGATACGCATGTCGGCCTATCTGCAGAGTTGGGGTGCTTCCATTTGGGATATTTGCAACTCTGCCGATTACGTTGTCTTGGCTGCTCGTGTGACTCAGCATCAGATTGATGAGCACGATGTCAATAACCGAGCACGTAATGCTCTTTTCTCATGCTTGAGCATGAGTGAGTTTGATCGTGTTTCTCACCTCGCTACGACTCGGGAGATTTGGGCTACCCTCATGCGTTTCCATGAGGGAACCTCTCAAGTCAAAACCCGTCTCTACGAGTCGTTCAAGCGAGAGTATGAGAACTTTCGACATATGCCTGGCGAGAGCATAGAAAGTTTATTCGCTCGCTTTCAGGTGATTGTCAACAGGATGAGGGCTAACAAGGAGCTGTTGCCTTTCGACGATCATGAGAGGGCTTTGAAGCTTTTGCATACTCTTGATCGGTCGGTGTGGGATTCCAAAGTTCAGGCGATCATCAAATCACCTAACTATGAGACCCTCACGTGCGATGAGCTCTTCAGTAAGCTCAAGTCCAGTGAGATTGATGCCATGGCGAGGGCTTCTTATGAGAATCCTTCTAGCCCGACTATGGCTTTGGTTTCTGGCTCTTCTGCTAACCCTCTGGAGGCTTTGCTTTGCATTCTCTTCTTTCTGTCATAGAGGAGCAGTTGGAGTCTCTGGGAGACGACGAGTTGACTTTGCTTGCCAACCGGTTCTCGCGGTTTCACAACAACCGCATGAACCATCACCGCGGAGGAGGACGCTCGGGATGCTACGAGTGCAGCGACCCCGACCACTTCATCGCCAACTGTCCCAAGAAGAACAAGCATTCTGGGAAGGACGATCATGGGCACAAGTATGACTTCGGCAAGCGCAAGGAGAAGTACATCCCCGCGAGGCACAAGCGGAAGGGCGGCTTCAACAAGGAGTACATCAAGACCAAGTACTTGGAGAAGGCCCAAGCTGAGCAACGTGCGTTCTTCGCCACGCTCAGCGACGTCGACGACTCGGACGACGACTCCGCTTCCTCAAGCGATGACGAGTCCGAGAAGAAGAAGAGGATCGAGGACAAGCTCAACGGCCTCTCTTCGCCGACGACGACGGCTTCTGCACCATGGCCCTTGGAGATGAGGTCGGAGGCGACACTCCTCGGAACAACGACGACGACGATGACACCTCCCAGGTATCTCTGACCCAAGACGAGCTTTCCACTGAGGTCGAGAAACTTACTGCCGCGCTTCTTAGTCAAGATAAGCTGCTTAGGCGTGCCGCTAGAGAGCGCAAGGAGTTTAGGCAGAAGTGGGAGGATACGGTGAAGGAACTTGATTCTGTCAAGTCCACCGTGGTTGTTACCGATGAGGAGGAGTGTGAGATGTGCACCACACACATGACTGACCTTCTCACTTTGAGGAGCAAGTATGCTGTGTTGGTTGGAGAGGTGGATGAGCTGAAGGCTAGACCCTCGCTGTTGGGTGCGTGCAAGACTTGTCTTGTCTTGCAATCTGAGTTGGCAGAGAAGAATGCCAAGATTGTGTCTCTTGAAGAGGCCAACTCAGGTAGCACATGTGTGGCTAGGTGTGTTCTTTGTGAGGGTTTGGAGATGGAGATAGCCAATGTGAAGCATGACAAGATGCAAACCGAGGAGGAAAACACATACCTTCGGACCATCTTGTCATGGGTGTCTAGTGGTGAGCCACAGCTCGGGATGATGATCTCCCAATTTAAACGAGCTGCTGGAGGTCCTGGTGTAGGCTTTGCTCCGGGTGTTGATCTTTCTGCTTTTGGGAAGATTGGAGAGTCGAGTGGTCTGAACCCATGTGAGAAGCCCAACTCCACCAATACTCCCAAACTTACCAAGCTTCCACCCAAAGAGCCTCTCAAGCCTAACACCAGGATGGGGTCTTTGTTGAGCCTCCGAGAGCTCCACCCAAGAAACAATCATGGGCTCCAAAACCAAACCACCTCAAGAACAAGTTGGACACCATGCCACCCATCCAGGAGGAGCTTATGCCACAGAAGGGCAAAGTGATCCACACCCACTACCGTGAGTACCAACAACCCCCTATGAGAGCAGTGAGGTACCATTGTGAGCACTGTGGGAGAGATGGACAATTGACTGAGTTTTGCTTTCGGCGCAAGAGAGAGGCGCGCCGTGCTAGGGAGATGAACAATGAGGACATGTACCATCCTTTCCATGATGTACATGAACCAAATGTTCAGAGACATGCTGCTAGGCCCAGAGGTCCAGAACCTCAAGTTCCCAGGCCTAGGCAGAGGAGAGCTCCGAGAAAGATGCTAGGCCTAGAGGTGCAATGCCTCAAGTTCCTAGGCCTAGGCCTTGTAGAGAGCGTGCCCGGCGGGAGCCTGCTGTTGTAGGCTATGGACCCCGTGGCGGTGGCTTTGTAGTTGAGCGTTTTCCCCCACCGCGGTTTGAGTATCGCGATGGACGCTCCTCCCTTAGCGGACCACGTCTTTCTAAACGTGGTGATCGCTTCCTCCGTAGGTGTGCTAGGAATGGTTTTTCTGCTGACCGTTCTTTTGAGCAGCCGACCCAACACTGGTATTCCCCTTACTTCACTAACCCAGTGTTGGCCCGTATGCTCACCCTATGTCTTTTTATTGATGTAGGTAAAACGATTGGAGAACGTTTGGTTTGGTGGATTCCGGGTGTTCGAGGCACATGACCGGAAACGCCAAGTGGTTCTCCAGTCTTAGTCCGGTCGCCGAAAAGGAGTATATCACCTTCGGCGACAACAGCAAAAGTAAGGTGCTGTCTCGTGGGTCTGTGCGAGTTAATGAGCACTTCGTGTTGCGCGATGTTGCTCTTATTCTAACTTGCATTTTAACCTTCTTTCTGTTTCGCAACTTTTCGATGATGACTATGAGCGTTTTAAACCGAATCTTAGTCATATTTTGGACCTCAGGGCAATCTTGTTTGTGTGATTTCGCCCTTTGGAAAGTCTTTCGTGCGGATTTCTCAGAGTCTTTTGGCATTCCTCGTTGTCTTGTGGCTGGACCTTCCTCTTCTGATCTTTGGAAGTGGCATAGGAGACTTGGACATTTGAGCTTCGACTTGCTTGCAAGGCTTAGTTCACTTGGCCTAATCCGAGGATTGCCCAAGTTGCATATGGAGAAGGATCTTGTTTGCCACTCTTGTAGACATGGGAAGATGGTTGCCGCTCCTCACCATCCAGTGACTCTGGTCATGACCAAGCGCCCTGGAGAGCTTTTGCACTTGGACCTTGTTGGTCCGGCTCGGGTGAGCTCGGTTGGGGGAAGTGGTATGTGCTTGTTGTTGTTGACGACTTTTCGAGATATTCATGGGTCTTCTTTTTAGCTGAGAAGACCGAGACTTTCTCCTTTGCTCGCAATCTAATTTTGCGTCTTCAGAACGAGTTCCCTTTGAACTCGATGCGAGCTATTAGGAGTGATAATGGTTCCGAATTCAAGAATTCGGATTTTGAGAAGTTTTGTAACTCTTTGGGCTTAGAGCATTAGTTTTCTTCCCCCTACACACCGCCTCAGAATGGTGTTGTAGAGAGGAAAAATCGGACCCTTGTAGAGATGGCCAGGACGATGCTCGATGAGCATAGGACTCCTAGGCGATATTGGGCCGAAGCTATGAGCACTGCATGCTACATTTCAATCGCATTTTTCTCCGAGCTTTTTGAAAAAAGACTTCTTATGAGTTACGTTTGGAAAACTGCCCAAGGTGAGTTATTTTAGAGTCTTTGGTTACCACTGTTTCATACTAAGAAAGGCAACTTGGACAAGTTTGAGTCTCGTTCTTCTGATGGTGTATTTTTGGGTTATGGCACTCATACTCGTGCATATTGTCACTTAACCTTTGAAGGACCGAGAAGCTACCCGAAAGCGACCAGAGGGGGGGTGAATGGGAGCTGTAAAATTTCCTTGCGGAAACTAGATGCCACTGTCCCAAACTCAACCCCAAATGCAAACCCTAGAGCCGACAAGTGTCCACGACCCTAGATGTAGGGTGGATGCTTCCTAGAAGCACAGCGGGACACTAGACAATCCTAGAAAGCCAACCCAAAAGACGGAACTCGAATCCGTTGACGAACGAACGAACCGCGAACGAATCGGCGCGAAACAGCTACGACCGGACTCTGGCCAGCGTCCGGTCAGCAGAGACCGGACGCGTCCGGTCGTCCAAAATCGGCTCTGGAACCTTACTGTTCGCGACCGGACTCACGAGTACGGAGCGTCCGGTCGTGTACAGTGCGTCCGGTCGAAACCGACAAAGCCAGGAACAGTGCAAGCGTAGCGTCCGGTCGAAATGCAAACAGAGCGTCCGGTCGAGAGCGTCCGGTCAGTACGCAGAAAAGCTTGGCGCCGTGCTCAACGACCGGACTCTGAAAGCGTGCGTCCGGTCAGCCCGACAGAGCGTCCGGTCACCCGCGACTGCACTGAAACTCCGGCGATTCAACCCGATCTCCTCCGAATCAAGTGCTCTAGGCTTGGGATTCGATCTGAGGAGTCACAAGGAGGTTAGTGAGCTATCTCTAAGAGATCATGGCTCGAACCTAACTCCAAATCGGTGAATCGAAGGAATTCGGGGGAAAGAAGAAAAAGAGACCCGAAACTAAAACTTGATCGATCTCCTAGACCGTGAGGTTAGAGATGATTTCTTTCGGTGGAAAGAAGTGCCTCACGATCTAGAGCAACTCAGTTCAAACGGAATCGTGAAAGATGAACCGAGCACAAAGATCAAGCGACGGGAAAACTCAAGGCACAAAGCAATCCGCGAAGAACATGATGAACATGAAATCAAAACGCGAATTGACACCAAGAGATGGGATCCAAGGTGAGGATACGGCCTCACTTCCTCGAATCAACAGTACACAGAGTGGAGTCTCTCTGCGGATCTCAACTAGCTAAAGCAGGGGTGTGGGAGAGTGGAAACCCTAGGAAATGAAAGCTCTAACTGAGATTGAGATAGGGAGGAGGGTGTCTCCCCTAGACTACTTATACTAACCTAGCCTAAGTCTATTTCCTACTCTACCCCTCTCTACTCTAATTTACAGAGCGGACCAGCCTAACCCTAAGGCTATTCTAGTCCACCCGCTGGTGGTAGGTAGATCCGACGGCCACGCCCGCACGGTCTTCCGCGTCGCCTCCACGCAACCTTCAGATCGCCGCCACGTGCCGCCACCACTCTGCACCCCCGGTTGCGGGCCCAAACCGGGAAACCAGCCTTTTCCATCAGCCCCCGGTTTTGAGGCCCAAACCGGGAAACCAGCCTCCAGCCCGAGTTTTGTGGCCCAAACTCGGAAACCCTCAGCGCCCGAGTTTTGAGGCCCAAACTCGGAAACCGGCCCACTCCCAGGTTTTGAGGCTCAAAACCCTGGAAACCCAGCACCCAGGTTTTGAGGCCCAAACCTGGAAACCGTCCACCGTTGGTTTTTCCCGGGCTCTACCAACAAACCGGCGTCGTAGAAGGGATGCACCGCCTGTGCACCCCTTCCACCGACATGATCGCACTTCTCCGCTTGTCGCTGTCGCAGGCTGCCAGCCACCACAGCTGATCCTCCGGCCTCCAGTCCATCAGTCCAAGTCCACGTCCGCCCTTCACCGTCCGATACATCGGCATGGCACGTCCGCCGCACGGCACGCCCATCCTTCATCGCGCCCGGTCCGTCGGCACGACACGTCGCAACTTGACCTTCACCCGCCATCGATCACTGTCTCCGTGCTCGACACCTGCACAACACAAGCCAAAGAACATGCGCATCATCTCCGTTGACAATCACTCATCACACAGAGACTCGGCATACACCCATGTATCCGCAATCTCCCCCTTGATGAGTGCATTGTCAACTCCACAACAAATCATGATAAGAAGAAGGAGGTAGGAAGAGGGAAGAGAAAACCCAACCAAATGACCCAAAAGCCAACCTACAAAAGCCAAAGAAGGTCAAGTGGATGAAGCGAAAAACTTGGTCCCCAAAGACATGGGCAACGGCTCGACGCAACCAAGCAAAGCAAAGCTAGCCCTCAAGAAGAGGTAGAACAGGCTCAACACCGCTAGCAGATACCAATTGAAGATCGGAAGACAACAGAAGCAAAATGCTAGTCCCTCAAGAAAGAGGCACAGAGGCTCAACACAACTAGCAAGAAAATCACTCCGAACCAATTGGAAATCAACCCAAACCAAATGGGAAAGCACACCAGACGATACCAATTGAAAGCCAAATGAAAAGCTTATGAAAGCTCATGAAAAGCTAGGAACGTTTGCTAGTCCCTCAAGACAGAGGCAACGGCTCAACACAACTAGCAAACTCCCACTCGACAAATGCAAGCAACTAGGACAAATGATTCTCCCCTTAGTTGATCAACACAGGAGCATATGATTTGCATAAATTTCTCCCCCTAGTTGAAAATGCACTTATCAAGGTCAAAAGGTATCGGAGAATCAACTCCCTTCACATAAACTCCCCCTGAACACAAGATCTCCTTCAGAATGCATATGACGTCAAAATGCAAGTTAGGAGCTTCAAGTATATAGTCAAAAGAGTGCAAAGATGCTCTAATCAGTATAGCTCCAACATCTCAATTAAGCACTCAAATAGCAAAGGCTCAAACTGATCACTTGTACGAAATATGAAGCGTATGAGCATGTGAGCAATTTAAGCCAAAAGGATAGTCACCATCAAAATAGCACTAGACATGTATAGAAGGAATCCAAACAAGTGCTAAGCATATATACAAGGTGAACTACCCCTAGCAAAGTTCAATCATCATGCATAGTAATGAAGCATATCTTGTGATTTCAAATTCATATCGGAGTTGCAGCGGTAAGCGGAAAAAGAATTCACAAGTTCATTTTTGGCATGTGATTGCGAGAGGTTGAAAGCTTGTCATTGCCTAACTTTTCAACCGTGCGAAGCCTATGCCGAAGCAATCAGAAGCTTAAAGCAACGGTTTCGGTCATACACTACATGGCTCAAGTTTAACTCAAGGTGCAATGAGAAACAGTCTCAATACCATGAGGTGTTGACAAGCAATCCCATCTCGATCTTTTCAATTCAACAATACTTGGTTCAGATTTTAAGCAAGTTATGAACAACCAAGCAAGTGAATGACTCAGAACTAGAGACATAGCAACCTAGCATATATGAAAAGCAGGAATGGACTCAACACACCCTACACATGCTAGTTGCATATCTCAATGGTGAACATTTTCAGATTTATATACATTAGGCATAATTCACCATTCCAAAAATAGCTCGCTCATAACATGTAACAGTGATCAGAAGGAGCATAAGCTACAAGCATCATCATAAGTATCGGAGCAATACTAACAAGAGCATAATTACATTCTAGTGAATATAGACATGAAGCTCAGAATGTAAATGCGTATGCCCGACACAAAACTGAAAGAAAGAAGATACCAATTGAAGGACTCAAGAAACTCAAAAGAAAAGAGCCTCAAAATAAAAGAGTCAGTCTGTACATCTCAAAATGCTTCCCCCATCTAAAAGGGGAAACACACACCAAGCTCACCCCTCAACCTATTAAAGGTTGATTCGTCTAAAGGCTTGGTGAAAATATCAGCCAATTGGTGATGAGTATCGACATGGCGAAGGTCGATATCACCCTTCTCCTGGTGGTCTCGCAAGAAATGAAAGCGCACATCAATGTGTTTGGTTTTCGAGTGAAGCACGGGGTTCTTAGCAACGCTAATGGCACTCGTGCTGTCACAAAGCAAAGGAACTCGAGTAAAGCTCAAACCAAAATCACGCAAAGTGGCCATCATCCAGAGTAACTGGGAACAGCAGCTAGCCGCAGCAACATATTCAGCCTCCGTGGTAGACTGAGCGACACTAGACTGCTTGCGAGAAGACCACGACACAAGAGAAGACCCAATAAACTGGCAAGTCCCAGAAGTGGACTTGCGCTCAATGCGACAACCAGCAAAATCAGCATCAGAAAAAGCCACAAAGCGAGAGGGTGGAAGAAGCAGAATACCAAATCCCGAACTCAGGCGTGAAACGAAGGTACCTGAAGATGCGCTTCACGGCGCTGACGGTGAGAAGTGCGTGGCGAAGCCTGAAAGCGCGCGCACAAGCACACGGCGAACTGAATGTCCGGCCGTGTCGCCGTCAGGTAGAGCAGCGATCCAATCATGCTGCGGTACTCCTTCTGGTCCACTGCTTCTCCATCCGTGTCGGCATCCAGGGCAGTCGTCATCGACATGGGCGTCGGAAGAGGCTTGGCCTCACCCATGTCGAACCGCTTCAGCAAGTCCCTCGTGTACTTGCCCTGGTGCACAAACGTCCCCTCTCGGGATTGCTTAATTTGCAACCCGAGAAAGAAGGTCAGCTCGCCCATCATGCTCATCTCGAACTCCCTGCTCATAGTATCTGCAAACTTGGCAACCAAAGCGTGAGAAGAACCACCGAAAATGATATCATCCACGTAAATTTGGACCAAGAGAGTATCTTTGCCTTGCTTGAGGAGAAAGAGCGTTTTATCAACACATCCCATTTTAAAACCCTTAGCTAGCAAAAAGGTTTTTAATCTCTCATACCAGGCTCTAGGGGCTTGTTTCAAACCATACAAAGCTTTGTGGAGTTTAAAGACATGGTTTGGAAACTTGGGATTTTCAAAAACGGGGGGTTGCTGGACATAGACCTCCTCCTCAATGTAGCCGTTTAAGAAGGCACTCTTGACATCCATTTGAAAAAGTTTGAAACCCATGGATGCAGCATAAGCCAAGAGTATCCTAATAGCCTCCAAACGAGCTACAGGAGCGAAGGTCTCCTCATAATCTATCCCCTCCTTCTGACTATAACCCTTCGCTACAAGCCGGGCCTTGTTTCTCACAATGTGGCCCTCCTCTCCTTGCTTGTTTTTAAATACCCATTTTGTCCCAATAGGTTTACAGTCAGGAGGTGGTGGCACTAGAACCCAAACCCGATTTCGCTCAAAGTTCTCTAGCTCCTCATGCATGGCATTGACCCAATCCGGATCCGTCAATGCGTGTCCAACATCTCGGGGTTCAAAAGACGCAACAAAAGCAGAATGAGCAAAGTGCGAGATGTGCTGTGACCTGGAGCGAGTAACTCGCTCGTCGATGTCGCCGATCATCTGTTCAGGGGGGTGCTGGCGCTGGATATGTCGTGGCGCCTCCCGGGAAGAAGTGACCTCCCCCTCAACAGCAGCTGGTTCCACCCCGGGTACAAAAGGTACCGCGCGAGGTGGAGGATCCCACGGCCCCCAGGAAGAAGAAGTGTCGGGGCCGTGAGTCGTCGTCGAGGCCGCCCTTTGCGGCACGGCAGGTGGAGGGGGTGCTGGATTATCTATACCTTCAGCACCCTCGTCCTCATCATCAAAAAGAGGCTCTCCAACCTCATGATCACCTGCACGCTCAAAACGAGAAGAGGGACAAACAAGAGTCTCGTCGAAGGTGACATCTGATGTCTCCATGACTCGGTTAGTGTCAAGGTTAAGTACACGATAAGCTCGAGTGTGAGTGCCATAACCAAAAAACACACCGTCAGAGAACGAGACTCAAACTTGTCCAGGTTGCCTTTCTTCAATATAAAACAGTGGCAACCAAAGACTCTAAAATAACTCACCTTGGGCTGGCGACCAAAACGCAACTCATAAGAGGTCTTCTTCAAAAACGCTCTCAGAAAAATGCGATTCGAAATGTAGCATGCAGTGTTCATAGCTTCGGCCAAAAGCGCCTAGGAGTCCTATGCTCATCAAGCATCGTCCTGGCCATCTCAACAAGGGTCCGATTCTTCCTCTCTACAACACCATTTTGGGGTGGTGTATAGGGGGAAGAAAACTGATGCTCCAAACCAAGGCGGTTACAAAACTTCTCAAAATCCGAATTTTTAAACTCGGAACCATTATCACTCCTAATAGCTCGCATCGAGTTCAAAGGGAACTCGTTCTGAAGACGCAAAATCAGATTGCGAGCGAATGAGAAAGTCTCGGTCTTCTCAGCTAAAAAGAAGACCCACGAATATCTCGAAAAGTCGTCAACAACAACCAAAACATACCACTTGCCACCAACCGAGCTCACCCGAGCCGGACCAACAAGGTCCATGTGTAAAAGCTCTCCGGGGTGCGAGGTCATGACCTTAGTCACCGGATGGTGGGGAGCAGCAACCATCTTCCCATGTCTGCAAGAATGGCAAACTAGATCCTTCTCCATCGAAAGCTTGGGCAATCCTCGGATTAGGCCAAGTGAGCTAAGTCTTGCAAGCAAGTCGAAGCTTAAGTGACCGAGCCTCCTATGCCACTTCCAAAGATCGGAAGAAGAAGGACTAGCCAAAAGACAGCGAGAAGAACCAAACGATTCCGAGAAATTCGCACAAAAGACTTTCCCAAAGGGCGAAATCAGACATACAAGATCGCCCTGAGGATCTAAGATGCGACTAAGGTTCGGTTTAAAACGAATCTCATAGTCATCATCAAAAAGTTGCGAAACAGAAAGAAGGTTAAAATGCAGGTTAGAAACAAGAGCAACATCGCGCAACACAAAGTGCTCATTAACCCGCACCGATCCGCGAGACAACACCTTACCTTTACTATTGTCGCCGAAGGTTATGTACTCCTTTCCGGCGACTGGGCTAAGGCTGGAGAACCACTTGGGTTTCCGGTCATGTGCCTCGAACAACCGGAATCCACCAACCAAACGTCCTCCAACCGTCTTACCTACATCAAAAGAAAGACATAGGGTGAGCATACGGTCCAACACTGGGGTTAGTGAAATAAGGGGAAAACCAGTGTTGGGCCGGCTGCTCAAAAGAAGGGTTAGTGAAAAAACCATTCCTAGCATGTCTACGAGGGAAGCGATCACCACGCACGAGGAAAACGTGGTCCGCTGGGGAAGAAGCGCTCACCGCGGTACCAAACTGCGGTGGGGGAAAGCGCTCAACAAAGCCTCCGCCACGGGGTCCGTTACCTGCAAAAGCAGGACCCCGTCGGGCACGCTCTCTACGAGGTTACGCCTAGGAGCCTGGGGCTCAACTGCTCTAGCGTCTCTCCTCGGAGCTCTCTCCTGCCTAGGCCTAACAAACTGAGGTGCTGGACCTCTAGGCCTAGTCTCCCTCCTCGGGGCTCTCATCTCCTGCCTAGGCCTGGGATCCTGTCGTCCGGACCTAGCAGCTCTCCTCTGGGCCTTCGGTACATGTCCACCATGAGCTGGATGGTACATGTCCGGGTTCTCCATCTCCCGAGCCCTGCGCGCCTCTCTCTTGCGCCTAAAGCAGAACTCGCTCAAGTGACCATCTCTCCCACAAAAATCACACTGGTACCTCACCGCACGCACAGGGGGTTGTTGGTGACCAGGGCTGTGGGTGTGGCTCACTTTGCCTTTGCCCTTCGGTGGCACTCCTCACGGATGGGTGGCATAGCATCAAGCTTGTTTTGAGGTGGTTTGGCTTGGGTGCCCAAACTGGGTTCTTGGGAGGAGCTCTCGGGGGTTCCTCAACCACACCATCTTTGGTGATAGGCTTGGCTGGCTCTTTGAGTGGAAGCTTGGCAAGTTTGGGAGTAGTGGTGGAGTTGGGCTTCTCACATGGGTTCAGACCACTAGACTCTCCAATCTTCCCAAAGCTGAGAGATCAACACTCTGAGCAAAACCTACACCAGGGGCACCAACAGCTCGCTTGAATTGGGAGATCATCATCCCGAGCTGCGGCTCACTACTGGAGACCCATGACAAGATGGACCGAAGGTATGTGTTTTCTTCCTCGGTTTGCATCTTGCCATGCTTCACATTGGCAATCTCCATCTCCAGGCCCTCACACAAAGCACACCTCATGACACAAGTGCTATCTGAGCTGGCCTTCTCTAAAGACTCAAGCTTGGCATTCTTCTCTGCCAACTCAGATTGCAAGACAGGACAAGTCTTGCACGCACCCAACAGCTGCGGCCTAGCTCGGAGCTCATCCACCTCATCTACCAACGCAGCATACTTACTCTCAGAGTGAGAAGGTCAGTCATGTGCGCGGCGCACGACTCTCGCACTCCAACTCCTCCGACACAACCACGGTGGACCGAGCGAACTCAAGCTCCTTCACCGTGTCCTCCCACTTCTGCCTAAACTCCTTGCGCTCTCTAGCGGCACGCCTAAGCAACTTATCTTGGCTAAGGAGGGCAGCAGTCAACTTCTCAACCTCGGAGGAAAGCTCGTCGTAGGTGAGAGATACCTGGGAGGTGTCGTCGTCGTCGTCGTTCCGAGGGGTACGCTCCGGCTCGCCGTCGACCTCATCTCCAGCGCCATGGTGCAGAAGCCGTCGTCGTCGGCGAAGAAGCAGAGGCCGTTCAGCTTGTCCTCGATCCTCTTCTTCTTCTCGGACTCGTCATCACTCGAGCTGGCGGAGTCGTCATCCGAGCCGTCGACGTCGCTGAGCGTGGCGAAGAACGCACGCTGCTCAGCTTGCTGCTTCTCCAAGTACTTCTTCTTGATGTACTCTTTGTCGAAGCCGCCCCGCTTCTTGTGCCTTGGGGGAACGTGCTTCTCCTTGTACTTGGAGTCGCGCCTGTGGCCGTGATCGCCCTTCCCAGATGCTTGTTCTTCTTCTTGGGGCAGTCGGCGATGAAGTGGTCGGGGTCGCCGCACTCGTAGCATCCGGCGCGTCCTCCTCCACGACGGCGGTTCACGCGGTTGTTGTGGAACCGCGAAAACCGTTGGCAAGCAAAGCCAACTCGTCGTCTCCCAAAGACTCCAGCTGGTCCTCTGTCACAGAAAAGAGAGAAGAAAGCGCAAAGCCAGCTGAGGGGTTAGAGGAAGAGCCGGAAACCAAAGCCATGGACGGGCGAGAAGGATTTTCAAAAGAAGCCCTCGCCATAGCATCAATCTCACTGGACTTGAGCTTACTGAAGAGCTCGTCGCAGGTGAGGGTCTCATAGTTCGGCGATTCGATGATTGCCTGAACTTGGAGTCCCACACCGAACGGTCAAGAGTGTGCAAAAGCTTCAAAGCACGCTCATGATCGTCAAATGGCAACTCTCTGTTAGCCCTCATCCTGTTGACAATCACCTGAAAGCGAGCGAATAAACTTTCTATGCTCTCGCCAGGCTGATGTCGAAAGTTCTCATACTCTCTCTTGAACGACTCGTAGAGTCGGGTTTGACTTGAGAGGTGCCCTCATGAAACGCATGAGGGTGTCCCAGATCTCCGAGCCGTAGAGAGGTGAGAAACGCGATCAAACTCACCCACGCTCAAACAGGAGAACAAAGCGTTACGCGCCCGGCTATTGGCTTCGTGCTCATCGATCTGAAACTGAGAGACACGAGCAGCCAGGACAACGTAGTTGGCGTTGTTGCAAATCTCCCCCAAACAGAAGAGCCCATGCTCTGGAGATAGGCCGACATGCGTATCTTCCAATACGCAGTTCGTCCCATCGAAAAACGGCGGTTTGCCCACGCCGCGATCCATGTCGCCTTCGGTGGATCTGGAACCGGCTAAGGTGGAAGATCCTTACCTGCTCCGATACCAATTGAAGGACCGAGAAGCTACCCGAAAGCGACCAGAGGGGGGGTGAATGGGAGCTTAAAATTTCCTTTCGGAAACTAGATGCCACTGTCCCAAACTCAACCCCAAATGCAAACCCTAGAGCCGACAATGTCCACGACCCTAGATGTAGGGTGGATGCTTCCTAGAAGCACAGCGGGACACTAGACAATCTAGAAAGCCAACCCAAAAGACGGAACTCGAATCCGTTGACGAACGAACGAACCGCGAACGAATCGGCGCGAAACAGCTGCACGACCGGACTCTGGCCAGCGTCCGGTCAGCAGAGACCGGACGCGTCCGGTCGTCCAAAATCGCTCTGGAACCTACTGTTCGCGACCGGACTCACGGAGTACGGAGCGTCCGGTCGTGTACAGTGCGTCCGGTCGAAACCGACAAAGCCAGGAACAGTGCAAGCGTAGCGTCCGGTCGAAATGCAAACAGAGCGTCCGGTCGAGAGCGTCCGGTCAGTACGCAGAAAAGCTTGGCGCCGTGCTCAACGACCGGACTCTGAAAGCGTGCGTCCGGTCAGCCCGACAGAGCGTCCGGTCACCCCGCGACTGCACTGAAACTCCGGCGATTCAACCCGATCTCCTCCGAATCAAGTGCTCTAGGCTTGGGATTCGATCTGAGGAGTCACAAGGAGGTTAGTGAGCTATCTCTAAGAGATCATGGCTCGAACCTAACTCCAATCGGTGAATCGAAGGAATTCGGGGGAAGAAGAAAAAGAGACCCGAAACTAAAACTTGATCGATCTCCTAGACCGTGAGGTTAGAGATGATTTCTTTCGGTGGAAAGAAGTGCCTCACGATCTAGAGCAACTCAGTTCAAACGGAATCGTGAAAGATGAACCGAGCACAAAGATCAAGCGACGGGAAAACTCAAGGCACAAAGCAATCCGCGAAGAACATGATGAACATGAAATCAAAACGCGAATTGACACCAAGAGATGGGATCCAAGGTGAGGATACGGCCTCACTTCCTCGAATCAACAGTACACAGAGTGGAGTCTCTCTGCGGATCTCAACTAGCTAAGCAGGGGTGTGGAGAGTGGAAACCCTAGGAAATGAAAGCTCTAACTGAGATTGAGATAGGGAGGAGGGTGTCTCCCCTAGACTACTTATACTAACCTAGCCTAAGTCTATTTCCTACTCTACCCCTCTCTACTCTAATTTACAGAGCGGACCAGCCTAACCCTAAGGCTATTCTAGTCCACCCGCTGGTGGTAGGTAGATCGACACGGCCACGCGCCGCACGGTCTTCCGCGTCGCCTCCACGCAACCTTCAGATCGCCGCCACGTGCCGCCACCACTCTGCACCCCCGGTTTTGCGGCCCAAACCGGGAAACCAGCCTTTTCCATCAGCCCCAGGTTTTGAGGCCCAAACCGGGGAAACCAGCCTCCAGCCCGAGTTTTGTGGCCCAAACTCGGAAACCCTCAGCGCCCGAGTTTTGAGGCCCAAACTCGGAAACCGGCCCACTCCCAGGTTTTTGAGGCTCAACCTGGAAACCCAGCACCCAGGTTTTGAGGCCCAAACCTGGAAACCGTCCACCGTTGGTTTTTCCCGGGCTCTACCCAACAAACCGGCGTCGTAGAAGGGATGCACCGCCTGTGCACCCCTTCCACCGACATGATCGCACTTCTCCGCTTGTCGCTGTCGCAGGCTGCCAGCCACCACAGCTGATCCTCCGGCCTCCAGTCCATCAGTCCAAGTCCACGTCCGCCTTCACCGTCCGATACATCGGCATGGCACGTCCGCCGCACGGCACGCCCATCCTTCATCGCGCCCGGTCCGTCGGCACGACACGTCGCAACTTGACCTTCACCCGCCATCGACCACTGTCTCCGTGCTCGACACCTGCAAAAACAGCCAAAGAACATGCGCATCAATCTCCGTTGACAATCACTCATCACACAGAGACTCGGCATACACCCATGTATCCGCAACCTTGATACTAACCGAGTCATGGAGACATCAGATGTCACCTTCGACAAGACCACGGTTTGTCCTTCTTCTCGTTTTGAGCGTGCAGGTGATCACGAGGTTGGTGAGCCTCTTTTTGATGACGAGGACGAGGGTGCTGAAGGTATGGATGATCCAGCACCCCCTCCACCTGTTGTGCCGCAAGGACCGGCTTCTACTACGACTCACGGCCCCGACACTTCTTCCTCTTGGGGCCGTGGGATCCGCCACCTCGAGCGGTACCTTTGTACCCGAGGAGGCACCAGCTGCTGTTGAGGGGAGGCTACATCAGCCCGGGGGCGGCGCAGACACATTCCAGCCCCGCCAACACCCCCCTCAGCAGATGATCGGCAGCATCGGCGAACGTGTCACTCGGTCAAGATCACAGCAAATCTCTCACTTTGCTCATTCTGCATTTGTTGCTGATTTTAAACCCCGAGATGTTGGACATGCTTTATCTGATCCGGATTGGGTCAATGCCATGCATGAGGAGTTGGAAAATTTTGAAAGAAATCGGGTTTGGGTTTTGGTTCCTCTTCCTCCTTGTTGTCATCCTATTGGGACAAAATGGGTTTTCAAAAACAAACAGGAGAGGATGGCCATGTTGTGAGAAACAAGGCCAGACTAGTTGCCCAGGGGTATAGTCAGAAGGAGGGGATAGAATATGAGGAGACTTTTATTCCTGTAGCTCGTTTGGAGGCAATTAGGATACTCTTGGCTTTTGCTGCATCCACAGGTTTTAAAACTTTTTCAAATGGATGTCAAGAGCGCCTTCCTAAATGGCTACATAGAAGAGGAGGTATATCTGAGACATCCCCCCGGTTTCGAAAATCCCAAGTTTCCAAACCATGTTTTTAAACTTCACAAAGCTTTATATGGTTTGAAACAAGCCCCTAGAGCCTGGTATGATAGGTTGAAAACTTTTTGCTTGCTATGGGTTTAAAATTGGATGTGTGGATAAATGCTTTTTCTCCTCAAGCAAGGCAATGATTCACTCTTGGTCCAGATTTACATGGATCATTTCATTTTCGATGGTTCTTCTCACGCTTTGGTTGCCAAGTTTGCAGACACTATGAGCAGGGAGTTTGAGATGAGCATGATGGCCGAGTTGACGTTTTTCCTCGGGTTGCAAATCAAGCAATCCCGAGAGGGGACGTTTGTGCACCAGGGCAAGTACACCAAAGACATCCTGAAGAAGTTCGACATGGGTGAGGCCAAGCCTCTTCCAACACCTATGTCGACCACGACGGCCCTGGATGCGAATGTGGATGGAGAAGCGGTGGACCAGAAGGAGTACCGGAGTATGATCGGGGATTGCCCAAGATATGGAGAAGGATCTTGTTTGCCACTCTTGTAGACATGGGAAGATGGTTGCCGCTCCTCACCATCCAGTGACTCTGGTCATGACCAAGCGCCCTGGAGAGCTTTTGCACTTGGACCTTGTTGGTCCGGCTCGGGTGAGCTCGGTTGGGGGAAAGTGGTATGTGCTTGTTGTTGACGACTTTTCGAGATATTCATGGGTCTTCTTTTTAGCTGAGAAGACCGAGACTTTCTCCTTTGCTCGCAATCTGATTTTGCGTCTTCAGAACGAGTTCCCTTTGAACTCGATGCGAGCTATTAGGAGTGATAATGGTTCTGACTTCACGAATTCGGATTTTGAGAAATTTTGTAACTCTTTGGGCTTGGAGCATCAGTTTTCTTCCCCCTACACTCCGCCTCAAATGGTGTTGTAGAGAGGAAGAATCGGACCCTTGTAGAGATGGCCAGGACGATGCTCGATGAGCATAGGACTCCTAGGCGATATTGGGCCGAAGCTATGAGCACTGCATGCTATATTTCCAATCGCATTTTTCTTCGAGCTTTCTTGAAAAAGACCTCTTATGAGTTGCGTTTTGGAAAACTCCCCAAAGTGAGTTATTTTAGAGTTTTCGGTTGCCATTGTTTTATACTCAAAAAGGGCAACTTGGACAAGTTTGACTCTCGCTCTTCTGACGTGTGTTTTTGGGTTATGGCACTCATACTCGAGCTTATGGTGTACTTAACCTTGACACTAACCGAGTCATGGAGACATCAGATGTCACCTTCGACGAGACCATGGTTTGTCCTTCTTCTCGTTTTGAGCGTGCAGGTGATCACGAGGTTGGCGAGCCTCTTTTCGATGATGAGGATGAGGGTGCTGAAGGTATGGATGAACAACACCCCCTCCACCTGCTGTGCCGCAAAGAGCGGCTTCTACGACGACTCACGTCCCCGACACCTCTTCTTCCTGGGGCCGTGGGATGCATCACCTCGAGCGGTACCCTTTGTACCCGAGGAGGCACCAACTGCTGTTGAGGGGAGGCCACTTCGGCAGGGAGGCGCCACGACACATTCAGCGCCAGCACCCGCCTCAGCAGATGATCGGCAGCATCGACGAACGCGTCACCCGGTCAAGGCAAATCTCTCACTTGGCTCATTCTGCATTTGTTGCTGATTTTGAACCCCGGGATGTTGGACACGCTTTGACGGATCCGGATTGGTCAATGCCATGCATGAGGAGCTTGAGAACTTTGAGAGAAATCGGGTTTGGGTTCTAGTGTCTCCACCTTCTGAGTGTCACCCAATAGGGACAAAATGGGTTTCAAAAACAAACAGGGAGAAGATGGCCATGTGTGAGAAACAAGGCCAGACTCGTAGCCTAGGGATATAGTCAGAAGGAGGGGATAGACTATGAGGAGACGTTTGCTCCTGTAGCTCGTTTGGAGGCAATTAGGATACTCTTGCTTTTGTTGCATCCAAAGGTTTCAAACTTTTCAAATGGATGTCAAGAGTGCCTTCTTAATCGGCTACATAGAAGAGGAGGTGTATGTTAGCCCAACCCCCCGGTTTCGAAAATCCCAAGTTTCCAAACCATGTCTTTAAACATCACAAAGCTTTGTATGGTTTGAAACAAGCCCCTAGAGCCTGGTATGATAGGTTGAAAACCTTTTTGCTTGCTAAGGGTTTTAATATGGGATGTGTAGATAAAACGCTCTTTCTCCTCAAGCAGGCACTGATACTCTCTTGGTCCAAATTTACGTGGATGATATCATTTTCGGTGGTTCCTCTCACGCCTTGGTTGCCAAGTTTGCAGATACAATGAGCAGGGAATTTGAGATGAGCATGATGGGGCAGTTGACGTTTTTCCTCGGGTTGCAAATCAAGCAATCCCGGGAAGGGACGTTCGTGCACCAGGGCAAGTACACCCGGGACATTCTGAAGAAATTCGATATGGGTGAGGCCAAGCCTCTTCCAACACCCATGTCGACCACGACGGCCCTGGATGCGGACATGGAGGGAGAAGCAGTGGACCAGAAGGAGTGCCGGAGTATGATCGGGTCGCTGTTGTACCTGACGGCGACACGCCCGGACATTCAATTCGCGGTGTGTCTGTGCACGCGATTTCAGTCGTCGCCACGCACTTCTCACCGTCAGGCGGTCAAGCGCATAATGAGGTACTTATCCTTCACTCCAGAATTCGGGATTTGGTATTCTGCTTCCTCTACCCTCTCGCTTTGCGGTTATTCCGATGCTGATTTTTCTGGTTGCCGTATTGACCGCAAGTCCACTTCTGGGACTTGCCAGTTTATTGGTTCTTCTCTTGTATCGTGGTCTTCTCGCAAGCAGTCTAGTGTCGCCCAGTCTACCACGGAAGCTGAGTATGTTGCTGCGGCTAGCTGCTGTTCCCAGTTACTCTGGATGATGGCCACTTTGCGTGATTTTGGTCTCAGTTTTTCTCGCGTTCCTTTGCTTTGTGTCGGTGTTTCGAACCCAGGGGTATGACACCAACGAGTAATATGATCGCGTGCTCTCTTCCTGGATGGTGATGCAAGACGACACAAGGATTTATCCTAGTTCGGGCAAAGAAGGCCCTACGTCCAGCGGGGGAGGAGGTTCTTGTATTACTTGCACCTAAGTGCTTGTACAGGGGCGAATACAAGCTTGGTGAGCGTGGACCGGAGTCCGGACTTGAGTGTGTAGGCTTACGTGTGTTCTAACGTGTTTTCCCCCGGAGCCGAAATGAGGGCCCTGGTGTCCCCTTTTATAGAGCAAGGGGAGGCCAGGGTTACACAAGGTATTACAGGTGTCGGGGTGTATTGTGTCCCTTACGAAGAAGGGTAGGAACCCTGCCTTGTCGAAGACATTATAGCCGACGTGGGCGTTGCTGTGGAAGCGTCCTTGAAGCGTGGCCTCCATCCTGGGCGCGGACGTGGAGGCACGGCGAGGTGGAAGCCGTACAGCACCCATCCCGGAACGTACAGAACGCGGCGGGGTCCCTCCGAGTCTTGGGGCACCTGTCCTCCAATAGCATGAAAGTAGTTAGGGCTCGAGGGGCGCGGAGCCGGCCTCGAGGCGGCGCCTACGGGGGCTCGAGTCCCCGCAGGTATGGGGCAATCCCGTGAAAATCGATTGAGCGGCAGGCATCTGGACCTCGAGGCGTGGCTTGGACGTGCCACAGTGTAGGGCGTGGGTTAACAGTGCTTCACTGGTGCCTTTTCGCCCATACTTGTGGTGAAAACAAGACTTGACTCTGCCCCAGACCACTGTGACACACGTTGTGTTACAGAGGACGTGACTGGAGTAGGTGGATGAATTAAGTGCGCGGTATGGGGCTGGCATCCGATGTCTGCGCCGCTCGAGGGAGGCATAACGCGTCTCGAGGGATAGGCCGCTGTGCCAGAGAGGCTCGAGGTCCCCGCGTGGGGTCTCGAGGTGTGGAGTTCGGCTGTGGGGGGCTCGAAGGGTAGTGGAGCGCTTGCCCGAGGCCTGGCGTGGAAGGCTCGGGCGAGACGGAAAACGATAGTGCGCTCGAGGCCTAGCTTGGAGGGCTTGGGCGAGACGGAAAACGATCGTGCGCCCGATGCCTGGCTTGGAGGGCTCGGGCGAGACGGAAAACGAGCTTGCGCCCGAGGCCTGGCTTGGAGGGCTCGGGCGGGACGGAAAACAAGCGTGCGCCCGAGGCCTGGCTTGGAGGGCTCGGGCGAGACGGAAAACGAGCGTGCGCCCCGAGGCCTGGCTTGGAGGGCTCGGCTCGGTGGCCCCAGCGTGTAGGCCTCGGGGGTCGGCTTTTTAGGGGGTTAGACTAGTTAGGTCTGTTATTAAACCGGTGTTCTAGGTTTACCCTATTTGTTTGCGTTGATTGGGGGTACCCCTTTTGCGGACCCCCGACAGTAGCCCCCGAGCCCTTGTTCGAGTGCTTGCACTCGAGCAGGGCTCTCCGACTGGGATCTCGTGGGTTAGCTAACTGGCCTCGAGGGTTTCGTCGATTTGATTCCGTGGGGTGTAGCCCCGAGGCCCGGGGAAGTGGTTAGAACTTCCTCGTGGGCTTTTTGCGAGTTTTAGTTGCGATTTTTAGGTTCGGGGGTGTCAGGCCCCCGAGTTTTTAGACCCTCTTTCGTCGAGGGGTGCCAGGCTGAACCGGCCGGCCGGCTCTTCGAGCTGTCCGGCGCACCGGTTGCCCTGGCTTGTCATCCCGCGAGTCCTTTCGATCGGATGCGAGGGGGATGCCTCGTACTACCCGAGTGGGCGAGTATCGAGGTTCCCGGTGAGCTGGTAACGGGGAATCCAAGTGAGAGCTCGTGCCCCGTTCGATAGGGGTCGACTGTGGCCCGGAGGCGGTCTCATAAAGCATGGGTGCTCAGTCTGCAGGAGTGCCGGGTCCATTCGATAGGACCCGGTGGCTCGATGCCTCCCTCCGAGGGGATCTCACTGCATGTCGAGCTCCCCGCCTTGGATACACGTGAGGGGCCTCGAGGGCTTGGCCCTCGAGTGATGCCGCGAATGGCGCCCCTTGGTGTCCCTGACTCGGGTGCTCGAAGCCGGCTGTCGAACCCTCTTTCGTCGAGGGCCAGCCTTCGCTGCTTCGAGACTTAGGGCGGGGCCCGTTTTTGGGTGCTCGAAGCCGGCTGTCGAACCCTTTTCGAGGGCCAGCCTTCGCTGCTTCGAGACTTAGGGCCGGGCCCGTTTTTTACTTCCGGAAGAAGCCTTCGTCGCTTGGAATCCTTCTGCCCGTTGGGCGCGCCTTTTTAGGCGGAAACCGCCAGGGAGTGGAGATCGTGGCGCCAGGGCGGCGGGCGCGAAGTCGGAGCGGCGGCCGCAGAGGGCCCCGGTAGTTGAGCGAACGGTGAGCTGCCGCGTGTTCCCTGCATCCGGCTCGAGACGTAGTTAGGTGGGCGCATTAAATGCTATGCGGTTACCTTTTTACGTCGTGGGAGACCCCGCCCGTCGGGGTTTCCCCTTATAAATATCGAGAGAGGGGAAAAGGAACCCTTTACTTTGCCTTTGCCTTCACCGCCGCCGTAGCCTTCACGCGCCCTCTCCTTCGAGCTAGTTGATTGGGGATTTTCCGGCTGCCCGTCCGCTGCTCGGGTCCGCGCCGCGCCACCGCCATGGCCGCCCAGACACAAGTGCTGCCGGCCGAAGACTGGAGCTCGTCGAAGGTGACGCAGAGCGAGATGGACTCGTTGGTGGCCCAGGGGCTTCTGCGCCCCAACCCGGAGGAGGGACCCCGCGTGGTGGGTTATCCCGTCGGCGGAGCACCGGAGCCGCACCCGCCGGAGGGGTACGTGGTGAGCTTCACGCGCTACCACCGTATGGGGCTCGGCGTCCCGCCGAGCCGCTTCATGCGGGGGCTGGCCCACCACTTCGAGGTGGAGCTGCAGCACTTCTCCCCCAACTCCATCTCGCACGCCGCCATATTCGCCGCGGTGTGCGAGGGGTACCTGAAGATGGAGCCGCACTGGGAGATGTTCGTCCATCTCTTCCGGGGCGAGCTCTTCATCAAGGCCCTAAAGCCCAGCGGGAGGCGGCTCGTGCGCATGGGCTCCCTCGCCATCACTGCGAGGGCTGGGACCTCGTCGGCCAATCCCCCCCGTGATACCTGCGATACAAGCTTTCCACCAACCAGGCCGGTGGGACGACCATTGGTTCTATCTGCGGAATGAAGATGGTCTCTTTCCGCAGTACACACGGCAGGGTCCTCGCTCAACGCCCGGAGAAGTGGACCTGGGGCGTCGCGGCGGACAGGCAACGCCACCTGGCCCGCTGATGAAGATGATGAAGACGCTGGTGGATGAGAAGAAGTTGACCGTGCAAGCGGTCATTTGGGCGTTCCACCAGCGAAGAGTTCTCCCGCTGGCGGACCGCCCCCTTCTTATGCACGAGATGGGGCCGGAGGCCAAGCTCGAGGCGCTTAATCGATCGAGGATGGCCGAGGAGAGGCTGTCCCGGAACGAGGGCGTCTCCCGGGTGTCAATCACGATCCAGGGCCGTTCATCCCTGAGTACACCCACCTGGTCGCCATGGCACCCGACGAGGGGTGTCTCGACCTGGTGAGCCTCCCTCGAGCTGAGCTGTTCCGAGCCCCCTCCCCCTTTCTCCTCCTTCGAACCTTTTGCATTCTTCTTGTGGTTTGTCTCGTCACGCTTCTTCTTTTTTCAGGGGGCGTTTACTTGTCGCGCGTCGAGGCCCCCGGTGAGGGAGGACGCCGCGGATACTCAGGTGAGGCGCCTCTCTGCTCAGAAAGACAAGGAGAGCAAGGATGCCAGGAAGAAGAAAGAGAAAAACAACCTGCGTCGCTTGGCTCGGGAGCAGAGACTGGCGAAGGCTCGTCGCAACCGTCAGCCTGGAGACGGGTCCCCCGAGCTGAGCTCCTCGAGCTCGGAGGAGGAGAGCGGTGATGAGGAGGAGAGCGACGACGAGGGGATGGATGCGCGCCTGAGGCGCGCGGGGGTCGTCGATGACAGGGCTGACCGCTCCTCTGTGCAGGAGGGTATGCTGGAGGTCCCCCCGGCGAAGGCCGCGCGGGACGCAGCCGCGGAAGGCGGCGCCGAACCCTGCCTCGTCGGGGGCCCAGGTCCGTCGAGCTCTGCGGCGGACGTGCCCCCGGTCGTGAGGAAGCCCCGAACCCGGAGCGCCTCCGCCACAGCACCAACGGAGGCCGCCCCCGCGCCAGCCCAGGCGGGAGGTCTGGAGAAGGGCCGGGCCTCGAGAAGCGGCCGACAGGTCGAGAAGGATTTCGGGCCCGACCGCCGCGAGCCGTCAAGGGCGCCGTCGAGCCGCGGAGGAGCGGGCGTCAGGAGGAGGCGTCGAGCCCGCGCCATCACGAGCTCGGGGAGGGAGCCCCGGGCGTCTCGTGACCAGGGGCGTGAGCGTCCCCGGAGTCCGTCGCCGCACACCGCCGCCGGGACACAGAAGCGGACGCGGGGGGCGCGACCGCCAGCGCGAGCGCCGGAGCGGGTCCCGAGCCCGCGCCGGGGCGGGCGCCACTACGACAGCACGAGGGAGGTACGGTCGCCCTCCCGCGACGTGGGGCGGAAGGAGGGCTCTCCCTCGAGGTCAAGCCACGGGAGGCGTCGGGAGCCCTCCCCCCATCCCAGCCCTGCGGAGATGGCCCAGGCGCAGGGCTCGAGCCGTGGGGTGGGCTCGAAGCCCCCGAGTGGGTCCGGCGATTCCGGGAAGAAGCCCAGCCGCCGCTTTGGGTGAGTAATTTTCTTGGACCTCGTCGGCAGCGAGGCTTGACCTCTTTACTTTTGATGATGCATGCCATCTCTGGTCTCTCAGGGGGAAGCGCTCCTACCCGGAGGTGGACCTTGCTGCGTCCAAGCGGGCGAAGGCCTCGAGCCCCGTCGAGGCACAAGCACCTCGAGGTATGGCACCCTCCTCCGCTAGAGAAGCCGCTTGGCTGGAGAAGGCTCGAGCTGCCATGGCTCGAGGTGGTCAGATGATCGTCGCGAATTTTGGTGAGGCCGTCGCCGTCGACCGCAGGGGTCGAGGCATTCCTCTTGATTCTGATATCAATGTCATCTCGTATTGCAGGGGCCTCAGCTCACGGCATCGAGCCCGCCGCTACCATGCTTACTGAGGCGCTGCCGTCTCCCCTTCTCCTCCTGCGATGGCGTCTGTCGGGAGCGCCACCCCTCCCCCGCTACAACGGCTGTTCCGGGGGAAGCGCCTGGGGCGAGCACGGCCCCGCGGTGTCTGGGGCCGAGGAGACTGCGCCCCTCGAGGCCCCGACGGTGGAGGACCTCCTGAACGAGCTGGAGCAAGGGCCGCCCCTCGCCGCGGGCTTGCCGATGGTGGAGGCGCCCGAGGCGCCGGCCAGTGCTGACGAGACGCAGGAGGGCCCGGCCAGGGAAGAGCCGGGGCCCGTGCCGTCGGGGCGGGCCGCAGCTGGGGCAGCTCGGGACGGAGGAGGATCAGCCCGACATCGAGCTCGACCGACCAGTATGGCCGTTTCCTGACGCGCCAAGCCCGCCCCTTGCCATGGTCCACGTCGAGCGACCGGTCCAGCGGGGGGCTCCGCGCGAGGTGCGGGCCATCTTTCGGGAGGTGGCCGAGCTCATGGCGGAGGCGGAGCGGTCCTGCTCCGAGGAGGCGGGCCGGTCCGCACAGGTGTCGGCCGCCCTCGCGAGGGCTGAGGCGGAGCTTCAAGATCTCCGCGCTGAGCTGAGCCGGAACGCCCAATTGGCGAGCCGGCTCAACGAGGCGGAGGCGGAGGCCCGAGGTGAGGTCGCTCGATCCAAGGAGGAGGCCCGCCGCCGCTCTCGAAGCGTCGAGGAAGGAGGCCGCGGACGCCCGAAGCGAGGCCACCTCCGCCCGGGCTGAAGCCGAGGCGGCGAAGCAGGAGGCCGCTGACGCCCGTGGCGAGGCCGCCGCCGCCCGAACCGCAGCGGAGGCGGCGAGAAAGAGGCCGAAGACGCCGAGATTGGTGTCGCCACCGCCCGAGCTGCCGAGGGGGCGGCGCGGCAGGAGGTGATCCGCAAGGATCTGGCCCTTGTGGAGGCGGGCCGGCTGATCGAGGACCTTAGGTCCGAGAGGCTCCTCATGTTGGCCGAGAAGCGCAGGCTTGAGCAGCGTGCTGAGGGCCTGACCAGCGACCTCGCCGCACTGGGGCAACATTGCGACGGTGAGGCTTACACCTTGTTCTTGTTTGGGTCTCGAAGTTTTTGTTACGTTACGCCGCAGTCTCACTCTTCCTTGTTCGTCGCGCAGGGGTCGAGAAGACGGTCGAGGAGCTCCGCGGGACGAACCAGGCTCTCTTGGACCAACTCCAAGACGAGACGATGGTGGCGGAGCGGGCTCGCACCTCCCTCGACCGGCTTGGCCCCATGTGGGGTGCTCCTCCAGTGGCTGCGGCAGAAGGTGCGGTGGCCCGAGGCGACGCCTTGTCTTGTGCTTTACGCAGCGGCGCGGGACCGTGTCCGGCAAGCTCTCCATCATGGCGTCAAGCAGACGCTCGCGGTCGTTCGCTCCGGTTTCCGCTTCCCGGTCCACGTTGTCGCCAACGGCTTCATCGAGATCGAGGGGAAGGACGAGGAGTGGAACAACCGCCGTGTCGACAAAATTTTGGAGAAGATGGAGAGGCCGGGCATCGCTCGCCAAGATTTTCGAGGAGGACGTGCTGCCTCCTGACGCCAGCAGCGGTGTCGAGGGCCCTCCTCCTTCTAGCTCGGGTGTCGAGGCTGAGCCCGCCGTGGAAGACCTCGGGGAGGAGTACCACACCGACGAAGATTAGGGCCTGCGTGCCAAATTTGGGCGTCGAGGCCCTTGTAAGAATTTTATGGCATGGATGAGGGTCCGTCGAGACCCATTTGTATATATGACTTGTTTGTTTAAAGGTGTTGTTTTCTTTTCAAATGCGTTTGACCACTTCTCTTTGTTGCAAGCTCGAGTTTCTGCTAACTTAGTCTGTACTCCTTCGATACGTCGCGAGCCCCTCGAGGGGAGGCGTAGGTAGGGTACCGTAGCCCGGGGGCGTAGGTGGCCGTCTACGTCGACGCCTCCCGACCTTTGGAGGCTCGAGGTATTTTGGGATTTAGACGTCGCTAGTTCACTCGAGGCACGAGTCGAGACGAGGGTCGAATTTTTTGAAAAGAAAACACGCATTTTTTCCGGAGTCTGGGGGGCGGTTACCCCCTGTCAGCCCCCGAGGGAGGCTCGACCCTGAGCAAGGCAGGGTCGAGGCTACCTTATGCTGCTAAGCAAAATGAAAGACAACGCACGAGATTGTTCATTCATATTTGACATGTTTGTACAAAGCAACAAAATGAACAAGGCCTTGAGGCCCTTAAGGATAGAAGCGACGTAGCTGAGATATGTTCCACGCGTTCGCCAGGATTCTGCCTTGATCGTCGTAGAGCTTGTATGTTCCTGGCTTGAGCACCTTAGCCACGGTGTATGGGCCCTCCCATGGAGGGGTGAGCTTGTGGCGCCCTCGATTGTCTTGAAGCCGTCGAAGCACGAGGTCCCCCACTGCTAGGTCTCTTTTGCGCACATACTTGTCGTGGTAGCGTCGAAGTGATTGCTGGTAGCGTGCGGAGTTGATGAGCGCCCATCTCGGGCCTCCTCGAGCTGGTCCTTGGCGTTGGCAAGCCTCTCGTCGTTGTTTTGCTCGTTGTAGGCTCGAAGTCGAGGGGAGCCGTACTCGAGGTCCGTAGGCAAGACTGCCTCGGCGCCGTAGGTTAGGAAAAACGGAGTGAACCCGGTGGCTCGACTCGGCGTAGTCCTGAGGCCCCACAGCACCGAGGGGAGCTCTGCGGCCCATCCCTTTCCGAAATTTTTGAGAGTCTTGAACAGCCTCGGCTTCAGCCCATGGAGTATCATGCCGTTGGCGCGCTCGACCTGCCCGTTGCATTGAGGGTATGCGACCGAGGCCCAGGTTACGCGAATGTTGTTGTCATCGCAGAAGTTGGTGAACTTTTTGCCCGTGAATTGGGTGCCATTGTCGGTGATGATGACGTTAGGCACTCCAAACCGGTACATGATGTTGGCGATGAACTCGACAGCCTTCTCGGAGGTGGGGTCTCCTATCGGCTTAGCCTCGATCCACTTGGTGAACTTGTCGATGGCCACGAGCACGTGTGTGTACCCTCCACTTGTCCTTTTGAGGGGACCCACAAGGTCGAGCCCCCAAACGGCAATGGCCAAGTGATTGGGATCATCTGCAGGGTGTGCGGGCTGGTGCGTTTGCTTGGCGTAGAATTGACACCCATGGCATGCTCGGACCAAGCGCTTGGCGTCCCCAATGGCGGTCGGCCAATAGAAGCCTTGACGGAAGGCGTTCCCAACCAGGGCCCTCGCGCTGCGTGGTGGCCGCAAGCCCCCGAGTGCATGTCGTCGAGGAGCTTGCGTCCTTCCTCGAGGGGGATGCAGCGCTGAAGGATCCCGGTCGGGCTTCGTCGGTATAGTTCCCGTTCGTCGCCGTAGGTGACGTAGGTCTTGGCCCTTCGAGCGATGCGTCGGGCCTCCGTCTTGTCTTCCGGTAGCACGCCTTGCGTTAAGTAGTCGAGGTAGGGCGTGCGCCAGTCGAGGGGTCGTGGTGAAGAAGGGCGGGTGCGTCGATCTGCATTGCCTCATCGGGTGTCGAGGGTCGCCCTCGGGGTGCGGTGTCGAAGGTCGAGCCCCCGTGTCTGGCTCGAGGGGTGGCGTCGAGGGGCCAGCCCCCGGACCGATTTTGACTGATGGCTCGAAAACGTCCCTCGAGAAGACGTCGGGTGGAACCGTGCCGCGCGTGGACGCCAATTTTGCCAGCTCGTCTGCGGCCTCGTTGTGCTTTCGAGCTACGTGGTTGAGCTCGAGGCCGTAGAACTTGTCTTCTAGCTTGCGCACCTCCCCGCAGTACGCTTCCATCTTGGGATCGATGCAGCTTGAAGCCTTCATAACCTGGTTGATGACGAGCTGCGAGTCTCCTCGGGCATCGAGGCGTCGGACCCCGAGCTCGAGGGCGATGCGCAGTCCATTGACGAGGGCCTCGTACTCGGCGACGTTGTTGGAGGCGGGGAAGTGCAAGCGCAGCAGGTAGCGCATGTGGACCCCGAGGGGTGAGATGAAGAGCAGGCCTGCGCCTGCCCCCGTCTTCATGAGGGATCCGTCGAAGTACATGGTCCAGAGCTCGGCTTGAATCTGCGCCGACGGGAGCTGAGTGTCGGTCCATTCAGCAACGAAGTCCGCCAACGCTTGCGACTTGATGGCTTTCGCGGAGCGTAGGTGATGGTCTCCCCCATTAGTTCGGCGGACCACTTGGCGATGCGCCCCGTGGCCTCTCGATTGTTGATGATCTCGCCGAGGGGAAAGGATGACACCACCGTTACGGGATGAGCGAGGAAGTAGTGCTGGAGCTTGCGCCTTGTGATGACGATGCCGTAGAGCAGCTTCTGGATGTGCGGATACCGGACCTTGGCCTCGGAGAGCACCTCACTGGTGAAGTACACCGGTCGTTGGACCGGCAATATGACCCTCCTCGTGCCTCTCGACGGCTACGACCGCGCTGACCACCTGAGTGGTTGCGGCCATAGAGGAGGAGAGGCTCGGGGGAATCGCCAACCTGGGCTGGTCGCGGTGGCACGAGAATTGGTGCGGAAGTCAGCAACCCCTTCAACTTGGTTAAGGCCTCCTCGGCTTCGACAGTCCACGCAAAGTGTTCCGTCTTCTTCAGCAGGCGGTAGAGGGGTAGCGCTTTTTCCCCTAGCCTCGAGATGAATCTGCTGAGAGCGGCTAGGCAGCCTGTCACTTTCTGCACACCCTTGAGGTCTCGAATCGGGCCCATCCTCGTGACTGCTGAGATTTTTTCGGGGTTGGCCTCGATCCCCCGTTGTGAGACAACGTAGCCAAGTAGCATGCCCGAGGCACACCAAAGACACACTTCTCGGGGTTGAGCTTCACATTCTTGGCCCGGAGGCACTCGAATGTGGTCTCGAGGTCGCTGATGAGGTTCCCGACTTTCTTGGTTTTAACCACGATGTCATCGACGTAGGCCTCGACGGTTTGCCTATGTGCTCGCCAAAGATGTGCTGCATACATCGTTGTACGTTGCCCCGGCGTTTCGAAGGCCGAAGGGCATCGTAACGTAGCAATACATACCAAAGGCGTGATAAAAGAGGTTGCGAGTTCGTCGGATTCTTTCATCTTAATTTGGTGGTAGCCGGAATACGCATCAAGGAACGAAAGCACTTCGCACCCAGCAGTGGAATCGACAATCTGATCAATTCTAGGTAAAGGAAATGGAACTTTTGGACATGCTTTATTCAGACCAGTGTAGTCTACACACATCCGCATTTTTCCATTCTTTTTCCTAACTAATACAGGGTTAGCTAGCCACTCTGGGTAAAATACCTCCTTGATGAACCCGGCCGCCAAAAGCTTGTGCACCTCCTCGCCGATGATCCTGCGCTTCTCCTCGTCGAAGCGGCGCAGGCGTTGCTTCACCGGTCTGGAACCGGCCCGGATTTCCAAGGCGTGCTCGGCGACTTCCCTTGGTATGCCCGGCATGTCCGAGGGGCCCCACGCAAACATGTCGATGTTCGCGCGGAAAAGTCGACGAGCACTGCTTCCTATTTAGGCTCGAGGCTGGCACTGACGGCCAGCGTCTTGCCATCGGTCGAGGTCGGGTCGACGGGTATCCGCTTTGTGTGCTCCGCCGGCTCGAAGTTGCCAGCGTGACGCTTCGCTTCAGGAGCCTCCTCGGTGGCCAGGGCGGCTAGGGCCTCGAGCGAGTCGAGGTGGACGTTGGCCTCCCCACGCTCGACGCACTCCACGTCGCAGTGGTATGCGTGCTCGTAGGAGGTGTCGATGGTGATGACCCCTTTTGGCCCCGGCATCTTGAGCTTTAAGTACGTGTAGTTGGGAACCGCCATGAACTTGGCGTAGCCTGGCCGGCCGATGATGGCGTGGTAGGCCCCTTGGAACCCAACCACCTCGAAGGTGAGCGTCTCCCGGCGGAAGTTAGCCGGCGTGCCAAAGCAAACCGGCAGGTCGATGCGCCCGAGGGGGTGGGCCTTCTTCCCCGGTACGACTCCGTGGAATCCCCCGACGCTGGGTCGGAGCTGACCCTCTGAAATCCCCAGGAGGTCGAGTGTCTCGAGGTATATGATGTTGAGGCTCGAGCCCCCATCCATCAACACCTTGGAGAACCGTACGTCGACGATGACGGGGTCGACGACGAGGGGGTACGCCCCCGGGTTTATGACACGGTCCGGATGGTCGTCACGGTCGAACGTGATCGGCGCATCAGACCAGTCAAGGTACCGGGGGGCGTCGTGGCTGAGCGCAAAGATCTCCCGGCGCTCCTTCTTTCTTTCTCGAGCTGAGAGCCCGACGGTCGGCCCCCCGTAGATCATGTAGCAGTCGCGCACCGGGGGGAGTCGCCGTCCGCGTCCCCACCGCCGCGCCGATTGTTATCCTTGCCCTTAGGCGCGTCTTCTCTCTTATCGCCGAGCTTGGAGTAGTAGCCTTTCAACAGTCGGCAGTCCTTTAACTTGTGATTTACGGGGCCCTTGTGATAAGTGCAGGGGCCCTCGAGCATCTGGTCGAAAACAGCCCCGTCAGGGGGGCCTCGGGGCTTCTTAGGCTCGAGGGCGCCTGCGAGCACTTCTTCGTCGTCGTCGTCATTGGCGTCGCGCTTCGCCTTCTGACCTTTGCGTTTGTTCTTCTTCTTTTTGTTGCTGTTATTGTTGTCGTTCTTGGCGTCGTTGCCTTTGTTCGTGCCCTCCGGCGCCACCACCGCCTTGCCTTTGTCCGTGGAACGGCCAAAGAAGGCCCCCACGCCTCGTCGCCTGAGGCAAAGCTGGTGACACGATCCATCAGGTCCTCGACCGTCCTGGGACGGTAGCGTCCTAGCTCATGGACTAGCTCTTGGCATGTCGTGCCCGCGAGGAACGCTGAGATGACGTCCTCATCAGGCACGTGGGGGAGCTCGAGGCGCTGCTTCGAGAACCGTCGAGCAAAGTCGCGGAGGGGCTCGTTCGCCGCCTGCCTGCAACGCCGTAGATCCCAGGGGTTGCCTGGGCGCACGCACGTCCCCTTGAAATTCCCGTCGAAGACCCTGACTAGGTCGGCCCAGTCGTCGATCCGATCCGGCGGGAGCCCCTCGAGCCACCGGCGGGCGGTGTCCGAGAGGTAAAGTGGGAGTTGGCGTATGATCACACGGTCGTCGTTCTTCGCTCCGCCCAGTTGGCAGCCTAGGCGGAAGTCCGAGAGCCAGAGCTTGGGCTCGACCTCCCCGTCATACTTCACGATGTTGGTCGGCGGTCGGAAGCGGTCGGGGAGGGTTGAGCTGCGGATGGCCCGGCTGAAGACTCTGGGGCCCGGGGGCTCGAGGACTTGCCGGTCCTCGTCGCTGTCGTAGCGCCCCCCTCGATGGGCGCTATAGCCACGCTCCTGGGCCCCCTTGTCCTTGCGCCGGCGGTTGATGTCGTTGCGGGCGTCGTTGGGGTCTCGAGGTGGCCGGTTGTCGATGATCCGTTCGCGGACTGGCCTAGCTCGAGAGGCGTCAGGCTGGTGGACGGATGCCTCGCGCTCGTTGCGGGGCGTGTCCGCCGGCTTCCCCGAGGCTGCTCCGCGTCGTCGTGACGCCGAGCTCTCGGCTTGCTGCACAGCGGCTGTCTCGAGGAGGTTCTTCATTTCCCCAAGCATGCGCCTGGCGTCAGGGTTGGAGACGGCGGGCAGATCGCGAGCAGCATCGCCGCCGCCCACCACACGTTCTGTCCGCTCGCGGGAAACGCACCTCGGGGCGTGCTGGCGCCCCGTCCTCGAGGATCTGCCGGTGGACCTCTCGAGCTCGGCCACGAGCGCCGGCACCTCGAGGCCGGCTGGTTCTTGTGCTAGGGTTTCTCGAGCTGCAGCAGGCGTTGTCGGTCCTCCTCAGCCTTGGCGATGGCCTCCCGCAGCTGCGCGAGCTGCGCCGCTCGGTCGTCGCTGTGCTGGGATGGTGCAGCCGGTGCCGGGGGTTCGTTCCTCCCGTGAACACGTGACCCGCCTGCCGCAGCCACGTCTCCGGGCCCTTCGAGGTTGAGCGCCGGCCTGCCGTCGTCGCCCTCGTCCTCGGTGTCGCATACGACCCCCTCGAGTTGGAAGCACTCCCTGGTGGGATCCCAGAGGTCGGGGTCGTGGTAGTCGTATTCGTCGGAGTCGGAGCTGGTGATGCCGCGCCGCCTTGGCTCGTGCCGGGGCTGCAGCTCGCGGTACCACTCCCCGAAGGTGGCTTGACGAGGTGCCCGACGGCTCGTGAGAGGCCGCGGTCGACGCGTGCGGGGTGGACAATCTCCAGGTTGGCCATGGCCTGCAGCAGCACGCCCGGGCGTTCCTCCTCCTGCTCCGCCGGCTGTCGGCCCGACTGCGCTCGTTGAGCTGGCGGGCGTAGGCCGCCGCGGAGCTGTCGAGGCCGAACGGGAACTGCCGGCGTCGAGCGCGGTACACCCCGTGCGGGAGGAGGCTGGGCGGCGTCGACGGTGCACGGCTCGGAGGCCTCTGGCCTGGCTCCTGGTCCGTGCGCATGATGAACGCGAAGTCGCTGGGCGGGCGCGGGCGCGCCCGGGAAGTCTCCGGCCGTGCGCCGGGCAAGCTCCTCCTTGGGAACTCCGCGCCGCCGCGGGGAAGTGGGTGTATGCCGCCGGCACCGCCTGTGCCTGGCGACGATGATGACGACGGCGCCGCTCACGGGTGGCGACGCGTGATGGTGTGGGCGACGTGCCATGCTCCTCGCACGGGGCGGCGCGACACGCCCTCCACTCGGGCCCTCCGTGGAGAGCAAGGTCAGCTCGTTGCCGTTGTCAGTGGCCAGGAACTCGAGGCTCCCGAACCAGATGACGGCACCGGCAGAGAACGAAGGAGTCGAAGCAGCCATCCAGGAAACGGCGAGAAACCGACTCGACACGCGAAGGCCCCTACCTGGCGCGCCAACTGTCGGTGTTTCGAACCCGGGGGTATGACACCAACGAGTAATATGATCGCGTGCTCTCTTCCTGGATGGTGATGCAAGATGACACAAGGATTTATCCTGGTTCGGGCAAAGAAGGCCCTACGTCCAGCGGGGGAGGAGGTTTCTTGTATTACTTGCACCTAAGTGCTTGTACAGGGGCGAATACAAGCTCAGTGAGCGTGGACCGGAGTCCGGACTTGTGTGTGTGTGTACTGTGTTCTTACGTGTTTTTTCCCCCGGAGCCGGAATGAGGGCCCTGGTGTCCCCTTTTATAGAGCAAGGGGAGGCCAGGGTTACACAAGGGTATTACAGGTGTCGGGGTGTATTGTGTCCCTTACGAAGAAGGGTAGGAACCCTGTCTTGTCGAAGACATTGTAGCCGACGTGGGCGTTGCTGTTGAAGCGTCCTTGAAGCGTGGCCTCCATCCTGGGCGCGGACGTGGAGGCGCGGCGAGGTGGAAGCCGTACAGCACCCATCCCGGAACGTACAGGACGCGGCGGGGTCCCTCCGGGTCTTGGGGTACCTGTCCTCCAATAGCATGAAAGTAGTTAGGGCTCGAGGGGCGCGGAGCCGGCCTCGAGGCGGCGCCTACGGGGGGCTCGAGTCCCCGCAGGTATGGGCAAGTCCCGTGAAAATCGATTGAGCGGCAGGCATCTGGGCCTCGAGGCGTGGCTTGGACGTGCCACAGTGTAGGGCGTGGGTTAACAGTGCTTCACTGGTGCCTTTTCGCCCATACTTGTGGTGAAAACGAGACTTGACTCTGCCCCGACCACTGTGGCACACGTTGTGTTACAGAGGACGTGACTGGAGTAGGTGGATGAATTAAGTGCGCGGTATGGGGCTGGCATCCGATGTCTGCGCCGCTCGAGGGAGGCATAACGCGTCTCGAGGGATAGGCCGCTGTGCCAGAGAGGCTCGAGGTCCCCGCGTGGGGTCTCGAGGTGTGGAGTTCGGCTGTGGGGGGGCTCGAAGGGTAGTGGAGCGCTTGCCCGAGGCCTGGCGTGGAGGGCTCGGGCGAGACGGAAAACGATCGTGCGCCCGAGGCCTGGCTTGGAGGGCTCGGGCGAGACGGAAAACGAGCGTGCGCCCGAGGCCTGGCTTGGAGGGCTCGGGCGAGACGGAAAACGAGCGTGCGCCCGAGGGGAGGCCTGGCTTGGGGGCTCGGCGGACGGAAAATGAGCGTGCGCCCGAGGCCTGGCTTGGAGGGCTCGGGCGAGACGGAAACGAGCGTGCGCCCGAGCCTGGCTTGGAGGGCTCGCGGGCTCGGTGGGCCAGAGCTGTAAGGCCTCGGGGGGTCGGCTTTTTAGGGGTGTTAGACTAGTTAGGTCTATTATTAAACGGTGTTCTAGGTTTACCCTATTTGTTTGCGTTGATTGGGGTACCCCTTTGGGCGGACCCCGACACTGTGATAGCACGATGCCATTAGCGTTGCTAAGAACCCCGTGCTTCACTCGAAGACCAAACACATTGATGTGCGCTTCATTTTCTGCGAGACCACTATGAGAAAGGTGATATCGACCTTCGCCATGTCGATACTCATCATCATTGGCTGATATTTTCGCCAAGCCTTTGGACCAAATCGACTTTTGCTAGGTTGAGAGGTGAGCTTGGTGTGTGTTTCCCCTTTTAGTTGGGGGAAACATTTGGTTCTTGTATTATAGACTGATCTCTTTTTCGTTTGCCTTTGTTTCTTTGCATTTTAGCATACGCATTTACATTCTGAGCTTCATTTATATAATCATTAGAATGTAACTATGCTCTATGTAGTATGCTCCGATGCTTATGATGATGCTTATGCCTTATGCTCTTTCTGATCACAAATACATGTTGTGAGCTGAGCTGTTTTTGAATGGTGAACCTGCTTAATAAACTTAAAACTGAAAATATTCAAAATTAAGATATGCAACTAACATGTGTAGGATGTGTTGAGTTCACTCGTGCTTTTCATATATGCTAGGTTGCTATGTCTCTAGTTCTGAGTCTCTCACTTGCTTGGTTTGTTCATATTTTGTCAATAAAATTGAACCAAGCTTTAGTGAACTGAAAAGATCGAGATGGGACTGCTTGTCAACACATCACGGTATCGAGACTGTTTCTCATTGCACATTTGAGTTAAACTTGAGCCATGTAGTGTATGACCAAAATCGACGCTTTAAGCTTCTGATTGCTTTTTGCATAGGCTTCGCTCGGTTGATAAGTTAGGCAATGACAAGCTTTCAACCTCTCGCAAACATCTGCTAAACTTCTGAACTTGTGTTATTTCACCGCTGCAACTCCGATTTAAAATTGAAATCACAAGTGTATGCTTCATTCTATAGCATGATGATTGAACCTTGCTAGGGGTAGTTCACCTCGTATACATGCTTAGCACTTGCTCGGATTCCTGTCTATACATGTGTAGTGTTATTTTGATGGTGACTATCTTTTTGGCTAAAAACTGCTCATTGTGCTTTCATGCTCATATTTCATATATAGTGATCAGTCCGAGCCTTTGTTAGTGTCTTGGATGATGTTGAAGTCATTGGAGTTATACTGTGCAGAGCATCTTTGCATTCTCTTGACTATATTCCTGAAGCTGCTAACTTGCATTATGACTCATATGCATTTTGGAAGGGGGAGTCTCTCTTGTTGGCACTTTCGTCGGTGCATTTTCTGAGGGGGAGAACATTGCTTTCGGCTTTTTGCTTGATAGTGCAATTTCAACTAAGGGGGAGAAATTGCAAAATCATTTGCTTCCTTGAGTCCAACTAAGGAAGAGTGTCTTAGTTGTGTGCACTATTCGAGGGGGAGTTTGAAACTAAGGAAGAGTGTCTTAGTTGTGTGCACTATTCGAGGGGGAGTTTGACCGTAAGGTTTTTGGTATCGAGCTTTCTTGCTAGTTGTGTTGAGCTCTGTGCCTCTATCTTGAGGGACTAGCATTGCTTCGATTTTTCAAACTGGTTTTTGCTAGCGGTGTTGAGCCTGTTCTACCTCTTCATGAGGGCTAGCTTTGCTTTGCTTGGTCGCGTCGAGCCGTTGCCCATGTCTTTGGGGACCAAGTTGTCTTGCTCTTTCCACTTGACCTTCTTCGGCTTTGCTATGCTTTTGGGTCATTTGGTTGAGTTCTCTCTTCTTCTTCCTTCATTCTTCTGCTTCCATTATGATTTGTGTTGATAGTTGACAATGCACTCATCAAGGGGGAGATTGCGGAAACATGGGTGTATGCCGGGTCTCTGAGTGATGAGTGATTGTCAACTGGGATGATGCGCATGTTCTTTGGCTTGTGTTGTGTAGGTGTCAAGCACAGAGACAGTGATCGAGGGCAAGGTGAAGGTCAAGTAGAGACGTGCCATGCCGATGGACCGAGAGTGGCGAAGGGCGGACGTGAGGCTTGGACTGAGGGACCGGTGGCCCGAGGATCAGCTGTGGTGGCTGACAACCTGGGACAGCGACGAGCGAAGACTTGCGGTCATGTGTTGCCTAAGTCGTGGACTTGGGGACACGTGTCGGTGGACGGGGTGCACGGGGCGTGCATCCCCTCTACAGCTTCGGTTTGGTGGTAGAGCCAGAGAAAAACCATCGGGTGGACGGTTTCAAGGTTTGGGCCTCAAAACCTGGGCGCGGATGGTTTCCGAGTTTGGCCACAAAACTCGGGCTGAGGACGGTTTCCCGGTTTGGGCCTCAAAACCTGGGCGCTGTGGGTTTGCTGAGTTTGGGCCACAAAACTCAGACGCTGATGGGCTGGTTTTCCGGTTTGGGCCTCAAAACCGGGGGATGGCTGTGAAGGCTGGTTTCCCGGTTTGGGCCATAAAACCGGGGTGCAACGTCCAGCCAGGAAAAGGACGCGAGCGGTGGCGGCACGTGGCGGCAATCGGGAGGTTGAGTCGAGGCAACACTACGAGTTGTGCGGGCGTGGCCATCGGATCCACCTACCACCGAGTTGGTCCAGAATAACCTTAGGGTTTAGCTGGTTCGCTCTGTAAGTAGTTAGGGGTAGAGTGGGATTTAGGAATAGTTAGAATTAGGATAAGTAGGGGGAGACACCCACCTCCCCATCCATCTCAGTCATTTTGCTCTTTTGCTTCTAAGGTTTCCTGCTCTCCCTCTCCTCTGCTGTAGCGAACTGAGATCCACAGAGAAGAGAACAATACCTCTGTGCCTTCGAGATTTTGAGGAAGTGAGACCGTAATCTCACTATTGTAGCGTGTGGTAGCCACACGGTTGCATATTCGTGGTTGTGATTCGCGTTTTGTTCGTGTTCTTCGCGGAATCCTTTTTGTCATGTTTTTCCCGTCGATTGATCTCTTTGCTCGGTTCATCTTTTGCAAATTCGTTTGAACCAAGTTGTTCTAGATCGTGAGGCACTTCTTTCCACCGAAGGAATTCACTTCTAACCTCACGGTCTAGGAGATCGAGCGATTTTAGTTTCGGATCAGTTTTTGCTCCCTTGCCCCAAATTCTTCAAATTCCTCGATTTGGAGTTAGGTTCGAGCCACGATTCCCATGGGATAGCTCACTAACCTCCTTGGAACTCCTCACACTAAGTCTAAGCCCTAGTGCTTTTGATTCGGAGGAGATCGAGTGGATTTCGCGGAAGAACAGCACTGCGTCGGGGGCATCAGACGCTCGAGTTCTTAGCATCGGACACTGACTCTCTTGGCATCGGACGCACCGTTGCCACGTGTCAGTTTCTGACATTTTCAAAGGAGCATCGGACGCTATCACCGGACGCTCCGTTGTGCATCGGACGCGCCGGAGTGTAACCATCGGACGCTGAGAGTTCACTGTTCACGGCATCCGATGGGTGTCCAGTAAGGTTCCCGAGATGCACTGTTTGCATCGGACGCGTCCGATGCTTGGTCATCGGACGCTGGCCAGCGTCCGATGCAGGTGATTCTGCACAGTTACGTTCGTCGTTCGTTCGTCCGTTGTCGGAACCGATTTTTGGCTTTTGTGTTGGGTTTCTAGAGTCGTGTAGTGTCTCGGTGTGCTTCTTGGAAGCATCCACCCTATCTCTAGGGTCGTGGACACATACGAGCTCTAGGTTTGCTTTTGGGGTTGATTCTCGGGATAGTGGCAACTAGTTTCCGAAAGGAAAATTTGAAGCTCCCATTCACCCCCCCTCTGGTCACTTTCTGATTGCACTTTCGGTCCTTCAGGGTTAGCAGAAGAGCCAGAAACCAAAGCCATCGACCGGCTAGAAGGATTTTCATAAGAAGCCCTCGCCATGGCATCAATCTCACTGGACTTGAGCTTACTAAAGAGCTCGTCGCACGTGAGGGTCTCATAGTTAGGCGACTCGATGATTGCCTGAACCTTGGAATCCCACACGACCGATCAAGAGTATGCAAAAGCTTCAAAGCCCTCTCATGATCGTCGAAAGGCAACAGCTCCTTGTTAGCCCTCATCCTGTTGACAATCACCTAAAAGCGAGCGAATAAACTTTCTATGCTCTCGCCAGGCATATGTCGAAAGTTCTCATACTCTCGCTTGAACGACTCGTAGATACGGGTTTTGACTTGAGTGGTTCCCTCATGGAAATGCATGAGGGTAGCCCAAATCTCCTGAGCCGTAGCAAGGTGATAAACGCGATCAAACTCACTCATGCTCAAGCATGAGAAAAGAGCATTACAATCTCGGCTATTGGCATCGTGCTCATCGATCTGATGCTCATCGACCGGAGGGGGGTGAATGGGAGCTTCAAATTTTCCTTTCGGAAACTTGTTAGCCTCTGTCCCTAGAATCAACCCCAAAAGCAAAGCCGACTTGCGTGATGTCCACGACCCAAGAGAATGGGTGGATGTTCCCTAGGAACACAGCGGGACACCACAAAAACTTCCCAACCTAAGTTCACGCAAGTCAACAAAGTGACAGGATGGACTTTGGGTAACCTCAACTCCCCCCGAGCAACGCGAGGGGGATTCAGGCTATTTTGTAAAGTGGGAAGCCTGATTTTAGTAGAGCCCGGAGTCTAGAATCCAACACAAAAAGCGGATCGCAAATCGGAAACCAGACGAATGAACTACGGATGAAAACGCGCAGATCAGTACTGATCGGACTCTGCCTGCGTCCGATCAGAGATGATCGGACGCGTCCGGTTAGTTCGAAGACGATTTTGGACCTCTCTGTGTTGGACCGGACGCATAGGGGTGGAGCGTCCGGTCACAACTTCATTAGCGTCCGATCGATCAAAAGCTAATGAACAGTAGCTGCTACGCGTCCGGTCAGGGAGGAGCAGTGAGTCCGGTCAGGTTCACGCAGAAAGTTGTTGCTCAACTTTCAACGACCGGACGCACGGGTCAGGGTCCGGTCGGTACGAAGGTGAGTCCGGTCATCCCGATTTTACACAGTTCGTCCACCGATTCGATCCAAAATCACCCAAAACGAATCCTCTAGGGATCAAACTTGGTGAGAGGAGTCACAAGGAGGATAGTGAGCTATCTCTAAGAGATCATGGCTCGAACCTATCTCCAAATCGATGAATCGAAGAAATTCGGGCAAGGGAGAAAACTTGATCCGAACAAAAATCGACCGATCTACTAGCTCTTGAGGTTAGAGGAGAATTCCTTCGGTGGAAAGAAGTGCCTCACGATCTAGAACAACTTGGTTCAAACGGATTTGCGAAAGACACACCAAGTAGAGAGATCAATCAAGGGGAAAATCGTGGAGGAAAGGAACCCACGAAGAACATGAACAAAATGCGAATCACAACCACGAATTTGCAACCGTGTGGCTACCACACGCTACAATAGTGAGATTACGGTCTCACTTCCTCAAAATCTCTAGTACACAGAGGTATGGTTCTCTGCGGATCTCAGTTGCTACAACAGGGGATTGGAAGAGTAGGAAAAAACTAGAAGGCAAAGAGCAAATGGCTGAGATAAAGTGGGAGGAGGGTGTCTCCCTCTACTTATCCTAATTCTATTTCCTACTCTACCCCTCTCTAATTACAGAGCGAGCCAGCTAAACCCTAGGGTTATTCTGGACCAACTCATGGTAGGTGGTGATCCGACGGCCACGCCCGCACAACTGGTAGTGTTGCCTCGACGCAACCTCACCGATTGCCGCCACGTGCCGCCTCCGCTCCGCTCGTCCTTTTCCCGGACTTCGCCCCCGGTTTTGAGGCCCAAACCGGGAAACCAGCCGACCGTAGCCTGAGTTTTCTGGCCCAAACTCAGAAACCTGCACCACCCAAGTTTTGAGGCCCAAACCTGGAAACCGTCCTCAACCCGAGTTTTGTGGCCCAAACTCGAAAACCATCAGTACCCAGGTTTTGAGGCCCAAACCTGGAAACCGTCCACTTGGTGGTTTTTCTGTGGCTCAACCACCAAACCGAGCCGTAGAGGGGATGCACCGCCCGTGCACCCCGTCCACCGACACGTGTCCCCAGGTCCTCGACCCAAGCAACACCGTGCCCGCAAGTCTTCGCTCGTCGCTGTCCTAGGCTGTCAGCCACCACAGCTGATCCTCGGGCCACCGATCCCTCAGTCCAAGCCTCACGTCCGCCCTTCACCACTCTCGGTCCATCGGCACGGCACGTCTCTACTTGACCTTCACCTTGCCTCTGATCACTGTATCCGTGCTCGACACCTGCACAACACAAGCCAAAGAACATGCGCATTATCCGAGTTGACAATCAATCATCACTCAGAGACTCGGCATACACCCATGTATCCGCACACACCTTGAGCATGTGACTTGAACCATTTCCACACATATGAGTTCAATCCATGGCTTCAAGTCACTTCCACTAATGATTTGATCCTCAACACAATATGAATCCTCATAGCTTGATTAGTACCTCGACTCAATGCAAGTACTCTCTTCTTCACCCTAGCCATAGTACCTCGGTCTCCTTGACCTTCACCTTCGCTTAGTACCTCGAAGCCCTTTCCTTGCTATCTTCACCTTATCAAGCCACACTCAAGTCACATTATATTGAGCATCCATTGAAAACCATTTCTTCAATATTGTGATCCTTGCTTGAACATCTTATAGATATGAATGTTGAGATCAATCAAGCTTTAGTTTGACTCACATAGAGACATATATGGATCATCATTAATATGGTCAAGCCAATTCACGATTCCTTATATCCTCTTTTTTTGGCTTCACACTCAACACTCACTTCAATCTCCATCTTCATACTTCTAGCTTGATCAAATCAATGCAAAGTGATTCTCCAAATTTATCCATACAAGCAAACCAATGTAGAGATGACATATATCCAATATGAGTTAAGTCCTTGTCATTTGACCTTTGCTTGGCATTTACTCACTTATGCATTCTTGATTCAATCTTTAACCTTGATCAAAGCTAGTTCACTATCAAACTCTTCTTGCTCATGAAAGCAACCCATTGTTGAGACCATTTCAAAATCATCAATCCATGTCTCACTTGTCATTTGCCAAATATGCTTGCTTTCTCATGATGCCATGATATCCCACAACATAGAAGCCATATCATCAACTCTATTTGCATTGTTGTCTTTTGCTTGAACAAGATTGTTTCCATGAGCTTCCAATACAACAATACACAATTTTGGCCTTCATTTCAACACTATGTGGAATACCATCAAGTTTGCTTTTCTTATTGAACCTTTGATACACTTAGCAAACTTGTTAGACCTTAATTATGTTGTCACTCAATTCACCAAAACCCACTAAGGGCTAGATGCACTTACAAAACCGGAAACAATTTATAAATAAATTGTTGCATTCATATAGTATTGCTTGAAGGAGTTTGCCGGCGATTCATTATACAACTTAAGTCTTATATCGGAGTGCACAAATCCATAGCAATGTCTTTATCAAACCCTCCATCGAATATCCTCCTTCGCCTCTCTCGACATCTTTCAACTCCTTTCCGAAGTCCTTCGGACTCCTCCCAAAGTCCCATGTTTTACTTAGTGAAGATCTGGAGAATCTCTCCTCTAAAATTTCTCCCAATTTCCCTTCACCAAATTCTTCTAAACCTTATTCGAAATCTTGTCAAACTCCCTTTTGAATCCTATTTAGATTCCCTGGAATTTCCCAATTCGAAAATAGGCAAAACGTTCTATTCTCTTGGGCCCCAAATCCATTTTCCTCCTCTTCCTTTCAACTCCTTGCGGCCTAGTCGAACTGGCCTAGCTGGCCCATCGGCGCCGCCCTGTGGCCTAGACCCACTCTCCCTCTCATTCCCGCTAGCCCATCACTCACTCGGCCTATCCCACGCGCACAGCCCAACTCGCTTCCTTCCCCACTTCCCTTGCGGCAAGCCCGCACGGCGCCCCTGGCTCAGTTGCACGGGCCCAGCATCGTTGCCCACCTAGCCGCCCACGCGTGTATGGCCCATTCGGCCCAACAGCCGGCGCCCCTGCCCTGGGAACCCTAGCCGCGCTCCCAGGCTGCAGCAGCCACCGCCGCCAGCCCTGCTCCACGCCGCGCCCGTGCCCTGTGCCCCTCTGGATGCTCGACGCGTGGCCCAGACATCCCATCCTTGGCGCGAACGCCGAGGACGACCGTAAATCCTCCTCGAAGCCCTAGCTCGCGCGTATAAAGTGTCGCGGCAGCCGCACTCCTCTCTTTCCCTTATCCCTAGCGCGTCGCGCCGCCGCCCATCTTCCCGAGCCGCAGCCAGCACCAAGCTCGTCGTAGCCAGCCATGGTCGCCGCCATCTTTTCCCCACTCGCCTTGCTCCTCTTCAGCAGTCGCGACAAGCCGCCCCGACCGTCGGCGCCCAGCGTGCTCCTGCTGGCCGCCAGCCACGCCGGCTAAGGCGCTGGCCGACCGTGACCGCGCCGGGATTACCTCCTGCGACGAGGAGCGCCGCAACGACCGCTACGCCGAGCTTCTTCTGCATCTCGTCTCTGTCTCAACCTCGCCTATCGTGGCCACCTAGATTCGCTGGCAGGCCACAGCAATGCCAGCGCTGGCCGCTAGGGCTTCTGTCCCGCGTACGCCCTGCAACGAGCCGGCGCCTGCCGCACCGGACCGCCTCCACCGCGCCTCGACGTACACCGGCAGCTGCCACACGCCACTGGCCAGCCCCGTTTCCTCACCGCCTTGCCAAGCTCCTCCTCAATGCGTTGACCGCGACGTCGTCCACTGTTCACGGCGCCGAACGTCGACGGCCATGACCCTGCTGGTCGGCCACGCTCTGACCCCGGGCGTCCTCAATGCAACCTTCACCATGCAGCATCATCATGCCGACCTCGTCAGGCAGGAAGCCAGCGACCATCGTGTCCTCTCCAAACCGGCTTCCTGGACTCCACATCCATGGTGATCCCATGCCCTTGCGTGTCACTACTACTGCAGGCTGCTGGTGAGGTCCAGGACACCAGAACCCTGCCTTTCATCCTTCTTGCCACCATGCACCGAACTGAGACCGGCCTTCGTGCCGCGTATGTCACCGATGCAGGAATGTCGGCCTCACTGCTAGCCTCCGTTGGAGCTGTGGCGCCTCCCGGATGCCTGCTGCCACCTTGCCGCGTCGTCCGCCGAAGCCAAAATGACCGTGACAGCAGAAGCCGCGATGAGCCCCTACGCCTCACTAGACGTCCTCCCCTGCCGAGTTGCCGTTCGTGGCGCCCTGCTGTTCGGTCGTGGTAGCGCTCGATGCCTTCGGCAACTCTCCGCTGAAGCATCGTCTTCCCCGCCAAACGTCAAGGTCGAACCCGTGAACTTCTGTAAATGTTACTCTCTACGTTAGCACGACGCTCGTTCAGTTGTACATCCCTTTCATTCGTACGATCGGTATCTATCTGAGTCGAGCCTTCACGCCGAACTAGTTCGTTATCGCCTTGGACACGTGTTACTCCCCATTGAGGTCGTGCGTTAGTTGTCAACGTGATAGTGCTGTTGGCGGTAGACCGGCCCAAGCCAAATCGAACCCCGGTGTTCCAAGAACACCGACGGGTTATTGACCGCCCCGGAAGTACGCCCATGATTGGACCATGACCACAACGTGTTTAGACCAAATGGAACAAAGCCTAGTCGACATGTTGGACGAAAGGTAATTCCCTTCTCATCTTTGACCGTAGGATACCCCCGATGGAAACGATAGCTTATGACAAAGGAGACCCTGTGACCCTCGACCGTGACACCGTACCCTGGACTCGACCGCGCCACACCATGTTCTGGACTCGACCGTGCCACGTAGTACACTGGCCACGACGCCCCTCGATACTCCCCCGACGCGCCTTACCTCGAGCCTTCCTCGACGTCGAGAGTGTTGCCACCATGAACCGGTGGGACCCATGTTATCTTATCGTCAACCTACTAAACCCCTGTGAAGTCTCTTATTTATCTATCAGTAAGTACTCATGCTATACCTCATTCTTACAACCACCTTTATATGCACTTGTGATACAGGATCCATCCAATCTCATGCTATAGAAATGTGCTACTCCACTTATTTGATTCAATGTGTCTTTGAGTCGCTTGCTGGTTCTTATCGTTGAATGGATGGATATTCGTCTGTTTGTTTGTGTGCCGAGCCTTTAAGCCGGCTGAGGGATCGTACCTCGTTCGGACGTTACGATCGCGAGACCCATCCCTCCATAGCCGTGATGTCAAATGTAACACAATCCTTGTTAGTGTATCTTTTGGTCGTGAGTACATCTCGCCATGATCATGGAGTTAAGCTCTTATGCTTCTTCGTGCACAAACTCTTGTATGCTTGTACCCATTGACCACTGCATATCTTGATTCTCGCGGTGACAACTGCACCGCTACGAATCTAGAAATGACTTAGTGCCAGAGCACCCCGGTTGGGTAACCTACAAGTAGTTTGCCCACTTGCTTCTTGTATTGAGCCACTCCTTCCAATACCCCGTCTTCCACCATGACGTGTGCATTGAAAAAAGTGAACCTTTGACTCGTATGTATTTGTACTGTTCCTATTCTTTTGTTAGCAAAGCTATGGTCTATGTTGTATCTCAGGATCCCGCGCGTCGACTTGATTGACCACCTAACCACATTTCTCTAGAGATGTGTCTGAGGTCATGGCATTGATGTGCTGAGCTAACCTCACTCTTATAAGTGACCCTGAGACTTGGTTCCCGACGTACTGTGTCATGTGGATCGAGAGGACTGTAGATCTCTAATCCTATTTGCGCTACCGCTTTTGCCATTGCGGGCAAGCCAAGTTACCTTGGAGTCAAGTCAATGGTGTTAATCGTGTATGATCAATTGACCTTTTGGGATAAGGCTACAAGAGCCGAACCCCATCGTTCTTTAATCGTTAGGCCCGTCCTCCGATTTTCGCCCTGTTTAAATGACAACTAAATCGAAGGATGAGAGCCGTGGTGTTTGCTAAGGATAGGCCTTGGTTTGAACCCTATGTCATAAAGTCATATTGGCTTGGCCAAGACTTAAACTTGCAAACCACCACCTTGTTCCTAGCCCGAGGAAATCGGACAACCGTCGAGAGGGCTAAACTTTGTGTATTTTAGTGACTCATTGGTGTTAATGGATCTTCCTGCGTCCTGTTGTCTTTTCAATTATGGTGCAAGTGTTCTCTTGCCTTGTGTGTCGTTTCATAGAGTAGCATACAATTGGACCAAGAGAGCATGGACGACAACAAGGACTGCGACTTGGAGTCAACTCAGGAGGAGACGACCTCGCTAATGGAACACCAACGTGGAATAATAAACCATGACTATGACTACTTCGCAGGTGTCATGGCAGCACCCTCTTTTAGAGAATCCTATTAGACATTGCAAACATGTAGACTTGCTAGCGCTTTATATTTATTCCTTTGCTAGTAGCTAGTATATTGATGCATGATACTACCTAAGCCATTATTACCTGATTGCAACCCACTCTACCACAACACCCTGCTTTGCGCATTTGCCTAGTTATTCCTGCTTACTCGCCTGCTTGCTTGCATGTTCACCATTATATTATTTAACTCCTCTTCGTATTATATCTGAGATGTGATGCGGATGGTGAACCCTTGGGAATGGTTTTGCGGGTGATGGGTGAGCGTGTTGCGTGTTGCTGGGTGGGTGTGGAGGGTGAGGGTTGAGTTGACCGAGCCAGAATATACGACGAGCCTGGTGCGAGTCTTGCCAAGGGCAGATCTGGAGGCCCCTATGGCTGTGAAACCTGTGGCGGGTTATGTGGTGACTTGAGGTGGGCCTGGGTGTGAGCCACTAGTGGAGCCCGGGTCAGGAGCGTGCTGTGGTGGCACGGATAATGAAAACCTTTGAGAAGACATCCCGACTTAGTCATCCTAGGTGGAGTGGAATCTAGACCACGGGGAAATACCTTTACAAGCCACTGGCTCCTTATGGACGGGGACGGTCGGACTACCTGGTGGAGCAATGCCACTACTGCTAGGCAAGAGAGTGCGAGGAAGGTATGGGCATGAATCCCACACCGTTTTGAGACGATCACGGCCCCCACTTCGGGACTTCGGAGGACGAACGTGACTTCACAAACTTAGCCATCCCAGACTAGACTTGGGGTGTTCCAGGGCTAAGAGGTAGGGTGGCATTTTTCTAGGTTGGCAAGCGACCGGTATCCGCCTTGGCACACCATGGGTGCCGATGATGGCGATCTTGTCGATGTTGTAGAACCTCTGCAGAGTGTATGGTTGATCGATCGATACGTTGGCCAATTCGTTGGTTGCGGCCCTTTTTCCCTGACCTGTTTTCGACTAGCGAGAGTTCTCTTTTCTCCCTCTGGTATGTGAGTGCCGACCGTGAACCTGGTGTGAGGTTGCGGGCCATTGAGACAAGGCTGGGAGGGGGCTGGCCTTTGTCGACCTGACTGAGTGTGTGAGATGAGATGAGGTGATGGTGTGGTGATGATTGGGATGTATATGGATATGGATATGGTGGATGGATGTGGATGTGTGTGTATGGGAATGTGTTAAAACATTATTATATTGATTACTCCTCATGCGCTAGGATGCAAATCCACAACCAAATCTTAGGATCGCCAGATCCCTTGTTTTATCTTTTCCACTAAAGCTCATCGGTGCTGACCATGGCCGGCACACATCTGGCAGCGTGCAGATTTCTACTTTAGAGGTACTGACTCTAGAAGGATTAGGAGGTTTTGTGACGGAACCTCCTGGATTAATAAGGCCCACGTGTACCTGTTCTTGTCCTACAGACCTCGGACAGCCATACACGGTGCCCAATAACCCAAAAGACCCACCACGTGTCATCGGGTAACCCGACTCATCCACGTTTCCTTACATTCCCAGGATCATTGCAAGAGTCATTGCAGTATTACAACATTTCACAAATAATATACATCAGAGATAAAGTGCGGAAGTATTACACCATACGTTTTACAAACCAGTTGTTCAAACTTGCATCGTTATTACAAACCATAGTTTCAAACTTTATCCTAGGTAGTGGAGACAACATTAATAAAACAGTATTTCACACAAACAACCCCGCCTAAGGGTTGCATTACTCCTCTCCGGACACGTCCTCCTTAATGACGGTCACGCAACAGGCCTCAAAGCAGGCTGCTCGTGAACATCACCTGCAACAGGGGATTAACAAACCCTGAGTACAAAGGTACTCAACAAGGCTTACCCGACAAGAGAAGAGAAGGAACAGATATGCGGGCTTGGGTAGGCTCAACAGTATTTTTCATTTGCATAAAAGCTTACTAAAGTAGTTCTAGATCCAAATTTTTACATAATCATTTAAGTACTTGGTAAGAACTGAAAATAAATATTAATGAAATATCATTATCCTTCTTTCTTCAGCAAGTTCCCTTTTATTCTATGATGTGGGTCGAAAGATTGAGTCTCCTTAACCGAGGAGCACGACGATTCGAACCGATTCAACCAGATCTGGGAGTTTTCCACGATCATACGATATATGTAGACCCGTGATCACACATATACCAACCCCAACCTCGGATCCTCCAAACAAGACCGGGTCCGCGCCACCCGAGAGTGCTTGTACACCTCCAATCCGGGACTTTAACCCACGAGGGTAGCTAGTACTCCCGCCATCTCTCCACTCCCAGTGCGCGATTAGCCGTTCTCATTTAAGAACCACCAAGGTAGGGCTTACCGTAGCATATGATCGGTACTTCACAGTTTCTCAATCTAGCAGGCCAACAACGGTTAACCCTAATCCGACACATCCGGGTCACCCTACACCAACCAAGGTTCGATGCATGTGCCCGTCTGGTCTTAACCATCTTTCTTTCTCATTATCATTCCAAAACAATAAGTATCGAAAACATCCACCAAAAGCTTCATAAAGCAAGGCTAAGCATTTCTATCATTGCATAAAGCAGGTATCAAGGAATAATATATCGATAACAAGGTTGATCATGCATCAACAGGTTTAAAACATTTATTTGATAAACATCTAATGCATCAGGTTATCGAAAGTAAGTGTAATTGTAAATCCAAGGAAATGGTTAAATGAACCGGGGCTTGCCTTCGTTGATCGAAAAAGTCGGAAACTCCTGATATTCTGGATCAACAGGACACTCCGAACTCCCTGGACCAACCTCGTCCGGACAATTGACCACTTCGGAAGCTACACGATAACAGAGTGCATGGTTGATGAGATGCTCATGTCATGATCATGGTAAAGATAGAAATTTTCTAAGCTATAAACATTTATTTTGCAACAGCTTTCCATCGGTACCGTTGCAAACCAACAAAGCCAATTTGTATAAACATACATGGTTTACATGAATGACACTTGCCTGCATCAAGTAGCAGATCAAGATAATTCACTTATCTTAACCTTTAAATCTATCAAAGAAACTTAGGTTTATGTTTCACAACATTGTTTATGCATAAAGAAAGCAATTTAATTAGTCGGAAATTAAGTTGTGAAGCAAACTATGCTCAAATTACTTCAAACTTGGTACACAGATTGGTTATGATCCAAACAGTGCACAAAATAAATTTCAGTATTTTTGGAGTTAAACTTGATTTTATAAAAAATCATTGAATCCTTATTCAAGAATTAAGAGGCATAATTTTTACTGCAAAACAAAATACAGAAACATGCACATATAATATTTTTCATAAAAACTACACATTTCATAGAACATGTACAAAATTTTCATGATTTTTGGATCAACAGATTAATTCATACAAAAATAACAAAACCAGCATTAGTATGCACATATCAGAAAATAGATTAAAACGTTTAAATAAAGAAAACCTCGTTGGGCCGAAACCAACCCAGCTCGGCCCATCCCGCGCACAAGCCGGCCCAACTCGGGCCTGCCCGCGCCTGCACTGTCGGTTTTGCAGAAAAGCCCTCTGGCTTTAACAACACTACAACCAAGCCCTTGACACTATTGAGCACTATTCCTCTGAGTCTAGGACTTTGCACTTAGGCCCTCGAGTTTAGTTGAATTCTCGTCGACACGTCCCCGATGCCAAGGCTGCCGGCGGCGAGCTCGGCTCGCGCACGCCGGAGCAACGCGACCTTCTCCGGCCAAACCAACCGGCTCAACGCCTTCCCCTTCATCTCACGGCTCTGATAAACCCTCAAACTCCCTCCCCCGACCTCTCTCTCTACTCCGACGACGATAGCGGCGGACGCGATGGCACGGCGGCGGCACGCCGGCCAACTGGTAACTCTACCGACCTCGCAAACGTGCGCATCAGCATCAGAGGCTCACCACGACCCTAGCGGGCTAGGTCTCCGAGGTTGACGCGGCTCCGAACGGTGAGGACGACGACGACGGCGGGTTCCAGCGGTGCGGCTCGACGGCGACGACCCGTTCCGCTGTGTCAGAGGGGAACAAGACCAAGGACATGGTGTTAGAGCATCAGGAAGAGATGAGGAAGGGAGAACGATGCTCAGGTGAGGATGGAAGGACCCCGAGCTTGCTGACCATGGTGGCGGCGTCGATGGTGGTGCTTTCACCGGCAGCAACCTCCGTGGACTGCTCAAGCCAGAGCGGTAGAGACCTCAAACGCGAGCCGACCGTAACCAGCACATCAAGGAGAAGAGGTAGGTGTAGATGGTTTGGCCAACAAGGCCCCGAGCTCACCTGCCAATGGTGAACTTGATCTCGGAGGAAAAAATTGGCCGGCAGGGAGGAAGACGACGGTCGCCGGGCTGATGCGGAAGCGAGAGGAGCTGCAACCTAGCGCTATCGCTCCGCAACGACGAGGCGAGCGTGTTGGTGCAAACAAAAGGAGCGGTGGAGCTCTCAGATGGCCGGCGTAACCGAGCAAAGCGACGGCGGCGGCGGCGAGCAAGCAGAGGAGAAAGGCGTGATACGGTGCTTCTACGGTGCGATAGGGGTGAAGGAGAGGGCGGCGACGTGTTGAACTCGCGCGCGAAGCTAGCAAGCAGCTCGCTGGTGCAGGGCATGCTCCCCAGCGCGAGCGCGGCGCTGGCGAGCTCTGGACGCTTCCCCCCTTGGCACTGTTCATTGCTCATTTCCCCCCTTTCTGAATTTTCGAAATTACTTTTGAAATTTGAACTATACTTCAAGTTTTGGCAAAATATGAAATGTAGAGTTTGAAAAGTTGTACAACTTTACTTTAACACCCTATGGCTGATTTCAAATGGAAATAGGTCAATTGGATCAAAATAGTTCAAATTCATTTCAAATTGGAAATTTGAAAAGGGGGCAGAACTAGGTTTGGTTTGCAGTAGAAGTAAAATTACTTTTGATTTTATATTGACACTTGAAAAATGGTCAATGTATGAAATGTTCCTTTTGAAATTCTCTACAACTTTGATGTAGATCTCAACTAGTTTTTGAAATGCAAGTTTAATGTCAAAAAGGGACCATTTTCAGGGTTGAGTAGATTCAAAATTACTTTAAATTTTGTACAGAAACTTTGAAAACTTTGAATACCAAAGTTGTACTTCTCCTCAAGATCTACCAAAAAGCTTTTAGGGTTAGCCCCTAAATATGCACAGATTTTGAGTTAACTAGAAAGGGCTAATTAACTTATATAGGAAATTAAATGATTTTCCCATTTTTAAGCTAGATGAATTTTGTATTCTTTTGAATTGTTGAACTTGGTTTCATGCCTTTACATGACTTTAGTCAAATAGGAATGAACACAAGTTATTTCATAATGACATTCCAAATTAGGGTTTTGAGCTACATCACAAGCATAAACAAAAATGCTCACACATTAGGAATTAAACTCATTTTAGTGAATGCATCTCAAGGTGAGCTAGCACATGATGCTATGAAATGCTTATGGTGGCATGACAATATTTTATTCATGTAAACACCTGAGGTGTTACATCCTTTCCCCCTAAAAGGAATCTCGACCCGAGATTTAACCACAAACCAAAATAACTACTAAAGTTGTGGGATACGGGGATAAAGATTACAAACTTTTTACAAAAACTAGGAACACGTTTTATTTGTCAACCTCTTTCACTGCCCTGACTGTATGGTTGCATAGAATTTAGGAAACTACTCTATTAGGAATTCTTCGGTTTCCCAAGTTGCTTCCTCCTCAGAATGCTGACTCCATTGAACTTTATAGAACCTGTGAGTGTGTCGTCGAGTTACTCTATCTCATTGATCGAGAATTTTGATGGGATACTGAGTATGTCATATCAGGCTCAAGTTGTACCCCTTCAACATCAATCACTTGGTCAGGAACTCGTAGACACTTCTTCAGCTGAGAGATGTGAAACACATTATGAACCTCTGATAGATGAGCTGGTAGGTGAATGCGGTATGCCACTTTGCCACACTTGGCCAGGATTTGAAATGGTCCAATGTAACGGGGAGCAAGTTTTCCTTTGACCCCGAAACGATAAACACCCTTGGTGGGTGACACCTTTAGATACACAAAATCTCCTTTGGCAAACGTCAAAGGTCTACGCCTTTTGTCTGCATAGCTTTTCTGTCGAGATTGTGCTATTTTCATATTTCTTTGTATGAGTTTGACCTTCTGTTCGGTCTCTTGAACTAGATTGACACCAAAGAACCATCTTTCACCAGGCTCGGACCAATGTAAAGGAGTCCGACACCTTCTGCCATATAAAGCTTCAAATGGTGCCATACGGATACTCTCTGTGACACCCTAGTGTCAAGCACTGCATTAGGAATTGCAATTAGCTACTGAGAAGCATAAGCAATGCATTGCATCATTTCATGTGCATGAGAGTGCTTTTGTCTTTTGTTTATTTATTTGGATTTGGATTTCTATTTGACTCGATGATTTAAGTGGATCTCTGCTTGGGCAAAGAGTTTTATAAAATAGAGTTGGAGTTTTTGACCTAGTTCAAAATAGTTTATCAGATAAAAAATGAGGCAAAGAAAATGGTTTATGTTGCAAAACTGGCTTTATTTTTGAGGAGGTTGTAAAAATGGTTTTCTGAAAAAGTGTCTTATATGAAAGTTGTAGAGAAAATTATTTTGAGCAACTTTCATATTTGGGTCAAAACCTAGTTTGGAGTTTCTGAAACTGTTTTGAATGGTCAAAGTTTGAAAAGAATTTGGAAAAAGAAAAAGGAAAACGATTTTTTTTCCCGGCGCCAACCCTTTCGGCCCATCTGGCCTTTCGGCCTTTCGGCCCAGCTAGCCCGCGCCCGCGCGCCAGCCCGCTCCCGCACTCGCCCCGCGCGCCGCGCGCTCGCCGCGCACCGCCGCCCGCCTGACGCACGTGCCGTACGCCGGCCGCAACCGCCATGTGGCCGCCGTATCCTGCCGAGGATCCTCGCCGGCCACTCCTCGCTCGATCCCCTCTCATCCGAGCACGCAAGCTATCTTCCCCGGCCACTCTCCGCTCGCCTCGCCTGCCGCGCCCGCTCGCCGTGCATGGCATCGCCCGCGCTGCCTCGCCGACCGTGCCGCCGTGGCCCCGCCACGACCACGGCCGGTCAACCCGATCAAAACCCCGAGCGCACCGCACTCCCCTCTCCCCGCTGCCATTCCAGCTCGTCCGCTCTCACTCCCGCTCTCCCTCTCAGCTCCCACGAACGCGCAAGCATCCGCCACTCTCGCCGACCGTTCACCACCATCACTCCCCTCCACCGTTCCGGCCACACCCGACCACCACCATCCAATCCCTCTCGCCAGCCTCTCTGCCTACGCCGTGCACACGCCGTGCGCACGTCGCCATCCCCGACCGAGCCCCGACGCCGCCGGAGGACGAAGCGCCTCTTTCGGTCCGTCAGTCGCCACCGCCGAGCCGCAACGCCGTTCTTCCCCAACCCGAGCTCCACCGACTCCTCTTCTTCATCCTCGAGCTTCACCGAGCCAAGGCAAGGTGAGAACACCACCCAGTCTCAACGCTACCGTCTTCTACCACCCGTTTCTCTCCGGCCGAGCGCCATGGGCGCTGCCGCGGACCTCGCTCGTGGCCAAGCTCCTCTGGAGCCACCCGGGCCAAACCAACCCCGTAGCTTTGCTCCTTAGGGTTCACTCGAGCTTTTGCCTCCCCCAATTTCTCCGGCCGCCGCCAGAAACGGCGTAGCCGCGCGTTGCCGCCATCATCGTGCGCCGCCGCTCGCCGCCGGCATGCTCCGGTCGTGCGCTAGCCTAACCACCTACACCACTCGATGCGCCTCGTCGAGTCGAGTTCACAAGCCTAGCTTCCCCGCCGGCGACCTCACCGTCGGCGAGGAATCGACGGTCAAACCTCTCCCCTGTTTTCCGTCTCGCCCGAGCCCTCGAGCCAGGCCTCGGACGGGCGATTGTTTTCCGTCTCGCCCGAGCCGTCTCGCCCGAGCCCTCGAGCCAGGCCTCGGATGGGCGATTGCTTTCTGTCTCGCCCGAGCCCTCGAGCCAGGCCTCGGACAGGCGATTGTTTCCGTCTCGCCCGAGCCCTCGAGCCAGGCCTCGGACGGGCGATTGTTTCCGTCTCGCCCGAGCCCTCGAGCCAGGCCTCGGACGGGCGATTGTTTCCGTCTCGCCCAAATGGAGTGCTTTCAGTTTTGTTCGCTTGTTTGTGAGTAGATCTGTCATGGAAAAATATGAAAGTATTTTTGGCAGAAGTTTATTTTACTGTTTTCATTTATTCCAGCTTATATGCTCTTGCTAAGATAAATGGTTATGTATGTTTTCTGGTTGAGTTAATTCCTGGAAAATTTTGTGTAAGTTTATTATCATGTTTTACACCTGTGAAAAATATATATGCACTATTTATGTGGAAAAAGTTTCTGTTATGGTTTAAAGTCCTTTTTGGCTGATTTCTTAGAATAAATGTTAAGGTATTTTATATGCTGAAATAAAATATGGGAAAATTTGTATAGTCTCTGTTTATGATGTCCAAGCTAAGAAAAATGTAAGCATGATCTATTATGTGAATAAATATGAAGTTGCTTTACAAAGGTGCTTTTCTGTGTTTTTCTTTGGAAATTCATGTAAGAAATAATATAATGTTTTTGTTCATGGAACTTTCTTGATAAGCATAAAATGTGAAGTAGAATCTGGGAAAAATATGAAAAAGAGTTGGGCACCCTTTTACAGTAGGGTTGTAGTTCAAAGTACCTTTTGGGCTGTTTGCTTGTCATTTTTGTATCTGCAGTTTGGTATTTTATTTTTGGCTGAAATTTGTTCAGTGGAGTCCAGCAACTGTTGTTTACCTTCTGGAATTTTCGTGGATTTTTCTGAGTCCAGAAAAGTGCACTTGAAGTTCAAACCTAAGTTTCTTTTGATTTATTAAATAAGAAAAAGGTGAATAAATGGATTTTGTTTTATGAATTAAATAATTTACCTCAATGGTTCAACAAGTTGGTTTTGTTGGTTTGCAAGAAATGCTCTTTCTCATACCTTCACATCTTGCACCCGCATTGTAATTATTTATTATTCGTCGCATGCAATAGGATCGACACTCCCGGAGCCCGAGCAGGAGCCAGAAGCAAACGCCGAGCAGCAGATCTCGGAGCTCCAGCAAGCCGAGGAAGCCGACCCTGCCTGCGACACTAACTTGCCCGAGTGCCCCTCCCACGAGGCCTCGGTCTTCACCCAAGGCAAGCCCCGGAGCATTCCAAGCCTCCTATTATTTACAATTAAATTACTTGAGTCCTTTTATATTGTGATGCATTAGGTTTAGGAGTTGGAATGAATCCTACTTGCTGCATTACCATTCCTTGGTTATTGATTAAATATCTACCTTGTTATCCTGTTATTTAAATACAATGTAGAATTGCTTAGCCTGCTTAATAAAAGTAGTAGTTAAGGATGTTCCCGTAATACCCTGATGGGTAGTTACCGGATCACGGTTGGCTATATTTGCTATCGTGGAAAAGAACCTGAGTAGTAATGAAATACGGTCAACTGGAAGGCAAGGCACCAAGTTGGAACTTGGGGGCAGTCCGTCCGTTGGATCGTGTAGGTTTGTATCGATGTTGGCCCTCGTTCATTTTTGAACGCGCCCTTTTACTTAGGGATATGTCGGTGCCGTAATCATCGACCCCAAAGCCGGTTAGAAGCTGTTCGGGCCGGTCTCAACCCGTGTCGTGCCCTCTAGTATGGAAATTGCGATCTGCAGCGTGAGGCCATCGCCAGGTTCCAATTGGGCGGTCCGTGCTTGAACCGCGACGATTACCACCACGAACAAGCATCGAGCGATTGCCTAATGCATGGACCCGACGGGGAAAGTGTGGGCTGGTATTAAAGGTCTTTCATCAGCTGATTTGGAATTCGATTCGAGTCGCCGTCTCCCCCGGTTAGTGGGAAACTATGGCGAGCTTCACCACGATACAACTCCATGTGATGTTTTAAAGGTTCAACTAAAATGTGGATAAGTCAATTGGATATGGTTATATTATTGATTGGTAGATTCAAGTGAGTGCTCTAGTACAGGTAAAAACCTAGAATTAAGGAATAGGTCTAAAAAATGACAGCTCATCATTATCATTAATTACCTCTTATCTAAAATTAAGCTTTTCGCAACTGAAAGATCCCAGCTCTACCTCAAAAGCCTTGCATACCCTTGGAGTCTTTATTTTCAGTTGAACGGGTAAGTCTAGCTGAGTACATTCCCGTACTCAGGATTTATCCCGTTTGTTGCAGATGGCCAGGTCTACTTTGGCTATTGTAAGCACTGCCTCTACCACGTGGAAGGTGATGAGGAGTAGGCCCAGGGAGCGGTTGCTATGTGCAAGCTGCACGCTGTGCAGTATTGGTGGAAGGAGTGAGTGTGTAGTTGGTTTATCACGTGAGTCTGAGATCTAGTGTGATTGGAATGCTAGTGAGTGATGTGAGTTGTTTATCAAACAATGTTTTATTTGGACATGTGGTGGTTTAAATTAATTTCTCTTCGCACTTTTAAACTCGGTATTGTAATAACTCTGTTTGTAATTGGCACTTGATTGTTATATGTTCGGGTTTTTGGTTGTAGTTTAGATTTAATCCTTGACGATGGCTGATCCTGTATGATTCTGTATAAATTCTGGTTTCTTATGATGTATCTTTACGGTAATCCTGAACGATGCGATCCTGATGATGTATGGTGTTAGATCCTCGAGATTCCGGACAGGTTGTAGGGTTCAAGATCAGTCGAAGTCAGACGGATTTGGCTAAGATAATACTTGAGCTCTTATAATCAGGACGGTTCCGCCACAGCTTGGTATCGGAGCATGGTTCAAGTGATTACCTCCGTAGAAGAGCTATTTTTGAACTAAATGGGTATTTCAAAACTATTTTCAAAACTATTTTCAATTACTAAGTGTGCCCAGTCTCGTCCTTAAGCCCTATACTAGGATTCAGGTGCCTTAACTGCTAACAGGGTTCAGGGTTTGCTTCATGCTGGATCTTTATTTGCTGGTCCATTCTCGGGGAAAAGAGAATGCGTCGATTGCGAAAACTGCATAAAATGATTTGTGAGATATGAGAGCATGACCGTCCAACCGTCGGTCTAGGTGAGAGTTCTTATACCAAGTATGTGCGAGCTCCACGCGGACACATACGAGGGTATCAATGTTTTCAAGGGTGTTTTCTATGTTGGTGCATGGTGTTTAGTGTTGGCTTCTATGTATTTTGCGCATATTGGCCAATACTCAATTGTTTTATCATTGGGAATTTCTTTGGGCTGAAATGAATCTTCTGCAGGTACACTAACTATGCGAACGAGTAGAACGTGTAGATAATGCATGAGAGATCGTTCTTGCCACCGACTAGAACGTTAGGACTTACGAGTCATATTAGTGAGTGAGAACGTAAGTACGATCATGGATCATGTTTAAATTCATGCATTTACATTACCTCCCGTTAAATTAAAAGTTGTCTCTTTTCTATAAAATTTGCCAACTTAATATCTGTCTCACGAGAGTTCGAAACCCTTTTGTTCTACAGATGGCCCGGTCTAAGCTGACTGCTCGCAAGGCCACCGGAGGCAGAGGAGTTCCGCGTCACCGCTTGCCCACCAAGCTGACCCGGAAGGCGTTCTTGTCCTACTTCGGGTTGCCGACTATCCTTTGGAGGATTCTGCGGGCCGTGGGCTATGAGGAAGGACAGGAGCCCAGGTACTCATGGCAGAAAGAGATCTACGGGCAGGATTCCTTGGTCATGGTGGAGATCAAGGTCAAAGCCTTGCCTGCCAAGCCTCACTGGACAGGGTGGACAGAGATCACCAGAGGCACTTGTGCCAAGGATGGAGCCAACAGGGCAGCATACCTAGTGCTGAAGGATATCATCGCCCGCTTCCCCGCCGACCTGGCAAGTGCGATGGCAAGAGTGTTTCCCCGTGGATCACTTTTCCCATTGCGCTGGAAGCAGACTTCGGAGTCAGTCTTGATAGGGAGCCCAGAGGAGAGGTTCTACTGTGAGACACCTGCGATGAGCACCACTGGAGCTTTGCTAGGTGTATGTGAGAGTTTGGAGCGCACTCTTGAGAGCGTGTCCTTCACCCTCACCGCCACCTACCAGAGCAAGAGGAAGCTACAGGAGGACTTCGACGCTGAGGTTGCTCGTCTGCAGGAGAGGATTCAGCAGCTCACTCTGGAGCGCGACGACGCCCGCACCACAGCAGCAGCACAGTCCACTGTCAGGACAGTCCGAGAGCAGATGTACCTGACTACCGCTCTTCAGAGGGATGAGGCCCGCACCGCGCTCGACCAGCTTAGAGAGGGAGCCCACCTCCTGATTCAGCAGATCCATGGACAGCAGGCCTACATCGACCAGCTCCACGAGGCCGTCCATCAGATGCATCACGCCGCGCAGGAGGCTGCCGCCGCAGCAGCTGAGGTCCCGGATCCCCAGGACGGAGAGGTCCTTGGTCCCGACGCCCCACCAGAGGACGCTGCACCCGCCGCTGGAGACCCCTGAGCGCTAGCTTGTTAGAGATCGTTTTCTTTTGTATAGCTTGAGCTTGCTCGCTAAGTGATGTAACACCCTACACATGTGCTAGTTTTATGTTTAAAATGTTTGATGGCATGTAAGCTTTTGGACAAAGTCCGGACTTCGATCCGGCACCTTTTATGAAAATCCGTCGTTTGCATGTCTAATTTTGAGCGATTGTTTTGTGATGTTGTATGGAAATGAGTAATTATACTTGGTCGTGTGCTAAATTTTCGAATTATGTACAACGCAGTATTTATTCATGATCGATGTAACATCACCTAATGATTGCTTATCAATGGGATATGCAGATGCCGGCACACACTCGCAGCCAACGTGGGCAGGGAGCAAGACAGGAGGAGAATCTGCCACCTCCCCCACCGCCGCCGATGACGCCGGAGGAAGCGTTCTTTGGCCAGTTCTTGGGTAGCCAAAGGAATATGGAGAAAATGCAGAGGCACATGGAGGCCACCCTCCGCAATATCGCTAACAAGAAGTTCGAATGGACCACAGAGTGTGAAGCGGCTTTTCGCACTCTGCGAACGTTGTTGACATCCGCACCTGTTTTGGCTCAGCCAAACTTGGAGGAACCTTTTGATGTGTTTTGTGACGCATCCAAAATTGGACTCGGATGTGTACTCATGCAAAATGGAAAAGTTACGCCTATGCTTCTCGTCAGTTGAGACCGCACGAAGAGAATTACCCCACTCATGATTTGGAATTAGCAGCCGTCGTGCATGCACTCAAGATTTGGAGGCATTATCTTATGGGAAATCTATGTCATGTGTACACAGATCATAAAAGTCTGAAATATATCTTCACCCAGCCAGAGTTGAACATGAGGCAGAGAAGATGGTTGGAGCTAATTAAGGATTATAACCTTGAAGTGCATTACCACCCCGGAAAAGCAAACGTTGTAGCCGATGCCTTGAGTTGCAAGACTCATTGCAACTCCCTACAACCACTTTTGGAAGATAGATTTAACCTTATGCACCCCGTTATGGTGAACAACATCACTCTTCAGTGTACCTTGGAAAGTGACATCATCGAGAGACAAAAGACGATGAAGAGATCTGTCAGATTAAGAAGAGGTTGGAAACTAGTAGTTCTTTGAACTTTAGAATGGATGAACAAGGAATTCTATGGTATCATCAGAGGTTGGTTGTTCCTAAAGACACCGAGCTGAAAGAAAGAATTCTGAATGAAGCTCACAAATCAAAGTTATCTATCCATCCAGGAAGCAGTAAGAGTGTACCAGGATTTGAAAACAAGGTATTGGTGGTCAAAGATGAAGAAAGAAGTAGCAGCCTATGTCACCAGATGTGATACCTGCTGCAGGATAAAAGCTATACACTTGAGACCTGCCGTATTGTTACAACCGTTATCAATCCCAAAGTGGAAATGAGAAGAAGTTAGTATGGATTTCATCACAGGTCTTCCCACTACTCAAAAAGGAAATGATTCTATCTGGGTTATCGTAGATCGGTTATCTAAAGTGGCTCACTTCATACCAGTTAAGACTACGCACCGCCCTCATTAGTATGCAGACCTGTATATTCAGAATATCTTGAGATTGCATGGAGTTCCAAAAAGGATTGTCTCTGATAGAGGACCCCAGTTCATAGCACGTTTTTGGGAACAGTTGCACAAGGAACTAGGAACTAAGTTGGTAAGGAGTTCCGCTTATCACCCCCAAACTGCAGGACAGACGGAGAGAGTGAATCAGATTCTGGAAGATATCCTAAGAGCTTGTGTTCTATCGTCAGGAGAATCATGGGAAAAATGGTTACCCCTTGCCGAGTTCTCATATAACAACAGTTATCAGGAAAGTATAAAGATGGCACCTTTTGAAGTATTATACGGGCGAAGATGCAGAACCCCAGTAAATTGGGTAGAATCAGGAGATCGAGGATTCTATGGGTCGGATTACGTAAAGGATGCGGAAGAGATTGTGCAAACAGTACAGCAACACATTAAGGTAGCACAATCCAGACAAAAGAGTTATGCCGACACACGAAGAAGACCCTTGGAATTTCAAGTAGGAGACTATGTGTATCTTAAGGTCTCACCCATGAGAAAAGTCCAACGTTTTGGAATTAAGAAGAAGCTAGCACCTCGATATGTGGGACCTTACCAGATCATAGCAAAGAAAGGAGAAGTGGCATACGAAGTACAGTTACCCCCAGAGATGAGCACAGTTTTTCCAGTGTTCCACGTATCACAGTTGAAGAAGTGTCTTCGAGTTCCAGAACAAGAAGAAGTTCGGATTCCAGACGTCATCATCAGATCGGATCTGGAGTACTACGAGGAGCCCAGGAGAGATTTTGGATACCAAGACCCGAGTGACGCGTCACCGAACAGTGAAGACTCACAAGATTCTTTGGAGCAATCACGGACCCAATGATGCAACTTGGGAAACAGAGGAGTACTTACGCGTAAACTACCCCGCTTTTATAAAGATTGGTACGTAACTCAAATCTCGAGACGAGATTTCTTTAAGGGGGGAAGGGCTGTGACACCCTAGTGTCAAGCACTGCATTAGGAATTGCAATTAGCTACTAAGAAGCATAAGCAATGCATTGCATCATTTCATGTGCATGAGAGTGCTTTTGTCTTTTGTTTATTTATTTGATTTGGATTTCTATTTGACTCGATGATTTAAGTGGATCTCTGCTTGGGCAAAGAGTTTTATAAAATAGAGTTGGAGTTTTTGACCTAGTTCAAAATAGTTTATCAGATAAAAAAATGAGGCAAAGAAAATGGTTTATGTTGCAAAACTGGCTTTATTTTCGAGGAGGTTGTAAAAATGATTTTCAGAAAAAGTGTCTTATATGAAAGTTGCAGAGAAAATTATTTTGAGCAACTTTCATATTTGGGTCAAAACCTAGTTGGAGTTTTGAAACTATTTTGAATGGTCAAAGTTTGAAAAGAATTTGAAAAAAGAAAAAGGAAAACGATTTTTTTTTCCCGGCGCCAACCCTTTCGGCCCATCTGGCCTTTCGGCCTTTCGGCCCAGCTAGCCCGCGCCCGCGCGCCAGGCCGCTCCGCACTCGCCCGTGCGCCGCGCGCTCGCCGCGCACCGCCGCCCGCGTGACGCCCGTGCCGTACGCCGGCCGCAACCGCCACGTGGCCGCCGTATCCTGCCGAGGATCCTCGCCGGCCACACCTCGCTCGATCCCCTCTCATCCGAGCACGCAAGCTATCTTCCCGGCCACTCTCCGCTCGCCTCGCCCGCGCTGCCTCGCCGACCGCGCCGCCGTGGCCCCGCCACGACCACCGGCGGTCAAGCCGATCAAAACCCCGAGCGCACCGCACTCCCCTCTCCCCACTGCCATTCCAGCTCGCCCGCTCTCGCCCCCGCTCTCCCTCTCAGCTCCCACGAACGCGCAAGCATACGCCACTCTCGCACCGACCGTTCACCACCATCACTCCCCTCCACCGTTCCGGCCACACCCGACCACCACCATCCAATCCCTCTCGCCAGCCTCTCCGCCTACGCCGTGCATACACCGTGCGCACGTCGCCATCCCCGACCGAGCCCCTACGCCGCCGGAGGACGAAGCGCCTCTTTCGGTCCGTCAGTCGCCACTGCCGAGCCGCAACGCCGTTCTTCCCCAACCCGAGCTCCACCGACTCCTCTTCTTCATCCTCGAGCTTCACCGAGCCAAGGCAAGGTGAGAACACCACCCAGTCTCAACGCTACCGTCTTCTACCACCCGTTTCTCTCCGGCCGAGCACCATGGGCGCCGCCGTGGACCTCGCTCGTGGCCAAGCTCCTCTGGAGCCACCCGGGCCAAACCAACCCCGTAGCTTTGCTCCTTAGGGTTCACTCGAGCTTTTGCCTCCCCCAATTTCTCGGCCACCGCCGGAAACGGCGTAGCCGCGCGTTGCCGCCATCACCGTGCGGCGCCGCTCGCTGCCGGCATGCTCCGGCCGTGCGCTAGCCAAACCACCTACACCACTCTATGCGCCTCGTCGAGTCGAGTTGACAAGCCTAGCTTCCCCGCCGGCGACCTCACCGTCGGCGAGGAATCGACGGTCAAACCTCTCCCTGTTTTCCGTCTCGCCCGAGCCCTCGAGCCAGGCCTCGGACGGGCGATTGTTTTCCGTCTCGCCTGAGCCGTCTCGCCCGAGCCCTCGAGCCAGGCCTCGGACGGGCGATTGCTTTCGTCTCGCCCGAGCCCTCGATCCAGGCCTCGGACGGGCGATTGTTTCCGTCTCGCCCGAGCCCTCGAGCCAGGCCTTGGACGGGCGATTGTTTCCGTCTCGCCCGAGCCCTCGAGCCAGGCCTCGGACAGGCGATTGTTTCCGTCTCGCCCGAGCCCTCGAGCCAGGCCTCGGACGGACGATTGTTTCCGTCTCTCCCGAGCCTCCGAGCCATGCCTCGGACAGACGTTTGTTTCCGTCATCTCGCTCGAGCTAGGCCTCGAGCGAACCCTCGGGCGCTATCACATTCGAGCTGGGCCTCGAGCGAACGCACACCTATTCCGTGCGCCGAGTGTTTTCCAGAAAACGTTTTCCAAAATGTTTTTCTATTTCCAGTAAATGCTGTTTATTTTGTAGATCCTGTTTTGTTAGTCCAAATGGAGTGCTTTCAGTTTTGTTAGCTTGTTTGTGAGTAGATCTGTCATAGAAAAATATGAAAGTATTTTTGGCAGAAGTTATATTTACTGTTTTCATTTATTCCAGTTTATATGCTCTTGCTAAGATAAATGGATATGTATGTTTTCTGGTTGAGTTAATTCCTGGAAAATTTTGTGTAAGTTTATTATCATGTTTTACACCTGTGAAAAATATATGATGCACTGTTTATGTGGAAAAAGTTTTTGTTATGGTTTAAAGTCTTTTTGGCTGATTTCTTAGAATAAATGTTAAGGTGTTTTATATGCTGAAATAAAATATGGGAAAATTTGTATAGTCTCTGTTTATGATGTCCAAGCTAAGACAAATGTAAGCATGATCTGTTATGTGAAGAAATATGAAGTTGCTTTACAAAGGTGCTTTTCTGTGTTTTCCTTTGGAAATTCATGTAAGAAATAATATAATGTTTTTATTCATGGAAATTTTTTGATAAGCATAAATGTGAAGTAGAATCTGGGAAAAATATGAAATAGAGTTGTGCACCCTTTTACAGTAGGGTTGTAGTTCAAAGTACCTTTTTGGGCTGTTTGCTTGTCATTTTTGTATCTGCAGTTCGGTATTTTATTTTGGCTGGAATTTGTTCAGTGGAGTCCAGCAACTGTTGTTTGCCTTCTGAAATTTTCGTGGATTTTTCTGAGTCCAGAAAAGTGCACTTGAAGTTCAAACCTAAGTTTCTGTTGATTTATTAAATAAGAAAAAGGTGAATAAATGGATTTTGTTTTATGAATTAAATAAGTATTTACCTCAATGGTTCAACAAGTTGGTTTTGTTGGTTTGCAAGAAATGCTCTTTCTCGTACATTCACATCTTGCACCCGCATTGTAATTATTTATTATTCGTCGCATGCAATAGGATCGACACTCCCGGAGCCCGAGCAGGAGCCAGAAGCAAACGCCGAGCAGCAGATCCCGGAGCTCCAGCAAGCCGACCCCGCCTGCGACACTAACTTGCCCGAGTGCCCCTCCCACGAGGTCTCGGTCTTCACCCAAGGCAAGCCCCGGAGCATTCCAAGCCTCCTATTATTTACAATTAAATTACTTGAGTCCTTTTATATTGTGATGCATTAGGTTTAGAGAGTTGGAATGAATCCTACTTGCTGCATTACCATTCCTTGGTTATTGATTAAATATCTACCTTGTTATCCTGTTATTTAAATACAATGTAGAATTGCTTAGCCTGCTATAAAAGTAGTAGTTAAGGATGTTCCCGTAATACCCTGATGGGTAGTTATCGGATCACGGTTGGCTATATTTGCTATCGTGGAAAAGAACCTGAGTAGTAATGAAATACGGTCAACTGGAAGGCAAGGCACCAAGTTGGAACTTGGGGGCAGTCCGGCCGTTGGATCGTGTAGGTTTGTATCGATGTTGGCCCTCGTTCATTTTTGAACGCGCCCTTTTACTTAGGAATATGTCGGTGCCGTAATCATCGACCCCAAAGCCGGTTAGAAGCTGTTCGGGCCGGTCTCAACCCGTGTCGTGCCCTCTAGTATGGAAATTGCGATCTGCAGCGTGAGGCCATCGCCAGGTTCCAATTGGGCGGTCCGTGCTTGAACCGCGACGATTACCACCACGAACAAGCATCGAGTGGTTGCCCAATGCATGGACCCGACGGGGAAAGTGTGGGCTGGTATTAAAGGTCTTTCATCAGCTGATTTGGAATTCGATTCGAGTCGCCGTCTCCCCCGGTTAGTGGGAAACTATGGCGAGCTTCACCACGATACAACTCCATGTGTTTTAAAGTTAAGGTTCAACTAAAATGTGGATAAGTCAATTGGATATGGTTATATTATTGATTGGTAGATTCAAGTGAGTGCTCTAGTACAGGTGAAAAACCTAGAATTAAGGAATAGGTCTAAAAAATGACAGCTCATCATTATCATTAATTACCTCTTATCTAAAATTAAGCTTTTCGCAACTGAAAGATCCCAGCTCTACCTCAAAAGCCTTGCATACCCTTGGAGTCTTTATTTTCAGTTGGATGGGTAAGTCTAGCTGAGTACATTCCCGTACTCAGGGTTTATCCCGTTATTTGCAGATGGCCAGGTCTACTTTGGCTATTGTAAGCACTGCCTCTACCCGTGGAAGGTGATGAGGAGTAGGCCTAGGGCAGGGTCGTCCAGAAGCTTCCCTTTTTCTTTTGCTGGTCTGAGACTTCTAGTGGCACATTATCTAAAAAGGGAAGAGTGAGTTGTGTGAGTTGGTTATCAAACAATGTTTTATTTGGACCACATGTGTAGTGGTCGTGCTTTAAAATTTCAGCTTCCGCACTTTTAAACTCGGTATTGTAATAACTCTGTTTTAAATTCGGTTCGTTTTCGTTATGATGTATCTTTACGAATGTAATCCTTGAACGATGCGATCCTGTATGATGTATGGTGTTAGAAATCCTTCGAGATTTCCGGACTACCGGGGTTGTATGGGTTCAAGTATCAGTCGAAGTCAGACGGATTTGGCTAAGATAATACTTGAGCTCTTATAATCAGGACGGTTCCGCCACACTCTCTTGATAGCTATTGTTGTATGAGAACTCTGCTAATGGTAAGCACTCATCCCACTTAAATGGAAAGTTAAGAGCACACGCCTGAGCATATCTTCTAATATCTGATTTACTCTTTCAGTCTGACCCCCTGTTTGTGGATGGTAAGCTGTACTGTGTAAGAGTTTTGTGCCCAGAGACTCATGTAGACTTCCCAGAATTTTGAAACAAACTGAGTACCCCTATCTGAGACAATAGTCTTCGGAACTCCATGCAAACTCATAATCCTCTGAAAGTATATCTTGGCATATGTGGATGCCGAGTAGATGGTCTGACTGGTATAAAATGTGAAACCTTGGTTAGACGATCTACTATAACCCAAATATAGTCGTAGCCCTTGGATGTTCTGGTAAACCAATAATAAAGTCCATACTGATGTCCTCCCATTTCCAAGTAGGAATTGGCAATGGCTGCAGTTCACCCGCTGACTTAAGATGAATGGCTTTGACTTTCGGACAAGTATCACATCTGGCTACATACTTTGCAATTTCGATTTTCATCTTAGTCCACCAGAATCTTTGCCTAAGATCCTGGTACATTTTTGTACTTCCCGGATGAATCGCAAACGGGTGTAAGATGAGCTTCATCCAGAATCTGCTTCCTCAACTCAGGATTCTTCGGAACGATCAGTCTATCTTTGAACCAGACCACTCCTACTTCATCGACTCGGAAGCAAGAAGCTTGTTTGCCTTGGCCTTCTCTTTGAGGTGAACAATACCCTTGTTTCTTTCTGAGCAGCTACAATCTGATCTTTGATAGATGACTGAACTGATATATTAATCAAACTGCCCTGAGTGATCATCTGAATACCAGTTTTTCTAACTCGGAACAAAGAGTAAGATCTACTGGTCTGACAGTGATACAGTTGCAACGAACCTTCCTACTAAGAGCATCGTCTACAACATTTGCCTTTCGGGATGGTAATGCACTTCAAGATCATAATCCTTGATTAGCTCTAACCACCTCCGTGTCGCATATTCAACTCTGACTGAGTGAATATATATTTCAGACTCTTGTGGTCGGTGTATATGTGACATGTCTTGCCCAAGAGGTAATGACGCCAAATTTTTAAGGCGTGAACAACTGCTGCTAACTCTAAGTCATGAGTTGGATAGTGTTCTTCATGATGTTTCAACTGTCTGGATGCATAAGCTATCACTTGCCCTCTTGCATCAAAACACAACCAATCCCGATACCAGAAGCATCACAATACACATCAAACGACTTCTCAATATTGGGTTGGGCTAAGACTGGAGCTGTAGTTAAGAATTCTTTTAGCTTCTGAAAAGCTTCTTCACATTTATCCGACCAAACAAACTTGACTTCATTTTTAACAACTGAGTTATAGGTTTGGCAACTTTGGAGAAGTCCGGAATAAACCTGCGTAATAACCTGCCATACCCAGAAAACTGAGAAACTTGATGGACAGTTCTGGGGGATTCCCATTCAAGGATTTCTTGTACCTTGCCTGGATCCACAGCTACACCTTCAGCCGATAACACATGACCCAAAAATGGACTTTGTCTAACCAGAACTCACATTTACTGAACTTTGCATAAAGTTGATGGTCTCTAGACGACCCAACACTACTTGAGGTGTTCAGCGTGTTCTTGTGGATTCTTGGAATATATCAAAATATCATCAATGAACACCACTACAAACTTGTCTAGCTCAGGCATGAATACGGAGTTCATCAGGTACATGAAGTGAGCTGGAGCATTGGTCAACCCAAAGGACATGACCAAGTACTCATATAGGCCATCTGGTGGGTGGTGTGAAATAGAGTTTTAGCATATCTTCAGGCCTTATCTTTCTCTGTGTGATACCCAAATCTCATATCTATCTTGGAAAATACCTTGGCGCCCGCGAGTTGATCAAACAGAAGATCAATCCGCGGCAATGGGTACTTATTCTTCATTGTCACTTCATTGAGCGGACGATAGTCCACACATAGCCTCAATGTTTGGTCTCTTTTTGACAAACAAAGCAGGACAGCCCCATGGTGATGAACTAGTCTGACATAACCTTTATCAAGCAGTTCTTGCAACTGAATTTTTAATTCTACCAGTTCTTTAGGTGGCATTCTATAGGCTCGTCGAGATATTGGTGTGTTCCTGGTTTAGCTCTATGCTGAACTCAACATCACGGTCTGGTGGTGGTAACCCCGGCAAGTCCTCAGGAAACACATCCGGAAACCACAAACTACTGGAATATCCTGAATCTCTTTAACTGTTGTGCACAGACGCTGTGCCGCACATCTGGTCAACGGTTTTTCTTGGGAATTGGAAGTTGGATATAAAGAGTTCAGAAGTACTATTAGGTATAATCAACTGACTGTTCTATGCAAGGCATCTAATACTGCCTTCTGCTGGTACATCCAGTTCATCCTAGGATCACATCTATATCCTGATCCTGATTACTATCATTTAGTGGGATAAATATGCCCGACAAATTCTACGGGCACCTGATGCGCCACTTCCTTTGTATATAAATGACCTCCGGTGTGTGTATAAGGAAATTTTCTTGTGCTTCCCCAGTAGGTATATGATGCTTTTCAACAAAACTCTTACTGATAAAGGTAAATGCGAGCACCAGAATCAAATAGTAATACGGCAGGATGGTGAGCAACTGAAAAATACCCATCATGACGGGTTCCCCTTCAGGAATATCTGCGCTTGTGCATAATACACCCGGCCAGTTTCTGGACGGTCTTATTCTTTGATTGTTATTGTGGCCTTGATTCTGCTGTGGTTGTTGTGTGGCCGCTGCTGGGAATTCTAACACTTGCCCTGTGGAGTATTTGGGATACTCTCCTGGGATACGGGTAATTACGGAGAGAAATGGACCCAGCTTCCCACAGTTGTATAGCATGGGTAGTTGTGGTTCTGGGAGTTTGGGTTCGAATTGCTAGGGGCAATTGGCTGTCGTGGGATTATTAGAGTTCACAACAGTTTTAGTAGATGACTGCTGTGAGCTGGCTTGTTGTTGCTGGGGTGGACGGTACTGTGGACGGTGGACGGTGTGCTGGAACGGGTGGTATATGATACGCTGGTGCTTCTTATTGCCACCAAACGATCCAGTCGAACTCCCACCCTTCCTCTTTTTAGCTTCGAGATGCTTGTGAAATGCTTCTCTTTGCAGATATAGCTTTATTTCCCGCATCATTGAAGGAGATATTATCGTCACACATTGCTAGCATCTTCTGCATCTTCGTATTCAGCCCCCTCATGAAGCAACTGCGCTTCTTGTCATCGGTGTTCACATGATCAAAGCATACTGAGACAGATGATTTAAACTGCAAATATACTGCCTGTACTAGCTGATCCCCTTGCCTGAGGGCTAAGAACTCTTCGGCTTCATCCGCATCACACCCGATGGATGTAGTGAGCTTTGAAAGCTCTCGAGAAATCATCCAGGTTAATGACGGTGTTGTTCTCGAGCTTGTGCAGTTCAAAGTTTGCCCACCAAGTTCCCGCAGCTCCCCTCAAATGCTGGGCTGCGAAGGCTGGCTTCTGAGTTTCAGTGCAGTGGATTAGCTCAAACTTCTGATTCATAGTACGGAGCCAATCTGCAGCTTCTAGAGGCTCCTCAGCCTAGTGAATACCGGCGGCCTGGTCTCTGTGAAATCTTGATAAGTACTTTCCTGGACCTGATGATGATGTCGGCCACGCTGCCCATATGTGCATTCTGAACTAGGCCCTATAGCAGACGTGCATTGTCTATTATGGAACGCCTGAGTGTCGCATGGCTTCTGCCAGAGTTGGTGGAACTGGGGGCCGTTGGGAACACCCTCCATCATGAGACGAACCAGTCCCATCAGCAGCACGGGTACGAGGCATCTGCTCATAAACAAACCAAACTTTATTGATATCTGGGTTATGATACAAAAACAATAACTGTTTACACACTCATGTTACATTATTCATGCATAACAGAATGATACATGATTCAACTAGCTTAAGATCATGTTCAGCTAAACTATTACACAGCCCTACCCCCTAGGGTTTAAGATCCACGCCTGACACTCTAGTGGAGATGACTCACTCGTCACCCTCACTCTCACTGTCGCTGTCATCAGCAGACTCAACCACATCAGGATCTTCCTCACTTGCCCATCTACCTCTCCATCATCATGATTGTACCCATCTCATCTTCAGCTGTATCTTGAGCTGGAGGTGGATGGTTGCATCATACAACACATGGACTTCCTCAGTAACTGGTCATTGAATGCTTCTATATCCGTCACATACGCCTCAAACTCATACAGACGGGCTAAAGCGACATCTTCTCGCTGCCAGGCGGTGTTCCGTTCTCCAAGCATTTTAGTCATGAGTTTTTCTGCATTGACCACGCTTCTGTTGGCCCCCTCCAGCTTGAGTTTCATGCCTCTAGCTTTGCAAGTGCTAAACTCTTCTCCCGATAGGTGGTGGCCAATGAGATTTCAAATCACGAACCTCTGCCCGTAAGTCCTCATTGATCTTCTAAACTCCTGCTGGACTCTTTCTCCTTGCGGGATGCGAGTTGGTGCATGGGTACACCATGAGGACCTGTACTCTTGCGATGGGTTTTCCTTACTGCGCGGCATCCTAGTGAGATAAGATTTTGAATTAGGCAGATAAAGGAAAATACTTGTTGGATAGCAAGAAAGGAGTGGCTTCTAACCCTTACCCCACTATACCATATACACAAGTTGATTAAGCATGATGCATGAAGCGTACTTACATAAGGCATATAAATTTAAAATACTCCCTTATATAGGAGTAGAAATTTAACAACAATTTCAAGTTAAGGCTTAACTTAACATGCTGCTCCACCAACAATCTACGATCCACTACTTAAGACAGAACATAGATCGAATAGCCATGAACAAGGTAAGTCAAAAGCATTTTGGACCAAACTAAAAATTTTAAATAGTTTTGACTCAATTCATTTTGAAGTTTTGCAACATACTACAAGACCCGGACAGCCATACACGGTGCCAATAACCCAAAAGACCCACCACGGGTCATCGGGTAACCGACTCATCACGTTTCCTTACATTCCCAGGATCATTGCAAGAGTCATTGCCGTATTACAACATTTCACAAATAATATACATCGGAGATAAAGTGCGGAAGTATTACACCATACGTTTTACAAACCAGTTGTTCAAACTTGCGTCGTTATTACAAACCTATAGTTTCAAACTTTATCCTAGGTAGTGGAGACAACATTAATAAAACAGTATTTCACACAAACAACCCCGCCTAAGGGTTGCATTACACCTCTCCGGACACGTCCTCCTCAATGACGGTCACGCAACAGGCCTCAAAGCAGGGCTGCTCGTGAACGTCAGCCTGCAACAGGGGATTAACAAACCCTGAGTACAAAGGTACTCAACAAGGCTTACCCGACAAGAGAAGAGAAGGATAGATATGTGGGCTTGGGTAGGCTCAACAGTATTTTTCATTTGCATAAAAGCTTACTAAAGTAGTTCTAGATCCAAATTTTTACTTAATCATTTAAGTACTTGGTAAGAACTAAAAATAAATATTAATGAAATATCATTATCCTTCTTTCTTCAGCAAGTTCCCTTTTATTCTATGATGTGGGTCGAAAGATTGAGTATCCTTAACCGAGGAGCACGACGATTCGAACCGATTCAACCAGATCTGGGAGTTTTCCACGATCATACGATATATGTAGACCCGTGATCACACATATACCAACCCCAACCTCGGATCCTCCAAACAAGACCGGGTCCGCGCCACCCGAGAGTGCTTGTACACCTCCAATCCGGTACTTTAACCCACGAGGGTAGCTAGTACTCCCGCCATCTCTCCACTCCCAGTGCGCGATTTGCCGTTCTCATTTAAGAACCACCAAGGTAGGGCTTACCGTAGCATATGATCGGTACTTCACAGTTTCTCAATCTAGCAGGCCAACAACGGTTAACCCTAATCCGACACATCCGGGTCACCCTACACCAACCAAGGTTCGATGCATGTGCCCGTCTGGTCTTAACCATCTTTCTTTCTCATTATCATTCCAAAACAATAAGTATCGAAAACATCTACCAAAAGCTTCATAAAGCAAGGCTAAGCATTTCTATCAGTTGCATAAAGCAGGTATCAAGGAATAATATATCGATAACAAGGTTGATCATGCATCAACAGGTTTAAAACATTTATTTGATAAACATCTAATGCATCAGGTTATCAAAAGTAAGTGTAATTGTAAATCCAAGGAAATGGTTAAATGAACCGGGGCTTGCCTTCGTTGATCGAAAAACTCAGAAACTCCTGATATTCTGGATCAACAGGACACTCCGAACTCCCTGGACCAACCTCGTTCGGACAATTGACCACTTCGGAAGCTACACTGATAACAGAGTGCATGCTTGATGAGATGCTCGTGTCATGATCATGGTAAAGATAGAAATTTTCTAAGCTATAAACATTTATTTTGCAACAGCTTTCCATCGGTACCGTTGCAAACCAACAAAGCCAATTTGTATAAACATACATGGTTTACATGAATGACACTTGCCTGCATTAAGTAGCAGATCAAGATAATTCACTTAGCTTAACCTTTAAATCTATCAAAGAAACTTAGGTTTTATGTTTCACAACATTGTTTATGTATAAAGAAAGCAATTTAATTAGCCGGAAATTAAGTTGTGAATGAAACTATGCTCAAATTAGTTCAAACTTGGTACACAGATTGGTTATGATCCAAACAGTGCACAAAATAAATTTCAGTATTTTTGGAGTTAAACTTGATTTTATAAAAAATCATTGAATCCTTATTCAAGAATTAAGAGGCATAATTTTTACTGCAAAACAAAATATAGAAACATGCACATATAATATTTTTCATAAAAACTACACATTTCATAGAACATGTACAAAATTTTTCATGATTTTTGGATCAACAGATTAATTCATACAAAAATAACAAAACCAGCATTAGTATGCACATATCAGAAAATAGATTAAAACGTTTAAATAAAGAAAACCTCATTGGGCCGAAACCAACCCAGCTCGGCCCATCCCGCGCACAAGCCGGCCCAACTCGGGCCTGCCCGCGCCTGCACTGCCGGTTTTGCAGAAAAACCCTCTGGCTTTAACAAAACTACAACCAAGCCCTTGACACTATTGAGCACTATTCCTCTGAGTCTAGGACTTTGCACTTAGGCCCTCGGGTTTAGTCGAATTCTCATCGACACGTCCCTGATGCCAAGGCTGCCGGCGGCGAGCTCGGCTCGCGCACGCCGGAGCAACGCGACCTTCTCCGGCCAAACCAACCGGCTCAGCGCCTTCCCCATCACCTCACGGCTCTGATAAACCCTCAAACTCCCTCCCCCGACCTCTCTCTCTACTCCGACGACGACAGCGGCGGACGCGACGGCACGGCGGCGGCACGCCGGCCAACTGGTAACTCTACCGACCTCGCAAACGTGCGCATCAGCATCAGAGGCTCACCACGACCCTAGCGGGCTAGGTCTCCGAGGTTGACGCGGCTCCGAACGGTGAGGACGACGACGACGGCGGGTTCCAGCGGTGCGGCTCGACGGCGACGACCCGTTCCGGCTGTGTCAGAGGGGAACAAGACCAAGGACATGGTGTTAGAGCATCAGGAAGAGATGAGGAAGGGAGAACGATGCTCAGGTGAGGATGGAAGGACCCCGAGCTTGCTGACCATGGTGGCGGCGTCGATGGTGGTGCTTTCACCGGCAGCAACCTCCGTGGACTGCTCAAGCCAGAGCGGTAGAGACCTCAAATGCGAGCCGACCGTAACCAGCACATCAAGGAGAAGAGGTAGGTGTAGATGGTTTGGCCAACAAGGCCCCGAGCTCACCTGCCAATGGTGAACTTGATCTCGGAGGAAAAAATTGGCCGGCAGGGAGGAAGACGACGGTCGCCGGGCTGATGCGGAAGCGAGAGGAGCTGCAACCTAGCGCTATCGCTCCGCAACGACGAGGCGAGCGTGTTGGTGCAAACAAAAGGGGCGGTGGAGCTCTCAGATGGCCGGCGTAACCGAGCAAAGCGACGGCGGCGGCGGCGAGCAAGCAGAGGAGAAAGGCGTGATACGGTGCTTCTACGGTGCGATAGGGGTGAAGGAGAGGGCGGCGACGTGTTGAACTCGCGCGCGAAGCTAGCAAGCAGCTCGCTGGTGCAGGGCATGCTCCCCAGCGCGAGCGCGGCGCTGGCGAGCTCTGGACGCTTCCCCCCTTGGCACTGTTCATTGCTCATTTCCCCCCTTTCTGAATTTTCGAAATTACTTTTGAAATTTGAACTATACTTCAAGTTTTGGCAAAATATGAAATGTAGAGTTTGAAAAGTTGTACAACTTTACTTTAACACCCTATGGCTGATTTCAAATGGAAATAGGTCAATTGGATCAAAATAGTTCAAATTCATTTCAAATTGGAAATTTGAAAAGGGGGCAGAACTAGGGTTTTGCAGTAGAAGTAAAATTACTTTTGATTTTATATTGACACTTGAAAAATGGTCAATGTATGAAATGTTCCTTTTGAAATTCTCTACAACTTTGATGTAGATCTCAACTAGTTTTTGAAATGCAAGTTTAATGTCAAAAAGGGACCATTTTCAGGGTTTGAGTAGATTCAAAATTACTTTAAATTTTGTACAGAAACTTTGAAAACTTTGAATACCAAAGTTGTACTTCTCCTCAAGATCTACCAAAAAGCTTTTAGGGTTAGCCCCTAAATATGCACAGATTTTGAGTTAACTAGAAAGGGCTAATTAACTTATATAGGAAATTAAATGATTTTCCCATTTTTAAGCTAGATGAATTTTGTATTCTTTTGAATTGTTGAACTTGGTTTCATGCCTTTACATGACTTTAGTCAAATAGGAATGAACACAAGTTATTTCATAATGACATTCCAAATTAGGGTTTTGAGCTACATCACAAGCATAAACAAAAATGCTCACACATTAGGAATTAAACTCATTTTAGTGAATGCATCTCAAGGTGAGCTAGCACATGATGCTATGAAATGCTTATGGTGGCATGACAATATTTTATTCATGTAAACACCTGAGGTGTTACATCCTTTCCCCCTAAAAGGAATCTCGACCCGAGATTTAACCACAAACCAAAATAACTACTAAAGTTGTGGGATACGGGGATAAAGATTACAAACTTTTTACAAAAACTAGGAACACGTTTTATTTGTCAACCTCTTTCACTGCCCTGACTGTATGGTTGCATAGAATTTAGGAAACTACTCTATTAGGAATTCTTCGGTTTCCCAAGTTGCTTCCTCCTCAGAATGCTGACTCCATTGAACTTTATAGAACCTGTGAGTGTGTCGTCGAGTTACTCTATCTCATTGATCGAGAATTTTGATGGGATACTCTGAGTATGTCATATCAGGCTCAAGTTGTACCCCTTCAACATCAATCACTTGGTCAGGAACTCGTAGACACTTCTTCAGCTGAGAGATGTGAAACACATTATGAACCTCTGATAGATGAGCTGGTAGGTGAATGCGGTATGCCACTTTGCCACACTTGGCCAGGATTTGAAATGGTCCAATGTAACGGGGAGCAAGTTTTCCTTTGACCCCGAAACGATAAACACCCTTGGTGGGTGACACCTTTAGATACACAAAATCTCCTTTGGCAAACGTCAAAGGTCTACGCCTTTTGTCTGCATAGCTTTTCTGTCGAGATTGTGCTATTTTCATATTTCTTTGTATGAGTTTGACCTTCTGTTCGGTCTCTTGAACTAGATTGACACCAAAGAACCATCTTTCACCAGGCTCGGACCAATGTAAAGGAGTCCGACACCTTCTGCCATATAAAGCTTCAAATGGTGCCATACGGATACTCTCTGTGACACCCTAGTGTCAAGCACTGCATTAGGAATTGCAATTAGCTACTGAGAAGCATAAGCAATGCATTGCATCATTTCATGTGCATGAGAGTGCTTTTGTCTTTTGTTTATTTATTTGGATTTGGATTTCTATTTGACTCGATGATTTAAGTGGATCTCTGCTTGGGCAAAGAGTTTTATAAAATAGAGTTGGAGTTTTTGACCTAGTTCAAAATAGTTTATCAGATAAAAAAATGAGGCAAAGAAAATGGTTTATGTTGCAAAACTGGCTTTATTTTTGAGGAGGTTGTAAAAATGGTTTTCTGAAAAAGTGTCTTATATGAAAGTTGTAGAGAAAATTATTTTGAGCAACTTTCATATTTGGGTCAAAACCTAGTTTGGAGTTTCTGAAACTGTTTTGAATGGTCAAAGTTTGAAAAGAATTTGGAAAAAGAAAAAGGAAAACGATTTTTTTTCCCGGCGCCAACCCTTTCGGCCCATCTGGCCTTTCGGCCTTTCGGCCCAGCTAGCCCGCGCCCGCGCGCCAGCCCGCTCCCGCACTCGCCCGCGCGCCGCGCGCTCGCCGCGCACCGCCGCCCGCCTGACGCACGTGCCGTACGCCGGCCGCAACCGCCATGTGGCCGCCGTATCCTGCCGAGGATCCTCGCCGGCCACTCCTCGCTCGATCCCCTCTCATCCGAGCACGCAAGCTATCTTCCCCGGCCACTCTCCGCTCGCCTCGCCTGCCGCGCCCGCTCGCCGTGCATGGCATCGCCCGCGCTGCCTCGCCGACCGTGCCGCCGTGGCCCCGCCACGACCACCGGCCGGTCAAGCCCGATCAAAACCCCGAGCGCACCGCACTCCCCTCTCCCCGCTGCCATTCCAGCTCGTCCGCTCTCACTCCCGCTCTCCCTCTCAGCTCCCACGAACGCGCAAGCATCCGCCACTCTCGCCGACCGTTCACCACCATCACTCCCCTCCACCGTTCCGGCCACACCCGACCACCACCATCCAATCCCTCTCGCCAGCCTCTCTGCCTACGCCGTGCACACGCCGTGCGCACGTCGCCATCCCCGACCGAGCCCCGACGCCGCCGGAGGACGAAGCGCCTCTTTCGGTCCGTCAGTCGCCACCGCCGAGCCGCAACGCCGTTCTTCCCCAACCCGAGCTCCACCGACTCCTCTTCTTCATCCTCGAGCTTCACCGAGCCAAGGCAAGGTGAGAACACCACCCAGTCTCAACGCTACCGTCTTCTACCACCCGTTTCTCTCCGGCCGAGCGCCATGGGCGCTGCCGCGGACCTCGCTCGTGGCCAAGCTCCTCTGGAGCCACCCGGGCCAAACCAACCCCGTAGCTTTGCTCCTTAGGGTTCACTCGAGCTTTTGCCTCCCCCAATTTCTCCGGCCGCCGCCAGAAACGGCGTAGCCGCGCGTTGCCGCCATCATCGTGCGCCGCCGCTCGCCGCCGGCATGCTCCGGTCGTGCGCTAGCCTAACCACCTACACCACTCGATGCGCCTCGTCGAGTCGAGTTCACAAGCCTAGCTTCCCCGCCGGCGACCTCACCGTCGGCGAGGAATCGACGGTCAAACCTCTCCCCTGTTTTCCGTCTCGCCCGAGCCCTCGAGCCAGGCCTCGGACGGGCGATTGTTTTCCGTCTCGCCCGAGCCGTCTCGCCCGAGCCCTCGAGCCAGGCCTCGGATGGGCGATTGCTTTCTGTCTCGCCCGAGCCCTCGAGCCAGGCCTCGGACAGGCGATTGTTTCCGTCTCGCCCGAGCCCTCGAGCCAGGCCTCGGACGGGCGATTGTTTCCGTCTCGCCCGAGCCCTCGAGCCAGGCCTCGGACGGGCGATTGTTTCCGTCTCGCCCAAATGGAGTGCTTTCAGTTTTGTTCGCTTGTTTGTGAGTAGATCTGTCATGGAAAAATATGAAAGTATTTTTGGCAGAAGTTTATTTTACTGTTTTCATTTATTCCAGCTTATATGCTCTTGCTAAGATAAATGGTTATGTATGTTTTCTGGTTGAGTTAATTCCTGGAAAATTTTGTGTAAGTTTATTATCATGTTTTACACCTGTGAAAAATATATAATGCACTATTTATGTGGAAAAAGTTTCTGTTATGGTTTAAAGTCCTTTTTGGCTGATTTCTTAGAATAAATGTTAAGGTATTTTATATGCTGAAATAAAATATGGGAAAATTTGTATAGTCTCTGTTTATGATGTCCAAGCTAAGAAAAATGTAAGCATGATCTATTATGTGAATAAATATGAAGTTGCTTTACAAAGGTGCTTTTCTGTGTTTTTCTTTGGAAATTCATGTAAGAAATAATATAATGTTTTTGTTCATGGAACTTTCTTGATAAGCATAAAATGTGAAGTAGAATCTGGGAAAAATATGAAAAAGAGTTGGGCACCCTTTTACAGTAGGGTTGTAGTTCAAAGTACCTTTTTGGGCTGTTTGCTTGTCATTTTTGTATCTGCAGTTTGGTATTTTATTTTTGGCTGAAATTTGTTCAGTGGAGTCCAGCAACTGTTGTTTACCTTCTGGAATTTTCGTGGATTTTTCTGAGTCCAGAAAAGTGCACTTGAAGTTCAAACCTAAGTTTCTTTTGATTTATTAAATAAGAAAAAGGTGAATAAATGGATTTTGTTTTATGAATTAAATAAGTATTTACCTCAATGGTTCAACAAGTTGGTTTTGTTGGTTTGCAAGAAATGCTCTTTCTCATACCTTCACATCTTGCACCCGCATTGTAATTATTTATTATTCGTCGCATGCAATAGGATCGACACTCCCGGAGCCCGAGCAGGAGCCAGAAGCAAACGCCGAGCAGCAGATCTCGGAGCTCCAGCAAGCCGAGGAAGCCGACCCTGCCTGCGACACTAACTTGCCCGAGTGCCCCTCCCACGAGGCCTCGGTCTTCACCCAAGGCAAGCCCCGGAGCATTCCAAGCCTCCTATTATTTACAATTAAATTACTTGAGTCCTTTTATATTGTGATGCATTAGGTTTAGGAGTTGGAATGAATCCTACTTGCTGCATTACCATTCCTTGGTTATTGATTAAATATCTACCTTGTTATCCTGTTATTTAAATACAATGTAGAATTGCTTAGCCTGCTTAATAAAAGTAGTAGTTAAGGATGTTCCCGTAATACCCTGATGGGTAGTTACCGGATCACGGTTGGCTATATTTGCTATCGTGGAAAAGAACCTGAGTAGTAATGAAATACGGTCAACTGGAAGGCAAGGCACCAAGTTGGAACTTGGGGGCAGTCCGTCCGTTGGATCGTGTAGGTTTGTATCGATGTTGGCCCTCGTTCATTTTTGAACGCGCCCTTTTACTTAGGGATATGTCGGTGCCGTAATCATCGACCCCAAAGCCGGTTAGAAGCTGTTCGGGCCGGTCTCAACCCGTGTCGTGCCCTCTAGTATGGAAATTGCGATCTGCAGCGTGAGGCCATCGCCAGGTTCCAATTGGGCGGTCCGTGCTTGAACCGCGACGATTACCACCACGAACAAGCATCGAGCGATTGCCTAATGCATGGACCCGACGGGGAAAGTGTGGGCTGGTATTAAAGGTCTTTCATCAGCTGATTTGGAATTCGATTCGAGTCGCCGTCTCCCCCGGTTAGTGGGAAACTATGGCGAGCTTCACCACGATACAACTCCATGTGATGTTTTAAAGGTTCAACTAAAATGTGGATAAGTCAATTGGATATGGTTATATTATTGATTGGTAGATTCAAGTGAGTGCTCTAGTACAGGTGAAAAACCTAGAATTAAGGAATAGGTCTAAAAAATGACAGCTCATCATTATCATTAATTACCTCTTATCTAAAATTAAGCTTTTCGCAACTGAAAGATCCCAGCTCTACCTCAAAAGCCTTGCATACCCTTGGAGTCTTTATTTTCAGTTGAACGGGTAAGTCTAGCTGAGTACATTCCCGTACTCAGGATTTATCCCGTTTGTTGCAGATGGCCAGGTCTACTTTGGCTATTGTAAGCACTGCCTCTACCACGTGGAAGGTGATGAGGAGTAGGCCCAGGGCAGGGTTGTCCAGAAGCTTCCCTTTTTCTTTTGCTGGTCTGAGACTTCTAGTGGCACATTATCTAAAAAGGGAAGAGTGAGTTGTGTGAGTTGGTTTATCAAACAATGTTTTATTTGGACCACATGTGTAGTGGTCGTGCTTTAAACTATTTCAGCTTCCGCACTTTTAAACTCGGTATTGTAATAACTCTGTTTTAAATTGGCACTCTGATATTTTAAATTCGGTTTCGTTTTTGTTATGATGTATCTTTACGAATGTAATCCTTGAACGATGCGATCCTGTATGATGTATGGTGTTAGAAATCCTTCGAGATTTCCGGACTACCGGGGTTGTATGGGTTCAAGTATCAGTCGAAGTCAGACGGATTTGGCTAAGATAATACTTGAGCTCTTATAATCAGGACGGTTCCGCCACAGCTTGGTATCGGAGCATGGTTCAAGTGATTACCTCCGTAGAAGAGCTATTTTTGAACTAAATGGGTATTTCAAAACTATTTTCAAAACTATTTTCAATTACTAAGTGTGCCCAGTCTCGTCCTTAAGCCCTATACTAGGATTCAGGTGCCTTAACTGCTAACAGGGTTCAGGGTTTTGCTTCATGCTGGATCTTTATTTGCTGGTCCATTCTCGGGGAAAAGAGAATGCGTCGATCGCGAAAACATGCATAAAATGATTTTGTGAGATATGAGAGCATGACCGTCCAACCGTCGGTCTAGGTGAGAGTTCTTATACCAAGTATGTGCGAGCTCCACGCGGACACATACGAGGGTATCAATGTTTTCAAGGGTGTTTTCTATGTTGGTGCATGGTGTTTAGTGTTGGCTTCTATGTATTTTGCGCATATTGGCCAATACTCAATTGTTTTATCATTGGGAATTTCTTTGGGCTGAAATGAATCTTCTGCAGGTACACTAACTATGCGAACGAGTAGAACGTGTAGATAATGCATGAGAGATCGTTCTTGCCACCGACTAGAACGTTAGGACTTACGAGTCATATTAGTGAGTGAGAACGTAAGTACGATCATGGATCATGTTTAAATTCATGCATTTACATTACCTCCCGTTAAATTAAAAGTTGTCTCTTTTCTATAAAATTTGCCAACTTAATATCTGTCTCACGAGAGTTCGAAACCCTTTTGTTCTACAGATGGCCCGGTCTAAGCTGACTGCTCGCAAGGCCACCGGAGGCAGAGGAGTTCCGCGTCACCGCTTGCCCACCAAGCTGACCCGGAAGGCGTTCTTGTCCTACTTCGGGTTGCCGACTATCCTTTGGAGGATTCTGCGGGCCGTGGGCTATGAGGAAGGACAGGAGCCCAGGTACTCATGGCAGAAAGAGATCTACGGGCAGGATTCCTTGGTCATGGTGGAGATCAAGGTCAAAGCCTTGCCTGCCAAGCCTCACTGGACAGGGTGGACAGAGATCACCAGAGGCACTTGTGCCAAGGATGGAGCCAACAGGGCAGCATACCTAGTGCTGAAGGATATCATCGCCCGCTTCCCCGCCGACCTGGCAAGTGCGATGGCAAGAGTGTTTCCCCGTGGATCACTTTTCCCATTGCGCTGGAAGCAGACTTCGGAGTCAGTCTTGATAGGGAGCCCAGAGGAGAGGTTCTACTGTGAGACACCTGCGATGAGCACCACTGGAGCTTTGCTAGGTGTATGTGAGAGTTTGGAGCGCACTCTTGAGAGCGTGTCCTTCACCCTCACCGCCACCTACCAGAGCAAGAGGAAGCTACAGGAGGACTTCGACGCTGAGGTTGCTCGTCTGTAGGAGAGGATTCAGCAGCTCACTCTGGAGCGCGACGACGCCCGCACCACAGCAGCAGCACAGTCCACTGTCAGGACAGTTCGAGAGCAGATGTACCTGACTACCGCTCTTCAGAGGGATGAGGCCCGCACCGCGCTCGACCAGCTTAGAGAGGGAGCCCACCTCCTGATTCAGCAGATCCATGGACAGCAGGCCTACATCGACCAGCTCCACGAGGCCGTCCATCAGATGCATCACGCCGCGCAGGAGGCTGCCGCCGCAGCAGCTGAGGTCCCGGATCCCCAGGACGGAGAGGTCCTTGGTCCCGACGCCCCACCAGAGGACGCTGCACCCGCCGCTGGAGACCCCTGAGCGCTAGCTTGTTAGAGATCGTTTTCTTTTGTATAGCTTGAGCTTGCTCGCTAAGTGATGTAACACCCTACACATGTGCTAGTTTTATGTTTAAAATGTTTGATGGCATGTAAGCTTTTGGACAAAGTCCGGACTTCGATCCGGCACCTTTTATGAAAATCCGTCGTTTGCATGTCTAATTTTGAGCGATTGTTTTGTGATGTTGTATGGAAATGAGTAATTATACTTGGTCGTGTGCTAAATTTTCGAATTATGTACAACGCAGTATTTATTCATGATCGATGTAACATCACCTAATGATTGCTTATCAATGGGATATGCAGATGCCGGCACACACTCGCAGCCAACGTGGGCAGGGAGCAAGACAGGAGGAGAATCTGCCACCTCCCCCACCGCCGCCGATGACGCCGGAAGCGTTCTTTGGCCAGTTCTTGGGTAGCCAAAGGAATATGGAGAAAATGCAGAGGCACATGGAGGCCACCCTCCGCAATATCGCTAACAAGAAGTTCGAATGGACCACAGAGTGTGAAGCGGCTTTTCGCACTCTGCGAACGTTGTTGACATCCGCACCTGTTTTGGCTCAGCCAAACTTGGAGGAACCTTTTGATGTGTTTTGTGACGCATCCAAAATTGGACTCGGATGTGTACTCATGCAAAATGGAAAAGTTATCCGCCTATGCTTCTCGTCAGTTGAGACCGCACGAAGAGAATTACCCCACTCATGATTTGGAATTAGCAGCCGTCGTGCATGCACTCAAGATTTGGAGGCATTATCTTATGGGAAATCTATGTCATGTGTACACAGATCATAAAAGTCTGAAATATATCTTCACCCAGCCAGAGTTGAACATGAGGCAGAGAAGATGGTTGGAGCTAATTAAGGATTATAACCTTGAAGTGCATTACCACCCCGGAAAAGCAAACGTTGTAGCCGATGCCTTGAGTTGCAAGACTCATTGCAACTCCCTACAACCACTTTTGGAAGATAGATTTAACCTTATGCACCCCGTTATGGTGAACAACATCACTCTTCAGTGTACCTTGGAAAGTGACATCATCGAGAGACAAAAGACCGATGAAGAGATCTGTCAGATTAAGAAGAGGTTGGAAACTAGTAGTTCTTTGAACTTTAGAATGGATGAACAAGGAATTCTATGGTATCATCAGAGGTTGGTTGTTCCTAAAGACACCGAGCTGAAAGAAAGAATTCTGAATGAAGCTCACAAATCAAAGTTATCTATCCATCCAGGAAGCAGTAAGATGTACCAGGATTTGAAAACAAGGTATTGGTGGTCAAAGATGAAGAAAGAAGTAGCAGCCTATGTCACCAGATGTGATACCTGCTGCAGGATAAAAGCTATACACTTGAGACCTGCCGTATTGTTACAACCGTTATCAATCCCAAAGTGGAAATGAGAAGAAGTTAGTATGGATTTCATCACAGGTCTTCCCACTACTCAAAAAGGAAATGATTCTATCTGGGTTATCGTAGATCGGTTATCTAAAGTGGCTCACTTCATACCAGTTAAGACTACGCACCGCCCTCATTAGTATGCAGACCTGTATATTCAGAATATCTTGAGATTGCATGGAGTTCCAAAAAGGATTGTCTCTGATAGAGGACCCCAGTTCATAGCACGTTTTTGGGAACAGTTGCACAAGGAACTAGGAACTAAGTTGGTAAGGAGTTCCGCTTATCACCCCCAAACTGCAGGACAGACGGAGAGAGTGAATCAGATTCTGGAAGATATCCTAAGAGCTTGTGTTCTATCGTCAGGAGAATCATGGGAAAAATGGTTACCCCTTGCCGAGTTCTCATATAACAACAGTTATCAGGAAAGTATAAAGATGGCACCTTTTGAAGTATTATACGGGCGAAGATGCAGAACCCCAGTAAATTGGGTAGAATCAGGAGATCGAGGATTCTATGGGTCGGATTACGTAAAGGATGCGGAAGAGATTGTGCAAACAGTACAGCAACACATTAAGGTAGCACAATCCAGACAAAAGAGTTATGCCGACACACGAAGAAGACCCTTGGAATTTCAAGTAGGAGACTATGTGTATCTTAAGGTCTCACCCATGAGAAAAGTCCAACGTTTTGGAATTAAGAAGAAGCTAGCACCTCGATATGTGGGACCTTACCAGATCATAGCAAAGAAAGGAGAAGTGGCATACGAAGTACAGTTACCCCCAGAGATGAGCACAGTTTTTCCAGTGTTCCACGTATCACAGTTGAAGAAGTGTCTTCGAGTTCCAGAACAAGAAGAAGTTCGGATTCCAGACGTCATCATCAGATCGGATCTGGAGTACTACGAGGAGCCCAAGGAGATTTTGGATACCAAGACCCGAGTGACGCGTCACCGAACAGTGAAGACTCACAAGATTCTTTGGAGCAATCACGGACCCAATGATGCAACTTGGGAAACAGAGGAGTACTTACGCGTAAACTACCCCGCTTTTTATAAAGATTGGTACGTAACTCAAATCTCGAGACGAGATTTCTTTAAGGGGGGAAGGGCTGTGACACCCTAGTGTCAAGCACTGCATTAGGAATTGCAATTAGCTACTAAGAAGCATAAGCAATGCATTGCATCATTTCATGTGCATGAGAGTGCTTTTGTCTTTTGTTTATTTATTTGGATTTGGATTTCTATTTGACTCGATGATTTAAGTGGATCTCTGCTTGGGCAAAGAGTTTTATAAAATAGAGTTGGAGTTTTTGACCTAGTTCAAAATAGTTTATCAGATAAAAAAATGAGGCAAAGAAAATGGTTTATGTTGCAAAACTGGCTTTATTTTCGAGGAGGTTGTAAAAATGATTTTCAGAAAAAGTGTCTTATATGAAAGTTGCAGAGAAAATTATTTTGAGCAACTTTCATATTTGGGTCAAAACCTAGTTTGGAGTTTTGAAACTATTTTGAATGGTCAAAGTTTGAAAAGAATTTGAAAAAAGAAAAAGGAAAACGATTTTTTTTTCCCGGCGCCAACCCTTTCGGCCCATCTGGCCTTTCGGCCTTTCGGCCCAGCTAGCCCGCGCCCGCGCGCCAGGCCGCTCCCGCACTCGCCCGTGCGCCGCGCGCTCGCCGCGCACCGCCGCCCGCGTGACGCCCGTGCCGTACGCCGGCCGCAACCGCCACGTGGCCGCCGTATCCTGCCGAGGATCCTCGCCGGCCACACCTCGCTCGATCCCCTCTCATCCGAGCACGCAAGCTATCTTCCCCGGCCACTCTCCGCTCGCCTCGCCCGCGCTGCCTCGCCGACCGCGCCGCCGTGGCCCCGCCACGACCACCGGCCGGTCAAGCCGATCAAAACCCCGAGCGCACCGCACTCCCCTCTCCCCACTGCCATTCCAGCTCGCCCGCTCTCGCCCCCGCTCTCCCTCTCAGCTCCCACGAACGCGCAAGCATACGCCACTCTCGCCGACCGTTCACCACCATCACTCCCCTCCACCGTTCCGGCCACACCCGACCACCACCATCCAATCCCTCTCGCCAGCCTCTCCGCCTACGCCGTGCATACACCGTGCGCACGTCGCCATCCCCGACCGAGCCCCTACGCCGCCGGAGGACGAAGCGCCTCTTTCGGTCCGTCAGTCGCCACTGCCGAGCCGCAACGCCGTTCTTCCCCAACCCGAGCTCCACCGACTCCTCTTCTTCATCCTCGAGCTTCACCGAGCCAAGGCAAGGTGAGAACACCACCCAGTCTCAACGCTACCGTCTTCTACCACCCGTTTCTCTCCGGCCGAGCACCATGGGCGCCGCCGTGGACCTCGCTCGTGGCCAAGCTCCTCTGGAGCCACCCGGGCCAAACCAACCCCGTAGCTTTGCTCCTTAGGGTTCACTCGAGCTTTTGCCTCCCCCAATTTCTCCGGCCACCGCCGGAAACGGCGTAGCCGCGCGTTGCCGCCATCACCGTGCGGCGCCGCTCGCTGCCGGCATGCTCCGGCCGTGCGCTAGCCAAACCACCTACACCACTCTATGCGCCTCGTCGAGTCGAGTTGACAAGCCTAGCTTCCCCGCCGGCGACCTCACCGTCGGCGAGGAATCGACGGTCAAACCTCTCCCCTGTTTTCCGTCTCGCCCGAGCCCTCGAGCCAGGCCTCGGACGGGCGATTGTTTTCCGTCTCGCCTGAGCCGTCTCGCCCGAGCCCTCGAGCCAGGCCTCGGACGGGCGATTGCTTTTCGTCTCGCCCGAGCCCTCGATCCAGGCCTCGGACGGGCGATTGTTTCCGTCTCGCCCGAGCCCTCGAGCCAGGCCTTGGACGGGCGATTGTTTCCGTCTCGCCCGAGCCCTCGAGCCAGGCCTCGGACAGGCGATTGTTTCCGTCTCGCCCGAGCCCTCGAGCCAGGCCTCGGACGGACGATTGTTTCCGTCTCTCCCGAGCCTCCGAGCCATGCCTCGGACAGACGTTTGTTTCCGTCATCTCGCTCGAGCTAGGCCTCGAGCGAACCCTCGGGCGCTATCACATTCGAGCTGGGCCTCGAGCGAACGCACACCTATTCCGTGCGCCGAGTGTTTTCCAGAAAACGTTTTCCAAAATGTTTTTCTATTTCCAGTAAATGCTTGTTTATTTTGTAGATCCTGTTTTGTTAGTCCAAATGGAGTGCTTTCAGTTTTGTTAGCTTGTTTGTGAGTAGATCTGTCATAGAAAAATATGAAAGTATTTTTGGCAGAAGTTTATTTTACTGTTTTCATTTATTCCAGTTTATATGCTCTTGCTAAGATAAATGGATATGTATGTTTTCTGGTTGAGTTAATTCCTGGAAAATTTTGTGTAAGTTTATTATCATGTTTTACACCTGTGAAAAATATATGATGCACTGTTTATGTGGAAAAAGTTTTTGTTATGGTTTAAAGTCTTTTTTGGCTGATTTCTTAGAATAAATGTTAAGGTGTTTTATATGCTGAAATAAAATATAGGAAAATTTGTATAGTCTCTGTTTATGATGTCCAAGCTAAGACAAATGTAAGCATGATCTGTTATGTGAAGAAATATGAAGTTGCTTTACAAAGGTGCTTTTCTGTGTTTTCCTTTGGAAATTCATGTAAGAAATAATATAATGTTTTTATTCATGGAACTTTTTTGATAAGCATAAAATGTGAAGTAGAATCTGGGAAAAATATGAAATAGAGTTGTGCACCCTTTTACAGTAGGGTTGTAGTTCAAAGTACCTTTTTGGGCTGTTTGCTTGTCATTTTTGTATCTGCAGTTCGGTATTTTATTTTTGGCTGGAATTTGTTCAGTGGAGTCCAGCAACTGTTGTTTGCCTTCTGAAATTTTCGTGGATTTTTCTGAGTCCAGAAAAGTGCACTTGAAGTTCAAACCTAAGTTTCTGTTGATTTATTAAATAAGAAAAAGGTGAATAAATGGATTTTGTTTTATGAATTAAATAAGTATTTACCTCAATGGTTCAACAAGTTGGTTTTGTTGGTTTGCAAGAAATGCTCTTTCTCGTACATTCACATCTTGCACCCGCATTGTAATTATTTATTATTCGTCGCATGCAATAGGATCGACACTCCCGGAGCCCGAGCAGGAGCCAGAAGCAAACGCCGAGCAGCAGATCCCGGAGCTCCAGCAAGCCGACCCCGCCTGCGACACTAACTTGCCCGAGTGCCCCTCCCACGAGGTCTCGGTCTTCACCCAAGGCAAGCCCCGGAGCATTCCAAGCCTCCTATTATTTACAATTAAATTACTTGAGTCCTTTTATATTGTGATGCATTAGGTTTAGGAGTTGGAATGAATCCTACTTGCTGCATTACCATTCCTTGGTTATTGATTAAATATCTACCTTGTTATCCTGTTATTTAAATACAATGTAGAATTGCTTAGCCTGCTTAATAAAAGTAGTAGTTAAGGATGTTCCCGTAATACCCTGATGGGTAGTTATCGGATCACGGTTGGCTATATTTGCTATCGTGGAAAAGAACCTGAGTAGTAATGAAATACGGTCAACTGGAAGGCAAGGCACCAAGTTGGAACTTGGGGGCAGTCCGGCCGTTGGATCGTGTAGGTTTGTATCGATGTTGGCCCTCGTTCATTTTTGAACGCGCCCTTTTACTTAGGAATATGTCGGTGCCGTAATCATCGACCCCAAAGCCGGTTAGAAGCTGTTCGGGCCGGTCTCAACCCGTGTCGTGCCCTCTAGTATGGAAATTGCGATCTGCAGCGTGAGGCCATCGCCAGGTTCCAATTGGGCGGTCCGTGCTTGAACCGCGACGATTACCACCACGAACAAGCATCGAGTGGTTGCCCAATGCATGGACCCGACGGGGAAAGTGTGGGCTGGTATTAAAGGTCTTTCATCAGCTGATTTGGAATTCGATTCGAGTCGCCGTCTCCCCCGGTTAGTGGGAAACTATGGCGAGCTTCACCACGATACAACTCCATGTGATGTTTTAAAGGTTCAACTAAAATGTGGATAAGTCAATTGGATATGGTTATATTATTGATTGGTAGATTCAAGTGAGTGCTCTAGTACAGGTGAAAAACCTAGAATTAAGGAATAGGTCTAAAAAATGACAGCTCATCATTATCATTAATTACCTCTTATCTAAAATTAAGCTTTTCGCAACTGAAAGATCCCAGCTCTACCTCAAAAGCCTTGCATACCCTTGGAGTCTTTATTTTCAGTTGGATGGGTAAGTCTAGCTGAGTACATTCCCGTACTCAGGGTTTATCCCGTTATTTGCAGATGGCCAGGTCTACTTTGGCTATTGTAAGCACTGCCTCTACCCCGTGGAAGGTGATGAGGAGTAGGCCTAGGGCAGGGTCGTCCAGAAGCTTCCCTTTTTCTTTTGCTGGTCTGAGACTTCTAGTGGCACATTATCTAAAAAGGGAAGAGTGAGTTGTGTGAGTTGGTTTATCAAACAATGTTTTATTTGGACCACATGTGTAGTGGTCGTGCTTTAAACTATTTCAGCTTCCGCACTTTTAAACTCGGTATTGTAATAACTCTGTTTTAAATTCGGTTTCGTTTTCGTTATGATGTATCTTTACGAATGTAATCCTTGAACGATGCGATCCTGTATGATGTATGGTGTTAGAAATCCTTCGAGATTTCCGGACTACCGGGGTTGTATGGGTTCAAGTATCAGTCGAAGTCAGACGGATTTGGCTAAGATAATACTTGAGCTCTTATAATCAGGACGGTTCCGCCACACTCTCTTGATAGCTATTGTTGTATGAGAACTCTGCTAATGGTAAGCACTCATCCCACTTAAATGGAAAGTTAAGAGCACACGCCCTGAGCATATCTTCTAATATCTGATTTACTCTTTCAGTCTGACCCCCTGTTTGTGGATGGTAAGCTGTACTGTGTAAGAGTTTTGTGCCCAGAGACTCATGTAGACTTTCCCAGAATTTTGAAACAAACTGAGTACCCCTATCTGAGACAATAGTCTTCGGAACTCCATGCAAACTCATAATCCTCTGAAAGTATATCTTGGCATATGTGGATGCCGAGTAGATGGTCTTGACTGGTATAAAATGTGAAACCTTGGTTAGACGATCTACTATAACCCAAATATAGTCGTAGCCCTTGGATGTTCTTGGTAAACCAATAATAAAGTCCATACTGATGTCCTCCCATTTCCAAGTAGGAATTGGCAATGGCTGCAGTTCACCCGCTGACTTAAGATGAATGGCTTTGACTTTCGGACAAGTATCACATCTGGCTACATACTTTGCAATTTCGATTTTCATCTTAGTCCACCAGAATCTTTGCCTAAGATCCTGGTACATTTTTGTACTTCCCGGATGAATCGCAAACGGTGTAAGATGAGCTTCATCCAGAATCTGCTTCCTCAACTCAGGATTCTTCGGAACGATCAGTCTATCTTTGAACCAGACCACTCCTACTTCATCGACTCGGAAGCAAGAAGCTTTGTTTGCCTTGGCCTTCTCTTTGAGGTGAACAATACCCTTGTTTTCTTTCTGAGCAGCTACAATCTGATCTTTGATAGATGACTGAACTGATATATTAATCAAACTGCCCTGAGTGATCATCTGAATACCCAGTTTTTCTAACTCGGAACAAAGAGTAAGATCTACTGGTCTGACAGTGATACAGTTGCAACGAACCTTCCTACTAAGAGCATCGTCTACAACATTTGCCTTTCCGGGATGGTAATGCACTTCAAGATCATAATCCTTGATTAGCTCTAACCACCTCCGTGTCGCATATTCAACTCTGACTGAGTGAATATATATTTCAGACTCTTGTGGTCGGTGTATATGTGACATGTCTTGCCCAAGAGGTAATGACGCCAAATTTTTAAGGCGTGAACAACTGCTGCTAACTCTAAGTCATGAGTTGGATAGTGTTCTTCATGATGTTTCAACTGTCTGGATGCATAAGCTATCACTCTGCCCTCTTGCATCAAAACACAACCAATCCCGATACCAGAAGCATCACAATACACATCAAACGACTTCTCAATATTGGGTTGGGCTAAGACTGGAGCTGTAGTTAAGAATTCTTTTAGCTTCTGAAAAGCTTCTTCACATTTATCCGACCAAACAAACTTGACTTCATTCTTTAACAACTGAGTTATAGGTTTGGCAACTTTGGAGAAGTCCGGAATAAACCTGCGGTAATAACCTGCCATACCCAGAAAACTGAGAACTTGATGGACAGTTCTGGGGGATTCCCATTCAAGGATTTCTTGTACCTTGCCTGGATCCACAGCTACACCTTCAGCCGATAACACATGACCCAAAAATGGAACTTTGTCTAACCAGAACTCACATTTACTGAACTTTGCATAAAGTTGATGGTCTCTTAGACGACCCAACACTACTCTGAGGTGTTCAGCGTGTTCTTGTGGATTCTTGGAATATATCAAAATATCATCAATGAACACCACTACAAACTTGTCTAGCTCAGGCATGAATACGGAGTTCATCAGGTACATGAAGTGAGCTGGAGCATTGGTCAACCCAAAGGACATGACCAAGTACTCATATAGGCCATATCTGGTGGTGAAAGCAGTTTTAGCAATATCTTCAGGCCTTATCTTTCTCTGGTGATACCCAAATCTCATATCTATCTTGGAAAATACCTTGGCGCCCGCGAGTTGATCAAACAGAAGATCAATCCGCGGCAATGGGTACTTATTCTTCATTGTCACTTCATTGAGCGGACGATAGTCCACACATAGCCTCAATGTTTGGTCTTTCTTTTTGACAAACAAAGCAGGACAGCCCCATGGTGATGAACTAGGTCTGACATAACCTTTATCAAGCAGTTCTTGCAACTGAATTTTTAATTCTACCAGTTCTTTAGGTGGCATTCTATAGGCTCGTCGAGATATTGGTGCTGTTCCTGGTTTTAGCTCTATGCTGAACTCAACATCACGGTCTGGTGGTAACCCCGGCAAGTCCTCAGGAAACACATCCGGAAACTCACAAACTACTGGAATATCCTGAATCTCTTTAACTGTTGTTGCACAGACGCTGCCGCACATCTGGTCAACGGTTTTCTTGGGAATTGGAAGTTGGATAAAGAGTTCAGAAGTACTATTAGGTATAATCAACCTGACTGTTCTATGCAAGGCATCTAATACTGCCTTCTGCTGGTACATCCAGTTCATCCCTAGGATCACATCTATATCCTGATCCTTGATTACTATCATATTAGTGGGATAAATATGCCCGACAAATTCTACGGGCACCTGATGCGCCACTTCCTTTGTATATAAATGACCTCCCGGTGTGTGTATAAGGAAATTTTCTTGTGCTTCCCCAGTAGGTATATGATGCTTTTCAACAAAACTCTTACTGATAAAGGTATGCGATGCACCAGAATCAAATAGTAATACGGCAGGATGGTGAGCAACTGAAAACATACCCATCATGACGGGTTCCCCTTCAGGAATATCTGCCGCTTGTGCATAATACACCCGGCCAGTCTTCTGGACGGTCTTATTCTTCTGATTGTTATTGTGGCCTTGATTCTGCTGTGGTTGTTGTTGTGGCCGCTGCTGGGAATTCTAACCACTTTGCCCCTGTGGAGTATTTGGGATACTCTTCCTGGGATACGGGTAATTACGGGAGAAATGACCCAGCTTCCCACAGTTGTAGCATGGGTAGTTGTGGTTCTGGGAGTTTGGGTTCGAATGCTAGGGGCATTTGGCTGTCGTGGATAATTAGAGTTCACAACAGTTTTAGTAGATGACTGCTGTGAGCTGGCTTGTTGTTGCTGGGGTGGACGGTACTGTGGACGGTTGTGCTGGACTGGGTGGTATATGATACGCTGGTGCTTCTTATTGCCACCAAACGATCCAGTCGAACTCCCACCCTTCCTCTTTTTAGCTTCGAGATGCTTGAAATGCTTCTCTTCTGCAGATATAGCTTTATTCACCGCATCATTGAAGGAGATATTATCGTCACACATTGCTAGCATCTTCTGCATCTTCGTATTCAGCCCCCTCATGAAGCAACTGCGCTTCTTGTCATCGGTGTTCACATGATCCAAAGCATACTGAGACAGATGATTAAACTTGCCAATATACTGCTGTACTAGCTGATCCCCTTGCCTGAGGGCTAAGAACTCTTCGGCCTTCATCCGCATCACACCCGCTGGAATGTAGTGAGCTTTGAAAGCTCTCGAGAACTCATCCCAGGTAATGCGGTGTTCTCGAGCTTGTGCAGCTTCAAAGTTTGCCCACCAAGTTCCCGCAGCTCCCCTCAACTGCTGGGCTGCGAAGGCTGGCTTCTGAGTTTCAGTGCAGTGGATTAGCTCAAACTTCTGATTCATAGTACGGAGCCAATCTGCAGCTTCTAGAGGCTCCTCAGCCTTAGTGAATACCGGCGGCCTGGTCTCTGTGAAATCTTGATAAGTACTTTCCTGGACCTGATGATGATGTCGGCCACGCTGCCCATATGGTGCATTCTGAACTAGGCCCTATAGCAGACGTGCATTGTCTATTATGGAACGCATGAGTGTCGCAATGGCTTCTGCCAGAGTTGGTGGAACTGGGGGTGCGTTGGGAACACCCTCCCCATCATGAGACGAACCAGTCCCATCAGCAGCACGGGTACGAGGCATCTGCTCATAAACAAACCAAACTTTATTGATCTCTGGGTTATGATACAAAAACAATAACTGTTTACACACTCATGTTACATTATTCATGCATAACAGAACTGATACATGATTCAACTAGCTTAAGATCATGTTCAGCTAAACTATTACACAGCCCTTACCCCCTAGGGTTTAAGATCCACGCCTGACACTCTAGTGGGAGATGACTCACTCGTCACCCTCACTCTCACTGTCGCTGTCATCAGCAGACTCAACCACATCAGGATCTTCCTCACTCTGCCCATCTACCTCTCCATCATCAATGATTGTACCCATCTCATCTTCAGCTGTATCTTGAGCTGGAGGTGGATGGAGTTGATCATACAACACATGGACTTCCTCATGTAACTGGTCATTGAATGCTTCTATATCCGTCACATACGCCTCCAACTCATACAGACGGGCTAAAGCGACATCTTCTCGCTGCCAGGCGGTGTTCCGTTCTCCAAGCATTTTAGTCATGAGTTTTTCTGCATTGACCACGCTTCTGTTGGCCCCCTCCAGCTTGAGTTTCATGCCTCTAGCTTTGGCAAGTGCTAAACTCTTCTCCCGATAGGTGGTGGCCAACTGAGATTTCAACTCACGAACCTCTGCCCGTAAGTCCTCATTGATCTTCTAACTCCTGCTGGACTCTTTCTCCTTGCGGGATGCGAGTTGGTGCATGGGTACACCATGAGGACCTGTACTCTTGCGAGGTGTTTCCTTACTGCGCGGCATCCTAGTGAGATAAGATTTTGAATTAGGCAGATAAAGGAAAATACTTGTTGGATAGCAAGAAAGGATTGGATTCTAACCCTTACCCCACTATACCATATACCACAAGTTGATTAAGCATGATGCATGAAGCGTACTTACGCATAAGGCATATAAAATTTAAATTATACTCCCTTATATAGGAGTAGAAATTTAACAACAATTTCAAGTTAAGGCTTAACTTAACATGCTGCTCCACCTAACAATCTACGATCCACTACTTAAGACAGAACATAGATCGAATAGCATGAACAAGGTAAGTCAAAAGCATTTTGGACCAAACTAAAATTTTAAATAGTTTTGACTCAATTCATTTTGAAGTTTTGCAACAATACTACAAGACCTCGGACAGCCATACACGGTGCCCAATAACCCAAAAGACCCACCACGTGTCATCGGGTAACCCGACTCATCCACGTTTCCTTACATTCCCAGGATCATTGCAAGAGTCATTGCCGTATTACAACATTTCACAAATAATATACATCGGAGATAAAGTGCGGAAGTATTACACCATACGTTTTACAAACCAGTTGTTCAAACTTGCGTCGTTATTACAAACTATAGTTTCAAACTTTATCCTAGGTAGTGGAGACAACATTAATAAAACAGTATTTCACACAAACAACCCCGCCTAAGGGTTGCATTACACCTCTCCGGACACGTCCTCCTCAATGACGGTCACGCAACAGGCCTCAAAGCAGGGCTGCTCGTGAACGTCAGCTGCAACAGGGGATTAACAAACCCTGAGTACAAAGGTACTCAACAAGGCTTACCCGACAAGAGAAGAGAAGGATAGATATGTGGGCTTGGGTAGGCTCAACAGTATTTTTCATTTGCATAAAAGCTTACTAAAGTAGTTCTAGATCCAAATTTTTACTTAATCATTTAAGTACTTGGTAAGAACTAAAAATAAATATTAATGAAATATCATTATCCTTCTTTCTTCAGCAAGTTCCCTTTTATTCTATGATGTGGGTCGAAAGATTGAGTATCCTTAACCGAGGAGCACGACGATTCGAACCGATTCAACCAGATCTGGGAGTTTTCCACGATCATACGATATATGTAGACCCGTGATCACACATATACCAACCCCAACCTCGGATCCTCCAAACAAGACCGGGTCCGCGCCACCCGAGAGTGCTTGTACACCTCCAATCCGGTACTTTAACCCACGAGGGTAGCTAGTACTCCCGCCATCTCTCCACTCCCAGTGCGCGATTTGCCGTTCTCATTTAAGAACCACCAAGGTAGGGCTTACCGTAGCATATGATCGGTACTTCACAGTTTCTCAATCTAGCAGGCCAACAACGGTTAACCCTAATCCGACACATCCGGGTCACCCTACACCAACCAAGGTTCGATGCATGTGCCCGTCTGGTCTTAACCATCTTTCTTTCTCATTATCATTCCAAAACAATAAGTATCGAAAACATCTACCAAAAGCTTCATAAAGCAAGGCTAAGCATTTCTATCAGTTGCATAAAGCAGGTATCAAGGAATAATATATCGATAACAAGGTTGATCATGCATCAACAGGTTTAAAACATTTATTTGATAAACATCTAATGCATCAGGTTATCAAAAGTAAGTGTAATTGTAAATCCAAGGAAATGGTTAAATGAACCGGGGCTTGCCTTCGTTGATCGAAAAACTCAGAAACTCCTGATATTCTGGATCAACAGGACACTCCGAACTCCCTGGACCAACCTCGTTCGGACAATTGACCACTTCGGAAGCTACACGATAACAGAGTGCATGCTTGATGAGATGCTCGTGTCATGATCATGGTAAAGATAGAAATTTTCTAAGCTATAAACATTTATTTTGCAACAGCTTTCCATCGGTACCGTTGCAAACCAACAAAGCCAATTTGTATAAACATACATGGTTTACATGAATGACACTTGCCTGCATTAAGTAGCAGATCAAGATAATTCACTTAGCTTAACCTTTAAATCTATCAAAGAAACTTAGGTTTTATGTTTCACAACATTGTTTATGTATAAAGAAAGCAATTTAATTAGCCGGAAATTAAGTTGTGAATGAAACTATGCTCAAATTAGTTCAAACTTGGTACACAGATTGGTTATGATCCAAACAGTGCACAAAATAAATTTCAGTATTTTTGGAGTTAAACTTGATTTTATAAAAAATCATTGAATCCTTATTCAAGAATTAAGAGGCATAATTTTTACTGCAAAACAAAATATAGAAACATGCACATATAATATTTTTCATAAAAACTACACATTTCATAGAACATGTACAAAATTTTTCATGATTTTTGGATCAACAGATTAATTCATACAAAAATAACAAAACCAGCATTAGTATGCACATATCAGAAAATAGATTAAAACGTTTAAATAAAGAAAACCTCATTGGGCCGAAACCAACCCAGCTCGGCCCATCCCGCGCACAAGCCGGCCCAACTCGGGCCTGCCCGCGCCTGCACTGCCGGTTTTGCAGAAAAACCCTCTGGCTTTAACAAAACTACAACCAAGCCCTTGACACTATTGAGCACTATTCCTCTGAGTCTAGGACTTTGCACTTAGGCCCTCGGGTTTAGTCGAATTCTCATCGACACGTCCCTGATGCCAAGGCTGCCGGCGGCGAGCTCGGCTCGCGCACGCCGGAGCAACGCGACCTTCTCCGGCCAAACCAACCGGCTCAGCGCCTTCCCCATCACCTCACGGCTCTGATAAACCCTCAAACTCCCTCCCCCGACCTCTCTCTCTACTCCGACGACGACAGCGGCGGACGCGACGGCACGGCGGCGGCACGCCGGCCAACTGGTAACTCTACCGACCTCGCAAACGTGCGCATCAGCATCAGAGGCTCACCACGACCCTAGCGGGCTAGGTCTCCGAGGTTGACGCGGCTCCGAACGGTGAGGACGACGACGACGACCGGTTCTAGCGGTGCGGCTCGACGGCGACGACCCGTTCCGGTTGTGTCAGAGGGGAACAAGACCAAGGACATGGTGTTAGAGCATCAGGAAGAGATGATGAAGAGAGAACGATGCTCAGGTGAGGATGGAAGGACCCCGAGCTTGCTGACCACGGTGGCGGCGTCGATGGTGGTGCTTTCAACGGCGGCAACCTCCGTGGACTGCTCAAGCCAGAGCGGTAGAGACCTCAAACGCGAGCCGACCGTAACCAGCACATCAAGGAGAAGAGGTAGGTGTAGATGGTTTGGCCAACAAGGCCCCGAGCTCACCTGCCAACGGTGAACTTGATCTCGGCGGAAAAAATTAGCCGGCAGGGAGGAAGACGACGGTCGCCGGGCTGATGCGGAAGCGGGAGGAGCTGCAACCTAGCGCTATCGCTCCGTAACTACGAGGCGAGCGTGTTGGTGCAAACAAAAGGAGCGGTGGAGCTCTCAGATGGCCGGCGTAACCGAGCAAAGCGACGGCGGCGGCGGCGAGCAAGCAGAGGAGAAAGGCGTGATACGGTGCTTCTGCGGTGCGATAGGGGTGAAGGAGAGGGCGGCGACGTGTTGAACTCGCGCGCGAAGCTAGCAAGCAGCTCACTGGCGCAGGGCATGCTCCCCAGCACGAGCGCGGCGCTGGCGAGCTTTGGACGCTTCGCCCCTTGGCACTGTTCATTGCTCATTTCCCCCCTTTCTGAATTTTTGAAATTACTTCTGAAATTTGAACTATACATCAAGTTTTGCCAAAATATGAAATGTAGAGTTTGAAAAGTTGTACAACTTTGCTTTAACACCCTATGGCTGATTTCAACTCGAAATAAGTCAATTGGATCAAAACAGTTCAAATCCATTTCAAATTAGAAATTTGAAAAGGGGTCAGAACTAGGGTTTTGCAGTAGAAGTAAAATTACATTTGATTTTACATTGACACTTGAAAAATGGTCAATGTATGAAATGTTCCTTTTGAAATTCTCTACAACTTTGATGTAGATCTCAAACTCAGATCTTAAATAGTTTTTGAAATGCAAGTTTAATGTCAAAAAGGGACCATTTTCAGGGTTTGAGTAGATTCAAAATTACTTTAAATTTTGTACAGAAACTTTGAAAACTTTGAATACCAAAGTTGTACTTCTCCTCAAGATCTACCAAAAAGCTTTTAGGGTCAGCCCCTAAATATGTACAGATTTTGAGTTAACTAGAAAGGGCTAATTAACTTATATAGGAAATTAAATGATTTTCCCATTTTTAAGCTAGATGAATTTTGTATTCTTTTGAATTGTTGAACTTGGTTTCATGCCTTTACATGACTTTAGTCAAATAGGAATGAACACAAGTTATTTCATAATGACATTCCAAATTAGGGTTTTGAGCTACATCACAAGCATAAACAAAAATGCTCACACATTAGGAATTAAACTCATTTTAGTGAATGCATCTCAAGGTGAGCTAACACATGATGCTATGAAATGCTTATGATGGCATGACAATATTTTATTCATGTAAACACCTGAGGTGTTACAGGTTTTGTGCCTACACTCAAGTTTGGTTCGGAGGCTCTGGTTGATGCTGCGCTACAACAACTTTGATGATGCCGCGAAGGAGGAGCCTTCACTCAATAGACTTTCGCCAGAATAAACTCTGTAATAGGTGATACCCCAGTGATGTAATGTTTATAAATATGTAATACTATGATGTATGACTGTGGTATCGACTGATATATGATAATATGATAAGATCAGTTCATGGTTTTGTCATATTATAACTCATTCTGTGGATTTTCCCTTCGCGGAAAATTGAGGATGTTTTAGGTAGTGTCGGGCTCAGGGCAGTAGTGTCGGGCATCACTAACAAAGTTTTGAGCTGTGATTTTAATAGGCCTATTCACCCCCCCTCTAGGTGACATCAAGGTCCTTTCACTTCCACTACATGGGGGCCGGTCGATCCACCACCTCGAGGTTTACCGGTGATACCCGAGGAGGCACCAGCTACTGTTGAGGGGGAGGTCACTTCAGCAAGGGAGGCGCCATGACACATTCAGCGCCAACACCCTCCTCAACAGATGATCGGCAACATCAACGAACGTGTCACTTGGTCAAGGTCACAACAAATCTCTCACTTTGCTCATTTTGCATTTGTTGCTGATTTTGAACCCCGAGATGTTGGACATGCTTATTCTGATCCCGATTGGGTCAATGCCATGCATGAGGAGTTAGAGAACTTTGAGAGAAATCGGGTTTAGGTTCTAGTTCCACCTCCTCCTGAGTGTTACCCTATTGGGACAAAATGGGTTTTCAAAAACAAACAAGGAGAGGATGGCCATGTTGTGAGAAACAAGGCTAGACTTGTAGCCCGGGGGTATAGTCAGAAGGAGGGGATAGACTGTGAGGAGGCTTTTGCTCCTGTAGCTCGTTTGGAGGCAATTAGGATCCTCTTGGCTTTTGCTGCATCCAAGGGTTTCAAACTTTTTCAAATGGATGTCAAGAGTGCCTTCCTGAACGGCTACATAGAAGAAGAAGTGTATTTGAGACAACCCCCCGGTTTTGAAAATCCCAAGAATCAAAACCATGTTTTTAAACTTCACAAAGCTTTGTATGGTTTGAAACAAGCCCCTAGAGCCTGGTATGATAGGTTGAAGACCTTTTTGCTTGCTAAGGGTTTTAAAATGGGATGTGTGGATAAAACTCTTTTTCTCCTCAAGCAAGGCAATGACACTCTCTTGGTTCAGATTTACGTGGATGATATCATTTTCGGTGGTTCTTCTCATAGTTTGGTTGCCAAGTTTGCAGATACAATGAGCACGGAATTTGAGATGAGCATGATGGGCGAGTTGACATTTTTTCTCGGGTTGCAAATCAAGAAATCCCGAGAAGGGACGTTTGTGCACCAGGGCAAGTACACCAAGGACATAGTGAAGAAGTTCAATATGGGTGAGGCCAAGCCTCTTCCAACACCCATGTCGACCACGACGGCCCTGGATGCGGACAAGGAGGGAGAAGCCGTGGACCTGAAGGAGTACCGGAGTATGATCGGGTCGCTGTTGTACCTGATGGCGACACGCCCGGACATTTAGTTCGCGGTGTGTCTTTGCGCACGATTTCAGTCGTCGCCGCGCACCTCTCACCGTTAGGCGGTCAAGAAAATTATGAGGTACCTTCGTTTCACTCCTGAGTTCGGGCTTTGGTATTCAGCTTCTTCTACCCTCTCTCTTTGTGGTTACTCTGAAGCTGATTTTGCTGGTTGCCGACTTGATCGCAAGTACACTTCTAGGACTTTTCAGTTTTTAGGCTCTTCTCTTGTTTCTTGGTATTCTCGCAAGCAGTCTAGTGTCGCGCAGTCTACCACAAAGGCTGAATATGTTGCTGCGGCAAGCTGTTGTTCCAAGTTTTTGTGGATGATGGCCACTTTGCGTGATTTTGGTCTGAGTTTTTCTCGAGTACCCTTGCTTTGTCATAACACGAGTGCGATTAGCGTTTCTAAGAACCCCGTGCTTCATTCTAAGACCAAACACATTGATGTGCGCTTTCATTTCTTGCAAGACCACTATGAGAAGGGTGATATTGACCTTCGACATGTTGATATTCATCAGTTGGACGATATTTTTACCAAGCCTCTGGACCAATCAACCTTTGCTAGGTTAAGAGGTGAGCTTGGTGTGTGTTTTCCCTTTTAGTTGGTGGAAACACTTTAGTGATTTTATCATAGACTGACTCCTTTTGTTTTGGGTTTTTAGTCTATTTTAATTTTGGTTTGTTCTTGTTTAGTCTTTGCATTTCATCATGTTTGCAACTTTACTTTTTCGAGCTTCATGTCTATAATCTTTAGAATGAATCTATGTTATGATTAGTGTATGCTCCGATGATACATGATGATGCTTGTAGCTTAGGCTCTTCTTGATCATTGATACATGTTGTGAGCAGAGTTATTTTTTTAGAACTGTGAATATGCTTAATCAAACATAAAATTTGAAACTTGTTCACCATTGAGATTGGTAACTAGCATGTGTGGAATGTGTTGAAGTCACTTGTGCTATTCCTATATGCTAGGTTGCTATGTCTCTGGTTCTGAGTCTTTCACTTGCTTGGTATGTTCATATTTTGTTAAAATTGAACCAAGTCTAAGTGAATTGAAAAGATTGAGATGGGATTGCTTGACAGCACATCACGGTATCGAGACTGTTTCTCATTGCACATTGAGTTAAACTTGAGCCGTCTAGTGTCAGACCGAAACCGTTGGTTCAAGCTTCTGATTGCTTATGCATAGGCTTAGCTCGGTTGAAAAGTTAGGCAATGTCAAGTTCTCAACCTCTCGCAATCACATGCTGAAAACTTGAGCTTGTGTATAATCACCGCTGCAACTCCGATAAAATTTGAAAACACAAGTCTCTGTTTCCTTCTATAGCATGATGATTGAACTTTGCTTGGGGTAGTTCACCTTGTATACATGTTTAGCATTTGGTTGACTTCCTGTTTATATATGTTCGGTGCTAATTTGATGGTGAAACCCTTTCTAAATGACTTAAAACTGTTCACTATGCTCATATGGTCATATTTTGTATTCTGTGATCTGTTTGAGCCTTTGCTAGCATTTATACTTGTTGTTGAGTAGTCGGATCAGCACTCTTTAGAAGCATCTATGCATTCTATTGTCTATATACCTAAAGATGCTAACCTGCATTTGTGACCCGTATGCATTTGCTTGATTCTGTTTGACATGCTTAGCTCTGCTTTGCTAGTTTGAACTCTTTTCCTTGCAAATTGCTCCCAAGAGGGAGAATTTATCAAGAAGGTGCTTTAGATGTGCATTATCTGAAGGACCGAAAGTGCTAACAGAAAGCGACCAGAGGGGTGTGAATGGGAGCTTCAAATTTCTTTTCAGAAACTTGTTGCCTCTGTCCAGAGAATCAACCCCAAGAGCAAACCTAGAGCTTGCAAGTGTCCTCGACCCTAGATGTAGGGTGGATGCTTCCGAGAAGCACAGCGAGACACTACACAACTCTAGAAACCCAACGCACAAGCCCGAAACCAAAACCGACAACGAACGAACGAACCACGAACGAGAACGCGCGAATCAGCACTGACCGGACTCTGCTTGAGTCCGATCAAGGACGACCGGACGCGTCCGGTCAGACAAAAGCCGCTCGGGAACCTTACTGTTCTGGACCGATCTCTGAGGTCAGTGAGTCTGGTCACAACCCGAGCGTCCGGTCAACTGAAAAGCACACAATGAACAGTAGCAAGAGCAAGTCCGGTCGCTACACTTCAGAGCGTCCGGTCAGATACGAGAAAGATTCATGCTGAACATGCAACGACCGGACGCACGGGGTCAGCGTCCGGTCAACCCGTGCACAGCGTCCGGTCACCCCAAAAACCAACTGTTCGTCCAACGATTCAACTCAATCTCACCCAAAACAAAATCCTCTAGGGATCAAACTTGGTGAGAGAAGTTACAAGGAAGATAGTGAGCTACTCCGAGAAGATCATGGCTCAAACCTATCTCCAAATTGATGAATCGAAGAAATTCGGGGGAAAGGAGAAAGACTTGACCTGAAACGAAAATCAACCGATCTACTAGCTCGTGAGGTTAGAGGAGAATTCCTTCGGTGGAAAGAAGTGCCTCACGATCTAGAACAACTTGGTTCAAACTGATTTGCGAAAGACACACCAAGTAGAGAGATCGATCAACGGGAAAATCGTGGAGAAAAGAAACCTGCGAAGAACTCGAACAAAACGCGAATCACAACCACGAATTTGCAACCGTGTGGCTACCACACGCTACAACAGTGAGAATACGGTCTCACTTCCTCAAAATCTCACGGACACAGAGGTATGATTGTCTTCTCTGTGGATCTCAGTTCGCTACAGCAGAGGATGAGGAGAGCAGGAAAACCTAGAAGGCAAAATAGCAAATGACTGAGATAGGATGTGAAGGACCGAAAATGCTAAAGCAAGGCGACCAGAGGGGGGGGGGGGTGAATGGGAGCCTAAAAATTTCTTCTGAAATTCTGGCCTCTGTCCCAACAAAATCAACCCCAAGAGCAAAGTCGACACACGTGATGTCCACGACCCAAGAGAATGGGTGGATGTTCCCTAGGAACACAGCGGGGCACAACAAAAGCTCCCTCACCCAAATCCACGCGAGTCAACTAGTGACAGGATGGAGTTTGGGTAACCTCAACCTCCCCCGAGCAACGCGAGGGGGATTTAGGCTTTTTCGCAAAGCGGGAAGCCCTTTCTGTACAGCACAGAGTCGGGAATCCAACGCAAAAAGCGGATCTCAAATCAGAGCTCAAACGCAAAAGACACGGACAAAAACGCGTGATCACTGCACTGACCGGACTCTGGATGCGTCCGATCAGAGGGAACCGGACGCGTCCCGTCAAGAAAAACACGTACTGGATGCTCTCTATTCGTGACCGGACTCACGGTGAACAAGTGTCCGGTCGTTACAACTGAGCGTCCGGTCAAACATCAAAGAGGCAATGAACAGTGCCTTTAGTGCGTCCGGACGCACAAAACGCTCTCTGGAGCTGACCGGACTCAGCACGGGGTGCGTCCGGTCACCGCGCGCGAACTAGACTGCGCGGGTGTTCAACGACCGGACTCTGACAGGGTGCGTCCGGTCGCTTCGATGCAGCGTCCGGTCACCCCAATCAGCCCTCTGTTCGTTCACCGAATCGACCCGATCTTCATCAAATCAAAATCACTAGGGCTCAAATTTCGTGTGAGGGATCACAAGGATGTTAGTGAGCTACTCCTAAGAGATCATGGCTCGAACCTAACTCCAAATCGGTGAATCAAAGAAAACGATGAAGAACGGGCAAGAACTCGATCCCAAAACTAAATCCGACCGATCTGTGAGTTCATGAGGTGTTAGAGAAATTCCTTCGGTAGAAAGAAGACTCTCACGAAGCTACACAAGATGGTTCAAGCGGATTTGCAAATCTTCCCTCGAAACAGGAAATCTCGTGAAGATCGAAAGAGGGGAAAACGTGCAAACGCGAAGAACAAAATCGCAAGACAAATTAAAGCACGAATTTGATCCTTGGATTCAGAGGAATGGATGATTGATTAATTACTCGGTGTCGGGCTACAAGCCACTCCTAGCAACACAAAGCTCGGATGGCGAAAAGCTCAAGAACAAGAGCCAACTCTCCTCTAACCCTAGCCTTCTCTCACAAGCACAAAATGAGAGAGACACCGTCCAAGGATAGGCTGCCTTAACCAGCCCCCTTCATATATATAGGCGCATGTCCGAAGACCAAAACACCGTCACATGAAGCACTCAACCCAAATACCCCCTAGGGGTAAAACCGTCCAGACTTGACAGTTTCCATCCGACGGCCACGCGCCTTCTCATCCTTCGCTTCGCCTCGACGCAAGCTCCAGGATGCCGCCACGTGCCGCCACCGTCGACCACCGCGCCTTCTCGTGGATAGCTTCGCCGCCGCGCCAGCCTCTCCACGCCGCCATGCGACGAACGTCCTTTTGGAACTTCCCCCGGTTTTGAGGCCCAAACCGGGAAACCTACCAGCCCAGGTTTTGAGGCCCAAACCTGGAAACCGTCCAACCGAGTTTTGAGGCCCAAACTCAGAAACCCGCAAGCCCAGGTTTTGAGGCCCAAACCTGGAAACCATCCATCCCGAGTTTTGAGGCCCAAACTCGGAAACCGGCCACCCGAGTTTTGAGGTCCAAACTCGGAAACCGTCGATGGTAGCTTTTTGAGGCTCAGCTACCGAACCCGCACCGAAGACGGGATGTGGTTCGCACATCCCTACCACCGGCACCGATGCCGATGCATGTCCAGCCTCCACGTCGGGCACAACGCCTTCACCATCCTTCTTGACTTGGCCGACGGCACTTGCGCCGCACGCAAACCCGTGTCCGACCTCCTGCCAAGTGCCACGACGCCATCGTCTTCCCCCGACTCGGCCAATGCACCGCACATCCCCATGTGCTCTCGCTCGCTGATGCCACGTGCAAGCTACCGCAGCTGGTCCTCTGGCCCTCTGGTCCGTCAGTCCAAGCCTCACGTCGGCCCTTCACCGCTCTGGGTACATCGGCATGGCACGTCCGCCGCACGGCACGCCCATCCTTCACCGCACCCGGTCCGTCGGCACAACACGTCTCTACTTGACCTTCACCTCGCCATTGACCACTGTATCCGAGCTCCACACCTGCACGTCAACACAGCCAAGAGACACGTGTTGCACATGCACACCAACACATGAAAGACCACAACTCAACGCTACCGGTTAGTCATAAACATTAAGTGCATAGCGACATAGACTCAACCGGGTAAAAGCCTCAAACCTTCCTCACAAAGTCAATCATTCATCATATATGTTCTCAATCTCCCCCTTGATGAATGCATTGACTAAAAATAAAACCACAAAGGAAGGGTTTGAAGGCAAGCCTCATTCAAGTGCCCAAAAGCCAAGCAAGATCAAACACAAGGCCACTTGAGATGAGGAAGGATCATGTAAACTCCAAATAAAAGCTCTCGGTCCCAAAAGAAACGGGAAAAGCGAGCAAAGCATCCACACAACCGAAGAGTCAAGATAAGACAAGAGTTTCATGAAATCCCAAAAAGGTACTCGAAAACCAATCTCAAATAAATTGTCAAACAATCATGACAAAAGAAACCAAGGTACTTATCCGCTTGGGTTCACATGGGTCGAGATTTCTCCCCCTTTTTCTCCCCCTTGATGATTGAATTGACAAAAAACTAGACACAAGAGATGGTTTGAGATACCAAAACCGAAAAATTGGTCCCCAAAGACATGGGCAACGGCTCAACGCAACCAAGCAAAGGATCGGAGCAATAACTCATCAAAGAGAAAAAACTCGATCACATAGAGCAAAAGACTTGGTTCCCAAAGACATGGGCAATGGCTCGACGCAACCAAGTCAAAAATGAGCTAGCCCTCAAGAAAAGGCAGAAAATGGCTCAACACCACTAGCTCAAGGCTCGATACCAATTGAGGCTGAAACAATGCATTAGAATGCAAAACTGCTAGTCCCTCAAGATAGAGGCACAGAGGCTCAACACAACTAGCAGACTCGATATCAACAAACAGCCAAAAATTGGTGAAGACAGCTAGTTCCTCAAGATAGAGGCAAAAGTGGCTCGACACAACTAGCTGAAGGCTCCATACAAATCAAAAATACCAAGAAAAAACTGCTAGTCCCTCAAAACAGAGGCAAAACGGCTCAACACGACTAGCAGGCTTGATACCAACTGAGAAAACACAAAAAGGAGCTCAAACCAAAGGGAGCACAAACATTCGAAGCACGCGGAGAAGTTGCAAAATAAAACAACTCCCCCTGAAAACAAGCCTATACACAAAAGCTATGCGACAAAGCTCATGACACCAATTGCATTCCATACCAAAAGATGGATACCAATTGAAACTCATAAAAGAGCTATACCAAATGAAGGACATAAAAGAGCTAAACTCCCCCTAGCTCAAAGCTCTCCCCAAAATGCATGACTCTCCCCTTTGTGCCAACACACAAACTCCCCCTTGCAAACAGCTTCTCCCCCTTGACAAAAGGGAACATGCTGAGGGATTTTGACATTTTTCACAAAGTTGACACAAACACAAGACAAGTCAACAACCAAAAGCATATGGGGGCAATGAAAAGCACTGAACGTGACCACAAAGAGTATCGGAGCTGGGGGTATGTACACTAAGCTAAAAATGCTTGAAATGTACAATGCAACAGCTTCAAGTGTATAGCAATCAGAATGAAAAGATGCTCAAAAGGGTGCTGCCCTGAAAGGGTAGCAACCAATACAAATGCTAGCAAAGGCTCAAACTGATCAAATGAATACGAAATATGAACAATTAAGCATATGAGCAGTTTTAAGCCATTTGAAAAGGAGTCCACCACTAAAATAGCACTTAGCATGAATAGACAGGAAATCGGGCAAGTGCTAACTCAAGTATACAAGGTGAACTACCCCTAGCAAAGTTCAATCATCATGCCATAGAATGAAGCATAGACTTGTGTCATTATCAAACTTTATCGGAATTTACAGCGGTATTAACACAAGTTCAAATTAAAGCATGTGATTGCGAGAGGTTGAAAGCATGGTCATTGCCTAACTTTTCAACCGGGCTAAGCCTATGCAATAAAAGCAATTGGAAGCTTAAAGCACCGGTTTTGGTCTTATACTACACGGCTCAAGTTTAACTCAAAAGTGCAATGAGAAATAGTCTCGATACCGTGATGTGCTGACACAAGCAATCCCATCTCGATCTTTTCATTTCACTAATACTTGGATCAAATTTTAAGCACAATGTAAATATGAACAATCCAAGTAAGTGAATGATTCAGTGCAAGAGACATAGCAACCTAGCATACAAAAGATAGCACAAGTGATCTCAACACATCGTACCCATGCTAGTTGCCAATCTCAATGGTGAACAAATTAAAGAATTCATAGTTGATTAGTCAAGTTCACCATTTGCAAAAGTAGCTTAGCTCATAACATGTATCAAGTGATCAAAAAGAGCCTAAGCTACAAGCATCATCATGAATAAACAGGGCATACCAAAAAGAGCATAATCTCATTCTCATTGCTCTAAACATGAAGCTCTAAAATGCAAGATGTACATGATGAAATGCATGCAAAACTAGCCTATAAGGAACGGAGCAAAAGCTAGTCTAAAAAGGAAGACCCAAAACAAAAGGGTATCGGAGAAGTCCAACTAAGATAGAACAAGCAAAATGCTTCCCCAACTAAAAGGGAAACACACACCAAACTCACAAGTAAGGAGCCAGGAAACGCTCAAGCGACAGCCAGCAAAATCCACATCGAAAAGACCACATAGCAAAAAGAGGTCAAGGAAGAGGAGTACCAAAACCCGAACTCAGAAGTCTATCGGAGGTACCTCATGAAGCGCATGACCGCCTGCTGGTGTGATACCCGAGGGGACGCCTAAATCTGCTGAACTCCGGGGCGCCTGCCTCGCCGAAGTCTTCTCCGCCTCGCCTGATGCTGTCGCTCCCACAGGTGCAGCTAGTGCTTGCTGGAGAGTTGCTCAAACAGAATCCCAAGTCGTGGCAGAAGTGGGATCAGTTCCGTGAGCCGAAATGCTCTCTCCAAGCTCCTGTTCTCCTGCACACTCAAAGGCAGAAGAAACACAAGGCGTTGTCTCGTCCAGTGTGACCTCAAGGTCTCCACGAAAACGGTTAGTCACATAGTAAGCATAAGGTGAACTCTCAACAAAAGGAGATCTACCTATGAATGATACCGCAAGGAGATCTGAACTCAAACTAGTCAAGACTATCATGCAACAGGATAAAGCACTGTATAGCAAAAAGCAGCCTAAAGACATGATCAACCCACACACAGCCTAAACCTCAACACATGCTACAATGCAAGATAATGATAGCAATCGATCCAAAAGCATGTAACATGATAAAATTGTGGAAAAGACTAGTACTCAAACTAATCATATCAACAAGGTACATGTAGCTACACAAAACTAGCACCTGAAAAGTGATACCTAATGAACATCATACCTCTACAAGTAAAGCTCATGTTGAAGAATGGCAAAGCATGGCATAATGTTCATAAGGATCACCAACTAGCAAGAAAAGTGGATTAACCACCAAAGCTGTACACAAAGCTAGCATGACATGATATACAAGAGATAGCACATGCTAGACTAAACGAAACATGACACAAAAGAAAATGTACATGCAAGGACTATACAAGTGAGCACATGAAGAACCATCTCATACCACAAGACATAAATCATGGATGTATAGGGTATGAGTGTATAAGAAAGCTCACCAGATAACAAAAACCTCTTTGGAGGCAAATTTAAGTGGGGTGTAGAGAACCATCAAATCTTGATCACATCTAAAAGATCAAGCTCCATCAGGCGCATGTTCTCCACCCCGCGTCCTCATATCTACACACAAGAGGACAAAGCAGTCCGAGTCTTGGATCCCGAAGGGTTAGCAAGTATATACTTGGGAACCCAAGACTTGGTCACAAAACTCAACTTATCTTGTGGGTTAGCATGATGCAAATGTTGGTTCAAATGCAATTGTGAAACACCCTTGGAAGCATTCCTCAAAAGGACAACTCGAGGAGAAGAACGAGTCATACCACGGGAAAAGAGGCAAACATCTTCCAAGGTTTTTGTAGAAGAACCAATAGAAGCACCATGAGAAGCATGACATGGACCCAAAGAAGAAGCACTAGAGGCATGTCCATGATCATGACCTAACCCACTAGAAAAGGTGTCATAAAACCCAACAACAAAGAGGGGCTTCTTACTAGGAGCACAAGCGTTCATGCCATGGGAAGGGCTATGAACCACCATCTTCCTAGAAGAGCGAGCTTGGCGCAAGCGTTTGGCACGCCGATAGCAAAAGCTTTCTTGATGCCCATCTTTCTCACAAAAAGAGCAATGATACAAAGGCCTACTGAAAGGCACACCATTCTCCGACACGTGAGAAGTCCCTTGGGTCTTAGAACAAGAAGCATCAACAACCAACTTGGTGCCAACACTCGGAGCACACGTGCCATGGGAAAGGGTACGTGGCTTCCTAAAAGCCTTAGCTCAAATACGCCGCTCGTGTTTGACACGGCGGAAACAAAAATCGAATGAATGTCCATCCTTCTTGCAAAAGGTGCAATGGAAAATTGGATTGGGAACACAAGTCCCAAAAATGTGAGAAGCACCTTTGTCAAGAGAAGTCCCTTGGACATCACTCGAGGAAACAAAAAGGTTAGGAGTAGCTATGAAAGAGCTATCAGAAACCTTGGCACAAGTGCTATCGTCAAAAGACTCACGCGCAGCACAAAAACTCAACTCCGGTTGCAAAGATGCAAGCTTAGAAATATCAACATCGGAGTTGCAAGAAATGCGTGACTCAAACGACTTGGCACAAAGGCTCTTGCATCTTTTGGCCAAAACCTCATTTTCAAACATGAGGCGGTGACAAGTACCACAAGGAGTGTTTCTCAAGTTTTCCATCTCCTTTTCAATGCACTCGGCATATGTGGTACGCAAGAGCTCAATCTCCTTCTCAAGGTTGGCACTCATATCATTGTGCTCAACCAACTTAGCGCTCATATCATCGCGCAAAACCTTCAAAGCCAGAACTTCTTTTTCTAAATCAATGCAAGATGTGCAAATGAAATCGGTGGAAGAAACATCACCATTCACATCAAGCAAAGAATCATGATTAGCACAAGAAGTATGGCAAGCATCTTTATTCAAAGAGCACAAGCTACAAGGCCTAGCATTTATCTCAATAATTTCAGCCCTAGCATGCTCAAGTTCATCTACACATGTGGTGTGAGTCAATTTTAGTTTATCAATTTCAGCATGCAAAAACTCACAAGAACCACATGGCATAGAAGCTTTTGACCTAAGCAAGGCTATTTCAGATTTAGCATAAACAAGGTCCTTGCGCAAGTCAAAGCAAACAAGACATGGTATGGAAGCATTTGATTTCAATATTTCATTTTCAGATTCTAAGCTAGCAAGCGAAAAGCATAGCTCATTATTCTTCCTAACCATGTCACTACAAGAGGTGCAAGGTAAAGATGCACTAGACTTCCAATGAAAAAGGCCACATTTTAACCTAGCAATGGAGCATTTCAACTTCTTGATCTTCCTATGCAAGGTATCACAAAGCTCATCATAACTCAAGTTATCATCACAACAAGCTTCAAATTGTTGGGATAAAATCCCAAGACAAGCAGCGAGAATACCTTTCTTGGCCTTGCCAAGTTCTCGTATACGATCCTCCGTTGAATGCTCATCATCTCATAGGAAGCCCAGCAAAGCATCCACCTCACGTTCCGCCTCAGGAGCCGCACTCCTCCTTCTTGCCAAAGTGTCGTCCTCAATCGCATGTCCAAGACTCAAACCTAAGGACAAAGACACACTGGAAGAAGAACTTGGTGCCATTTCGAAAAGCACCGTTAGTGTTAGCCAAAGCACAAGCTCAACACCTCGACAAGCAAAGTCAGAAACACAACTGCTCTCAAAAGGTCGCCTTTGCGGATCCGAAAACGGTTAAGGTAGAAAGATCCTTAACTGGCTCCGATACCAATTGAAGGACCAAAAATGCTAAAGCAAGGCGACCAGAGGGGGGGGGGGGTGAATGGGAGCCTAAAAATTTATTCCGAAATTCCGGCCTCTGTCCCAACAAAATCAACCCCAAGAGCAAAGCCGACACACGTGATGTCCACGACCCAAGAGAATGGGTGGATGTTCCCTAGGAACACAGCGGGGCACAACAAAAGCTCCCTCACCCAAATCCACGCGAGTCAACTAGTGACAGGATGGAGTTTGGGTAACCTCAAAGCAGGAAGCCCTGTTTCTGTAGAGCACAGAGTCGGGAATCCAACGCAAAAAGCGGATCTCAAATCGGAGCTCAAACGCAAAAGACACGGACAAAAACGCGTGATCACTGCACTGACCGGACCCTGGATGCATCCGATGAGAGGGGACCGGATGCGTCCGGTCAAGAAAAACACGTACTGGATGCTCTCTGTTCAGGACCGGACTCACGGTGAACAAGCGTGCGGTCGTTACAACAGAGCGTCTGGTCAAACATCGAAGAGGCAATGAACAGTGCCTTCAGTGCGTCCGGTCGCACAAAACGCTCTCTGGAGCTGACCGGACTCAGCACGGGGTGCGTCCGGTCAAGTCCAGGTCAGTGTCCGGTCACTGCGCGCGAACTGGACTGCACGGGTGTTCAATGACCGGACTCTGACAGGGTGCGTCTGGTCGCTTCGATGCAGCGTCCGGTCACCCCGATCAGCCCTCTATTCGTTCACCGAATCGACCCGATCTCCCTCAAATCAAAATCACTAGGGCTCAAATTTCGTGTGAGGGATCACAAGGATGTTAGTGAGCTACTCCTAAGAGATCATGGCTCGATCCTAACTCCAAATCGGTGAATCAAAGAAAACGATGAAGAACGGGCAAGAACTTGATCCCAAAACTAAATCCGACCGATCTGTGAGTTCATGAGGTATTAGAGAAATTCCTTCGGTAGAAAGAAGACTCTCACGAATCTACAAAAGATGGTTCAAGCGGATTTGCGAATCTTCCCTCGAAACAAGAAATCTCGTGAAGATCGAAAGAGGGGAAAATGTGCAAACGCGAAGAACAAAATCGCAAGACAAATTAAAGCACGAATTTGATCCTTGGATTCAGAGGAATGGATGATTGATTAATTACTCGGTGTCGGGCTACAAGCCACTCCTAGCAACACAAAGCTCGGATGGCGAAAAGCTCAAGAACAAGAGCCAACTCTCCTCTAACCCTAGCCTTCTCTCACAAGCACAAAATGAGAGAGACACCGTCCAAGGATAGGCTGCCTTAACCAGCCCCCTTCATATATATAGGCGCACGTCCGAAGACCATCCTTGATGACCAACCCCCGGTTTTGAGGCCCCAACCGGGAAAACCAACCACCCGTCTGTAGCCTGAGTTTTGTGGCCCAACTCAACAAACCCGCAGCACCCAGGTTTGAGGCCCAAACCTGGAAACCGTCCTCAGCCCTAGTTTTGTGGCCCAAACTCGAAAACCATCAGCGCCCAGGTTTTCAGGCCCAAACCTGGAAACCGTCCACTCGGTGGTTTTTTCTGTGGCTCAACAACCAAACCGAGCCGTAGAGGGGATGCACCGCCCGTGCACCCCGTCCACCGACACGTGTCCCCAGGTCCTCGACCCAGGCAACACCATGCCGCGCAATCTTCGCTCGTCGCTGTCCCAGGCTACCACCACCAAGCTGATCCTCGGGCCACCGTTCCCTCCGTCCAAGCCGTCCGCTTCCTTCCACCCTTCGCCACTCTCGGTCCATCGGCATACGACACTCTCTCTACTTGACCTCACTCACCCCTTGCCTCTGATCACTGTTTCGTGCTCGACACCTGCACAACACAAGCCAAAGAGCATGCACATTATCCCAGTTGACAATCACTCATCACTCAGAGACTCGGCATACACCCATGTATCCGCAATCTCCCCCTTGATGAGTGCATTGTCAACTACCACCAGCACATCATAACGGAATAGAAGAGAAGAAGAGAGAAGTAAACTCGACCAAATGACCCAAAAGCATATCAAAGCCGAAGAAGGTCAAGTGGAAAGAGCAAGACAACTTGGTCCCCAAAGACATGGGCAACGACTCGACGCAACCAAGCAAAGCAATGCTAGCCCTCAAGAAGAGGTAGAACCGGCTCAACACCGCTACCAGAAAAACTCGATACCAATCGAAAAATCAATTGAAATCCAAGCAAAGATAGAGCTGGCCCTCAAGAAGAGGCAGAACAGGCTCAACACCGCTAGCGAGAAAGCTCGATATGAACTGAAGAAATGCCAACTGAAAAGCAAAAGAGCTCGATACCAAATGAAGGACACAAAGGCAAATTCGCTAGTCCCTCAAGAAAAAGGCAAAGGCTCAACACAACTAGCTACCAAAAATGCTCCGCCAAATGGAAAAATGCTCCGAACCAATTGACAATTCAACAAACAAAAACGAGCAGACTCCCCCTCCAATAATGCACACAACTAGGATATGATTTCTCCTTATGATTTGACAAAATTCTCCCCCTTAGTTGATAATGCACTATCAGGAATCTCCCTCCTCCAAATGCATATGAGTCAAAAATGCAAGTTAGAGTCGAGAGAATGAAAAGATGCTCTACACAGTATAACTCTAATGACTTAACAAGAAGCATACAAGCTAGCAAAGGCTCAAACTGATCACCGAATATGAAATATGAACATATGAGCAAGGTGAGCAGTTTTAGCCGTTCAGAAAGGATGTTCACCATAAAAATAGCACGGAACATGTATAGACAGGAAGTCAAATAAGTGCTAATCATGTATACAAGGTGAACTACCCCTTAACAAAGTTCAATCATCATGCATGCTATAGAATGAAACATAGACTTGTGATTTCAAATTTTAATCGGAGTTGCAACGGTGAAATTTCACACGTTCAAAAATCAACATGTGATTGCGAGAGGTTGAAAGCTTGTCATTGCCTAACTTTTCAACCGAGCTAAGCCTATCCAGAAGCAATCAGAAGCTTAAAGCGTCGGTTTCGGTCATACACTACACGGCTCAAGTTTAACTCAAATGTGCAATGAGAGACAGTCTCGATACCGTGATGTGTTGACAAGCAGTCTCATCTCGATCTTTCCAATTCACTTAACTTGGTTCAATTTTATATCAGAATATGAACATACCAAGCAAGTGAATGACTCAGAACTAGAGACATAGCAATCTAGCATATGTGAAAAGCACAAGTGAATTCAACACATTCTACACATGCTCGTTGCATATCTCAATGGTGAACAATTTTCAAAATTTTATGTTCATTTAAGTAAGTTCACCATGTGATGGAACCGTCCTGATTATAAGAGCTCAAGTACCGTCTTAGTCAAATTCATCTGACATCGACCCGTACTTGAATCCAAATAACCCCGGTAGTCTGGAAATCTCGAAGGATTTCAAACATTACAACATACAGGATCACATTGTTCAAGTATTACATTCGTAAGGATACATCACAGATAAACGAAACTGAATTTAAACATCAGAGTTACAATAACGAGTTAAAAAGTGCGGAAGCTAAAATAAGTTTTGAAATACGACCACCACACAAGTGGTCCAAATAAAACATTGTTTGATAACTTAACTCAACTCACTCCTCCTTTTTCAGATAATGTGCCACCAACAGTCTTAGTCCAACAAAAGAAAAGGGGAAGCTTCTGGACGACCCTGCTCTGGGCCTACTCCTCATCACCCTCCACCGGGTAGAGGCAGTGCTTACAATAGCCATAGTACACCTGGCCATCTGCAACAAACAGGATAAACCCTGAGTACGGGGATGTACTCAGCTAGACTTACCCATCCAGCTGAAAATAAAGACACCAAGAGTATGCACGGCTTTTTGGTGGAGCTGGGATCATTTAGTTGCGGAAAGCTCAAATTAAGAGAAGGAATGTTTAATGATACCAGTGAGCAGTCAAGTTTTAGACCTACCTCTTAATCTAGGTTTTGCACCTGGACTATTACATACACTTGAGTCTAATCAATCAATAATATAACCATATCCAGTTGACTTATCCACATTTTAGTTGAACCTTTAAACATCACATGGAGTTGTATCGTGGTGAAGCTCGCCATAGTTTCCCACTAACCGGGGGAGACGGCGACTCGAATCGAATTCCAACCCAGCTGGTGAAAGACCTTTAATACCAACCCACACTTTCCTCGTCGGGTCCATGCATTGGGTAACCGCTCAATGCTTGTTCGTGGTGGTAATCGTCGCGGTTCAAGCACGGACCGCCCAATTGGAACCTGGCGATGGCCATCACGAGGCAGATCGCATTTCCATACTAGAGGGCGCGACTTGGGTTGATTCCGGCCCGAACAGCGTCTAACCGGCTTTGGGGTCGATGATTACAACACCGACATATCCCTAAGTAAAAGGGCGCGTTCAAAAATGAACGAGGGCCATCATCGATACAAACCTACACGATCCAACGGACGGACTGCCCCCAAGTTCCAACTTGGTGCCTTGCCTTCCAGTTGACCGTATTTCATTACTACTCAGGTTCTTTTCCATGATAGAAAATATAGCCAACCGTGATCCTGTAAATACCCACCAGGGGTATTACGCGAACATCCTTAACTACTACTTTTATTAAGCAGACTAAGTAATTCTACATATAAATAAACAGGGTATTCAAGGTAGGTATAACCAATAATTCAAGGAATGGTAATGCAGCAATTAGGATCCAATCAACTCCTATGCCTAATGCATCACAATATAAAATACTCAAATAGATTAAATTGTAAATACTGGGAGACTTAGAATGCTCCGGGGATTGCCTTGGGAGAAGACTGAGGCCTCGTGAGCGGGGCACTCAGGCAGGTTAGTTTCTTGTGCGGGATCGGCCTCCTCGGTTTAGGGCCGCTCCGGGATCTCCTGCTCGACGCTTGCTTCTGGCTCCTGGTTGGGCTCCGGGTCTGTCGGTCCTATTGCAATGCAGTGGATAATAACAAATAAATAAAAAAATAAATGGCGGTGCGTAATATGGTGGTATGAAATGCAAACATTTTATGCAAACCAACAAAACCAACTTGTTGAACCACTTTTGACATTGAGGAAAAACACTTAATTACCACATAAAACAAAACCATTATTTCAACTATTTCCTATTTAAATAATTCAAAAGAAACTCAGGTTTGAACTGCAACTACATTTTTCTGAACTCTAAAAAATCCACAAAAATTCTAGAAGGTAACCAACACTAACCGGACTTCACTGAATAATTTTCAGCAAGAAATAAAACACAGATCAGCAGACACAAAAAGATGAAGAAAACTGCCCAAAAGGTGCTTTGAACTATCTATTCATAATAAAAGTGTCAAAAAACAGATTTCATATTTTTCATAGCTTCATCTATTCATAAACACTCTACTGTAGAAAATTTGCTGCTAGAGCATGAACACATAAACCTACACAAAATAAACAAATTTACTCCAGATTAAACCATTTGAACTACAACAATGCTGGAAAGGGTAGCATGCTCATTCTCACATTTTTCCCAGATTCTACTCTACATTTCATATTTATCAAGGAAGTTCCATGAACAGAAACATTATATTCTTTCCTGTAAGAATTTTCTAAGAAAAATACAGAAAAACATATTTGTACAGCAACTTCACATTTTTCCATACAATAACCTATGCTTAGCATTTTTCTTAGCTTAAACAAGACCTACAAAGACAACATTAATCTTCCCATATTTTATTTTCACATATAAATCATCTTAACACTTATTCCAAGAAAACAGCTAAAAAGGAATTTAAACCTAAACAGATACTTTTTCTATATAAACAGTGCCTCAAACATTTTTCACAGACATATACATGATAAGAAACCTACACAAATTTTGCCAAGAATTAACTCAACAATAAAATATATAAACTCATTTATTTAAACAAAAGCACATAAACTGAATTAAATAAAAACAGTATAATAAACTTCCACCAAAAATACTTTCATATTTTTCCATGATAGATCTACTCATGAACAAGCTACCAAAACTAAAAGCACCTCATTTGGATCATTAAAACGTGCTATACAAAAATAACAAGCTTTTTTGGGAAAAAAACAAAAGGAAAAACATTTAACTTTTCCCCGGCCCGGCTTGCGTGGACTCAGTCCATAGACCATGTGTGGCTGACGTGCGGGGCCCGTGGGTCAACGGGACCCATCGGTCAGAGAGAGCAAAGCAGGGGAAGGGTTTGACCACGGCTTGCTCGCCGCCGGCGGGGTCACCGGCGGTGAGGCTAGGCTCGACGCGTTCCCCCTTGACGAGGCAGTTCGGGTGGTGGTGTTGGTTGGGCCAGCGCGCGGCCGTAGCTCGTCGGCGGCGAGCGATGGTGGACGGCGGTGGCGGGAGTGCTCGGGTACGCTGTTTCCGTCGGTCGCCGGTGAAATCGATGGAGTGGGGAGCATCAGTGAACCCTAAGAGACCTATTAGGTGGGCTGGTTTGACCGGAGGAGCTCCGGTGGAGCTCGACCACGTGCGCGGCCATGGCGGCGTCCTTGGCGCTCGGTCGAGTGAGAGTGGGAGGCTAGAGAGCGGTAGCATTGAGGCTGGGTGGCGTTCTCACCATGCTTTGGTGTGAGGAAGCTCGACGGTGAAGATGGGGCTCGACGAAGGTTTGGTTGACGCGGAACGGCGGCGGGCACTCTCCGGTGTCGGTGACAGCCGAAGAGGGGCGTGGCGTGTTCCGGTGTCCACGGAGCTCGGCTGGTGATGCGGGCGTGGGCACCGGGTGTTCGAGAGGGAGGCGTTCACGTGCGAGAGCGAGGAAGGGAGAGAGAGAGCTGGCGAGTGCGTGCGAATGGAGAGTGAGGGAGTGGAGAGAGGGAGGCGCCCGAGTTTTGCTCGGCGGAGCGGTGGACGGCCGGTCGTGGCGGGGGCCACGGCGACGCGACGTCGCGCAGCAGAGCGGCGCGAGCAGCGAGGCGGCGCGGCAGGCGAGGCAGTGCGGGAGAGGGCGAGGGCGATTGCATGCGTGCCCGAGCGGAAGAGGATCGCGCGAGGAGTGGTCGGGGCGGATTTGGGGCGGAGGCAAGCCGCCACGCGGCAAGCCGGCCGGCGTACGGCGCGGTGCGGCACGGCGTGCGCAGTAGGGGGAGCGTACGCGGGTCTGGGACGGAAAGGCCAATTGGGCCAAAAGCTGGGCGCGCGAGAAAAATCGTTTCCCTTTTTCTTTTTTCAAAACTTTTTCAAACTTTGACCAATTAAATCGGTTTCAAACACTCAAAACTAGGCTTTGACCCAAAAATAAAAGTTGCTCAAAATAATTTTCTCTACAACTTTCGTATAAGACACTTTTGCTAAAAACCATCTTCACAACCTCCACATAAGTAAAGCTACTTTTTGAACCATAATTCATTTTCTTCCTTCATTTTTAATTACCAATCTATTTTGAACTAGGTCAAGGTATCAATATGAAAAGGGTTATTCTCACTATCCTCTATTTTATAAAATTGTTTGCCAAAACACAAATCCATTTGAACAACCAAGTCTTATAGAAATCAAAATCCAAATAAACAGACAAAAAAAACACTTTCATGAACATGAAATGATGCAATGCATTGCTTATGCAATTTAGTAGCTAAATGTAGTTCCTAATGCAGTGCTTGACACTAGGGTGTCACAGCCCTTCCCCCCTTAAAGAAATCTTGTCCCGAGATTTGAGTTACGTACCACTTCTTAACAAAAGCAGGGTAATTTACGCGCAAGTACTCTTCGGTTTCCCAAGTTGCATCATTGGGTCTGTGATTGCTCCAGAGAATCTTGTAAGTCTTCACTTCACGATTACGAGTTTCTCGAGTCTTGGTATCCAGTATTTCCTGAGGTTGTTCATAGTATTCCAGATCTGATCTGATAGTGACATCCGGGATCTGAACTTCCTCTCGATTAGGTACTCGAAGACACTTCTTTAACTGTGATACATGGAACACGGGGAAGACTGCGCTCATTTCTAGGGGTAACTGCACTTTGTAGGCTACTTCTCCCTTTTTGGCTATGATCTGATATGGTCCTACATATCGAGGTGCTAACTTTTTCTTGATTCCGAAACGTTGGACCTTTCTCATGGGTGAGACTTTAAGGTAGATGAAGGACCGAGAATGCAATAGCAAGGCGACCAGAGGGGGGGTGAATGGGAGCTCAAAAATTTCTCTCGAAACTTTGGCCTTTTGTTCCCAAAATCAACCCCTGAAAGCTTCGATCGAAACCGTGATGCCCACGACCCTTAGAAGAGGGTGGATGATCCCTAGGATCACAGCGAGGCACCACAAAGCGATAGCAAACCAAATGCCAAAAGTACCGGCACAAGTTCGACCCTCAAAAACCAAGTCCCGAACGTAGATAGACGGCTACGTCGAGAGATCCCCAAATACCTATGCTAACAAGTAGCAAAGATACCTAGAGAGGTTCCTTGATCAACTCTAGGGCCAAACGAGAAGTCTGGAAACCAAGCGAAGAAGCCGGGAGAGCAAACGCACTAAACCGAAACCAGCAGATGAATCCCGGACTGTCAGGCCCTAGGGTCCCGGACTGTCCGCCCCTACTGCGGACTGTCCGTGAGGGGATGGCGGACTGTCCGCCGGTCAAACCACCGAAACAACACTGCTCCTGCAAGTCCCTTGGACAGTCCCGGACTGTCCACGGTTTATACCGGCGGAGTGTCCGCCGGTCAACCGAGACCCAAACAGCAGAGACTCGCGGCCACTGCTCTGGCCAAGTCCCCGAGGCGCGGACTGTCCGTGGGAGGAACGGCGGACTATCCGCGACCTCCTAGTGAGGGCGATTTCGGTCGCCCCTCACACAACTCCTCCCAAATCCAAATCAAAACTCAATCCCACATTCCCAAACTTGGAGAAGATGATCATGAGGTAGTTAGGAGACTATCCCCAACAAATCATCCGCTCAAATCGATTCAATCACCGGGAAATCGAAAGGGGAGGAGTATGAACGAAAAAGCGCCACGAAAACAAAATCAACCCGATCTACTTGTTCGTGAGGAGTTAGATGAATTCCTTTGGTGGAAATGATCTCCTCACTATAAAGAACAAGTTGATTCAAACGGATTTCGCAAAGACGCAGTAGAGAGGGAGATTGAGTGACGGGAAAATCGTGGAGAAACGAAGAACGCGAAGAACACGAACAAAACGCGAATCAAGTCATCGATCTGCAACCGTGTGGCTACCACACGCTACAACAATGAGATTACGGTCTCACTTCCTCAAAATCTCCAGTACACAGAGGTATGATTCTCTGCGGATTTCAGTAGCTACAGCAGGGGATTGGGAGAGCAGGAAACCCTAGAAGCAAAGAGCAAATGACTGAGATAGAATGGGAGGAGGGTGTCTCCCTCTACTTATCCTAATTCTAATTCCTACTCTACCCCTCTCTAATTACAGAGCGAGACAGCTAAACCCTAGGGTTATTCTGGACCAACTTGAAGTTGTTGGTGATCCGATGGCCACGCCCGCACAACTGGTAGCGTTGCCTCGACGCAACCTCACCGATTGCCGCCTTGCCGCCACCGCTCCGCTTGTCCTTTTTCCCGGACTTCGCCCCCGGTTTTGAGGCCCAAACTGGGAAACCAGCCTTGATGACCAACCCCCGGTTTTGAGGCCCAAACCGGGAAACCACCCGTCTGTAGCCTGAGTTTTGTGGCCCAAACTCAACAAACCCGCAGCACCCAGGTTTTGAGGCCCAAACCTGGAAACCGTCCTCAGCCCTAGTTTTGTGGCCCAAACTCGGAAACCATCAGCGCCCAGGTTTTCAGGCCCAAACCTGGAAACCGTCCACTCGGTGGTTTTTCTGTGGCTCAACCACCAAACCGAGCCGTAGAGGGGATGCACCGCCCGTGCACCCCGTCCACCGACACGTGTCCCCAGGTCCTCAACCCAGGCAACACCGTGCCCGCAAGTCTTCGCTCATCGCTGTCCCAGGCTGCCAGCCACCACAGCTGATCCTCGGGCCACCGGTCCCTCAGTCCAAGCCTCACTTCCGCCCTTCGCCACTCTCAGTCCATCGGCACGACACGTCTCTACTTGACCTTCACCTTGCCTCTGATCACTGTATCCGTGCTCGACACCTGCACAACACAAGCCAAAGAGCATGCACATTATCCCAGTTGACAATCACTCATCACTCAGAGACTCGGCATACACCCATGTATCCGCAATCTCCCCCTTGATGAGTGCATTGTCAACTACCAGCACAAATCATAATGGAATAGAGGAAGGAAGGAAGAAGGAGAGAAAACTCGACCAAATGACCCAAAAGCATAGGAAAGCCGAAGAAGGTCAAGTGGAAAGAGCAAAACAACTTGGTTCCCAAAGACATGGGCAACGGCTCGACGCAACCAAGCAAAGCAAAGCTAGCCCTCAAGAAGAGGTAGAACAGGCTCAACACCGCTAGCGAGAAAGCTCTATACCAACTGAAAAAGGCTAGAAATTAGCTGAAGAGCATAACAACAAGGGTGCTAGTTCCTCAAGAAAGAGGCAAAGGCTCAACACAACTAGCTACCAGAAATGCTTTGAACCAACTAAAAATGCTCAAAAACTCAGCATCAAGCAAAACGAGCAAACTCCCCCAATGAGCAAACTCCCCCTTAGTTGAACACTCGGAGGACATATGATTTGCAATTTGTCCCCCTTAGTTGAAAATGCACCATTAAGCAAAAGTCCATCAACAAGCAAATTTCTCCCCCTTGACAGAAGACCTCCCCCTTCCAAAATGCATATGAGTCAAAATGCAAGTTAGCAGCTTCAGGAATATAGTCAAGAGGATGCAAAGATGCACTACAAAGAATAGTTCCAATGACATAACGAAACACACATATGCCAGCAAAGGCTCAAACTGATCACCAAATACGAATTATGAACATGTGAGCAAAGTGAGCAGTTTTAGCCAAAAGCATTCACCATCAAAGTAGCACTACCCATGTATAGACAAGAAGTCAAAGCAAGTGCTAAACATGTATACAAGGTGAACTACCCCCTAGCAAAGTTCAACCATCATGTTATAGAATGAAACATAGACTTGTGTAGCCAAAATTTTATCGGAGTTGCAGCGGTTGAGTTACACAAGTTCAAGTTTTAGCATGTGATTGCGAGAGGTTGAAAGCTTGTCTTGAAGCTGTGATGTGCTGACAAGTAGTCCCATCTCGATCTTTCCAATTTACTTAACTTGGTTCAAATTTTAAGGATAGAATATGAACATACCAAGCAAGTGAAAGACTCAGAACTAGAGACGTAGCAACCTAGCATATATGAAAAGCACAAGTGATTTCAACACATTCTACACAGGCTAGTTGCATATCTCAATGGTGAACATTTTTAGGTTATAGTTCACTAAGCAAGTTCACCATTCATGAAATAGCTCAGCTCACAACATGTATCAGTGATCAGAAAGAGCATAAGCTACAAGTAAAGCATCGGAGCATATACTACACAGAGCATAGTGACATTCTAAAGACTATATACATGAAGCTCTGAAAGTAAATATGCAAGATGAATGCAGAAAAGACACCAATTGAAAAACAAAAGGTCAGTTTATGATACAAGAGTCAAGATGTTTCCCTCATCTAAAAGGGGAAACACACACCAAGCTCACCTCTCAACCTAGCAAAAGTTGATTGGCCCAAAGGCTTGGTGAAAATATCAGCCAACTAATGATGAGTATCGACATGGCGAAGGTCGATATCACCCTTCCCATAGTGGTCTCGTAGAAAATGAAAGCGCACATCAATGTGTTTGGTCTTCGAGTGCAGCACGAGATTCTTAGCAACGCTAATCGCACTCGTGTTGTCACAAAGCAAAGGAACACAAGAAAAGCTCAGACCAAAATCACGCAAAGTGGCCATCATCCAGAGCAACAGGGAACAGCAGCTAGCCGCAGCATCATACTCAGCCTCCGTGGTAGACTAGGCGACACTAGCAACCAGCAAATCAATACGGCAACCAGCAAATCAGCATCAGAGTATCCGCAAAGCGAGAAGGTGGAGGAAGCAGAATACCAAATCCCAAACTCAGGAGTGAAGCATAAGTACCTCATAATGCGCTTGACTGCCTAACGGTGAGAAGTGCGCGGCGATGACTGAAATCGCGCGCACAGACACACCACGAACTGAATGTCCGGGCGTGTCGCCGTCAGGTACAGCAGCGACCCGATCATACTCCGGTACTCCTTCTGGTCCACAACTTCTCCATCCACATCCGCATCCAGGGCCGCCGTGGTTGGCATGGGTGTTAGAAGAGGCTTGGCCTCACCCATGTCGAACTTCTTCAGGATGTCCTTGGTGTACTTGCCCTGGTGCACCAACATCCCCTCTCGGGATTGCTTGATTTGCAACCCGAGGAAAAATGTCAACTCGCCCATCATGCTCATCTCAAACTCCCTGCTCATAGTGTCTGCAAACTTGGCAACCAAAGCGTGAGAAGAACCACCGAAAATGATATCATCCACGTAAATCTAAACCAAGAGAGTATCAGTGCCTTGCTTGAGGAGAAAAAAGCGTTTTATCCACACATCCCATTTTAAACCCTTAGCAAGCAAAAAGGTTTTCAACCTATCATACCAGGCTCTAGGGGCATGTTTCAAACCATACAAAGCTTTGTGAAGTTTAAAGACATGGTTTGGAAACTTGGGATTTTCAAAACCGGGGGGCTGTCTAACATACACTTCCTCTTCTATGTAGCCGTTTAAGAAGGCACTCTTGACATCCATTTGAAAAAGTTTAAACCCTTTGGATGCAGCAAAAGCCAAGAGTATCCTAATCGCCTCCAAACGGGCTACAGGAGCAAAAGTCTCCTCATAGTCTATCCCTTCCTTCTGACTATACCCCTGGGCTACTAGTCTGGCCTTGTTTCTCACAACATGGACATCCTCTCCTTGTTTGTTTTTGAAAACCCATTTTGTCCCAATAGGATGATAATCAGGAGGAAAAGGAACCAAAACCCAAACCCGATTTCTTTCAAAATTTTCCAACTCCTCATGCATGGCATTGACCCAATCGAGATCAGATAAAGCATGTCCAACATCTCGGGGTTCAAAATCAGCAACAAATGCAGAATGAGCAAAGTGAGAGATTTGTTGTGACCTTGACCAAGTGACATGTTCGCCGATGCTGCCGATCATCTGGTGAGGCGGGTTTTGGCGTTGGATGTGTCGTGGCGCCTCCCGAGCTGAAGTGATCTCCCCCTCAACAGTAGCTGGCACCTCCTCGGGTACAAAGGGTACCGCTCGAGGTGGCGGATCCCACGGCCCCCAAGAGGAAGAAGTATCGGGGTCGTGAGTCGTAGTAGAAGCCGCTCCTTGCGGCATAGCAAGTGGAGGGGGTGCTGGATCATCCATACCTTCAGCACCATCATCCTCGTCATCAAAAAGAGGCTCACCAACCTCATGATCACCAGCACGCTAAAAACGAGAAGAAGGACAAACCATGGTCTCGTCGAAGGTGACATTAGATGTCTCCATGACTCGGTTAGTGTCAAGGTTAAGTACACGATATGCACAAGTATTAGTGCCATAACCCAAAAACACGCCGTCAGAAGAATGAGACTCAAACTTGTCCAAGTTGCCATTTTTGAGTATAAAACAATGGCAACCAAAAACTCGAAAATAACTCACTTTGGGCAGTTTTCAAAACGCAACTCATAAGAAGTCTTTTTCAAAAAAGCTCGGAGAAAAATGCGATTGGAAATGTAGCATGCAGTGCTCATAGCTTTGGCCCAATATCGCCTAGGAGTCCTATGCTCATCGAGCATCGTCCTGGCCATATCAACAAGGGTCCGATTCTTCCTCTCTACAACACCATTCTGGGGAGGTGTGTAGGGGGAAGAAAAGTGATGCTCTAAACCCAAAGAGTTACAAAACTCTCTCAAAATCCGAATTCTTGAATTCGGAACCATTATCACTCCTAATAGCTCGCATCGAGTTCAAAGGGAACTCGTTCTAAAGACGCAAAATTAGATTGCGAGCAAAGTAGAAAGTCTCAGTTTTCTCAGCTAAAAAGAAAACCCACAAATATCTCGAAAAGTCATCAACAACAACAAGCACATACCACTTCCCCCCATCAGAGCTCACCCGAGCCGGACCAACAAGGTCCATGTGCAAAAGCTCTCCAGGGCGCTTGGTCATGACCTGAGTCACTGGATGGTGGGGAGCGGCAACCATCTTCCCATGTCTACAAGAGTGGCAAACGAGATCCTTCTCCATGGATAACTTGGGCAATCCTCGGATTAGGCCAAGTGAACTAAGCCTTGCAAGCAAGTCGAAGCTCAAATGTCCAAGTCTTCTATGCCACTTCCAAAGATCAGAAGAAGAAGGTCCAGCCACAAGACAATGAGAAATGCCAAAAGACTCCGAGAAATCCGCACGAAAGACCTTCCCAAAGGGCGAAATCACACAAACAAGATTGCCCTGAGGGTCCAAAATACGACTGAGATTTGGCTTAAAACGAATCTCATAGTCGTCATCAAAGAGTTGCGAAACAGAAAGAAGATTAAAATGCAAGTTAGAAACAAGAGCAACATCGCGCAACACAAAGTGCTCATTAACTCGCACCGTTCCACGAGACAACACTTTACCTTTGCTATTGTCGCCGAAGGTGATAAACTCCTTTCCGGTGACCGGACTAAGACTGGAGAACCACTTGGCGTTTCCAGTCATGTGCCTCGAGCAACTAGAATCCACCAACCAAACGTTCTCCAATCGTTTTACCTACATCAATAAATGCGGATACATGGGTGTATGCCGGGTCTCTGAGTGATGAGTGATTGTCAACTGGGATGATGCGCATGTTCTTTGGCTTGTGTTGTGCAGGTGTCGAGCACGGATGTAGTGATCGAAGGCGAGGTGAAGGTCAAGTAGAGACGTGTCGTGCCGATGGACCGAGAGTGGCGAAGGGCGGACGTGAGGCTTGGACTGAGGGACCAGAGGCCCGAGGATCAGCTGTGGTGGCTGGCAGCCTGTGACGACAACAAGTGAAGAAGTGCGGTCATGTGTTGCCTGAGTCGTGGACTTGGGGACACGTGTCGGTGGACGGGGTGCACGGGAGGTGCATCTCATCTACGACGTCGGTTTGGTGGTAGAGCCAGGGAAAAACCATCGGGTGAACGGTTTCTAGGTTTGGACCTCAAAACCTAGGTGCGGATGGTTTCCGAGTTTGGCCACAAAACTCTGGCTGAGGACGGTTTCCAGGTTTGGGCCTCAAAACCTGGGCGCTGAGGGTTTGCTGAGTTTGTGTAACACTCCAGTGTTATCCACATTAAAACTTGTCATGTCATCATATGCATCAGCATTTCATTTGAGTGATAACCTGGATTTGCATTCACTAAAACAAGTTTATTATTTTATGCTTGTGTTTAATTGATAAAGGAGTGCTTAAGTTAAACCCTATTTTATCCCCTTTTCTTTAAATCAAAATTTTGAAAGAATTTGGGTATGCTTTAAAAAGCAAAGTTTCTCTATTTCTGATTAGGAACAACTTTGGTGTTTAAAGTTTTTCAAGTGTTCTTGTGAAATCAAAAGTAATGGTAAAAGTCCTCTTTTGTCCTTTTTGTCCTCTTTTGTATTTCAAATCCTAATTCAAAATCTGAGCATATTTTGGGTATCTTGCAAAAATGAAAAATGTTCAGTATTGAATTCTGAGCATTTGATATTTTGGCATATTTTTAGCTTATTTTCAAAAATCCAAAGTAATTTCAAAATCTGGAAAGGGTAGATTTGGGAAAGGGGGGGGATAAGTTCTTGTTCCTGTTCATGGCGGCAGCAAGGCCGATCTTTTGATCGCCTGCTCTCGTGCGTGGACGGCGACTTCTCCCGAAGGAACGCGCGACCGAGTTCGTGGCCAAGTTAAGCTGCTGCTGGCACTCTTCCTCGCGTCGTGGCGTCACCTCTGAGCTCGCCATCGCCATGTTTGCCACCAAGGTACCGACGGGAACAATCCGGTCAACCCTCCAGATTCACCGTCTCTAGTCAGTCCCATCCTTTTTCACCGCGCCTATAAGTACTTCACTTCTTTGCGCATCTCCCAGACCTATCCTCTCCATCTCTTTTGGACCAGAGAGCTCATACTCACCGGTTTTCTTCCCGCCGAGCAGAAAGCGCCGCCGAGCTCGACCTCTCCGTGGTCAGCTCAACCGAGCACTTCTCCACTCACGCTTTTTCGTGTTTGTGTTTCGTCTTGATCCCAAAGAGCTCATCGGCTCGATGGTTCCTTGTCTGGTGTTCAGGTTTTACCGAAACAGCGTCGTCTTCGCCGGAGTTTACCGCCGAAGGCCACTGCTCCGTGGACGCCTACTCCCCGTGCAACCTCTGCTTAAACCAGTTACACCAACAGCATCAGGGTGAGCTTCTAGACCTTCCTAGTCTTTCCGTTTGCTTGCTACCGGTCTAGGTTCGCCGGAACAGGGCTAGCTGAGATCCGATCCGCCGCCATGCGTGGCCAGGCTCAACCCGAGTGGTAGAGTGTAGGGTTGAGAGCTCAATCGACTGCGGCTATCTTGCCGGTGTTGATGCTCGCGTCAGCCGAGTCTCTTCTGGCCAAAGTCGGCCGGCGTAAGGCCCGTCGGCGCTCGGTTCGCCGTCGTGCACACCGGCCATTGTCGGGGACCTTGTGGTTGTAAAGATGAGAAGTTCCAGGGTGTTGGTTACAAAGTCGCAGACTCAGGTGAATAGCGCCATGGACTGCGGGTTGTTTTAGTGTAAGCCGAAGGGCTTTTCTGCAAAGCTGTCAGGCACACCGCTTCGCTCGAGCCGAGCCTCGGGCGAACGTGTTCGCTGTCCCGCCCGCCCGAGCTAGGCCTCGGACGGACGAGCGTTTTTCCGTCTCGCCCGAGCCTCGAGCTAAGCCTCGAGCGGGCACGTGCGCAACGTATCGCCCGAGCCTCGAGCTAGGCCTCGAGCGGACCCTCGGGCGCTGTCTCGCTCGCGCCGAGCCTCGAGCGAACGCACACACTCACCTACCGTCGTGCGCTCGCGCGCACGCTGGGCCGAGTTGGCTTGGGCCGAAAGCCCAGTTTGGGCTCGTTCAAGTTTTTCTTTTTCTGGCTTTTTGCACAGTAATCAGTTTTGTTGTTTTTGCTATGTTTTATCTATAGCTCTGTTAATTATGAAATTTGACATGATAGATGATAGCATGTCTGTGCTAATATAAAAATTATAAAATTTGTGTTTTGAGTACTTTTGATATGACATTTAAATCTGTGCTTTAATTAATAAATGTAACTTTGATGATTTATGTAATTTCCTGTGTTTCTCCAAAAATCATAAAATTTGACATGGGAGTTTATATCATTGATATACACCTTCAGGTTTAATTTCATCTCTGTTTGACAAAGTATGCTTGGTGTATAAATAAAAGGCTAATTAAAATAATTAATAGAATAAATAGAACTAGTTGATCCCTGTAGATTTGTGTGACTTTTGGATTTGTTGACAACCAATGGGAAACTAGCAAGATTTGCTCCCCGGTTATGGGTTTCCTTTATACAAATACCTTTTTATTGCTTGTAAGTTGCTTTATCAGAAAATAATAAAACTTGTTTAGTGTTTTTAATAGCTAAAGTGGTTTTGTTGGTTTGCAACTTTACCGTGATGGAAAGTTGTACTCTGTAAAGGTTATAGTTAAGAAAATTTCCATCTTTACCATGATCATATCATAAGCATCTCATTACTCATGCATATGCACTTCTACGTGTAGATCCCGCTTCAGAAGGCCCTAACTCTCAGTGGATTTCTCCTGAGGGTGCAGACCTTTCTTGTTTTTCACAATCTTCGGATTTCACCGATCCTCATGGCAAGCCCCGGTGTTTTTAACCTTTACTTGTTTTTATAAAGGTTTTATTAAAATGTTGTTAAGATAAACTACTGCATTAGGTTATAGGAGTTGTGTGATGACCTACTCCTTGCACTGTTTACCTCCACCAGAAGATCCACCTGCCTTGTTTAAAAACTATTTGCAAAATGCTTAGTGATGCTATACAATAGATTTGCAAAAATGCCAATTTCAAAAGTGTGATCACTTAAAGAATTTTTATGGGAATTTGGTTTTACTCCCGACTGTTGGCTAAGTATCTGATCCGTACCTAGTCAATGGCTAGGAGAGGTTGTCCTAGAGTACGGTACCATCATGTTGTAGTCCGGGACTCAACAGTTGACACCGACCGGGACAGGGTTGAGAAAACTGACGGGACTATTACGCTTGGGTGAGATATGACCAAGGTATAGTTCTGGCTGGAAAATTAGGGACCATCCGTATGAGAGCCTGCTGGTCAAGACTTGCAACTATTCACATACTACGGAAAGCTCTGGCTCCGAGGAATCCTTTATTGGGACCGACAACCGCGCACTGGGAGTGGAGAGATGGCGGAAGTAGCTTGTACCCACGTGGTCATCGTACCTGGATAAGAGTGGTGTACTGTACTTCTGGGTGGCATAGGACCGGGCCCAATCTTGGAGGAATCGTGGTAGACGGGTTGGCCTATGCAAGCTTGGGTGCTACATATGCCGTGTGAATAGGGATCCTCAGCTGAGTATTCTTTATCCGGATTAACGTTGCTCCTCGGTTATGGAGACTTGGTCTTCGACTGTCAACGGAGAGTGGTTCTCAACTAGGTATGTTTTGAAAGGTAAAATGAATCATGAACGATGAAGAATTGAGAGATACTTGAATCTTTCCTAAACAAACAAGATTTACAAAAATGCTTTTTGTGCAAAATACTTGATTTTGTTTAAGTCTTACCTTCACTTCCTAAGCCTCTCATTCCTGAGTCTTCTCCTCTTTTCTTATCGGTTAAGTCTTGTTGAGTACTTTTGTACTCAGGGTTTGTTAACCCTTGTTGCAGGTGAGTACATGGATCCACCTTTTGATGGACAATGCTACTTCACTCTAGTAGAAGAAAGTGATAATGATTCTGATGTGTGACCTTGGGCAAGTAACCTCTTTTGAATGAGTTTTGTAATATAAAGTTCTGAACAAGTTATGTAATAAGTATTTTGGTGATGTAAACTTTAAACCTAAGTTTTAATCTATGTATATTAATCTTTCCTTTTACTCTGATTTATCTTATCTATAAAACTGTTGTAATACTGTGATGCTTGATGAGAGATTATCCTGGAAAGAATGTAACGTGGATGATTCGGGTTTCCCGAGGACACCCGACATACCTCTTGAATCATTTGGAACTCGTGCACGCCGATCAAAGGTCCTTAGGACAATGATGGGTGCATGTGGGCCACTTAATTTAGGAGGTTCTGCCACAGCTGGTATCAGAGCAGGATTCCCTTAGAAAGTATAACAGTATTCATTTTTTGAAACTTCAAAGGTTTTGAGGCAAACTAAATTTTGAATTAGTTTGAGTCCAAATTGCTTCTAAGACTTGTCTTATTCTTCTGACTTGCCTTAATTCATTCTTCAGACTTATCCTTCTATCTAAATGGATATGTTTTTAGTATAGTTATGGTGATATTTATATCTAAGGAACAATGTTTATTATGTTATTGCCCTAATTATGAAAAGAAAGTTTATTCACTTTTATAGTAGTGAATATTTTGAAGTTGATTATTTGTTTGATATATGTTTTGTTCGTAAGTACGGTTCATGCATCATTATTGTAACATAAGATTTACTTTCCCTCTTAAGTGTTATATCTTTTTATTTATAAAACTCTATCTCTTTATCTTAGAACATATATGGTTCGAATCTTCAAAATGGATATATTTAGCAGATGGCTCGTACCAAGCAAACAGCACGTAAGTGCACTGGACCACGTGGTGTTCCTCGGCATGCTCTCGCCCTGAGGCAAGCCGACCTTGCCGAAAGCGAAGGGAGTAACCAACCTCTGGTTACTTACGAAGAAGGCGAAGGCAGCAATAGCGCCACTTCACGGCTACAGGCGGAAGTAGACCGCCTATACATGGATTTAGCTAGAGCAAATGGAGAAAGAATGAGGGGTAACCGAGAAAGAGAAGAGCTTAATGAACAATTGCAATATCACCACAAGAAACACCAAGAATATGAATGTAAGTGGAGGCAGACTGTAGATCAGAGAAATCGGGCACGATGCCGGGTGGATACCATGAGGGATAACCAAACTCTCATGGCAAACCATCATGTTGAGTTGCACAGGCAGTTGGAGGAACTAACTGCACGGTTGCATTCTGAACCTGCTATGCCAACCACTACTGAGGAAAAACCGAAGAGGAAGAGGAGGATGAAGAGTTAGAGCCTGAGGAGTATGAGATCTCCTCCGAAGCAGAATCCTAGATCTAGAGGTGGAATAATATGGAGATGTATCATAATGAATCATTCTGACTTTGTAACATAGTTAGTCAGAAAAACCTCTAGCCTGGTGATATATGTAATAATCTCAGTAATCCTTCTGTCTCAGAGTGGCTTGTTTAATAAATAAAATGGGCTTGATATGTCTTATATGTGAGATGATATGTTAATCAAGTATAGTTGTGTTAAACAGATGCCTGTCAATACTCGTGGAGCTAGTTCTTCTCGTGGCGGAGATGATATACCCAATCCACCGCCAGTTCCACCATCCTTAGCCGATGCTATTGCGGCATTGGTTAATGCCACAACTCTCCTAGCTCAGAATCAGAATGCCGGACAACGTGGTCATGGTCGATTCAATAGGGATGAAACAAACTATGTGGATTTCACAGATACACGTCCTCCAATCTTTATAAAGGCTGATGAACCTTTGGAAGCAGATGATTGGCTCCGTACTATGGAGCAGAAGTTTAGTCTTATCAATTGTACAGAAACTCAGAAGCCAGTTTTCGCAGCACAACAGCTTCGAGGAGCTGCCAGTGTATGGTGGGCAAATCTCTTGGCTATACAACCAGCCGGTCATCATAAACTTGGGTTGGATTTAAAGAGGCTTTCAGGGCACATTACATTTCGGATGGAATCATGCAAATGAAACTTGAAGAGTTTCTGGCATTACGTCAGGGGAATGACCCGGTGATGCAGTATGTCGGGAAATTTAATCATTTATCTCAATATGCTATTGAACAAGTTAATACAGATGTAAAGAAGAAGGCCTGCTTTATGAGGGGATTGAATACAAACTTCAATCAATGATGACTACTTGTGGCAATATCAGCTATAATGAAGCAGTGAATATTGCTATATAGCAAGCGAAGAAAAGAATAGCAAACATAAGGAGGCCAAGAAGAAGAGGGGACTTGTGTCAAGGCCTGGATCGTCTGGTGGCAACAAGAAGCGTCAGAGGTTTGTATATCATCCAGTCCAGCAGTTCCGCCCATCTTATCGTCCACCTTATCGTCCGCCTCAGCAGCAGCAGTATCCTCAGAGGACGTTTGCAAGGCCTGCTATGCCTTTCAATGCTCAACGTCAGCCGAATGTTTCTACCATTCGTCCACCAGTGCACAAGCTAAATACCAATGGTCCATGTTATAATTGCGGAAAGGCGGGGGCATTTGCTCGTGAATGTCCTTATCCCAGGGGGCAGAATGTTCCCAATACCAATGCACCAAGGCCAGCAGGAAATCAGCAAGCAAATCAGAACGGGGGAAATGCACAGAATAATCAAAAGGGTAAAGGTGCTTCGAAAACGGGAAAGGTTTTCCACACTCAAATAGAAGCTATTCCTGAAGGAGAACCTGTTATGCTTGGTATGTTCCCTGTCGCTCAACACCCAGCTTTTACACTTTTTGATTCTGTTGCATCGCATACCTTCATGAATAGAACATTTGCGGAAAGGCATGATATACCTATTGATGAAACCCAAGATAACTTTTGATACAGTCGCCTGGGGGTCGACTAAGTACTAAGGAAATGGTACGTCAGGTACCTATAGATCTGGGTGGATATATATTTCCAACCTCTATGATAGTCTTAAAAGATCCAAGTATAGATGTGATCTGGGCATGAACTGGATGAACCAGAGAGGTGCAGTAATAGACACCTTGAATAGAACCATTAAACTCAACGTACCTAATCGCAAGTCTCAACTTCTTATCCATCTTCCTACTCTTAAGAGAGCAGTTGAGCAAGTGTGTGCTACCTCTGTCAAGGAAATCCAAGACATTCCAATGGTCTGTGAGTTTCCTGATGTGTTCCCAGAGGATTTACCTGGTCTGCCACCAAATCGTGATGTGGAATTTGAAATAGAACTCAAACCAGGCACAACACCAATAGCCAGAAGGGCTTATAGGATGCCACCCAAGGAGTTAGCAGAGTTGAAAGCTCAGTTACAAGGCTTGCTAGATAAAGGTTTCATTCGACCTAGTTCGTCACCATGGGGTTGTCCAGCAATATTTGTAAAGAAGAAGGACCATACCCTGAGGCTATGTGTGGATTATCGTCCTTTAAATGAAGTAAGAAGTGACAATCAAGAACAAGTATCCTTTGCCCCGTATTGATCTCCTCTTTGATCAACTTACCGGTGCGAAGGTATTCTCGAAAATAGATTTGAGATCAGGGTATCATCAGATCAAGATCAAACCAGAAGATGTTCCGAAAACAGCTTTCACCACCAGATACGGCCTATATGAGTACTTGGTCATGTCCTTGGTTTGACCAATGCACCTGCCCACTTCATGTATTTGATGAATTCAGTGTTCATACCAGAACTAGATAAGTTCGTGGTGTGTGTTTATTGATGACATTCTCATCTATTCCAAAACCAAAGGAGAACATGCAGAACATCTCAGGATAGTGTTGACTCGCTTGAGAGAACATCAGTTATATGCTAAATTCAGTAAATGTGAGTTCTGGATAAATGAAGTTCAATTTTGGGTCATGTTCTGTCAGCCGAAAGGAGTGGCAGTAGATCCAAGTAAGTCCAAGTAAAGTCCAAGAGGTTCTTGACTGGAAGTCCCCAATTTCAGTACATCAAGTTCGGAGTTTCTTAGGATTGGCAGGGTATTATCGAAGATTTATCCCTGACTTCTCCAAGATCTCCAAACCTATGACAACTTACTGAAGAATGATACTAAGTTCATATGGTCGTCAGAATGTGAAGAAGCTTTCCAGACTCTAAAAAGTTGTTAACAACAGCACCAATATTAGCTCAGCCAGATATTGAAAAGTCCTTTGATGTTTATTGTGATGCTTCAGGCAAAGGCATTGGGTGCGTACTAATGCAGGAAGGCAGAGTCATTGCTTATGCTTCGCGACAGCTTAAGCGACATGAAGAGCATTATCCAACACATGATCTAGAGTTGGCAGCTGTAGTCCATTCTCTAAAGATCTGGCGACATTATTTGTTGGGTAATACATGTCATATATACACCGATCATAAAAGTTTGAAGTATATCTTCACACAATCAGAATTGAATATGCGACAGAGAAGATGGCTAGAATTGATAAAGGATTATGATATTGAAGTACACTATCACCAGGTAAAGCTAAGTAGTGGCAGATGCACTCAGTCGAAAGGATCATTGCAATTGTCTAGAAGTTAAGCCAATCGATGTTACTTTGTGTTATGAGTTTGAAAGTTTAAGCCTTGAAATGATTCACAAGGAAATCTCGCCAATGTGACAGTTCAATCATCCATTAAGGATCAGATCATTGCAGCTCAGAAAGAAAGCAAGGGAATGATCCATCTAAAAGAAAGGATCACTCTGAGCAGAATTCCACTTTATGTAAAATAGATGAAGCTGGAGTGATTTGGTTCAAGGAGGTGTTAGTGGTTCCAAAGTTCCTGAGCTCCGAAAGCAGATTCTTGATGAAGCTCATACAAGATTTTTAATACATCCAGGCAGTAATAAGATGTATCAAGATTAAACAGAGATTTGAGTTCTGGTGGACTAAGATGAAATTTGAAATTGCCAATTATGTAGCAAAATGTGATATTTGCCAGAAAGTGATGGCAGTTCATCTTAGGTCTGCTGGAGAGTTGCAACCATTGCCTATTCCATCTTGGAAGTGGGATGACATTAGTATGGACTTTATAGTGGGTCTGCCCAAGACATCAAAAGGGTTTGATTCTATATGGGTCATTGTTGATCGTCTGACCAAATCAGCTCATTTCATATCTGTGAAGACAATATATCCAGCATCTACCTATGCCAAAAATATATTTGACAGAATTGTAAGTCTGCATGGTGTTCCAAAGACTATCGTATCAGATAGGGGGACACAGTTTGTTAATGTTTTCTGGAGACACTTACATGAATCTTTGGGTACCAAGCTTCTACATAGTACAGCTTATCATCCACAGACTGGGGGTCAAACTGAAAGAGTTAATCAGATCTTAGAAGATATGTTAAGATCCTGTGTACTCAGTTATTCAGAAAAATGGGATGAATGTTTGTCTTTAGCAGAGTTCTCTTACAATAACAGTTATCAAGAGAGTATTAGGATGGCACCATTTGAAGCTCTGTATGGTAGAAGATGCAGAACACCTTTAAATTGGTCTGAGCCTGGAGAGCATAGTCTTTTTGGAGTTGATTTAGTCAGAGAAGCTGAAGAAAAGGTCAAGTTGATTCAAGAGAACATGAAGAAGGCACAATCCAGACAAAAGAGTTATGCTGATAAAGACGTACGTCATGTCCTTACCTTTGAAGTTTGTTGATTATGTTTCTTCTCAGTCACCTATGAAAGGAGTTACACGATTTGGAATCAAGGGAGTTGGCCACCACCGCGATATAGGTCCTTATCAGATCCTTAAAAGATGTGGAAAGGTGGGATATCAACTTGATTTACCACACCACAGCTATCTTTTAGTCCATAATGTGTTCTATGAAGTCTCGTGAAGAAGAAATGTTTCAAGTGCTGACCATGTCATTCATGTTGAAGAGATTGAATTAGAGCCTGACCTGACATATTCAGAATATCCTATCAAGATTCTTGACCAGAAAGATCGAGTTACGCGAAAAAAGAACTGTCAAGTTCTACAAGGTTCCAGGAATCAGACATACTGAGAGGAACGTGGCCTGTGGGAGTCGGAAGAGTTTCTCTTAGAAAGTTTTCCGGAGAAGCTCTCTTCTGTGTAATCCTCGTCATCTGTCTTATGGGAATCTTCCCTGCTTTATGTAAAGGTTAGTAATGGAAGTGCTGAACACATCTCTATTTCCTTACTTAGCCTACAAGTTAAATCTCGGGACGAGATTTCTTTAAGGGGGAAAGAGCTGGTAACACTCCAGTTAATCCACATTAAAACTTGTCATGTCATCATATGCATCAGCATTTCATTTGAGTGATAACCTGGATTTGCATTCACTAAAACAAGTTTATTATTTATGCTTGTGTTTAATTGATAAGGAGTGCTTAAGTTAAACCCTATTTTATCCCTTTTCTTTAAATCAAAATTTTGAAAGAAGATTTGGGTATGCTTTAAAAAGCAAAGTTTCTCTATTTCTGATTAGGAACAACTTTGGTGTTTAAAGTTTTTCAAGTGTTCTTGTGAAATCAAAAGTAATGGTAAAAGTCCTCTTTTGTCCTTTTTGTCCTCTTTTGTATTTCAAATCCTAATTCAAAATCTGAGCATATTTTGGGTATCTTGCAAAAATGAAAAATGTTCAGTATTGAATTCTGAGCATTTGATATTTTGGCATATTTTCAGCTTATTTTCAAAAATCCAAAGTAATTTCAAAATCTGGAAAGGGTAGATTTGGGAAAGGGGGAGGATAAGTTCTTGTTCCTGTTCATGGCGGCAGCAAGGCCGATCTTTTGATCGCCTGCTCTCGTGCGTGGACGGCGACTTCTCCGAAGGAACGCGCGGACCGAGTTCGTGGCCAAGTTAAGCTGCTGCTGGCACTCTTCCTCGCGTCGTGGCGTCACCTCTGAGCTCGCCATCGCCATGTTTGCCACCAAGGTACCGACGGGAACAATCCGGTCAAACCTCCAGATTCACCGTCTCCAGTCATTCCCATCCTTTTCACCGCGCCTATATGTACTTCACTTCTTTGCGCATCTCCCAGACCTATCCTCTCCATCTCTTTTGCACCAGAGAGCTCATACTCACCGGTTTTCTTCCCGCCGAGCAGAAAGCGCCGCCGAGCTCGACCTCTCCGTGGTCAGCTCAACCGAGCACTTCTCCACTCTCGCTTTTTCGTGTGTGTGTTTCGTCTTGATCCCAAAGAGCTCATCGGCTCGATGGTTCCTTGTCTGGTGTTCAGGTTTTACCGGAACAGCATCGTCTTCGCCGAAGTTTACCGCCGAAGGCCACTGCTCCGTGGACGCCTACTCCCGTGCAACCTCTGCTTAAACCAGTTACACCAACAGCATCAGGGTGAGCTTCTAGACCTTCCTAGTATCTCCGTTTGCTTGCTACCGGTCTAGGTTTGCCGGAACAGGGCTAGCCGAGATCCGATCCGCCACCATGCGTGGCCAGGCTCAACCCGAGTGGTAGAGTGTAGGGTTGAGAGCTCAATCGACTGCGGCTGTCTTGCCGGTGTTGATGCTCGCGTCAGCCGAGTCTCTTCTGGCCAGAGTCGGCCGGCGTAAGGCCTGTCGGCGCTCGGTTCGCCGTCGTGCACACCGGCCATGGTCGGGGACCTTGTGGTTGTAAAGATGAGAAGTTCCAGGGTGTTGGTTACAAAGTCGCAGACTCAGGTGAATAGCGCCATGGACTGCGGATTGTTTTAGTGTAAGCCGAAGGGCTTTTCTGCAAAGCTGTCAGGCACACCACTTCGCTCGAGCCGAGCCTCGGGCGAACGTGTTCGCTGTCCCGCCCGAGCTAGGCCTCGGACGGACGAGCGTTTTTCCGTCTCGCCCGAGCCTCGAGCGGGCACGTGCGCAACGTATCGCCCGAGCCTCGAGCTAGGCCTCGAGCGGACCCTCGGGCGCTGTCTCGCTCGCGCCGAGCCTCGAGCGAACGCACACACTCACCTACCGTCGTGCGCTCGCGCCACGCTGGGCCGAGTTGGCTTGGGCCGAAAGCCCAGTTTGGGCTCGTTCAAGTTTTTCTTTTTCTGGCTTTTTGCACAGTAATCAGTTTTGTTGTTTTTGCTATGTTTTATCTATAGCTCTGTTAATTATGAATTTCATGATAGATGATAGCATGTCTGTGCTAATATAAAAATTATAAAATTTGTGTTTTGAGTACTTTTGATATGACATTTAAATCTGTGCTTTAATTAATAAATGTAACTTTGATGATTTATGTAATTTTCTGTGTTTCTCCAAAAATCATAAAATTTGACATGGGAGTTTATATCATTGATATACACCTTCAGGTTTAATTTCATCTCTGTTTGACAAAGTATGCTTGGTGTATAAATAAAAGGCTAATTAAAATAATTAATAGAATAAATAGAACTAGTTGATCCCTGTAGATTTGTGTGACTTTTGGATTTGTTGACAACCAATGGGAAACTAGCAAGATTTGCTCCCGGTTATGGGTTTCCTTTATACAAATACCTTTTTATTGCTTGTAAGTTGCTTTATCAGAAAATAATAAAACTTGTTAGTGTTTTAATAGCTAAAGTGGTTTTGTTGGTTTGCAACTTTACCGTGATGGAAAGTTGTACTCTGTAAAGGTTATAGTTAAGAAAATTTCATCTTTACCATGATCATATCATAAGCATCTCATTACTCATGCATATGCACTTCTACGTGTAGATCCCGCTTCAGAAGGCCCTAACTCTCAGTGGATTTCTCCTGAGGGTGCAGACTTTCTTGTTTTTCACAATCTTCGGACTTCACCGATTCTCAAGGCAAGCCCCGGTGTTTTTAACCTTTACTTGTTTTTATAAAGGTTTTATTAAAATGTTGTTAAGATAAACTACTGCATTAGGTTATAGGAGTTGTGTGATGACCTACTCCTTGCACTGTTTACCTACCAGAAGATCCACCTGCCTTGTTTAAAAACTATTTGCAAAATGCTTAGTGATGCTATACAATAGATTTGCAAAAATGCCAATTTCAAAAGTGTGATCACTTAAAGAATTTTTATGGGAATTTGGTTTTACTCCCGACTGTTGGCTAAGTATCTGATCCGTACCTAGTCAATGGCTAGAGAGGTTGTCCTAGCGTACGGTGGCCGTCATGTTGTAGTCCGGGACTCAACAGTTGACACCGACCGGGACAGGGTTGAGAAAACTGACGGGACTATTACGCTTGGGTGAGATATGACCAAGGTATAGTTTGGCTGGAAAATTAGGGACCATCCGTATGAGAGCCTGCTGGTCAAGACTTGCAACTATTCACATACTACGGAAAGCTCTGGCTCCGAGGAATCCTTTATTGGGACCGACAACCGCGCACTGGGAGTGGAGAGATGGCGGAAGTAGCTTGTACCCACGTGGTCGTCGTACCTGGATAAGAGTGGTGTACTGTACTTCTGGGTGGCGTAGGACCGGGCCCAATCTTGGAGGAATCGTGGTAGACGGGTTGGCCTATGCAAGCTTGGGTGCTACATATGCCGTGTGAATAGGGATCCTCAGTTGAGTATTCTTTATCCGGATTAACGTTGCTCCTCGGTTATGGAGACTTGGTCTTCGACTGTCAACGGAGAGTGGTTCTCAACTAGGTATGTTTTGAAAGGTAAAATGAATCATGAACGATGAAGAATTGAGAGATACTTGAATCTTTCCTAAACAAAACAAGATTTACAAAAATGCTTTTTGTGCAAAATACTTGATTTGTTTAAGTCTTACCTTCACTTCCTAAGCCTCTCATTCCTGAGTTCTCTCTTTTCTTATCGGTTAAGTCTTGTTGAGTACTTTTGTACTCAGGGTTTGTGTAAACCTTGTTGCAGGTGAGTACATGGATCCACCTTTGATGGACAATGCTACTTCACTCTAGTAGAAGAAAGTGATAACGATTCTGATGTGTGACCTTGGGCAAGTAACCTCTTTTGAATGAGTTTTGTAATATAAAGTTCCGAACAAGTTATGTAATAAGTATTTTGGTGATGTAAACTTTAAACCTAAGTTTTAATCTATGTATATTAATCTTTCGCTTTTACTCTGATTTATCTTATCTATAAAACTGTTGTAATGTGATGCTTGATGAGGGATTATCCTGGAAAGAATGTAACGTGGATGATTCGGGTTTCCGAGGACACCGACAGACCTCTTGAATCATTTGGAACTCGTGCACGCCGATCAAGGTCCTTAGGACAATGATGGGTGCATGTGGGCCACTTAATTTAGGAGGTTCTGCCACAGTTGGCCTCAAAACTCAGAAGTGGTGGGTATGTTCCCGTTTGGGCCTCACAACTGGGGTTGGCTGGATAAAGGCTAGTTTCCCGGTTTGGGCCACAAAACCGGGGGTGCAGAGCGAGGGAGAGCACGTGGCGGCAATCGGGGGGGTGCGGCGATTGGCAATGCTACGAGTTGTGCGAGTGTGGCCGTCGGATACACCTACCACCGAGTTGGTCCAGAATAACCTTAGGGTTTAGCTGGTCGCTCTGTAAAGTAGGGTTAGGAGGTATAGAGTGGGAATTAGAATAAATAGGGGAGAAACACACCTCCCACACACTACCCAGTCTAAGTCAGTTTCTCTTACCGTGTCATTGTTTCTATGTCTATTCTTTTGCCCTAGGGTTTTGCTCTCCCACATCCCTGCTGTAGCTAGCTGGATCCACAGAAAAGAGAACCATAACTCTGTGTTCATGAGATTTTGAGGAAGTGAGGCCGTAACCTCACTGTTGTAGCGTGTGGTAGTGCACACGGTTGCAATTCGTGGTTTGTGATTCGCGTTTCGTTCGTGTTCTTCGCGGAATCCTTTTTCTCCACGTTTTTTTCCCATCGCTTGATCTCTTTGCTCGGTTCATTTTTGCAAATATGTTTGAACCAAGTGGTTCTAGATCGTGAGGCACTTCTTTCCATAGAAGGAATTCACTTTTAACCTCATGGTCTAGGAGATCGATCGATTTTCGTTTCGGGTCAAGTTTTTCTCCCTCCTCCCCCGAAATTTTCGATTCATCGATGGTGGAGATAGGTTCAAGCCATGATCTCTTAGAGATAGCTCACTATCCTCCTTGTGACTCCTCTCCACAAGTTTGATCCCTAGAGGATTTGTTTTGAGGTGATAGATCGAGTCGAATCGGTGGCACGAACAGTGCTGTTGCGGGGTGACCGGACGCTCGATGCGTACTGACCGGACACTAGGTTAGTGAGTCCGGTCGATTGAACGTTCTTACTGTGACTCTCGCGTTTTGACTGGACGCTCACGACCGGACGCGGTGTTCTGTGTGCACGACCGGACGCTTCTCGTCTACTGTTCACGGCTTGACCGGACGGTCTGAGTACTGACCCGACGCACGGCTCTGGTGAGTCTGGTCCAACTCAGAGAGGTCTGAAACTGGACTTTGCCTGACCGGACGCGTCCGGTGCTTGTTGACCGGACGCAGGGCAAGTCCAGTCAGTGATGTCTCAGCGCGTTTTCGTTCGCCGTTGGCTCGTTCTTGATCGGATTCGATTTCCGTCTTTTGCGTTGAGTTTCTAGAGTTGTGTAGTGTGCCGCTGTGCTTCTTGGAAGCATCCACCCTACATCTAGGGTCGTGGACACTAGCAAGCTCTAGGGTTTGCCTTTGTGGTTGATTTACAGGACAGTGGCAACATGTTTCCGAAAGGAATTTTGAAGCTCCCATTCACCCCCCCCTCTGGTCGCTTTCTGGTAGCATTCTCGGTCCTTCAATTGGTATCGGAGCTGGTTAAGGAGCTTCCACCTTAGCCGGTTCCAGATCCACAGAAGGCGACATGGATCGCGGCGTGGGCAAACTGCCGTTTTTCGATGGGACGAACTATGCGTATTGGAAGATACGCATGTCGGCCTATCTGCAGAGTTTGGGTGCTTCCATCTGGGATATTTGCAACTCTGCTGATTACGTGGTCTTGGCTGCTCGTGTCTCTCAGCTTCTGATCGATGAGCACGAAGCCAATAGCCGAGCCCGTAATGCTCTTTTCTCATATTTGAGCATGAGTGAGTTTGATCGCGTTTCTCACCTCGCTATGGCTCGGGAGATTTGGGCCACCCTCATGCGTTTCCTTGAGGGAACCTCTCAAGTCAAAACCTGACTCTACGAGTCGTTCAAGCGAGAGTATGAGAACTTTCGACATATGCCTGGCGAGAGCATAGAAAGTTTATTCGCTCGCTTTCAGGTGATTGTCAACAGGATGAGGGCTAACAAGGAGTTGTTGCCTTTCGACGATCATGAGAGGGCTTTGAAGCTTTTGCATACCTTTGATCGATCGGTGTGGGACTGCAAAGTTCAGGCGATCATTGAATCACCTAACTATGAGACCCTCACGTGCGACGAGCTCTTCAGTAAGCTCAAGTCCAGTGAAATTGATGCCATGGCGAGGGCTTCTTATGCGAATCCTTCTGGCCCGACTATGGCTTTGGTTTCTGGCTCTTCTAACCCCTCTGGAGCTTTTGCTCTTTCGTCTCTCTTTTCTGTCACAGAGGACCAGCTGGAGTCTTTGGGGGATGACGAGTTGGCATTGCTCGCCAACCGGTTCTCGCGGTTCCACAACAACCACATGAACCATCTTCTCGGAGGAGGATGCTCGGGATTCTACGAGTGCGGCAACCCCGATCACTTCATCGCCAACTGCCCCAAGAAGAAGCATTCATCTGGGAAGGGCGATCATGGGCACAAGTACGACTCCAGCATCAAGAAGAAGTACTTGGAGAAGGCCCAGGCTGAGCAGCGTGCGTTCTTCGCCACACTCAGCGACGTCGACGGCTCGGATGACGACTCTGCATGCTCAAGCGACGATGAGTCCGAGAAGAAGAAGAGGATCGAGGACAAGCTGAACGGTCTCTGCTTCTTCGCCGACGACGACGGCCTCTGCACCATGGCCCTCGGCAAGGAGGTCGACGGCGAGCTGGTGAACTCCCCTCGGAACGACGACGACGACGACGACACCTCCCAGGTATCTCTCACCCACGATGAGCTTTCAGCTGAGGTAGAGAAACTTACTGCCGCGCTCCTTAGTCAAGATAAGTTGCTTAGGCGAGCCGCTAGAGAGCGCAAGGAGTTTAGGCAAAGTGGGAGGATACGGTGAAGGAACTTGATTCTGTCAAGTCCACCGTAGTTGTCACAGATGAGGAGGAGTGCGAGGCGTGCACTACGCACATGACTGATCTTCTCACTTTGAGAAGCAAGTATGTTGCGTTGGTAGGAGAGGTGGATGAGCTCCGTGCTAGGCCCATGCTGTTGGGTGCTTGCAAGACTTGTCCTGTCTTGCAATCCGAGTTGGCAGAGAAGAATGCCAAGATTGTGTCTCTTGAGTAGGCCAGCTCGGGTAGCACTTGTGTGACTAGGTGCGCTTTGTGCGAGGGTTTGGAGATGGAGATTGCTAATGTGAAGCATGACAAGATGCAAACCGAGGAGGAAACACATACCTTCGGACCATCTTGTCATGGGTGTCTTGTGGTGAGCCACAGCTCGGGATGATGATTTCCCAATTCAAGCGAGCTGCTGGAGGTCCCAGTGTAGGCTTTGCTGAGGGTGTTGATCTTTCTTCTGCTTTTGGGAAGATTGGAGAGTCGAGTGGTTTGAACCCGAGTGAGAAACCCATCCACCACTACTACTCCCAAACTAACTAAGCTTCCACCCAAAGAGCCTCTCAAGCCTAACACCAAGGATGGGGTGTTTGAGGAACCCCCGAGAGCTCCACCCAAGAACCAAGTATGGCATCCCAAACCCAACCACCTAAAGAACAAGCTGGACACAATGCCACCTATCCAGGAGGAGTTGCCACAGAAGGGCAAGGTGATCCACACCCACAACCGTGAGTACCAACAACCCCCTTTGAGAGCGGTAAGGTACCACTGTGAGCATTGTGGGAGAGATGGACACTTGAGCGAGTTCTGCTTTAGGCGCAAGAGAGAGGCGCGCCGTGCTAGGGAGATGAACAACCCGGACATGTACCATCCTTTCCATGATGTACATGCGTCGAATGTTCAGAGGAGAGCACCGAGACGTGCTGCTAGGCCCAGAGGTCCAGAACATCAAGTTCCCAGGCCTAGGCAGCAGAGAGCTCCGAGGAGAGACGCTAGGCCTAGAGGTGTTGAGCCTCCAGTCCCTAGGCGTGGGCCTCGTAGAGAGCGTGCCCGGCGGGAGCCTGCATTTGTAGGCTATGGACCCCGTGGCGGTGGCTTTGCAGTTGAGCGTTTTCCCCCATCGCATTTTGAGTATCGTGGTGAGCGCTCCTTCCCCAGCGGACCACGTTCTTCTAAACGTGGTGATCGCTTCCTTCGTAGGTGTGCTAGCAATGGTTTTTCACTGACCGTTCTTTTGAGCAGCCGGCCCAACACTGGTATTCTTCCTACTTCACTAACCCCAGTGTTGGACCGTATGCTCACCCTATGTCTTTTTATTGATGTAGGTAAAACGATTAGAGAACGTTTGGTTGGTGGATTCTGGGTGTTCGAGGCACATGACCGGAAATGCCAAGTGGTTCTCCAGTCTTAGTCCGGTCGCCGAAAAGTAGTATATCACCTTCGGCGACAACAGCAAAGGTAAGGTGCTGTCTCGTGGGTCTGTGCGAGTTAATGAGCACTTTGTGTTGCGCGATGTTGCTCTTGTTTCTAACTTGCATTTTAACCTTCTTTCTGTTTCGCAACTCTTTGACGACGAGTATGAGATTCGTTTTAAACTGAATCTCAGTCGTATTTTGGATCCTCAGGGCAATCTTGTGTGTTTGATTTTGCCCTTTGGAAAAGTCTTTCGTGTGAATTTCTCGGAGTCTTTTGGTACTTCTCGTTGTCTTGTGGCTGGACCTTCCTCTTCTGATCTTTGGAAGTGGCATAGGAGACTTGGACATTTGAGCTTCGACTTGCTTGCAAGGCTTAGTTCACTTGGCCTAATCCGAGGATTGCCCAAGTTATATATGGAGAAGGATCTTGTTTGCCACTCTTGTAGACACGGGAAGATGGTTGCTGCTCCCCATCATCCAGTGACTCAGGTCATGACCAAGCGCCCTGGAGAGCTTTTGCACATGGACCTTGTTGGTCCGGCTCGGGTGAGCTCGTTGGGGGGAAGTGGTATGTACTTGTTGTTGTTTGATGACTTTTCGAGATATTCGTGGGTCTTCTTTTTAGCTGAGAACACCGAGACTTTTTCCTTTGCTCGCAATCTGATTTTGCGTCTTTAGAACGAGTTCCCTTTGAACTCGATGCGAGCTATTAGGAGTGATAATGGTTCCGAATTCAAGAATTCAGATTTTTGAGAAGTTTTGTAACTCTTTGGGTTTAGAGCATCAGTTTTCTTCCCCTACACACCCGCTCAGAATGGTGTTGTAGAGAGGAAGAATCGGACCCTTGTAGAGATGGCCAGGACGATGCTCGATGAGCATAGGACTCCTAGGCGATATTGGGCCGAAGCTATGAGCACTGCATGCTATATTTCCAATCGCATTTTTCTTCGAGCTTTCTTGAAAAAGACCTCTTATGAGTTGCGTTTTGGAAAACTCCCCAAGGTGAGTTATTTTCGAGTTTTTGGTTGCCATTGTTTTATACTCAAAAAGGGCAACTTGGACAAGTTTGAGTCTCGTTCTTCTGACGGTGTGTTTTTGGGTTATGGCACTCATACACTAACCGAGTCATGGAGACATCCGATGTCACCTTCGATGAGACCATGGTTTGTCCTTCTTCTCATTTTGAGCGTGCAGGTGATCATGAGGTTGGCGAACCTCTTTTCGATGATGAAGAAGAAGGTGCTGAAGGGATAGATGAACCAGCACCTCCTCCACCTGCTATGCCACAAAGAGCGGCCTCTACGATGACTCACGGCCCTGACACATCATCTTCCTGGGGGCCATGGGATCCGCCACCCCCAGCGGTACCCTTTGTACCCGGGGAGGCACCAGCTGCTGTTGAGGGGGAGGCCACTTCGGCAAGGGAGGCGCCACGACACATTCAGCGCCAGCACTCCCCTCAGCAGATGATCGGCAGCATCGACGAACGCGTCACCCGGTCAAGGCAAATCTCTCACTTTGCTCATTCTGCATTTGTTGCTGATTTTGAACCCCGGGATGTTGGACACGCTTTGACGGATCCTGATTGGGTCAATGCCATGCATGAGGAGCTTGAGAACTTTGAGAGAAATCGGGTTTGGGTTCTAGTGTCTCCACCTTCTGAGTGTCATTCAATTGGGACAAAATGGGTTTTCAAAAACAAACAGGAGAAGATGGCCATGTTGTGAGAAACAAGGCCAGACTCGTAGCCCAGGGATATAGTCAGAAGGAGGGGATAGACTATGAGGAGACATTTGCTCCTGTAGCACGTTTGGAGGCTATTAGGATACTCTTGGCTTTTTGCTGCATCCAAAGGTTTCAAACTTTTTCAAATGGATGTCAAGAGTGCCTTCTTAAACGGCTACATAGAAGAGGAGGTGTATGTTAGACAACCCCCCGGTTTCGAAAATCCCAAGTTTCCAAACCATGTATTTGAACTTCACAAAGCTTTGTATGGTTTGAAACAAGCCCCTAGAGCCTGGTATGATAGGTTGAAAACATTTTTGCTTGCTAAGGGTTTTAAAATGGGATGTGTAGATAAAACGTTGTTTCTCCTCAAGCAAGGCACTGATACTCTCTTGGTCCAAATTTACGTGGATGATATCATTTTTGGTGGTTCTTCTCACGCCTTGGTTGCCAAGTTTGCAGACACTATGAGCAGGGAGTCGAGATGAGCATGATGGGTGAGTTGACGTTTTTCCTCGGGTTGCAAATCAAGCAAACCCGGGAAGGAACATTCGTGCACCAGGGCAAGTATACCAGAGATATCCTGAAGAAGTTCGACATGGGTGAGGCCAAGCCTCTTCCAACACCCATGGCGACTACGACGGCCTTGGATGCGGACAAGGAGGGAGAAGCAGTGGACCAGAAGGAGTACCGGAGTATGATCGGGTCACTGCTGTACCTGACGGCGACACGCCCGGACATCCAGTTTGCGGTGTGCCTCTGCGCGCGCTTTCAGGTGTCGCCGCGCAGCTCTCACCGTCAGGCGGTCAAGCGCATTATGAGGTACTTATCCTTCTCTCCAGAATTCAGGATTTGGTATTCTGCTTCCTCCACCCTTTCCCTTTGCGGTTATTCCGATACCGATTTTGCTGGTTGCCGTATTGATCGCAAGTCCACTTCTGGGACTTGCCAGTTTATTGGTTCTTCTCTTGTTTCATGGTCTCTCTCCGCAAACAGTCTAGAGTCGCCCAGTGTCTACCACGGAGGCTGAGTATGTTGCTACGGCTAGCTGCTGTTCCCAGTTACTCTGGATGATGGCCACTTTGCGTGATTTTGGTCTGAGCTTTTCTCGTGTTCCATTGCTTTGTGATAGCACGAGTGCGATTAGCGTTGCTAAGAACCCCGTGCTTCACTCGAAGACCAAACACATTGATGTGCGCTTTCATTTTCTGCGAGACCACTATGAGAAGGGTGATATCGACCTTCGCCATGTCGATACTCATCATCAGCTTGCTGATATTTTACCAAGCCTTTGGACCAATCAACCTTTAATCGGTTGAGAGGTGAGCTTGGTGTGTGTTTCCCCTTTTAGATGGGGGAAACACTTTGGATTTTGTATGATACACTGACTTTTTGTTTCAGTTGTTTTTGCTTCCTTTTGATTTCTTCGTGCATCTTTTGCATTTCAGCATACGCTTTTACATTCTGAGCTTCATGTGTATAATCTGAAGAATGTAACTATGCTCTATGTAGTTTTTGCTCTGATGCTTTATGTTGATGCTGTAGCTTATGCTCTTTCTGATCACTAGTGCATACTATGAGCTGAGCTATTTTTACATGGTGAACTTGATAATGAACTTAAACTTGAAAATGTTCACCATTGAGATATGCAACTAGCATGTGTAGGATGTGTTGAAGTCACATGTGCTTTTCATATATGCTAGGTTGCTATGTCTCTAGTGTTGAGTCATTCACTTGCTTGGTATGTCATATTCTGTTTAAAATCTGAACCAAGTTAAGTAAATTGAAAAGATCGAGATGGGTTTGCTTGTTAGCACCTCACAGTTTGAGACTGTTTCTCATTGCACTTTGAGTTAAACTTGAGCTGTGTAGTGTATGACCGAAACTATTGCTTTAAGCTTCTGATTGCTTACGCATAGGCTTCGCACAGTTGAAAAGTTAGGCAATAACAAGCATTCAACCTCTCGCAGTCACATGCTGTTTTCTCAACTTGTGTAAATTTCACCGCTGCAACTCCGATTAAAATTTGAAATCACAAGTATATGCCTCAATTGATATCAGCATGATGCTTGAACTATGCTAGGGGTAGTTCACCTTGTATACATGATTAGCACTTGTTTGACTTCCTATCTATACATGTCCGTGCTATTTTGATGGTGAATACCTTTTCGGCTTGCAAACTGCTCTTTTGCTCTCATTTCAGACTTAGTGATCAGTTTGAGCCTTTGTTAGCATTCTGTGCATTTTTTCAAAGTCATCGGTTTAGAACTCTGTAGAGCACCTTTGCACTCTTTTGAGTATACTCCTGAAGCTCCTAACTTGCATTTTGTCTCATTGGCATTTTGGAAGAGGGAGAACCTCTCTTATTGGCACTTTGTGTTGGTGCATTTTCTGAGGGGGAGCCGTGTGTCTTGATAAGTGCATTTTCAACTAAGAGGGAGAAATTGCAAATCATTACCCTCCGTTTCAGCTAAGGGGGAGCCTTCCTGGTTGTTTGCACTATTCGAGGGGGAGTTTGTTTCCGGTAGTTTGTTTCCGGTTGAGCCTTTGACATTTTCAATTGGTTTGGAGTGGTTTGCTAGTTGCGTTGAGCCTTAGCCTCTTTCTTGAGGGACTAGATTTTGCTTTTCAGATTTTCAATTGGTGTCGAACTCTTTTTGGTAACAGTCGGTATCGAGCTTTCTTTGCTAGTTGTGTTGAGCCTCTGTGCCTCTATCTTGAGGAACTAGCATTTTGCTTCTATATTTTCGAATGGTTTTTTGCTAGCGGTATTGAGCCTGTTCTACCTCTTCTTGAGGGCTAGCTTTGCTTTGCTTGGTTGCGTCTAGTCGTTGCCCATGTCTTTGGGGACCAAGTTCTTTCACTCTTTCCACTTGACCTTCTTCAGCTTTGCTATGCTTTTGGGTCATTTGGTCGAGTTTTCTCTTCTCCTTCTTCCATCTTCTCTTTCTATTATGATTTGTGTTGTAGTTGACAATGCACTCATCAAGGGGGAGATTGCGGATACATGGGTGTATGCCGGGTCTCTGAGTGATGAGTGATTGTCAACTGGGATGATGCGCATGTTCTTTGGCTTGTGTTGTGCAGGTGTCAAGCACGGATGCAGTGATCGAAGGCGAGGTGAAGGTCAAGTAGAGACGTGCCGTGCCGATGGACCGAGAGTGGCGAAGGGCGGACGTGAGGCTTGGACTGAGGGACTGGTGGCCCGAGGATCAGCTGTGGTGGTTGGCAGCCTGTGACAGCGACGAGTGAAGAAGTGCGGTCATGTGTTGCCTGAGTCGTGGACTTGGGGACACGTGTCGGTGGACGGGGTGCACGAGAGGTGCATCTCATCTACGACGTCGGTTTGGTGGTAGAGCCAGGGAAAAACCATCGGGTGGACGGTTTCCAGGTTTCGGCCTCAAAACCTGGGTGCGGATGGTTTCCGAGTTTGGCCACAAAACTCGGGCTGAGGACGGTTTCCAGGTTTGGGCCCCAAAACCTGGGCGCTGAGGGTTTGCTGAGTTTGGCCTCAAAACTCAGAAGCTGGTGGGCTGGTTTCCCGGTTTGGGCCTCAAAACTGGGGTTGGCTGGAAAAGGCTGGTTTCCCGGTTTGGGCCACAAAACCGGCGGTGCAGAGCGAGGGCGGCACGTGGCGGCAATCGGGAGGTTGCGTCGAGGCAACGCTACGAGTTGTGCGAGCGTGGCCATCGGATACACCTACCACCGAGTTGGTCCAGAATAACCTTAGGGTTTAGCTGGTTCGCTCTGTAAGTAGTTAGGGTAGAGTGGGAATTAGGAATAGGTAGAATTAGAATAAATAGGGGGAGACACCCACCTCCCCATCTATCTCAGTTAGTCATTCATGTCATTTGTCTTTGCTTCTAGGGTTTCCTGCTCTCCCACATCCCTGCTGTAGCTAGCTGAGATCCACAGAGAAGAGAACAATACCTCTGTGTTCATGAGATTTTGAGGAAGTGAGGCCGTAACCTCACTGTTGTAGCGTGTGGTAGCCACACGGTTGCAATTCGTGGTTGTGATTCGCATTTTGTTCGTGTTCTTCGCGGAATCCTTTTTCTCCAAGTTTTTTTCCCGTCGCTTGATCTCTTTGCTCGGTTCATCTTTTGCAAATCCGTTTGAACCAAGTTGTTCTAGATCGTGAGGCACTTCTTTCCACCGAAGGAATTCACCTTTAACCTCACGGTCTAGGAGATCGATCGATTTTTGTTTCGGGTCAAGTTTTTCTCCCCTCCCCCGAAATTCTTCGATTCATCAATTTGGAGATAGGTTCGAGCCATGATCTCTTAGAGATAGCTCACTATCCTCCTTGTGACTCCTCTCACCAAGTTTGATCCCTAGAGGATTTGTTTTGGGTGAGATCGAGTTGAATCGGTGGACGAACAGTGCTGCTGCGGGGTGACCGGACGCTCGATGCGTACTGACCGGACGCTAGGTCATTGAGTCCGGTCGATTGAACGTTCTTACTGTGACTCTCGCATTTTGACCGGACGTTCACGACCGGACGCTGGTTCCTGTGCACGACCGGACGCTTCTCGTCTACTGTTCACGGCTTGACCGGACGCTCTGAGTACTGACCGGACGCTCGGCTCTGGTGAGTCCGGTCCAACTCAGAGAGGTCCGAAACTGTACTTTGCCTGACCGGACACGTCCGGTGCTTGTTGACTGGACGCAGGGTGAGTCCGATCAGTGTTGTCTCAACGCGTTTTCGTTCGCCGTTGGCTCGTTCTTGATCGGATTCGATTTCCGTCTTTTGCGTTGAGTTTCTAGAGTTGTGTAGTATCCCGCTGTGCTTCTTGGAAGCATCCACCCTACATCTAGGGTTGTGGACACTAGCAAGCTCTAGGGTTTGCCTTTGGGGTTGATTTATAGGACAGTGGCAACAAGTTTCCGAAAGGAATTTTGAAGCTCCCATTCACCCCCCCCTCTGGTCGCTTTCTGGTAGCATTCTCGGTCCTTCAATAAAAAGACATAGGGTGAGCATACGGTCCAACACTGGGGTTAGTGAAATAAGGGGAAAACCAGTGTTGGGCCGACTGCTCAAAAGAACGGTTAGCAGAAAAACCATTCCTAGCACATCTACGGAAGGAGCGATCACCACGTAGAGGAAAACGTGGTCCGCTAAGGGAGGAGCGTCCATCGCGATGCTCCAAATGCGGTGGGGGAAAACGCTCAACTTCAAAGCCACCGCCACGGGGTCCATAGCCTACAACTGCAGGCTCCCGCCGGGCACGACCTCCATGCGGCCTAGGCCTAGGAACTTGAGGTTTTCGACCTCTAGGCCTAGCAGCACGACTCTCAACATTCGGCACATGTACATCATGGAAAGAATGGTACATGTCCATGTTGTCCATCTCCTTTGCACGGCGCGCCTCTCTCTTGCGCCGAAAGCAAAACTCACTCAAGTGTCCATCGCTCCCACAATGCTCATAATGGTACCTCACCGCTCTCATAGTGGGGTTGTTGGTACTCACGGTAGTGGGTATGGATCACTTTGCCCTTCTGTGGCATAAGCTCCTCTTGGATGGGTGGCATGGTGTCAAACTTGTTCTTGAGGTGGTTTGGTTTTGGAGCCCATAATTGTTTCTTGGGTGGAGCTCTCGGAGGTTCCACAAATACACCATCCTTGGTGTTAGGCTTGAAAGGCTCTTTGGGTGGAATCTTGGTAAGCTTGGGAGTAGTGGTGGAGTTGGGCTTCTCACTCGGGTTCAAACCACTCGACTCTCCAATCTTCCCAAAAGATGAAGCGCACTCAACACCCTGAGCAAAGCCTACACCTGGACCTCCAGCAGCTCGCTTGAACTGGGAGATCATCATCCCAAGCTGCGGCTCACCACTCGACACCCATGACAAGATGGTCCGAAGGTATGTGTTTTCCTCCTCGGTTTGCATCTTGTCATGCTTCACATTAGCAATCTCCATCTCGAAACCCTCACAAAGAACGCACCTAGTCACACACGTGCTATCCGAGCTGGCCTTCTCAAGAGACACAATCTTGGCATTCTTCTCTGCCAACTCGGATTGCAAGCCCGCACAGGACTTGCACGCACCCAACAGCGAGGATCTAGCCTTAAGCGCATCCACCTCTCCTACCAACGCCACATACTTACCTCTCAAAGTGAGAAGGTCAGTCCTGTGCGTGGTGCACAACTCGCACTCACCCTCCTCAGAGACAACTACGGTGGACTTGGCAAACTCAAGCTCCTTCACCGTATCCTCCCACTTCTGCCTAAACTCCTTGCGCTCTCTAGCAGCACGCCTAAGCAACTTATCTTGACTAAGGAGAGCGGCAGTAAGTTTCTCGACCTCAGCAGAATGCTCGTCGGGGGTCAGAGATACCTAGGAGGTGTCGTCGTCGTTGTCGTTCCGAGGGGTCTCCTCCAGCTCGTCGTCGACCTCCTTGCCGAGGGCCATGGTGCAGAAGCCTTCGTTGTCGGCGAAGAAGCAGAGGCCGTTGAGCTTGTCCTTGATCCTCTTCTTCTTCTCGAACTCGTCATCACATGAGGAAGTGGAGTCGTCATCCGAGTCGTCGACGTCGCTGATCGTGGTGAAGAACGCACGCTGCTCAGCCTGGGCCTTCTCCAAGTACTTCGTCTTGATGTACTCCTTGTTGAAGCCGCCCTTTCCGCTTGTGCTTCGCGGGGACGTACTTCTCCTTGCACTTGCCGGAGTCATACTTGTGCCCATGATCCACCTTGTCGAAGGCCTGCTTGTTCTTCTTCGGGCAATTGGCAATGAAGTGGTTGGGGTCGCCGCACTCGAAACAGCCCGAGCGTCCTCCTCCGCGGTGACGGTTCATGTGGTTGTTGTGGAACTGCGAGAACCGGTTGGCGAGCAAAGCCAGCTCGTCATCCCCCATGAACTCCAGCTGCTCCTCTATGACAGAAAGAAGAGAAGAAAGTGCAAATCCTCTAGAGGGGTTAGCAGAGGAGCCAGAAACCAAAGCCATCGACGGGCCAGAAGGATTTTCATAAGAAGCCCTCGCCATGGCATCAATCTCACTGGACTTGAGCTTACTAAAGAGCTCGTCGCACGTGAGGGTCTCATAGTTAGGCGATTCGATGATCGCCTGAACCTTGGAATCCCACACCGACCGATCAAGGGTATGCAAAAGCTTCAAAGCCCTCTCATGATCGTCGAAAGGCAACAGCTCCTTGTTAGCCCTCATCCTATTGACAATCAACTGAAAGCGAGCGAATAAACTTTCTATGCTCTCGCCAGGCATATGTCGAAAGTTCTCATACTCTCGCTTGAACGACTCGTAGAGACGGGTTTTGACTTGAGAGGTTCCCTCATGGAAACGCATGAGGGTAGCCCAAATCTCCCGAGCCGTAGCGAGGTGAGAAACGCGATCAAACTCACTCATGCTTAAGCATGAGAAAAGAGCATTACGGGCTCGGCTATTGGCATCGTGCTCGTCGATCTGAAGCTGAGAGACACGAGCAGCCAAAACCACGTAATCAGCAGAGTTGCAAATATCCCAGATGGAAGCACCCAAACTCTGCAGATAGGACGACATGCGTTTCTTCCAATACGCATAGTTCGTCCCATCGAAAAACGGCGGTTTGCCCACGCCGCGATCCATGTCGCCTTCTGTGGATCTAGAACCGCTAGGGTGGAGATCATTAAACCCGCTCTGATACCAATTGAAGGACCGAGAATGCAATAGCAAGGCGACCAGAGGGGGGGTGAATGGGATCTCAAAAATTTCTCTCGAAACTTTGGCCTTTTGTTCCCAAAATCAACCCCTGAAAGCTTCGATCGAAACCGTGATGCCCACGACCATTAGAAGAGGGTGGATGATACCTAGGATCACAGCAAGGCACTACAAAGCGATAGCAAACCAAACGTAGATAGACGGCTACGTCGAGAGATCCCCAAGGATGGGTCCAGGTCTTCGTCACAATCCACCGTCTGACCTCGCGCCGTAACGACGTCGTTAACGGCGTTTGTAACCTGTGACGGCCCATTTTGGTCACAGATTGAACTCTGTTTTCGTCGTAATGGTCCGTTTGGAAGCCCCGACGGTGCTTGCCACGTACGATGCTGACATGGCTGATGACATCATCGATGACGTGTCACGCGACGTGGCGATGACGTCATAGCTAGCCCGGCTGCTGCCTTTGTTGCCACATGGACGAATCATATTCTGCCACGTGGCTTGGTTTGATTGGTTCTTATTTCGTCATAGATTGCGGTTTGAAATCGTCAGTGAAGATGAAAGAGTTTGGTCACAGATGGCTACTTGAAATCGTCACTGAAGATGACATAGTTTTGGTCACATATTGTGATTTGTAATCGTCACTGAAGATGACACAGTTTTGGTCACATATTATGATTTGTAATCATCGCTGAAGATGACACATTTTTGGTCACATATTGCGATTTGTAATCGTCACTGAAGATGCCATCATTTTCGTCAGAGAAAATGTAGATAATAATTTAATTGCAATTTGGAAATGATACTAGAAAGACCAAACAATTCCATACTTAATAAAACAACATTCCAACGAGCATACAGCTCAGTTCACATCAACACCAACATTACAACATATAATTAAAAGTTGCCAACCAACATTACAGCATTTAATGTATATGTTGCCAACCACAAGCAACTTAAGTTTGACTTCCCAAAATGAACAACCCAAATATAGGAGCACTGACCACGAGCCCTCATATCGACGAAGAAGGATTACCATGCAAGGATAACAACTTCTTGATCAGCGCATTGGTCTCCTCCATCTCCTTGTTGTTCTTCTCGGTCAGCATCTTGTACTCCTGCATCTCTTTTTGTGTCCTCGCCAGCTTTTCTTCAGCTTCTTCACTTTTCTTCTTGAGCTCATCGAGTTCACCTTGAACAGCAGCCGCCGCTTCAGCTGCAAGTTGTTCCTGAAGCTCGCTTTCATGTGACTTGGAGGATGTCGGTGTTTTCATGCCAACACTCTTCAGGAAATGATTTGAGCTGGTCTGGGAGAGCACCTTGGACACGAGCTCCACACTTGATGGTTCCGTCCCATCTTCATCAACAGGTTCATCCCTCAAAGCTTCCATATCAAGCTAAAATATCATGGACAGAAAATAATTACATGTTCATGCTACTTACGAACAACAAGATGAGAGTTGTTAATTATTGCAATAATTTGAGGAAGACATGTCACAGAAGATGAACATAGCAAGCAAAGGAACTTACAAGTGCTTCTCTTGCAGCTTGACTGAGGCCACGTTTGGAGCTGGTATGGCAGGTCTCAAAGGCCTCCACCGCATCTAGTTCTTCATTCAGATCTGTGCTGGGTTCTTCTCTATTTCTCTTCTTCTTCTGTTTCGTGGATAAACAATCACAACAAAAATTGACTCAGATTACATGCAAGAGAATTTGATATGTTCAAATGTGTATGGAGACTAGTACAAGGTACTTTGAGCTTACATATTCATGCAAGTGTGCGACATAGGAGCGAGAACCCGTAGCCTGATGATACTTGACTTTACTACGGTTCTGCTTGTTCTTTTCACACGTTTCCTACACGAGAATTAACATGCCAGATGAGATTATAGGTTCAATAAGAGAAGAGCCTTTGCAAAATGATTGTGAAAGAAGCATATATGGTAAGATATCCATACCATGTTCTTTGCATCAGGCCACTTTGCAACTAGTGCCCTCCACTGTTCATCAGACATGTAAGAAACAGGTGAAGTTGTCCTAATCTCGTTTGCAGGAACACCATTGAAGTATTTCTGCTTCAGCTGATAACGCATTTGTTTTACCGTAGAGCGCATCATATCTGTGCAAGCTTCTTGTGTTGGCCCGTTTTTTGTGTTAATTGCCAAGCGTCCCTAGGTAAATTACAGTTCCATAGTTATTTAGTCAATTCAGGTTAATCATGTATACAAGTTAACCATAAAAACAATAATGCACTTACATTTAACTGATTTACAAAACTCTTGTAGTATTTCTCGTCTTTCTTGTAATCTTTCCAATGAGGTAGGACAGGCATGTTTTCCCGAACAATGATGCCATCCTCTGATGCAAATTTGGCAGCTTGAACAGGTTCATGAGGCCTTTTATTGCCTTCATCAACAAGTATGGGCAATCTCCTTCCCATAGCTTTAGTCATCTTGTCCAGCTGTTTTCCCTTAGTTGGTTGCCTAGGTCTCCTTGGAGCTCGCTCTGCAGTAGCTACAAAATAGAAGCAGCATTTAATGAAATGTTTTAGTTTCATGTAAATCAGCAAAAGAGATGTCATATTGTACTCACAAAATTACTATAATTTGCCTTCGGTTTGTTCACCTCCATCTACATTGCCTTCATCAGCACCTGTAGTGTCAAGATCAGCAGCTCCACTGTCTTCCTCTGAAGGTAGTCTCTCATGATCACTAGGTCCAGGTGTAGTATACCTGTCTGATATGTCATCATAACCATCTGTAGGAGCCTCTACATTGTCCCCATTTGTATCTGCACTATTAAGCCTTTTTGTTGATCTTGTTTGATCTCCGTAATGCTGCACCTGTGATTCTTTAGATGCCCTCACTCTCTTGCTCCTAGTTCCTGGAGCCATGTTAGGATCTCTCTTCTTAGAAGCGAGGGTTTTCCTTCTAGCACTTGGAGGATACTGTAAAAAAAAGTCAGCCATGTGCAATATTAAGCAAGACCATATATTAATTACAGGTATGAAAAAAACATGATGAATCTGAAAGTAGGATCATGTATTATTGATGAGATTGAAAACATTCAAATGCAATTCAAATACTCCCCATCCACTACTTGGAAGGTTAAAGAAGCACCTTAATTGCCAGGGGTTCTGGATGCACTTCAGATTCAGTGTCGTCATCATCACTATCTCCTTGATCATCTTCGCCAAGGAGATACTTTGATGAATCCGAATCTGAACTATTGGTTTTCTTGTTTGTTGTTTTTCCCCTTTGTTGATGCAGGTTGTGGTAAAGAATTATTAAAACTGGCACATAGATTGTGCAGTCCCAATTCTTCCATCCTCTTTAAATTGTTCGCCACATGTCTATCCTGGTTCCTCTCATAATCGGTTATTGGAGGTTGTATTACTTGCAACATAGCACAATGTGTGTATTAGTTCATGTGAATGAGATTACTAGGAACTAGCAGGTAATACTAATTGGCACAGAGAAAAGAGGTAAGAGCAAGTATTGCCTACTATAGAGCAAACAGAAAAGAGGTGATAGGTTATAGATTAGAGCGAAGAAAGACTCGAGGTGATATGTTCCATAACAGTAGTTCATGGATTACTACATTGAAGTGAGATTGGGGGCATATATATTCCACATCTGTATATACATTATTAAATTGCAAGGCGTATGGAAAGCTGAAGGGCAGTACCAACTTAAAAGCCCATGCATACAGGTGGATTACCTTCTTCTTGTGCAGGTTGCTTGTTCCGTTGCCCCCTAGTTGCCACCATCGAGGTCGTCAAAGGGGAAGCAGAGCTGCTGCGGTGAACCCTAGTCGACGACGAAGCAGATCCAGTGAAAAGTCCACGGCGATGAACCAAATCCTGCGATGGTTAGGGTTAGGTCGTTGCGAGCGAAGTAGTCGGCGACGACGCAGGTCGTCGCCGGCTGTGGTCCCCCCGGGGGTGGCGGTTTGGTGGGGGTGGAATTTAGGTGGAAAGGGGGAGGAACAGCTCATCGACGGCGGTTGTGTTCCGTCTTGGCGATGAGGTACCTGGTCGTCGTGGTCGAGGAAGCAGCTCGTCGACGGCGGTTGAGTCTAGGCGGCGGTGCCTAGGGTAGAAGAAATGGGGGATGGGGGGAATGAATTAATAAGGGGATAAATATGTGATTAGTGGCGGGATCAATTTTCGGGACGACGCCTGTTTTGGCGCTCTTATTTTTCGGCCACAAGCTGGGGTATGTCGTCATTGAACTAAACCGCATCGAAAGGTTATCGAAATTATTTGAATAGCACAGTGGTAAGGCAGGCTGATTTTGGTGCATTGGTCACTGGTTCGAATCCTTCAAAAGGCATTTTTTTTGTTTTTTCTAATTTTTTGTGATCTTCACTAGTTTTGTTTTCCTATTGATCTTTGAATATATTTTTGGTTCAATTTTTTTTTGAGTTTTAGCACTGACATGTTTTGGTGTATGGTCATCCCAAAAAAGATTCAAATTAAATGATTCAGAGAAAGTGGTACTTCATATTCCCAGAAGGATGAACATCTCTCACTTAGTAACAAGGGTATTTGTGATGTGCATCACAACATTCTCAGAATCAGTTGAAACTTTTTTTGTCAACACTATACACCTAAATGAGGTGTCCATGCAAGTTTTGAGTTTTTTGTAGGTAGCTTAGGATATTTTACCATTTATCCTTGGGAAAATCAACAAATAATTACAGTAATAGGTAAACTTGGTCTCAAAATTGAACAAATGCACACACCATCATGGGACACCTACATAAGCATCCCAAAAAATTTTTGAATGATTTGGTGAAAGTTGTACTACACATCCACAAACGGATGAGCATCTCTCACTTACTCACATGGTCATGTGTAAGAGATGTGTGCCCTTGTAATCATATATATGCATCACAACTTTCTCAGAATTAGTTAAAACTTTTTTTGTCAATACTATACACCTAAATGAGGTTTCCATGCAAGTTTTGAGTTTTTTGTATGTAGCTTAGGATATTTTACCATTTATCCATGGGAAAATCAACAAATAATTACAGTAATAGGTAAACTTGTCTCCAAATTGAACAAATGCACACACCATCATGGGACACCTACATAAGCATCCCAAAAAAATTCGAATGATTTGGTGAAAGTTGTACTACACATCCCCAAACGGATGAGCATCTCTCACTTACTCACATGGTCATGTGTAAGAGATGTGTGCCCTTGTAATCGTATATATGCATCACAACTTTCTCAGAATCAGTTGAAACTTTTTTGTCAACACTATACACCTAAATGAGGTGTCCATGCAAGTTTTGAGTTTTTTTTAGGTAGCTTAGGATATTTTACCATTTATCCTCGGGAAAATCAACAAATAATTATAGTAATAGGTAAACTTTGTCTCAAAATTGAACAAATGCACACACCATCATGGGACACCTACATAAGCATCCCAAAAAAATTTCGAATGATTTGGTGAAAGTTGTACTACTCATCCCCAAACGGATGAGCATCTCTCACTTACTCACATGGTCTTGTGTAAGAGATGTGTGCCCTTGTAATCATATATATGCATCACAACTTTCTCAGAATCAGTTGAAACTTTTTTTGTCAACACTATACACCTAAATGAGGTGTCCATGCAAGTTTTGAGTTTTATGTAGGTAGCTTAGGATATTTTACCATTTATCCTTGGGAAAATCAACAAAAATTACTTTAAGGACGGAGGGAGTACTCAGTGGGACCAACTCTGTGTGAACTCCATATTAAGCACGGCGGCCTACTCGGTGCGGTTTCCTCGGCTTTTTTTAGTCTCTTCTTCTTCCACAGTCGGCGAGTCTCTTCTTCTTCCAGAGTCGGTGAGGCGAGGGGCGGTTTCAAGGCGGATTGCGTGGCGGCGAGGCTTGGAGATGGAGCGTGGAACCTGTGGCGACGGCGGCGAGGGCCGCACTGGCCGGAAGAGGCGCCCTCACGATGCGGAGGAGGTGGTGAAGAAGCCGAGGCGCCACACCAACTCTTCCTTGGGTGGCGGCTCGTCCTATGCTGATTCCATGGAGTCAGCGTTCACCTTCCCACGCCCAGCCGCCGGCAAGGAGAAGACGGTCATCTGCGAGGACAAGCTATGCTCCACCGCGATGTCGCCCAATCCAAAGGGGCTAGGGTTTATTTCTGTACGGATTCAAAAAATTAGTGCTGTTAATTAGGTTCATTAGGGTTCAAATTGAGATTATGGGTTCATATATATATATAGATCATATGTTTGGCCTGCTGATTTAAGTTTTTGCTAACATTATTAAAGTGATTATTAGTGTTGTAAATTATTTATGTATTAATGATCATATGTTTGGCCTACATGCATTGTTCTTTTAATTAAAGTTTTGCCTTATCTATATGTTTACAGCCCTGATGCTTTAATTGATTAGGTTAAAATCAAATAAATTGAAATGAAGATTGCTGTTGTACATGCTTTGAGAGGTTATCAGTAAAAAAATAATAAAAATCAAATGAGTTTGTCATATATGTTTGTTTGTCCAGTTTAGACGTATTTATTTTTTGTTTATCACAAGTTTGTTGCATTAGAAATTCTGATAATTCAACATATCATCAATGTTAGTTTTGCATGGTCTGATTTAGTTTGCTGTCAGGTTTCACAATTTTGTTGGCAATCCGAAGTTTACTGTTTATTATGGGTTGATATATATATGGAGCATATGTTTGGCCTACTGATTGCTAATATTATTGTAGTGATTATTAGTGTTGTCAATTATTTATGCATTAATGATCATATCTTTGGCCTACATGCATTGTCCATTTAATTAATGTTTTGCCTTAACTATATATTTACAGCCTTGATGCTTCAATTGTTTTTGTTAAAATCAAATAAATTGAAATGAAGATTGTTGTTGTACATGCTTTGAGAGGTTATCAGTAAAAAATAAAATAGTAAAATGAGTTTGTCATATATGTTTGTTTGTCCAGTTTAGACGTATTTACTTTTTGTTTATCATAAGTTTGTGAAATTAGAAATTCTGATAATTCAACATATCATTAATGATCATATATTTAGTCTACATGCATTGTTCATTTAATTAAAGTTTTACATGGTCGGATTTAATTGTTTATCAATGTTTGTTGCATATGATCAATTACCGGAGCCGGAAGAAGAAGAACCAGAAGCAACTTTCCGCTACTGGGCTCCAACTGCAAAAGAACAGCTCCAAGAAGACATTGTGGATGTCTTTGAGAAGATGAAGAAAGACCTGCAGACTGGTCAAGACAGTAACACAGTCTGTGACAAGATTCAGCAGGAGGTGAACAAAAAAATTGATCATTCGATGGACCAGCTGTGGATGAGGCTGCTTTGAGATTACGATTGGTATGGAAAGTTTTGGGCTTATGATGGAGCTGATTGATCTAGTATCTAGCAGTAGTAGACTTAGAATCTGGACTAGTAGGACTGTGGTGGTGCTTTTGGGAACAAACACTATAACTATATAGATGTTAGTACTTTGTAAATATATAATTAAGTCCTGTTACCTTTTAAATATGTGTGTGCTAGTTATATATATGGTGCTATATATTTTGTGGATTTTGTGTCTCCAATCATTTCTGAGTATGAGTGTGCTGGATGCAGACCTGGTACCTGTGTAAATATGTGAGCATACATGTGTGTGTTTTGATAGGATTCATATAAGCTCCAATGGATTATATGACAGTGGTGAGCATATCTTATGGGCTGATGATTGTATGTGCATGACTCATGTCACTCTTTATTGCTTATAATTTTTTGTTAATGACATGGAGTGTTTTGAGATGTTGCACGTTATTGGTAGTCCAGGATGACAAATTAATGCTCATTTACATCTGTGTTTATTACTTAAACAAAGAAATCATCTTGCCATGGTCTTACTCAATGACGCCTGGGTCTAATGATGATGGGGCCCATGATTCAGTGACACGTCTCCCTTTACATGCATGAGTGAAGGGTCGGCGTAGTCTTCCACCCACCCCCACGTCTCGCCCCTTCAACGCGCCTGTCACCCCAATTTGTCGCATCAACGCTCCCGTCTCGCTCTCGTCGCATCACTTTCCTCCACCGCGACCATGGTTTGCGCAACCCGCTCCTGAACCTACTCCCTCGGCTCCACAGCATCCCCTCCTCCTGCCGCCGCCGCCATTGATGCGCCGCCTAAACAGCAGCACCACTCGGCTAAGCAGAAGTGTGACAGCAGCGGAAGGTTCATCGCCGCCGCTGGGACCATGATCGTGCGACCGAGGAGGAGGACGACGACGGCGAGACGCACTCGCATTGAGGCAGAAGAGGCGCCCGAAGTCGAAGCCGATGCGCCGTACCAAATCCCCCCACCGCTTCCACTGGACTAGGTTAGGGTTCAAAACTTATTGGGGTTGGGGTTTTCTGTGTGGCTTGGGAGATAGATTATTGTTATTTCGACCCTAGATTAATGTTATGTGGTTTCGATCTGAGATAAAAGTAGTGTGGTTTCGATCTGTGTGGTTTTGCATGCTAATTTAGCACTTATTGCAATCATTAGAGCACATCCAAGAAACTAGGGAGTTGACACTTATTGCAATCCTTATATTTATTTTGGGAGTTTGCAAACACTATGATTTGGGAAACAAAATATAAGAAACTGTTGGAGATGCTCTTACTGACTATACATAGTCTTAAGTGGAATCCAAGTCTACTAATGAAGCTGATTGCTGATTTTATTTCATTACTGACACTGATTTTGTTAATGAAGGCTCCTGATGATCATCCACACGTGTTTGTGATCAGTGACAAAGTTTCACTGCATTGCACGCTTAGCCATGACAGCGATGAGGAGACGGGACAATGGCCGATGGCCCACAAAAAGGAGGCGTTATAAGTCTACCCGAACCTAATAAGTTTCCTAAATTTCAATTATATATATACTAACTTGCCCCACTATGAATTTCAATTACAGATCAGGAAAAAGGCCGAGAACCTTCGTGTCCTCCTGAAGCGCAGATATTTCCACTGATTTGGATTGAAGCCAGCAGCAGTGATGTATTTTGGTGTAGTTGAATAACATGGACGTAAGTGTACAAAGTTGGATGTATGAACTTAAGTCTCACTTGGTGATGTATGTAAGAACATAATAGCAGTAATGTTTATATATGCAGTGATCTTATATATATAGTATTGTCTGTGATGTTTTGGTTTGTTTGCAAGTGATCTTATATATACAGTTATATATGCATACTACATGTCATCATCTTCATCATCTGTGGACATGACATCATTGTTGTCATCGCCACCATCACTAAAGTATTGCAGCACTGTATCATCCTCATCATCACTCTCCTCAAGATTAATAACAGCTTCCTTCTTGTTTCTTATAAGTTGTTGTAAATTGCCTTCAACTATAGTCGCTTCTCCACCTTCAACAGTGTGCATAACCTCATTATCATCACCTTCTTCCACTACATGCTCAGTGTCAGAACAATAATCATCCTGATGCACATCATGACTGCCCTGTTCTATTTCAACCACATCATAAATATTCGTATGTTCAAATTTCTGCACAACTCGCCAATCTGTACAATGTGGAGTTGTATCTTGCAGGTAAAATATCTTTTTTGCTTGCTCTACCAAGATGAAAGGATGAGTCTTGTACCAAAATGACTGAACATTGATGGACTTGAAATATTTGTCATCTCGAAGGCCCACAGTCTTGCCTACTTAGTTGTACCAATCGCATCGAAATAGAACCACGGACCGACGAACTTCATAATTTGAGGGATATAGCAATTCAATAACCTCTTTAAGGACACCATAAAAATCTATGGTCTTTCCAGCATGTGAACCTGCAGTCATTACACCACTATTTTGTGTCTGCAAGAACTTCTCATGATCCGCAGTGCTATACCGCACTCCATTAATCTTGCAACCTGCACTAATCTTAACTCGCCGAACTGGACCACATGCCAGTGCCCACAGTCCTTCGCTAACCGATTCTGGATTCTCACTGCGCTTGTTCTCAAGCTGGTGGAATGAAAATACAAAATTGATCAGGTAACCATTTAATATGCCTATAAACAAAATGATGAGTGACTTACATGGGACTTAAACCACTTTGCAAATCCCTGTTTGACCATTCGATCTACTTCATTTGGACGTGCACCTTGCTGCAGTAGCTCCTCCCTGTACATGCTGTAGGAAAAAAATCGATTTGTAAGAATAATTTCAAATTTAATAAAACAGAAACTAAGTCTCAGACATACTTACTCCAAATATTCCTTTGCTTCTTCAGCATTATTTAGCACATACCAAACTAGCTTATTCATGACAGCATCTTCAATGTACTCAGTCCTATTAGCTCCAACAAGAGTAGCACCATGCTTAAAAACAGATATGTCATTTGGCAATGACATCTCTGTACCACTATCGTCCTCCTGGTTAAATTTAGTGTCAACATCCTCCATGTACCTAGAACAAAAGGTCAATGTGTCACTTGCCATATATGCCTCAGCAATTGATCCTTCCGGCCTAGCCCTGTTCCTTACAAAATTCTTCAAAGTGCCTAATCGCCTTTCTATTGAGTACATCCATCCATACTGAGCAGGTCCTCTAAGCAGTGCCTCATCGGGAAGGTGGACACACAAGTGCACCATGACATCAAAGAAGGCAGGTGGAAAGATTTTCTCAAGCTTGCATAGGATCAATGGAATTTCTCCTTTCAGTCGTTTCACAACATCTATCCTTAGATTTCTACTGCATAATTCCCTGAAGAAGGTCCCCAGCTCTGCAATTGCTTCATATACATCCTTCCTCACTAGTCCTCTAAGGCCAGCAGGTATGATTCTTTGCAGGAGTATGTGGCAAGAATGTGTCTTCAGCTTACCAACCACCCTGGAACCATCTTCACTTATGTATCTTGCTAGGTTAGCCGCATATCCATCAGGAAACTTGATACCTTTGAGAAGCTTGCAAAACTCGACTTTTTGATCCTTCCCCAAAACATATGGAGCAGGTGGAGCCCTGCAGATTGAGTTGCCATCCTCCTGCAAGTGCAATTCGTATCGTATGCCGATATCATACAAATCTAGCCTACCATTTTGTGTGTCCTTGGACTTGGCTAGTATATTGAGTAATGTGCCAAGAATATTTTCACATATATTCTTCTCTATGTGCATCACGTTGAGATTATGTGGAACCTTCAAATATTCCCAATATGGCAATCTCCACAATGCACTTTTGCGGCTAAAAATCTTTGGACCGTCACTGCGCTTCCTTTTATTTCCAGTAATCTGAGGTTGCTTCCCTGGCCTGATATCTTTCACCTTCTCTAGCTCTTGTAGTACCTCCTCCACAGTAAACTTTCTAGGCTGATCTTTCTTTTCACGCTTACCATCGAAAGCCAAGCTGTTCTGCCATGCGTGTGTCATTTTAAGGTAACGACGATGTCCGATGTAGCATATCTTGTTCCTTATTCCCCGAGACAATGGATCCTTGTCACAATGAATACATGCATAATACCCTTTTGTTGTTCGCCCATATAACGTGCCCAGTGCTGGATAATCATGTATACACCATAGCACAGCAGCGCGAAGCTTGAACTTCTTACCTGTACATGCATCTAAGGTACTGACACCCTTCCATAGCTCGAGCAGTTCTTCGATTAGGGGCTCAAGGAACAAATCAAAATCCTTTCCTAGAGATCTTGGACCTGGGATGAGTAAAGACATAAAGCAGTTTGCTGGATTTATGCATTCCCATGGTGGGAGATTCAGCGGTGTCAAAAGCACTGGCCACATACTGTACTGTGTACTCATGTTGCCAAATGGATTGAATCCGTCAGTAGCTAAGGCAAGCCTCAGGTTCCTCGGATCATTTGCAAAAGGTGGTTCCCTCCTGTCAAAGTCCTTCCATGCTTCCCCATCAGCTGGATGGCTCATCACATTGGCGACTGGCTTCCTCACTTTCATATGCCACTGTGTTTCCTCCGAAATTCGTTTCGAAGCATAAATTCTTTTCAACCTTGGCAAGAGTGGAAAATGCCTCAAAACCTTATGTGGAACCCTCTTCGTCCCTGTTTCATCTTTCTATCTAGACTCCTTGCATACTGGGCACGCATCCTTTTCAGCATAATCCTTACAAAACAACACACAATTATTCTTGCACACATGGATGTTTTCGAATGCAAGGCCCAATTCTTTAAGATATTTCTTGGCCTCGTCATATGATTTTGGCAACTCACTCTGAGGGTATGCATCTGACATCAGCTTCATCATTGCGGTAAATGCTGTATTGGCGATTCGATAATGAGACTTCATATACAACATCCTCACCATAAAGGAAAATTTTGAATGGCTAGAACCCGGGCTAAGCGCCTTCTTCGCATCTTCAAGAACTCTTGCAAAACTTGGCTTTTCTCCATCAGCCTCTGCGGCTGCATACAGTTCGCCTATCATTTTTGGTACTCCATGATCATCATCGTAAACATCATCGTCCCCATCCACATGTATCCCAAAGTCATGATCATGTTCTTCGACCTCCTGATCTATACCCTCATCAATTACAACATCTGCAGGCTCCCAATGATGAATCCACCTGGTGTATGTAGGTGAAATTCCATAAATGTGTATATGGGTTTCTACTTCAGTCTGATGTAACAGCCTTCAATTATGACAATTGATGCACGGACAACGAACGTGTTCGTCTTCGGGGTATCTTTCACTAACAAATTTCATAAACTCTTCAACTCCCTTCACATATGTAGGTGTGAATTGTTTCCCATAAACCCAACTTCTATCCATCTGCTGTGATAATAAAAGAAACCTTGTATTAACTCCCTAACTGTGATTGCACTAAACACACATCGAACACATGCTATATCAACCAAAATTCAAACACAAAATCAAACCTTTCCCTGCGCAACGAAGGTCGGCGCTGTTCTTCAGTCCTCACGGAGGCCGATGCCCTCGATCCCAATGCCAGTTCTGCTTCGCCGCCGCGTCGTCGATGGGGGGTTTAGGTCGACGAACAGTTGCCCGATCATGGGTCTATGGCCCGATCAAGTTTAGTTAAGAGACTCACCATTCAATTATCATGTTGATACCTAACAAATAGAGTAACTTTCTTTTTTTTACAAGAAAGGTCGTGTAGCCCAGTGGTAAGGCTATTTCTTGCCTGACGCCAGGGCGCGAGATCAAACCCCGACCATCGCAATTTTTTTGCCAAAAAAAGGCTTTGATGAGATTAATAAACAAGAGTAAATCCCTATCCTTCTCGCTTCTGGCCCGATCCAGCCCATCCGGCCCGTTTCCCCCTGGTTGGTCGTGCCGACTCGTTTCCCCCTGGTTGGTCGTGCGCATTCAATACGGAGTAGCATTCAATATGGAGTACTCCATAGACGCGTAGACGCAAGGGTTTTCTTCTCGATTTCGTCGTCGTCCCTTCGCTTCCCTCGATTTCTTGGGCGACCAAATCTATCGCCGGTGCGGGGATTTAATCCCAATCTTTTCTTTCCTTCCGGACCTTACGCTGCGTTCAATCTTCGATTCCAAGCGCCATGGCGGCGAGGCGATACCCGCTGGCTCTCCCGGACGACATGTTGGTCGTGATCGTCGGGAGCATCGCCGAGACGTCCACGCATCCGATGGAGGACATCTGCAGCCTACGAGCGACGTAAGTGCGTGACACCAGTACACCAACTATGCAACCTTGAACTCGATGATGAACTGCATTTGTGTTTCTTGCAGATGCCAGGACATGTGCATGGCGTGCAAGGATGCCTCCATCAGGAGGCGCTGGGCGCTGGAGCGAGAGGAATCCATTCGGTGGTTCCAGAACGACCGCTACCTCGCTCTTGTCGACAACCTGGCCGCTGCCAACAACCCGGAGGCCTGCTTCGTCCTCGGCGTCACGTTCGTTTTCGCGAAACGGTGCATGCCGCTCGGCACTCAGTGGCTCCAACGGGCGGCAGACGCCGGGCATAAGGCGGCGGCTTATGTTCTCGGCATCCATCACCACGGTTGCAAGGAGAAGGAAGAAGCCGAGCGCTACATTAGGCAGGTCGAGGACGAGGGCGGCGTCGTCGTCGGATGTAAGCAGGCCAGCCGTATGACCAACCGGGAGTGCGCCAGGTACCGCGCGCACGCCGTCAAGGTGGTCCATGATTTGACATGGAAAGTGGCTGGAACAGCCCCATTGGGGGCACTGCCGCCCGTACCACCGGCGGACGAGGACGGACAAGGTTGCGGTGCTAGTGGATGTGGCGTGCCGGAAGGCTGGGCTAATGACTATGCCTTCTTTTGTAGCGAAGGCTGTAGGATTAGGCATGAGTACTCTGCGTTCTTTTCGCGTGTCTCATTACCTCTTCATTAGAAGAACAAGTTTGGTAGCTAATCCGCAGCCAATGGTTTGACTATAACCTATGAAGTGCTTTTGGAAGCTGGTGAAATCGAAATGTTCCTAAGTACTAAATGAATAATCTTTGCTTTGGTCTGTGTATGCGATGGATTTACAAGTGCTTGCATTATGGATTAGTAAAAGTACTTTGTTAGGCGATTACTTTGGTTTTCTTCAGGATTTCGTGTTGTTAGGCGATTGCATGCATGTCCTCCTGTTTTACAAATCAATCAGAGCATATAACATCAGTGACGGGTGCTTGCTCAATGGTTGTGTTTAGTAGCCAGTTTTCAAGAGAACCAATAATACTCATGTCCGGGGCTTGGTTTCATATCTGCTCACTAGATACAGATGACAAATCTCAGTCTGTGGCCCAGGACCTGTGATATAAAGGGTTAAGACAACCACCATTCAATTATCATGTTGATACCTTACAAATAAAGTAACTTTGTTTTTTCACAAGAAAATAGTCGAGTAGCTCAGTGGTAAGGTTGTTACTCGCCTAACGGCAGGTCGCGAGATCAAAGCTCCACCAGCGCAATTTTTTTGCTATAAATTGTCCAGCCTACTGTGTGCACCTGTGGCCCAATATGAAAAAAGGTCGACCGATGGCCCACGCATCCAATATGATAAAAAGGTCAACCGGGCCGTCTGGCCCAATCATCCAACGCCGTCAAGTGGTACAGGCGGGGGCAAACTAGACACTTAACTATGACGTTTGGGAAAATGGTCTGTGACCAATTCGTTTCATCACTACATGGGCCACACAAGGCAAATTATCTATGACCATATCGAAATATAATCTGTGACGAATATTTTCATCATTACAATATAGCACACCGACAATATGATCTATGACGATTCCATTTGGTAATCGATGACGTTCCTCTCATTTTCGTCATTGAAAGTGAAGCCAAAACATCGTCACTTGTACCTTGTGACGAAAACTAAAAATTCGTCATTGAAAGGTATCATTCAGTGATGAAACTTACCAGCGTCACTAGCAAATCGTCACTGATGATCATATTTCTAGTAGTGACGTTAGTGGGTGCTTGCCAATCCATAACTTCCTGTACTTTCGTGGGATCCACAGAAATTCCTTCCTCTGAAAGGACGTGTCTAAGAAAGGGTACTTTCTTTAACCAAAACTCACACTTGCTAAACTTAGCATACAACTTGTGCTCTTGAAGACGAGCTAAGACGACTCGTAGATGCTCGACATGATCCTTCTTATTTTTAGAATATACCAAGATGTCATCAATAAACACCACAACAAACTTATCCAACTCGGGCATAAAACCCGAATTCATCAAGTACATGAAATGTGCCGGTGCATTTGTCAGCCCAAAAGACATAACCAGGTACTCATAGAGTACATATCTAGTGGAGAAGGCTGTCTTTGGTATGTCCTCTCTTCTGATCTTGATCTGATGGTAACCTGATCTCAAGTGGATCTTGGAGAACACTTTTGCCTTTGATAACTGATCGAACAGGACGTCAATTCAAGGTAAGGGGTATTTGTTCTTTATAGTTACTGCATTCAGCGGTCTATAATCCACACACATCCTTAAAGTTTTGTCCTTCTTTTTTACGAAGATGGCGGGACATCCCCAAGGTGACGAACTAGGGCGTATCAAACCCTTATCCAAAAGCTCTTGCAACTGAGTTTTAAGCTCTGCTAACTCATTAGTCGGCATTCTATACGGCCTCCGAGAAATAGGTGCCATTGCAGGAATTAACTCTATGACAAACTCCATATCCCTATCTGGTGGTAGTCCTGAAAACTCATCAGGGAAGACATCTAGAAACTCACATACTACAGGGATCTCAGCTATCTGCTTTGCCGTGATATTGAACAACACTCCGATCTCATGGGAATTTCGGGGTAGCTTAAAACGGATAGAAGACTCATTCCGAGGGCTCACTAGGGAAACTACCCGTTTTGCGATATCCAAATTAACTTTCCAGCGTTTCATCCACCCCATTCCCAAGATCACATCCAAACCTAACCCGGGAATTACAATGAGATCCACTGATACCTTTTTATCCCCAAAAGTGATTTCCATTTCTTAGCCATTATACGGGTAGATAGGACAGCCCCTGCTGAACTTATCTGATAACCCCTATCCAGTTCTACCAACTTAGGGTTACTTCTCATAACAAAATTTTCACTTATGAAAGAATGCGATGCTCCAGAATCAAACAACACAACTGCAGGGTATTGATTAACAAGAAACGTACCAGCGATGACAGGCTCTCCTTCCGGCACTTCTTCAACATTGGTGTAATGCACATGGCCTGCGCGAGGTTGAGGCTGGGTGTACTGCTTCTTTGGCCGAGGGCACTGACATGACAGGTGTCCGGTTTGACCGCAGTTGTAGCACGGCCCGATCACTTACGGGGTCTTGGAACCTCCTGAACTTCCTGCTTTAGCCTTGTTCTGCATCAGGGGAGCGGTGTAGGGCTTTTGGAAACTTGGGCGGGAGCGGTTGGTGGTTATCTTCCTCTGCGGGGGATGGAACCTTGCTCCTGCAAATGGCGGGCGGTACGGGGTGCGCGCTCTGAAAGGGGTCCTCTGTTGAGACAAACCTCCTTTGTTTGCACGACGATGGTTTGTCGTCTTCCTCTTGAATTGCGCATGAGAATCAAATCCATCATCGATGCCAGGCTTCACATGTGCAACAGTGCATAGGTTGAATTATTTGACCCTTCAGTCGCTTTTATCCATAAACAAAGTCCATAGACCAAGAGGAATTCGCCTATAAATACCCTGCCTGGGAAGCGGAAAACTCATATCCTTTTGAGTGTATGACTTCCTCTAGTGCCATGAATATTATTGGATCAATAGTAGAGATGGCCGAGCCCCCGGGTATCTTCCTTCTGTAAGATAGTTGAGGTGTCTAGAAGAACTCTTGTGAAGGGATCATCCGCCAGGGTGGTTTCCAAGTGGTCGCGAGCAGAGGGATACAGAGGTGCGCCTAGAAGAACTCTTGTGACTACCACTCGTAGATAACCTCAGAGTCACAGGTTGTCAAAAGGCGGCAAGTGTGATGGTCTTCACCCCGAGTTCCTTGAGTACTGGGGTGGTGCCTGAAATCCACCTTGGGATGCACTGAAAAGATAGTGTCTAGCCAAGGTTCTGTGTCTGCTTTTCTGCGTCTCACTGAACTCGGTCCTTGGTGCATTAGGCATCAAGACTCTGTACCTTGATTACACTAGAGTAGAGTTTTACATCCTGATGGTACTTGTGCTGGTAGTTGCTGTATCTCAAGATGTTTTCATGTATCTCTGTTATAATTCCGAGTAATAATAAATAAGATCCGGGTACATGGAATATTTTTTGAGTCCTCTGTCTTGTTCTCCGAGTACTAAATGTATCTTGTGAAAGAAGGAAGCTTGTCTGTCCGTTGTATGCCTGTGCACTGTTACTGACGCCGTCTGAAATGTTTTCCTAACCGTTAGGGTTTTGAACAGTTTCATAACGCCGTTTGGAAAATATGAACGGTTGCCGAAACAGATCTATAATAAGCCGCAATCAGGCCCTTGTCTTCCTCACATTTTCATCAAGCCATTGCTTTCAGAATTAGAAATCCTTTAGCCAATCCTCAGTTGATGCGCAGAAAATCTTTCGTCACCAACATGGGTCCCAAGAGACAAACTGCCATCGAGAAGAAAAAGCCTAGGATCACCACCACGGGAAGGCCAAAGCACCCAAATCCGTCGACTGATGTTCTGGCATGGAAACAACCAGATACTATTCTGTCAGAGCTGGCGTTCCTGGCACAACAGGGGTTACTTCGAGCACAACCACTTGATGGATGGAGAGTACCCACTGACCATCACGCTCCTGCTCCCAACACCACTGAAATAGTAATGTTCAAATCCTTCATGGAGCGGGGATTGGGGCTGCGTCTGACTTCCTACGGGGATTTCTGCATTACTATGGTTTGACCCTCAACCATATTACTCCCAATGCTTGTCTCCACATTGCTATCTTCGCCCATCTGTGTGAAGCTTTTTTGGGAATCTGCCCCTCTTTTACCCTGTTCCGCTATTTCTTCTGGGTAAAATGTCAACCCAGTGATGCTAGCGTAGAGGTAGTCGGGGGAGCCAGTATCCAACTTAGTATAGAGGTAGCTACTCAGTATATTTCTGTAGAGCTATCGGAATCTGTCCGAGATTGGGCTGTCGGGTGGTTTTACATGGCCAACCCACCACTAGCACTCTGTCGTCATGATGGATGGCCGCCACAAAAGCGCCGTGAATGGAAGGACCGCATCTCTACCGAGGAAGTAGAGACTATCCGACCTCTCATTTATATGATAGATGGCTTGAAGGTCAGCGGATTGACTGGTTTAACCGTCGTCCAAGACTTCATCGCACGCCGTATCCATCCTCTGCAACAGTAGGCGAATTTTGGATTCGAATACCTGGGTAAGAATGACCCGGGGCACCATGATGTCAAGCAGTTGTCTGGTTTTGAAATCTTATGGAGTGTGAACCGACTGCTCAAAAGCCGTGAACACCTAGTTCCGGTGATGACGACATTTTCTGCCATAAATCCCCCTCCTCAGGTAGATAGTTGATCTGTCATGTCTTCGAGGTTCTAAATAGATATCCTTCTGACTTGACTGAATGCTCTTCTCATGTAGGGTCAGGGAAGAGATAACAATGATTGCCCTCCCCTGCCTCTGCCTACTGAAGAAGGCGAAGGCATAGTTCTAGAGGGTCCTATCCAAAGTGAGGACCTTCCCACCAAACCAAGCTCTCCTGAAGATCTTGACTGGCTTGACACAGATTCAACTAACTCTGATGTCATGCTTACAGGCCCAGAAGCCGAGAGTAGCCGGAAGAGGTCACTGACTCCACTTCAAGAAGCCAGGGAACCTATCCCAAAGAAGGCTCGCACTGGTAGGCACCGTGCTGTTTGAAAAGTACTTTTGTCACCAGCTCTGGCTGAAAAGTACTGTAATATGGGTGCTCCTGGTAAGGGGAAACCCGAGTACTCTATAGTCCTTCTGTATCTGAATTTTGATACACTCTTGTCTTATATATGGCGATGTACCAGATGCTGAAACAACCCAAGGGGCGTCAAGTGGTGGTGTCCCTGAAGAAGCTCCGGCTCCAGACCCGCTACTGAAGAAGCCCCTCTTGAAGTTGCCACGGCCATTGAAGCTCGTAAAGTAAGTTACAGAACTTTACTTTTAGAGTGCTCACATATTTCTAGAACTAACATAAATACTTGTCCATTGTAGAAAAACGAAGTTGGCTGTTGCAGGCTCAAGTACCGTCCTTGAGTGTCAGGCGGTAGAGGAGTCGGAGGCGCTGAACAAGGAGGAATCCAGCATTCCACCAACTTTTAGTCAGTCCAGCGTTCCACCAACTTTTGGCCAGGTAGATCCATTGCCCGGCTCCTCTCCATCCAGGTCTCCAATCGATGCAGCACCTGAAGCGGATGTTCTCCCTTCGCCTCAGGTTGGTGTGCCATTTTCTGTCTTTCGTTCTCCTACATAGTTGGAGTTTGACCGAGTAATCAATGAGTGGTTTTTCCGCACTCGACAGCCGCACGAGCCAACTCTGGAGATGGTCTTGGCTGACGTCCGAGCTGAAGCTTCCACTCGTCCGCAGGGAGGGTCCGCTGATGCCCCCGAGTCCTCACGTCAAGGAGCGACGCTCGATGTTATGGTGTATGATCAAGACCTCACCCAGCTGAAAGAGTTGGGCGATCAAGTCGCAACGCCTGTCGAAGCACTTCGGCAATTTATCGAGGTAGATCTTTGGAAGTCCTTTCGTATAGTATAGTCTTGTTTGAGTACTGACAGTATTGTTTCTTGTGCAGGGTTTTGATGTGAAGGTCAAGGACCAGATCACCCGTATCCGGTAGGAGATGTCTCGTGAGAATCACGAGCTCCGAGATTACATTGCCCAAGACCAAATCAGCCAAAAGATAGCCACTCAGCTTTTGCGCAGCCGCATCTTTGAGTTACAAGACAGTCTTAAGGGTATTGCTGAAGAGTGTGATGCGGCCAACAACCGAGAGATTGGCTTGATAGCCAAAGAAGCCACCATGGAACAGAAGTTTAAGGAGTTCAAAAAGTCCTCTAAGAAGCAGCTAGCTGGTAAGTTGTCATATCTATCCCAAGTCCTTGTTGCTTATGCAGACTTTCTGAGACTCAGATGATTGACTGGATTGGCAGATGCAAATACTTTGGCTTCCGGGTGGCAGAGTGCATTCAACCGGAAGGTGGTGGAACTTGAAGAGGTATATGCTAATGCGCAAAATACTCTTCAAGAGGACAAATTGATGCATGAGGGTGCTGACCGGGACTCATGAGCTTGTGGCATCCTCAGAGACTAGCTCAAATGACCCGGGTCTTGTTACATTAGACACTATGTAGGGTTCTTCCCATGGACTCATGAGCTTGTGGCATCCTGTTGTGTTCTAAATTTTCTTCAGGACCAGATCGCTTACTTGGAAGGTATGGTGGTGGACGTTCTTGTCATAGTAGCGCCTCATCCCTTGAAGGTATCGTGCTAACTGAAAAAGTGCGGTTAATTGGGCTTCTTCAAGGCTGTCGACTTCTAGCCGCCTGGTATCATCAGCCTCGCCTTCATTGTACTGCTCTGTTCGTGGGGAGCTCCAGATTAAGTCAGCTGAGAGTATTGCTTCAGTGCCATATACCAAGAAGAAAGGAGTTTAGCCTGTTGCTCGACTTCGTTGTGTCCGTAGTCCCTAGACTACCTTGGGCAATTCTTCAACCCACTTCCTGTCGTGATCTTTTAGAAGGTCAAATAGCCTTGGCTTTAATCCGGCAAGAATAAGGGCGTTTGCTCGTTCAACTTGACCATTAGACTATGGATGGGCTACTGATGCATAGTCTATCTTGATTCCGCAGTTGTTGGCCCATGACTTGAATTCAATAGCCGTGAAGGGGGACCCAAGATCGGTAATAATTCTATGTGGCATCCCAAAACGGTGGAAGATGGTCTACATGAATTGTACTGATTTAGATGCGTTGAACTTGACCAATGGCATGTACTCAATCCACTTGGTGAATTTGTCAATTGCGACGTAGATGTACTCGAATCCGCCTGGAGCTCGTTTAAGAGGACCCACCATGTCGAGTCCCCAGCATGAAAAAGGCCATGACGGAGGGATACAGATCAATTCATGTGCAGGCACGTGCTGCTGTTTGGCGAACAACTGGCATGATTGACAGCGGCGAACTAGGTCTTCTGCATCCTTTAAGGCTGAGGGCCAATAGTACCCTAACCTGAAGATTTTTCCGACTAGTGTCCTTGATGTTGCATGGTTGCCACAACACCCGGAGTGAACTTCATTTAGGATTTCCCTGCCTTCTTCGGGTGAAATGCATTTGAGGAGGACTCCTGAAGAAGCTCCACGTCGATATAGCCTATCCCCGACTAGTACATAGTTTTTGCTACATCTGGTGACTTCCTCTACGGCGGTTCTGTCACTTGGCAGTTTATGCTCTTTGAAGTAGTCAATAAACTCTTGTGTCCAGTCGGGAGCTAGAGTTATAACCTGAGTGGAGGGCGCTGGCTCAACCTCTTCTTTCTCTTGGATTGAAAGCTTGGATAACTCATGTACGAAGGTACCACTAGGGACCAGAGCTCTGTCAGATCCCAATTTTGCTAGGATATCTGCTGTGACATTGAGATCCCGGGTAATATGAATAATGAAGGACCGAGAATGCAAAAAGCAAGGCGACCAGAGGGGGGGGTGAATGGGAGCCAATAAAATCTCTCTCGAAACTTTGGCCAAGTGTCCCAAAATCAATCCCCAAGAGCTACTACCAAAAACGTGATGCCCACGACCCTTGGAAGAGGGTGGATGATCCCTGGGATCACAGCGAGGCACCACAAAAACTTCCTCACCCCAGTTCACGCAAGTCAACTAGTGACGGGATGGGTTTTGGGTAACCTCAACCTCCCCTGAGCAACGCGAGGGGGATTCAGGCTATTTTGTAGAGCGGGAAGCCCAAATTCTGTAGAGCACGAAGTTAGGAATCCAACGCAACAAACGAATCTCGAATCGAAAGACGAACGAACAAACTGCGGATGAAAACGCGTCGAACCAGCACTGACCGGACTCTGCCTGCGTCCGATCGCTGACCACCGGACGCGTCCGGTCGTGCAAAAACAGTTTTCAGAGCTTACTGTTTCTGACCGGACTCACCAGAGACGAGCGTCCGGTCGAGAGCAGTGCGTCCGGTCACAAAATACAAGCCAAGTGAACAGTACAATGAGCGAGTCCGGTCACTTAGCGAAAGGTGCGTCCGGTCAAGTCACGAACCGAACACAGCGAAGGTGTTCATCGACCGGACTCACTGACAGCGTCCGGTCGTTGAACAGGCAGCGTCCGGTCACCCCGATTCAGGCTGTTCGTTCACCGATTCGACTCGATCTCACCCAAAACAAATCCTCTAGGGATCAAACTTGGTGAGAAGAGTCACAAAGAGTATAGTGAGCTATCTCTAAGAGATCATGGCTCGAACCTATCTCCAAATTGATGAATCGAAGAATTTCGGGGGAAGGGAGACAACTTGACCCGAAACGAAAAATCGATCGATCTCCTAGACCGTGAGGTTTAGAGGATGATTCCTTCGGTGGAAAGAAGTGCCTCACGATCTAGAACAAACCAGTTCAAACGGAATTGCAAAAGATGAACCGAGCAAAGAGATCAAGCGACGGGAAAATCGTGGGAAAAAGGATTCCGCGAAGAACACGAACAAAACACGAATCACACCCACGAATTGCAAGCCGAAGCGCAAACACACGCTACGACAAGGAGGTTACGGCCTCCTTTCCTCAAAATCAACAGTACACAGAGTTGCAAGTCTCTCTACGGATCTCAGCTACAGCAGGGGATGGGAGAGCAGGAAACCCTAAGTGCAGGAAGCAAATGAGATGGCTAAAACTGAGATATGGGAGGAGGGTGTCTCCCCTGACTACTTATCCTATTCTAGTCTAAGTCTATTTCCTACTCTACCCCTCTCTATTCTAATTACAGAGCAAACCAGCTAAACCCTAAGGTTATTCTGGACCAACTCAAGTGGTAGGTAGATCCAACGGCCACGCCCGCACAACTCGTCCGCGTTGCCTCCACGCAACCTTCCGATTGCCGCCACGTGCCGTCCTCGCTCTGCACCCCCGGTTTTGTGGCCCAAACCGGGAAACCAGCCTTTTCCAGCAAGCCCCGATTTTGAGGCCCAAACCGGGAAACCAGCCCACCAGCCTGACTTTTGTGGCCCAAACTCAGAAACCCGCAGCGCCCGAGTTTTGAGGCCCAAACTCGGAAACCGGCCCATCGCCCGAGTTTTGTGGCCAAACTCGGAAACCGTCCGCGCCCAGGTTTTGTGGCTCAACCTGGAAACCGAGCACCCGAGTTTTGAGGCCCAAACTCGGAAACCGTCCACCCGGTGGTTTTTCCCTGGCTCAACCACCAAACCGGAGCTGTAGAGGGGATGCACCGCCCGTGCACCCCGTCCACCGACATGTGTCCCCAGATCCTGGATCCGAGCAACACCGTGCCCCGCAAGTCTCTGCTCGTCGCTGTCCCAGGCTGCCAGCCACCACAGCTGATCCGCAGGCACTCCGGTCCCTCAGTCCAAGCCTCACGTCCGCCCTTCACTGCTCGATCCATCGGCATGGCACGTCCGCCGCACGGCACGCCCATCCTTCATCGCACCCAGTCCATCGGCACGACACGTCTCAACTTGACCTTCACCTTGCCCTCGATCACTGTCTCCGTGCTCGACACCTGCACAACACAAGCCAAAGAACATGCGCATCAAACCCGTTGACAATCACTCATCACTCAGAGACTCGGCATACACCCATGTATCCGCAATCTCCCCCTTGATGAGTGCATTGTCAACTACACACACAAATCATAATGAAAGAAGAAGGTAGGAGGAAGGAGAAGAGAGAACTCAACCAAATGACCCAAAAGCATAGCAAAGCCGAAGAAGGTCAAGTGGAAGAAGCGAGAACTTGGTCCCCAAAGACATGGGCAACGGCTCGACGCGACCAAGCAAAGCAAAGCTAGCCCTCAAGAAGAGGTAGAACAGGCTCAACACCGCTAGCAGAAAACCAATTGAAAATCGGAGCTAAAAAATGGCAAAGTGCTAGTCCCTCAAGATAGAGGCACAGAGGCTCAACACAACTAGCACGAAAACCACTCCGAACCAATTGAAAAACAATCGAAAGGTCTTCAAACCAATCGAAATCAAACTCGATGCCAAATGAGGAAAATGTTTGCTAGTCCCTCAAGATAGAGGCAACGGCTCAACACAACTAGCAAACTCCCCCTCGACAAGCAACCAGGGACTCCCCCTTAGCAAAAACTCCCCCTAAAACTCCCCCTAAGAGACATATGATTTGTCATTTCTCCCCCTTAGTTGAAAATGCACTTATCAAGAACCAGGAACCGAGTAAAGGTCTCCCCCTCAACAAAATCTCCTCCTTTTCAAAAATGCATATGAAGTCAGAAATGCAAGTTAGGGGCTTCAAGCATATAATCAAAAGAGTGCAAAAAATGCTCTAATCGGTATAGCTCCAATGGCACAACTAAGCACTCAAATAGCGAAGGCTCAAACTGATCACGCATACGAAATATGAAGCATATGAGCAAGTGAGCAGTTTTTAGCCAAAAAGATAGTCACCATCAAAATAGCACTACACATGTAGAGACAGGAATCCAGACAAGTGCTAAACATGTATACCAGGTGAACAACCCCTAGCAAAGTTCAATCATCTTGCATAGGAATGAAGCATATACTTGTGATTTCATTTTATATCGGAGTTGCAGCGGTGAAAATTACACAAGTTTAATTTCAGCATGTGATTGCGAGAGGTTGAAAGCTTGTCTTTGCCTAACTTTTCAACCGTGCGAAGCCTATGCATATGCAATCGGAAGCTTAAAGCAACGGTTTCGGTCATACACTACACGGCTCAAGTTTAACTCAAAGTGCAATGAGAAACAGTCTCGATACCGTGAGGTGTTGACAAGCAATCCCATCTCGATCTTTTCAATTCACTAAAGCTTGGTTTAAATTTTAAACATGATATGAACAGACCAAGCAAGTGAATGACTCATAACTAGAGACATAGCAACCTAGCATATATGAAAAGCAGGTATGGACTCAACACACCCTACACATGCTAGTTGCATATCTCAATGGTGAGCATTTTCAGATTTATATACATGAAGCAAATTCACCATTCAAAAATAGCTCAGCTCATAACATGTATTTGTGATCAGAAGGAGCATAAGCTACAAGCATCAACATAAGCATTGGAGCATACTAAACAGAGCATAGTTACATTCTAGTGATTATAAACATGAAGCTCAGAATGTAAATGCGTATGCTAAAATGCAAAGAAAAGAAACTCAAAATAAAAGAGTCAGTCTATGATACAAGATCCAAAATGTTTCCCTCATCTAAAAGGGGAAACACACACCAAGCTCACCCCTCAACCGATTAAAGGTTGATCATCTAAAGGCTTGGTGAAAATATCAGCCAGTTGGTGATGAGTATCGACATGGCGAAGGTCGATATCACCCTTCTCCTGGTGGTCTCGCAAGAAATGAAAGCGTACATCAATGTGTTTGGTTTTCGAGTGAAGCACGGGGTTCTTAGCAACGCTAATGGCACTCGTGCTGTCACAAAGCAAAGGCACGCGAGAAAAGCTCAAACCAAAATCACGCAAAGTGGCCATCATCCAGAGTAACTGGGAACAATAGCTAGCCGCAGCAACATACTCAGCCTCCGTGGTAGACTGGGCGACACTAGACTGCTTGCGAGAAGACCACGAAACAAGAGAAGATCCAATAAATTGGCAAGTCCCAGAAGTGGACTTGCGCTCAATGCGACAACCAGCAAAATCGGCATCGGAATAACCGCAAAGCGAGAGGGTGGAGGAAGCAGAATACCAAATCCCGAACTTAGGTGTGAAACGAAGGTACCTGAAGATGCGCTTCACCGCCTGTCGGTGAGAAGTGCGCGGCGACGCCTGAAAGCGCGCGCACAGACACACCGCGAACTGAATGTCCGGGCGTGTCGCCGTCAGGTAGAGTAGCGACCCGATCATGCTGCGGTACTCCTTCTGGTCCACTGCTTCTCCATCCACATCCACATCCAGGGCAGTCGTCGTCGACATGGGAGTTGGAAGAGGCTTGGCCTCTCCCATATCGAACCGCTTCAGCAAGTCCTTGGTGTACTTGCCCTGGTGCACAAACGTGCCCTCTCGGGATTGCTTAATTTGCAACCCGAGAAAGAATGTCAGCTCGCCCATCATGCTCATCTCGAACTCTCTGCTCATAGTATTTGCAAACTTGGCAACCAAGGCGTGAGAAGAACCACCGAAAATGATATCATCCACGTAAATCTGGACCAAGAGAGTGTCTTTGCCTTGCTTTAGGAGAAAAAGCGTTTTATCTACACATCCCATTTTAAAACCCTTAGCAAGCAAAAAGGTTTTTAACCTATCATACCAGGCTCTAGGGGCTTGTTTCAAACCATATAAAGCTTTGTGAAGTTTAAAGACATGGTTTGGAAACTTGGGATTTTCAAAACCGGGGGGTTGCTCAACATAAACTTCTTCTTCTATGTAGCCATTTAAGAAGGCACTCTTGACATCCATTTGAAAAAGTTTGAAACCTTTGGATGTAGCAAAGGCCAAGAGTATCCTAATTGCCTCCAAACGAGCTACAGGAGCAAACGTCTCCTCATAGTCTATCCCCTCCTTCTGACTATAACCCTTCGCTACAAGCCTGGCCTTGTTTCTAACAACATGGCCATCCTCTCCTTGCTTGTTTTTGAAAACCCATTTTGTCCCAATAGGCTTACAGTCAGGTGGGGGTGAAACTAGAACCCAAACCCGATTTCGCTCAAAATTTTCTAACTCCTCATGCATGGCATTAACCCAATCCGGATCCGTCAAAGCGTGTCCAACATCTCGAGGCTCAAAATTAGCAACAAAAGCAGAATGAGCGAAGTGCGAGATTTGCTGTGACCTGGACCGAGTGACCCGTTCGTCGATGTTGCCGATCATCTGCTGAAGCGGGTGTTGGCGCTGGATGTGTTGTGGCGCCTCCCGAGCTGAAGTAGCCTCCCCCTCAACAGCAGCTGGTGCCTCCCCGGGTACAAATGGTACCGCTCGGGGTGGCGGATCCCACGGCCCCCAGGAAGAAGAGGTGTTGGGGCCGTGAGTCGTCGTCGAGGCCGCTCTTTGCGGCGCGGCAGGTGGAGGGGGTGCTGGATCATCCATACCTTCAGCACCCTCGTCCTCGTCATCAAAAAGAGGCTCTCCAACCTCATGATCACCTGCACGCTCAAAACGAGAAGAAGGACAAACCATGGTCTCGTCGAAGGTGACATCGGATGTCTCCATGACTCGGTTAGTGTCAAGGTTAATTACACGATAAGCTCGAGTGTGGGTGCCATAACCCAGAAACACACCGTCAGAAGAACGAGACTCAAATTTATCCAGGTTGCCTTTCTTCAAAATAAAACAATGGCAACCGAAGACTCTAAAATAACTCACCTTGGGCTGTCTACCAAAACACAACTCATAAGAAGTCTTTTTCAAGAACGCTCTTAGAAAAATGCGATTGGAAATATAGCATGCAGTGTTCATAGCTTCGGCCCAATAGCGCCTAGGAGTCCTTTGCTCACCGAGCATCGTCCTGGCCATCTCAACAAGGGTCCGATTCTTCCTCTCTACAACACCATTTTGGGGCGGTGTGTAGGGGGAAGAAAACTGATGCTCCAAGCCAAGGCGGTTACAAAACTTCTCAAAATCCGAATTTTTGAATTCGGAACCATTATCACTCCTAATTGCCCACATCGAGTTCAAAGGGAACTCGTTCTGAAGACGCAAAATCAGATTGCGAACAGAGGAGAAAGTCTCGGTCTTCTCAGCTAAAAAGAAGACCCACGAATATCTCGAAAAGTCATCAACAACAACAAGCACATACCACTTCCCCCCAACCGAGCTCACCCGAGCCGGACCAACAAGGTCCATGTGCAAAAGCTCTCCAGGACGCTTGGTCATGACCTGAGTCACTGGATGGTGGGGAGCGGCAACCATTTTCCCGTGTCTACAAGAATGGCAAACTAGATCCTTCTCCATCGAAAGCTTGGGCAATCCTTGGATTAGGCCAAGTGAGCTAAGTCTTGCAAGCAAGTCGAAGCTTAAATGACCGAGTCTCCTATGCCACTTCCAAAGATCGGAGGAAGAGGGACTAGCCAAAAGGCAGCGAGAAGATCCAAACGACTCCGAGAAATTCGCTCGAAAGACTTTCCCAAAAGGGCGAAATCAGACATACAAGATCGCCCTGAGGATCTAAGATGCGACTAAGGTTCGGTTTAAAACGAATCTCGTAGTCATCATCAAAAAGTTGCGAAACAGAAAGCAAGTTAAAATGCAGGTTAGAAACAAGAGCAACATCGCGCAACACAAAGTGCTCATTAACCCGCACCGTCCGACGGGATAACACCTTACCTTTACTATTGTCGCCGTAGGTTATGTACTCCTTTCCGGTGACCGGGCTAAGGCTGGAGAACCACTTGGCGTTTCCGGTCATGTGCCTCGAACAACCGGAATCCACCAACCAAATGTCCTCCAACCATCTTACCTACATCAATAAAAAGACATAGGGTGAGCAAACGGTCCAACACTGGGGTTAGTGAAATAGGAAGGATACCAGTGTTGGGCCGGCTGCTCAAAAGAACGGTCAGTGCAAAAACCATTCCTAGCCTGTCTACGGGGGTAGCGATCACCACGTACAGGAAAACGTGGTCCGCTAGGGAAGGAGCGCTCACCGCGATACTCAACCTGCGGTGGGGGAAAGCGCTCAACAAAGCCTCCGCCACGGGGTCCGTCAACTGCAAAGGCAGGACCCCGTCGGGCACGCTCTCTACGAGGCCTACGCCTTGGCACTTGAGGCTCTGGACCTCTAGGCCTGGCCTCTCTCCTCGGAGCTCTCCTCTCCCTAGGCCTGGGAACTTGACCTCCAGACCTAGCAGCTCTCCTCTGGACATTCGGCCCATGCACACCTTGGAAAGGGTGGTACATATCCGGGTTGTCCATCTCCCGAGCACGGCGCGCCTCTCTCTTGCGCCGAAAGCAGAACTCGCTCAAGTGACCATCTCTCCCACAGAAGTCACACTGGTACCTCACCGCACGCACAGGGGGTTGTTGGTACGCAGGACTGTGGGTATGGGTCACTTTGCCCTTCTGTGGCAACTCCTCCTGGATAGGTGGCATTGTATCCAGCTTGTTCTTTAGGTGGTTGGGTTTGGGATGCCACACTTGGTTCTTGGGTGGAGCTCTCGGAGGTTCCTCAAACACCCCATCCTTGGTGGTAGGTTTGACGGGCTCTTTGGGTGGAAGCTTGGCAAGTTTGGGAGTAGTGGTGGAGTTGGGCTTCTCACTAGGGTTCAGACCACTCGACTCTCCAATCTTCCCAAAAGCAGAAAGATCAACACCCGGAGCAAAACCTACACCAGGACCTCCAGCAGCTCGCTTAAATTGGGAGATCATCATCCCGAGCTGCGGCTCACTACAAGAGACCCATGACAAGATGGTCCGAAGGTATGTGTTTTCCTCCTCGGTTTGCATCTTGCCATGCTTGACATTCGCAATCTCCATCTCCAAACCCTCACACAAAGCACACCTAGCCACACTCGTGCTACCTGAGTTGGCCTCCTCAAGAGACACAATCTTGGCATTCTTCTCTGACAACTCAGATTGCAAGACAGGACAAGTCTTGCACGCACCCAACAGAGAAGGTCTAGCCTTCAGCTCATCCAGCTCTCCTACCAACGCAGCATACTTACTTCTCAAAGTGAGAAGGTCAGTCATGTGCGTGGTGCACGACTCGCACTCAACCTCCTCCGACACGACCACGGTGGACTTGGCAAACTCAAGCTCCCTCACGGTGTCCTCCCACTTCTGCCTAAACTCCTTGCGCTCTCTAGCGGCACGCCTAAGCAACTTGTCCTGACTAAGGAGCGTGGCAGTAAGCTTCTCAACCTCAGCAGAAAGCTCGTCGTGAGTGAGGGATACCTGGGAGGTGTCGTCGTCGTCGTCGTCGCGAGGGGAGTGCTCCAGCTTGCCGTCGACCTCATCACCAAGCGCCATGGTGCAGAAGCCATCGTCGTCGGCGAAGAAGCAGAGACCGTTCAGCTTGTCCTCGATCTTCTTCTTCTTCTCGGACTCGTCGTCGCTTGATGAAGCGGAGTCGTCATCCGAGCCGTCGACGTCGCTGAGCGTGGCGAAGAACGCACGCTGCTCAGCTTGGGCCTTCTCCAAGTACTTCTTCTTGATGTACTCTTTGTCGAAGCCGCCCCGCTTCTTGTGCCTTGGGGGGACGTGCTTTTCCTTGTGCTTGGAGTCGTACTTGCGCCCATGATCGCCCTTCCCCGAGTGCTTGTTCTTCTTAGGGCAGTTGGCGATGAAGTGGTCGGGGTCGCCGCACTCATAACATCCTGAGCGTCCTCCACCGCGGCGACGGTTCATGCGGTTGTTGTGGAACCGCGTGAACCGGTTGGCGAGCATTGCCAACTCGTCATCCCCCAACAACTCAAGCTGGTCCTCTGTGACAGAAAAGAGTGAAGAAAGTGCAAAGCCAGCATAGGGATTAGCAGAAGAGCCAGAAACCAAAGCCATAGTCGGGCCAGAAGGATTCGCATAAGAAGCCCTCGACATGGCATCAATCTCACTGGACTTGAGCTTACTAAAGAGCTCGTCGCACGTGAGGGTCTCATAGTTAGGCGATTCGATGATCGCCTGAACTTTGGAATCCCACACCGACCGATCAAGAGTATGCAAAAGCTTCAAGGCTCTCTCATGATCGTCGAAAGGCAACTGCTCCTTGTTAGCCCTCATCCTGTTGACAATCACCTGAAAGCGAGCGAATAAACTCTCTATGCTCTCGCCAGGTTGATGTCTAAAGTTCTCATACTCTCTCTTGAACGACTCGTAGAGTCGGGTTTTGACTTGAGAGGTGCCCTCATGAAAACGCATGAGGGTGGCCCAAATCTCCCGAGCCGTAGAGAGGTGAGAAACGCGATCAAACTCTCCCATGCTCAAACACGAAAAGAGAGCATTACGGGCTCGGCTATTGGCTTCGTGCTCATCGATCTGATGCTGAGTCACACGAGCAGCCAAGACCACGTAATCAGCAGAGTTGCAAATATCCCAGATGGAAGCACCCAAGCTCTGCAGATAGGCCGACATGCATATCTTCCAATACGCATAGTTCGTCCCATCGAAAAACGGCGGTTTGCCCACGCCGCGATCCATGTCGCCTTCGGTGGATCTGGAACCGGCTAAGGTGGAAGATCCTTAACCTGCTCCGATACCAATTGAAGGACCGAGAATGCAAAAAGCAAGGCGACCAGAGGGGAGGGTGAATGGGAGCCAATAAAATCTCTCTCGAAACTTTGGCCAAGTGTCCCAAAATCAATCCCCAAGAGCTACTACCAAAAACGTGATGCCCACGACCCTTGGAAGAGGGTGGATGATCCCTGGGATCACAGCGAGGCACCACAAAAACTTCCTCACCCCAGTTCACGCAAGTCAACTAGTGACGGGATGGGTTTTGGGTAACCTCAAATTCTGTAGAGCGGGAAGCCCCAATTCAGGCTATTTTATAGAGCGGGAAGCCCAAATTCTGTAGAGCACGAAGTTAGGAATCCAACGCAACAAACGAATCTCGAATCGAAAGACGAACGAACAAACTGCGGATGAAAACGCGTCGAACCAGCACTGACCGGACTCTGCCTGCGTCCGGTCGCTGACCACCGGACGCGTCCGGTCGTGCAAAAACAGTTTTCGGAGCTTACTGTTTCTGACCGGACTCACCAGAGACGAGCGTCCGGTCGAGAGCAGTGCGTCCGGTCACAAAATACAAGCCAAGTGAACAGTACAATGAGCGAGTCCGGTCACTTAGCGAAAGGTGCGTCCGGTCAAGTCACGAACCGAACACAGCGAAGGTGTTCATCGACCGGACTCACTGACAGCGTCCGGTCGTTGAACAGGCAGCGTCCGGTCACCCCGATTCAGGCTGTTCGTTCACCGATTCGACTCGATCTCACCCAAAACAAATCCTCTAGGGATCAAACTTGGTGAGAAGAGTCACAAAGAGTATAGTGAGCTATCTCTAAGAGATCATGGCTCGAACCTATCTCCAAATCGATGAATCGAAGAATTTCGGGGGAAGGGAGACAACTTGACCCGAAACGAAAAATCGATCGATCTCCTAGACCGTGAGGTTTAGAGGATGATTGCTTCAGTGGAAAGAAGTGCCTCACGATCTAGAACAAACCAGTTCAAACGGAATTGCAAAAGATGAACCGAGCAAAGAGATCAAGCGACGGGAAAATCGTGGGAAAAAGGATTCCGCGAAGAACACGAACAAAACACGAATCACACCCACGAATTGCAAGCCGAAGCGCAAACACACGCTACGACAAGGAGGTTACGGCCTCCTTTCCTCAAAATCAACAGTACACAGAGTTGCAAGTCTCTCTGCGGATCTCAGCTACAGCAGGGGATGGGAGAGCAGGAAACCCTAAGTGCAGGAAGCAAATGAGATGGCTAAAACTGAGATATGGGAGGAGGGTGTCTCCCCTGACTACTTATCCTATTCTAGTCTAAGTCTATTTCCTACTCTACCCCTCTCTATTCTAATTACAGAGCAAACCAGCTAAACCCTAAGGTTATTCTGGACCAACTCAAGTGGTAGGTAGATCCAACGGCCACGCCCGCACAACTCGTCCGCGTTGCCTCCACGCAACCTTCCGATTGCCGCCACGTGCCGTCCTCGCTCTGCACCCCCGGTTTTGTGGCCCAAACCGGGAAACCAGCCTTTTCCAGCAAGCCCCGGTTTTGAGGCCCAAACCGGGAAACCAGCCCACCAGCCTGAGTTTTGTGGCCCAAACTCAGAAACCCGCAGCGCCCGAGTTTTGAGGCCCAAACTCGGAAACCGGCCCATCGCCCGAGTTTTGTGGCCAAACTCGGAAACCGTCCGCGCCCAGGTTTTGTGGCTCAACCTGGAAACCGAGCACCCGAGTTTTGAGGCCCAAACTCGGAAACCGTCCACCCGGTGGTTTTTCCCTGGCTCAACCACCAAACCGGAGCTGTAGAGGGGATGCACCGCCCGTGCACCCCGTCCACCGACATGTGTCCCCAGGTCCTGGACCCGAGCAACACCGTGCCCCACAAGTCTCTGCTCGTCGCTGTCCCAGGCTGCCAGCCACCACAACTGATCCTTAGGCACTCCGGTCCCTCAGTCCAATCCTCACGTCCGCCCTTCACTGCTCGATCCATCGGCATGGCACGTCCGCCGCACGGCACGCCCATCCTTCATCGCACCCAGTCCATCGGCACGGCACGTCTCAACTTGACCTTCACCTTGCCCTCGATCACTGTCTCCGTGCTCGACACCTGCACAACACAAGCCAAAGAACATGCGCATCAAACCCGTTGACAATCACTCATCACTCAGAGACTCGGCATACACCCATGTATCCGCAAATAAGCTCCAGCCCAGAAAAGTGTTTTTCCAGCTTACAGACTTCCGCGCAATAGGCATTCATTGTTTCCTTGGTACAATTCTAGTCTTTGTTGACTTGGTGAATTACCACAGAAGAGTCATCGTAGACTAGGAGTCGCTTGATGCCCAATGCGACTACTAGCTCGAGTCCGTGGAGTAGCACTTCATATTTTGCTTCATTGTTGGTAGCAGGACACAATATCTGCAGAACGTATTTGAGCTGCTCCCCAGCAGGTGATACAAGTAGTACTCCGGCTCCTGCTCCTCTGAGTTTGAGGGACCCATCGAAGTACATCTTCCAATGATCAGGAATAGCGCTGTCTTGGATCTGCTGTATTTCTGTCCACTCGGCGACGAAATCGGCTAGAGCCTGTGACTTGATTGCTTTCCTGGGAGTGAACTTGATGTTGAGTGCCCCCAGTTAGACTGCCCACTTAGAGATTCTTCCAGTAGCATCACGATTGTGGAGGATTTCTCCCAAAGGAAAATCCGTAACAACTGTGATCTCATGGGCTTCGAAGTAATGTCGTAGCTTTCTTGAGGATATAAGTAGAGCGTAGAGTAATTGATGTACTTGTGGGTATCTGGTCTTTGAATCGGAGAGTACCTCGCTGATGTAGTATACTGGTCGCTGGGTGTGGTAGATGTGCTTGTCATCCTTGTGCTCCACTACGATCGCTGTACTTACAACGTGTGTGGTAGCTGCGATATGAAGCATCATCGGCTCCTTGGGTCATGGTGGCGTCAGTGTAGGTGAATTAGTAAGGTATCCTTTGAGTTGTTCGAAGGCCTTGTCCGCTTCTTCTGTCCACTGAAATTTATCGCCGACCTTGAGTAGTTTGAAGAAAGGGAGTCCCTTTTCTCCTAGCCGTGAGATAAATCGATTTAACGCGACCATACACCTAGTGAGCTTCTGAATAGCCCTGACTGAGTTAGGAGGCTTCATGTTGATGATAGCTGTGATCTGCTTTTGACTAGCCTCGATGCCTCGATGGCTAACGAGAAATCCGAGTAACTGGCTAGAGGGTACTCCGAAAATGCATTTTGTGGGATTGAGCCTCCATTGATATGCGCGCAGTCGGTTGAAGGTTTCTTCCATGTCTGTTATTAGAGTAGTCGGATCCTTAGTCTTTATGACCACATCATCAACATATTCTTTTGCGTTACGGCCAATTTGGTCACCCAGGCAATCTTGGATGGCTCATTGATAAGTGGCCCCTGCGTTCTTCAGCCCAAAGGACATGGTTTTATAACAGTAGGCGCCAAAGGGAGTTATAAACGATGTCTTGGGTTGATCTTCTTCTTTGAGAGCGATCTGGTGGTACCCAGAGTAGCAATTTAGAAAGGATAATAGAGCGGAGCCTGCGGTGGCATTAACTATTTGATCTATCCTTGGTAATCTGAAAGGATCCTTTGGACAATGTTTGTTGAGGTCTGTGTAGTCGACACACATACGCCACTTGGCAGAGTTCTTTTTCTTGACTAGCACTGGGTTAGCTAACCACTCGGGGTGGAGGATTTCTCTGATGAATCCGGCTGCGAGTAGTTTAGCTATTTCCTTCTTGATCGCCACTTTCTTCTCAGGTGAGAATCGTCGTAGTCTTTGCTTGATAGGTCTAGAACCTTCTTTTAATTCCATTTTGTGCTCAGCCAAATTACTTGGGACTCCTGGCATATCAGCCGGTTTCCAAGCAAATATATCTTTGTTTGCTCTAAGGAACTTGGTGAGCGCGAGTTCCTATTCTTCAGATAGGTGAGCACTGATAACCGCTGTCTTGGAGGGACCACCGGTTTCCAGGTCAATGGTTTTTGTAGAGACTTTCGCTGATGGTTGGATAGTACCCGCCTTCTTGGTTGAGATTTCTGAATCTCCAGGCTTGGTACTATGCACCATCTGAGCGAGTTCTTGTGCTTCTAGAGCGAGTTGAGCTTTTTCAACGATTTGAACAGCCTCTCTGTCACAATCGAATGATCGCTTCATGTCACCCCTGAAGGTTAGGATTCCCTTAGGGCCTGGCATCTTCAGCAGAAGGTACGGGTAATGAGGCACTGCCATAAACTTGACGATGGCTGGTCGTCCAAATATGGCGTGATATGATGATTCGAAATCGGCTACCTCAAAACTGATGTACTCAGTCCAATAATTGATCTGAGTTCCAAAAGTGACGGGTAGTATGATCCTTCCGAGTGGTACAGCTGCCTTTCCGGGTACTATGCCGTAGAAAGGGGCACTTGATGGTGTGAGTTGGGTTGCGAGATCTAGATTCATCTTGCGTAGAGTGCTTGCGAAGATGACATTGAGTCATGCCTCTCCATCAATGAGTACTCTTCCCAATGTAACCCCGGCGACCGTAGGATCCAGGACTAGCGGGTAATGCCCTGCATTGGAGACGCTGGTCCATTGGTCCGCTCGGGAGAAACTAATCGGGTGTTCAGACTAGTCAAGATATCTGGGAGTTGCTGGTTCTGTAGACATAATTTCTCGTAATGAAAGCTTTTGGAGCCTTTTGTTGTCGCTGGTAGTTACTCCCCCAAATATTACGTTGGTGGTCCCTTTTGGGTGCTGAAAACCACCAGCGTTCTCTTGAGGGTCCTCGGCTGCTTTTTTCCCTTTGTCTTTCTTGTTTTTATTGAAGTCGGAGTTTTGGCCTCTCTCCTTGAGCTGTCGACAATGCCTAGCCTGATGTCCTCCTTTAGGATTGAAAGGGCACGGTCCGTCAAGTAAGTCATCAAAGGTATTGTCTCCTGAGGCTCCATGGCAGCAACAGTATTGTCTCCTGTTCTCTTGCGGGTGTTTTGCTGTGGTGCCTGGTTGCCTCTCTGATTGTTCCCTTGATCGCCCTGCATGTTCCCCTTCTTCTGAGGCTCCATGGCAGCAACAGTATTGTCTCCTGTTCTCTTGCGGGTGTTTTGCTGTGGTGCCTGGTTGCCTCTCTGATTGTTCCCTCGATCGCCCTGCATGTTCCTCTCGGGGAAGCATTCCTGAGTGCGTTCTTTTGTTGCAATCATAGAATTTATGGCCCAATGGAACTCGTCGGTGGTGGTCGGGTCCTGCTTGATGAAATCTTTGTAATTGTACCTTTCACAAATTCCGTTGCCAAAAAGGTCAATTACTTCTCTGTCTGTGATGTCAGATACTGTGGAGCGGATCTCCGAGAAGCGCCTATAGTATTCCCGTATTGACTCGTTTTTCTGTTGCTTGCAGGTCCTGAGCTTAGTCCGGGGATCTGATCTCTCGGGGACACCCGCAAAGTTCTCTATGAAGATGCGATGGAGTTGTTCCCAAGAGTCGATGGACTCAGGCTTAAGCCTGTCGAACCAGGCCAGTGGCATTGTTTGTAAAGCCATTGGGAGGAAGAGAGCCTTGACGTCGTTGCTTCCTCCTGCTAACTCGACTGCTTGAGCGTATAGCCTGAGCCACCGCTTAGGTTCTGTCTTCCCATCGTACATTGAGTAGTTCCCGGGTTTGAATTTTCGTGGGAACGGGACTGCTCGTAGCCTATGGGAAATGCAAGGGAAACGATCGACTGCGTCGGATGCCGCAATTGCGACTCCTCGGTATGAAGATTCGGCTCCTCCTTCAGCTTGATCGGGTACTCGGTGGCCTAGATGACTCCTTACTGGAACCCGTCCAAGTCGCTCCTGAACGGGTTGCCTCTGGCTTGGATGGGTTGAAGCTTGTTCATCAGCTAGAGACTCAAGGTTCCGTCCCCGAAGTTGTAGCGCAGTAGTCTGAAGCATGACCAATCATCGTTCTTCTTCAGGGGTGCAGTTGTCCTTGGCTCCCATCTCTGTGGCTAGGGCCATGATGTTCTGGTAGGGTGTCTGAAATACCTTGTGACCAGCGACTCTCATAAACTCAGGCTCGAGGTTGCGGGAGCAATCGGCTCGTCGGCGATTGTGATCGTTTTGTGATTGATGCTCCTGATCACGTTGGGCACGAGCATGATTTTCCGCGTCCTCTTCTAGGCGCCTCCGAGTATTATATTCTTCGAGTCGCACATTGTAGCGGTCTACCGCTTCCTTGCGGTGGTTTGCGCGCCTTCTCTGAGCTTCTTTTGCTTGATTCCTTCTGATTCTTTCAGCCCTTAATGACTCGGTTTCTCCGGGTCCTTCTAGATCGTTGTCAGATATCATGCTCAGAGTTTCATCATCCTGGAAGACATCTAGAGGGGTTGGTGGTCGTAGAGATGATTGATGCCCCGCCATGAAAACTTCACGGGTGTAGCCCTGATTCGTCGATCCTGGTGTAACCGACTCCAAAGTAGAAGTGTTGGAGATTAGTTCTGTTGAGGTGTCAAGTTCCTCAAAGGGGAGCGGACGTCCATGTTGATATGGAAGTTGTTGGTCGATTGTGCCAATCAGCCTAGCCGGAGGTGGCTGTATTGGCCAATGGACAATATTACCCTCTTTGGTAGAGCTGAACACCAGTCCTTCTTGAGCTCCGGTCAAAGGTATCTGTTGATACTCTTTGAATTTTGCATCAATCAGGTCTTGAAAGTCTTCAGCCGAGTTCTGTAGTCCGAAGGCGATACTATGTCTGATCTCCGAGTCCTTTTTGTTCTCAGAATTTGAGTTCGAGTAGGAGTCAGGTGTTTTATGTTGGTCTCCAGAATCTTGCGGATCTTGGATTGTAAGATTTGCTAGGTTCTGGGTGAGATCATTCATCTTTGGCGTGGCTTGCCCTTCTGATTCAATGTGAAGTTGTCGATGCAACTTTCCTTGATTATCCGCGATGCAAGTCCATGAGGCAAAAACAAAAATTGATCCCGCCGAGAACATGTTGTCGTGGTTCGCCGGGCTCTTGGTCATCGAATCGCCGAAATCCCCTACCTGGCGCGCCAGCTGTCGGTGTTTGTTAACCGGCAACTCGTCTTGAGTAATCTCAGAAGATTTGTTCGGTGGGGATCAGCGTTCGTAGGACTCGACGAGTACACAGGGACAACTATTTATACTGGTTCAGGCCGCTAAATAGCGTAATACCTTACGTCCAGTGCGGCGTATGCCTTGTGTGTGATTATGATTCAGATGATTGGAGCCTGCGCCTGCTTCCCCTTATATATCCGGGTGAAGCATAGCGCAGACCGAGTCCTAGTCGATTACAATAGAGGAGTCCTATTCTAATTACAAGACTTCCTTTAAGAACTCGACTAAGTTGCAGTGAGAGTCCTAATCCAAGTACGCTTCGTATGAAGTCTTCGGATCTCCCGTGTAGTCCGGGATTAGTCGTAGTAATCATCTTCTGATGATATCTCTGACATCCTGGTCCGTCATCTGTTGAGGCGGGTGTTGGCGCTAGATGTGTCGTGGCGCCTCCCGAGCTGAAGATACCTCCCCCTCAACAGCAGCTGGCGCCTCCTCGGGTACAAAGGGTACTGCTCGAGGTGGCGGATCCCACGGCCCCCAAGTCATCGTAGAAGAAGGATCGGGGCCATGAGTGGTAGTAGAGGCCCCTCTTTGCGGCACAGCAGGTGGTGGTGGTGCTGGGTCATCCATCCATTCGGCACCCTCGTCCTCATCATCAAAAAGAGGCTCACCAACCTCATGATCACCTGCACGCTCAAAACAAGAAGATGGACAAACCATGGTCTTGTTGAAGGTGACATCAGATGTCTCCATGACTCGGTTAGTATCAAGGTTAAGTACACAATATGCGCGAGTATGAGTGCCATAACCCAAAAACACATCATCAGAAGAATGAGACTCAAATTTGTCTAGGTTGCTTTTCTTAAGTATGAAACAGTGGCAACCAAAAACTCAAAAATAACTTACCTGGGGCAGTTTTCCAAAACGCAACTCATAAGAAGTCTTTTTCAAAAAGGCTCGAAGAAAAATGCGATTGGAAATGTAGCATGCAGTGCTCATAGCTTCGGCCCAATATCGCCTAGGAGTCCTATGCTCATCGAGCATCGTCCTGGCCATCTCAACAAGGGTCCGATTCTTCCTCTCTACAACACCATTCTATGGTGGTGTGTAGGGGGAAGGAAACTGATGCTCTAAACCCAAAGAGTTACAAAACTTCTCAAAATCCGAATTCTTGAATTCAGAACCATTATCACTTCTAATATCTCGCATCGAGTTCAAAGGGAACTCGTTCTGAAGACGCAAAATCAGATTGTGAGCAAAAGAGAAAGTCTCAGTTTTCTCAGCTAAAAAGAAAACACACGAATATCTCGAGAAGTCATCAGCAACAACAAGAACATACCACTTCCCCCCAACTGAGCTCACCCGAGCCGGACCAACAAGGTCCATGTGCAAAAGCTCTCCAAGGCGCTTGGTCATGACCTGAGTCACTAGATGGTGGGGAGCAGCAACCATCTTCCCATATCTACAAGAGTGGCAAACAAGATTCTTCTCCATGGATAACTTGGGCAATCCTCGGATTAGGCCAAGTGAGCTAAGCCTTGCAAGCAAGTCGAAGCTCAAATGTCCAAGTCTCCAATGCCACTTCCAAAGATCAGAGGAGGAAGATCCAGCCACAAGACAACGAGAAGTCCCAAAAGACTCCGAGAAATTCGCAGGAAAGACTTTCCCAAAGGGCCAAATCAAACACACAAGATTGCCCTGAGGATCCAAAATGCGACTGAGATTCGGTTTAAAATGAATCTCATAGTCATCATCAAAAAGTTGCGAAACAGAAAGAAGGTTAAAATGCAAGTTAGAAACAAGAGCAACATCGCGCAATACAAAGTGCTCATTAACTCGCACCGACCCACGAGACAACACTTTACCTTTGCTATTGTCGCCGAAGGTGATAAACTCCTTTCCGGCGACCGGACTAAGACTGGAGAACCACTTGGCGTTTCCGGTCATGTGCCTCGAGCAACCGGAATCCACCAACCAAACGTTCTCCAATCGTTTTACCTACATCAATAAAAAGACATAGGGTGAGCATACGGTCCAACACTGGCGTTAGTGAAGTAGGGAGAATACTAGTGTTGGGCTGGTGTTGATGGTCCTTAAACACCCATTTTACCATCAACAATTGACCCTAAAGTCCGCCAAAAAGGCATGAAATGTAGTCAAATAGGTTTCAAACTAACCAAATTCCACATGTCCATAGATTTTTATTTCAATGCAGGAATTTGGACCAAATTTGGACATTTGAACCACCAGAGGCCAAACCCACTCAGCAGGGCCCAATTGGGCCTTAGGGGGGGTGGCGCCCGCCACCCCTAGGTGGCGCCCGCCACTAGGGTTTGGCCCAGAATCCCCCCTGCCATGTCACTGATCCATGTGACTACCCCAAGGCCAAATCTTGGCCCTTGGTCACTAGGTCGGTTTGATCGGAGGGCTACGGAGAGGAGTGGCGTGGATCATGACCTAAGTCGGTTGCTAGGACATGCAACCGACCTCCAAACCGCCTGGACAACCACCTGGTGGCCGTAGGATCAGTGATGATGCATCCAACGGCCAGTGGACTGGCGGCCGCCAGTAGGGGGTGGCGCCCGCCACCTGACCTAACCCTAGGTCGGTTGGCTGCCCCTATAAGTACCCCCTCACTCCTCAAGACTATAAATACCCCCCTGGTGGCACCACTTCATTCATACCATCCCGTACCATCCAGTACCCACACACCAAGAAGCAAGAGAAGCAAGTGAGAGTTAGGTTAGAAGCTCAGAGAGCTTAAGCAAGTAGGTTAGCTAGTAGAGAGAGTATAGCTCTAGTGCCCTCGCTACAGCGCGGCTCTTAGTTTAGCACAGCTCAGCCTAAGTTCTTGGTAAAAGGAGCGTAGAGCTTGCTAAGAGAGAAGCGGGTGCGAGCGACTAGCATGGGATGTCGGTTGATTTCCCGGCGTCTCTGGTCTGGTTTGCTCTCTTGTATCTCAGGTACATTTATCTTTATATCAGTATTACTTTAAGCATTACTTTCAGTATTACTTTCAGTATTACTTTATCAAGTACCTTGAGTGTGACCTAGCTATCCTACAGTTCAATTCACTTAGCCATAGTAGTTAATCTCTAGTGAGCTTAGTGATTGATCTTTGCCAGTAGGTTGCTTAGTTAGTTTAGTGTTTATCTTATTAAGTCAAGTATTTGCTCTGACGTCCACAAGGGTGTCTCTATTCAAAGCTAGGGTAGAGATAGTGAGAATATAGTTAAGCGTGGTGCTTAGTTATAGACTTACCTTCAGATACGGCTAGACCGCCGGATAGCTGTGCTAGCAAGCAGGTGGTGACAGCCCTGTGCGCCTTGAATTCCACCACGTAGTTGGCCCAGTTTAACAGTAAGGCTCGTTGTGCTAGCGTTCAACCTAAGTAAGTGGTAAAGGCTAGTACGCCTCGGTACTTGACAAGATAGGAATAAAACTATACTCAACTTAGTTGCTTTATTGACTTTTGCCTGCCTTGCTTCGTAACTATCTTGCTTCATAGTTATCTTGCTCTGTGGTTATCTAGGAGTAGTTATTAGTTAGTAGTTAGTTATCTTAGTTATCCTTTAGTTACCCTTATCTACCTATCCATCCACCTTACCTTAGCCATCCATATCATCCTTACCTATCCACCCATATATTCTTTCTAGCTTTCCATCCTCCCTTTTCCCTTTTCTCTTTTCTTCGACTCTCATCCCCTCCTTGACTCGACTCATACACCACCCTAGCCTTCCCTTGGGATCAAATAAATCGACATCTGGTACTCCCAGGCGAAGTGCTACTACGATAGTTCTGTGCGCTTGCAGAATCTCCTCTTGGTAGATTGCAATCTCTCTAGCTAGCTCCTACTAGTGTCGGGATTGACAACCCCGCTTGGCATTAGTAGATAGCTGCTTTAGCTCCACTCCTTTAGGTATAGTGACCGGTCTTGCTTCAAGCATTTCTGACGCCGTTGCCGGGGATAGACTCCATAGTCTACTCCTAGTAACAACGTTAGCGAGTGCCAACAAGCATTCCTGGGCCGTTACCGGGGATAGTTGCCTAGCTCTATCTTTAGTGAAGCTAAGAACTACCAACAAGCATTTCTGGCGCCGTTGCCGGGGAAGGCAATCGGTGTATCGGTTGAGTCCGTGTCGAAATTTATCTTCGCTTAAGCTCCCGCTTAGCGAATCCCATCTTACCCCATTCTTTCTTTCCTTAGTTCTTCTTATCTTTTTGCTTCATCTTCTTCTTCAACTTCTTTCTTTCTTGTCTCGTTCTATCTTCACGATGGCCAATAAGACCATTCGTGAGTTTTCTGCTCCTTCTGCCGCTAATGTAGCGATAGGACCAGACGTGATCGATGCCAACCTCATTTTGAGTTGAAACCGGCTCTGATCACGATGGTCCAAGCTAGCCCGTTCTGTGGCAAGGCTCATGAGGATGCCAATGCTCACCTCTAACAATTCTTGGAGATTTGCAGCGCCTTCACCATTAAGGGGATAACCCAAGAAGCGATCCGTCTTCGTCTCTTTCCTTTCTCTTTGCTAGGAAAAGCTAAGCAATGGTTCTATACCGATCGCAACGCTGTAGACACATGGGACAAGTGTTCCAATGCTTTTCTCGCCAATTTTTTTCCGATGGGCAAGACGAATGCTCTTCGCAACAAAATCTCCAGCTTTACGCAGCAAGCCGAGGAATCTATTTCCGAGGCTTGGGAGAGGTTGCAAGAGTATGTCGCTGCTTGTCCGCACCATGGTATGGAGGACTGGCTATTGATCCAGAACTTCTACCATGGCCTAACCCCACTCTCTAGAAGCCATTTGGATACCGCCGCCGGCGGTGCATTCTTTTCTCTGAATGTTGCAGATGCTAAGGCTCTCATAGAGAAGATGGTGTCGAACCAAGGATGGAATGACGAGAGACTGCAGCCCCGTAAGCGAGGTATACATTCCCTTAAGGAGGCTGACATGATCGTGGCCAAGATGGACCTGCTGGCAAAGAAGCTAGACAGCTGTGAGAAGATGAACCAACAGGAGAGTGTCCAATTTCTGGAATCCTACATGACTTGTGAAGTCTGTGGAGAAACCGGACATTCTGGGAGCCACTGCCCCGAGCTACACGAAGATTTGAACTTCATCAACAACAATAACGGTTTCCGTCAACAGAATCAAGGATGGAATCAGCCTGCAAACTCTCAAGGTAACAATTCATTCCCCCGCTCTAATTTTCAGAATTCTGATAGTCTCTCATTCTTGAAAAATTTAGTTTACTCACAAGGTAGAACTACTGATTTCTTGAATAAGAATTAATGTCGAATGATAAAGCCCTTGAGAATATAAATGCTAAATTGGAAGATTTCTCATCTACTCTGAAAAATCAACTTAGCTTTAATATGATGTTAGAAACCCAATTAGCTCAACTTGCTGCTATCATACCATCTTTGGAAACTGGCAAAATTCCTACTAAACCTGACATGGAAACTACAAATATGGTTGAAATAAAATATTTTAACTATTATGAAGATCAAACCATGACTGTTAAAAAGGGTGATCCTGGTAGTCCCATAATTAGATGCTCAATCTTTGGTGAAGTCTTTAAAAATGCCATGTGTGATTTAGGATCGAGTGTGAACATTTTATCTAAAGATTTCTATGAAAACTCGTTCTTTCCACCCATGTCATCCACATCTGCCTATGTTGTGCTAGCTGATCATCCACTTGCTATGTAGAAGGAATAGTTAATGATTTACCTGTTCATATTAGAGGTTCATATGTTCCTACTGATTTCATAATACTAGATATGGGAAATAGGAAAGATGTGCCTCTAATCTTAGGTAGACCCTTCTTGAACACTGTTGATGCCTGCATATATGTGGGAAGTGCTAAAATGCAAATGACATTAGGAGGGAGGAAGGAAATACTCTCCTTTTCCCGTGGTCCGGCATATGCCGCTAACATGCAGGAAGTAGAACCCGTTCGTACCAAGAAGAGGCGCCCAAGAATAGGGTGGAGCAGAAAGAGAGAACCACCTCCTCTGAAGTTGTGTGATTCACATAACAAGGGAGAGGTGCCAAAAGAAGAAGAACCCGATGGATTACTAAGAGAAGAAGTGCCCAAGGAAGAAGATCCACCCGATAAGGATGAAACTCCATGGACCTAAGGTATGGTTTTACTTTTAATTTTTCCTTTCAATTTTCCTTTTTCAAATAAATAACATATGTCATGCATGTAACTAAAAAAACCAGTTATCATTAGTTATATGCATAGGTATATGTTAACTTAGCTAGAATATAAATATCATAATAGGATAGTTTCCCTTTTCACAACATTAGATAGTTTCCCTTTTAATAAAATGAGAACAAGAGCTCCGACCGAGAAAGAAGAGACCCTTCACCAAGCAAGAAGCCAGCTTGGGGGAGACTCCCGCTCCGATAAGGTATGTCTCAAGCCTACACTTTACATTCAGTTCTTAAATTCTATATCTTTTGAATGTCACATGCTTGCCTAAATAACCATCTATGAATAAAATTGATAAAATATGCTTAAATAAGTTGAAACCTGAATAAGATTTGAAATATGTCATGCAAATGATATTGTTATGGTTTGAATAACTGGTCTTATCTAAGTTGTAGCTCTTATGGGTTGCACATGCTTTAATTGAAATCATGCTTAGTGAATAAAGTTAGTAAGAAATGGAGTAATTCTTTAAACTTGCTAAAGTGAAATTAGGACATAATCTGGAGGATTTCTTTAAAAATTATGAAACCTTGCTAAAAGTTCCTCCTAGATTTTATCCCATCCCACCACCAGCCAAATATTTGTTAGTCATTAGTCAAAACCACAAAGAGCTTTGTTTGTGTTGAGCTTTGTTAGACCTCATAGATCTTAGTAGAGAAGCTTATCATATCTTTTGAATCAAGATTCACACACACCCACCATAAATTGCCTACTTTCCACTTTGGAAGTTTGCAACCACCAAATAAATTGCTTATTCTCTACACCGGAGATATGCAATACCTTGCCAAACGTCCCATTGCTAGCCTTATGCTATTCCTACACTGGGAATAAGCATTTTCTCTCCCTTTCCCTACTCATTTCAAAAATCCTTTCCTACAAATAACCTGGGGAAATCTAGAGCTCAAAGAGAGAGAGAGAGAGAAATGGGCAAAGTAGCTCAAGAAAGGACTATGTCCTATCAAAAAAAGTGAGCAAAGTAGCTCAAGAGAGGACTATGTCCTAAGAAAATGTGAGGACACATCTTTTGTCTACTCACTATGTATCCAAAAAAGAGAGAGAGAGGAGAATTATCATTAGCTCTAGACCCAAGAAATTAACTAGGAAGGATTATGAAATATCTCTCTATACACATCCACATAACCACACATGCACATCTTGATCAATTTTTTATGATTTGCTGCTCCTTATGATCTGAGTGTCTAGCTTAGCAATAAACATCAGGCAATTTGCTCATGGTTCTTAGCCTACCTATAACTCCACATATCATTCTTTAGAAATAGGAGAGGCTACATTTTGGCCTAAGTGAGGATTTAAACACCATTGAGTGATTGAGTGAATCTTGGAGGACTTAAGCAAGTTGTTATCTTTTGAAAACCTTGAAAAACCTCGAGACAGAATCCTAGTTAAACCTAAGCAAGATAAAAGTTTCCTATCTACTACTTTATTTCACTCCTGCATGTTTAAAGTGAAAAGCAATAAGCCCCACATTGCTATGATTAATGATATATGCTAAGTTATTTCTCACTATACAATATGCACTTGCATACATCTTATGTTGCTATGTATTTCATGCTCAATGCTTAAACCGCATTGTTGCTCTAGGACGAGCAATAGGTTAGCTTGGGGGAGCTTGTTAATGGTCCTTAAACACCTGTTTTACCATCAACAATTGACCCTAAAGTCCGCCAAAAAGGCATGAAATGTAGTCAAATAGGTTTCAAACTAACCAAATTCCACATGTCCATAGATTTTTTTGAATGCAGGAATTTGGACCAAATTTGGACATTTGAACCACCAGAGGCCAAACCCACTCAGCAGGGCCCAATTGGGCCTTAGGGGGGTGGCGCCCGCCACCTACCCCTAGGTGGCGCCTGCCACTAGGGTTTGGCCCAGAATCCCCCCTACCACGTCACTGATCCATGTGACTACCCCAAGGCCAAATCTTGGCCCTTGGTCACTAGGTCGGTTTGATCGGAGGGCTACGGAGGGGAGTGGCGTGGATCATGACCTAAGTCGGTTGCTAGGACATGCAACCGACCTCCAAACCCCCTTGGACAACCACCTGGAGGTCGTAGGATCAGTGATGATGCATCCAATGGCCAGTGGACTGGCGGCCGCCAGTAGGGGGTGGCGCCCGCCACCTGACCTAACCCTAGGTCGGTTGGCTGCCCCTATAAGTACCCTCTCACTCCTCAAGACTATAAATACCCCCCTGGTGGCACCACTTCATTCGTACCATCCGGTACCATCCAGTACCCACACACCAAGAAGCAAGAGAAGCAAGTGAGAGTTAGGTTTGAAGCTCAGAGAGCTTAGGCAAGTAGGTTAGCTAGTAGATAGAGTATAGCTCTAGTGCCCTCGCTACAGCGCGGCTCTTAGTTTAGCACAACTCAACCTAAGTTCTTGGTAAAAGGAGCGTAGAGCTTGCTAAGAGAGAAGCGGGTGCGAGCGACTGGCATCGGAGATCGGTTGATTTCCCGGCGTCTCTGGTCTGGTTTGCTCTCTTGTATCTCAGGTACATTTATCTTTATCTCAGTATTACTTTAAGCATTACTGTCAGTATTACATTCAGTATTACTTTATCAAGTACCTTGAGTGTGACCTAGCTATCCTACAGTTCAATTCACTTGGCCATAGTAGTTAATCTCTAGTGAGCTTAGTGATTGATCTTTGCCAATAGGTTGCTTAGTTAGTTTAGTGTTTATCTTATTAACTCAAGTATTTGCTCTGACGTCCGCAAGGGTGTCTCTATTCAAGCTAGGGTAGAGATAGTTAGAATATAGTTAAGCGTGGTGCTTAGTTATAGACTTACCTTCAGATACGACTGGACCCCCGGATAGCTGTGGTAGCAAGCAGGTGGTGACAGCCCTGTGCGCCTTGAATTCCACCACGTAGTTGGCCCAGTTTAACAGTAAGGCTCGTTGTGCTAGCGTTCAACCTAAGTAAGTGGTAAAGGCTAGTACGCCTCGGTACTTGACAAGATAGGAATAAAACTATACTCAACCTAGTTGCTTTATTGACTTTTGCCTGCCTTGCTTCGTAACTATCTTGCTTCGTAGTTATCTGCTCTGTGGTTATCTAGGAGTAGTTATTAGTTAGTAGTTAGTTATCTTAGTTATCCTTTAGTTACCCTTATCTACCTATCCATCCACCTTACCTTATCCATCCATATCATCCTTACCTATCCACCCATATATTCTTTCTAGCTTTCCATCCCCCCTTTTCCCTTTTCTCTTTTCTTCGACTCTCATCCCCTCCTTGACTCGACTCATACACCACCCTAGCCTTCCCTTGGGATCAAATAAATCGACACCTGGTACTCCCAGACGAAGTGCTACTACGATAGTTCTGTGCGCTTGCAGAATCTCCTCTTGGTAGATTGCAATCTCTCTAGCTAGCTCCTACTAGTGTCAGGATTGACAACCCCGCTTGGCATTAGTAGATACCTGCTTCAGCTCCACTCCTTTAGGTATAGTGACCGGTCTTGCTTCAAGCATTTCTAACGTCGTTGCCGAGGATAGACTCCATAGTCTACTCCTAGTAACAACGTTAGCGAGTGCCAACAAGCATTCCTGGGCCGTTACCGGGGATAGTTGCCTAGCTCTATCTTTAGTGAAGCTAAGAACTACCAACAGCCGGCTGCTCAAAAGAACGGTTAGCAGAAAAACCATTCCTAGCACGCCTACGGGAAGAGCGATCACCACGTAGAGGTAAACGCGGTCCGCTAAGGGAGGAGCGTCCATCGCGATACTCAAAACACGGTGGAGGGAAACGCTCAACTACAAAGCCACCGCCACGGGGTCCATAGCTCACAACAGCAGGCTCCCGCCGGGAACGACCTCCTCGCGGCCTTGCAGGACCGAGAATGCAATAGCAAGGCGACAAGAGGGGGGGTGAATGGGAGCTCAAAAATTTCTCTCAAAACTTTGGCCTTTGTCCCACAAATCAAGCCCCAAAAGCTTCGATCGAAACCGTGATGCCCACAACCCTTGGAAGAGGGTGGATGATCCCTAGGATCACAACGAGGCACCACAAAGCGATAGCAAGCCAAACGACAAAAGCACTGGTTCAAGTTCAAACCCTAAAAACCAAGTCCCGAATGTAGATGGAAGACTACGTCGAGAAATCCCCAAATACCAATGCTAACAAGTAGCAAAGATACCTAGAGAGGTTCCTTGATCAACTCTAGGATCAAACGAGAAGTCCGGAAACCAAGCGAAGAAGCTGGGAGAGCAAATGCTCTAAACCGCAACACACAGCCAAATCCCGGACTGTCCGGCCCTGAGGTCCCGGACTGTCCGCCCCAACTGCGGACTGTCCGCGAGGGGATGGCGGACTATCCGCCAGCAAAATCCCCGAAACAGCACAGTTGCTGCAAGTCCCCTGGACGTTCCCGGACTGTCCGCGAACTCCAACGGCGGACTGTTCGCCGGTCACTCAAAAGCAAAACAGCCGAAGAACACAGCCACTGGTCCGGCTCGTCCCCGACGCGCGGACTGTCCGCCGGTCAAACCGCGGACTGTCCGCGACCACACAATGACGGCGATTTCGGTCGCCCTTCACACACAACCTCCCAAATCCGAATCAAATCACAATCCCACGTTCCCAAACTTGGAGAAGATGATCACGAGGTAGTTAGGAGACTATCCCCAAGAAATCATCCTCTCAAATCCATTAAATCAATGAGAAAAAAGCACCACGAAAACGAAATCGACCCGATCTACTTGTTCGTGAGGAGATAGATAAATTCCTTCGGTGAAAATGATCTCCTCACTATAAAGAACAAGTTGATTCAAGTGGAATTCGAAAAGATGCAGTAGGGAGGGAGATCGAGTGATGGGAAAATCGCGGAGAAATGAAGAACGCGAAGAACATGAACCAAAACGCGAATCAACACAACGATCTGCAACCGTGTGGCTACCACACGCTACAACAGTGAGATTACGGTCTCACTTCCTCAAAATCTCCAGTACACAGAGGTATGGTTCTCTGCGGATCTCAGTTGCTACAGCAGGGGATTGGGAGAGCAGGAAAACCTAGAAGGCAGAGTGCAAATGGCTGAGATAAAAATGGGAGGAGGGTGTCTCCCTCTACTTATCCTAATTCTAATTCTAATTCCTACTCTACCCCTCACTAATTATAGAGCGAGCCAGCTAAACCCTAGGGTTATTCTGGACCAACTCATGGTAGGTGGTGATCCAACGGCCACGCCCGCACAACTGGTAGCGTTGCCTCGACGCTGTAACACCCTAGGTGTTAAGCATTCCTTAAACTGCATAATTTGTCATAGCATAAGCATAGCATCTCATCATTTCATATGCATATGTTTGAATAAGTGCTTAAGTCCTTGCATAGTCTCTAGTGTAACCTTGTTTTGCTTTCTGTTTCTGACTTAGTGCCTTAAAACAAAGTTGTAGATCTTGATGAGAGAAACAACTTTGTTTAAAAGCACTTTCTCGGAAAAGTTGTTAAAATGTGATTTCTTGCATTAGAAAATTTGATTAGAAGTAAATTTCTTTTTTAAGCAGAATTTGGACTCGAGCCTTAAAGATGATTTGTTCCTTACAAAATTCTAAGCAACTTTGCTTTTAGGACCTTTTCCTAATTCGGCTTAGTTGGGAAGTTTTGGAGCATCAAAGTTTGTAACCAAACTTCATTAGTTTAACCCTAGTAGGCCCGACCTGTCAGCCTCTTCTTTTTCTTCCCCGCGGACGCCGCTCCCTCCTCCGCGCCGACAATCACCCGCCGCCGCGAGACCGCCTCGCCGGCCGGCCAAACCACCGTCATCGCCGCCCGTGTTTGTGCCCGAACTCGCCACGTCGCCCTGGCGCTCAGTGCTTGTTCGCCGCGTGGCGCACGATGCCTGACGCCGCCGCGACCGGTCGGGAGCTCCTCCCCGACGGGAACTGGCCAGGTGCAATGCACCCAGCACTTCGTTTCCTTTTACCTTCGCTCCGCCCCGTGCTCGCAACCAGAAGAGCATTTCATTGCTCACTCTCTGTGGCGGAACCGTCCTGATTATAAGAGCTCAAGTATTATCTTAGCCAAATTCATCTGACTTCGACTGATACTTGAACCCATATAACCCCGGTAGTCCGGAAATCACGAAGGATTTCTAACACCATACATCATACAGGATCGCATTGTTCAAGGATTACATTCGTAAAGATACATCACAGCGGAAATGAAACCGATTTTAACATCAGAGTACGAATTTTAAAACGGAGTTATTACAAACCGAATTTTAAAAGTGCGGAAGCTGAAATAGTTTGAAACACGACCACTACACATGTGGTCCAAATAAAACCTTGTTTGATAAATCCACTCAACACGACTCACTCCTCCCTTTTTCAGATAATGTGCCACTAACAGTCTCAGACCAGCAAAAGAAAAAGGGAAGCTTCTGGACGACCCTGCCCTGGGCCTACTCTCTCATCACATTCCACCGGGTAGAGGCAGTGCTTACAATAGCCAAAGTAGACCTGGCCATCTGCAACAAACGGGATAAACCCTGAGTACGGGAATGTACTCAGCTAGACTTACCCGTCCAACTGAAAATAAAGACACCAGGGTATGCAAGGCCTTTTCGGGTGGAGCTGGGATCTTTTAGTTGCGAGAAGCTCAAGTTCAGATAGGAAGTAATTAGTGATAAAGATGAGCTGCCATTTTTAGACCTATTCCTTAATTCTAGGTTTTTCACCTGTACTAGAGCACTCACTTGAATCTACCACTCAATAATAACCATATCCAGTTGACTTATCCACATTTTAGTTGAACCTTTATTCATTACATGGAGTTGTATCGTGGTGAAGCTCGCCATAGTTTCCCACTAACCGGGGGAGACGGCGACTCGAATCGAATTCCAAATCAGCTGATGAAAGACCTTTATACCAGCCCACACTTTCCCCGTCGGGTCCATGCATTGGGCAACCGCTCGACGCTTGTTCGTGGTGGTAATCGTCGCGGTTCAAGCACGGACCGCCCAATCAGAGTCTGGCGATGGCCTCACGCGGCAGATCGCAACTTCCGTACTAGAGGGCACGACACGGGTTGAAACCGGCCCGAACAGCTTCTAACCGGCTTTGGGTCGATGATTACAGCACCGACATATCCCTAAGTAAAGGGCGCGTTCAAAAATGAACGAGGGCTAACATCGATACAAACCTACACGATCCAACGGATGGACTGCCCCAAGTTTCCGAACTTGTGCCCTGCCATCCCGTTGACCGTATTTCATTACTACTCAGGTTCTTTTCCACGATAGCAAATATAGCCAACCGTGATCCGGTAAATACCCATCCGGGTATTACGGAAACATCCTTAACTATCACTTTTATTAAGCAGGCTAAGCAATTCTACATTGTAACTAAATAACAGGATAACAAGGTAGATATTAATCAATAACCAAGGAATGGTAATGCAGCAAGTAGGATTCATTTCAACTCCTAGACCTAATGCATCACAATATAAAAGGACTCAAGCAATCTTAATTGCAAAAGATAGGAGGCTTAATATGCTCCGGGGCTTGCCTTGAGTGAAGACTGCTGCCTCGTGAGAGGGACACTCAGGTAAGTTAGGGTCGTGGACGGGGTCGACTTCCTCTGGCTGCTGCAGCTCCTGGATCTCCGGCTCGGCGTTTAGCTCCCGCTCTTGGTGGGGCTCCGGCGGGGTCGATCCTATTGCGTGCGATGAATATATATTTAAATAAATGCGGTGCAAGATGAAGGTGACATGAAAAGAATAATTCTTGCAAACCAACAAAGTCAACTTGTTGAACCACTTTTGACATTGAGGTAATTACTTAATTATTTCGTAAAACAAAATCTGGTTATTCACTCTTTTCTTATTTAATTTAAACCAAAGAAACTCCAATTGAACTGCAAGTGCATCTTTCTGGACTCAGAAAAATCCACAAAAATTCCAGAAAGTAAACAACACTTGCTGGACTCTACTGAACAAGTTTCAGCCAAAAATAAACTATAGAACTGCAGATACAAAAATGACAAGCAAACTGCCCAAAAAGGTGCTTTGAACTACAACCCTACTGTAAAGGGTGCACAACTCTATTTCATATTTTTCCCAGATTCTACTTCACATTTTATGTTTATCAAAAAGTTCCATGAACAGAAACATTGTATTATTTCTTACAGGAACTTCCAAAGATAAACACAGACAAGCACAGTTGTAAAGCAACTACAACTTTTTCCATAAAACAGATCAGGTTTATATTTTTTTAGACTCTTCATGGCATACAGAGACTGCACAAAATTTCCCATATTTTATTTCAACCTATAAAACACCTTAACACTTTTTCTAAGAAATCAGCAAAAGGAACTTTTAACCATAACAGGAACTCTTTTCATAAGAACAGTACTTCATATAATTTTCACAGGCACCAAACATAACAAAGAACCTATACAAATTTTCCCATGAATTAACTCCATCAGAAAACACTTAATTTCATTTATCCCAACAAAAGCATGTACACGGAAATAAATAAAACAGTAAAATAACTGCTATCAAAATACATTCATTCTTTTCCATGATAGATCTACTCATAAACAAGCCAACAAAACTGAAAGTACTCCATTTGGACTTATAAATCATGCTGTACAAAAATAACAAGCATCTCTGGAAATTAAAACTAAAGAAAAACATTTGAATTTCTCCCGACTGGCTACGTGCACCCGGTCCATGGACCAGCGAGTGGCTGACGCGCGGGGCCCATGGGTCAACGGGAACCCACCCTGGCTCGAGCGCACGGCGGTAGGGGATCGGCCGAGGCCTGGCTCGAACGAGACCGCGGCCGAGGGTTCGCTCGAGGCCGAGTTCGGGCGAGACAGACAACTAGTCCGTCCGAGGCCTGGCTCGAGGCTCGGGCGAGACGAGAAAACAAACCCCGTCCGAGGCCTGGCTCGAGGGCTCGGGCGAGACGGGAAAACAAACGCCCGTCCGAGGCCTGGCTCGAGGGCTCGGGCGAGGCGGAAACACACACGCCCGTCCGAGGCCTGGCTCGAGGGCTCGGGCGAGACGGAAACATACACGCCCGTCCGAGGCCTGGCTCGAGGGCTCGGGCGAGACGGAAACATACACGCCCGTCCGAGGCCTGGCTCGAGGGCTTGGGCGAGGCGGAACACACACGCCCGTCCGAGGCCTGGCTCGAGGGCTCGGGCGAGACGGAAACATACACGCCCGTCCGAGGCCTGGCTCGAGGGCTCGGGCGAGACGAAAACATACACGCCCGTCCGAGGCCTGGCTCGAGGGCTCGAGCGAGACGGAAACAGGGGAGAGGTTTGACCGTCGATTCCTCGCCGTCGGTGAGGTCGCCGGCGGGGAAGCTAGGCTTGTGAACTCACCTCGACGAGGCGCATCGAGTGGTGTAGGTGGTTTGGCTAGCGGATGGCCGGAGTGTGCCGGCGGCGAGCGGCAGCGCACGGAGGCGGCGGTGACGCGCGACTATGCCGTCTCCGGCAGTCGCCGGTGAAATTGGGGGAGGCAAAAGCTCGAGTGGACCCTAAGGAGCAAAGCTACGGGGTTGGTTTGGCTCGGGTGGCTCCAGAGGAGCCTGGCCACGAGCGAGGTCTGCGGCGGCGCCCATGGCGCTCGGCCGGGGAGAAGAGTGCGATAGGGAGCGGTAGCGTTGAAGCTCGTCGGTGTTCTTACCTTGCCTTGACTCGGAGAAGGTCGAGGATGAAGAAGAGGGGCAGTGGTGCTCGGGTCGGCGAGGAACAGCGTCGCGAGCTCAGCGGTGGTGATGGCGTCCGCGGCGGCGCTCTCCGATCTCCGGCGTCGGTGGGGCTCGAGAGGTGGTGCAAGCGGGAGCACCAGGTGTCCGAGGTGTAGACGGAGTGGTGTGTGAGACGAATCGGGTGGTGGTGCTCCGGTGAGGCCGGAACACGGCGGGCTTTTGCGGTGATGGTCGCGTCGAGCGGGGAGGTGTTCGGCGTGTTCGTGGGAGAGTGAGGGAGAGAGCGAGAGTGAGAGCGGGCGAGTGAAATGGCAGTGGGAGAGGGGAGTGCGGTGCGCTCGGGGTTTTGATCGGCTTGACCGCCGGTGGTCGCGGCGGGGCCGGCGACGGGATGTCGCGGCAGCGGCGCGCGCGCGCGAGGCCGGCGCAGCAGGCGAGGCGGAGCGGGAGAGGGCAAGCAAGATAGCTTGCGTGCTTGGGCGGAGGAGATCAGGCGACGATAGGCGGACGCGGATCCTCGGCAGGAAAAACGGCCACGTGGCCGCGTCGCCGGCGTACGGCGCGGCCGCGGGCCGGCGAGCGGCGTGCAGCGCGCGCGGGCGAGGCTGGGCCGAAAGGCCAGATGGGCCGAAAGGGGTGGCACTGGGAAAAAAAAAACGTTTTCCTTTTTCTTTTTCCAAATTCTTTCAAACTTTGACCACTCAAAAATAGTTTCAAAAACTCCAAACTAGGTTTTGACCAAAATACAAAAGTTGCTCAAAACATTTTCTCTACAACCTTCATATAAGACACTTTTTCTGAAAACCATTTTTAAATCCTCTACATAAAGAAAGCCAAATAACTAAACAAAAGGCAACAAGCACTCATATGCACATGCAATGATGCAATGCATTGCTTATGCTCCTTTAGTAGCTAATGAAGTTCCTAATGCAGTGCTTGACACTAGGGTGTCACAGCCCTTCCCCCCTTAAAGGAATCTTGTCCCGAGATTTGAGTTACGTACCATTTCTTAACAAAAGCGGGATAGCTTACGCGTAGGTACTCCTTGGTTTCCCATGTCGCATCGTTGGGTCCGTGATTGCTCCAGAGAATCTTGTAAGTCTTCACTGTTCGGTTATGAGTCTCTCGGGTCTTGGTATCCAAAATCTCCTTGGGCTGCTCGTAGTACTCCAGATCCGATCTGATGGTGATGTCTGGAATCCGAACTTCCTCTTGTTCTGGAACTCGAAGACACTTCTTTAACTGTGATACGTGGAATACCGGGAAAACTGTGCTCATTTCTGGGGGTAACTGTACTTCGTATGCCACTTGTCCCTTCTTTGCTATGATCGGGTATGGTCCCACATATCGAGGTGCTAGCTTCTTCTTGATTCCAAAACGTTGGACCTTCCTCATAGGTGAAACCTTGAGATACACATAGTCTCCAACTTGAAATTCCAAAGTCTCCTTCGGGTGTCAGCATAACTCTTTTGTCGAGACTGTGCTACCTTGATATGTTGTTGTACGGTCTGCACGATTTCCTCGACATCTTTTACATAATCTGATCCATAGAATCCTCGATCTCCAGACTCAACCCAATTTACTGGGGTTCTGCATCTTCGTCCATATAAAACTTCAAAAGGTGCCATCTTTATACTCTCTTGATAGCTGTTGTTGTATGAAACTCAGCAAGAGGTAACCATTTCTCCCATGACTCTCCTGAAGATAAGACACAAGCTCTTAGGATATCCTCCAAAATCTGATTCACTCTTTCTGTCTGTCCTGCAGTCTGGGGGTGATAGGCTGAACTTCTTACCAACTTGGTTCCTAACTCCTTGTGCAACTGTTCCCAAAAACGTGCTATGAACTGGGGTCCTCTATCAGAAACTATCCGCTTTGGAATTCCATGCAACCTCAGGATATTCTGAATATACAGGTCTGCATACTGATGGGGGAGGTGAGTAGTCTTGACTGGTATGAAGTGAGCCACTTTAGATAACTGATCCACGATAACCCAAATCGAATCATTCCCTTTCTGAGTAGTGGGAAGTCCGGTGATAAAGTCCATACTGATCTCTTCCCACTTCCACTCTGGGATTGACAACGGTTGTAACTGTCCGGCGGGTTTCAGATGTATTGCCTTTATCCTGCAACAAGTATCACATCTGGCGACATAGGCTGCGACTTCTTTCTTCATCTTTGACCACCAAAATCTGGTTTTCAAATCCTGATACATCTTACTGCTTCCTGGGTGGATAGACAACTTTGAATTGTGAGCCTCGTTCAGAATCCTCTCTTTCAGCTCTGAATCCTTAGGAACAACTATCCTTCGTTATACCATAGAATTCCCTGTTCATCTGTTCTAAAGTTCAACGAACTACTGGTTTCCAACCTCTTCTTTATCTGACAGATTTCTTCATCGGTCTTCTGTCTCTCGATGATGTCACTTTCCAAGGTGCACTGAAGAGTGATATTGTTTAGCATGACAGGGTGCATAAGATTAAATCCATCTTCGAACAGTGGTTGTAGAGAGTTGCAATGAGTCTTGCGACTCAAGGCATCAGCTACAACATTCGCTTTTCCAGGGTGGTAATGCACTTCTAGGTTATAATCCTTAATCAATTCTAGCCATCTTCTTTGCCTCATGTTCAACTCTAGCTGGGTGAAGATATATTTCAGACTTTTATGATCTGTGTACACATGACATAGGTTTCCCATAAGATAATGTCTCCATATCTTGAGTGCATGCACGACGGCTGCTAGTTCCAGATCATGAGTGGGATAGTTTCTCTCTTCGTGCGGTTTCAATTGGCGAGAAGCATAGGCGATAACTCTTCCATTTTGCATGAGTACACATCCAAGTCCAATCTTGGATGCGTCGCAAAACACATCAAAAGGTTCCTCCAAGTTTGGCTGAGCCAAAACAGGTGCGGATGTCAACAACGTTCGCAGAGTGCGGAAAGCTGCTTCACACTCTGGAGTCCATTCGAACTTCTTGTTTTTCTGCGTTAAACGAGTCATAGGCTTGCTATTCTTGAAAAATCCGGAATAAACCGACGGTAGTATCCTGCCAAACCCAAAAAGCTGCGAACCTCAAAAACACTCGTGGGTGCTTCCCAATCCATAACCTCTTGTACTTTAGAAGGGTCTACAGAGATCCCTTCCTCTGAAAGGACGTGACCAAGGAAAGGTACCTTCTTCAACCAAAACTCACACTTGCTGAACTTAGCATACAACTTGTGCTCTCTAAGCCGCCGGGTCAAAACAACTCGTAGATGCTCAGCATGGTCCTTCTCATTCTCAGAGTATACCAAGATGTCATCGATGAACACTACAACAAACTTATCCAACTCTGGCATGAAAACTGAATTCATCAGGTACATGAAATGTGCCGGTGCATTGTCAATCCAAAGGACATAACTAAATATTCATAGAGTCCGTATCTGGTAGAGAAAGCTGTTTTTGGCACGTCTTCTCTTCTGATCTTAATCTGATGGTATCCTGACCTCAGGTCGATCTTGGAGAACACTTTTGCTTTTGACAACTGATCAAACAAGACATCGATTCGAGGTAAGGGGTACTTATTCTTTATGTTTACTGCATTAAGCGGCCTATAATCCACGCACATCCTCAGAGTTTTATCTTTCTTTTTCACAAAGATAGCGGGACATCCCCAAGGTGATGAACTAGGACGTATCAAACCCTTATCTAATAGCTCTTGCAACTGAACTTTAAGCTCTGCGAGTTCTTTAGAGTGCATTCTATACGGTCTTCGGTATAGGTGGCTATTCCCGGGATTAACTCTATAGCAAACTCCACATCTCTATCAAGCGGTAAACCAGGCAACTCATCAGGAAAGACATCCGGAAACTCACATACTACCGGAAGTTCAGCTATCTGCTTTGCCGTGATATTGAACAACACTCCAATCTCATGGGGGTTTCGGGGTAACTTGAACCCGAAAGAAGATCCATTCCTGGGACTAACCATGGACACTATTCTCTCTGCGGTGTTTAGATTAACCTTTCGCATAGTTTCGTCCAACCCTACCAATATACATCCGACCTAGACCAGAATGACTATGTGTTCCCCAGTGGCCTGTTACCCAAGGTCCTTTTCCACCTCCTTTAGCCATTTTTCGCCGCTAGAGAACGGCTCCGGCGGAACTTAATCTGATATCCCCGTATCCCCCCCCCCGGTCTACTCTACCAACACAAGATTACTCCTTAGACGCAAGTTCTCACTTATGAAAGATATGCGATGCTCTCCAAGAATCACCCAGCCACAACGGCGGGGTATTGATTAACGAAAACGTACCATGGTAAAGGGCTCTCCTTCTGGCACTATCTTTCACAGGGTGTGTGCACATGAACCGGTAAGAGGTGGATGCTCGCATACGGCTTCTTCTTGGACGGGGGCCACTGGCAAACAGGTGTCCGTCTGACCGCAGTTGTAGCACGGCCATCACATGCGTCCCTTGGATTCCTCTGGGAAAAAAAAAAAAAAAAAAAAACACTTCCTCGGCCTTATTCTTGTTCTGCATCATGGGGATGGGGGCGGTGTAATGCTTCTGGGAGCTGGGAGGGACGGTTGGTGGTGATCGTTCCTCTGTGGGGGACGTTATCAGTGCTCCTGTGACATGCGGGCTTAAGGGGGCGCGTGCTTCAAAAGGGTCCTCTCTGGGACTACCTCCTTCATTTGCACTGCGGTGTGTTTCTGCTGCTAAGCAGCCCGGCTGTCATGCCTCTTTCTTTAGGCAGTCGCTGACGGAAGTCACTGAAGGTGGTTCTGTGACTGTTACCCGACATCTTTGATAGCATGGGTGGCACTCATGCCCGCTGACTTGCAATACTTTTTGGCCTCATGTCCACAAAATCTTGGGCATAGCGGGCCGATTGTTGAAGCGTGGAGGTCCTGCTCGGCATAGACCTCGTCCCCTGGATAACCTCATGAAACTCGGCACCTTCATTTCCATCACAGGCCCTAGGGATGTAGTGTGCGCATAAGCGGTGGAGAACTTATCCCAGTGGTATGTGCTTTAAACTACTGGCAGGATGCACGGTACTGGGCCCCCCCCCCCCACCCACAAACCGCGGGGGACCGTCGGTCCTTCCAACATGTGGCCGGCGTACTCTGCCTTGAGCTCTTCCGTCAGACGAAGCAGACGAAACTTCTGGGTGATGGAGTTGAGCCATTCATCAGCTTCGAGCGGTTCGGTGGCTTCCTTGAACACAAGAGGGCGAGTGTCCAAGAAGTCACGGTAAGAGCTGTACTGGTTGGGCTCCGGACCTTGACGTTGATGATGCTGCTGTGCAGTGTTGTTAGCGATATTGCGAAGGGTGGCCTCCATGTGCCTCTGCATTTCCTCCATATTCCTTTGGCTGCCCAAGAACTGGCCAAAGAACGCTTCCGGCGTCATCGGCGGCGGTGGGGGAGGTGGCAGATTCTCCTCCTGTCCTGCCCCTTGCCCACGTTGGCTGCGAGTGTGTGCCGGCATCTGCATATCCCATTATTAAGCAATCATTAGGCGATGTTACATCGATCATGAATAAAATACTGCGCTGTACATAATTCGAAAATTTAGCACACGACCAAGTATAATTACTCATTTCCATACAACGTCACAGAATAATCGCTCAAAAATTAGACACGCAAACGACGGATTTCCATAAAAGGTGCCGGATCGAAGTCCGGACTTTGTCCAAAAGCTTACATGCCATCAACCATTTAAACATAACACTAGCACATGTGTAGGGTGTTACATCACTTAGCGAGCAAGCTCAAGCTATAAAAGAAAAACGTCTCCTAGCTAAACTAGCGCTCAGACGTCTCCAGCGGCGGATGCAGCGTCCTATGCGTCGACGTCGATCATCGGCTCGTCAGCATGATCCTCCTTGGTGGGGCGTCGGGACCAAGGACTTCTCCGTCCTGGGGATCCGGGACCTCAGCTGCTGGGGCGGCGGCCTCCTGCGCGGCGTGGTGCATCTGATGGACGGCCTCGTGGAGCTGGTCGATATAGGCCTGCTGTCCGTGTATCTGCTGTATCAACAGGTGGGCTCCCTCTCTGAGCTGGTCGAGCGCGGTGCGGGCCTCATCCCTCTGAAGAGCGGTAGTCAGGTACATCTGCTCTGCAACTGTCCTGGCAGTGGACTGTGCTGCTGCTGTGGTGCGGGCGTCGTCACGCTCCAGAGTGAGCTGCTGAATCCTCTCCTGCAGACGAGCAACCTCAGCGTCGAAGTCCTCCTGAAGCTTCCTCTTGCTCTGGTAGGTGGCGGTGAGGGTGAAGGACACGCTCTCGAGAGTGTGCTCCAAACTCTCACATACACCCAACAAAGCTCCGGTGGCGCTCATCGCAGGCGTCTCACAGTAGAACCTCTCCTCTGGGCTCCCTGTCAAGACTGACTCTGAAGTCTGCTTCCAGCGCAATGGGAAAAGTGATCCACGGGAAAACACTCCTGCCATCGCACTTGCCAGGTCGGCGGGGGGGAAGCGGGCGATGATATCCTTCAGCACTAGGTATGCTGCCCTGTTGGCTCCATCCTTGGCACAAGTGCTCTGGTGATCTCAGTCCATCCTGTCCAGTGCGGCTTGGCAGGCAAGGCTTTGACCTTGATCTCTACCATAACCAGGGAATCCTGCCCGTAGATCTCCTTCTGCCAGGAGTACTTGGGCTCCTGTCCTTCCTCATAACCACTGCCTGCAAAATCCTCCAAAGGATCGTCGGCAACCCAAAGTAGGTCAGGAACGTCCTCCGGGTCAGCTTGGTGGCCAAGCGATGACGCGGAACTCCTCTGCCTCCGGTGGCCTTGCGAGCAGTCAACTTGGTCCGGGCCATCTGTAGAAACAAAGGGTTTCGAACTCTCGTGAGACGGATATTAAGTTGGCAAATTTTATAACAAAGAGACAACTTTTAAATTAAGGGGAGGTAATGTAAATGCATGAATATAAACATGATGTATGATCGTACTTACGTTCTCACTCACTAATAATGACTCGTAAGTCCTAACGTTCTAGTCGGTGGCAAGAACGATCTCTCATGCGTTAACTACACGTTCTACTCGATCGCATAGTTAGCGTACCTGCAGAAGATTCATTTCAGCCCAAAGAAATTCCCAATGATAAAACAATTCAGTATTGACCAGTATGCGCAAAATACATAAAGGTCAACACAAACACCATGCACCAATAGAAATCACCCTTAAAATCATTGATACCTTCATATGTGTCCGCGTAAAGCTCGCACATACTTGGTATAAGAATCCCTTGCCTAGACCGACGGTTGGACGGTCATGCTCTCATATCTCACAAAATCATTTTATGCATGTTTTCGCAATCGACACATTCTCTTTTCCCTCGAGAATGGACCAGCAAATAAAGATCCAGCATGAACAAATCCCTGAACCCTGTTAGCAGTTAAGCCACCTGAATCCTAGTATAGGGCTTAAGGACGAGACTGGGCACACTTAGTAATTGAAAATAGTTTCAAAATAGTTTTGAAATACCCATTTTAGTTCGAAAAAACTCTTTACTAGGGTAATCCCTTGAACCATGCTCTGATACCAAGCTGTGGCGGAACCGTCCTGATTATAAGAGCTCAAGTATTATCTTAGCCAAATCCGTCTGACTTCGACTGATACTTGAACCCATACAACCCCGGTAGTCCGGAAATCTCGAAGGATTTCTAACACCATACATCAAACAGGATCGCATCGTTCAAGGATTACATTCGTAAAGATACATCATAACGAAAACGAAACCGATTTTTAATATCAGAGTGCGAATTTAAAATGGAGTTATTACAATACCGAATTTTAAAGTGCGGAAGCTGAAATAGTTTGAAACGACCACCACACATGTGGTCCAAATAAAACCTTGTTTTGATAAATCCACTCGACACAACTCACTCCTCCCTTTTAAGATAATGTGCCACTAACGTTGGTCCAGCAAAAGAAAAGGGAAGCTTCTGGACGACCCTGCCCTGGGCCTACTCCTCATCACCTTCCACCGGGTAGAGGCAGTGCTTACAATAGCCAAAGTAGACCTGGCCATCTGCAACAAACGGGATAAACCCTGAGTACGGGAATGTACTCAGCTAGACTTACCCGTCCAACTGAAAATAAAGACACCAAGGGTATGCAAGGCCTTTTCGGGTGGAGGGATCTTTTAGTTGCGAGAAGCTCAAGTTCAGATAGGAAGTAATTAGTGATAAAGATGAGCTGCCATTTTAGACCTATTCCTTAATTCTAGGTTTTTCACCTGTACTAGAGCACTCACTTGAATCTACCACTCAATAATATAACCATATCCAGTTGACTTATCCACATTTTAGTTGAACCTTTATTCATTACATGGAGTTGTATCGTGGTGAAGCTCGCCATAGTTTCCCACTAACCGGGGGAGACGGCGACTCGAATCGAATTCCAAATCAGCTGATGAAAGACCTTTAATACCAGCCCACACTTTCCCCGTCGGGTCCATGCATTGGGCAACCGCTCGACGCTTGTTCGTGGTGGTAATCGTCGCGGTTCAAGCACGGACCGCCCAATCAGAGTCTGGCGATGGCCTCACGCGGCAGATCGCAACTTCCGTACTAGAGGGCACGACACGGGTTGAAACCGGCCCGAACAGCTTCTAACCGGCTTTGGGGTCGATGATTACAGCACCGACATATCCCTAAGTAAAAGGGCGCGTTCAAAAATGAACGAGGGCCAACATCGATACAAACCTACACGATCCAACGGATGGACTGCCCCAAGTTTCCGAACTTGTGCCCTGCCATCCCGTTGACCGTATTTCATTACTACTCAGGTTCTTTTCCACGATAGCAAATATAGCCAACCGTGATCCGGTAAATACCCATCCGGGTATTACGGAAACATCCTTAACTACCACTTTTATTAAGCAGGCTAAGCAATTCTACATTGTAACTAAATAACAGGATAACAAGGTAGATATTAATCAATAACCAAGGAATGGTAATGCAGCAAGTAGGATTCATTTCAACTCCTAGACCTAATGCATCACAATATAAAAGGACTCAAGTAATCTTAATTGCAAAAGATAGGAGGCTTAATATGCTCCGGGGCTTGCCTTGAGTGAAGACTGCTGCTCTGTGAGAGGGACACTCAGGTAAGTTAGGGTCGTGGACGGGGTCGACTTCCTCTGGCTGCTGCAGCTCCTGGATCTCCGGCTCGGCGTTTAGCTCCTGCTCTTGGTGGGGCTCCGGCGGGGTCGATCCTATTGCGTGCGATGAATATATATTTAAATAAATGCGGTGCAAGATGAAGGTGACATGAAAAGAATAATCTTGCAAACCAACAAAGTCAACTTGTTGAACCACTTTTGACATTGAGGTAATTACTTAATTATTTCGTAAAACAAAATCTGGTTATTCACTCTTTTTCTTATTTAATTTAAACCAAAGAAACTCCGATTGAACTGCAAGTGCATCTTTCTGGACTCAGAAAAATCCACAAAAATTCCAGAAAGTAAACAACACTTGCTGGACTCTACTGAACAAGTTTCAGCCAAAAATAAACTATAGAACTGCAGATACAAAAATGACAAGCAAACTGCCCAAAAAGGTGCTTTGAACTACAACCCTACTGTAAAAGGGTGCACAACTCTATTTCATATTTTCCCAGATTTTACTTCACATTTTATGTTTATCAAGAAAGTTCCATGAACAGAAACATTGTATTATTTCTTACAGGAATTTCCAAGATAAACACAGACAAGCACAGTTGTAAAGCAACTACAACTTTTCCAAAAACAGATCAGGTTTATATTTTTCTTAGACTCTTCATGGCATACAGAGACTGCACAAAATTTCCCATATTTTATTTCAACCTATAAAACACCTTAACACTTTTTCTAAGAAATCAGCAAAAAGGAACTTTTAACCATAACAGGAACTCTTTTCATAAGAACAGTACTTCATATAATTTTCACAGGCACCAAACATAACAAAGAACCTATACAAATTTTCCCATGAATTAACTCCATCAGAAACACTTAATTTCATTTATCCCAACAAAGCATGTACACGGAAATAAATGAAAACAGTAAAATAACTGCTATCAAAAATACATTCATACTTTTCCATGATAGATCTACTCATAAACAAGCCAACAAAACTGAAAGTACTCCATTTGGACTTATAAATCATGCTGTACAAAAATAACAAGCATCTCTGGAAATTAAAACTAAAAGAAAAACATTTGAATTTCTCCCGGCTGGCTACGTGCACCCGGTCCATGGACCAGCGAGTGGCTGACGCGCGGGGCCCGTGGGTCAACGGGAACCCACCCTGGCTCGAGCGCACGGCGGTAGGGGATCGGCCGAGGCCTGGCTCGAACGAGACCGCGGCCGAGGGTTCGCTCGAGGCGGAGTTCGGCGAGACGGACAACTAGTCCGTCCGAGGCCTGGTCGAGGCTCGGCGAGACGGGAAAAAAAAACGCCCGTCCGAAGCCTGGCTCGAGGGCTCGGGCGAGACGGGAAAACAAACGCCGTCCGAGGCCGGGCTCGAGGGCTCGGGCGAGGAGGAAAACACACGCCCGTCCGAGGCCTGGCTCGAGGGCTCGGGCGGGACGGAAACATACACGCCCGTCCGAGGCCTGGCTCGAGGGCTCGGGCGAGACGGAAACATACACGCCCGTCCGAGGCCTGGCTCGAGGGCTTGGGCGAGGCGGAAAACACACACGCCCGTCGAGGCCTGGCTCGAGGGCTCGAGCGAGAAGGAAACATACCGCCGTCCGAGGTCTGGCTCGAGGGCTCGGGCGAGACGGAACATACACGCCCTCGAGGCCTGGCTCGAGGGCTCGGGCGAGACGGAAACAGGGGAGAGGTTTGCCGTCGATTCCTCGCCGTCGGTGAGGTCGCGGCGGGGAAGCTAGGCTTGTGAACTCACCTCGACGAGGCGCATCGAGTGGTGTAGGTGGTTTGGCTAGCGGATGGCCGGAGTGTGCCGGTGGCGAGCGGCAGCGCACGAAGGCAGCGGTGACGCGCGACTACGCCGTCTCCGGCGTTCGGGTGAAATTGGGGAGGCAAAAGCTCGAGTGAACCCTAAGGAGCAAAGCTACGGGGTTGGTTTGGCTCGGGTGGCTCCAGAGGAGCCTGGCCATGAGCGAGGTCTGCGGCGGCGCCTATGGCGCTCGGCCGGGGAGAAGAGTGCGATAGGGAGCGGTAGCGTTGAAGCTCGTCGGTGTTCTTACCTTGCCTTGACTCGGAGAAGGTCGAGGATGAAGAAGAGGGGCAGTGGTGCTCGGGTCGGCGGGGAGGAACAGCGTCGCGGGCTCAGCGGTGGTGATGGCGTCCGCGGCGGCGCTCTCCGATCTCCGGCGTCGGTGGGGCTCGAGAGGTGGTGCAAGCAGGAGCACCGGGTGTCCGAGGTGTAGACGGAGTGGTGTGCGAGACGAATCGGGTGATGGTGCTCCGGTGAGGCCGGAACACGGCGGGGCTTTTGCGGTGATGGTCGCGGCGAGCGGGGAGGTGTTCGGCGTGTCGTGTGGGAGAGTGAGGGAGAGAGCGAGAGTGAGAGCGGGCGAGTGAAATGGCAGTGGGGAGAGGGAGTGCGATGCGCTCGGGTTTTGATCGGCTTGACCGGCCGGTGGTCGCGGCGGGGCCGGCGACGGGACGTCGCGGCAGCGGGCGCGCGCGGCGAGGCGCGCGCGGCGAGGCCGGCGCAGCAGGCGAGGCGGAGCGGGAGAGGGCAAGCAAGATAGCTTGCGTGCTTGGGCGGAGGAGATCAGGCGACGATAGGCGGACGCGGATCCTCGGCAGGGAAAAACGGCCACGTGGCCGCGTCGCCGGCGTACGGCGCGGCCGCGGGTCGGCGAGCGGCGTGCAGCGCGCGCGGGCGAGCGCGGGCGAGGCTGGGCCGAAAGGCCAGATGGGCCGAAAGGGGTGGCACGGGGAAAAAAAACGTTTTTCTTTTTCTTTTCCAAATTCTTTCAAACTTTGACCACTCAAAAACAGTTTCAAAAACTCCAAACTAGGTTTTGACCAAAATACAAAAGTTGCTCAAAACATTTTCTCTACAACCTTCATATAAGACACTTTTTCTGAAAACCATTTTTAAATCCTCTACATAAAGAAAGCGAAATAACTAAACAAAAGGCAACAAGCACTCATATGCACATGCAATGATGCAATGCATTGCTTATGCTCCTTTAGTAGCTAATGAAGTTCCTAATGCAGTGCTTGACACTAGGGTGTCACACTCTCTCCCTCGCTCCACTCCACCCCATCTTCACCAGAGCTCCACGCCGCCGCCGCCCGCCGAACTCCGACGAGCGATTACTCGCTACTCACCGCACCGCCGCCCGATTCCTCCTGCCATCCTCTCCGTCTTGACCTCCTCTTTCACCTGCCAGGGTTGGTTCCCCCTCTTTCCCTCTCTAGCAGGCAGAACGTCGAGTGCTATCCTCGGGTTCTCGCCATGGCTGCCACCATGACCTTCACGTGAACCGCTCATCTCCGGCCAAGCTATCCCAAACCGAGCCATGTTCTAGTCTTCTCTACCGCTGTAGTTGCCTAGGTTTTGATGGAGACCTCTCTTCACCATGTTTCAGCCGGAACCGAGCCGTGTCGCCGCCATGTCCACCGTGGACTGCCGCCGTGCATCGCTCGGGAATGCCGGGGATGCCGAGGCCCGAAAGTTGCTCCAATAGGTCGCTTAGGACTTGCTTGGGCTAGTGTTAGTCTCGCCGAGCCTTAGGCTCGCCGGGAAGAGCTTCGCCGCCGAGTCGCAGAGCCGCCGCTTCGCCATGGCTGCCGTCGAGCTTGCTCCGGTATCCCTTTGGCTCAGCGCGTCAGTTAGTCATGTTCGCCTCGCAAACCCGCATCCAGTGATGGTGTCAGCATCACCGGAAGCCTCGCCGCCGACGAGCTAGGGCCAGTCAACGACAACGGCGCCAAACTCCGCCATTGACCGCCGAGCCTAGCCTCGCCTAGTAGCTTGGTCGTCTGACTAGTGAGCCTCACCGACCGAGTCAAAGAGAGAGTGTGAGAGAGAAAAAGGGAAAATCTGGGTATAGTAGGCCTCGGCTGAGTCAGTTGGATGTGCCGAGCCTTGTCTTGAGCCTCGGCCGAGTCCAGTCGAGTGTGCCGAGCGTTGCCTCGAGCCTCGGCTGAGTCAAGTCGAGTGTGCTGAGCATTTGCCTCGAGCCTCGGCTGAGTCAAGTTGGGAGTCCGTAGCGTTTAGGATTGAGTTTCTTTTAGTTTGTTTTTGCAGAATTATGTAAAGGCTTCAAAAAGTCCTATAAGGCTCATTTTAAGTCCAAATCCTGTGAAACAAATTTTGTTGTGTTCAGCATGATTAGATCTAAGTGTGAAAAATGTTAAATGCATTTTGGTGATATTTTTATGTGTAGATTTATTTAAATTAGAAAAGTGCTGATAACTTGGAAAATGCATAACTAATTATGTATAAGTCAGAAAAATGTGATTCCAGTTTTGTTAGGTTGTATGGATATATAATTTCAGGGAAAAATATAAATAAGGTTGTTCTATGAATTATTTTAGCAGTAGCTTTTAAAATGGTTAAATGTTGTTTCTTTGTTTGTTTTGTAGTAATTAGAATATGAGGAATATGAACCTGAGAATTTATGCACACTGCTCTTGTGCTACGAAGTTTAGTAGAAAAATGAAAAATCTGTTGTTTCACACTTTTTGCTAGGGTGTGTAGTTCAAAGCACCTTTCCATGATAGAATTTGTCTTTTTCATAGAGAATGGAGTTTAAGTCCAAACGGGATGAAATTTGGACCAGGGACTAGATTACATATTGTTAACTTCCAGTAACTTCTGTAGATTTTTCTGAAGCTATCTAGGATGGGTTGCTGTTATAGGCTAGTTTAATTAGATTTATTTCAGCAAGTAATTAGAGGGTAATAAACTCATTAAGTATACTTTGATGTGGTGACAACATAGCTTAACACGTTGAATATGGGAGGTTAAGCAGTTGAGTAGCAGTAGATGACATGTGCTTATCTCCTGGAATGCCTTGTTCCATGTTGCATCCCCATGCATCCCGCATGCATTCGCGTTATTTATTCATCTTATGCATCATGCAGGATCGGTAGTGGAACTTCAGGATCTGTCACCCGAGGAGCAGTACCAGGAGGAGACACCGGAAGAGAAAATCCCAGGAGGAGACGTTGAAGAGCTGCCGGAGTGCCGCGATCACCGCCCTTCGGACTTTGAGCGAGGCAAGCCCCGGAGCATTCTAACTCCTACTGTTTGCAAATGCTTTACAATTAACCTGATGATGGATGTTGCATTAGGTTATAGAAATTGATTGTCACCGTTGATGCATTATTACTTATCCTTGTCCACCTGCCATATATCTTGATATCCCTGTTTAGGTCTAGGCTCGTTATATGCTTAGCCCTGCTTAGACCGGTAAAAGTCGGGTGATTTCCTGTCTCCCGCAATAGGTGGATACTGATCATGTTTAGCCTGTGCTATCATGAGATAACCATGTGATAATTAATCTGAGACGGAGGGGGATGTAAGAGCAGCAGGACATGGGTCTGTGTGCTAGTAGGCTCCCGTCTGTGTCGCCTAGGACCCGTTCGGGAATGTAACTTCAGTCAAATTGAACACGTCGATCACTTAACAGAGTAGGTCTGAGTACCTCCCGCGAAGCCGAGTAAGGTTATTCGAGCGGTGATGGAGATGTTGACGCCTAACACCCAGGGCCTCAACTGTACCATGGGCAACTATTCTGATCAACCTGGCATGGTCCGAGGGCAGGCAGGGCCTGATCGACCTGGCATGACCGTGGGCAGTTATAGATTGAGCGACCTGGCACTGAGATAACCCCCGGTGTAGAAGGGCCATGGCCGTCCTGTGCATTGTGTTCTCGAATCTCCTGATTGGTAGCTTACGACTGCCGTAGCCGGAATGTGGCGGGCGAGTGTGAGATATTTTATCCCCAGCTGGGTAGGAATCGATTATAATCGCCATCGCTCCTGGACAGTGAGCAGTTGACTTTAGATCATCTCCCGTAGAACTTATGGAACTAAAATGGTTATAGAATCTGAAAGGCTATTGATGAAATAGTCACTCTTGATTGATTAATTAGCAAGTGCTTGTTTAGTACAGTTGCAAATCTAGTAAGGTAGAGTTAATGACTAAAAGCAATTGCCAACATCGGAAACTGAGTTTTTACTAAAGCTTTCATGCAAAGGAGTATGTACAGCCAACCCCACTTATATAGCCTACATGATCTTGTGTCTCATTATTTCTGGTTTTGTCGGGTAAGTCTGGCTGAGTACCTTCTCGTACTCAGGGTTTATTTCCCTTGTGTTGCAGATGGCCAGTGCTTTTATGGCTACTGCGAGAACTGCTTGTACCCGGTAACGGGTGATGACTAGACCAAGGGCATGGTCAACACTTATCTCATCTGTTGCTTTTGTGGACCCGGTCAACTGATGGCACCGTATTTCTGAACAATCCAAACATATGTTTTAAGACTATGTTGCTTCCGCTAATGCTATCAAAATATGGTTTGTATATTATTTCGTACTCCGATGTAATTTAAACTTTATGCAACTGTGATGTAGCCCGTGAGCATGTTCGTGTAACAAGTACGATCTTGGCTGGATGTCGTTGAATGATTTGAAATCCTTCGAGATTTCCGGACTACCGGGTTTGTACGAGCTTAAGTACTCGATGATTTCTGCGAGAGCGGACGTTTTCAGTGCTTAATCTGGTGCAAATTGGTCAGTTCTGTTACAGCTAGCATCGGAGCAGGTTCTGCGTTACTGTTCATGGGTGTATTTTAAAACAATATTTTATAAAGGATAAAGCTATATTTGTCAACTTATAGTTATATTAGGATTTGGAAAATCTTAAGGATTAAAGCTAAGGTGTGCCAGTGACCAAGTCCGTATGCCCAATAGGAATTTAGGTGGCTATTTAAGTACTAACTTGGGGGTTGTGCATCATATTTAAATTCTGTTATTTCTGTCATCCATACGGCAAGGTTGAAATTGTATGGGTGCTATTCCTCGGAATAGTAATGTATGGATCAATTGCCTCTACGTCAAGGTAATAAGTGAGTTGTGAGAGCATGATTGGACAACCGCCAATCTAGGGGAGTGCCTGAATGATGCTGACATGTATACCTGTTGCACACAAGTATATGTGAAAGTATTAATTGTGGGAGTAATACTTTTCTGATGGGTGCATATACTGCTTACGTGTATACCGGGTGTGCACCTAAGCCAGTATTAGATTTAATTTTCAGCAATGCATGATATTCATATTGTGGGCAGGGCTGAAATGAACTTTCTGCAGGTACGCTAACTTGCGAACGTGTAGTACGCTAGTTAACGCTATGAGTGAACGTTGTATACCACCGTCTAGCCTTTAGATTGATAGGCAGTGAGGACGTATGTTACGCTCATGCATCATGATCATATAATTTTGCATTAATCTTACTTCCCTCCTTACGTTATCCGTCCCGTTCTTTAATAAAAGTTGTTCTCAACTAATTAAAAACTATGTGGATACACTTCTTTCAGATGGCCCGCACTAAGCGTACCGCTCGCAAGTCGACTGGAAGCAGGAGGCCCAATTATATGTTGGGACCTGGACAGCCGAGGGGTCAGAGGATTTCTGGAAGAGTTCGGCATGCCTACTCTTTTGTGGAGGGTGCTGCACGTAGTCGGATACCAGGAGGGCCAGGAGCCGCAATATGAGTGGCATCGAGTTCAGTTTTCAGAGGATCGCTACATGTACACAGTTGAGGTGGACGTGCCTAGCCGTGGTCCGCAGGATCATGTGTGGTGCCGCAGGGTGTTTGCTCTTCAGGGCAGGACTCCTTGGGATGGAGCCAACCAAGTTGCGTACACTGTTCTTCGGGACATCATGGAGGATCATCCAGAGGTAGTTGCCCAGGCCACAACCGATGTCTTCCCAACAGCAGATCCGTACCAGTCAGTGTGGCGTCAGCCGGGTGCCACTGTGTTGGAGACCAGTTCTTCGGAGCATGAGCACTGCGCAGGGCCAGCTGGGAGTGCGATGGCTGCACTCATGGCTACCTACGGTGGTCTGTCACGTAGCTACGACCACCTGGACCACATCCTCAGTGAGGAGATAGCTGCACATCACCAGGGTCAGGAGGCGCATGCTACAGAGGTCGACCTTCTTACCACTCAGCTAGCTCACATGACCGTTGAGAGAGACCAGGCTCGTCAGAGGGAGCAGGAGACGGCACAACAGCTTAGTGACCAGCAGGGTATGACGACTTTCTTATCCACCATCATGGCCGAGACTGAGGAGTCACTACGTAGTGTTTGTCTCGAGGGTATGCGCGCGACTGAGCAGAACAGGCTTCTCAGGCTACAGGTGGGAGATTTGGAGCTGCAACTTCATCATCTCCAGAACTACAATGACCGCCTGCATGAGGAGATTCATCGCCGTGAGAATGAGAGGAACCCTATCCTTCCTCAGGAGAACCCGGATTCTCATGCTTCGTCCAGTGGTTCTTCGAACATCTCGAGTGATGATGATGACAACGATGATGATGACGATGGTGCCATTAGGGAGTAGACTAGTTAGTGTTAGCGAGTAGTGATCTTGTCTTGTCTCATGTCCTAGCGCTTGATCTTTTGGGTTATCGTGTGGATGTAAGGTTGTGTGATGGACCTGTGCGCGTGTGGTGCAAAACCTTTGAAAGTCCCGTATGTATGGGCACCTATGGATGTTATGTTGACTTTTGTATGTTATGTGATGAGCGTCTTTTATCATGTGATGATGCGATGTGGATCGAGATTTATTATGCCTCTGCAATTGTTTGGCGAATTCGTTTTCCGAATAATTTCCATTGGCATGGTTTATTGTTCTCCGCAATAATGGCAACATCATTTCATGATTATTGCTATCACTACATGCAGATGACGATGACTCGTAGTGGGGCGGGTGCTAGTGGTGGTAATGATGGTAATAGGGAAAACCGCGATCCACCACCTCCTCCACCACCCACAGCCGAGCAACTCTTCGCTCAGTTCTTGGGAAGTCAACGCAACATCGAGGCGCTTCTGCGAGAGAATTGGCACATGGCAATCAACGCCCTGAGCCGAATCAGTACAGCTCGTTCGTCAAGGATTTTCTGGACACAAGGCCGCCAATTTTCAAGGAAGCCACAGAACCTCTAGAAGCAGAAGAGTGGTTGCATACAATGGAGCAGAAGTTTCGACTGCTCAGGCTTACAGAGGTTGAAGGCAGAATATGCCGCACATCAGCTACAGGGCCAGCCGGAATTGGGGGGGACATCACCGTACCCCTTATCCAGCCGTACACCTGTCACTTGGAGAATGTTCGCGGAAGCTGTTCGCGGGCACTATATTCCGCCAGCCCGTACACCTGTCATTATTGCAGATGAAGGTGGCTGAATTCATGAGCTTAACACAAGGAACTCGATCAGTGACCGAGTATCATCACTTGTTCAATTCCTTGTCTCGATATGTTCCAGACTTCGTCGACACAGATGCTAAGAAGATTGCTAGTTTCAAGAGAGGCTTGAACACTAAAATGGCAAAGTCAATGGGTACATCTTCCCGTACCACCTTCAATGACTTCATAAGTGACTGCCTGATTCAAGAGGGTCATAACAACAAGCATGCTGCAAGCAAGGCTAGGAAGAGGACCCTGGAATCTGGACCATCTCAGTCTAGAGGACCACCAGTCCAGCGTTCTCAATACCGACCACCGGCACCTGGGGCTCATTTCAGGCCGCCTCAGAAGAAAGGACAGCAGCAAGCTCAGCGTGGTCAACGACCATACAAGGTGGCAGCAAGTCAGGCTCGAGCAGGACAAAGGCAGCTCGACCGGAGGAAAACCTTCAGTTCGTGGGCCGTGTTACAATTGCAACCAAGAGGGGCACTTCGCAAGATATTGCCCCCACCCAAGGAAGCAACAGGCTAGTTACCCCGCACGCCTGCACAATATGACCATTGAAGAAGCTCGTGCAGGAGAACCTGTGACTGCCGGTATGTGTCTCGTGAACCATCATCCTGCAGTTGTTTTATTTCATATTGGATCATCACATTCTTTCATGAGCAAGGCATTTGCACAAAAGCATAATCAAGAAATCTCTGAAATGGATTATGGGTTTCGCGTGAGCTCCGTAGGGAGTAGCGTGTTATCTAGACAGATGGTGTGTAATGTGACCATCAATATTGGAGGGCATAAATTTGGAGCCAACTTAGTGGTTTTGCCAGGACTAAGTATGGATGTAGTCTTAGGAATGAGTTGGATGACCATGTGGGAATGCGGTGTTAGACACTGCAAACAGAACTCTTACCTTATCTGATTATCGGAACAGGTAACAAGCTTCGCGTATCTCTCCTCGAGGTGCCGATCTTGTTGACTTATCTTGTACTCTTGCTATAGAAGACCTCTCCAAAATTCCAGTTGTTAGGATTTTTCGGACGTTTTTCCAGATGAGTTACCAGGGTTACCACCAAAGAGAGCAGTGGAGTTTGTGATAGAGTTGTTACCAGGAACTGCACCAATCTCTAGGAGACCGTATCGAATGCCGCCCAATGAGCTGGCAGAACTCAAGACCCAGATCAAGGAACTCTTGGATAAGGGGTTCATTCAGCCTAGTGTGTCAGAATAGGGTTGCCCAGCTCTGTTTGTCAAGAAGAAGGATAAGTCTTTACGCATGTGTGTGGATTATCGTCCACTCAATGCTGTGACTGTTAAGAATAAGTATCCGCTACCCAGAATAGATATCCTTTTTGATCAGCTATCAAGAGCCTAGTGTTCTCCAAGATCGATTTGAGGTCAGGTTATCATCAGATTCGAATCCGACCGCAGGATATCCCAAAGACTGCTTTCTCAACCAGATACGGGTTATGAGTATCTTGTCATGTCCTTTGGATTAACAAATGCTCCAGCATACTTCATGAGTTTGATGAACTCCGTGTTCATGCCAGAATTGGACAAGTTTGTGGTAGTGGTCATGACGATATTCTGGTTTACTCGGAAAATGCAGAAGATCATGCAGAACATTTGAGGGTTGTCTTATCTAGACTCAGGGAACACAAGCTCTATGCTAAATTCAGCAAGTGCGAGTTTTGGATGAGGAAAGTACAATTTCTTGGTCATATTCTGTCAGAAGAAGGAATTTCAGTTGACCCTAGCAAAGTACAGGAAGTCATGGACTGGAAAGCTCCTACTTCAGTTGGTGAGATTCGTAGTTTCTTGGGCTTAGCAGGATATTACCGCCATTTTATTCCAGAATTCTCCAAGATTGCAAAGCCAATGACCAGTTTGTTGCAAAAGAATCAGAAATTTGATTGGACAGAGAAGTGCGAAACTGCTTTCCGTACCTTGCGGAAGCTGTTGACCACTGCTCCTGTTTTAGCTCAACCGGATGTTGAGAAACCCTTTGATGTCTTTTGTGATGCGTCAAAGGTAGGCCTAGGTTGTGTTCTCATGCAAGACGGCAGAGTGATTGCTTATGCTTTGCGGCAAATGCGAAAGCATGAAGTGAATTACCCAACCCCGATCTGGAATTAGCTGCCGTTGTACATGCTTTGAAGATTTGGAGACACTATCTGCTTGGGAATGTCTGCAATATGTACACCGACCACAAGAGTCTTAAATATTTTCACGCAAGCAGAATGAATATGAGGCAAAGGAGATGGCTGGAATTGATTAAGGATATAATCTTCAAATTCACTATCATCCAGGAAAGGCGAATGTTGTGGCCGATGCTCTGAGCCGGAAATCACACTGTAATGCTATGAAGCTTCTACCAGAGGATGAGTTCAGCTTAACACATGCTACAGTACTACATGATTTAGAGTTGCACAATGTGTTAGTTGACCAAATTATAGAAGGCCAGAAAACCGATAAAGGTATCTATAATATTAAGGAAAGGCTCAAGGATGAAAAAGAGGCCGATAAGCACTTTCGAGTGACGAAAATGGAGTTCTATGGTTTCACCAACGTTTAGTGGTGCCTAAGGATAGAGAACTCAGGAATCGGATCATGGATGAAGCACATTTGTCCAATTTATCTATTCATCCTGGAAGTACAAAAATGTACCAAGATTTGCGTCCGAGATTCTGGTGGACCAAAATGAAGAAAGAAATTGTTGCTTATGTGGCCAGACGTGACACGTGTTGTCCAGTAAAAGCTATTCATTTGAAACCAGCTAGAATGCTTCAGCCATTAGCTATACTGTATGGAAGTGGGAAGAAGGAGATGGATTTCATCGTTGGTTTACCCACGACTCAGAAGGGTAATGATTCAATTTGGGTATTGTGGATCGTCTCACAAAGACGCACATTTCATTCCAGTCAAGTCCAACTATAGGCCCCAGATTATGCAGAGATCTACATAAGTCAGATTGTGCGACTGCACGGTGTACCAAAGGTTATAGTCTCTGATCGCGGACCATAGTTTACTGCACCGTTTGGGGAAAAGTTGCAGAAGGAGTTAGGCACGGATTTAGTCTGAAGCTCAGCCTATCATCCGCAAACATCAGGGCAGACAGAGAGAGTGAATCAAGTTCTAGAGGATTTTAAGAGCCTGTGTTTATCAGCAAAAGGTTCTTGGGAAAAATGGTTACCATTAGCAGAGTTTGCCTACAACAATAGTTATCAAGAAAGTATACAGATGGCTCCTTTTGAAGCTTTGTATGGTAGAAGAGCAGACACCGATAAACTGGGTAGAACAGGGGAACGGTCGGTACTATGGTATTGACTTGTGAAAGAAGCAGAAGAACAAGTTAGAACGATTCAGCAACATATCGCGTCTGCACAATCTCGCCAGAAAAGCTATGCTGATAAACGAAGGAAGCCACTTGAGTTCAATGTTGGTGACTATGTTTATTTGTTCAAGGTTTCACCATGAAGGGTGTTGAACGTTTTGGAGTTAAGAGGAAGTTAGCACCAAGATTTGTGGGACCCTATCGAATAGTGCAAAGGAGGGGAGAATTGGCTTATCGATTGCAATTACCAGAACATTTAAAGGCTATTTTCCTAGTGTTCCATGTCTCTCAACTGAAGAAATGTCTTCGAGTACCAGTAGAAGAGGTACAACCAGCCTGTATCAAGTTGCAATCCGACCTCACCTACTCGGTGAAGCCTTATCGAGTGCTCGTTGAGAAAGAAAGAGTAACTCGCGGAAGAGTCGTGAAGCAATATAAGGTATCTTGGAGTGAGCAAGATGATCGGGATGCTACCTGGGAGACTGATGACTATCTAAAGGAGGTGTACCCTGTTGGGCATTCTTAACGTCATTACCAAAAGTAGACTTAATTCTCTAATTCTGATAACGGCGCCAAAAATGCCAAACCTATCCCTCATGCCACTTAAGCCAAGGTGTCATCCCAGCATGACATGAGAGACGCGGTATGAAATATGCAATTGCTCATCAAGATAAATAAATAAGGGAATCTGCAAGCGCACAGATTAATACCGATGCAGCATTTTAACCGGGAGTATTCCAGGTATCGTTATTTAATTTTTACCACTGGGAAGGATTCTAAGCATCGTAGTTGATCGTGGAATGAGAATATAGACTGAGGAGCTTCTATCATTGCATGTATTAATATAGAGCATCTATCTATCTCATCATACAGGGATAAATGTCACATAGAATATAGATAAATATGAATAGTGACAAGGAAATTAATCTGATCAGCATAACGAGCCACATATAATGAAAGCACCTCAACAGATATTCTAGCAAGTCATTAGCATGGAATTAGGATGAACTACAAAGATATTCCCTAAAGTAATTATTAACTATAAAGTCTAGCATTATCATAGTTAGTGCAATTATACTTGGCAATCATAGCGAGAAAAGACACACCCATGCATAGTGAATATAGCAAGGAAGATGAAGAACATAGCAATCACTCCCCTGTAATAATGTTGCTCTGCCTGCCCTATACACGAGAGGGGGCTATATAAGAATCAACGAAGCTGTCACTATCGCGAACTACCCACCGATCCGGCATATAGGGTGCAATCGCAGATAAAGACGGTATAGACACCACGTCTACACAATATTATCATTCACCCACTGCGCCACATGGATAAACGCTATACGATCCTAGGCATGTATAAATTCCAATCTAACTATGCCAAGCATATAACTACGATAAACTAAGAACAATATAATTGCTAATATAATCAAGTAGAGCAAAGTCATATTCAATATATTGAAATAGAACAAAGTAGTATTCATAATATTGAAGAACAATGATGAACAATGAAGAACTGAAGAACAACAAGAGAGGAATTACCAAGAATCCTCTTGACAGATCCGGGAACCAACGAAGATTGACTCCTTCTAGTTCTCTCCTATGTAGCTATGCTAAAACTAGAGATCTAGTTGATGTGCCGGCTCTAGGGCTGATCAGAGACTCTCTCCTCCTGATGACTGAATTAGGAACTGAATAATGAGACAGAGGTGCCTGCTCCAGGGTCCAGGACCTGCTTATATAGTCTTTTCGGGTGAATCTGGGCGGTGCTTGGATCAACCGACATGAACGGACGGTTTTCCTTAATCCTTAGGTCGGTGGAGCATAATCCTCGAGGCGGAGCCTGATTGGCTGCAGCAGCAGGGCGGGGCGCCTAGGGGGGCGGGGCGGGCGCCTGTCCCCGGGCCGCTCGGCCTCCCGCTCGTTCCCGTGGCTTCTGGACTCTTCCACATTAAGGAAAATTGGGGGTTACGTTAATTATCCGTCATTAACCCGACATGTGGGCCTTTCCTTCATATTTCCTGATAACCCCCTGCAGAAATAGATAAACAGCAAAACTCGTGGAATTCTGTCAATAAAACCCTAAGTCTGGGTGTTTATTTCATATGGATCCTTTTCTCTATTTATTTGATAGATATAATTGATACTAAGGACCGTCAACATACCCACACTTTTATAAGAAATGGTTCGTAATCCAATCTCGGGACGAGATTTCTTTTAAGAAGGGGAGGGCTGTAACACCCTCGGTGTTAAGCATTCCTTAAACTGCATAATTTGTCAGGCATAAGCATAGCATCTCATCATTTCATATGCATATGTTCAATAAGTGCTTAAGTCCTTGCATAGTCTCTAGTGTAACCTTGTTTTGCTTTCTGTTTCTGACTTAGTGCCTTAAAACAAAGTTGTAGATCTTGATGAGAGAAACAACTTTGTTTAAAAGCACTTTCTCGGAAAAAGTTGTTAATATGTGATTTCTTGCATTAGAAAATTTGATTAGAAGTAAATTTCTTTTTATGCAGAATTTGGACTAAGCAACTTTTCTTTTAGGACCTTTTCCTAATTCGGCTTAGTTTAGGAGTTGGAGCATCAAAGTTTTAACCAAACTCATTAGTTTAACCCTAGTAGGCTGGCCTGTCAGCCTCTTCTTTTCTTCCCCGTGGACGCCGCTCCCTCCGCGCGACAGAACCACCCGCCGCCGCGAGACCGCCTCGCGCCCGACCAAACCACCGTCATCCGCCCGTGGTTTGCGCCCGAACTCTCCACGTCACCTGGCGCTCGGTGCTTGTTCGCCGCGTGGGCACACGATGCCTGACGCCGCCGCGACCGGTCGGGAGCTCCTCCCGATGGGAACTGGCCAGGTGCAATGCACCCAGCACTTGTCCTTTTACCTTCGCTCCGCCCCGTGCTCGCAACCAGAAGAGCATTTCATTGCTCACTCTCTCCCTCGCTCCACTCCACCCCATCTTCACCAGAGCTTCACGCCGCCACGCCCGCCGAACTCCGGCGAGCGATTACTCGCTACTCACCGCACCGCGCCCATTCCTCCCGCCATCCTCTCCGTCTTGACCTCCTCTTTCACCTGCCAGGGTTGGTTCCCTCTTTCCCTCTCTAGCAGGCAGAACGTCAAGTGCTATCCTCGGGTTCTCGCCATGGCTGCCACCATGACCTTCACGTGAACCGCTCATCTCCGGCCAAGCCAAGCTATCCCTAACGAGCCATGTTCTAGTCTTCTCTACCGTGTAGTTGCCTAGGTCGATGGAGACCTCTCTTCGCCGTGTTTCAGCCGGAATCGAGCCGTGTCGCCGCCATGTCCGCCCGTGGACCGCCGCCGTGCATCGCTCCGGGCAATGCCGGGGATGCCGAGGCCCGAAAGTTGCTCCAATAGGTCGTTAGGACTTGCTTGGGCTAGTGCTAGTCTCGCCGAGCCTCAGGCTCGCCGGGAAGAGCTTCACCACCGAGTCGCAGAGCCGCCGCTTCGCCATGGCTGCCGTCGAGCTTGCTCCGGTATCCCTTGGCTCAGCGCGTCAGTTAGTCGTGTTCGCCTCGCAAACCCGATCCAGTGATGGTCTCAGCATCACCGGAAGCCTCGCCGCCGACGAGCTAGGGCCAGTCAACGACAACGGCGCCAAACTCCGCCATTGACCGCCGAGCCTAGCCTCGCCTAGTAGCTTGGTTGTCTGACCAGTGAGCCTCGCCGACCGAGTCAAAGAGAGACTGTGAGAGAAAAAAGGGGAAAATCTGGGTATAGTAGGCCTCGGTTGAGTCAGTCGAGTGTGCCGAGCGTTGCCTCGAGCTTCGGCTGAGTCAAGTCGAGTGTGCCGAGCGTTGCCTCGAGCCTCGGCTAAGTCAAGAGCGTGTGTGCCGAGCGTTGCCTCGAGCCTCGGCTGAGTCAAGTTGGGAGTCCGTAGCGTTTAGGATTGAGTTCTTTTAGTTGTTTTTTGCAGAATTATGTAAAGGCTTCAAAAAGTCCTACAAGGCTCATTTTAAGTCCAAATCCTGTGAAACAAATTGTTGTGTTCAGCATGATTAGATCTAACTGTGAAAAATGTTAAATGCATTTTGGTGATATTTTATGTGTAGATTTATTTAAATTAGAAAAGTGCTGATAACTTGGAAAATGCATAACTAATTATATTAAGTCAAAAAATGTGATTCCAGTTTTGTTAGGTTTGTATGGATATAATTTCAGGAAAAAATATAATATAAGGTTGTTCTGTGAATTATTTTAGCAGTAGCTTTTAAAATGGTTAAATGTTGTTTCCTGTTTGTTTTGTAGTAATTACAATATGAGGAATATGAACCTGAGAATTTATGCAACTGCTCTTGTGCTAGGAAGTTCAGTAGAAAAAATGAAAAATATGTTGTTTGACACTTTTTGCTAGGGTGTGTAGTTCAAAGCATCTTTCCATGATAGAATTTGTCTTTTTCATAGAGAATGGAGTTTAAGTCCAAACGAGATGAAATTTGGACCAGGACTAGATTACATATTGTTAACTTCCAGTAACTCTGTAGATTTTTCTGAAGCTATCTAGGATGGGTTGCGTATAGGCTAGTTTAATTAGATTTATTTCAGCAAGTAATTAGAGGGTATAAACTTATTAAGTATATTTGATGTGGTGACAACATAGCTTAACACGTTGAATATGGGAGATTAAGCAGTGAGTAGCAGTAGATGACATGTGATTATCTCGGATATTGAATGCCTTGTTCCATGTTGCATCCCGCATGCATTCGCGTTATTTATTCATGTTATGCATCATGCAGGATCGGTAGTGGAACTCAGGAATCTGTCACCGAGGAGCAGTACCAGGAGGAGACACCGGAAGAGAAAATCCCAGGAGGAGACGTTGAAGAGCTGCCGGAGTGCCGCGATCACCGCCTTCAGACTTTGAGCGAGGCAAGCCCCGGAGCATTCTAACTCCTACTGTTTGCAAATGCTTTACAATTAACCTGATGATGGATGTGGCATTAGGTTATAGGAATTGATTGGTACCGTTTGATGCATATAATTATCCTTGTCCACCTGCCATATATCTTGATATCCATGTTTGGTCTAGGCTCGTTATATGCTTAAGCCTGCTTAGACGGTGTTAAAGTCGGGTGATTTCCTATCTCCCGCAATAGGTGGATACTGATCATGTTTAGCCTGTGCTATCATGAGATAACCATGTGATAATTAATCTGAGACGGAGGCGGGATGTAAGAGCAGCAGGACATGGGTTCTGTGTGCTAGTGGGCTCCCGTCTGTGTCGCCTAGGACCCGTTCGGGAATGTAACTTCAGTCAAATTGAACGCGTCGATCACTTAACGGAGTAGGTCTGAGTACCTCCCGCGAAGCCGAGTAAGGTTATTCGAGCCGGTGATGGAGATGTTGACGCCTAACACCCAGGGCCTCAGCTGTACCTTGGGCAACTATTCTGATCAACCTGGCATGGTTCGAGGGCAGGCAAGGCCTGATAGACCTGGCATGACCGTGGGCAGTTATAGATTGAGCGACCTGGCACTGAGATAACCCCCGGTGTAGAAGGGCCCATGGTCGTCCCGCGCATTGTGTTCTCGAATCTCCTGATTGGTAGCTTACGACTGCCGTAGCCGGAATGTGGCGGGCGAGTGTGAGACATTTTATCCCCAGCTGGGTAGGAATCGATTATAATCGCCATCGCTCCTGGATAGTGAGCAGTTGACTTTAGATCATCTCCCATAGAACTTATGGAACTAAAATGGTTATGGAATCTGAAAGGCTATTGATGAAATAGTCACTCTTGATTGATTAATTAGCAAGTGCTTGTTTAGTACAGTTGCAAATCTAGTAAGGTAGAGTTAATGACTAAAAGCAATTGCCAACATCGGAAACTGAGTTTTTACTAAAGCTTTCATGCAAAGGAGTATGTACAGCCAACCCCACTTATATAGCCTACATGATCCTTGGTGTCTCATTATTTCTGGTTTTGTTGGGTAAGTCTGGCTGAGTACCTTCTCGTACTCAGGGTTTATTTCCCTTGTTGTTGCAGATGGCCAGTGCTTTTATGGCTACTGCGAGAACTGCTTGTACCCGGTAACGGGTGATGACTAGACCAAGGGCATGGTCAACACTTATCTCATCTGTTGCTTTTGTGGACCCGGTCAACTGATGGCACCGTATTTATGAACAATCCAAACTTATGTTTTAAAGACTATGTTGCTTCCGCTAATGCTATCAAATTGTGGTTTGTAATATTATTTCGTACTCCGATGTAATTTGAAATTTATGCAACTGTGATGTAGCCCGTGAGCATGTTCGTGGAACAAGTACGATCTTGGCTGGATGTCGTTGAATGATTTGAAATCCTTCGAGATTTTCGGACTACCGGGTTTGTACGAGCTTAAGTACTGGATGATTTCTGCGAGAGCGGACGTTTTCAGTGCTTAATCTAGTGCAAATTGGTCGGTTCTGTTACACTAGCCCACCAGCATCTGAGTTTTGAGGCCAAACTCAGCAAACCCTCAGCGCCCAGGTTTTGAGGCCCAAACCTGGAAACCGTCCTCAGCCCGAGTTTTGTGGCCAAACTCGGAAACCATCTGCACCCAAGTTTTGAGGCCCAAACCTAGAAACCGTCCACCCGATGGTTTTTCCCTGGCTCTACCACCAAACCGACGTCGCAGATGGGATGCACCTCCCGTGCACCCCGTCCACCGACACGTGTCCCCAAGTCCACGACTCAGGCAACACATGACCGCAAGTCTTCACTTGTAGCTGCCACAGGCTGCCAGCCACCACAGCTGACCCTCGGGCCTCTGGTCCCTCAGTCCAAGCCTCACATCCGCCCTTCGCCACTCCTGGTCCATCGGCACGGCACGTCTCTACTTGACCTTCACCTCGCCTTTGATCACTGCATCCGTGCTCGACACCTGCACAACCCAAGCCAAAGAACATGCTCATCATCCCAGTTGCAATCACTCGTCACTCAGAGACCCGGCATACACCCATGTATCCGCAATCTCCCCCTTGACGAGTGCATTGTCAACTACCAACACAAATCATAATAGAAAGAGAAGAAGAAAGAAGGAGAAGTGAGAACTCGACCAAATGACCCAAAAGCATAGCAAAGCCGAAAAAGGTCAAGTGGAAAGAGCGAAAGAACTTGCTCCCCAAAGACATGGGCAACGGCTCGACGCAACCAAGCAAAGCAAAACTAGCCCTCAAGAAGAGATAGAATAGGCTCAACACCGCTAGCAAATCCCAATCGAAAGTATTGAAGCAAAATGCTAGTCCCTCAAGATAGAGGCACAGAGGCTCAACACAACTAGCAAAGAAAGCTCGATACCGACTGTTACCAAAAAGAGTTTGACACCAATTGAAAATCTGAAAAGCAAATGCTAGTCCCTCAAGAAAGAGGCTAAGGCTCAACGCAACTAGTAAACCGCTCCAAACCAATTGAAAATGTCAAAGACTCAACCGGAAACAAACTCCCCCTCGAATAGTGCAAACAACCAGGAAGACTCCCCCTTAGCTGAAACGGAGGGTAATGATTTCCAATTTCTCCCCCTTAGTTGAAAATGCACTTATCAAGAAATAAGGCAACCCCTCAGAAAATGCACCAACAAAAAGTGCCAACACGCAGATTTCTCCCCTTTCAAAATACAAATGAGGCAAAATGTAAGTTAGGAGCTTCAGGAGTATACTCAAAAGAGTGCAAGGATGCTCTATAGAGTTCAAATCCGATGACTTAGAAAAATGCACAGAATGCTAGCAAAGGCTCAAGCTGATCACTAAGAATGAAATATGAACATGTGAGCAGTTTTAAGTCGAAAAAGGTATTCACCATCAAAATAGCACAAGACATGTATGGGCAGGAAGTCAAATGTGCTAAGCATGTATACCAAGTGAACTACCCCTAGCACAGTCAATCATCATGCTGATACCAATTTAGGCATTTACTCGTAATTTTAAATTTTAATCGGAGTTGCAGCGGTGAAATTACACAAGTTCAGAAAACAGCATGTGACTGCGAGAGGTTGAATGCTTGTTATCGCCTAACTTTTCAACTGTGCGAAGCCTATGCATAAGCAATCAGAAGCTTAAAGCAACAGTTTCGGTCATACACTACACAGCTCAAGTTTAACTCAACGTGCAATGAGAAACAGTCTCGAAACTGTGAGGTGTTAACAAGCAAACACATCTCGATCTTTTCAATTCACTTAACTTGGTTCAGATTTTAAATAGAATATGACATTCCAAGCAATTAAATGACTCAGCACTAGAGACATAGCAACCTAGCATATATGAAAAGCACATGTGACTTCAACACATCCTACACATACTAGTTGCATATCTCAATGGTGAACATTTTTGAATTTTAAGTTCATTATCAAATTCACCATTCAAAAATAGCTCAGCTCATAGTATGCACTAGTGATCAGAAAGAGCATAAGCTACAGCATCAACATAAAGCATCGGAGCAAAAACTACCCAGAGCATAGTTACATTCTTCAGATTATACACATGAAACTCAGAATGTAAAAGCGTATGCTGAAATGCAAAAGATGCACGAAGAAATCAAAAAGAAGCAAAAACAACTGAAAACAACAAGTCAGTGAATCATACAAAATCCAAAGTGTTTCCCCCATCTAAAAGGGGAAACACACACCAAGCTCACCTCTCAACCGATTAAAGGTTGATTGGTCCAAAGGCTTGGTAAAAATATCAGCAAGCTGATGATGAGTATCGACATGGCGAAGGTCGATATCACCCTTCTCATAGTGGTCTCGCAGAAAATGAAAGCGCACATCAATGTGTTTGGTCTTCGAGTGCAGCACGGGGTTCTTAGCAACGCTAATCGCACTCGTGCTGTCACAAAGCAATGGAACACGAGAAAAGCTCAGACCAAAATCACGCAAAGTGGCCATCATCCAGAGTAACTGGGAACAGCAGCTAGCCGCAGCAACATACTCAGCCTCCGTGGTAGACTGGGCGACTCTAGACTGTTTGCGAGAGGACCATGAAACAAGAGAAGAACCAATAAACTGGCAAGTCCCAGAAGTGGACTTGCGATCAATACGGCAACCAGCAAAATCTGCATCAGAATAACCGCAAAGGGAAAGGGTGGAGGAAGCAGAATACCAAATCCTAAATTCTGGAGAGAAGGATAAGTACCTCATAATGCGCTTGACCGCCAGACGGTGAGAGGTGCGCGGCGACACCTGAAAGCGCGCGCAGAGGCACACCGCAAACTGGATGTCCGGGCGTGTCGCCGTCAGGTACAGCAGTGACCCGATCATACTCCGGTACTCCTTCTGGTCCACCGCTTCTCCCTCCTTGTCCGCATCCAAGGCCGTCGTAGTCGCCATGGGTGTTGGAAGAGGCTTGGCCTCACCCATGTCGAACTTCTTCAGGATATCTCTGGTATACTTGCCCTGGTGCACGAATGTTCCTTCCCGGGTTTGCTTGATTTGCAACCCGAGGAAAAACGTCAACTCGCCCATCATGCTCATCTCGAACTCCCTGCTCATAATGTCTGCAAACTTGGCAACCAAAGCGTGAGAAGAAACACCAAAAATGATATCATCCACGTAAATTTGGACCAAGAGAGTATCACTTCCTTGCTTGAGGAGAAAGAGCGTTTTATCTACACATCCCATTTTAAAACCATTAGCAAGCAAAAAGGTTTTCAACCTATCATACCAGGCTCTAGGGGCTTGTTTCAAACCATACAAAGCTTTGTGAAGTTTAAAAACATGGTTTGGAAACTTGGGATTTTCGAAACCGGGGGGTTGTCTAACATACACCTCCTCTTCTATGTAGCCGTTTAAGAAGGCACTCTTGACATCCATTTGAAAAAGTTTGAAACCTTTGGATGCAGCAAAAGCCAAGAGTATCCTAATAGCCTCCAAACGTGCTACAGGAGCAAATGTCTCCTCATAGTCTATCCCCTCCTTCTGACTATATCCCTGGGCTACGAGTCTGGCCTTGTTTCTCACAACATGGCCATCTTCTCCCTGTTTGTTTTTGAAAACCCATTTTGTCCCAATTGGATGACACTCAGAAGGTGGAGACACTAGAACCCAAACCCGATTTCTCTCAAAGTTCTCAAGCTCCTCATGCATGGCATTGACCCAATCAGGATCCGTCAAAGCGTGTCCAACATCCCGGGGTTCAAAATCAGCAACAAATGCAAAATGAGCAAAGTGAGAGATTTGCCTTGACCGGGTGACGCGTTCGTTGATGCTGCCGATCATCTGCTGAGGCGGGTGCTGGCGCTGAATGTGTCGTGGCGCCTCCCTTGTCGAAGTGGCCTCCTCCTCAGCAGCAGCTGGTGCCTCCCCGGGTACAAAAGGTACCGCTCGGGATGGCGGATCTCACGGCCCCCAGGAAGACGATGTGTCGGGGCCATGAGTCGTCGTAGAGGCCGCTCTTTGCGGCACAACAGGTGGAGGAGGTGCTGGGTCATATATCCCTTCAGCACCTTCTTCTTCATCATCGAAAAGAGGTTCGCCAACCTAATGATCACCTGCACACTCAAAACGAGAAGAAGGACAAACCATGGTCTCGTCGAAGGTGACATCGGATGTCTCCATGACTCGGTTAGTGTCAAGGTTAAGTACACGATAAGCTTGAGTGTGAGTGCCATAACCCAAAAACACACCGTCAGAAGAACGAGACTCAAACTTGTCCAAGTTGCCCTTTTTGAGTATAAAACAGCGGCAACCAAAAACTCGAAAATAACTCACCTTGGGTAGTTTTCCAAAACGCAACTCATAGGAGGTCTTTTTCAAGAAAGCTCGAAGAAAAATGCCATTGGAAGTATAGCATGCAGTGTTCATAGCTTCGGCCCAATATCGCCTAGGAGTCCTATGCTCATCGAGCATCGTCCTGGCCATCTCTACAAGGGTCCGATTCTTCCTTTCTACAACACCATTCTGAGGCAGTGTGTAGGGGGAAGAAAACTGATGCTCTAACCCAAAAGAGTCACAAAACTTCTCAAAATCCGAATTCTTGAATTCGGAACCAATATCACTCCGAATTGCTCGCATAGAGTTCAAAGGGAACTCATTCTGAAGACGCAAAATCAGATTGCGAGCAAAGGAGAAAGTCTCGGTTTTCTCAGCTAAAAAGAAAACCCACGAATATTTCGAAAAATCGTCGACAACTACAAGCACATACCACTTCCCCCCAACCGAGCTCACCCGAGCAAGACCAACAAGGTCCATGTGCAAAAGCTCTCCAGGGCGCTTGGTCATGACCTGAGTCACTGGATGGTTTGGAGCGGCAACCATCTTCCCGTGTCTACAAGAGTGGCAAACAAGATCCTTCTCCATAGATAACTTGGGCAATCCTCGGATTAGGCCAAGTGAACTAAGCCTTGCAAGCAAGTCGAAGCTCAAATGTCCAAGTCTCCTATGCCACTTCCAAAGATCAGAAGAGGAAGGTCCAGCCACAAGAAACGAGAAGTACCAAAAGACTCCGAGAAATTCGCACGAAAGACTTTTCCAAAGGGCGAAATCAAACACACAAGATTGCCCTGAGGATCCAAAATACGACTGAGATTCGGTTTAAAACGAATCTCATCGTCGCAAAGAGTTACGAAACAGAAAGAAGGTTAAAATGCAAGTTAGAAACAAGAGCAACATCGTGCAACACAAAGTGCTCATTAACTCGCACAGACCCACGAGACAACACCTTACCTTTGTTGTTGTCGCCGAAGGTGATATACTCGTTTCCGGCGACTGGACTAAGACTGGAGAACCACTTGGCATTTCCGATCATGTGCCTCGAACACCCGGAATCCACCAACCAAACGTTCTCCAATCGTTTTACCTACATCAATGAAAAGACATAGGGTGAGCATACGGTCCAACACTGGGGTTAGTGAAGTAGGAAGAATACCAGTGTTGGGCCGGCTGCTCAAAAGAACGGTTAGCAGAAAAACCATTCCTAGCACGCCTATGGGAGGAGCGATCACCACGTTGAGGAAAACGTGGTCCGCTAAGGGAGGAGCGTCCATCGCGATACTCAAAATGCGGTGGGGGAAAACGCTCAACTACAAAGCCACCGCCACGGGGTCCATAGCCTACAATTGCAGGCTCCCGCCGGGCACGCTCTCTACGAGGCCTACGCCTAGGGACTTGAGGCTCAACACATCTAGGCCTAGCATCTCTCCTCGGAGCTCTCTACTGCCTAGGCCTGGGAACTTGAGGTTCTGGACCTCTGGGCCTAGCAGCACGTCTCGGTGCTCTCCTCTGAACATTCGGCGCATGTACATCATGGAAAGGATGGTACATGTCTGGGTTGTTCATCTCCCTAGCACGGCGTGCCTCTCTCTTGCGCCTAAAACAGAACTCGCTCAAGTGTCCATCTCTCCCACAATGCTCACAATGGTACCTCACCGCTCTCAAAGGGGGTTGTTGGTGCACATGATTGTGGGTGTGGATCACCTTGCCCTTCTGTGGCAACTCCTCCTAGATAGGTGGCATTGTGTCCAGCTTGTTCTTTAAGTGGTTGGGTTTGGGATGCCACATTTGGTTTTTGGGTGGAGCTCTCGGAGGTTCCTCAAACACCCCATCCTTGGTGTTAGTCTTGAGAGGCTCTTTGGGTGGAAGCTTGGTCAGTTTGGGAGTAGTGGTGGAGTTAGGCTTCTCACTCGGGTTCAGACCACTCGACTCTCCAATCTTCCCAAAAGCAGAAAGATCAACACCCTAAGCAAAGCCTACACCGGGACCTCCAGCAGCTCACTTGAATTAGGAAATCATCATCCCGAGTTGTGGCTCACCACAAGACACCCATGACAAGATGGTCTGAAGGTATGTGTTTTCCTCCTCGGTTTGCATCTTGTCATGCTTCACATTGGCAATCTCCATCTCTAAACCCTCGCACAAAGCACACCTAGACACACAAGTGCTACCCGAGCTGGCCTCCTCAAGAGACACAATCTTGGCATTCTTCTCTGCCAACTCGGATCAAGACAGGACAAGTCTTGCACGCACCCAACAGCATGGGTCTAGCCCGGAGCTCATCCACCTCTCCTACCAACGCAACATACTTGCTTCTCAAAGTGAGAAGATCAGTCATGTGCGTGGTGCACGCCTCGCACTCCTCCTCATCTGTGACAACTACGGTGGACTTGACAGAATCAAGTTCCTTCACCGTATCCTCCCACTTCTGCCTAAACTCCTTGCGCTCTCTAGCGGCACGCCTAAGCAGCTTATCTTGGCTAAGAAGCGCGGCAGTTAGTTTCTTGACCTCAGCGGAAAGTTCATCATGGGTCAGAGATACCTGGGAGGTGTCGTCGTCGTCGTCGTTCCGAGGGGAGTTCACCAGCTCGTCGTCGACCTCCTTGCCGAGGGCCATGGTGCAGAGGCCGTTGTCATCGTCGAAGAAGCAGAGATCGTTCAGCTTGTCCTCGATCCTCTTCTTCTTCTTCTCGGACTCGTCGTCGCTTGAGCAAGCGGAGTCGTCATCCGAGCCGTCGATGTCGCTGAGCGTGGCGAAGAACGCACGCTGCTCAGCCTGGGCCTTCTCCATGTACTTCTTCTTGATGTACTCCTTGTCGAAGCCGCCCCTCCGCTTGTGCCTCGCCGGGACGTACTTCTCCTTGCGCTTGCCGGAGTCGTACTTGTGCCCATGATCGCCCTTCCCAGATGAGTGCTTCTTCTTCGGGCAGTTGGCGATGAAGTGATCGGGGTCGCCGCACTCGTAGCATCCCGAGCGTCCTCCTCCGCGGCGACGGTTCATGCGGTTGTTGTGAAACCGCGAGAACCGGTTGGCGAGCATTGCCAACTCATCATCCCCCAAAGACTCCAGCTGGTCCTCTGTGACAGAAAAGAGAGACGAAAGAGCAAAACCTCCAGAGGGGTTAGCAGAAGAGCCAGAAACCAAAGCCATTGACGAGCCAGAAGGATTCTCATAAGAAGCCCTCGCCATGGCATCAATCTCACTAGACTTGAGTTTACTGAAGAGCTCGTCGCACGTGAGGGTCTCATAGTTAGGTGATTCGATGATCACCTGAACTTTGGAGTTCCACACCGATCGATCAAGAGTATGCAAAAGTTTCAAAGCTCTCTCATGATCGTCGAAAGGCAATAGCTCCTTGTTAGCCCTCATCCTGTTGACAATCACCTGAAAGCGAGCGAATAAACTTTCTATGCTCTCGCCAGGTATTTGTCTAAAGTTCTCATACTCTCGCTTGAACGACTTGTAGAGTCGGGTTTTGACTTGAGAGGTTCCCTCATGGAAACGCATGAGGGTGGCCCAAATCTCCCGAGCCGTAGCGAGGTGAGAAACGCGATCAAACTCGATCATGCTCAAACATGAGAAAAGAGCATTACGGGCTCGGCTATTGGCTTCGTGCTCATCGATCTGAAGCTGAGAGACACGAGCAGCCAAGACCACGTAATCGGCAGAGTTGCAAATATCCTAGATGGAAGCACCCAAACTCTGCAGATAGGCCGACATGTGTATCTTCCAATACGCATAGTTCATCCCATCGAAAAACGGCAGTTTGCCCACGCCGCGATCCATGTCGCCTTCTGTGGATCTGGAACCGGCTAAGGTGGAAGATCCTTAACCCGCTCTGATACCAATTGAAGGACCGAGAAAGTACTATCAAGGCGACCAGAGGGGGGGGTGAATGGGAGCTCAAAAATTTCTCTCGAAACTTTGGCCAAATGTCCCAAAATCAACCCTAAGAAACTGCGACCAAAACCGTGATTCCCACGACCCTTGGAAGAGGGTGGATGATCCCTAGGATCACAGCGAGGCACCACTAGAAGATAGCAAACCTAAAGCCAAAATCTCCGGCTCGAACACAACCCCAAAAACCAAGTCCCGAACGTAGATTGTCGGCTACGTCGAGGAACTCTTAAATACCTATGCTAACAAGTAGCAAATATAACTAGAGAGGTTCCTTGGTCAACTATTGGGCCAAACGAGAAGTCCGGAAACCAAGCGAGCAAGCCGGGAGACCACACTCACTAAACCGGAAGACACAGCCGATTTGCGGACTGTCCGTCAGAACGGTCGCGGACTGTCTGCCCTATGGTGGACTGTCCGGGCTCAGGACGCGGACTGTCCGCCGGCCAAATGAGCAAAACCGAAGTGCTGCTGCAAGTCCCCTGGACGTTCTCGGACTGTCCGGGGCTTTGAAGTGCGGACTGTCCGCCGTTCAACCAAAAACCAAATCAGCCGAAGAACAGTGCCACTGGTCTGGCTCGTCCCCGACGCGCGGACTGTCCACGCCCTGAGTGGCGGACTGTCCGCGGTCACTCAGGGAGGGCGATTTTGTTCGCCCTTCACCCAAATCAAACCCAAATCGAATCAACTCACAATCCCACGTTCGCAAACTTGGAGAGGGTGATCACGGAGTAGTTAGGAGACTATCCCCAAGAAATCATCCGCTCAAATCGAGTCAAACACCGGGAAATCAAAAGGGGAGGAGGATGAACCGAAAAGCGCCACAAAAACGAAATCAACCCGATCTACCTGTTCGTAAGGAGATAGATAAATTCCTTCAGTGGAAATGATCTCCTTTCAAATACGAACAAGATGATTCAAACGGATTTCGCAAAGACGCACGGGAGAGAGAGATCGAGTGACGGGAAAATCACGGAGAAACAAAGAACGTGAAGAACATGAACAAAACGCGAATCAACACATCAATCTGCAACCGTGTGGCTACCACACGCTACAACAGTGAGGTTACGACCTCACTTCCTCAAAATCTCATGAACACAGAGGTATTGTTCTCTTCTCTGTGGATCTCAGCTAGCTACAGCAGGGATGTGGGAGAGCAGGATACCCTAGAAGCAAAGAGCAAATGACAGAGATGACTAACTGAGATAAATGGGGAGGTGGGTGTCTCCCCCAATTTATCCTAATTCTAACCTATTCCTAATTCCCACTCTACCCCTAATTACTTACAGAGCGAACCAGCTAAACCCTAAGGTTATTCTGGACCAACTCGGTGGTAGGTGAATCCGACGGCCACACCCGCACAACGCGTAGCGTTGCCTCGACGCAACCTCCCGATTGCCGCCACGTGCCGCCCTCGCTCTGCACCCCTGGTTTTATGGCCCAAACCGGGAAACCAGCCTTTTCCAGCCAACCCCCGGTTTTGAGGCCCAAACCGGGAAACCAGCCCACCAGCATCTGAGTTTTGAGGCCAAACTCAGCAAACCCTCAGCGCTCAGGTTTTGAGGCCCAAACCTGGAAACCGTCCTCAGCTCGAGTTTTGTGGCCAAACTCGGAAACCATCCGCACCCAGGTTTTGAGGCCCAAACCTGGAAACCATCCACCCGACGGTTTTTCCCTGGCTCTACCACCAAACAGACGTCGTAGATGGGATGCACCACCCGTGCACCCCGTCCACCGACACGTGTCCCCAAGTCCACAACTCAGGTAACACATGATCGCAAGTCTTCACTTGTAGCTGCCACAGGCTGCCAGCCACCACAGCTTATCCTCGGGCCTCTGGTCCCTCAGTCCAAGCCTCACGTCCGCCCTTCGCCACTCCTGGTCCATCGGCACGACACGTCTCTACTTGACCTTCACCTCACCTTTGATCACTGCATCCGTGCTCGACACCTGCACAACACAAGCCAAAGAACATGCGCATCATCCCAGTTGACAATCACTCATCACTCAGAGACCTAGCATACACCCATGTATCCGCACAAGATTGCCCTGAGGATCCAAAATGCGATAGAGATTCGGTTTAAAACGAATCTCATAGTCATCATCAAAGAGTTGCGAAACAGAAAGAAGGTTAAAATGCAAGTTAGAAACAAGAGCAACATCGCGCAACACAAAGTGCTCATTAACTCGCACCGACCCACGAGACAACACTTTACCTTTGCTATTGTCGCCGAAGGTGCTAAACTCCTTTTCGGCGACCGGACTAAGACTGGAGAACCACTTGGCGTTTCCGGTCATGTGCCTCGAGCAACCGGAATCCACCAACCAAACGTTCTCCAATCGTTTTACCTACATCAATAAAAAGACATTGGGTGAGCATACGGTCCAACACTGGGGTTAGTGAAGTAGGGAGAATACCAGTGTTGGGCCGGCTGCTCAAAAGAACGGTTAGCAGAAAAACCATTCCTAGCAGGCCTATGGAAGGAGCGATCACCACATAGAGGAAAACATGGTCCGCTAAGGGAGGAGCGTCCATCGCGATACTCAAAACGCGGTGGAGGGAAACGCTCAACTACAAAGCCACCGCCACGGGGTCCATAGCTCACAACAGCAGGCTCCCGCCGGGCACGACCTCCTCGCGGCCTAGGCCTAGGAACTTGAGGTGTTGGACCTCAAGGCCTAGCAGCACGCCTCTGAACATTCGGCACATGTACATCATGGAAAGGATGGTACATGTCCGTGTTGTTCATCTCCTTTGCACGATGCGCCTCTCTCTTGCGTCGAAAGCAAAACTCACTCAAGTGTCCATCTCTCCCACAGTGCTCACAATGGTACCTCACCGCTCTCATAGGGGGTTGTTGGTACTCACGGTAGTGGGTGTGGATCACTTTGCCCTTCTGTGGCATAAGCTCCTCTAGGATGGGTGGCATGGTGTCTAGTTTGTTCTTGAGGTGGTTTGGTTTTGGAGCCCATGATTGTTTCTTGGGTGGAGCTCTCGGAGGTTCCACAAAAACACCATCCTTGGTGTCAGGCTTTAGAGGCTCTTTGGGTGGAATCTTGGTAAGCTTGGGAGTAGTGGTGGAGTTGGGCTTCTCACATGGGTTCAGACCACTCGACTCTCCAATCTTCCCAAAAGAAGAAGTGCACTCAACACCCTGAGCAAAGCCTACACCTGGACCTCCAGCAGCACGCTTGAACTGGGAGATCATCATCCCAAGCTGCGGCTCACCACTCGACACCCATGACAAGATGGTCTGAAGGTATGTGTTTTCCTCCTTGGTTTGCATCTTGTCATGCTTCACGTTTGGGATGTCCATCTCCAAACCCTCGCACAGAACGCACCTAGTCACACAAGTGCTACCCGAGCTGGCCTTCTCAAGAGACACAATCTTGGCATTCTTCTCTGCCAACTCGGTTTGCAAGCCAGCACATGACTTGCACGCACCCAATAGCGAGGATCTAGCCTTAAGCGCATCCACCTCTCCTACCAACGCCACATACTTACCTCTCAAAGTGAGAAGGTCAGTCCTGTGCGTGGTGCACATCTCGCACTCACCCTCCTCAGAGACAACTACGGTGGACTTGGCAAACTCAAGCTCCTTCACCGTATCCTCCCACTTCTGCCTAAACTCCTTGCGCTCTCTAGCAGCACACCTAAGCAACTTATCTTGACTAAGGAGAGCGGCAGTAAGTTTCTCGACCTCAGCAGAATGCTCGTCGGGGGTCAGAGATACCTGGGAGGTGTCGTCGTCGTTGTCGTTCCGAGGGGTCTCCTCCAGCTCGTCGTCGACCTCCTTGCCGAGGGCCATGGTGCAGAAGCCTTCGTTGTCGGCGAAGAAGCAGAGGCCGTTGAGCTTGTCCTTGATCCTCTTCTTCTTCTCAGACTCGTCATCACATGAGGAAGTGGAGTCGTCATCCGAGTCGTCGACGTCGCTGAGCGTGGCGAAGAATGCACGCTGCTCAGCCTGGGCCTTCTCCAAGTACTTCGTCTTGATGTACTCCTTGTTGAAGCCGCCCTTCCGCTTGTGCTTCGCGGGGACGTACTTCTCCTTGCGCTTGCCGGAGTCGTACTTGTGCCCATGATCCGCCTTGCCAAAGACTTGCTTGTTCTTCTTCGGGCAATTGGCGATGAAGTGGTTGGGGTCACCGCACTCAAAGCATCCTGAGCGTCCTCCTTCGCGGTGACGGTTCAAGCGATTGTTGTGGAACCGCGAGAACCGGTTGTTGAGCAATGCCAGCTTGTCGTCCCCCATGAACTCCAGCTACTCCTCTGTGACAGAAAGAAGAGAGGAATGTGCAAAGCCTCCAGAGGTGTTAGCAGAAGAGCCAGAAAGCAAAGCCATGGACGGGACAGAAGGATTTTCATAAGAAGCCCTCGCCATGGCATCGATCTCACTGGACTTGAGCTTACTAAAGAGCTCGTCGCACGTGAGGGTCTCATAGTTAGGCGATTCGATGATCGCCTGAACCTTGGAATCCCACACCGACCGATCAAGGGTATGCAATAGCTTCAAAGCCCTCTCATGATCGTCGAAAGGCAACAGCTCCTTGTTTGCCCTCATCTTGTTGACAATTACTTGAAAGCGAGCGAATAAACTTTCTATGCTCTCGCCAGGCATATGTCGAAAGTTCTCATACTCTCGCTTGAACGACTCGTAGAGACGGGTTTTGATTTGAGTGGTTCCTCATGAAAACGCATGTGGGTAGCCCAAATCTCCCGAGCCGTAGAGAGGTGAGAAACACGATCAAACCCACTCATGCTCAGACATGAGAAAAGAGCATTACGGGCTCGGCTATTTGCATTGTGCTAATCGATCTGATGCTGAGTCACACGAGCAGCCAAGACCATGTAATCAGTAGAGTTGCAAATATCCCAAATGGAAGCACCAATACTCTGTAGATAGGCCGACATGCGTATCTTCCAATACGCATAGTTCGTCCCATCGAAAAACGGCGATTTACCCATGCCGCGATCCATGTCGCCTTCTGTGGATCTGGAACCGGCTAAGGTGGAAGATCCTTAACCCGCTTCGATACCAATTGAAGGACCGAGAATGCAATAGCAAGGCGACCAGAGGGGGGGTAAATAGGAGCTCAAAAATTTCTCTCGAAACTTCGGCCTTTGTCCCACAAATCAACCCCCAAAAGCTTCGATCGAAATTGTGATGCCCACGACCCTTGGAAGAGGGTGGATGATCCCTAGGATCACAGCGAGGCACCACAAAGAGATAGCAAGCCAAACGACAAAAGCACTGGTTCAAGTTCAACCCCTAAAAACCAAGTCCCGAACGTAGATGGAAGACTACGTCGAGAAATCCCCAAATACCAATGCTAATGAGTAGGAAAGACACCTAGAGAGGTTCCTTGATCAACTCTAGGATCAAACGAGAAGTCCGGAAACCAAGCGAAGAAGCCGGGAGAGCAAATGCACTAAACCGCAACACACAGCCAAATCCCGGACTGTCTGGCCCTGAGGTCCCAGACTGTCCGCCCCAACTGCGGACTGTCCGCGAGGGGATGGCGGACTGTCCGCCGGCAAAATCCCCGAAATAGCACAGTTGCTGCAAGTCCCCTAGACGTTCCCGGACTGTCCACGAACTCCAACGACGGACTGTCCGCCAGTCACTCAAAAGCAAAACGGCCGAAGAACAAAGCCACTGGTTCGGCTCGTCCCCGACACGCGGACTATCCGCCGGTCAAACCGCGGACTGTCCGCGACCACATAGTGAAGGCGATTTCGGTCGCCCTTCACACGCAACCTCCCAAATCCGAATCAAATCACAATCCCACGTTCCCAAACTTGGAGAAGATGATCACGAGGTAGTTAGGAGACTATCCCCAAGAAATCATCCGCTCAAATCCATTCAATCAACGGGAAATCGAAGGGGAAGGTGTATGAACCGAAAAAGCACCACGAAAACGAAATCGACCCGATCTATTTGTTCGTGAGGAGTTAGATAAATTCCTTCAGTGGAAATGATCTCCTCACTATAAAGAACAAGTTGATTCAAGTGGAATTCGAAAAGATGCAGTAGGGAGGGAGATCGAGTGACGGGAAAATCACGGAGAAACGAAGAACGCGAAGAACACGAACCAAAACATGAATCAACACAACGATCTGCAACCGTGTGGCTACCACACGCTACAACAGTGAGATTACGGTCTCACTTCCTCAAAATCTCCAGTACACAGAGGTATGGTTGTCTGCGGATCTCAGTTGCAACAGCAGGGTTTGGGAGAGCAGGAAAACCTAGAAGGCAAAGAGCAAATGGCTGAGATAAAAATGGGAGGAGGGTGTCTCCCTCTAGTTATCCTAATTCTAATTCCTACTCTACACCTCACTAATTACAGAGTGAGCCAGCTAAACCCTAGGGTTATTCTGGACCAACTCGTGGTAGGTGGTGATCCGACGGCCACGCCCGCACAACTGGTAGCGTTGCCTCGACGCAACCTCACCGATTGCCGCCACGTGCCGCCACCGCTCCGCTCATCCTTTTCCCGGATTTCGCCCCCGGTTTTGAGGCCATAACCGAGAAACCAGCCTTCACGACCAACCCCCGGTTTTCAGGCCCAAACCGGGAAACCAGCCGTCCATCGCATGAGTTTTGTGGCCGAAACTCAGAAACACGAAGCGCCCAGGTTTTGAGGCCCAAACCTGGAAACCGTCCTCAGCCCGAGTTTTGTGGCCCAAACTCGGAAACCATCAGCGCCCAGGTTTTGAGGCCCAAACCTAGAAACCGTCCACTCGGTGGTTTTTCTGTGGTTCAACCACCAAACCGAGCCATAGAGGGGATGCACCGCCCGTGCACCCCGTCCACCAACACGTGTCGCCGGGTCCTCGACCCAAGCAACACCATGCCTGCAAGTCTTCGCTCATCATTGTCCCAGGCTGTCAGCCACCACAGCTGATCCTCGGGCCACCGGTCCCTCAGTCCAAGCCTCACGTCCGCCCTTCGCCACTCTCGGTCCATCGGCACGGCACGTCTCTACTTGACCTTCACCTTGCCTTTGATCACTGTATCCGTGCTTGACACCTGCACAACACAAGCCAAAGAACATGCGCATTATCGCAGTTGACAATCACTCATCACTTAGAGACTCAACATACACCTATGTATCCGCAGGCCTAGGCCTACCAACTTGAGGTTTTGGACCTCTTGGCCTAGCAGCACGCCTCTGAACATTCGGCACATGTACATCATGGAAAGGATGGTACATGTCCGTGTTGTTCATCTCCTTTGCACGACGCGCCTCTCTCCTACGTCGAAAGCAAAACTCACTCAAGTGTCCATCTCTCCCACAGTGCTCACAATGGTACCTCACCGCTCTCATAGGGGGTTGTTGGTACTCACAGTAGTGGGTGTGGATCACTTTGCCCTTCTGTGGCATGAGCTCCTCCTGGATAGGTGGCATTGTGTCTAACTTGTTCTTGAGATGGTTTGGTTTTGGAGCCCATGTTTGTTTCTTGGGTGGAGCTCTTGAAGGTTCAACAAATACCCCATCCTTGGTGCTAGGCTTGAGAGGCTCTTTGAGTGGAATCTTGGTAAGCTTGGGAGTAGTGGTGGAGTTGGGCTTCTCACATGGGTTAAGACCACTCGACTCTCCAATCTTGCCAAAAGATGAAACATCAACACCCTGAGCAAAGCCTACACCTGGACCTCCAGTAGCACGCTTGAACTTGGAGATCATCATCCCAAGCTGCGGCTCAACACTCGACACCCATGACAAGATGGTCCGAAGGTATGTGTTTTCCTCCTCGGTTTGCATCTTGTCATGCTTCACGTTGGCTATCTACATCTCCAAACCTTCACACAGAACACACCTAGCCACACAATTGCTACCCGAGCTGGCCTCTTCAAGAGACACAATCTTGGCATTCTTCACTGCTAACTCAGATTGCAAGCCCGCACAAGACTTGCACGCACCAAGCACCGAAGATCTAGCTCTAAGCTCATCCACCTCTCCTATCAACACATCATACTTACAACTCAAAGTGAGAAGGTCAGTCATGTGTGTGGTGCACATCTCGCACTCACCCTCCTCAAAGACAACTACGATGGACTTGGCAAACTCAAGCTCCTTCACCGTATCCTCCCACTTCTGCCTAAACTCCTTCCGCTCTCTAGCAGCGTGCCTAAGAATCTTGTCTTGACTAAGAAGAGCGGCAGTAAGCTTCTCGACCTCAATAGAAAGCTCATCGGGGGTCAGAGATACCTGGGAGGTGTCATCCTCATCGTCTTCGTCGTTCCGAGGGATCTCCTCCAGCTCGTCGTTGACCACCTTGCCGAGGGCCATGGTGCAGAAGCCCTCGTTGTCGGCGAAGAAGCAAAGGCCGTTCAGCTTGTCCTCGATCCTCTTCTTCTTCTCTGAAGGACCGAGAAGCAACCAGAAAGCGACCAGAGGGGGGGGGTGAATGGGAGCTTCAAAATTTCCTTTCGGAAACTAGTAGCCACTGTCCCGAGAATCACCCCAAAAGACAAACCCTAGAGCTTGCTAATGTCCACGACCCTAGATGTAGGGTGGATGCTTCCAAGAAGCACAGCGGGACACTACACAACTCTAGAAAGCCAACGCAAAAGACGGGAACCAAATCCGAGATCGCACTAACGAACGGCGAACAAAACTGCGCGAAACAGCCTGGACCGGACTCTGACTGCGTCCGGTCAGTCACCACCGGACGCGTCCGGTCACAAGAAAACGGTTCTGGAACCTTACTGTTCCTAACCGGACTCACCAGAGACAAGCGTCCGGTCGATGCACAGAGCGTCCGATCAGAATGAACAAAGACCGTGAACAGTAGATCCTGAGCGTCCGGTCAATCCAAAAAACCAGCGTCCGGTCACGAGCGTCCGGTCAAGTCACAGACAGACACAGTGGACATTCAACCACCAGACGCACTGCCCTAGCGTCGGGTCGTCGCGTATCAAGCGTCCGGTCACCCCGACAGCAGCCTGTTCGTCCACCGATTCGACTCGATCTCACCCAAAACGAATCCTCTAAGGATCAAACTTGGTGAGAAGAGTCAAAAGGAGTATAGTGAGCTATCCCTAAGAGATCATGGCTCGAACCTATCTCCAAATCGATGAATCGAAGAATTTCGGGGGAAGGAGAAAACTTGACCCGAAACGTAAAATTGATCGATCTCCTAGACCGTGAGGTTAGAGGTTAATTCCTTCGGTGGAAAGAAGTGCCTCACGATCTAGAACAACTTGGTTCAAACGGATTTGCAAAAGATGAATCGAGCAAAGAGATCAAACGACGGGAAAATCGTGGAGAAAAAGGATTCCGCGAAGAACACAACCAAAACGCGAATCGGCACCACGATCTTGCAGCCCAAGCGCAATCACACGCTGTGACAAGGAGGTTACGGCCTCCTTTCCTCAAAATCAACAATACACAGAGGTAAGTCTCTCTGCGGATCTCAGCAAGCTACAACAGGGGATGGGAGAGCAGGAAACCCCAAGTGCGAAAGAGCAAATGACTGAGATTGGAATGGAGGAGGGTATCTCCCTCTACTTATCCTAATTCTAACCTAAGTCTATTTCCTACTCTACCCCTCTCTATTCTAATTATAGATCGAACCAGCTAAACCCTAAGGTCATTCTGGACCAACTCGGTGGTAGGTGTATCCGACGGCCACGCCCGCTCGATTCGAAGCGTTGCCTCGATGCAACCTCCAGATCGCCGCCACGTGCCGCCCTCGCTCTGCACCCCCGGTTTTGTGGCCCAAACCGGGAAACCAGCCTTTTCCAGCCAACCCCCGGTTTTGAGGCCCAAACCGGGAAACCAGCCCACCAGCTTCTGAGTTTTGAGGCCAAACTCAGCAAACCCTCAGCGCCCAGGTATTGAGGCCCAAACCTGGAAACCGTCCTTAGCCCGAGTTTTGTGGCCAAACTCGGAAACCCTAGAACGAGTTTTGTGGCCAAACTCGGAAACCCTCAGCTCGAGTTTTGTGGCCAAACTCGGAAACCGTCCACGCCCAGGTTTTGAGGCCCAAACCTGGAAACCGTCCATCCGATGGTTTTTCCCTGGCTCTACCACCAAACTGACGTCGTAGATGGGATGGACCTCCCGTGCACCCCGTCCACTGACACGTGTCCCCAAGTCCACGACTCAGGCAACACATGACCGCACTTCTTCACTTGTCGTCGTCACAGGCTGCCAGCCACCACAGCTGATCCTCGGGCCTCTGGTCCCTCAGTCCAAGCCTCACGTCCGCCCTTCACCGCTCGGTACCTTAGCATGGCACGTCCGCCGCACGGCACGCCCATCCTTCACCGCACCCGGTCCATCGGCACGGCACGTCTTAGCTTGACCTTCACCTGCCTTCGATCACTGCATCCGTGCTCAACACCTACACAACACAAGCCAAAGAACATGCGCATCATCCCAGTTGTCAATCACTCATCACTCAGAGACCCGGCATACACCCATGTATCCGCAATCTCCCCCTTGATGAGTGCATTGTCAACTACTCACACAAATCATAATGAAAAGAAGAATAAGGAAGAAGGAGGAAGGAGAAGGAGAAAACTCAACCAAATGACCCAAATGCATAGCAAAGCCGAAGAAGGTCAAGTGGAAAGAGCGAAAGAACTTGGTCCCCAAAGACATGGGCAACGGCTCGACGCAACCAAGCAAAGCAAAGCTAGCCCTCAAGAAGAGGTAGAACAGGCTCAACACCGCTAGCAGATACCAATTGGAAACTCCAGAGAAAAGAGCTCAAACCAATTTAAGCCGAATGAAAATCGAAGCAAAATGCTAGTCCCTCAAGATAGAGGTACAGAGGCTCAACACAACTAGCAAAGAAAGCTCAAAACCAATGTCGTTCGGCCAAGCACGCTCCGAACCAATTGGAATGACTCCAAACTAAAAGAGAACCAATCGAAGACAAAATGCCCTGAAAATGTTTGCTAGTTCCTCAAGACAGAGGCAAAGGCTCAACACAACTAGCAAAACTCCCCTTTGACAAGTGCAAGCAACTAGGAAAATCCCCCTTAGGTTCAACATGAGAAGAGCACAAAGATTGGAAATTCTCCCCCTTGACGAAAACTCCCCTTTAGTTGAACATCCAGGAGACATATGATTTGCAATTTCTCCCCCTTAGTTGAAAATGCACTAATCAAGAAAAGGCATCAAGGCAAGAAACTCCCCCTTCCAACATGCATATGAAGTCAGAAATGCAAGTTAGCAGCTTCAGGCATATATTCAAAAGAGTGCAAAAATGCTCTAAACAGTATAACTCCAATGACTCAACTAAGCACTCAAATAGCGAAGGCTCAAACTGATCACACATACGAAATATGAACATATGAGCATGTGAGCAGTCTGTAGCCAAAAAGATAGTCACCATCAAAATAGCACTACACATGTATAGACAGGAATCCAAACAAGTGCTAAACATGTATACAAGGTGAACTACCCCTAGCAAAGTTCAATCATCATGCATAGGAATGAAGCATATACTTGTGATTTCATTTTTTTATATCGGAGTTGCAGCGGTGAAATTTCACAAGTTTAATTTCAGCATGTGATTGCGAGAGGTTGAAAGCTTGTCTTTGCCTAACTTTTCAACCGTGCGAAGCCTATGCATATGCAATCGGAAGCTTAAAGCAATGGTTTCGGTCATACACTACACGGCTCAAGTTTAACTCAAAGTGCAATGAGAAACAGTCTCGATACTGTGAGGTGTTGACAAGCAATCCCAACTCGATCTTTTCAATTCACTAAAACTTGGTTCAAATTTTATACATGATATGAACAGACCAAGCAAGTGAATGACTCAGAACTAGAGACATAGCAACCTAGCATATATGAAAAGCATGAATGGACTCAACACATCCTACACATGCTAGTTGCATATCTCAATGGTGAACATTTTCAGATTGTAAGTTATTAAGAAAATTCACCATTTCAAAATAGCTCAGCTCATAACATGTACTAGTGATCAGAAGGAGCATAAGCTACAAGCATCAACATAAGCATCGGAGCATACTATAGAGAGCACAGTTACATTCTAGTGATTATAAACATGAAGCTCAGAATGTAAATGCGTATGCTAAAATGCAAAAGAAAGGAATGACAAAAGAGTCAGTCAAATATACAAGATCCAAATTGTTTCCCCCATCTAAAAAGGGAAACACACACCAAGCTCACCCCTCAACCGGTTAAAGGTTGATTCGTCTAAAGGCTTGGTGAAAATATCAGCCAGTTGATGATGAGTATCGACATGGCGAAGGTCGATATCACCCTTCTCCTGGTGGTCTCGCAGAAAATGAAAGCGCACATCAATGTGTTTGGTCTTCGAGTGAAGCACGGGGTTCTTAGCAACGCTAATGGCACTCGTGCTGTCACAAAGCAAAGGCACGCGAGAAAAGCTCAGACCAAAATCACGCAAAGTGGCCATCATCCAAAGCAACTGGGAACAGCAGCTAGCCGCAGCAACATATTCAGCCTCTGTAGTGGACTGAGCGACACTAGACTGCTTGCGAGAAGACCATGAAACAAGAGAAGAACCAATAAACTGGCAAGTCCCAGAAGTGGACTTGCGCTCAATACGGCAACCAGCAAAATCGGAATCCGAATAACTGCAGAGGGAGAGGGTGGAGGAAGCAGAATACCAAATCCCGAACTCAGGCGTGAAACGAAGGTACCTGACAATCGGCTTCACCGCTTGACGGTGAGAGGTGCGCGGCAACGCCTGAAAGCGCGCACACAGACACACCACGAACTGGATGTCCGGGCGTGTCGCTGTCAGGTAGAGGAGCGACCCGATCATGCTGCGGTACTCCTTCTGGTCCACTGCTTCTCCATCCACATCCGCATCCAGGGCAGTCATCGTCGACACGGGTGTTGGAAGAGGCTTGGCCTCACCCATATCGAACCGCTTCAGCAAGTCCTTGGTGTACTTGCCCTGGTGCACAAACGTCCCCTCTCGGGATTGCTTGATTTGCAACCCGAGAAAGAAAGTCAGCTCGCCCATCATGCTCATCTCGAACTCCCTGCTCATAGTATTTGCAAACTTGGCAACCAAAGCGTGAGAAGAACCACCGAAAAATGATATCATCCACGTAAATCTGGACCAAGAGAGTGTCTTTGCCTTGCATGGGGAGAAAGAGTGTTTTATCTACACATCACATTTTAAAACCCTTAGCAAGCAAAAAGGTTTTCAACCTATCATACCAGGCTCTAGGGGCTTGTTTCAAACCATATAAAGCTTTGTGGAGTTTAAAAACATGGTTTGGAAACTTAGGATTTCCAAAACCAGGGGGTTGCTCAACATACACTTCCTCTTCTATGTAGCCGTTTAAGAAGGCACTCTTGACATCTATTTGAAAGAGTTTAAAACCTTTGGATGTAGCAAAAGCCAAGAGTATCCTAATAGCCTCCAAACGAGCTACAGGAGCAAAAGTCTCCTCAAAGTCTATCCCCTCCTTCTGACTATAACCCTTCGCTACAAGCCTGACCTTGTTTCTAACAACGTGGCCATCCTCTCCTTGCTTGTTTTTGAAAACCCATTTTGTCCCAATAGGATTACAGTTAGGAGGAAGAGGGACTAGAACCCAAACCCGATTTCTCTCAAAGTTTTCTAACTCCTCATGCATGGCATTGACCCAATCCGGATCCGTCAAAGCGTGTCCAACATCTCGGGGCTCAAAATTAGCAACAAAAGCAGAATGAGCGAAGTGAGAGATGTGCTGTGACCTGGACCGAGTAACCCATTCGTCGATGCTGCCGATCATCTGCTGAGGCGGGTGCTGGCGCTGGATGTGTCGTGGCGCCTCCCTTGCCGAAGTGGCCTCCCCCTCAACAGCAGCTGGTGCCTCCCCGGGTACAAATGGTACTGCTCGGGGTGGTGGATCCCACGGCCCCTAGGAAGAAGAGGTGTCGGGGCCATGAGTCGTCGTAGAAGCCGCTCTTTGCGGCATTGCAGGTGGAGGAGGTGCTGGGTCATCTATCCCTTCATCACCTTCTTCATCATCATCAAAAAGAGGCTCGCCAACTTCATGATCACCTGCACGCTCAAAGCGAGAAGAAGGACAAACCATGGTCTCGTCGAAGGTGACATCGGATGTCTCCATGACTCGGTTAGTGTCAAGGTTAAGTACACGATAAGCTCGAGTGTGAGTGCCATAACCCAAAAACACACCGTCAGAAGAACGAGACTCAAACTTGTCCAAGTTGCCCTTTTTGAGTATAAAACAATGGCAACCAAAAACTCGAAAATAACTCACCTTGGGTAGTTTTCCAAAACGCAACTCATAAGAAGTCTTTTTCAAGAAAGCTCGGAGAAAAATGCGATTGGAAATGTAGCATGCAGTGCTCATAGCTTCGGCCCAATATCAAGCTCGGAGAAAAATGCGATTGGAAATGTAGCATGCAGTGCTCATAGCTTCGGCCCAATATCGCCTAGGAGTCCTATGCTCATCGAGCATCGTCCTGGCCATCTCTACAAGGGTCCGATTCTTCCTCTCTACAACACCATTTTGTGCCGGTGTGTAGGGGGATGAAAACTGATGCTCTAAACCCAAAGAGTTACAAAACTTCTCAAAATCCGAATTCTTGAATTCAGAACCATTATCACTCCGAATTGCTCGCATCGAGTTCAAAGGGAACTCGTTCTGAAGACGCAAAATCAGATTACGAGCAAAGGAGAAAGTCTCGGCCTTCTCAGCTAAAAAGAAGACCCACGAATATCTCGAAAAGTCATCAACAACAACAAGCACATACCACTTCCCCCCAACTGAGCTCACCCGAGCCGGACCAACAAGGTCCATGTGTAAAAGCTCTCCAGGGCGCTTGGTCATGACCTGAGTTACTGGATGGTGGGGAGCGGCAACCATCTTCCCGTGTCTACAAGAGTGGCAAACAAGATCCTTCTCCATATGCAACTTGGGCAATCCTCGGATTAGGCCAAGTGAACTAAGCCTTGCAAGCAAGTCGAAGCTCAAATGTCCAAGTCTCCTATGCCACTTCCAAAGATCAGAGGAGGAAGGTCCAGCCACAAGACAACGAGAAGTGCCAAAAGACTCTGAGAAATTCGCACGAAAGACTTTTCCAAAGGGCGAAATCAAACACACAAGATTGCCCTGAGGATCCAAAATACGACTGAGATTCGGTTTAAAACGAATCTCATAGTCGTCGTCAAAGAGTTGCGAAATAGAAAGAAGGTTAAAATGCATGTTAGAAACAAGAGCAACATCGCGCAACACAAAGTGCTCATTAACTCGCACCGACCCGCGAGACAGTACCTTACCTTTGCTATTGTCACCGAAGGTTATGTACTCCTTTTCGGCAACAGGGCTAAGGCTGGAGAACCACTTGGCGTTTCCGGTCATGTGCCTCGAGCAACCGGAATCCACCAACCAAAGGTCCTCCAACCGTTTTACCTACGTCAATAAAAAGACATAGGGTGAGCATACGGTCCAACACTGGGGTTAGTGAAGTAGGAAGAATACCAGTGTTGGGCCGGCTGCTCAAAAGAACGGTTAGCAGAAAAACCATTCCTAGCACGTCTACGAGAGGAGCGATCACCACGTAGAGGAAAACGTGGTCCGCTAAGGGAGGAGCGTCCATCGCGATACTCAAAACGCGGTGGGGGAAAACGCTCAACTACAAAGCCTCCGCCACGGTGTCCATAGCCTACAACTGCAGGCTCCCGTCGGGCACGCTCTCTACGAGGCCTAGGTCTAGGGACTTGAGGCTCAACACCTCTAGGCCTAGTGACTCTCCTCGGAGCTCTCTGCTGCCTAGACCTGGGAACTTGAGGTTCTGGACCTCTGGGCCTAGCAGCACGTCTCGGTGCTCTCCTCTGAACATTTGGCACATGTACATCATGGAAAGGATGGTACATGTCCGGGTTGTTCATCTCCCTAGCACGGCGCGCCTCTCTCTTGCGCCTGAAGCAGAACTCGCTCAAGTATCCATCTCTCCCACAGAAATCACAATGGTACCTCACCGCACGCAAAGGGGGTTGTTGGTACTCATGGCTGTGGGTGTGGATCACTTTGCCCTTCTGTGGCAACTCTTCCTGGATAGGTGGCATTGTATCCAACTTGTTCTTTAGGTGGTTGGGTTTGGGATGCCACACTTGGTTCTTGGGTGGAGCTCTCGGAGGTTCCTCAAACACCCCATCCTTGGTGGTAGGCTTGACAGGCTCTTTAGGTGGAAGCTTGGTCAGTTTGGGAGTAGTGGTGGAATTTGGCTTCTCACTAGGATTCAGACCACTCGACTCTCCAATCTTCCCAAAAGCAGAAAGATCAACACCCTGAGCAAGACCTACACCAGAACCTCCAGCAGCTTGCTTAAATTGGGAGATCATCATCCCGAGCTGCGGCTCACTACAAGAGACCCATGACAAGATGGTCCGAAGGTATGTGTTTTCCTCCTCGGTTTGCATCTTGCCATGCTTGACATTCGCAATCTCCATCTCCAAACCCTCACACAAAGCGCACTTGGACACACAAGTGCTACCTGAGTTGGCCTCCTCAAGAGACACAATCTTGCCATTCTTCTCTGCCAACTCAGATTGCAAGACAGGACAAGTCTTGCACGCACCCAACAGAGAAGGTCTAGCCTTCAGCTCATCCACCTCTCCTACCAACGCAGCATACTTACCTCTCAAAGTGAGAAGGTCAGTCATGTGCGTGGTGCACATCTCACACTCAACCTCCTCCGACACGACCACGGTGGACATGGCAAACTCAAGCTCTCTCACCGTGTCCTCCCACTTCTGCCTAAACTACTTGCGCTCTCTAGCGGCACGCCTAAGCAACTTGTCCTGACTAAGGAGCGCGGCAGTAAGCTTCTCAACCTCAGCAGAAAGCTCGTCGTGGGTGAGAGATACCTGGGAGGTGTCGTCGTCGTCATCGTCGTTCCGAGGGGAGTGCTCCAGCTTGCCGTCGACCTCATCACCAAGCGCCATGGTGCAGAAGTCGTCGTCGTCGGCGAAGAAGCAGACACCGTTCAGCTTGTCCTCGATCCTCTTCTTCTTCTCGGACTCGTCATCGCTTGAGCAAGCGGAGTCGTCATCCGAGCCGTCGACGTCGCTGAGCGTGGCGAAGAACGCACGCTGCTCAGCCTGGGCCTTCTCCAAGTACTTCTTCTTGATGTACTCCTTGTCGAAGCCGCCCCTCCGCTTGTGCCTCGGGGGAACGTACTTCTCCTTGCGCTTGCCGGAGTCATACTTGTGCCCATGATCGCCCTTCCCCGAATGCTTGTTCTTCTTGGGGCAGTTGGCGATGAAGTGGTCGGGGTCGCCGCACTCATAGCATCCTGAGCGTCCTCCTCCGCGGCGACGGTTCATGCGGTTGTTGTGAAACCGTGAGAACCGGTTGGCGAGCATCGCTAGTTCGTCATCCCCCAATGACTCAAGCTGGTCCTCTGTGATAGAAAAGAGAGATGAAAGAGCAAAAACTCCAGAGGGGTTAGAAGAGCCAGAAACCAAAGCCATAGTCGGGCCAGAAGGATTCTCATAAGAAGCCCTTGACATGGCGTCAATCTCACTAGACTTGAGCTTACTAAAGAGCTCGTCGCAGGTGAGGGTCTCATAGTTAGACGATTCGATGATCGCTTGGACCTTTGAGTCCCACACTGACCGATCAAGAGTGTGCAAAAGCTTCAAAGCCCTCTCATGATCGTCAAAAGGCAACAGCTCCTTGTTCGCTCTCATCTTGTTGATAATAATCTGAAAGCGAGCAAATAAACTCTCTATGCTCTCGCCAGGCATATGTCAAATGTTCTCATACTCCCGCTTGTGCGACTCATAGAGGCGGGATTTGACCTGTGTGGTTCCCTCATGGAAGCGCATGAGGGTCGCCCAAATCTCGCGAGCCATGGGGAGAAGAGAAACGCGATCAAACTCGGACATGCTCAAACAGGAGAACAAGGCGTTACATGCCCGGCTATTGGCCTCGTGCTCATCGATCTGGAGCTGAGTGACACGAGCAGCCAAGACAACGTAATCATCCCTATTGCAAATCTCCCAAACAGAAGAGCCCATGCTCTGGAGACAGGCCGACATGCGTATCTTCCAATACGCATAGTTTGTCCCATCAAAGAACGGCGGTTTGCCCACGCCGCGATCCATGTCGCCTTCCGTGGATCTGGAACCGGCTAAGGTGGAAGATCCTTAACCCCCTCCGATACCAATTGAAGGACCGAGAAGCAACCAGAAAGCGACCAGAGGGGGGGTGAATGGGAGCTTCAAAATTTCCTTTCGGAAACTAGTAGCCACTGTCCCGAGAATCACCCCAAAAGACAAACCCTAGAGCTTGCTAATGTCCATGACCCTAGATGTAGGGTGGATGCTTCCAAGAAGCACAGCGGGACACTACACAACTCTAGAAAGCCAACGCAAAAGACGGGAACCAAATCCGAGATCGCACGAACGAACGGCGAACAAAACTGCGCGAAACAGCTTGGACCGGACTCTGACTTCGTCCGGTCAGTCACCACTGGACGCGTCCGGTCACAAGAAAACGGTTCTGGAACCTTACTGTTCCTGACCGGATGCACCAGAGACAAGCGTCCGGTCGATGCACAATGCGTCCGATCAGAACGAACAAAGACCGTGAACAGTAGATCCTAAGCGTCCGGTCAATCCAAAAAACCAGCGTCTGGTCACGAGCGTCCGGTCAAGTCACAGACAGACACAATGGACATTCAACCACCGGACGCACTGCCCTAGCGTCCGGTCGTCGCGTATCAAGCGTCCGGTCACCCCGACAGCAGCCTGTTCGTCCACCGATTCGACTCGATCTCACCCAAAACGAATCCTCTAAGGATCAAACTTGGTGAGAAGAGTCAAAAGGAGTATAGTGAGCTATCCCTAAGAGATCATGGCTCGAACCTATCTCCAAATAGATGAATCGAAGAATTTCGGGGGAAGGAGAAAACTTGACCCGAAACGTAAAATCGATCGATCTCCTAGACCGTGAGGTTAGAGGTTAATTCCTTCGGTGGAAAGAAGTGCCTCACGATCTAGAACAACTTGGTTCAAACGAATTTGCAAAAGATGAACCGAGCAAAGAGATCAAACGACGGGAAAATCGTGGAGAAAAAGGATTCCGCGAAGAACACAACCAAAACGCGAATCGGCACCATGATCTTGCAGCCCAAGCGCAAACACACGCTGTGACAAGGAGGTTACGGCCTCCTTTCCTCAAAATCAACAATACACAGAGGTAAGTCTCTCTGCGGATCTCAGCAAGCTACAGCAGGGGATGGGAGAGCAGGAAACCCCAAGTGTGAAAGAGCAAATAACTGAGATTGGAAGGGAGGAGGGTGTCTCCCTCTACTTACCCTCATTCTAACCTAAGTCTATTTCCTACTCTACCCCTCTCTATTCTAATTACACAGCGAACCAGCTAAACCCTAAGGTTATTCTGGACCAACTCGGTGGTAGGTGTATCCGACGGCCACGCCCGCTCGATTCGAAGCGTTGCCTCGACGCAACCTCCAGATCGCCGCCACGTGCCGCCCTCGCTCTGCACCCACGGTTTTGTGGCCCAAACCGGGAAACCAGCCTTTTCCAGCCAACCTCCGGTTTTGAGGCCCAAACCGGGAAACCAGCCCACCAGCTTCTGAGTTTTGAGGCCAAACTCAGCAAACCCTCAGCGCCCAGGTTTTGAGGCCCAAACCTGGAAACCGTCCTCAGCCCAAGTTTTGTGGCCAAACTCGGAAACCCTCAGCCCGAGTTTTGTGGCCAAACTCGGAAACCCTCAGCCCGAGTTTTGTGGCCAAACTCGGAAACCGTCCACGCCCAGGTTTTGAGGCCCAAACCTGGAAACCGTCCATCCGATGGTTTTTCCCTGGCTCTACCACCAAACCGACGTCGTAGATGGGATGCACCTCCCGTGCACCCCGTCCACCGACACGTGTCCCCAAGTCCACGACTCAGGCAACACATGACCGCACTTCTTCACTTGTCGTCGTCACAGGCTGCCATCCACCACAGCTGATCCTCGGGCCTCTGGTCCCTCAGTCCAAGCCTCACGTCCGCCCTTCACCGCTCGGTACCTCAGCATGGCACGTCCGCCGCACGGCACGCCCATCCTTCATCGCACCCGGTCCATCGGCACGACACGTCTTAGCTTGACCTTCACCTGCCTTCGATCACTGCATCCGTGCTCGACACCTGCACAACACAAGCCAAAGAACATGCGCATCATCCCAGTTGACAATCACTCATCACTCAGAGACCCGGCATACATCCATGTGTCCGCATTCTCGGACTCGAAGTCGCTTGAGGAAGCGGAGTCGTCATCCGAGTCGTCGACGTCGTTGAGCGTGGCGAAGAATGCACGCTGCTCAGCCTAGGCCTTCTCCAAGTACTTTGTCTTGATGTACTCCTTGTTGAAGTCGCCCTTCCGCTTGTGCTTCGCGGGGACGTACTTCTCCTTGCGCTTGCCGGAGTCGTACTTGTGCCCATGATCCGCCTTGCCGAAGACTTGCTTGTTCTTCTTCGGGCAATTGGCGGTGAAGTGGTTGGGATCGCCGCACTCGAAACATCCCGAGCATCCTCCTCCGCGACGTTGGTTCATGCGGTTGTTGTGGAACCGCGAGAACCGGTTGGCGAGCAAGGCTAGCTCATCATCCCCCATGAACTCCAGCTGCTCCTCTGTGACAGAAAGAAGTGAAGAGAGGGCAAATCCTCAAAAGGGGTTAGCAGAAGAGCCAGAAAGCAATGCCATTGATGGGCCAGAAGGATTTTCATAAGAAGCCCTCGCCATGGCATCGATCTCACTGGATTTGAGCTTGCTGAAGAGCTCGTCGCACGTGAGGGTCTCATAGTTAGGCGATTCGATGATCGCCTGAACCTTGGAATCCCACACCGACCGATCAATGGTATGCAAAAGCTTCAAAGCCCTCTCATGATCGTCGAAAGGCAACAGCTCCTTGTTAGCCCTCATCCTGTTGACAATCACCTGAAAGCGAGCGAATAAACTTTCTATGCTCTCGCCAGGCATATGTCGAAAGTTCTCATACTCCCGCTTGTGCGACTCGTAGAGACGGGGTTTGACTTGAGAAGTTCCCTCATGGAAACGCATGAGAGTCGCCCAAATCTCACGAGCCGTGGGGAGATGAGAAACACGATCAAACTTAGACATCCTCAAGCATGAGAAAAGAGCATTACGGGCTCGGCTATTGGCATCGTGCTCATCGATCTGATGCTGAGTGGCACGAGCAGCCAAGACCACGTAATCAGCAGAGTTGCAAATATCCCAGATGGAAGAACCCAAACTCTGCAGATAGGCCGACATGCGTATCTTCCAATACGCATAGTTCGTCCCATCAAAGAAATCGATTTGCCCACGCCGCGATCCATGTCGCCTTCCATGGATCTGGAACCGGGTAAGGTGGAAGATCCTTAACCCGCTTTGATACCAATTGAAGGACCTAAAGTGCTAACAGAAAGCGACCAGAGGGGGGGAATGGGAGCTTCAAATTTCTTTTCAGAAACTTGTTGCCTCTATCCCAGAAAATCAACCCCAAGAGCAAACCTAGAGCTTGCAAGTGTCCTTGACCCTAGATGCAGGGTGGATGCTTCCGAGAAGCACAGCAAGACACTACACAACTCTAGAAACCCAACGCACAAGCCGAAAACCAAAACCGACAACGAACGAATGAACCACGAACGAGAACGCGCGAATCAGCACTGACCGGACTCTGCCTGAGTCCGATCAAGGACGACCGAACGTGTCCGGTCAGACAAAAGCTGCTCGGGAACCTTACTGTTCTGGACCGGACTCTGAGGTCAGTGAGTCGAGTCACAACCCGAGCTTCCGGTCAACTGAAAAGCACACAATCAACAGTCGCAAGAGCGAGTCCGGTTTTTACACTTCAGAGCGTCCGGTCAGATACGAGAAAGATTCACGCTACACATTCAACGACCGGACGCATGGGGTCAGTGTCCGGTCAACCCGTGCACAGCGTCCGGTCACCCCAAAAACCAACTATTCATCCAACGATTCAACTCGATCTCACCCAAAACGAATCCTCTAGGGATCAAACTTGGTGAGAGAAGTTACAAGGAAGATAGTGAGCTACTCCGAGAAGATCATGGCTCGAACCTATCTCCAAATCGATGAATCGAAGAAATTCGGGGGAAAGGAGAAACACTTGACCCGAAACGAAAATCAATCGATCTACTAGCTCGTGAGGTTAGAGGAGAATTCCTTCGGTGGAAAGAAGTGCCTCACGATCTAGAACAACTTGGTTCAAACAGATTTGCGAAAGACACACCAAGTAGAGAGATCGATCAACGGGAAAAAAAAGGAGAAAAGCAGCCCGCGAAGAACTCGAACAAAACGCGAATCACAACCACGAATTTGCAACCGTGTGGCTACCACACGCTACAATAGTGAGATTATGGTCTCACTTCCTCAAAATCTCACGGACACAGAGGTATGATTGTCTTCTCTGTGGATCTTAGTTCGCTACAGCAGAGGATGGGGAGAGCAGGAAAACCTAGAAGGCAAAATAGCAAATGACTGAGATAGGATGGGAGGTGGGTGTCTCCCTCTACTTATGCTAATTCTAATTCCCACTCTACCCCTAACAAATTACAGAGCGAGCCAGCTAAACCCTAGGGTTATTCTGGACCAACTCAAGGTAGATGGTGATCCGACGGCCACGCCCGCACAATAGGTAGCATTGCCTCGACGCAACCTCACCGATTGCCGCCACGTGCCGCCACCGCTCTACTTGTCCTTTTCCCGGACTTCGCCCCTGGTTTTGAGGCCCAAACCGGGAAACCAGCCTTCACGACCAACCCCCCAGTTTTGAGGACCAAACCGGGAAACCAGCCGTCCATCGCCTGAGTTTTGTGGCCCAAACTCAGAAACCCGTAGCACCCAGGTTTTGAGGCCCAAACTTGGAAACCGTCCTCAGCCCGAGTTTTGTGGCCCAAACTCGGAAACCATCAGTGCCCAGGTTTTGAGGCCCAAAACTGGAAACTGTCCACTCGGTGGTTTTTCTGTGGCTCAACCACCAGACCGAGCCGTAGAAGGAATACACTGCCCGTGCACCCCGTCCACCGACACGTGTCCCCAGGCCCTCGACCCAAGCAACACCGTGCCCGCAAGTCTTCGCTCGTTGCTGTCCCAGGCTGTCAGCCACCACAGCTGATCCTCAGGCCACCGGTCCCTCTGTCCAAGCCTCACGTCCGCCCTTCACCACTCTCGGTCCATCGTCATGGCACGTCTGTACTTGACCTTCACCTTGCCTTCGATTACTGTATCCGTGCTTGACACTTGCACAGCACAAGCCAAAGAACATGCGCATTATCCCAGTTGACAATCACTCATCACTCGAGACTCGACATACACCCATGTATCCGCATTATCAACTAACGGGGAGAAATTTGACAAATCATGATTTAGTGATGTGCATTATCTAAGGGGGAGTTTGCTCTAGTTTGAATTTTCCAATTGATTTGGAGTGGTTTGCAGCTAGTTGTGTCGAGCCTTTGCCTCTTTCTGGAGGGACTAGCTGGTTTACTCAGTTTTGCCTTCTTTGCTCTGAACTTCTTGGTAGCGGTGTTGAGCCTATTCTGCATCTGCTTGAGAGCTATCTTTGCTTTGCTTGGTTGCGTCAAGACGTTGCCCATGTCTTTGGGGACCAAGTTGTTATGCTCACTCCATTCAACTTCGTTTGGCTTTGATTTGCTTCTGGTCATTTGGATGAATTCGCTCTTTCTTTTTCTTTCTTTCTACTCCATATGATTTGTGTTGGTAGTTGACAATGCACTCATCAATGGGGAGATTGCGGATACATGGGTGTATGACGGATCTTGAGATGATGAGTGATTATCAACTAGTTTGATGCACATGTTCTTTGGCTTTTGTTGTGTAGGTGTCGAGCTCGGAGACGGTAATCGAAAGCAAGGTGAAGGTCAAGTAGAGACGTGTCGTGCCGATGGACCCGGAGCGGTGAAGGGCGGAAGTGAGGCCTGGACTGACGGAGCGGTGGCTTGAGGATCAACTGTGGTGGCTGATAGCCTGGGACAGCGACAAGTGAAGACTTGCGGGTGGACGGGGTGCACGGGCGGTGCATCCCTCTACGACTTCGGTTTGGTGGTAGAGCCCTAGAAAAACCACCGGTTGGATGGTTTCCAGGTTTGGGCCTCAAAATCTCAGTGCTGGCCGGTTTCCGAGTTTGGGCCTCAAAACTCGGGTTGAGGACGGTTTCCAGGTTTGGGCCTCAAAACCTGGGCGATGGCGGGTTTCTAAGTTTGGGTCACAAAACTCAGCCTAAGGAAAGGTTTCCCGGTTTCATCCTCAAAACCGGGGGGAAGTCCAGGAAAAAGGACGGATGACAAGTGGCGGCATCCGGTGAGGTCACGTCGAGGCGAAGCTACCGGATGTGCGGGCGTGAACGTCGGATAGACTACACTTCGAGTTGGACAGGAATACCCTTAGGGTTAGCCTGCTCGCTCATTCGCAGTAGTAGTAGAAGGGGAATAATTGTATCAGGCTATATTAGGAGAGGCAACCCCTCCCTCCAAACTATCTTAGTCATTTGCTATTCACCTCTAGGGTTTCTTTCTTCCCATTCCCTGCTGTAGCTACTGAGATCCGTCGAGACAGCTAATCATACCTCTGTGTATTTGGATTTTACAGAAATGGGGCTGGATTCCCGTTGTCTCCTCGTGGGGATGATTTTCGGCTGGCAATTGAGATTGTGATTCGCGTTCTTGAGTTGTTCTTTGCGTTTTGTTTTTTGTCTCAATTTTCCCGTCGCTCGATCTCCCTCTATGTTGCGTATTTTTCGAATCCACTTGAATCAACATGTTTTTTGAAGTGAGGAGAACATTTTCACCGAAGGAATTCAACTCAAACCTCACGAACAAGTAGATCGGGTCGATTTAAGTTTCATAGCAACTTTTCGTTCTTGCACCAACCCCTTTGATTTCCCGGAGTTTGTGTTGATTTGAGCGGATGATTTCTTAGGAGTAGTCTTCCAACTACCTAGTGATCATCTTCTCCGAGTTTGGGATCAAGCGATTTTGGTTTGGATCGAATTTGGGAAGATTTGGCAAAGAGGCGACTGAAATTGCCCTCTCTGCACAGTCGCAGACAGTCCGCCGTTGGGGCGCGGACAGTCCGGGCGTCGGGGTCGCAGCCGGAGCAGTGGCTGTGCGCCTCGGTGGTTTGGCCTCAGGTGACCGGCGGACAGTCCGCCGTTGAAGGGCGCGGATAGTCCGGGATCTGACCAGGGAAGTTCAGCAGACTTGCTATTTTTCGTTTTTGTCCGGTGGATAGTCCACCACTGATCCGCGGACAGTCCGACATAGCCGCGGACAGACTGGGACTGGGAGTCCGGACAGTCCGGGAATCTGCAGTCAAGCACTATTTAATGCGTTTCCTCTCCCGGCTTTTCTGCTTCGTTTCCGGACTTCTCGTTTGCTCCTAGAGTTCACCAAGGAACCTCTCTAGGTATCTTTGCCACCAGTCGGTATAGGTATTTGGAGGATTCCCCGATGTAGCCTTCCATCTACGTTTTGGGACTAGGTTTTTGAGGAAGAACTCTACTTCAGAGTGTGTGAATTTTGGGTTGCTTGTTCTTGTGGTGCCTCGTTGTGATACTAGTGATCATCCAATCTCTTTCTGAGGGTCGTGGGCATCACGTTTGCATTCGAAGGATTTGGGGTTGATTTGTGGGATAGAGGCCAAAGTTCAAAAGAAATTTTTAAGCTCCCATGAACCCCCCCTCCCTCTGGTCGCTTTGGTATAGCATTCTCGGTCCTTCAGGCACGCCTGCTGGCGTCGAAAGCCATCTCGAGATCCTCCCTGTGGTAGCCGCCCTTGGTCTTCTTCTTCCCGGCCTTGTTCTCCGGCTTGGCCTTGCGCCTGGAGTTGTGGTTCTTGTCGGGGAAGCCTTTGTTGCACTTAGGGCAGTTCACGATTAAGTGATCAGCATCCCCACACTCGTAGCAGCCCTCACCTGCGCCACCACGCCGGCGATTCAAGTGGTTGTTGTGAAACCGCGAGAACCGGGTGATGATGAGGGCGAGCTCATCGTCTCCCAACGCCTCCACCTGCTCCTCTGTCACTGAAAGCAAAGAAGACAAAGCAAAGAGAGGAGGTGAAGCGTCAGAAGAAAAAGTCGATCCACCCTTGCCTAAGACCAAATCCATGGAATGTGAAGATGGGTTCTTCAGCTTGGCCTGAGTCAAGTGATCGATCTCGGTGGACTTAAGCTTGCTGAACAGCTCGTCCACGGTGATGAAGGACCGAAAGTGTTAAAGCAAGGCGACCAGAGGGGGGGGGGTGAATGGGAGCTTTAAATTTCTTTTTAGAAACTTATCGTTATTGTCCTGAGAAACAACCCCAACAGCAAATCTAGAGTTAGGTAGTGTCCACGACCCTAGATGTAGGGTGGATGCTTCCAAGAAGCAGAGCGGGACACAACACAACTCATAGAACTTAACGCAGAAGCCAGAAATCAAAGCCGACAACGAACGAAAGAGCTGCGGACAAAAGCGTGCGAAACTGCACTGAACGGACACTGATGAGCGTCCGGTCAGGTTTGATCGGACGTGTCCGGTCAGCTCAGGAGAGTTCTGGATGCTCTCTGAGTTGGACCGGACTCACTGTGTACATGCATCTGGTCAAAACCAAAACCAGAGTCCGATCACCAGCCGAGCATCCGGTCACCACAGATAGGCAATGAACAGTGCCCTTTGTGCGTCCGGTCACTAGCAAGTCGAGCGTCTGGTCAAGTCGCAATGAAAACGCTGTAAACGTGTTCAACGATTGGACTCACAACCTAGCGTCTGGTCACCCCGACTCGGGCGTCTGGTCACCCCGACACAGCCCTATTTGTCCAACTATTTGACTCGATCTCACTCAAAACAAAACCACTAGGGCTCAAACTTGGAGAGAGGAGTCCCAAAGAGGATAGTGAGCTACTCCTTGGAGATCATGGCTCGAACCTATCTCCAAATCGATGAATCAATGAACTTCGGGGGAAGAGAGGAGAAAAGTTGATCCAAAATGAAAACCGATCGATCTACTTGTTCATGAGGTTTGAGTTGAATTCCTTCAGTGGAAATGATCCCCTCACAGTAAAGAACAAGTTGATTCAAATGGTTGTGCAAACGGAGCAACGTAGAGAGAGAACGATTGACGGGAAACTTGAGGAGAAGAGCAAAACGCGAAGAACAACACAAGAACACGAATCACAACCTTAATTTCCAGCCAAAATTCATCCCAACGAGGAGACAACGGGAATCCGGTCCCGTTTCCACAAAATCCAAATACACAGAGGTATGATTAAGTCGTCTCTGTGGATCTCAGTAGCTACAACAGGGATGTGGGAGAGCAGGAAACCCTAGAATGAAAATAGCAATGGCTGAGATAGTCTGGAGGGAGGGGTTGCCTCTCCTTATATAGCCTAATACAATGATTCCCCTTCTACCCTTACAGCTAATGAGCGGACAGACTAACTGTAAGGGTATTCCTGACCAACTCGAGTTGATGTTGATCCGACGGCCATGCCCGCACATCGGGTGGCTTCGCCTCGACGCGACCTCACTGGATGCCGCCACGTGCCGCCAAGCGCCGCTCATCCTTTTCATGGACCTCTCCTCCCAGTTTTGAGCCTGAAACCGGGAAACCTGGGCCATCCCCTGGTTTTGAGGCCGAAACCGGGAAACCAGTCGTCCGTCGCCTAAGTTTTGTGGCCCAAACTCAGAAACCCGCCAACGCTGCAGATACATGGGTGTATGTCAAGTCTCGAGTGATGAGTGATTGTCAACGGGTTTGATTGCAGGTTCTTTGGCTTGTGTTGTGCAGGTGTCGAGCACAAAGACAGTGATCGAGGGCAAGGTGAAGGTCAAGTAGAGACGTGCCGTGCCGACGGACCAGGAGCGGTGAAGGGCGGACGTGAGGGTTGGACTGAGGGACCGGTGGCCTGAGGATCAGCTGTGGCAGCTGGCAGCCTGGGATAGCGACGAGCGAAGACTTGCGGGACATGGTGTTGCTCGGGTCGAGGACCTGGGGACACGTGTCGGTGGACGGGGTGCACGGGCGGTGCATCCCCTCTACAGCTTCGGTTTGGTGGTAGAGCCAGAGAAAAACCATCGGTTGGACGGTTAACAGGATTGGGCCACAAAACCTGGGCGTGCTGCGGGTTTCCGAGTTTGGGCCACAAAACTTGGGCTGAGGACGGTTTCCAGGTTTGGGCCTCAAAACCTGGGCGCTGGCGGGTTTCCTGGTTTCGGCCTCAAAACCAGGGGATGGACTTGGAGGCTGGTTTCCCGGTTTGGGCCTCAAAACCGGGGGTGGACGTGAAGGCCTAGTTTCCCGGTTTCGGCCACAAAACCGGGGGCGGAGTCCGTGAAGAGGACGTAGAGCGGTGGCGGCACGTGGCGGCAATCGGTGAGGTTGCGTCGAGGCAACGCTACCTATTGTGCGGGCATGCCCATCGGATCCACCTACCATCGAGTTGGTCCAGAATAACCTTAGGGTTTAGCTGGTTCGCTCTGTAAGTAGTTAGGGGTAGAGTGGGAATTAGGAATAGTTAGAATTAGGATAAGTAGGGGGAGACACCCACCTCCCCATCAATCTCAGTCATTTGCTCTTTGCATCTAGGGTTTCCTGCTGTCCCAATCCCCTGCTGTAGCTAGCTGAGATCCGCAGAGAACCATACCTCTGTGTACTGGAGATTTTGAGGAAGTGAGGCCGTAACCTCACTGTTGTAGCGTGTGGTAGCTACACGGTTGCAGATCGATGTGTTGATTCGCGTTTTGGTTCGTGTTCTTCGCGTTCTTCGTTTCTCCACGTTTTTCCCGTCACTCGATCTCTCTCTATACTGCGTCTTTTCGAAATCCACTTGAATCATCTTGTTCTTTGTAGTGAGGAGGTCATTTTGACCAAAGGAATTCATCTAACTCCTCACGAACAAGTAGATCGGGTCGATTTCGTTTTTGTGGTGCTTTTTCGGTTCATACTCCTCCCCTTTCGTGGCGCTTTTTCGGTTCATACTCCTCCCCTTTCATGGCGCTTTGTAGTGAGGATGATTTCTTGGGGATGGTCTCCTAACTACTCCGTGATCATCCTCTCCAAGTTTGGGAACGTGCGACTTTGGTTTGAATCGATTTGGAGAAGATTTGGGTGAAGGGCGACCAAAATCGCCCTCACTGGGAGTTGGCGGACAGTCCGCCATCCCAGCCGCGGACTGTCCGCGCGTTGGGAACGAGCCAAGTCAGTGGCTGCGGGTCTCGGTCGCGTTACTGTTCCTTGACCGGCGGACAGTTTGCCGAAGGAACTCGCGGACAGTCCGGGAGTCGTCCAGGGACTGTTCAGCAGCTCTGCTGTTCTTGGTGTTTGACCGGCGGACAGTCCGCCGTTGGTTTTCGTGGCCAGTCCAAGAACTGTCCAATGGACTTTAGCAGCACTGTGGTTTTGCTCTTTTGGTCGGCGGACAGTCCGCGACGTGAGCCCGGACAGTCCGCCACTCGGCAGACAGTCCGCGATCGTACTGCCGGACAGTCCGGGATCCTGCTGTAGCCTCCGGTTTGGTGCGTTTGCTCTCCCGGCTTGTTCGTTTGGTTTCCGGACTTTTCGTTTGGCCCTAGAGTTGACCAACGAACTTCTCTAGGTATCTTTGCTACTTGTTAGCACCGGTATTTGGGGATATCTCAACGTAGCCGTCTATCTACGTTTGGGACTTGGTTTTCGAGGGTCGAACTTGTGCTGATGCTTTTGGTGCTTGGTTCGATATCGCGTTGTGGTGCCTCGCTGTGATCCTAGGGATCATCCACCCTCTTCCAAGGGTCGTGGGCGTCACAGTTTCGGTCGTAGCTTTTGGGGGTTGATTTTGGGACATTCTTTGGCTAGTCCATTCTCGGTCCTTCAAACACCCAGGTTTTGAGGCCCAAACCTGGAAACCGTCCTGAGCTCGAGTTTTGTGGCCCAAACTCGGAAACCGGCTGCACCTAGGTTTTTAGGCCCAAACCTAGAAACCGTCCACTCGATGGTTTTTCTATGGCTCAACCACCAAACCGACGCCATAGAGGGATGCACCGCCCGTGCACCCCGTCCACCCGCAAGTCTTCACTTGTCGCTGTCCCAGGCTATCAGCCACCACGACCGATCCTCAGGCCACCGGTCCGTCAGTCCAAGCCTCACGTCCGCCATTCACCGCTCCGGGTGCATCGGCACGGCACGTCTCTACTTGACCTTCACCTTGTCTTTGATCACCGTATCCGTGCTCAACACCTGCACAACACAAGCCAAAGAACACGTGCATCATCCCAGTTGACAATCGCTCATCATCACAAGATCCGGCATACACCCATGTATCCACAATCTCCCCCTTGATGAGTGCATTGTCAACTACCAACACAAATCATATGAAGGATAAGAAAGGAGGAAGAAGAAGTAAGCGAACTCAACCAATCGACCAAAAGCGAAGCAAAGCCAGAAGAAGTCGAATAGAGTGAGCAAGACAACTTGGTTCCCAAAGACATGGGCAACGACTCGACGCAACCAAGCAAAGCAAAGCTAGCCCTCAAGAAGAGGTAGAACAGGATCAACACCGCTAGCGAGAAAGGTCGGAGCAAGAAAGACAAAGACAAGCTAGTCCCTCCAAAAAGAGGCAAAGGCTCAACACAACTAGCAAAAATGCTCCAAACCAATTGAAAAACCATATAGGCTGAAAGTCACTCCACACCAATTGAACAACTCGTCAAAGCAGAAATCGAGCAAACTCCCCCTTCAATAGTGCATACAACTAGGGACATGATTTGTCAAAAATTCTCCCCCTTAGTTGAAAATGCACACAACAAGGCACAATGCATATGAGTCGAAAATGCAGGTTAGCAGCTTTAGGTATAGAATCTATAGAGTGAATAGATGCTCTAAAGAATGCTGATCCAACTACTCAACAACAAGCACAAATGCCAGCAAAGGCTCAAACTAATCACAGAATACGAAATATGAACATATGAACATATGAGCAAAGTGAGCAGTTTTAAGCCATTTAGAAAGGGTTTCACCATCAAAATAGCACTACACATGTATAGACAGGAAGTTACACAAGTGCTAAACATGTATACAAGGTGAACTACCCCTAGCAAAGTTCAATCATCATGCTATAGAATGAAACATAGTCTTGTGTTTTCAAATTTTATCGGAGTTGCAGCGGTGATTACACAAGTTTGAATTTTCAGCATGTGATTGCGAGAGGTTGAAAACTTGAGATTGCCTAACTTTTCAACCGAGCTAAGCCTATGCATAAGCAATCAGAAGCTTGAAGCAACGGTTTCGGTCTTACACTACACGGCTCAAGTTTAACTCAATGTGCAATGAGAAACAGTCTCGATACCGTGATGTGCTGTCAAGTGATCCCAACTTGATCTTTTCAATTCACTTAGACTTGGTTCAAAATTTTAACAGAAAATGAACATACCCAGCAAGTGAAAGACTCAAAACTAGAGACATAGCAACCTAGCATATATGAAAAGCACAAGTGACATCAACACATTCTACACATGCTAGTTGCCAATCTCAATGGTGAACATGTTTCAAATTTTATGTTGAATTAAGCATATTCACAGTTCTGAAAGGTAGCTCAGCTCACAACATGTATCAGTGATCAAAAATAGCCTAAGCTACAAGCATCATCATGTATCATCGGAGCATACACTAATCAGAGCATAGATTCATTCTACAGATTATAGACATGAAGCTCAAAAAAATAAAGATGCAAATATGATGAAATGCAGAAACTAAACAAGAACAAAGCAAAAGAAGTCAGTCTATGATACAAGAACCAAAATGTTTCCCCCAACTAAAAGGGGAAACACACACCAAGCTCACCTCTCAACCTAGCAAAGGTTGATTGGTCCAAAGGCTTAGTGAAAATATCTGCCAACTGAAGATGAGTATCGACATGGTGAAGGTCGATATCACTCTTCTCATAGTGGTCTCAAAAGAAATGAATGCGTACATCAATGTGTTTGGTCTTAGAATGCAGCACAAGGTTCTTAGCAACGCTAATCGCACTCGTGTTGTCACAAAGCAATGGAACTCGAGAAAAGCTCAGACCAAAATCACGCAAAGTGGCCATCATCCACAACAACTGGGAACAGCAGCTAGCCGCAGCAACATATTCAGCCTCTGTGGTAGACTGAGCGACACTAGACTGCTTGCGAGAATACCATGATACAAGAGAAGAACCCAAAAACTGACAAGTCCCAGAAGTGGACTTGCGCTCAAGTCGGCAACCAGCAAAATCAGCATCCGAGTAACCGCAAAGGGAGAGGGTGGAAGAAGCAGAATACCAAATCCTGAACTCAGGTGTGAAATAGAGATACCTCATAATGCGCTTGACCGCTTGACGGTGAGACGTGCGTGGCGACGACTGAAATCACGCGCAAAGACACACCGCGAACTGGATGTCCGGGCGTGTCGCTGTCAGGTACAGCAGCGACCCGATCATACTCCGGTACTCCTTCTGGTCCACAGCTTCTCCATCCTTGTCCGCATCCAGGGCTGTCATGGTCGACATGGGTGTTGGAAGAGACTTGGCCTCACCCATATCTAACTTCTTCAAGATGTCCTTGGTGTACTTGCCCTGATGCACGAACGTCCCTTCTCGGGATTGCTTGATTTGCAACCCGAGGAAAAACATCAACTCGCCCATCATGCTCATCTCAAATTCCCTGCTCATTGTATCTGCAAACGTGGCAACTAAAGCATGAGAAGAACCACCAAAAATGATATCATCCACGTAAATTTGAACCAATAAAGTGTCATTGCCTTGCTTGAGGAGAAAAAGAGTTTTATCCACACATCCCATTTTAAAACCCTTAGCAAACAAAAAGGTTTTCAACCTATCATACTAGGCTCTAGGGGCTTGTTTCAAACCATACAAAGCTTTATGAAGTTTAAAAACATGGTTTGGAAACTTGGGATTTTCGAAACCGGGGAGTTGTTTCAGATACACCTCTTCTTCTATATAGTCGTTTAGGAAGGCACTCTTGACATCCATTTGAAAAAGTTTGAAACCTTTGGATGCAGCAAAAGCCAAGAGGATCCTAATTGCCTCCAAACGAGCTACAGGTGCAAAAGTCTCCTCATAATCTATCCCCTCCTTCTGACTATACCCCTGGGCTACAAGGCTGGCCTTGTTTCTCACAACATGGCTATCTTCTCCTTATTTGTTTTTGAAAACCCATTTTGTCCCAATTGGGTGACACTCAGGAGGAAGAGGAAGAAGAACCCAAACCTGATTTCTCTCAAAATTTTCGAGCTCCTCATGCATGTCATTGACCCAATCCGGATCAGATAAAGCGTGTCCAACATCTCGGGGTTCAAAATCAGCAACAAATGCTGAATGAGCAAAGTGAGAGTTTTGTTGTGACCTAGACCGAGTGACGCGTTTGTGGATGTCACCGATCATCTATTGAGGAGGGTGTTGGCTGTTGACGGTCCTTAAACACCTGTTTTACCGTCAACATTTGACCCTAAAGTTCACCAAAAAGGCATGAAATGTAGTCAAATAGGTTTCAAACTAACCGAATTCCACATGTCCATAGAATTTTATTTGAATGCAGGATTTGAACCAAATTTGGACATTTTGACCCACCAGGAGACAAGCCCACTCAGTAGGGCCCAAATGGGTCTAAGAGAGGTGGCGCCCGCCAGCCACAATTGGCGCCCGCCACTTGGGTTGGCCCAAGTTGCAACCCCTGCCACGTCACCGATCCGTGTGACCTCCTCAGGGCCAAATCCTGGCCCTTGGTCACTAGGTCAGTGGCATCGGACGGCTCAGGAGAGAGTGGCGCGGATCAAGGCTGAATGGCGGTTGCTAGGACATGCAACCGAACTCCAAACCGCCTCGGACAACCTCCTGGATGCCGTTGGATCAATGCCGGTGCATCCAACGGCCAGGGCACTGGCGGCCGCCAGTAGGGAGTGGCGCCCGCCACCTGACCTAACCCTAGGTCGGTGGGCTGCCCCCTATAAGTATCCCCCTCACTCACTTGGGCTATAAATACCCCCCTGGAGGCACCTCTTCATTTGTACCATCTCACACCAAGTACCATCCCAAGCAAAGCAAGAGAAGCAAGTGAGAGTTAGGTTAGAAGATCAGAGAGCTTAGGCAAGTAGGTAGCTAGTAGAGCAAGGCATCTTCGCCCTCGCGGTAGCCCTGCTCAAGGGTTAGCTCAAGAGTAGAGGCGTGCGAGTGATCGGTCCTGGAGCTGGGAAGAGTCTTCCTTCATGTCCAGTTCAAGTTTTGCTATTGTTACTCAAGCATTTACTATATTCTAGTTCATCATTTCAAGTATTAATTTATTCTACTTATCAGTATTGAGTGGTATACTTGATTGATTGCTTGAGTGCCTAGCTATCCTACAGTTCAATTCACTTAGCCATAGTAGTTAATCTGTAGTGAGCTTAGTGTTTGATCTTTGCCAATAGGTTGCTTAGTTAGTTTAGTGTTTATCTTATTAAGTCAAGTATTTGCTCTGACGTCCGCAAGGGTGTCTCTATTCAAAGCTAGGGTAGAGATAGTTAGAATATAGTTAAGCGTGGTGCTTAGTTATAGACTTACCTTCAGATACGGCTGGACCCCCGGATATCTGTGGTAGCAAGCAGGTGGTGACAGCCCTGTGCGCCTTGAATTCCACCACGTAGTTGGCCGAGTTTAACAGTAAGGCTCGTTGTGCTAGCGTTCAACCTAAGTAAGTGGTAAAGGCTAGTATGCCTCGATACTTGATAAGATAGGAATAAAACTATACTCAACTTAGCTGCTTTATTGTCTTTTGCCTGCCTTGCTTCGTAACTATCTCGCTTCGTAGTTATCTTGCTTTGTAGTTATCTAGGAGTAGTTAGTAGTTGGTAGTTAGTAGTTAGTTAGTTATCCTTAGTTACCCTCTATCTACCTATCCATTCCACCTTACCTTAGCCATCCAGTTCATCCTTACCTAGCCATCCATATATTCCTTCTAGCCTCTCTTCTCCCCTTTTCCCTTTTCCCTTTTCTCTTTTCTTTGACTCTCATCCCCTCCTTGACTCAACTCATACACCAACCTAGCCTTCCCTTGGGATCAAATAAATCGACACCTGGTGCTCCCAGGCGAATTGCTACTACGATAGTTCTGTGCGCTTGCAGAATCTCCTCCTGGTAGATTGCATTCTCTCTGGCTAGCTTCCACTAGTGTCGGGATTGACAACCCCGCTTGGCATTAGTAGATAGCTACTTTAGCTCCACTCCTTTAGGTATAGTGACCGGTCTTGCTTCAAGCATTTCTGACGCCGTTGCCGGGATAGACTCCATAGTCTACTCCTAGTAACAACGTTAGCGAGTGCCAACAAGCATCTCTGGGCCGTTACCGGGGATAGTTGCCTAGCACTATCTTTAGTGAAGCTAAGAAGTACCAACAAGCATTTCTGGCGCCGTAGCCGGGGAAGGCAATCGGTGTATCGGTTGAGTCCGTGTCAAATTTATCTTCGCTTGAGCTCCCGCTTAGCGAATCCCATCTTACCCCATTCTTTCTTTCCTTAGTTCTTCTTATCTTTTTCCTTCATCTTCTTCAACTTCTTTCTTTCTTATCTCGTTCTATCTTAACGATGGCCAATAAGACCATTCGTGAATTTTCTGCTCCTTCTGCCGCTAATGTAGCGATAGGACCAGACGTGATCGATGCCAACCTCAATTTTGAGTTGAAACCGGCTCTGATCACAATGATCCAAGCTAGCCCGTTCTGTGGCAAGGCTCATGAGGATGCCAATGCTCACCTCCAACAATTTTTGGAGATTTGCGGCACCTTCACCATTAAGGGGATAACCCAAGAATCCATCCGTCTTCGTCTCTTTCCTTTCTCTTTGCTAGGAAAAGCGAAGCAATGGTTCTATACCGATCGCAACCCTGTAGACACATGGGACAAGTGTTCCAATGCTTTTCTCGCTAAATTCTTTCCTATGGGCAAGACGAATGCTCTGCGCAACAAAATCTCCAGCTTTATGCAACAAGCCGAGGAATCTATTCCCGAGGCCTGGGAGAGGTTGCAAGAGTATGTCGCTACTTGTCCGCACCATGGTATGGAGGACTGGCTTTTGATCCAGAACTTCTACCATGGCTTAACCCCTCTCTCTAGAAGCCATTTGGATGCCGCCGCCGGTGGTGCATTCTTTTCTCTGAATGTTGCAGATGCTAAGGCTCTCATAGAGAAGATGGTGTCAAACCAAGGATGGAATGACGAAAGACTACAGCCCCGTAAGCGAGGTATACATTCCCTTAAGGAGGCCGACATGATCGTGGCCAAGATGGACCTGCTGGCAAAGAAGCTGGATAGCTGTGAGAAGATGAACCAACAGGAGAGTGTCCAATCTCTGGAATCCTACATGACTTGTGAAGTTTGTGGAGAAACCGGACATTCTGGGAGCCACTGCCCTGAGCTACATGAAGATTTGAACTTCATCAACAACAGTAACAGTTTCCGTCAACAGAATTAAGGATGGAATCAGCACTCCAATTCTCAAGGTAACAATTCATTCCCTCGCTCTAATTTTCAGAATTCTGATAATTTCTCATTCCTGAAGAATTTAGTTTACTCACAAGGTAAAACTACTGATTTCTTGAAAGAGAGATTAATGGCGAATGATAAAATCCTTGAGAAAATAAATGATAAATTGGAAGATTTCTCATCTACTCTGAAAAATCAATTAAGCTTTAATAAGATGTTAGAAACCCAATTAGCTCAACTTGCTGCTATCATACCATCTTTTGAATCTGGCAAAATTCCTGCTAAACCTGACATGGAAACTGCAAATATGGTTGAAATAAAATATTTTAACTATTATGAAGATCAAACCATGACTGTTAAAAAGGGTGATCCTGGTAGTCCCATAATTAGATGCTCAATCTTTGGTGAAGTCTTTAAAAATGCCATGTGTGATTTAGGATCGAGTGTGAACATTTTATCTAAAGATTTTTATGAAAACTCATCCTTTCCACCCATGTCATCCACATCTGCCTATGTTGTGCTAGCTGATCAGTCCACTTGCTATGCAGAAGGAATAGTCAATGATTTACCTATTCATATTAGAGGCTCCTATGTTCCTGCTAATTTCATAATACTAGATATGGGAAATAGGAAAGATGTGCCTTTAATTTTGGGTAGACCTTTCTTGAATACTGTTAATGCTTGCATATATGTGGGAAGTGGTAAAATTCAAATGACATTAGGAGGGAGGAAGGAAATATTCTCCTTCTCCCGAGGCCCCGCATATGCCGCTAACATGCAGGAAGCAAAACCCGTTCGTACCAAGAAGAGGCACCCAAGAACAAGGTGGGGCAGAAAGAATGAACCACATCCTCCTGAGTTGTGTAATTCACATAACAAGGGAGAGGTGCCAAAAGAAGAAGAACCAGATGGAGTACTAAGAGAAGAAGTACCCAAGGAAGAAGATCCACCCGATAAGGATGAAACTCCATGGACCTAAGGTATGGTTTTATTTTTTATTTTTCCCTTCAAATTTCCCTTCTTCGAATAAATAACATATGTCATGCATGTAACTAAAAAAACAAATCAGTTATCATTAGTTTTATGCATAGGTATATGTTAACTTAGTATGAATAATAAAATATCAAAATAGGATAGTTTCCCTTTTCACAACATTAGATAGTTTCCCTTTTTAATAAAATGAGAACAAGAGCTCCGACTGAGACGAAGAAGATATTTCACCAAGCAAGAAGCCAGCTTGGGGGAGACTCCCGCTCCGATAAGGTATGTCTCAAGCCTACACTTTACATTCAGTTCTTAAATTCTATATCTTTTGAATGTCACATGCTTGCTTAAATAACCACTCCATGAATAAAATTGATAAAATCTGCTTAACCAAGTTGAAACCTGAATAAGATTTGAAATATGTCATGCAAATGCTATTGTTATGGTTTAAATGACTAGTCTTATCTAAGTTGTAGCTTTTGTGGGTTGCACATGCTTACACTGAAATCATGCTTAGCGAATAAAGTTAGTAAGAAATGGAGTAATTCTTTAAACTTGCTAGGGTAAAATTAGGACCTAATCTGGAGGATTTCTTTTAAAAATTATGAAAACCTTGCTAAAAGTGCCTCCTAGATTTTATCCCATCCCACCACTAGCCAAATATTTGTTAGTCATTAGTCAAAACCACAAAGAGCTTTGTTTCTGTTGAGATTTGTCAGACCTCATAGATCTTAGTAGAGAAGCTTATCATATCTTTTGAATCAAGATTCACGTACACCCACCATAATTTGCCAACTTTCCACTTTGGAAGTTTGCAACCACCAAATAAATTGCTTATTCTCTACACTGGAGATATGCAATACCCTGCCAAACATCCCATTGCTAGCCTTATGCTATTCCTACACTGGGAATAAGCATTTCTCCCTCTTCCCCTTTTTATTTCAAAAATCCTTTCCTATAGATGTCTGGGGAAATCTACAGCTAAAAGAGAGAGAGTGAGAAAAATGAGCAAAATAGCTCAAGAAAGGACTATGTCCTGTGAAAAAAAAGTGAGCAAAGTAGCTCAAGAGAGGACTATGTCCTAAGAAAATGTGAGGGCACATCTTTTGTCTACTCACTACGTATCCAAAAAAAAGAGAGAGAGAATTATCATTAGCTCTAGACCCCAGAAATTAACTAGGATGGATTATGAAATACCTCTCTATACACTTCCACATAACCACACATGCACATCTTGATCAATTTTTATGATTTCCTGCTCCTTATGATCTGAGTGTCTAGCTTAGCAATAAACATCAGGCAATTTGCTCATGACACTTAGCCTACCTATAGCTCCACATATCATTCTTTAGAAATAGGAGAGGCTACATTTTGGCCTAAGTGAGGATTTAAACACCATTGAGTGATTGAGTGAATCTTGGAGGACTTAAGCAAGTTGTTACCTTTTGAAAACCTTGAAAAACCTCCAGACAGAATCCTAGTCAAACCTAAGCAAGACAAAAGATTCCTATCTACTGCTTTATTCCACTCTTGCATGTTTAAAGTGAAAAGCTATAAGCCCCACATTGCTATGATTCATGATATATGCTAAGTTATTTCTCACTATACAATATGCACTTGCATACATCTTAAGTTGCTATCCATTTCATGCTCAATGCCTAAACCGCATTGTTGCTCGAGGACGAGCAACGGGTTAGCTTGGAGGAGCTTGTTGACGGTCCTTAAACACCTATTTTACCGTCAACATTTGACCCTAAAGTTCACCAAAAAGGCATGAAATGTAGTCAAATAGGTTTCAAACTAACCAAATTCCACATGTCCATAGAATTTTATTTGAATGCAGGATTTGAACCAAATTTGGACATTTTGACCCACCAGGAGACAAGCCCACTCAGCAGGGCCCAAATGTGCCTAAGTGAGGTGGCGCCCGCCACTTGGGTTGGCCCAAGTTGCAACCCCTGCCACGTCACCAATCCGTGTGACCTCCCCAGGGCCAAATCCTGGCCCTTGGTCACTAGGTCAGTGGCATCGGACGGCTCAGGAGAGAGTGGCGCGGATCAAGGCTGAATGGCGGTTGCTAGGACATGCAACCGAACTCCAAACTGCCTCGGACAACCTCCTGGATGCCATTGGATCAATGCCGGTGCATCCAACGGCCAGGGCACTGGCGGCCGCCAGTAGGGAGTGGCGCCCGCCACCTGACCTAACCCTAGGTCGGTGGGCTGCCCCCTATAAGTACCCCCCTCACTCACTTGGGCTATAAATACCCCCCTGGAGGCACCTCTTCATTTGTACCATCTCACACCAAGTACCATCCCAAGCAAAGCAAGAGAAGCAAGTGAGAGTTAGGTTAGAAGCTTAGAGAGCTTAGGCAAGTAGGTAGCTAGTAGAGCAAGGCATCTTCGCCCTCGCGGTAGTGCTGCTCAAGGGTTAGCTCAAGAGTAGAGGCATGCGAGTGATCGGTCCTGGAGCTGGGAAGAGTCTTCCTTCATCTCCAGTTCAGATTTTGCTCTTGTTACTCAAGCATTTACTATATTCTAGTTCATCATTTCAAGTATTACTTTATTCTACTTATCAGTATTGATTGGTATACTTGATTGGTTGCTTGAGTGCCTAGCTATCCTACAGTTCAATTCACTTAGCCATAGTAGTTAATCTCTAGTGAGCTTAGTGTTTGATCTTTGCCAATAGGTTGCTTAGTTAGTTTAGTGTTTATCTTATTAAGTCAACTATTTGCTCTGACGTCTGCAAGGGTGTCTCTATTCAAAGCTAGGGTAGAGATAGTTAGAATATAGTTAAGTGTGGTGCTTAGTTATAGACTTACCTTCAGATACGGCTGGACCCCCGGATAGCTGTGGTAGCAAGCAGGTGGTGAGAGCCCTGTGCGCCTTGAATTCCACCACGTAGTTGGCCCAGTTTAATAGTAAGGCTCGTTGTGCTAGCGTTCAACCTAAGTAAGTGGTAAAGGCTAGTACGCCTCGATACTTGACAAGATAGGAATAAAACTATACTCAACTTAGCTGCTTTATTGTCTTTTGCCTGCCTTGCTTCGTAACTATCTCGCTTCGTAGTTATCTTGCTTTGTAGTTATCTAGGAGTAGTTAGTAGTTGGTAGTTAGTAGTTAGTTAGTTATCCTTAGTTACCCTCTATCTACCTATCCATTCCACCTTACCTTAGCCATCCAGTTCATCCTTACCTAGCCATCCATATATTCCTTCTAGCCTCTCTTCTCCCCTTTTCCCTTTTCCCTTTTCTCTTTTCTTTGACTCTCATCCCCTCCTTGACTCAACTCATACACCAACCTAGCCTTCCCTTGGGATCAAATAAATCGACACCTGGTGCTCCCAGGCGAAGTGCTACTACGATAGTTCTGTGCGCTTGCAGAATCTCCTCCTGGTAGATTGCATTCTCTCTGGCTAGCTTCCACTAGTGTCGGGATTGACAACCCCGCTTGGCATTAGTAGATAGCTACTTTAGCTCCACTCCTTTAGGTATAGTGACCGGTCTTGCTTCAAGCATTTCTGACGCCGTTGCCGGGATAGACTCCATAGTCTACTCCTAGTAACAACGTTAGCGAGTGCCAACAATAATCTCTGGGCCGTTACCGGGGATAGTTGCCTAGCACTATCTTTAGTGAAGCTAAGAACTACCAACATTAGCGCTGAATGTGTCGCGGCGCCTCCCTTGCTGAAGTAACCTCCCCCTCGATAGTAGGTGGTGCCTCCTCGGGTACAAATGGTACAGCTCGAGGTGGTGGATCACATGGCCCACATGTAGTGGAAGAAGACAGGTCGGGGCCGCGAGCAGTCATGGTCGAACTCGACCCAATCGGCGCCACAAGTGGAGCAAGTGCTGGATCATCAATCCCTTCAGCACCTTCTTCCTCATCATCAAAAAGAGGCTCGCCAACCTCGTGATCACCTGCATGCTCAAATCTAGAAGAAGGACAATGCATGGTCTCATCAAAGGTGACATCGGATGTCTACATGACTCGGTTAGTATCAAGGTTAAGTACACGATATGCACGAGTATGATTACCATAACCCAAAAATACACCGTAAGAAGAGCGAGACTCAAACTTGTCCAAGTTGCCTTTCTTGAGTATAAAACAGTGGCAACCGAAAACTCTAAAATAACTCACTTTGGGTTGCTTCCCAAATCGCAACTCATAAGAAGTTTTCTTCAAGAAAGCACGGAGAAAAATGCGATTGGAAATATAGCATGCAGTGTTAATAGCCTCGGCCCAATACCGCCTTGGACTCCTATGCTCATCGAGCATCATCCTAGCCATCTCAACAAGGGTCTGATTTTTCCTCTCTACAACACCATTTTGTGGTGGTGTGTAGGGGGAAGAAAACTGATGTTCTATACCTAAAGAGTTACAAAACTTCTCAAAAACCGAGTTCTTAAACTCAGAACCATTATCGCTACGAATAGCTCTCATCGAATTCTTAGTTTTGAAGTCGCAAGATCAAATTGCGAACAAAAGTGAAAGTCTCAGTTTTCTTAGCTAAAAATAAAACCCACGAATATCTCGAAAAGTTGTCGACAACAACAAGCACATACAACTTCCTCCCAACCGAGCTCACCCGAGCCAGACCGACAAGGTCCATATGCAAAAGCTCTCCAGGGCGCTTAGTCATAACCTGATTCACCGGATGGTGGGGAGCGGCTACCATTTTCCCATGTCTACAAGAATGGCAAACAAGATCCTTCTCCATGCACAACTTGGGCAATCCTCGGATTAAGCCAAGTGAACTAAGCCTTGCAAGCAAGTCGAAGCTCAGATGACCTAGTCTCCTATGCCACTTCCAAAGATCAGAGGAGGAAGGTCCAGCCAAAAGACAACGAGAAATTCCAAACAATTCTGAAAAATTCGCACGAAAGACTTTCCCAAAGGGCGAAATCAAACACACAAGATTGCCCTGAGGATCTAAAATGCGACTGAGATTCGGCTTAAAACGAATCTCATAGTAATCATCAAAGAGTTGCGAAACAGAAAGAAGGTTAAAATGCAAGTTAGAAACAAGAGCAACATCACGCAACACAAAGTGCTCATTAACTCGCACCGACCCACGAGACAACACTTTACCTTTGCTATTGTCGCCGAAGGTGATAAACTCCTTTCCGGCAACTGGACTAAGACTGGAGAACCACTTGGCGTTTCCGGTCATATGCCTTGAGCACCCGGAATCCACCAACCAAACGTTCTCCAATCGCCTTACCTACATTAATAAAAAGACAAAGGGTGAGCATACCGACCAACACTGGGGTGAGTAAAATGGGAAGTATACCAGTGTTGGGCCAGCTGCTCAAAAGAACAGTTAGTAGCAAAACCATTCCTAGCACGCCTAAGGGGAAAGCGATCACCACGCTGAGGAAAATGTGGTCCGCTAAGAGAAGAGCGTTCATCGCGATACTCAAAACGCGGTGGGGGGTAACGCTCAACAGCAAAGTCACCGTCACAGGGTCCAAAACCTACAAAAGAAGGCCCCCGCCGGGCACATCCTCCTTGCGACCTAGGACCTTGAGGCATTGGACCTCTAGGCCTAGCAGCTCTCGTCTGAACCTTCGGCACATGTACATCATTGAAAGGATGGTACATGTCCGAGTTACTCATCTCCTTTGCACGAAACTCCTCTCTCTTGCGCCGAAAGCAAAACTCCCTCAAGTGTCCATCTCTCCCACAGTACTCACAGTGGTACCTCACCATTCTCATAGGGGGTTGTTGGTACTCACGGTAGTGGGTGTGGATCACTTGACCCTTCTGTGGCATGAGCTCCTCATAGATAGGTGGCATAGTGTCTAGCTTGTTCCTGAGGTGGTTTGGTTTTGGAGCCCATGTCTGTTTCTTGGGTGGAGCTCTTGGAGGTTCCACAAACACTCCATCCTTGGTGTTAGGTTTGAGAGGCTCCTTGGGTGGAATCTTGGTCAGTTTGGGAGTAGTGGTGGAGTTGGGCTTCTCACTCAGCTTAAGAGCACTAAACTCTCCAACCTTCCCGAAAGATGTAGCACACTCAATACCCGGAGCAAAACCAACACCAGGACCTCCAGCAGCACGCTTGAATTGGGCAATCATCATCCCAAGCTGCGGTTCACCACAAGACACCCATGACAAGATGATCCGAAGGTATGTGTTTTCTTCCTCCGTTTGCATCTTTTCATGCTGCATGTTTGTAATCTCCATCTCCAAAACCTCACACAAAGCACACCTAGACACACAAGTGCTACCCGAGCTGGCCTTTTCAAGGGACATAATCTTGGCATTCTTCTCTGCAAACTCGGATTGCAAGCCTGCACAAAACTTGCACGCACCAAGCACTGAGGATCTAGCTCTAAGATCATCCAGCTCTCCAACCAAAGCAACATACTTCCACCTCAAAGTGAGAAGGTCAGTCATGTGCCTGGAGCACATCTCACATTCATTGTCCTCAGACACGACAATGGTGGACTTGACAGACTCAAGCTCTTTCACCGTGTCCTCCCACTTTCTCCTAAACTCCTTTCTCTCTCTAGCGGCAAGCCTAAGCAGTTTATCTTGACTAAGGAGAGCAGCAGTAAGCTTGTCAACGTCAGCAGAGAGTTCATCAGGAGTTTGAGATACCTGAGAGGTGTCGTCGTCGTCGTCGTTCTGAGGAATCTCCTCCAGCTCGCCGTTGACCTCATTGAGGCCATTCATCTTGTCCTCGATCTTCTTCTACTCGGACTCGTCATCGCTTGATGCGGCAGAGTCGTCATCCGAGTCATCGATGTCGCTGAGCGTGGCGAAGAAAGCACGTTGCTCGCCCTGGGCCTTCTCCAAGTACTTCTCCTTGATGTACTCCTTGTTGAACCCCCACGTACTTCTCCTTGCGCTTGCCGAAGTCGTACTTGTGGCCGTGATCCGCCTTGCCGAAGACTTGTTTGTTCTTCTTCGGGCAATTTGCGATGAAGTGGTCCAAGCCACCACACTCGTAGCAGCCACCACGTCCTCCTCCGCGGTGACGGTTCATGCGGTTGTCGTGGAACCGCGAGAACCGATTGGCAAGCACTGCCAACTCGTCGTCCGCCATGAACTCCAGCTGCTCCTCTGTGACAGAAAGAAGAGATGACAAAGCAAAACCTCCAGAACCTTAGAGTCTCATAGTTAGGACAAGCTCATAAGAACCTTAGAGTCTCCAGCTGCTCCGCTAAGAGAAGCTCATATGAAGCCCTCGCCATGGCATCAATCTCACTGGACTTGAGCTTACTAAAGAGCTCGTCGCACGTGAGGGTCTCCTAGTTAGGCGATTCGATGATCGCCTGAACCTTAGAGTCCCACACCAACGGATCGAGAGTGTGTAAAAGCTTGAGAGCCCTCTCATGTTCGTCGAAAGGCAATAGCTCCTTGTTAGCCCTCATCCTGTTGACAATCACCTGAAAGTGAGCGACTAAACTTTCTATGCTCTCGCTAGGCATGTGTCGAAAGTTCTCATACTCCCGCTTGTGCGACTCATAGAGACGGGATTTGACTTGAGTGGTTCCCTCATGGAAGCGCATGAGGGTCGCCCAAATCTCCTGAGTCGTGGGGAGGTGAGAAACGCGATCAAACTCAGACATGGTCAAACATAAGAAAAGAGCATTACGGGCTCGGCTATTGGCATCGTGCTCATCGATCTGCAGTTGAGTCACACGAGCAGCCAAGACCACGTAATCAGCCTTGTTGCAAATCTCCTAGACAGAAGCACCCATACTCTGAAGATAGGCCGACATGCGTATATGCCAATACGCATAGTTCATCCCATCGAAAAACGACGGTTTGCCCATGCCGCGATCCATGTCGCCTTCTGTGGATCTGGAACTGGCTAAGGTGGAAGATCCTTAACCAGCTCCGATACCAATTGAAGGACCAAAAGTGTTAAAGCAAGGCGACCAGAGGGCGGGTGAATGGGAGCTTTAAATTTCTTTTCAGAAACTTATCGCTACTGTCCCGAGAAACAACCCCAAGAGCAAATCTAGAGTTAGGTAGTGTCCACGACCCTAGATGTAGTGTGGATGCTTCCAAAAAGCACAACGGGACACTACACAACTCTTAGAACTTAACGCAGAAGCCAGAAATCAAAACCGACAATGAACGAAAGAGCTACGGACGAAAGCGTGCAAAACTGCACTGACCGGACTCTGATGAGCGTTCGGTTAGGTTTGATCGGATGCGTCTGGTCAGCTCAGGAGCGTTCTGGATGCTCTCTTAGTTGGACCGGACTCACTGTGTACATGCGTCCGGTCAAAACCAAAACCAGAGTCCGTTCACCAGCCTAGCATCCGGTCACCACAGACAGGCAATGAACAGTGCCCTCTGTGCGTCCGGTCACTAGCAAGTCGAGCGTCTGGTCAAGTCACGATGAAAACGCTATGAACGTGTTCAACGACCGGACTCACAACCTAGCGTCCGATCACCCCGACTCGGGCGTCCGGTCACCCCGACACAACCCTGTTTGTCCAACGATTTGACTCGATCTCACTCAAAATGAAACCACTAGGGCTCAAACTTGGAGAGAGGAGTCCCAAAGAGGATAGTGAGCTACTACTAGGAGATCATGGCTCGAACCTATCTCCAAATCGATGAATCAATGAACTTCGGGGGAAGAGAGGAGAAAAGTTGATCCAAAATGAAAACCGATCGATCTACTTGTTCATGAGGTTTGAGTTGAATTCCTTCGGTGGAAATGATCCCCTCACAGTAAAGAACAAGTTGATTCAAATGGTTTTGTTGACGTTTGTTAACGCTAATAAGAATATGAAAGATTCCGCAAGGGCACAGAACATCATTGTAGCATTTTACCGGGAGTATTCTAGGATCGTTATTTATATTTTACCACTGGGAAGCTAGGGTCAAGAATCTGATAACTCACTATCATGCATCTGCTAACTCAGAGTACTAAATACACTAAAACAGGAGTGAATGATATATGATATGATAATAAATGAAGCACAGAAAGGATAATTCAATGATAACTAGATAACTATAGTGGGAGGACAACGGGAGAGATCAAGGTTCCTACGTACTTCTCTATTACTTGGGTTCTAAAGTAACAAAGATGTAAAGATATAGCAGTTATAAGCATTGGCACTTTGGAGCAACAGTACCTTTCTGACTCTCAAAAAAGACTGGGAAGAAGGTAGTCAGGGGAAGGCTGCCAAAAGCTCTACGAAAACATCAATCCGAACGTGGTGGACTACGAAGGCCTAACAAAGCTGTCACCCCTGGGGCTACCACAACTATTCCATGGGATTGAGCGCAACCTCATGTAATCTATAGGCTAAACACCATGTCTAATCTATCGATTACTACTCTAATTATGGCCTATAACTAGAGCACTCCATACGAGCAAAGATCCCATGCCAAGATATAACAACTATACTAATCATATAATAAAGCATAAAGTAAATAGAGAAGATAAATATATTAAAGCATAAGTCTTACAAAGAAAATATACAAAGACATACCAAAACTCTGAAGACTCCTCCGGAACCGGAGCGCAGCTCTGCTCTCCCTAACTCCCGACTAAAGCTAAGCTATTACATTGAAAAATCTTAACCTAATTACATAGAGGAGAGAGGTTATCCATTCGAGGAAGAGCTCTACAACTCCATGATGATGTGTTGCCTCAGGGGGTCCTGGGTTTATTATATAGGGGCTCCTGGCCTCCCCTCCACCTTGGGGAAGCGATGTGGTACTAAATCCATCGTTATATGCACTTGGGCCTAAATGGGCCAAAACGTGTTGGAGAGGTCGGTTGGAGTGCGTCACGCGAAGGGGGACGAAATTGGGACCAATACCCGACCGGTCGGTCCACAGAGGAGACCGGTCGGTCTGCCCCTATGACAGGTGGGCCTCGCCTTCCGTGTGTCATCTTCTCTTGTCTTCTAGAATGTTCTAGAATCTTCCAAGTCGTATCCATCGAGGACTCTCTCATCGGGACTCCAAATGTAGCAAACCATATGTCTGTTTCGATCGTCTCGACGAGGTCTTCACAATGGTGTGCTCTGTTTCATCACTTGAGATACTTTTATATGGTGAAATATTGATAATTCTGCAAAACAAGTGAGAGCACCAAAACTCGTGGAACTTGTTAGTTGCAAACCCTACAACTATGCTTTGTGATTCATTTAGTGTCATTTCATGCAATAGTTGATGGTTAATTATGAGCATTAGTGAGCATCAACATGTTCCCCCAAGCTTAACCTTTGCTAGTCCCTTAGCAAAGTCAAACTCAACAATGGATCAGGAGTTGCTGCAATATCTGCATTTCTAACAAATACACATGCATTCAAACAAAAGTTCTCATTTGAATTAGAAAAAATATCATATTATGTATCACGGGGCTTAGTACTTTACCTTGAATCTTGAGTAATTGGAAGATAGATAGATCAAATCAAGCACTATGTCTCTTGCTCTTTCACTTCACCATTATCCCGGAGTTTTTATAAATTTTCAAAAATCTTACAAATATATGTTGTCAGATTAAACAATGGATCCAAAGAGAAAGTCAACCACACCATTGAATTGAGAAGTGAATGTGTATGAAAAATGGAGGCAGATGTTCTTTTGAATATATCACTCTCTTCTGTTTATTAGAGACACATGGCTATCAGGCTAATTCTACTGTCGGACACATGCCCATTTTTTTCTGATATTCGTATTTTTTTTCCTTCTCTTTTTTTCGAGGTTCCGGACACTTGTCCCTTTTTATTTCCTCGGTTTTTTTCTCTTTTTTTTTCAATAGCCACATGCTTCCAACAAACTTTTGAGAGGATAGCAACAGATAATCATGAGCATTTATGCGAAAGATGGATGAAATGTGTAAGTGATCTCAATTCAATAGTATGATAACTTCTCACAGGGTAAACAAAGCTTAATTTAACTCAATGCAATTATTGATCATATTAATATTAGAAATTCTCCAGAACTCTAGTGTTGTTTTAGAACAAGATAACAGTAGCTCAAATCATCAAATATCATATCTGTCAATTACCTAGACTCTGGATCAAACATTTGCTACCCATAAATTTAATTTCATTTTAAAGCATCATTAATTTTTAAACTTAAGAGAACTCATGCTTGAAGGCTAGGTACTAGAAAGAAATTATAATAGAGCAACCATTCATCATTTCCATTTTAAGAAATTAGGGAGAGAGTTCTTCAGATTTGACATGCTTTATTTATTTAAAATAACACACACTATAACCTATTACTTAAAAATATTAAGATAGCAGTAAGACATACCTGAATTACGAAGATAACAAGGGTGCGTCTCCCCAAAGCTAATCCCTTCGATCACATCGAGCCTTCATGTGTCCGAATATTTTTGTTCTTTTTCTTTTTAAGGGTGAGCCTTCATGTGCTCACAATTTTTTTTGAATTTATTTATAAAAAAACTTAAGAGGATAAAGATACTTACCTAGATACACGGGAGTGCTTTCCCCCAAGCTGAATATTGACGTAGTCGTTCGATCTTGCAATGTAGCAGACTGACAGTGAAAATGTTCTTCCTCCATCGGAGCATTGATTGATGTTGATGGTTGTTGAAATAGTGCTCCAATAGTGGATGGAACATCCACTTGCTCGTCAGCTTTTCTTGGTCTTTCAAATCCTGTGAAACTCAAATAGACAACAAAACTTGTGGAACAGATTAAGCATTAGTGGTTGGCCACTCAAGCCTTAGTTGTCTAGAGTTTCAGTATGATCTCTTTTTCAATATTTTTGTATTTTTTCATGATGCAAGAGTGCAATGCGATGAATGTATGCATATTTATTTTGGTTTGTATGCCACCACGGTGAATATTTCATGTGGGTTTTTACACACCATAGAATTATTCACATGGGGCTTTAGGTTTTACGATGTAATGCAAAAAGTAGAGTATTTTCTCTCTTTTTTATGCAATGCTAATGCAGAAAAGTAAATATGCTATGGAGGAATAATGATGAGATGTAAACATGCAAAAGAGAAACTAATGCAGAAAAGATAAATATGGATAACTACCGATTTACCTATCGGCGAGGGCTCAATGTTTTAAGTCCTCTGAAAAGGACTTCTCACCATGTTCATTCCTGAGGTGCATCATTTGATCCTGATATGTAGAGCTTAATAAATCCACCTCTTAATATGGTGTCACTCATGTTCTTCCAGCAATTTGAAGTGAAGCATTAGTTGTCGAAGCTGGCAGTATCTTGTTAGTGTGCATGTTCTTGTAGATCCAGGACCTTCACTCTGTAGAATTTGGGAGTTGACAAACTCCTCCTTATTTTGCTCAAGAGTGTATCTTGCTCATAAAGACAAGGTAGAGATCAAGTGCATAGGCTCTGTTGGTGGAAAAACACCAACATAACCAAAAGTTTTGTTCATTCCTATCTAACCTTAGACATATTGCACAAGATAAACTTGTTGTTTATGTGTTCTATTCAATCATAACATGAGTGATAAGATCAGAAGATGAGCATGAAAGTAGCATCGTAAAATATTTAACAGATCAGATCGCTTAACCCAAGGAAAGATAATATATGCATAATGTGTCGATCTTTTCATGATTGGATCTTCCAAAGGTTAGATGCATAACATTTTAGCTCATTTAGTTAAGATAATGAGATTCAAGAGAGTAAAGCTAAGAACAAAGAGTAAAGAACTGAACATGTTGAGTTGATTAGGTTGGATCGAGTGAGGTGCAACTTAAACATGTTTGGTTCTTTATTTATGCGCATACCAGAAACAAGGAGAAGCTTTTAAAGTGATGGTCACTTACCTTGAGATGTTACCTTTATCATTGAAGAGTGATGGTGTCAAATCACCTTGTGGGAGCTTCTCTTATTTAGCTGGTTGTTGTTCATGACTAGCTTGTCTTCTCTTGCCAATCTCACAATGGGCCAGCTGAGTCTTGTTCTCAACAGGTCCAGACGATGGAGACTTTGTCAACTATTCTCTTGATTTTTAGGCTCGGGTACTATCTCTCCATCTTTTTATTCTTGCAGTGCAGTGGCTTCATCCTTCATGATGTAACCCTCAATTCCTGGCAGTTGCTTCTTCCTTTATCGGTTGAGTCAACATCTTCTCTTGGTTTTCTTCGGCTGCTCATAAGTGGTGTAGTTGTTAAAGAAGCAGCGACCCTTTTGATCGAAGATCCAAAAGTGGACGTCTCCAGGTCCGACATAGATGATAACATTGGTGGTGTTCAAGAATCATCTTCCAAGAATGAGTGATGGATCATATTTTGCTTCTTGGCTGGGGCAGCGTCTAGTGGTTTGTACTGATCAAAGTGGTGAGATGGAGGTTAAAGTGTCTTGAAGCTGGATTTCTCCTTCCTACCCTTGATCATGAAACAAATCTAGATAATGGAATTGTGTCTCCCCCAAGCTGCCTTGTGAAGTGGTGGATATTTCTTCAACAACATGTTCATGAGTTGAAATTGTAGACCTTGTTGTTGTTGAAGTTGTTCCACCTCATCCCCCAATCTAGCTTTTGTGTTGCAATGATTAGAAGTGAGGAGAACTTCCATTGCTTGTCTTCATAGTGAACCACCAACAAACTTCTTTCAGACGACTCATAGATGTTATAATGTAGTGGCATATCGTCACCCTGATATTTGTTGTTGGTGTCGGTGTTGATGTCTTCGACAATGATGAGCGTAGGCATAGATTGACCCATACGGGGTGAGTTGCATCCTATTCGTCATCAGTGTCCTGGCTTAGGCCTAGGAATGGTTCAAAGCTTGGTTGCCTTCGACATCATTAGTGACTTGTCTGATGATGAGTTTTGTCTATCCACGGGTTGGATTTTGGATCTTTAAGTTCACACCATGAACAAGCAAATCTCATCTCCTACAAAATGTTAGTGGACATATACCCGAAGGACTGTACTGAATTTGAAACATGGGTTGTTATCCACAATTTATGTGTTATTCATCCATGCTAATGGAAAAGATGGTTTTAGGATTACTTTAGCATAGACTAGTGTTTTATGTGTTGGCTGCATTTTAACATGGTTCAAGGCAAAACATAACTTGCAGTAGAAGATTAATTAAAATAAACTTTAATACTCACAGTTCTTTCATCCATGATGAATGAGCTGATTCTTCATTATGCAGTTCATCGTATGCCTTGCTTCATCTCGGATGTGAATTCATCTTAGGACTTTCCCAAATTGTATTTGAGAGTTTTCTGCAGGGGTTAGTCCAACAAAATATCCAATGTCTACACAAGCTAATTTCAGATCAATAATCAAACCAAATTCCATGTCTAATTTGATTAAGGTAGACTATTTAACCTAAGCACCACGCTTAATTTAAATGCCTATGGAAGTATAGCTAGTACTTCCAAACCAAAACATACTATGGCAAACAAAAGTAGCATGAAAGCATATAGAGATTTATTCAAATAGAGATGACAGAGTATGATCACAGTGAGGAATATATTTTTTTTCTTTTTTTAGATGCGGATGACATGAATGCATACAAGAATCTAAACATGATGTGGACTTGATAAAACAAAACATAAACTAAATGGAGTGGATGAATGGTTAAAAGTAAACATGGAGTGGTATGCAAGAAATTAAAAAGATAACTACTCATAAAGTTTAAAGTCCATGAGCAAGACTGTCTCACCTTGATCATACTTACAATGACTCACAACTGGTATTTGTGAGTGGCGCAGCGTAAATATCCATCACATGGGATGAGAGTTGAATTCTTGTGACGACGACCTTTTCTCCAATCTACACATGGTTAGAATAAATAATATATATATGTATACACAAATCTGTGAGATGGCAGGGTTCCAGAATTAATGATGGATCTTGAATATTCAGGCACCCTAGGTTCTTCATTCTCGTGGAAGCTCGCCATAAGGTCAAAATGGCGTCTGATGTCCTGTCTATTCCACACTCAACAGAAGAACAGGTAATCCTACTAAAGCTAGTGGTACACTAAATTAGGAGACATCAAGATCATTATCAAAATCTTTACACCAATTGCTTCCCCGACAACGGCGCCAAAAATGCTTGTTGACGTTTGTTAACGCAAATAAGAATATGAAAGATTCCGCAAGCGCACAGAACATCATTGTAGCATTTTACCGGGAGTATTCCAGGATCGTTATTTATATTTTACCACTGGGAAGCTAGGGTCAAGAATCTAATAACTCACTATCATGCATCTACTAACTCAGAGTACTAAATATACTAAAATAGGAGTGAATGATATATGATATGATAATAAATGAAGCACATAAAGGATAATTCAATGATAACTAGATAACTATAGTGGGAGGACAACGGGAGAGATCAAGGTTCCTACGTACTTCTCTATTACTTGGGTCCTGAAGTAACAAAGATGAAAAGATATAGCAGTTATAAACATTAGCACTTTGGAGCAACAATACATTTCTGACTCTCGAAAAAGATTGGGAAGAAGGTAGTCAGGGGAAGGCTGCCAAAAGCTCTACGAAAACATCAATCCGAACGTGGTGGACTACGAAGGCCTAACAGAGCTGTCACCCCTGGGGCTACCACAACTATTCCGTGGGATTGAGCGCAACCTCAGGTAATCTATTGGCTAAACACCATGTCTAATCTATCGATTACTACTCTAATTATGGCCTATAACTAGAGCACTCAATACGAGCAAAGATCACATGCCAATATATAGCAACTATACTAATCATATAATAAAGCATAAAGTAAATAGAGAAGATAAATATATTAAAGCATAAGTCTTACAAAGAAAAGATACAAAGACATACCAAAACTCTGTAGACTCCTCCGGAACCGGAGCGCAGCTCCGCTCTCCCTAACTCCCGACTAAAGCTAAGCTATTACATTGGAAAATCTAGACCTAATTACATAGAGGAGAGAGGTTATCCATTCGAGGGACACCTCTACAACTCCATGATGATGTGTTGCCTCAGGGGGTCCTGGGTTTATTATATAGGGGCTCCTGGCCTCCCCTCCACCTTGGGCAAGCGATGTGGTACTAAATCCTTCATCATATGCACTTGGACCTAAATGGGCCAAAACGTGTTGGAGATGTCGGTTGGAGTGCGTCACGCGAAGGGGGACGAAATTGGGCCCAATACCCGACCGGTCGGTCCATAGAGGAGACCGGTCGGTCTGCCCCTATGACAGGTGGGCCCCGCCTTCCATGGGTCATCTTCTCTTGTCTTCTGGAATGTTCTGGAATGTTCTAGAATATTCCAAGTCGTATCCATCGAGGACTCTCTCGTTGGGACTCCAAATGTAGCAAACCATATGTCTGTTTCGTTCGTCTCGACGAGGTCTTCGCAATGGTGTGCTCTGTTTCATCACTTGAGATACTTTTATATGGTGAAATATTGATAATCGTACAAAACAAGTGAGAGCACCAAAACTCGTGGAACTTGTTAGTTTCAAACCCTACAACTATGCTTTGTGATTCATTTAGTGTCATTTCATGCAATAGTTGATGGTTAATTATGAGCATTAGTGAGCATCAATAGTTTTGCAAACGGAGCAACGTAGAGCAAAACGCAAAGAACAACACAAGAACATGAATCACAACCTCAATTTTGAGCCAAAATTCGTCCCCACGAGGAGACAACAGGAATCCAGTCCCGTTTCCGCAAAATCCAAATACAAAGAGGTATGATTAAGCCGTCTCTGTGGATCTCAGTAGCTACAACAGGGATGTGGGAGAGCCGGAAACCCTAGAATGAAAATAGCAATGGCGGAGATAGTCAGGAGGGAGGGGTTGCCTCTCCTTATATAGCCTAATACAATTATTCCCCTTCTACCCTTACAGCTAATGAGTGGACAGGCTAACCCTAAGGGTATTCCAGACCAACTCGAGTTGATGTTGATCCGACGGCCACGACCGCACATCGGGTATCTTCGCCTCGACGACTCCAACTGAACAAAGTTCTCGTACTCGCACTTGTACGTCTCAAAGAGTCTGGTCTTGACCTGGACGTTCCCCTCGTGATAGCTATGAAGCTTCACCCAGATCTCTCATGCCATCTCAAGCTCGGAGACATGCTCAAACTCAGGAAGGGAGATGTTGGCCAAAAGCACATTATGGGCCTTAGCATTCGCCTCGTGCTGGTCAATCTAGATCTGACATACACGAGCTGCAAGGACCTCGTACTCAGCGTTCTCACATATCTCCAAACAAAAGATCTGATGCTGCTGAGATAAGCACGCATCTGAATCTTCCAATAGGGATAGTTTGTCCCATCGAAGTAGGGAGCCTTGTCGTTCCCTTGATCCATGTCACCCTTAGGATCCGAAACCAATTAAGGTAGAGAAGATCCCTTAACCGGCTCCGATACCAATTCAAGGACCGAATTGGCGACCAGCGGGGGGGGGATGGGAGCCTCAAATTTCTTCTCGAGAAATAGATAGCCCTTGTACCAGAAAGTCACCACAAAAGCAAGACTTGGACTTGCTAGTATCCACAACCCTAGATGTAGGGTGGATGCTTCCTAGAAGCACAGCGAGTGAGAACACAGGGTTGATATGTGCCCTTGTGGTTCCCTTCTTGAGTGATGAGTGATCGATCAACGGGCAACATGTCTCTTGGTTGTGTTGATGTGCAGGTGCGGAGCTCGGGCAGTGGTCGAAGGTGAGGTGAAGGTCAAGTAGGGACGTGCCGTGCCGACGGACCGGGAGCGGTGAAGGGCGGACGTGGAGCTTGGACCGACGGACCGGGAGACCTGAGGACCAGCTGTGGTAGCTGGCACGTGGCATTGACAAGCAAGGGCACATGGGGATGTGCGGTGCATCGGCCGAGTCGGGAGGATGGTGATGACGTCGTGACACTTGGCGGGAGGCCGAGAAGGATGGCGAATGCACTGTGCCTAGCGTGGAGGCTGGACATGCTCCGGCATCGGTGCTGGAACTCGGGGTGTGCGAACCACATCCCGTCTTCGGCACGGGTTCGGTAGCTGAGCCTCAAAAAGCTACCATCGACGGTTTCTGAGTTTGGGCCTCAAAACTCGGGGTGGCCGGTTTCCGAGTTTGGGCCTCAAAACTTGGCCTGGATGGTTTCCAGGTTTGGGCCTCAAAACCTAGGTGCGCGGGTTTCTGAGTTTGGGCCACAAAATTCAGCCTGAGGACAGGTTTCCCGGTTTCAGCCTCAAAACCGGGGGCAGGCCTAGGTTTCCCGGTTTCAGCCTCAAAACCGGGGGGGGAGGTCCGCAAAAAGGACGGTCGACGCGTGGCGGCATGAAGAGGCTGGCGCGGCTATTCGCGAGGTAGGCGCGGCGGTCGACTGGGCGGCACGTGGCAGCATCCTGAGGCTTGCGTCGAGGCGAAGCTAAGGATGAGATGGGCGCGTGGCTGTTGGATCGACAATCAGCAGAGTTGGACCAGGATACCCCTAGGGTTGGCCGCTTCGCTCTTGTATCTAGGAGTAGAAGGGGATTATTGTTTTAGGCTATAAATAAGAGAGGCACCCCTCCTCTCTCTCGATCCTTGCAGTCATTTGTTCGTGAGCACTCTCTCTCTAACCTCCGCTTAGGTTCTAATCATACCTCACTGCCAGCGATCCGCAGAGACGACAATCATACCTCTGTGTATTTGGATATTTTGAGGAAACGAGACAGTATTCTCGTTGTCTCCTCGTGTGGAGGAATTTCGGCTGAAATCGAATCGAATCGTGTCTTGTGTTCTGTGTTCTTCACATTTTGGTTTTTCATCTCCCGGGGATTTGCCTTGTTCTTGCGGATACATGGGTGTATGCCGAGTCTCTGTGTGATGAGTGATTGTCAATGGAGATGATGCGCATGTTCTTTGGCTTGTGTTGTGCAGGTGTCGAGCACGGAGACAGTGATCGATGGCGGGTGAAGGTCAAGTTGCGACGTGCCGTGCCGACGGACCGGGCGCGATGAAGGATGGGCGTGCCGTGCGGCGGACGTGCCATGCCGATGTATCGGACGGTGAAGGGCGGACGTGGACTTGGACTGATGGACTGGAGGCCGGAGGATCAGCTGTGGTGGCTGGCAGCCTGCGACAGCGACAGGCGGAGAAGTGCGATCATGTCGGTGGAAGGGGTGCACAGGCGGTGCATCCCCTCTACGACGCCGGTTTGTTGGTAGAGCCCGGGAAAAACCAACGGTGGACGGTTTCCAGGTTTGGGCCTCAAAACCTGGGTGCTGGGTTTCCAGGTTGAGCCACAAAACCTGGGCGCGACGGTTTCCAGGTTGAGCCTCAAAACCTGGGCGTGGGCCGGTTTCCGAGTTTGGGCCTCAAAACTCGGGCGCGGACGGTTTCCGAGTTTGGCCACAAAACTCGAGCTGGAGGCTGGTTTCCCGGTTTGGGCCTCAAAACCGGGGGCTGATGGAAAAGGCTGGTTTCCCGGTTTGGGCCGCAAAACCGGGGGTGCAGAGTGGTGGCGGCACGTGGCGGCGATCTGAAGGTTGCGTGGAGGCGACGCGGAAGACCGTGCGGGCGTGGCCGTCGGATCTACCTACCACCAGCGGGTGGACTAGAATAGCCTTAGGGTTAGGCTGGTCCGCTCTGTAAATTAGAGTAGAGAGGGGTAGAGTAGGAAATAGACTTAGGCTAGGTTAGTATAAGTAGTCTAGGGGAGACACCCTCCTCCCGATCTTAATCTCAGTTAGAGCTTTCATTTCCTAGGGTTTCCACTCTCCCACACCCCTGCTTTAGCTAGTTGAGATCCGCAGAGAGACTCCACTCTGTGTACTGTTGATTCGAGGAAGTGAGGCCGTATCCTCACCTTGGATCCCATCTCTTGGTGTCAATTCGCGTTTTGATTTCATGTTCATCATGTTCTTCGCGGATTGCTTTGTGCCTTGAGTTTTCCCGTCGCTTGATTTTTGTGCTCGGTTCATCTTTCACGATTCCGTTTGAACTGAGTTGCTCTAGATCGTGAGGCACTTCTTTCCACCGAAAGAAATCATCTCTAACCTCACGGTCTAGGAGATCGATCAAGTTTTAGTTTCGGGTCTCTTTTTCTTCTTTCCCCCGAATTCCTTCGATTCACCGATTTGGAGTTAGGTTCGAGCCATGATCTCTTAGAGATAGCTCACTAACCTCCTTGTGACTCCTCAGATCGAATCCCAAGCCTAGAGCACTTGATTCGGAGGAGATCGGGTTGAATCGCCGGAGTTTCAGTGCAGTCGCGGGGTGACCGGACGCTCTGTCGGGCTGACCGGACGCACGCTTTCAGAGTCCGGTCGTTGAGCACGGCGCCAAGCTTTTCTGCGTACTGACCGGACGCTCTCGACCGGACGCTCTGTTTGCATTTCGACCGGACGCTACGCTTGCACTGTTCCCGTGTCATTGTCTCATCTGACCGGACGCTCAGTGAACGACCGGACGCTTGAGCTCCGTGCGTCCGGTCGCGAACAGAGAGCTCCCAGAGCTGTTTTCTGACGACCGGACGCGTCCGGTCCCTGTTGACCGGACGCAGGCCAGAGTCCGGTCGCTGCAGTTTCGCGCGTCTTCGTTCGCGGTTCGTTCGTTCTTGATCGGATTTGAGTTCCGTCTTTTGGGTTGGCTTTCTAGGGTTGTCTAGTGTCCCGCTGTGCTTCTAGGAAGCATCCACCCTACATCTAGGATCGTGGACATTAGCAAGCTCTAGGTTTCGCTTTTGGGGTTGATCTTGGGACAGTGGCATCTAGTTTCCGAAAGGAAATTTTTGAAGCTCCCATTCACCCCCCCTCTGGTCGCTTTCGGGTAGCTTCTCGGTCCTTCAATTGGTATCGGAGCAGGTTAAGGATCTTCCACCTTAGCCGGTTCCAGATCCACCGAAGGCGACATGGATCGCGGCGTGGGCAAACCGCCGTTTTTCGATGGGACGAACTATGCGTATTGGAAGATACGCATGTCGGCCTATCTCCAGAGCATGGGCTCTTCTGTTTGGGAGATTTGCAACAACGCCAACTACGTTGTCCTGGCTGCTCGTGTCTCTCAGTTTCAGATCGATGAGCACGAAGCCAATAGCCGGGCGCGTAACGCTTTGTTCTCCTGTTTGAGCGTGGGTGAGTTTGATCGCGTTTCTCACCTCTCTACGGCTCGGGAGATCTGGGACACCCTCATGCGTTTTCATGAGGGCACCTCTCAAGTCAAAACCCGACTCTACGAGTCGTTCAAGAGAGAGTATGAGAACTTTCGACATCAGCCTGGCGAGAGCATAGAAAGTTTATTCGCTCGCTTTCAGGTGATTGTCAACAGGATGAGGGCTAACAGAGAGCAGTTGCCATTTGACGATCATGAGCGTGCTTTGAAGCTTTTGCACACTCTTGACCGTTCGGTGTGGGACTCCAAGGTTCAGGCAATCATCGAATCGCCGAACTATGAGACCCTCACCTGCGACGAGCTCTTCAGTAAGCTCAAGTCCAGTGAGATTGATGCTATGGCGAGGGCTTCTTTTGAAAATCCTTCTCGCCCGTCCATGGCTTTGGTTTCCGGCTCTTCCTCTAACCCCTCAGCTGGCTTTGCGCTTTCTTCTCTCTTTTCTGTGACAGAGGACCAGCTGGAGTCTTTGGGAGACGACGAGTTGGCTTTGCTTGCCAACCGGTTTTCGCGGTTCCACAACAACCGCGTGAACCGCCGTCGTGGAGGAGGACGCGCCGGATGCTACGAATGCGGCGACCCCGACCACTTCATCGCCGACTGCCCCAAGAAGAAGAACAAGCATCTGGGGAAGGGCGATCACGGCCACAGGCGCGACTCCAAGTACAAGGAGAAGCACGTTCCCCCAAGGCACAAGAAGCGGGGCGGCTTCGACAAAGAGTACATCAAGAAGAAGTACTTGGAGAAGCAGCAAGCTGAGCAGCGTGCATTCTTCGCCACGCTCAGCGACGTCGACGGCTCGGATGACGACTCCGCCAGCTCGAGTGATGACGAGTCCGAGAAGAAGAAGAGGATCGAGGACAAGCTGAACGGCCTCTGCTTCTTCGCCGACGACGACGGCTTCTGCACCATGGCGCTGGGCGATGAGGTCGACGGCGAGCCGGAGCGTACCCCTCGGAACGACGACGACGACGACACCTCCCAGGTATCTCTCACCTACGACGAGCTTTCCTCCGAGGTTGAGAAGTTGACTGCTGCCCTCCTTAGCCAAGATAAGTTGCTTAGGCGTGCCGCTAGAGAGCGCAAGGAGTTTAGGCAGAAGTGGGAGGACACGGTGAAGGAGCTTGAGGTCGCTCGGTCCACCGTGGTTGTGTCGGAGGAGTTGGAGTGCGAGAGTTGCGCCGCGCACATGACGGATCTTCTCACTCTGAGGAGTAAGCATGCTGCGCTGGTAGATGAGGTGGATGAGCTCCGAGCTAGGCCGCAGCTGTTGGGTGCGTGCAAGACTTGTCCTGTCTTGCAATCTGAGTTGGCAGAGAAGAATGCCAAGCTTGAGTCTTTAGAGAAGGCCAGCTCAGATAGCACTTGTGTCATGAGGTGTGCTTTGTGTGAGGGCCTGGAGATGGAGATTGCCAATGTGAAGCATGGCAAGATGCAAACCGAGGAAGAAAACACATACCTTCGGTCCATCTTGTCATGGGTCTCCAGTAGTGAGCCGCAGCTCGGGATGATGATCTCCCAATTCAAGCGAGCTGTTGGTGCCCCTGGTGTAGGTTTTGCTCAGAGTGTTGATCTCTCAGCTTTTGGGAAGATTGGAGAGTCTAGTGGTCTGAACCCATGTGAGAAGCCCAACTCCACCACTACTCCCAAACTTGCCAAGCTTCCACTCAAAGAGCCAGCCAAGCCTATCACCAAAGATGGTGTGGTTGAGGAACCCCCGAGAGCTCCTCCCAAGAACCCAGTTTGGGCACCCAAGCCAAACCACCTCAGAAACAAGCTTGATGCTATGCCACCCATCCGTGAGGAGCTGCCACCGAAGGGCAAAGGCAAGGTGAGCCACACCCACAGCCCTGGTCACCAACAACCCCCTGTGCGTGCGGTGAGGTACCAGTGTGATTTTTGTGGGAGAGATGGCCACTTGAGCGAGTTCTGCTTTAGGCGCAAGAGAGAGGCGCGCAGGGCTCGGGAGACGGAGAACCCGGACATGTACCATCCAGCTCATGGTGGACATGTACCGAAGGCCCAGAGGAGAGCTGCTAGGTCCGGACGACAGGATCCCAGGCCTAGGCAGGAGATGAGAGCCCCGAGGAGGGAGACTAGGCCTAGAGGTCCAGCACCTCAGTTTGTTAGGCCTAGGCAGGAGAGAGCTCCGAGGAGAGACGCTAGAGCAGTTGAGCCCCAGGCTCCTAGGCGTAAACCTCGTAGAGAGCGTGCCCGACGGGGTCCTGCTTTTGCAGGTAACGGACCCCGTGGCGGAGGCTTTGTTGAGCGCTTTCCCCCACCGCAGTTTGAGTACCGCGGTGAGCGCTTCTTCCCCAGCGGACCACGTTTTCCTCAGCGTGGTGATCGCTTCCCTCGTAGACATGCTAGGAATGGTTTTTTCACTAACCCTTCTTTTGAGCAGCCGGCCCAACACTGGTTTTCCCCTTATTTCACTAACCCCAGTGTTGGACCGTATGCTCACCCTATGTCTTTCTTTTGATGTAGGTAAGACGGTTGGAGGACGTTTGGTTGGTGGATTCCGGTTGTTCGAGGCACATGACCGGAAACACCAAGTGGTTCTCCAGCCTTAGCCCAGTCGCCGGAAAGGAGTACATAACCTTCGGCGACAATAGTAAAGGTAAGGTGTTGTCTCGCGGATCGGTGCGGGTTAATGAGCACTTTGTGTTGCGCGATGTTGCTCTTGTTTCTAACCTGCATTTTAACCTTCTTTCTGTTTCGCAACTTTTTGATGATGACTATGAGATTCGTTTTAAACCGAACCTTAGTCGCATCTTAGATCCTCAGGGCGATCTTGTATGTCTGATTTCGCCCTTTGGGAAAGTCTTTTGTGCGAATTTCTCGGAATCGTTTGGTTCTTCTCGCTGTCTTTTGGCTAGTCCTTCTTCTTCCGATCTTTGGAAGTGGCATAGGAGGCTCGGTCACTTAAGCTTCGACTTGCTTGCAAGACTTAGCTCACTTGGCCTAATCCGAGGATTGCCCAAGCTTTCGATGGAGAAGGATCTAGTTTGCCATTCTTGCAGACATGGGAAGATGGTTGCTGCTCCCCACCATCCGGTGACTAAGGTCATGACCTCGCACCCCGGAGAGCTTTTACACATGGACCTTGTTGGTCCGGCTCGGGTGAGCTCGGTTGGTGGCAAGTGGTATGTTTTGGTTGTTGTTGACGACTTTTCGAGATATTCGTGGGTCTTCTTTTTAGCTGAGAAGACCGAGACTTTCTCATTTGCTCGCAATCTGATTTTGCGTCTTCAGAACGAGTTCCCTTTGAACTCGATGCGAGCTATTCGGAGTGATAATGGTTCCGAGTTTAAAAATTCGGATTTTGAGAAGTTTTGTAACCACCTTGGTTTGGAGCATCAGGTTTCTTCCCCCTATACACCACCTCAAAATGGTGTTGTAGAGAGGAAGAATCGGACCCTTGTTGAGATGGCCAGGACGATGCTTGATGAGCATAGGACTCCTAGGCGGTTTTGGGCCGAAGCTATGAACACTGCATGCTACATTTCGAATCGCATTTTTCTGAGAGCGTTTTTGAAGAAGACCTCTTATGAGTTGCGTTTTGGTCGCCAGCCCAAGGTGAGTTATTTTAGAGTCTTTGGTTGCCACTGTTTTATATTGAAGAAAGGCAACCTGGACAAGTTTGAGTCTCGTTCTTCTGACGGTGTGTTTTTGGGTTATGGCACTCACACTCGAGCTTATCGTGTACTTAACCTTGACACTAACCGAGTCATGGAGACATCAGATGTCTCCTTCGACGAGACTCTTGTTTGTCCCTCTTCTCGTTTTGAGCGTGCAGGTGATCATGAGGTTGGAGAGCCTCTTTTTGATGATGAGGACGAGGGTGCTGAAGGTATAGATAATCCAGCACCCCCTCCACCTGCCGTGCCGCAAAGGGCGGCCTCGACGACGACTCACGGCCCCGACACTTCTTCTTCCTGGGGGCCGTGGGATCCCCCACCTCGCGCGGTACCTTTTGTACCCGGGGTGGAACCAGCTGCTGTTGAGGGGGAGGTCACTTCTTCCCGGGAGGCGCCACGACATATCCAGCGCCAGCACCCCCCTGAACAGATGATCGGCGACATCGACGAGCGAGTTACTCGCTCCAGGTCACAGCACATCTCGCACTTTGCTCATTCTGCTTTTGTTGCGTCTTTTGAACCCCGAGATGTTGGACACGCATTGACGGATCCGGACTGGGTCAATGCCATGCATGAGGAGCTAGAGAACTTTGAGCGAAATCGGGTTTGGGTTCTAGTGCCACCACCTCCTGACTGTAAACCTATTGGGACAAAATGGGTTTTTAAAAACAAGCAAGGAGAGGAGGGCCACATTGTGAGAAACAAGGCCCGGCTTGTAGCGAAGGGTTATAGTCAGAAGGAGGGGATAGATTATGAGGAGACCTTCGCTCCTGTAGCTCGTTTGGAGGCTATTAGGATACTCTTGGCTTATGCTGCATCCATGGGTTTCAAACTTTTTCAAATGGATGTCAAGAGTGCCTTCTTAAACGGCTACATTGAGGAGGAGGTCTATGTCCAGCAACCCCCCGGTTTTGAAAATCCCAAGTTTCCAAACCATGTCTTTAAACTCCACAAAGCTCTGTATGGTTTGAAACAAGCCCCTAGAGCCTGGTATGAGAGATTAAAAACCTTTTTGCTAGCTAAGGGTTTTAAAATGGGATGTGTTGATAAAACGCTCTTTCTCCTCAAGCAAGGCAAAGATACTCTCTTGGTCCAAATTTACGTGGATGATATCATTTTCGGTGGTTCTTCTCACGCTTTGGTTGCCAAGTTTGCAGATACTATGAGCAGGGAGTTCGAGATGAGCATGATGGGCGAGCTGACCTTCTTTCTCGGGTTGCAAATTAAGCAATCCCGAGAAGGGACGTTTGTGCACCAGGGCAAGTACACGAGGGACTTGCTGAAGCGGTTCGACATGGGTGAGGCCAAGCCTCTTCCGACGCCCATGTCGATGACGACTGCCCTGGATGCCGACACGGATGGAGAAGCAGTGGACCAGAAGGAGTACCGCAGCATGATTGGATCGCTGCTCTACCTGACGGCGACACGGCCGGACATTCAGTTCGCCGTGTGCTTGTGCGCGCGCTTTCAGGCTTCGCCACGCACTTCTCACCGTCAGGCGGTGAAGCGCATATTCAGGTACCTTCGTTTCACGCCTGAGTTCGGGATTTGGTATTCTGCTTCCTCCACTCTCTCGCTTTGCGGTTATTCCGATGCCGATTTTGCTGGTTGTCGCATTGAGCGCAAGTCCACTTCTGGGACTTGCCAGTTTATTGGGTCTTCTCTTGTGTCGTGGTCTTCTCGCAAGCAGTCTAGTGTCGCCCAGTCTACTACGGAGGCTGAGTATGTTGCTGCGGCTAGCTGCTGTTCCCAGTTACTCTGGATGATGGCCACTTTGCGTGACTTTGGTTTGAGCTTTACTCGAGTTCCTTTGCTTTGTGACAGCACGAGTGCCATTAGCGTTGCTAAGAACCCCGTGCTTCACTCGAAAACCAAACACATTGATGTGCGCTTTCATTTCTTGAGAGACCACCAGGAGAAGGGTGATATCGACCTTCGCCATGTCGATACTCATCACCAATTGGCTGATATTTTCACCAAGCCTTTAGACGAATCAACCTTTAATAGGTTGAGGGGTGAGCTTGGTGTGTGTTTCCCCTTTTAGATGGGGGAAGCATTTTGAGATGTACAGACTGACTCTTTTATTTTGAGGCTCTTTTCTTTTGAGTTTCTTGAGTCCTTCAAATTGGTATCTTCTTTCTTTCAGTTTTGTGTCGGGCATACGCATTTACATTCTGAGCTTCATGTCTATATTCACTAGAATGTAATTATGCTCTTGTTAGTATTGCTCCGATACTTATGATGATGCTTGTAGCTTATGCTCCTTCTGATCACTGTTACATGTTATGAGCGAGCTATTTTTGGAATGGTGAATTATGCCTAATGTATATAAATCTGAAAATGTTCACCATTGAGATATGCAACTAGCATGTGTAGGGTGTGTTGAGTCCATTCCTGCTTTTCATATATGCTAGGTTGCTATGTCTCTAGTTCTGAGTCATTCACTTGCTTGGTTGTTCATAACTTGCTTAAAATCTGAACCAAGTATTGTTGAATTGAAAAGATCGAGATGGGATTGCTTGTCAACACCTCATGGTATTGAGACTGTTTCTCATTGCACTTTGAGTTAAACTTGAGCCATGTAGTGTATGACCGAAACCGTTGCTTTAAGCTTCTGATTGCTTCGGCATAGGCTTCGCACGGTTGAAAAGTTAGGCAATGACAAGCTTTCAACCTCTCGCAATCACATGCCAAAAATGAACTTGTGAATTCTTTTACCGCTGCAACTCCGATATGAATTTGAAATCACAAGGATATGCTTCATTACTATGCATGATGATTGAACTTTGCTAGGGGTAGTTCACCTTGTATATATGCTTAGCACTTGTTTGGATTCCTTCTATACATGTCTAGTGCTATTTTGATGGTGACTATCCTTTTGGCTTAAAATTGCTCACATGCTCATACGCTTCATATTTCGTACAAGTGATCAGTTTGAGCCTTTGCTATTTGAGTGCTTAATTGAGATGTTGGAGCTATACTGATTAGAGCATCTTTGCACTCTTTTGACTATATACTTGAAGCTCCTAACTTGCATTTTGACTTCATATGCATTGTGGAAGGAGATCTTGTGTTCAGAGGGAGTTTATGTGAAGAGAGTTGCTTCTCCGATACCTTTTGGCCTTGATAAGTGCATTTTCAACTAGGGGGAGAAATTTACGCAAATCATATGCCCTGAAAATCTTTTGTCCTAGTTGCTTGCATTTGTCGAGGGGGAGTTTGCTAGTTGTGTTGAGCCGTTGCCTCTGTCTTGAGGGACTAGCAAACGTTCCTAGCTTCTCATGAGCTTTCATAAGCTTTTTCATTTGGCTTTCAATTGGTATCGTCTGGTGTGCTTTCCCATTTGGTTTGGGTTGATTTTCAATTGGTTCGGAGTGATTTTCTTGCTAGTTGTGTTGAGCCTCTGTGCCTCTATCTTGAGGGACTAGCATTTTGCCTCTGTTGTCCTCCGATCTTCAATTGCTATCTGCTAGCGGTGTTGAGCCTGTTCTACCTCTTCTTGAGGGCTAGCCTTGCTTTGCTTGGTTGCGTCAAGCCGTTGCCCATGTCTTTGGGGACCAAGTTTTTGCTTCATCCACTTGACCTTCTTCGGCTTTTGTTAAGGCTTCTGGGTCATTTGGTTGGGTTTTCTCTTCCCACTCCTTCCTACCTCCTTCTTCTTATTCATGATTTGTTGTGGAGTTGACAATGCACTCATCAAGGGGGAGATTGCGGATACATGGGTGTATGCCGAGTCTCTGTGTGATGAGTGATTGTCAATGGAGATGATGCGCATGTTCTTTGGCTTGTGTTGTGCAGGTGTCGAGCACGGAGACAGTGATCGATGGCGGGTGAAGGTCAAGTTGCGACGTGCCGTGCCGACGGACCGGGCGCGATGAAGGATGGGCGTGCCGTGCGGCGGACGTGCCATGCCGATGTATCGGACGGTGAAGGGCGGACGTGGACTTGGACTGATGGACTGGAGGCCGGAGGATCAGCTGTGGTGGCTGGCAGCCTGCGACAGCGACAGGCGGAGAAGTGCGATCATGTCGGTGGAAGGGGTGCACAGGCGGTGCATCCCCTCTACGACGCCGGTTTGTTGGTAGAGCCCGGGAAAAACCAACGGTGGACGGTTTCCAGGTTTGGGCCTCAAAACCTGGGTGCTGGGTTTCCAGGTTGAGCCACAAAACCTGGGCGCGACGGTTTCCAGGTTGAGCCTCAAAACCTGGGCGTGGGCCGGTTTCCGAGTTTGGGCCTCAAAACTCGGGCGCGGACGGTTTCCGAGTTTGGCCACAAAACTCGAGCTGGAGGCTGGTTTCCCGGTTTGGGCCTCAAAACCGGGGGCTGATGGAAAAGGCTGGTTTCCCGGTTTGGGCCGCAAAACCGGGGGTGCAGAGTGGTGGCGGCACGTGGCGGCGATCTGAAGGTTGCGTGGAGGCGACGCGGAAGACCGTGCGGGCGTGGCCGTCGGATCTACCTACCACCAGCGGGTGGACTAGAATAGCCTTAGGGTTAGGCTGGTCCGCTCTGTAAATTAGAGTAGAGAGGGGTAGAGTAGGAAATAGACTTAGGCTAGGTTAGTATAAGTAGTCTAGGGGAGACACCCTCCTCCCGATCTTAATCTCAGTTAGAGCTTTCATTTCCTAGGGTTTCCACTCTCCCACACCCCTGCTTTAGCTAGTTGAGATCCGCAGAGAGACTCCACTCTGTGTACTGTTGATTCGAGGAAGTGAGGCCGTATCCTCACCTTGGATCCCATCTCTTGGTGTCAATTCGCGTTTTGATTTCATGTTCATCATGTTCTTCGCGGATTGCTTTGTGCCTTGAGTTTTCCCGTCGCTTGATTTTTGTGCTCGGTTCATCTTTCACGATTCCGTTTGAACTGAGTTGCTCTAGATCGTGAGGCACTTCTTTCCACCGAAAGAAATCATCTCTAACCTCACGGTCTAGGAGATCGATCAAGTTTTAGTTTCGGGTCTCTTTTTCTTCTTTCCCCCGAATTCCTTCGATTCACCGATTTGGAGTTAGGTTCGAGCCATGATCTCTTAGAGATAGCTCACTAACCTCCTTGTGACTCCTCAGATCGAATCCCAAGCCTAGAGCACTTGATTCGGAGGAGATCGGGTTGAATCGCCGGAGTTTCAGTGCAGTCGCGGGGTGACCGGACGCTCTGTCGGGCTGACCGGACGCACGCTTTCAGAGTCCGGTCGTTGAGCACGGCGCCAAGCTTTTCTGCGTACTGACCGGACGCTCTCGACCGGACGCTCTGTTTGCATTTCGACCGGACGCTACGCTTGCACTGTTCCCGTGTCATTGTCTCATCTGACCGGACGCTCAGTGAACGACCGGACGCTTGAGCTCCGTGCGTCCGGTCGCGAACAGAGAGCTCCCAGAGCTGTTTTCTGACGACCGGACGCGTCCGGTCCCTGCTGACCGGACGCAGGCCAGAGTCCGGTCGCTGCAGTTTCGCGCGTCTTCGTTCGCGGTTCGTTCGTTCTTGATCGGATTTGAGTTCCGTCTTTTGGGTTGGCTTTCTAGGGTTGTCTAGTGTCCCGCTGTGCTTCTAGGAAGCATCCACCCTACATCTAGGATCGTGGACATTAGCAAGCTCTAGGTTTCGCTTTTGGGGTTGATCTTGGGACAGTGGCATCTAGTTTCCGAAAGGAAATTTTTGAAGCTCCCATTCACCCCCCCTCTGGTCGCTTTCGGGTAGCTTCTCGGTCCTTCAGTTCTCCCTTTTTGTGAGATGATTTTCGATTCCACTTGAATCAATATGTTCTTGGTTGTGAGCCCCTTCTTTCTACCGAAGGAATTCTCTCCTAACCTCACGAATCCATAGATCGGGTTGATTTCGCCTTTGTTCTTCGTTCGTTCCCCCTTTCCAGTGATCCTCGGATTTCTCTTGATTGACTTGGTTTGGTGCGATGATTTCTTAGGATTAGCACCCCAACACATAGAGGAACACCTGGGAGGAGTTTGATCGATGTCCCTTTCGATTTGGTTGAGTTTGATTCAAATTTGGTTTGAACCCGAGCATCTTTGTGCTTTCTAGGTGTTGGCAGATAGTCCGCGACCCTGACGGCGGACAGTCCACGCATCGGGTCTCGGCCAGGTCAGTCAGGCGCAGTCCCCTGACTGTTCACTGTTGACTAAACGGCGGACAGTCCGCGGTACAAACCCGCGGACAGTCTGGGACCTGTCTAGCAGAATTGCAGTACTGTTTGGTTTCTGCGTTTTGGCCGGTGGACAGTCCGGCTTCCAGTCGCGGACAGTCCGGGACTTAACGGCGGACAGTCCGGGACTCTGACCCCGGACAGCCCGCGATTCTGCTGTTTGTGCAGTTTTGCTCTGAGGCTTTGGCAGTTCGTTTTGGTGTTTCTCCGGGGGTTCCGCTGTACCACTAGGACATCTCATAGGGTATCCACCTACTTGTAGGTCGTGAACTTCTCGGTCATTTAGAGTCGTTGCTTTTGGGGTGATTTTTTAGGACAAGGGCCATTTCATTCACGAGTTGAATTTGAGGCTCCCATTCACCCCCCCTGGTCGCTAATCCGGTCCTTCAATTGGTATCGAAGCAGGTTAAGGATCTTCTCCACCTTAATCGGTTTCGGATCCTAAGGGCGACATGGAACGAGGGAACGGCAAGGCTCCTTGGTTCGATGGAACGAACTACTCCTATTAGAAGATTCGGATGCGTGCTTACCTCAACGGCATCGGATCTTCTGTCTGGGGATATGCGAGAGTGTTGAGTACGTAGTCCTTGCGGCTCGTGTGGGTCAGATCCAGATTAACCAACACGAGGCCAACTCCAAGGCTCGTAATGCTCTTTTGGCCAGCATCTCCCTTCCTGAGTTCGAACGTGTCTCTGAGCTTGAGACGACACGAGAGATCAGGGTGAAGCTTCAAAGCAATCACGAGGGGACAGCCCATGTCAAGACCAGACTCTTCGAGACGTACAAGCACGAGTACGAGAACTTTGTTCAGTTGGAGGGAGAGACGATTGACGCCTTGTTTGCTCGTTTTCAAACTATTGTGAACAAGATACGTGCCAATCGGGCTAACCTACCCTATGACGATCATGAGAGGGCACTCAAGTTACTATATGCCCTGGATCGGAGGGTATGGGAGGTGAAGGTGTCGACTATCATTGAGTCTCCATCTTATGACACCCTCACCGTGGATGAGCTGTTCAGCAAGCTCAAGTCCACCGAGATCGATCACCTGACTCAGGCCAAGCTGAAGAACCCATCTTCACATTCCATGGCTTTGGTCTCAGGCACGGGTGGATCGACTGTCTCTGCTAATGCTTCACCTCCTCTTGTTGCTTTGTCTTCTTTGCATACAACCACGGAGGAGCAGTTGGAGGCGCTTGGAGACGACGAGCTTGCCCTTGCCATCACCAGGTTCTCGCGGTTTCACAACAACCGCCTGAATCGCCGGCGTGGTGGCGCACGCGAGGGCTGCTACAAGTGTGGTGATCTAGACCACTTCATGGCAAACTGTCCCAAGAACAACAAGAAGTCTTCCGGCAAGAATCGCAACTTCAGGCGCAAGGGCAAGCCGGAGTACAAGACTGAGAAGAAGAACAAGGACAGCTTTCGCCGAGAGGACTTGGAGAGGGCTTTCGATGCCGGCCGGCGCGTGCTCTTCGCCGGCAAGGGCGACTCCGACAAGTCCTCCGACAGCGACTCCAGCGACGATGGGTCCGAGCACAAGACTGAAGATCGCTTCAACGGACTCTGCTTCTTCGGCAAGTCCTCCAAGGGCATGTGCACCATGGCCCTGGATGAAGAGGACTCCAAATGCCAGGCGAAGCATGCCGATGACGCCAACAGCGACGACGACGAGGGCAACGCCTCTGAGGTATCAAATTCCTCTCTTGTCGATCGTCTCACTGATGAGCGCGATAGCTTTGCGGAGTTAGTCCTTGCTTTGGAGAAGAGACTCAAGGAGGTTCTCCATGAGCATGGTGAGTTTAAGGCCAAGATGAAATAGGCGCTTAAGGAGCTTGAGTTTGCTAAGTCCGAAGTAAGGGTGACCGATGAGGAAGAGTGCGATGAGTGCACCACACACATGGCAAACTTTTCCACTCTACAAACCACGTATGCCTCTTTGATCGAGGTGTATGATGAGCTGAAGAGTAGGCTAGACTTGGTGGGTGAGTGTCGTGAGTGTGCTTCCATAAAGAAGGAGCTGGAGGAAGTGAAGGCGAGGCCTTCTTTGCTGGGTGCGTGCAAGCTTTGCCCTAGCTTGCAAACTGAGTTGGCAGAAGTTAATGCCAAGCTTGCTGAAGCCATGAAGGCCAGCTCAGTCAGCACCTTGTCCGCTCCATGTGAGCGATGCGTGGGGTTGGAGCTTGAGATTGCCAACTGTTGGCATGACAGGATGCAAACCGGAGAGGAAAACACATACCTCCGGTCCATCCTGAGTTGGGTGTCGTGCAGTGAGCCACAGTTGGGCATGATGATTAGTCAGTTCAAGAGGGGAACTGATTGCTCGGGAGTAGGCTTTGCTTCAGGTGGGAAGGGCGCTAGTAGCTTTGGCAAGATTGGTGAGTTTAGTGGAGTGAGCCCTAGTGAGAAGCCATCCACTATCCCTAAGCTTACCAAGATCACCCCACCTGAGCCTCCCAAGCCTATCACCAAGGATGGCATCCTTGATGAACCTCGCAAGGCTCCACCTCACAAGCAAGTGTGGGTCCCCAAACCTAACCATCTTAGGAACACACTTGACACCCTTCCTGACGTCTCTAGTGATCCCCTTCCGAGAGGCAAGCAGCCAGCCAGAGTGAACAACCCTCGCAACCCTAGGAACCAACAACCCAAGAGAGTGGTGAGGTTCGAGTGCGAGTACTGTCACCGTGAGGGTCACTTAGCTGAGTTTTGCTTTCGGAGGAAGAGAGACGCTAGGAAGGAGTTGGAGCTGAACAACCAGGCCAGGCACCACCCTCTCCATGGTGTGCAAGGTTGGGGAGTTCAGAGGCAGGGCGCTAGGCCTGGAGGTGCACCCCCTCAGGTAGCTAGGCCCCAGGCAGCTAGACCACGGGGTGGTGGTCGGGCCCGTCGCGGTTCGGGTCATCCTCAATACGACTGTGAGCCACGTGTAAGAGGCTTTGCTGCTCAATCCCATAGCGGACCACCTTTTCAGTATGGTGGTGATCGCTTTGCTCAGATGGGACATAGTGGTGAGTTCAAAGGTTTTCCGTTCCATAGCGGACCACCATTACAGGTTGGTGGTGATCGCTATCCACCCATGGGACGAGGATAGTTTGGTGTTGCTTCTAACACTTTTTCTGGTCCTATGACACAGCACTGGTATCCTTCTCAGTATACTAACCCCAGTGTTGTGCCATACGCTCACTTCCTGCCTTTCTATTGATGCAGGAACTTCGGTTGGAGAACATGTGGCTCATGGATTCCGGGTGTTCGCGCCACATGACTGGAAAGAAGGAATGGTTCTCCAGCCTTAGCCCCGTGATGCACAAGGAGTACATTACTTTCGGGGATAATAGTAGAGGTAAGGTCGTTTCTCAAGGAGCTATTCGGATCAATGAGAACTTTGTCCTTAAGGATGTTGCTTTGGTTTCGAACTTGCATTACAATTTGCTTTCTGTTTCGCAACTTCTTGAGGATGATTGTGAAGTGCATTTTAAGAAGGGTCTGAGTCGTGTTTTAGACCCTCGGGGAGATCTTGTTTGTCGGATCGTCCCTTTTGGCCATGTTTTCAGAGCCGATTTTTCTCATTCTTTCGGCTCTGCTAGATGTTTGATGGCTGGTCCTTCTTCTGATGTGTGGTAGTGGCATAGGAGGCTCGGTCACTTGAGCTTTGACTTGCTTGAAGGCTTATCTCACTTGGCCTAATCCAAGGATTGCCTAAGCTTAAGTTTCAGAAGGACCTTGTCTGCCATCCTTGTCGTCACGGGAAGATGGTTGCTGCTTCTCACCCACCTGTTAATCATGTGATGACAAAGCGACCCGGCGAGCTTTTACACATGGACACAGTTGGTCCAGCTCGGGTTTGCTCAGCGGGTGGGAACTGGTACGTTCTAGTGATCGTTGATGATTTTTCGAGTTACTCTTGGGTGTTCTTTATGGAGGGTAAGGATGAAGTTTTTCCTTTTGCTCGTGATTTGATTTTGTCGTTGAAAACTGAGTTTCCCCCTGATACCATTAGAGCTATCCGTAGCGACAATGGTACTGAGTTTGATAACTCTCAGTTTGCCTCTTTCTGTTCTTCTAATGGAATTGAGCATCAGTTTTCGTCTCCTTATGTCCCCCAGCAGGACGATGCTCGATGAGCATAGGACTCCTAGGCGTTTTTGGGCCGAGGCGATCAACACCGCTTGCCATATTTCAAATCGCATCTTTCTTCAGGCTTTCATGAAGAAAACTTCTTATGAGTTGCGTTTTGGACGGGTACCCAAGGTGTCTCATTTTCAGGTTTTGGGTGCAAGTGTTTTATCCTGAAGCAAGGCAATTTGGACAAATTTGAGTCTCGCTCTGCTGATGGGGTGTTTCTTGGTTATGCTTCTTATTTACGTGCTTATCGAGTTCTTAACCTGGAGACTAACCGGATAGTGGAGACCTGCGAGGTCACATTCGACGAGACTATGCCTTGTGTTTCTTCTACTTTTGATGTTGTAGGAGAACAGGAGCTGGGAGAGACCATCTTTGTGGAGGAGGAGCAGGAGAATGCTGATTGGGGTGATCCCGAGCCAACTCCACTAGCTGCCCCCGTCGACCCTGTGACGACTACTTCAGCTCGAGGACCCGATCCCACGACATCTTCCTCTTGGGGTCCTCTTGAGCCACCTCTCCAGCGAGCACCTACTGCACCTGAGGGAGTGACAGCATCTAGCGAGGGGGAGGTGACTTCGACGAGGCAAGCGCCCCGAAGCGTTCAGCAAGTTAACCCCCCACGGCAGATGATCGACGGCATCGACCAGCGAGTCACGTGATCGCGAGCGTATGGAATCTCTCACTTTGCTCATTCTGCATTCGTTGCTTCTTTTGAGCCCAAAGATGTTGGGCACGCACTTTCTGATCCTAACTGGGTTAATGCCATGCATGAGGAGCTAGAAAACTTTGAGCGAAACCAAGTTTGGACCCTAGTTCCACCTCCACCAGAATTCCACCCTATAGGTGTAACAGAACCGACCAATTTGCACCAGATTAAGCACTGAATCGCTGCTTTCACAGAGATTACAAGTACTTAAGCTCGTACAAACCCGGTAGTCCAGAAATCTCGAAGGATTTCAAGTCATTCAACTTTAACCAAGATCGTAATAGATTAGCGTACATGCCCACAAGGTACATTCAGTTCGCACATAGTTCAAATACATCGGAGTTCAACAGTTATTACAAACCATAGTTTAAATTCAAAAGCGGAAGCAACATAGTTTTGAAACACAAGTCCTTAGTTCGCAATACAGTGCCATATGCTTGATCAGTCCACAAAAGCATCAGGGAAGATAAGAGTTGACCATGCCCATGGTCTAGTCACTGCCCTCGACGGCGTACAGACAGTTCTCGCAATAGCCGAAGAAGCATTGCCCATCTGCAACAACAAGGGATAGAACCCTGAGTACGAGAAGGTACTCAGCTAGACTTACCCGTCATAAACCAGAAATAACCGACACCAAGGATTATGCAAGGCTGTATCTGGGGTTGGCCACACTTACCTTTTTTTGCATAAAAGCACTTTATTATTAACTAATCATCAATAGAGCATTAGCAGTCACTTTTATGTAATCAGCCTGATTATCTAGATTTGCACCTGATCTAGAGCAAACACTTGACTACTTATTCAAGCAAGAGTGACTATTTCATCAATAGCCTTTCAGATTCATCAACCATAACCATCATTAATTCCATATATTACTACGGTAACACATGCTCAGTCAAGTTACTCACTAACCAGGAGCGATGGCGATTATAATCGATTCCTACCAGCTGGGGATAAAATGTCGCACACTCGCCCGTCATACCCTGCCAGGTGGCCGTTGGCGACCACTTCAGGAGGTTCGAGAACACAACACGCGGGACGGTCATGGGCCCTTCTACACCGGGGGTTATCTCAATGCCAGGTCGCTCAAGCTATTAACTGCCCACGGTCATGCCAGGTCGATCAGGCCCTGCCTGCCCTTGGACCATGCCAGGTCGATCAGAATAGTTGCCCACGGTACATCTGAGGCCCTGGGTGTTAGGCGTCAACATCTCCATCACCGGCTCGAAAAACCTTACTCGGCTTCACGGGAGGTACCTGCACCTGCTCCGTTAAGTGATTGACGCGTTCAAAATGACTGAGGTGTGCCTTCGTCGGTTCCTGATCGACACAGACGGGAGACTACTAGCACACAGAACCCATGTCCTGCTGCTCCTACATCCCGCCCGGTCTCAAATTAATTATCACATGGTTATCTCCATGATAGCACAAGGCTAAACATGATCAGTATCCACCTATATGCGGGAGACAGGAAATCACCCGACTTTTACCGGTCTAAGCAGGCTAAGCATAAACGAGCCTAGACTTATCAGGGATAACAAGGTAATATTTGCAGGTGGACAAGGATAAGTAATAATGCATCAACGGTAGCAATCAATTCCTATAACCTAATGCAACATCCATCATCAGGTTAATTAGAAACATTTGCAAACCGTAGGAGTTAGAATGCTCCGGGGCTTGCCTCGCTCGAAGTCGGCGGGGCGGTGATCACGGCACTCCGGCAGGTCTTCAGCGTCTCCTTCCAGGATCCCCTCCTCGGGTGTCTCCTCCTGACGCTGCTCCTCCGGCGTCTCCTGGGCTTCCACTACCGATCCTGCATGATGCGGTACATGAATGAACAATATGAATGCACATGGGATGCATGGTGATGCAACATGGGGTAACCATTCAGGAGATAAGCACATGTCATCTACTGCTACCCACTTATTTAATTCGACATACTACTTACCAAGTCTTGTTGTCACCGCATCAAAGTTGCTTAACGGGTTTATTACCCTCTAATTATTTGTAGAATTAAATCTAGTTAAATAGGCCCATAACAGTAACCTATCCTAGACAGCTTCACAAAAACCTATAAAAATTACTGGAGATCAATAACACTTAATCTAACCCTCTGTCCAAATTTCATTCCATTTGGACCTAGACTTCATCCTCTATGAAAAAGACAAATTCTATTATGGAAAGGTGCTTTGAACTACACACCCTAGCAAAAAGTGTCAAACAACAGATTTCTTATTTTTCTACTGAACTTCCTAGCATAAGAGTTATGTGCTTAAATTCCCAGGTTCATATTCCTCATATTTTAATTACTACAAAATAAACAAGGAAACGACATTTAAGCATTTTAAAAGCTACTGTCAAATTAATTCACAGAACAACCTCATATTATATTTTTCTCCGAAACTACACATTCATACAAACCTAACAAAACTAGAATCACATTTTTCTGACTTATACATAATTAGTTATGCATTTACCAAGTTATCAACACTTTTCTAAATTAAATAAATCTACACATAAAAGTATCACCAAAAATGCATTTAACAGTTTTCACTGATAGATCTAAACATGCTTGACCTAACAAAATTTGTTTCACAGGATTTGGACTTAAAATGAGCCTTGTAGAAATTTTTGAAGCCATTACATAACTCTGCAAAAATAAACTAAAAAGGAAACTCAAACCTAAACGTACGGACTCCAACTTGGTTCGGCCGAGGCATAAGACAACGCTCAGCACACCCGGCGCGATTCGGCTGAGGCCCGAGGCATAAGACAAACGCTCAGCACGCCCGGCGCGATTCGGCTGAGGCCCGAGGCAAGGCTTCGGCACATTCGGCGCGACTCGGCCGAGGCTCAAACACTCTCAACCGATTCGGCCGAGGCTACTGACTCAACCGAGGCTCGGTGACTTAGCCGAGGCTCGAGGCAAACGCTCGGCACGCCCGGCTTACCGAGGCCTACGGCACCCAAACGCTTCCCTTTCTTTCTTTCTTGCTGCCAGTCGGGGCCCGCTGGTCAGGGCGACCAAGCTACCGAGGCCAGGCTCGGCACGTTACCGTGCGAGGCCAGGCTCGGCGGTCAACGGCGGAGTTTTGCGCCGTGGTCGTTGACCGGCCCTAGCTCATCGACGGCGACACTTCAGGCGACACGGAGACCATTACTGGGTGCGGGTTTGCGAGGCGAACATAACTAACCGACTCGCTGAGACAGAGGGATACCGGAGCAAGCTCGACGGCGGCCATGGCGGAGCGGCGGCTCTGGCGACTCGGCGGCGGAACTCTTCCCGGCGGCTTGCGACTCGGCAAGACTAACACTAGCCTAAGCAAGTCACAAGCGACCTATTGGAGCAACTCCCGGGCTTCGGCATCCCCGGCATTGTCCGGCGCGATGCACGGCGGCGGTCCATGGCCGACACAGCGCGACTGGCCCGCGGTCCGGTGAACTCAGGACACGAGAGAGGTCTCCATCTGGCTCTAAGCTACTACGACGGTAGAGAAGACTAGAACATGGCTCAGCTCAGGGTAGCATGGCCGGAGATGACCGGTCCACGTGAAGGTCACGATGGCGGCCATGGCGGAAGCTTGCGGATGGCGTCCGCTGTTCCGGCAGCTAGAGAGGGAGAGAGGGGAAATCAACCCTTACCGGAGAAAGAGGAGACCAGGGCGGAGGAACTGGCGAGAGGAATTGGACGGCGGCGCCCGGTGGGGTGAGTAATCGCTCGCCGAGGTTCGGCGGGCGGCGGCGGCGCTTTGCTTTCTCCCCTTTTCCCGCTCGAACGCCGGCGAGAGCAGAGAGCGAGAGAGAGAGGCGCGAGCGCGGGGAACAGAATGGAGGGAGGAGCGGGTTCGGACAGGGCGAGGGCGAAGGCATGCTTGCCACGCCGCGCGCGGACGCTGGCTTGGCCGGCCGTCGAGCGCCACGCGGCGGCAACGTCCTGGCGCTGTCGGCCACGACGCCGCGCGCGCGCGCCGGCACGGCACGGCCCGGCCCGATTCAGTGCCATCAGGCCGACTGACGGCCAGACTTTGAGCGCGATTAACTCCTAATCCACTTGATGAAAAGCTAAACCACTTGCTCCATTGCTTAGAGCTACATACCGACTACCACTTTGGTTACAAGATTGATCTTTGGTTCGGCCTAGATTGCTCCCGAGAAAGCTCCAAAGATGGCTAGATGAAACTGCTTTGGGCAGTTAGGACTTAGAGAATTTTCTAAGTCTAAACTCCCTCAAATCTGCCTTGTGGGTCCCAAAACACCTTGTTAAACTCATTTTCATGAGTTGGGCCTTAAACAACTTTTGTTCTACTCTAAATTCTACACACTTTTGGTTAAGGGCCCATAGCCATGCAAAGCTTCTATCAAGAAGGTCTTAGTTAGTCAAACAAAAGGACTCCTAGGGCCCTATTAAGGCAACTAGGGTTAGAGACTTGGTTAGCCAACATTACCAACATAAACCTAGCTTCATTCTGACTCCTCAACAAGGTTCAACTACTAAGGAGACTTAAACACTCCACAAGCAAGACACACAAGCATTCAATCAAGCATAGCATCACAAAAGGTCACATGAAATGACACTTAACAAAAGAAAGAATGCAACATGAAATGATGATGCTTTATGCTCATGAGATGTCAAATTATGCACTTAGGGTTGCTTAACACCTAGGGTGTTACAATAGGTACCAAATGGGTTTTCAAAAACAAAGAGGGTGAGGATGGGATGGTAGTGAGGAACAAGGCTAGGCTAGTAGCCCAGGGTTTCTGCTAGAAAGAGGGGATAGACTATGAGGAAACCTTTGCCCCTGTAGCCCGTTTAGAAGCCATTAGAATCCTTTTAGCCTTTGCTGCTTCGAAGGGTTTTAAGCTTTACCAGATGGATGTCAAGAGTGCTTTCTTGAATGGGTATATAGAGGAAGAGGTTTATGTTAGGCAACCCCCGGGTTTCGAGGATCCCAAGTTTCCAAACCATGTCTATAAACTTTCAAAAGCTTTGTATGGTTTGAAACAAGCCCCGAGAGCGTGGTATGATCGTTTGAAAACCTTTTTACTCTCCAAGGGTTTTTAAATGGGACGGGTCGATAGAACTTTGTTTCTCCTCAAGCAAGGCAATGACACCCTGTTAGTCCAGATTTACCTGGATGATATCATCTTTGGTGGCTCCTCTCACGCACTGGTTGCCAAGTTTGCAGATACTATTGAAGGACCGAGAAAGCACTAGCAAGGCGATCAGAGGGGGGGTGAATGGGAGCTCAAAAATTTCTCTCGAAACTTTGGCCAATTGTCCCAAAATCAACCCCCGAAAGCTACGACCGAAACCGTGATGCCCACAACCCTTGGAAGAGGGTGGATGATCCCTAGGATCACAGCGAGGCACCACAAAGCGATTGCAAGCCCAACACCAAAAGTTCTGGCACAAGTTTGACCAAGTCTCGAACGTAGATAGACGGCTACGTCGAGAAATCTCCAAATACTGATGCTAACAAGTAGCAAAGATACCTAGAGAGGTTCCTTGGTCAACTACAAGGCCAAACGAGAAGTCCGGAAACCAAGCGAGGAAGTCGGGAGAGCAAACACACACAACCGGAAGCTACAGCCAAGTCCCGGACTGTCTGGCAGTACGGTCGCGGACTGTCTGCCCAGTGGCGGACTGTCCGGGCTCAGGTCGCGGACTGTCCGCTGGCCAAAAGAGCAAAACCATAGTGCTGCTGCAAGTCCTCTGGACGTTCCCGGACTATCCGCGAGTCCCAACGGCGGACTGTCCGCGGTTCAAAAAGAACTTGTCCGTACAAGCTGCGCAGCCACGGACTCGGCTGGAGCCCGACCCCCGGACTATCCGCGCCCCCAGTGGCGGACTGTCCGCGGATGAACAGAGAGGGCGATTTTGATCGCCCCTCTCACGAATCTCTCCAAATTCGATCCAAATCAAAATCCCACGTTCCCAAACTTGGAGAAGATGATCACGGGGTAGTTAGGAGACTATCCCTAAGAAATCATCCGCTCAAATCGATTCAATCACCAGGAAATCGAAAGGGGAAGATCAAGAACGAAAAAGCGCCATGAAAACGAAATCAACCCGATCTACTTGTTCGTGAGGAGTTAGATGAATTCCTTTGGTCGAAATGACCTCCTCTTGAAAATGAACAAGATGATTCAAACGGATTTCGCAAAGACGTAGTATGGAGAGAGATCGAGCGACGGGAAAAACACGGAGAAAAGAGGAACGCGAAGAACACGAACCAAAACGCAAATCAAGTCATCGATCTGCAACCATGTGGCCACCGGCAAGGCCGCCGCGCCGCGCGCGAGCCTCGCCGCCCATGCCGAGCCCGGCTGACCCGCGCCCGTGCCGCGCGCGGCCAAGCGCTGGCGCTCGTCTTTCCTCTCGGCCCCTACCTACCGTCGCCTCGCCCATCCCCTACCCTCCTCCTCTTTCCCCTCGGCCGCGGACAGCGCGCAGTTGCCGGCCGCCGGCAAGCCGCCCCGCCGCGCGCGCGTTCCCCGCCGCACCGAGCCGCCCTACCATGTTCCCTACCTTCTTTAATGTCGCGCGAGCGCTCTCACCCCTCGCCCGGACCCTTCCCCAGCTCCGCCCGCGGCTATAAGAAGCCGCCGAGTTCCGCCATTGCCGCCACCACGGCGCCCCGAGTCACCAGACCTCCCCAGCGCCCGTCGAGCCCGCCGTTGCCTTCGCCTTGAGCCGCTCCACCTTCCCGAGCAACCAATTTCACCCCTCCGCCCTCCTATCGCCGGCGCAGGAGCTTCGTCCCCAACCCCGGCGAACGGTCGTGTTTCGGTTAAGCGAGAAATTCGCCGCCGTGAGTTTTCCTCTTTTCCCTCCGACCCCTGCCCTCTCTTCCTCACCTCCGTGCGCTCCTAACCACACCTCGGTGATCCCTTTCGGTGGACAGAGCCGCCGGACGCCGCTCGCCGCCAGAGAGCTCCGCCGAAGCACCGCCAACGTCGAGCTCCCTCCTCCGACCCTGCACCGCCTCGTCGAGCCTCCCTCCCGACTCACGGTGAGCCCGCGAATCTTTCCCCACTCCCGGCTTTCCCAGCGCAAGCCCCAAGCGGCCGGTCCGCCGTCCGCCTCGCCTGCGTTTCGCCCGAGCCTTCCATCTCGCCCGAGCCTCCAAGCCAGGCCTCGGACGAAGCAGTCGCTTCCGTCTCGCCCGAGCCTCCAAGCCAGGCCTCGGACGAAGCAGTCGTCTCCGTCTCGCCCGAGCCCGTTTCGCCCGAGCCTTGCGAGGAAAGAGCACAGTGCTCTTTTTCCTTTTTGGAAGGATGTGAATAGTGTTCCTTTTTCTTCTTTTTGTGTGATTTTCTGTGTTGCTCCAAAAATTCCGAAAATTTGATGGTAGACTCTTTATACCATGTAGTATTTTAGAAAAATGTGAAACTTGGACTTTGTGCAAAAGTTTGAAAATGAAAAATCTCCATTTTAATTAAGAAATGAATGGTTTTAGATTTTTAGAAAATCATGTGTAGCTCCAAAAATCATGAGATAAATTTTTATGTGCTAGTTATGTCATGTTTAGTCTCTGGAGAAATTTTGAGGCCTTTTGGAGCAAGTTGATTTTTGGGTATTTATTTAAATTGTTAAATAGCGCCTTTTGTTAATTAAATGTTTGATTTTTGTTAAGCACCTTAATGACCTCCAAAAATTATGAAATTTGTTTTGACACCTATTTATACCATAATGAACCTATGAGATTAATTGGGTAAATTTTGGAGCAACTGCATAAAATGACCTTTTTAAATAATTAAAAAAAAAAGAAAATCAAGTAGAGTTCATGTTGTATGCCCTGTCATGTGACTTTTGGGATTATTTGCTGTTCATAGACCCCCACCCCTTTGGTCTATGATGTTTGTGATGCCATGCTTGTTTTGTGTTTAGGTCGGATAAATGATGCTTAATAGGTTGATTAATTTTGCTTAGAGATCAAGATAAGTAACTTTGTGTCTGTTCTAGAAGTTAATTACACGATAGAAAGTTGTACTCTAGAATTAGTGGTTTTGTCTTGTGCTGTATTGTTCATGTCAGCATCCTCATAAGCATACATCATTGCATTCGTATAGTGACCGAAGGAAAAGGCGTCAAAGTCGAAGCAGCCGCTGACGAACCTACCCCCGAGGCGACCCCGAGCTCCGACACCTGCACTGCCGACCCCGAGCCCGTCCTTTTTGCTCTTCAAGGCAAGCCCCGGTGCATCTTAACCCTTCCTCGTTTTCACAAAAGTTTACTTAAATGCTTTTGAGTTAAAACTACTGCATTAGGTTATATGAGTTGTGTGGTGACCTATTACCTGCACTATTTACCTCCACCAGAAAACCCACCTGCCCTGTTTAAAAACTATTGGCAAAATGCTTAGCGATGCTATACAATAGATTTGCAATAAAATGCCAATTTCAAAAGTGTGATCACTTAAAGAATTTTGATGGGAATTTGGCTTTACTCCCTGCCTGTTGGCTAAGTATCTGATCCGTACCTAGTCAACAGCGAGGAGAGGTTGTCCGAGCGTACGGTGCCGTCATGTTGTAGTCCGGGACTCAACAGTTGACACCGACCGGGACAGGGTTGAAAAACCGACAGAACCTGTACTCTTGGGTTAGAGTCCCAAGGTGCTTATCGCTGGCGGAAAAATTTAGCGACCATCCGTATGGGGGCCTGCTGGCCAAGACTTGCAACTATTCACATACTTCGGAAAGCTCTGGCTCCGAGGAATCCTTTATTGGACCGACAACCGCGCACTGGGAGTGGAGAGATGGCGGAAGTAGCATGTACCCACGTGGTCGTCGTACCTAGATAGGAGTGGTGTACTGTACTTCCGGGTGGCGTAGGACCGGGCCCAATCTTGGACGAATCGTGGTAGACGAGTTGGCATATGCAAGCTTGGGTGCTACATATGCAGTGTGGATAGGGATCCTCAGCTGAGTATTATTTATCCGGATTAACGTTGCTCCTCGGTTATGGAGACTTGGTCACTGACTGTCAACGGAGAGTGGTTCTCAACTAGGTATGTTTTTGGAAGGTAAAATGAATCATGAACAATGGAGAATTGAGAAATACTGGAATCTTTCCAAAAAAAAACAAGGATTTCAAAATGCTTTTCTGCAAAATACTTGATCTTGCTTAAGCCTTACCTTGACTACCTAAGCCTCTCATTCCTGAGTCTTCTCCCCCTTTTTCTTTAGTCGGGTAAGTCTTGTTGAGTACCCCCGTACTCAGGGTTTGTTACCCATGCTGCAGGTATGACTGAGTCCCCGGTGTGTCTTGCGCCCTGCTGCATGACCATCGTCCAGGAAGAGGCCGATGAGGCCGAAGAGTAAAGTGTACACCCTCGGGCTGGGTGATTGCAAGTATCTTATTTTGTTGTACTCCGCTACGTTGCCTATTTTATATCTCCCGAACTTGGTTTGTAATAACTGCACCTTTAATTTTATCTGGAACCTCGGTTTGTAAAACTAAAGTTATTTAAGTCTTCTGCTCTGTATTTCGATGTTATTTGTAAAAGCATCCAATGTTGTAACCGAATTGTGAGATGATCCTGCGGACGATGGGCGCTGATGCAGCCCAGTGACGAACAGTCTTAATCACACGGAACATCTGTTCGGCTGTCAGTGGATGACAGGGACCGGTGGGCCATGGGATTAGGGCCGTTCCGCCACAGAGTGGTATCAGAGCATCTCACTATAACGTTGCAGTGTTCTTGCAAAAAACTTCAAAAGATCTTTGAGTCCAAACAAACTAAACTTGACTATTTTAAGTCCAAATTGCTTCTCTTATCTTGTCTTGCGTATGGCAACACTAGTTAGCGAGACAACATGTTTTAAGCCCTATGTACCTTATTTATTTAGTGCCTTGTCTTGTTCCGTAGGAACGATTCATGCATCATGTCATATTCACTTAAGTTAATAATAACTTCTAAGTTCGTTGGGGTAGTATGCCTTTACCTTTTCTTGCTAGCCTTTTCACTCCTCATCCATCTTATCTTATCCAGACATGGCTCGCATCAAGCTGACTGCTCGCAAGTCGACTGGACCCAATGGTGTGCCACGCCACCAACTGGCACCACGCACTGGGGAAGAGACTGGCGAAGCCTCCAACGGTCGTCGCTTTCCCCGTCGCACCCGCAAACACCTAAAAGAGGAGATCAAGAATCTGAAGGCTGAGCTGGAGAACTTGGAGCATGACTTCTACACTCACGTCTGGAGTTCTATGAGGCACGAGCATCCCTGGAGCAGGCCAACCGGAACACGATCCGCGCCATCGAGCAGCGTAATGCTACTTGGGTTCGCGAGGACGTCACCAGAGCCGAGCTCCACGGACTGCGGCAGTACACAGCTCAGATTGAACAGTTCAATGATATGCTTCATGAGGAGGTACACTAGCTGTACGACCAACTCCACCCCATGGTTCCCCCGGTTGTCGAGGACCCTGAGGACGGAATAGTGGAAGAGCCGGACGTGGAGCAAGAGCCAAGCATGAACAAGGAGGTTGAACCTGCCGAGAACATCCACGCTGAAGATGAGGACGAGGAGGTTGAGCCTGAGCTCATCCTCGAGGAAGAAGATGACGATGAGGACATGATCATTGAAGGACCGAGAAGCTAACCGAAAGCGACCAGAGGGGGGGTGAATGGGAGCTTCAAAATTTCCTTACGGAAACTAGATGCCACTGTCCCAAAATCGACCCCAAGAGCGAACCCTAGAACTTGCTAATGTCCACGACCCTATATGTAGGGTGGATGCTTCCTAGAAGCACAGCGAGACACTAGACAACTCTAGAAAGCCAACGCAAAAGACGGAAATCAATTCCGATAACGAACGAGCGAACCGCGGACGAAACCGTGCGAAACCAGTCGCATCGGACGCTGGCCTGCGTCCGATGCCAGACCACCGGACGCGTCCGATGCAGACTGGGCGGTTCTGGAACCTTACTGTTCCACCATCGGACGCTGTGAACAGTGATCACCCAGCGTCCGATGCAAAGACTCCGGCGCGTCCGATGGACAACGGACGCGTCCGATGCCTAGCGTCCGATGCAAACTAAAACGCTGAAAACGTGACACGCGTCACCGGAGCGTCCGATGCTAGGAACCCTAGCGTCCGATGCTCCCGTGATAGCGTCCGATGCCCCCGAAAACAGCGCTGTTCTTCACGATTCAACCCGATCTCCTTCGAATCAATTGCCCTAGGCCTAGGATTCGATTTGAGGAGTCACAAGGATGTTAGTGAGCTATCTCTAAGAGATCATGGCTCGAACCTAACTCCAAATCGGTGAATCAAGAAATTTCGGGGCATGGAGGCAAGAACGCAATCCAAAAGGAAAATCGATCGATCTCCTAGACCGTGAGGTTAGAGTTTAATCCCTTCGGTGGAAAGGAGAGCCTCACGATCTAGAACAACTTGGTTCAAACGGTTTTGCAAAAGATGAACCGAGCAAAGAGATCAAGCGACGGGAAAATCGTGGAGAAAAAGGATTCCGCGAAGAACACAAAGAAAACGCGAATCACAGCCACGAACTCGAATTAAGGACGCAAATCAAGCCATCGATCTATGCTCCAAGGTGAGGATACGGCCTCACTTCCTCGAATCAACAGTACACAGAGTGGAGTCTCTCTGCGGATCTCAACTAGCTAAAGCAGGGGATGGGAGAGTGGAAGCCCTAGCAAATGAAAGCTCTAACTGCGATTGGAATTGAGATAGGGAGGAGGGTGTCTCCCCTGGACTACTTATACTAACCTAGCCTAAGTCTATTTCCTACTCTACCCCTCTCTACTCTAATTACAGAGCGGACCAGCCTAACCCTAAGGCTATTCTAGTCCACCCGCTGGTGGTAGGTAGATCCGACGGCCACGCCCGCACGGTCTTCCGCGTCGCCTCCACGCAACCTTCAGATCGCCGCCACGTGCCGCCACCACTCTGCACCCCCGGTTTTGCGGCCCAAACCGGGAAACCAGCCTTTTCCATCAGCCCCCGGTTTTGAGGCCCAAACCGGGAAACCAGCCTCCAGCCCGAGTTTTGTGGCCAAACTCGGAAACCGTCCGCGCCCGAGTTTTGAGGCCCAAACTCGGAAACCGGCCCACGCCCAGGTTTTGAGGCTCAACCTGGAAACCGTCGCGCCCAGGTTTTGTGGCTCAACCTGGAAACCCAGCACCCAGGTTTTGAGGCCCAAACCTGGAAACCGTCCACCGTTGGTTTTTCCCGGGCTCTACCAACAAACCGGCGTCGTAGAGGGGATGCACCGCCTGTGCACCCCTTCCACCGACATGATCGCACTTCTCCGCTTGTCGCTGTCGCAGGCTGCCAGCCACCACAGCTGATCCTCCGGCCTCCAGTCCATCAGTCCAAGTCCACGTCCGCCCTTCACCGTCCGATACATCGGCATGGCACGTCCGCCGCACGGCACGCCCATCCTTCATCGCGCCCGGTCCGTCGGCACGGCACGTCGCAACTTGACCTTCACCCGCCATCGATCACTGTCTCCGTGCTCGACACCTGCACAACACAAGCCAAAGAACATGCGCATCATCTCCATTTACAATCACTCATCACACAGAGACTCGGCATACACCCATGTATCCGCAATCTCCCCCTTGATGAGTGCATTGTCAACTCCACAACAAATCATGAATAAGAAGAAGAAGGTAGGAAGGAGTGGGAAGAGAAAACCCAACCAAATGACCCAGAAGCCTTAACAAAAGCCGAAGAAGGTCAAGTGGATGAAGCAAAAACTTGGTCCCCAAAGACATGGGCAACGGCTTGACGCAACCAAGTAAAGCCCCCAAAGACATGGGCAACGGCTTGACGCAACCAAGTAAAGCAAAGCTAGCCCTCAAGAAGAGGTAGAACAGGCTCAACACCGCTAGCAGATAGCAATTGAAGATCGGAGGACAACAGAAGCAAAATGCTAGTCCCTCAAGATAGAGGCACAGAGGCTCAACACAACTAGCAAGAAAATCACTCCGAACCAATTGAAAATCAACCCAAACCAAATGGGAAAGCACACCAGACGATACCAATTGAAAGCCAAATGAGAAAGCTTATGAAAGCTCATGAGAAGCTAGGAACGTTTGCTAGTCCCTCAAGACAGAGGCAACGGCTCAACACAACTAGCAAACTCCCCCTCGACAAATGCAAGCAACTAGGACAAAAGATTTTCAGGGCATATGATTTGCGTAAATTTCTCCCCCTAGTTGAAAATGCACTTATCAAGGCCAAAAGGTATCGGAGAAGCAACTCTCTTCACATAAACTCCCCCTGAACACAAGATCTCCTTCCACAATGCATATGAAGTCAAAATGCAAGTTAGGAGCTTCAAGGATATAGTCAAAAGAGTGCAAAGATGCTCTAATCAGTATAGCTCCAACATCTCAATTAAGCACTCAAATAGCAAAGGCTCAAACTGATCACTTATACGAAATATGAAGCATATGAGCATGTGAGCAGTTTTAAGCCAAAAGGATAGTCACCATCAACATAGCACTAGACATGTATAGAAGGAATCCAAACAAGTGCTAAGCATATATACAAGGTGAACTACCCCTAGCAAAGTTCAATCATCATGCATAGGAATGAAACATATACTTGTGATTTCAAATTCATATCGGAGTTGCAGCGGTAAAAGAATTCACAAGTTCATTTTTAGCATGTGATTGCGAGAGGTTGAAAGCTTGTCATCGCCTAACTTTTCAACCGTGCGAAGCCTATGCCGAAGCAATCAGAAGCTTAAAGCAACGGTTTCGGTCATACACTACATGGCTCAAGTTTAACTCAAAGTGCAATGAGAAACAGTCTCAATACCATGAGGTGTTGACAAGCAATCCCATCTCGATCTTTTCAATTCAACAATACTTGGTTCAGATTTTAAGCAAGTTATGAACAACCAAGCAAGTGAATGACTCAGAACTAGAGACATAGCAACCTAGCATATATGAAAAGCAGGAATGGACTCAACACACCCTACACATGCTAGTTGCATATCTCAATGGTGAACATTTTCAGATTTATATACATTAGGCATAATTCACCATTCCAAAAAAAATAGCTCGCTCATAACATGTAACAGTGATCAGAAAGAGCATAAGCTACAAGCATCATCATAAGTATCGGAGCAATACTAACAAGAGCATAATTACATTCTAGTGAATATAGACATGAAGCTCAGAATGTAAGTGCGTATGCCCGACACAAAACTGAAGGAAAGAAGATACCAAAAGGAGAGACTCAAGAAACTCAAAAGAAAAGAGCCTCAAAATAAAAGAGTCAGTCTGTACATCTCAAAATGCTTCCCCCATCTAAAAGGGGAAACACACACCAAGCTCACCCCTCAACCTATTAAAGGTTGATTCGTCTAAAGGCTTGGTGAAAATATCAGCCAATTGGTGATGAGTATCGACATGGCGAAGGTCGATATCACCCTTCTCCTGGTGGTCTCGCAAGAAATGAAAGCGCACATCAATGTGTTTGGTTTTCGAGTGAAGCACAGGGTTCTTAGCAACGCTAATGGCACTCGTGCTGTCACAAAGCAAAGGAACTCGAGTAAAGCTCAAACCAAAATCACGCAAAGTGGCCATCATCCAGAGTAACTGGGAACAGCAGCTAGCCGCAGCAACATATTCAGCCTCCGTGGTAGACTGAGCGACACTAGACTGCTTGCGAGAAGACCACGACACAAGAGAAGATCCAATAAACTGGCAAGTCCCTGAAGTAGACTTGCGCTCAATGCGACAACCAGCAAAATCAGCATCAGAAAAGCCACAAAGCGAGAGGGTGGAAGAAGCAGAATACCAAATCCCGAGCTCAGGCGTGAAACGAAGGTACCTGAAGATGCGCTTCACCGCCTGACGGTGAGAAGTGCGTGGCGAAGCCTGAAAGCGCGCGCACAAGCACACGGCGAACTGAATGTCCGGCCGTGTCGCCGTCAGGTAGAGCAGCGATCCAATCATGCTGCGGTACTCCTTCTGGTCCACTGCTTCTCCATCCGTGTCAGCATCCAGGGCAGTCGTCGTCGACATGGGCGTCGGAAGAGGCTTAGCCTCACCCATGTCGAACCGCTTCAGCAAGTCCCTTGTGTACTTGCCCTGGTGCACAAACGTCCCCTCTCGGGATTGCTTAATTTGCAACCCGAGAAAGAAAGTCAGCTCGCCCATCATGCTCATCTCGAACTCCCTGCTCATAGTATCTGCAAACTTGGCAACCAAAGCGTGAGAAGAACCACCGAAAATGATATCATCCACGTAAATTTGGACCACGAGAGTATCTTTGCCTTGCTTGAGGAGAAAGAGCGTTTTATCTACACATCCCATTTTAAAACCCTTAGCTAGCAAAAAGGTTTTTAATCTCTCATACCAGGCTCTAGGGGCTTGTTTCAAACCATACAAAGCTTTGTGGAGTTTAAAGACATGGTTTGGAAACTTGGGATTTTCAAAACCGGGGGGTTGCTGGACATAGACCTCCTCCTCAATATAGCCGTTTAAGAAGGCACTCTTGACATCCATTTGAAAAAGTTTGAAACCCATGGATGCAGCATAAGCCAAGAGTATCCTAATAGCCTCCAAACGAGCTACAGGAGCGAAGGTCTCCTCATAATCTATCCCCTCCTTCTGACTATAACCCTTCGCTACAAGCCGGGCCTTGTTTCTCACAATGTGGCCCTCCTCTCCTTGCTTGTTTTTAAATACCCATTTTGTCCCAATAGGTTTACAGTCAGGAGGTGGTGGCACTAGAACCCAAACCCGATTTCGCTCAAAGTTCTCTAGTTCCTCATGCATGGCATTGACCCAATCCGGATCCGTCAATGCGTGTCCAACATCTCGGGGCTCAAAAGACGCAACAAAAGCAGAATGAGCAAAGTGCGAGATGTGCTGTGACCTGGAGCGAGTAACTCGCTCGTCGATGTCTCCGATCATCTGTTCAGGGGGGTGCTGGCGCTGGATGTGTCGTGGCGCCTCCCGGGAAGAAGTAACCTCCCCCTCAACAGTAGCTGGTTCCACCCCGGGTACAAAAGGTACCGCGCGAGGTGGATCCCACGGCCCCCAGGAAGAAGACGTCTCGGGGCCACGGGTCGTCGTCGAAGCCGCTCCCGGCGGCGCGGCAGGCGGAGGGGGTGCTGGATCATCTATACCTTCAGCACCCTCTTCCTCGTCATCGAAAAGAGGCTCTCCAACCTCGTGATCACCTGCACGCTCAAAACGAGAAGAAGGAGAAACAAGAGTCTCGTCGAAGGTGACATCTGATGTCTCCATGACTCGGTTAGTGTCAAGGTTAAGTACACGATAAGCTCGAGTGTGAGTGCCATAACCCAAAAACACACCGTCAGAAGAACGAGACTCAAACTTGTCTAGGTTGCCTTTTTTCAATATAAAACAGTGGCAACCAAAGACTCTAAAATAACTCACCTTGGGCTGGCGACCAAAACGCAACTCATAAGAGGTCTTCTTCAAAAACACTCTCAGAAAAATGCGATTCGAAATATAGCATGCAGTGTTCATAGCTTCGGCCCAATAGCGCCTAGGAGTCCTATGCTCATCAAGCATCGTCCTGGCCATCTCAACAAGGGTCCGATTCTTCCTCTCTACAACACCATTTTGGGGTGGTGTATAGGGAGAAGAAAACTGATGCTCCAAACCAAGGCATTTACAAAACTTCTCAAAATCCGAATTTTTAAACTCGGAACCATTATCACTTCTAATCGCTCGCATCGAGTTCAAAGGGAACTCGTTCTGAAGACGCAAAATCAGATCGCGAGCGAAGGAGAATGTCTCGGACTTCTCAACTAAAAAGAAGACCCACGAATACCTTGAAAAGTCGTCAACAATAACAAGCACATACCACTTCCCACCAACCGAGCTCACCCGAGCCGGACCAACAAGGTCCATATGCAAAAGCTCTCCGGGGTGCGAGGTCATAACCTTGGTCAAAGGATGGTGGGGAGCAGCAACCATCTTTCCATGCCGGCAAGCATGGCAAACTAGATCCTTCTCCAACGAAAGCTTGGGCAATCCTCGGATTAAGCCAAGTGAGCTAAGTCTTGCAAGCAAGTCAAAACTCAGGTGACCGAGCCTCCTATGCCACTTCCAAAGATCAGAAGAAGAAGGACTAGCCAAAAGACAGCGAGAAGATCCAAACGACTTTGAGAAATTCGCGCGAAAGACATTCCCAAAGGGTGAAATCAGACATACAAGATCACCCTGAGGATCTAAGATCCGGCTAAGGTTCGGTTTGAAACGAATCTCATAGCCTTCACGAAAAAGTTGCGAAACAGAAAGCAAGTTGAAATGCAGGTTAGAAACAAGAGCAACCTCGCGCAACACAAAGTGCTCATTAACCCGCACTGCACCAACGGACAATACCTTGCCCTTACCTTTGTCGCCGAAGGTTATGTACTCCTTTCCGGCGACCGGACTATGGCTGGAGAACCATTTGGCATTTCCGGTCATGTGCCTCGAGCAACCGGAATCCACAAGCCAAATGTCCTCCAACCGCTCCTCCTACATCAATAAAAAGACATAGGGTGAACATACGGTCCAACACTGGGGTTAGTAAGATAAGAAGGAAACCAGTGTTGGGCCGGCTGCTCAAAAGAACGGTCAGTGTAAAAACCATCCTGTCTAGGGGGATAGCGATCACCACGCACAGGAAAACGTGGTCCGCTGGGGAAGAAGCGCTCACCGCGAAACTCTACCTGCGGTGGGACAAAGCGCTCAACAAAGCCTCCGCCACGGGGTCCGTTACCTGCAAAAGCAGGACCCCGTCGGGCACGCTCTCTACGAGGTCTACGCCTAGGAGCCTGCTGCTCAACTCTAGCGTCTCTCCTCGGAGCTCTCTCCTGCCTAGGCCTCATAAACTGAGGTGCTCTACCTCTAGGCCTAGTCTCCCTCCTAGGGGCTCTCTCCTGCTGCCTAGGCTGGGTATGCTTCCCTCCAGACCTAGCAGCTCTCCCCTGAGGCTTCGGAGCATGTCCACCACGAGCTGGGTGAAACATGTCCGGGTTCTGCATCTCCCTAGCTCGGCGCGCCTCTCTCCTGCGCCTAAAGCAGAACTCACTCAGGTGACCATCCCGCCCACAAAAGTCACACTGAAACCTCACCGCGCGCAAAGGGGGTTGTTGGTTTGCAGGGATGTGGGTATGGTTCACCTTGCCCTTGCCCTTCTGTGGCAACTCCTCTCGGATGGGTGGCATTGTGTCAAGCTTGTTCTTTAGGTGATTGGGCTTGGGTTGCCATTGTGGATTCTTGGGTGGAGCCTTGGGGGATTCAACTATAACTCCATCCTTGGTGACAGGCTTGGCAGACTCTTTGGGTGGAAGCTTGGTTAGTTTGGGAGTAGTGGTGGAGTTGGGCTTCTCACAGGGGTTCAGACCACTAGACTCTCCAATCTTACCAAAAGCTGAAAGATCAACACTCTGGCCAAGACCTACACCAGGAGCCCCAGCAGCTCGCTTGAATTGGGAGATCATCATCCCGAGCTGAGGCTCACCACAAGACACCCATGACAAGACGGTCCGAAGGTATGTGTTTTCCTCCTCGGTACGCACCTTGTCATGCCTCACATTGGCCATCTCCTGCTCCAGGCCCTCACACAAAGCACATCTCTTGACACAAGTGCTATCCGAGCCGGCCTTCTCAAAAGACTCAAGCTTGGCATTCTTCTCTGCCAACTCGGATTGCAAGACAGGACAAGTCTTGCACGCACCCAACAGCTGCGGTCTAGCTCGGAGCTCATCCACCTCATCTACCAGCGCAGCATACTTACTCCTCAGAGTGAGAAGATCCGTCATGTGCGCGGCGCAATTCTCGCACTCCAACTCCTCCGACACAACCACGGTGGACCGAGCGAACTCAAGCTCCTTCACCGTGTCCTCCCACTTCTGCCTAAACTCCTTGCGCTCTCTAGCGGCACGCCTAAGCAACTTGTCTTGACTAAGGAGGGCAGCAGTCAACTTCTCAACCTCGGAGGAAAGCTCGTCGTAGGTGAGAGATACCTGGGAGGTGTCGTCGTCGTCGTCGTTCCGAGGGGTACGCTCCGGCTCGCCGTCGACCTCATCTCCGAGCGCCATGGTACACAGGCCTTCGTCGCCGGCGAAGAAGCACAAGCCGTTGAACGTGTCCTCCAGCTTCTTCTTCTCGGACTCGTCATCACTCGATCGAGCGGAGTCGTCATCCGAGCCGTCGACGTCGCTGAGCGTGGCGAAGAACGCTCGCTGCTCAGCCTGCTGCTTCTCCAAGTACTTCTTCTTGATGTACTCTTTGTTGAAGCCGCCCCGCTTCTTGTGCCTTGGGGGAACGTGCTTCTCCTTGTACTTGGAGTCGCGCCTGTGGCCGTGATCACCCTTCCCAAGATGCTTGTTCTTCTTCTTGGGGCAGTCGGCGATGAAGTGGTCGGGGTCGCCGCACTCGTAGCATCCGGTGCGTCCTCCTCCGCGACGACGGTTCATGCGGTTGTTGTGGAACCGCGAGAACCGGTTGGCAAGCAAAGCCAACTCGTCGTCTCCCAAAGACTCCAGCTGGTCCTCTGTCACAGAGAAGAGAGAAGAAAGCGCAAAGCCAGCTGAGGGGTTAGGGGAAGAGCCGGAAACCAAAGCCATGGACGGGCGAGAAGGATTTTCAAAAGAAGCCCTCGCCATAGCATCAATCTCACTGGACTTGAGCTTACTGAAGAGCTCGTCGCAGGTGAGGGTCTCATAGTTCGGCGATTCGATGATTGCCTGAACCTTGGAGTCCCACACCGAACGGTCAAGAGTGTGCAAAAGCTTCAAAGCACGCTCATGATCGTCAAATGGCAACTGCTCTCTGTTAGCCCTCATCCTGTTGACAATCACCTGAAAGCGAGCGAATAAACTTTCAATGCTCTCGCCAGGTTGATGTCTAAAGTTCTCATACTCTCGCTTGAACGACTCGTAGAGTCGGGTTTTGACTTGAGAGGTGCCCTCATGAAAACGCATGAGAGTGTCCCAGATCTCCCGAGCCGTAGCGAGGTGAGAAACACGATCAAACTCACCCATGCTCAAACAAGAGAAAAGAGCATTACGGGCTCGGCTATTGGCATCGTGCTCATCGACCTGCTGTTGAGTCACACGAGCAGCCAAGACCACGTAATCAGGGGAGTTGCAAATATCCCAGATCGAAGCGCCCAAGCTCTGTAAATAGGCCGACATACGTATCTTCCAATACGCATAGTTCGTCCCATCAAAAAACGGCGGTTTGCCCACGCCGCGATCCATGTCGCCTTCGGTGGATCTGGAACCGGCTAAGGTGAAAGATCCTTAACCTGCTCCGATACCAATTGAAGGACCGAGAAGCTAACCGAAAGCGACCAGAGGGGGGGTGAATGGGAGCTTCAAAATTTCCTTACGGAAACTAGATGCCACTGTCCCAAAATCGACCCCAAGAGCGAACCCTAGAACTTGCTAATGTCCACGACCCTATATGTAGGGTGGATGCTTCCTAGAAGCACAGCGAGACACTAGACAACTCTAGAAAGCCAACGCAAAAGACGGAAATCAATTCCGATAACGAACGAGCGAACCGCGGACGAAACCGTGCGAAACCAGTCGCATCGGACGCTGGCCTGCGTCCGATGCCAGACCACCGGACGCGTCCGATGCAGACTGGGCGGTTCTGGAACCTTACTGTTCCACCATCGGACGCTGTGAACAGTGATCACCCAGCGTCCGATGCAAAGACTCCGGCGCGTCCGATGGACAACGGACGCGTCCGATGCCTAGCGTCCGATGCAAACTAAAACGCTGAAAACGTGACACGCGTCACCGGAGCGTCCGATGCTAGGAACCCTAGCGTCCGATGCTCCCGTGATAGCGTCCGATGCCCCCGAAAACAGCGCTGTTCTTCACGATTCAACCCGATCTCCTTCGAATCAATTGCCCTAGGCCTAGGATTCGATTTGAGGAGTCACAAGGATGTTAGTGAGCTATCTCTAAGAGATCATGGCTCGAACCTAACTCCAAATCGGTGAATCAAGAAATTTCGGGGCATGGAGGCAAGAACGCAATCCAAAAGGAAAATCGATCGATCTCCTAGACCGTGAGGTTAGAGTTTAATCCCTTCGGTGGAAAGGAGAGCCTCACGATCTAGAACAACTTGGTTCAAACGGTTTTGCAAAAGATGAACCGAGCAAAGAGATCAAGCGACGGGAAAATCGTGGAGAAAAAGGATTCCGCGAAGAACACAAAGAAAACGCGAATCACAGCCACGAACTCGAATTAAGGACGCAAATCAAGCCATCGATCTATGCTCCAAGGTGAGGATACGGCCTCACTTCCTCGAATCAACAGTACACAGAGTGGAGTCTCTCTGCGGATCTCAACTAGCTAAAGCAGGGGATGGGAGAGTGGAAGCCCTAGCAAATGAAAGCTCTAACTGCGATTGGAATTGAGATAGGGAGGAGGGTGTCTCCCCTGGACTACTTATACTAACCTAGCCTAAGTCTATTTCCTACTCTACCCCTCTCTACTCTAATTACAGAGCGGACCAGCCTAACCCTAAGGCTATTCTAGTCCACCCGCTGGTGGTAGGTAGATCCGACGGCCACGCCCGCACGGTCTTCCGCGTCGCCTCCACGCAACCTTCAGATCGCCGCCACGTGCCGCCACCACTCTGCACCCCCGGTTTTGCGGCCCAAACCGGGAAACCAGCCTTTTCCATCAGCCCCCGGTTTTGAGGCCCAAACCGGGAAACCAGCCTCCAGCCCGAGTTTTGTGGCCAAACTCGGAAACCGTCCGCGCCCGAGTTTTGAGGCCCAAACTCGGAAACCGGCCCACGCCCAGGTTTTGAGGCTCAACCTGGAAACCGTCGCGCCCAGGTTTTGTGGCTCAACCTGGAAACCCAGCACCCAGGTTTTGAGGCCCAAACCTGGAAACCGTCCACCGTTGGTTTTTCCCGGGCTCTACCAACAAACCGGCGTCGTAGAGGGGATGCACCGCCTGTGCACCCCTTCCACCGACATGATCGCACTTCTCCGCCTGTCGCTGTCGCAGGCTGCCAGCCACCACAGCTGATCCTCCGGCCTCCAGTCCATCAGTCCAAGTCCACGTCCGCCCTTCACCGTCCGATACATCGGCATGGCACGTCCGCCGCACGGCACGCCCATCCTTCATCGCGCCCGGTCCGTCGGCACGGCACGTCGCAACTTGACCTTCACCCGCCATCGATCACTGTCTCCGTGCTCGACACCTGCACAACACAAGCCAAAGAACATGCGCATCATCTCCATTTACAATCACTCATCACACAGAGACTCGGCATACACCCATGTATCCGCAATCATCATCGACGAAGACTAGACCCGTTGTTAGAGGATGAAGATCCCGTGTGTCTGTACCACCTGCTTACCTAAACCCTTAGTCTAGGTTTGGGGCGCTAGTCTGTCTTTTGTTTAGTCGGGTCTGTATCTTTCTTTTTGTACCTTTTCCCCTTATCAGTCTGTGGTTATCTGTCAGTGATCTACCTTTGTATCAATGAAGTTATCAGTCAGTTGTTATTAGAACTTAAATCAATGGATGCTAAGTTCCAAGTTTCTTAACAGATGCCTGTGAACACTCGCACTGGAGCTGGAAGTTCTCAGGAGGCTGACCTTCCAAACCCTCCACCTGTACCTGCTACGCTAGCAGATGCCATCGCAGCCTTGGCAGCCGCTGCTAACCTGATGGCTCAAAACCAAGGGCAGCAGAACAATGGCCACCGTGGTCGCCATAACATCAACCATGAGACCACATATGTAGATTTCACCGAAACTCGTCCACCGATCTTTACGAGGGTCGATGAACCCCTTGAAGCTGATGATTGGCTCCGCACCATGGAGCAGAAGTTTGGTCTTCTTCACTGCACCGACACCCAAAAGCCCCAGTTCGCTTCTCAGCAGCTTCGTGGTCCAGCAAGCGCTTGGTATGCCAACCTGTTGGCTGCCCAGCCTGAAGGTCATCAGTTGACCTGGGAAGAGTTCCGCACCGCTTTCCGTGCACATCATATCCCTTCCGGATTGATGAAGATGAAGCTTGATCAGTTTCTGGCACTACAGCAGAAGGACTCCACAGTGATGCAGTATGTGAGTCAGTTCAATCACCTTAGCCAGTATGCCTCGGAGTACGTCAATACGGACGAGAAGAAGAGGGACTGTTTTCTTAGGGGACTGCACCCCAAGATCCGCAGAAGTATGTCCAATAACCTGACCGGCTCATACCATGATGCCGTTGACCGGGCTGTTGCTTTTGAGGAGAGCAATCGCCAGTACCAAGAGGAAAAGAAGAAGAAGAAAGCAGGATCCAGCAGTTTCTCTGGCAGTCAAAAGCGCCAGAGGGTCATTTACCACCCTAGCCACCACCAAAATCGCCCACCTTACCCCCACCAGCAAGTGGTCGTCCGTACTGCGGCCACCACCCACAACGCCAACCAGCAAAGTGCCACGCAGCCGAACGCCCCAGGTGTTCGAATCACCACCCCACAAACCGCCTACAACCATCCCTGCTACAACTGCGGCCAAGTTGGTCACTGGTCTCGTGAGTGCCCAAAGCCCAAGAGGTATGCTCAGAATACTCAGAAGGGTTCTGGAGGATCTCAGCAGCAGCAGCACCGTGTCCAGCAACAGCATGTTCAGAAAGGCAAAGTTGTCAAGAAGCATGGGCAAGTCTACTACACCACTGTCGGCGACATCCCAGAAGGAGAGCCCGTCATGATCGGTAGGTTTCCCGTTGCCAATCATCCCGCAGTCGTGTTGTTTGATTCTGGTGCATCGCATTCCTTCATCAGTCGTACTTTTGTCTCTAAGCATAGGATATCAATTAGGGAATTGAAAGAAAGTTTCTGCATATTTTCGCCTGGAGGGCGTATAAGTACTAAGGAGGTAATCCGTAATATACCAGTGATGTTGGGGAAACATGTATTTCCTACCACCATGATAGTGCTTCGTGATCAGGAAATAGATGTCATTTTAGGCATGAATTGGATGTGTCAGTATAAAGCCATGATGGACATCCTGAATAGGGTTGTGAGAGTGGACATCCCTAACAGTACCTCCAAACTCCTTCTCCAACTCCCAATGCCTCCGAAACCAGCAGCCACGCAATTGAATACCACCTATGTTCTGGAAACCAGAGACATCCCCGTGGTCTGTGAATTTCCTAATGTTTTTCCAGAGGACTTACCTGGCCTACCTCCTGACCGTGATGTTGAGTTTGCCATAGAGCTTAAGCCCGGGACTGCTCCTATATCCCGCAGAGCTTATCGAATGCCTCCCAGAGAGTTGGCAGAGCTGAAAACTCAGTTACAAGATTTGTTGGACAAGGGCTTCATTCGCCCAAGCTCGTCTCCTTGGGGCTGTCGTGCAATCTTCGTGAAGAAGAAAGACAAGAGTCTCAGGTTATGCATTGATTATCGCCCACTCAACGAGGTCACTATCAAAAATAAATATCCCTTGCCTCGAATTGACCTTCTTTTTGATCAGCTAGCTGGAGCCAGAGTATTCTCCAAAATTGATCTCAGATCTGGCTACCACCAAATAAAAATACGTCCCGAAGACATTCCTAAAACTTCTTTCACCACCAGATACGGCCTATATGAGTACTTGGTCATGTCCTTCGGCTTGACCAATGCCCCTGCCCACTTCATGTACCTCATGAACTCTGTATTCATGCCAGAGCTTGATAAATTTGTGGTCGTGTTCATTGACGACATCCTTGTCTACTCAAAGACCCCTGAAGAGCATGCCAAACATCTTCGTATAGTTCTATCCCATCTCAGAGATCATCAGCTCTATGCCAAGTTCAGTAAATGTGAGTTCTGGTTGGATCAGATACAGTTCCTTGGTCATGTCCTATCCGCTGAAGGAGTGTCAGTTGATCCCGGAAAGGTGGCAGACATTCTAGATTGGGAGCCACCTACCACTGTTCATGAAGTCCGCAGCTTCATGGGAATGGCTGGATATTATCGCCGTTTCATTCCGGATTTCTCCAGAATCGTCAAGCCTATCACCGAGTTAGTAAAGAATTCTGTGAAGTTTGTCTGCTCACCAGCTTGTGAACAAGCCTTTCAGACATTGAAGAGACTGTTAACCACGTCACCAGTGTTAGCCCAGCCGAACATTGAAAAGCCCTTTGATGTCTATTGTGATGCATCTGGTACTGGTTTGGGCTGTGTTTTGATGCAAGAAGGCCGAGTGATCGCTTATGCCTCACGGCTGCTTAAGCGACATGAAGAGAATTATCCAACCCATGATCTTGAGTTAGCAGCAGTGGTGCACGCCTTAAAGATCTGGCGCCATTATTTGTTGGGTAGTGCCTGCAATGTGTACACAGATCACAAAAGCCTGAAGTATATCTTCACTCAAGAAGAACTGAATATGAGACAGAGAAGATGGCTTGAGTTAATTAAAGACTATGATCTCGAAGTACATTACCATCCGGGTAAGGCGAATGTGGTCGCCGATGCGCTCAGTCGCAAGTCGTATTGCAACTGTCTGGTAATGAAACCCTATGATTCTTCCCTATGCTATGAACTAGAAAAGCTGGGTAATGTGAAACTTGGACTTTGTGCAAAAGTTTGAAAATGAAAAATCTCCCTTTTAATTAAGAAATGAATGGTTTTAGATTTTTAGAAAATCATGTGTAGCTCCAAAAATCATGAGATAAATTTTTATGTGCTAGTTATGTCATGTTTAGTCTCTGGAGAAATTTTGAGGCCTTTTGGAGCAAGTTGATTTTTGGGTATTTATTTAAATTGTTAAATAGCGCCTTTTGTTAATTAAATGTTTGATTTTTGTTAAGCACCTTAATGACCTCCAAAAATTATGAAATTTGTTTTGACACCTATTTATACCATAATGAACCTATGAGATTAATTGGGTAAATTTTGGAGCAACTGCATAAAATGACCTTTTTAAATAATTAAAAAAAAAGAAAATCAAGTAGAGTTCATGTTGTATGCCCTGTCATGTGACTTTTGGGATTGTTTGCTGTTCATAGACCCCCACCCCTTTGGTCTATGATGTTTGTGATGCCATGCTTGTTTTGTGTTTAGGTCGGATAAATGATGCTTAATAGGTTGATTAATTTTGCTTAGAGATCAAGATAAGTAACTTTGTGTCTGTTCTAGAAGTTAATTACACAATAGAAAGTTGTACTCTAGAATCAGTGGTTTTGTCTTGTGCTGTATTATTCATGTCAGCATCCTCATAAGCATACATCATTGCATCCGTATAGTGACCGAAGGAAAAGGCGTCAAAGTCGAAGCAGCCGCTGACGAACCTACCCCCGAGGCGACCCCGAGCTCCGACACCTGCACTGTCGACCCCGAGCCCGTCCTTTTTGCTCTTCAAGGCAAGCCCCAGTGCATCTTAACCCTTCCTTGTTTTCACAAAAGTTTACTTAAATGCTTTTGAGTTAAAACTACTGCATTAGGTTATAGGAGTTGTGTGATGACCTATTACCTGCACTATTTACCTCCACCAGAAAACCCACCTGCCCTGTTTAAAAACTATTTACAAAATGCTTAGCGATGCTATACAATAGATTTGCAATAAAATGCCAATTTCAAAAGTGTGATCACTTAAAGAATTTTGATGGGAATTTGGCTTTACTCCCTGCCTGTTGGCTAAGTATCTGATCCGTACCTAGTCAACAGCGAGGAGAGGTTGTCCGAGCGTACGGTGCCGTCATGTTGTAGTCCGGGACTCAACAGTTGACACCGACCGGGACAGGGTTGAAAAACCGACAGAACCTGTACTCTTGGGTTAGAGTCCCATGGTGCTTGTCGCTGGCGGAAAAATTTAGGGACCATCCGTATGGGGGCCTGCTGGCCAAGACTTGCAACTATTCACATACTTCGGAAAGCTCTGGCTCCGAGGAATCCTTTATTGGACCGACAACCGTGCACTGGGAGTGGAGAGATGGCGGAAGTAGCATGTACCCACGTGGTCGTCGTACCTGAATAGGAGTGGTGTACTGTACTTCCGGGTGGCGTAGGACCGGGCCCAATCTTGGACGAATCGTGGTAGACGAGTTGGCATATGCAAGCTTGGGTGCTACATATGCAGTGTGGATAGGGATCCTCAGCTGAGTATTATTTATCCGGATTAACGTTGCTCCTCGGTTATGGAGACTTGGTCACTGACTGTCAACGGAGAGTGGTTCTCAACTAGGTATGTTTTTGGAAGGTAAAATGAATCATGAACAATGGAGAATTGAGAAATACTGGAATCTTTCCAAAAAAAAACAAGGATTTCAAAATGCTTTTCTGCAAAATACTTGATCTTGCTTAAGACTTACCTTGACTACCTAAGCCTCTCATTCCTGAGTCTTCTCCCCTTTTTCTTTAGTCGGGTAAGTCTTGTTGAGTACCCCCATACTCAGGGTTTGTTACCCATGCTGCAGGTATGACCCTCGTCCAGGAGTTTGGAGGTACTGTTAGGGTGTGTCTTGCGCCCTGCTGCATGACCATCGTCCAGGAAGAGGCCGATGAGGCCGAAGAGTAAAGTGTACACCCTCGGGCTGGGTGATTGCAAGTATCTTATTTTGTTGTACTCCGCTACGTTGCCTATTTTCTATCTCCCGAACTTGGTTTGTAATAACTGCACCTTTAATTTTATCTGGAACCTCGGTTTGTAAAACTAAAGTTATTTAAGTCTTCCGCTCTGTATTCTGATGTTATTTGTAAAAGCATCCAATGCTGTAACCGAATTGTGAGATGATCCTACGGACGATGGGCGCTGATGCAGCCCAGTGACGAACAGTCTTAATCACACGGAACATCTGTTCGGCTGTCAGTGGATGACAGGGACCGGTGGGCCATGGGATTAGGGCCATTCCGCCACAACAGGCCACGCAGGTTTATTACATGCCATACGCGTGCAAAAGCAAAGAGCATCTCTTGGGTTGGTATATTGTGCACAAGATATCACCACATGCTAAACTACCTCTCCCCAATGATGAGGATTATAACTTCAACACAAACACGTATGACGGTGAGTTCTTTCAAGAATCTGGGTTGCAAGGGACGTTCACGATAGACTTAACCGAAGCGATGGAAATGGAAGTAGAGAATGATGACGAGGACGCTGGGGATGAGGTGGTAAATGCGAAGGACATAGAAATGCTAGAACAATTCCGTTTAGGCCAAGCAAATGAAGACGACGACCTGTCTTCGGATACTGAGGAGTACTTAGACATGGTTGACAGTGATGAGGAGACTCATGCTCCGGCTAATCCGGATGATCCAGATTATTTCTAATACATGTAATATTATGTTATATTTTTAGGATCTATTGTTTTATTTATATTGCATATATTTGATTATGTTATTTCTAATACAACATTGTTTGTTCTTTTTAAATGCAGGAGGTCGAGGAAAGATGTCAGGAGGACGTCAGAGGCGGTTGAGTTGGTTGTACCGCAGCTCGCAGGCCGACGGGCCCTCGACGAGGAGTGGCCGCCGCCGGAGGGAGCCGTCTCCACAGGAGGAGGAGGAGGAGGAGGAGGTCGAGGAGGAGGTGCCAGCCACGCCCGAGGCCCAAGGGCAGGAGGAGGCACCATTGGCCGAGGAGGCAGAGGAGGAGGACGAGCAGGAGGAGGACGAGGCGGACGGGTGTTCGGGTGCCTCCGGGGTGTCCACGCCCTACTTGAGAGGTCCCGCAAGCCTCCCGGCGTTACCGGCACGTGCCCGACGCCCAGTGATCACGCCCATCGGACAAAAGTACATGTTCTAACTACCTGTTCATACGATGAGACTCAAAATAGAAATAGAAGCTAATAATCTTTTTTAATCACTTGTGCAGGTCATGGGACTTTGTGGGGCCTAAAGGCCGCAAACCCAACGACATCCTGGGTCTCCTGTGCCGCGAGCACTACCCCGGCATAGTACAGTATGCTGGGAGGCACGAGCCGGCCTACACCTTTGACCACTACAGCGTCGCCCCAGACCCAGACTTCCCCAACAAGGCGGCGCGGGTTAGAGCGGAGCTGTGGGTAAGTCTTCGTCAAACAATATCAAATTCATCATATTTTTTCTTTAATTACTGTCTCGCCTCGTATTGTGTCTGTATGCAGAACTACTTCAAGTGCGAGCCGGGGAAGGAGGCAGTGGCGGAGGTGACGGCTACCCGGGCTTGTAGGAAGCTCGTCACCGACATGATCCACGAGGCGAGACTGCAGGCCATCATTACCTACAACGCCACGGTCTTGGCCACGAGGGTGACGAAGGCCCAGGCGAGAGGCATGACGCTGGGCCGGGCGCAGTTCTTGCAGGTAAGTGATTTCTTTTGAGATTAAGCTTTTGGTACTTTTCATCTGACGCTTAGACGTGAAATACTTGATGATGTGCAGATGATCCCTCAATGGTGCCAGTCGTTTCCCGAGTGCTGGGAGATGATCATGGACCGGTGGCTATCCGAAGAGTGGGCGGCCCACCACGCCAAGGCCCGGGAGGCGCGTTTGTAGATGCCAGGTGTACCACACCACCAGGGCAACCGCAACCTCGCCGAGTACGCACAAGCTTGGGTATGTGAAAGACTTTATCAATTCCTCGATCAAATGTTGCCTGATTGCTAATCATCTTGTTGTCTTCCTCGCAGTCGGAGGCACACGGTGGCCAGCCTTGCGACACGGTGGCGGCATACGCCATGTCGCACAAGGGCAAGGCCACGACAGCGGAGACCTCCTACAACCCCGACGATCCCGCCGACGCGTACACCAACTCCAGCGTCCACTCCCGCCTCACTGACTACTCAGAGGCGGCAAGGGCGGTCCATGGGGAGGCCTTTGATCCCGCCACCGCGGACCTGGACGGGAGCATCATCATGAGGATTGGAGGAGGGAAGAAGCACGAGCGGTTCTGGCTTGGCGACGGCGTCATCGACATGGCCTCCACTCCCACTCGGTCCCAGCTCCGAGCACAGAGCACGAGCGGGAGCATCCCCATACGCCCACGCCCGTCGCCTGCGCAGTCGTGGGTCGCCGAGCTCGAGGTTATTTCTATTTAACTCATCGTACATTGATCTTTAAATGTTTGCATTGTTCTAACATTCACTTTGTATTATCGCAGGCCCGCCTGGAAATAGAAAGGCAGGAGCGCCAGGTGTCCGAGACCCAGATGCGGTCACAGATGTCGGCCCAGATGGAGGCTCAAGCTAAGCAGATGGCGGAGCTCATCGCCTTCATGGCCTCCCAGGGCATGGCCGTGCCCCAGACGCTCATGGCTCCTCCACCGCCGCCTCTGGACCCCGGAGCTGCTCCTGTGAGTATCAATACTTCAGTGTTTCATTTTTTCATTTCCTTGTCTGACATGACCTTTTGCAGCCTCCTCCGTCAGAAGGTTCGAACAACCGCCACGGGGGTCAAGCAGGCGACAGTTCTCAGGGGTGGCCCGGTTGGCCGGGGGTGTAGTAGATTGAACTTTGGACTATCCTCGTGTGTCATTGAAGTCTCATGTTGTTGAACTATGTGATGTGAACTATGTGATTTGAGGACATATATGTTATTGAACTATGTGATGTGATATATATATATATGTTCTGTGACGTGAAATGTGATATATATGTGATTTGGGATGATTGTGATATATATATGTTTGATTGTGTCGGAGAAAAGAAAAAACAAAAATAAAAAAACAAAAATTGGCCTCTTTGCCGAGGGTGGCTCTCGGCAAAGAGGCCCTTTGCCGAGGGTTTTGGCCATAGCCCTCGGCAAAGCTGGGGAGACAGAACGTAATTTCTACAGCTTTGCCGAGGGCTTTGGTCATAGCCCTCGGCAAAGTCCGAGGTTTGCCGAGCGCCGGCTAAGATAGCCCTCGGCAAAGAGGTCTCAAAAAAAATTTTCCGAAATTTCTTTGCCGAGAGTCAGCCCCGGATAACTCTCGGCACAGAAAAATAAAAAAAAATATCGCTTTGCCGAGAGCCCGGCTCTCGGCAAACGTAGCGCCTTTGCCGAGAGTCAGGTTAGCCCTCGGCAAACGTACCGTCAATAGGGACCGCCGTTAACGGCCACTTTTCTTTGCCGAGAGCCGGTCGGGACCCTCGGTAAAAGGTTTGCCGAGAGCCCGACAAATGGCCCTCGGCAAAGGCTCCTTTGCCGTGAGGATTTTTGCCGAGAGCAGCCCTCGGCATAGGCGTCGCCGAGCGCCAGATGGTCTTTGTCGAGTGCTAGAGGCACTCGGCAAAGCAGCCGTTTCCAGTAGTGACTACTGGAATCCCCACCTATGCCGAGTGCCAAAAATTTTACCGAGTATTTTATTTCGGGCACTCGGCAAAGAGGAGCTTTGCCGAGTGCCAACCCTAAGGCACTCGGCATAGTAATGACACACGGTGACTCGCCTCTTTGCCGAGTGCTGTTGACAAAACACTCAGCAAAAATGTGTCTTTGCCGAGTGTCGCTGACCAGGCACTCGGCAACGAACCTGTCCGTGAGGCGGTCACGACACCGCTTCTTTACCGAGTTCCCGCCATTAGGCACTTGACAAAGCTTCACCCTTTGCCGAGTGTATTAGGGCAACACTCGGCAAAGGTTACGGTTTGCCGAGTGTTTCAGTCCAGCACTCGGCAAAGATTTACCAAAAATTTTGCACCTTACCTCCAATCTTTTTTCTATCCTCACATAGACTATTTGGTACATCATGTTCAAATTTGGAAATTTTTTGAATTTATTTGCCATATTTCACTAGTTATTTTATTTTGTGGCATTTTTTGACGCATGTCGAATTTGAACTGCAGGTCATCTAAATATGTAAAAAATGGTTACTATAAACTTGATATTCATGTTATTCAACCTATATTGAGTCCTCACATGCGATATGAGGAGATTTTTCAAAAATCTTGTTTACTAAACATGAGGTCAAACTTGTGACTACGTGGTTTTTAAATTATATAAAAACCAAACGAGGTCCAAAAATCATGAAACTTGTCGAGGTGCCATGTTATCGTATGTGGAGCCTATGATAAAAAATTAAGAACATTTCGACCAAGTTTGTGTCGATACTCTTTATAATCTAGAGAATTTACGTGGAAGTTTATGATTTCATATGAAGCCTCCTTGAGAATTTGGACACGATCGACACAAACTTGGTTGAAATGTTATCAATATTTTATCATAGGCTCCACATATGATAACATGGTGGCTCGACAAGTTTCACGATTTTTGGACCTCGTTTGGTTTTTATATAATTTAAAAATCACTTAATCGCAAGTTTGACCTCGTGTTTAGTAAATAAGATTTTTGAAAACTCTTCTCATATCGCATGTGAGGACTCAATATATGTTGAATAACTTGAATATCAACTTTATAGTAACCTTTTTTTACATATTTAGATGACCTGCAGTTCAAATTCGACATGGATCAAAAAAATGGCACAAAATAAAATAACTAGTGAAATATGCCAAATAAATTCAAAAAAATTTCAAATTTTAATATGATGTATCAAATGGTCTACGTAAGGATAGAAAAAAGTTTGGATGTCAGAAACAAAAAAAAATAAAGATATGTCGAGTGCCTTGTGCAGACACTCGGCAAACAGGCCCTTTGCCGAGTGTTAGCTGCGTGCACTCGGCGAAGTTCTAATTTCTTTTTTTTATATATAAATGCCCTGTGCCGAGTGCTAGATCGGGGCACTCGGCAAAGGGTTCACCTAATGACCCAAGCCGGCCCCAGACACGAGCTCCTCTCTCAGTCTCTCTCAGCTCCTCTCTTAGTCTCTCTCAGTTCCTCTGCCGCGCCCGCCCCGGCGGTCGCCGTCCCTGGCCGCGCCCTCCCCAGCGGCCGCCGTCCCCGGTCGCGCCCGCCGAGCCACGCCCTCCGCCGTCCTCGGCTCGCCACGCCCCGACGGTCGCCGTCCCCGGCTCGCCACGCCCCGGCGGCCGCCGTTCCCGGCCGCGCCCGGCCCGCCGGCCGCCGTCCCCGACCGCGCCCGCCGAGCTACGCCGCCGCCGTCCCCAGCTCGCCCTCGGCCGCGCCCGCCCCGCCGGCCGCCGTCCCCGACCGCGCCTGCCGAGCCACGCCGCCGCCGTCCCCGGCTCGCCCTCGGCCGCACCCGCCCCGCCTCGCCCTGGCCCACAGCGGAGGTAACCCCTTCTCCTCCTCCTCATATCTCGACATTCTGTTGAAGTACCCCTTCGCCTCGCCATCTGTGATGCGTTGAAGTACCCCACCGTGCCTAAAGTCTGTGATGTGTTGAAGTACCCCACTGACTAAAACTAAATAGGATAGCCAAAAGCCTTGTGATTCTATAAACAGTAAAACAATGTTTTTTGGACAACAGGATAAAAGAGCACCAGCTAACTGCTAAGGGATTGTGTCCCTTTGATTTTCATAAACTAACTTATTCAGTTTTGATGCCAAGGCTGGAAGTTAAACTTCCTTCATCTAAAAAACACTCAATTCAGTTTTGTGTTAAGCTCAACAAGCCAACTTTTTTTTTCCTCGGAAAACGCAGGAGATCTGCGTCTCATTATAATAAGAAGAAAAGAGGGCACGAGGGCCCGGGTTACAAGCCAACTTTTGTTCAGTTTTGTGTTAAGCTCAACAAGCAAACTTATTGAATAATGCCTAAGAGCTGCAAGAGTGACTGAGTTAACCTAGCTCATAAGAGCACCAGAAACTATAAGAGAGTCCTTACACGATTTCTGAAATTAAAGTCCAGCTATTTCATCCCGACTTAAAGCTCATTCTGGTAATAAGCCCTTCAGTTAACTGAAATTCTGTTAACTGAAATTCAGGTAATAAGCCCTTCAGTTAACCTAGCTCATTCTGTTGACTGAAATTCTTTTGTATGCATAACAAAAACCACACGGCAATATCATTAACCATTAGAGCATCATCGGCACTGTAGACTTGTAGAGATGGGATAATTATTGGCCGTAGTATATATAACCACGGCCTACTGATCAATCCAACAATTTAAATCAAACGCAAGGGAGCAGCCATCCAGCTAGCTAGCTTATATCATCATCACATTCACATCTGCAGCAGGCTGTTGTAGCTGTTGTAGGTGTAGTGCTCGTCGAGTCCTAGGTCCATGAGCACGCCGCTGCCACACTGATCGCAGCTGTCGTCCTGCTCGCTGTCGGCCATGGCATAGTCCATGGCGTCGGCCTTCTTCTTGTAGAAAACCCTGCACAGAACCCAGTCCTCCTTCGGTGGGGTGTGTGGATTCTCCAATGCCAGGACCTCCAAATTTGGTAGTCCAGATAAATGGCCCCCATGTATGACACCGTCTAGTTTGTTGAAGCTATGGTCTTATTTTGCAGGAGAGTATAACACCGCCTGAACCGAGCTGGGTCTCCCTGCACCGCCACCCAAGGTATAACATCGTTGTCCCTGTCATGGTCATAGGTCGCGTAACCTAGTTAGGCGTCTCCCGTTCGAAACAGGTACGGTCGGAAGTGTGTAGGTCTCTGCATATGGACGACCGTACCTGTTTCGAATTTTCCACGTTTTTTGGACAGCCCGAGGATCCGTAGGAGGGGTTAGTTTCCATGCTCTGCTCTGATCCAAGACTGAGTTTCAGCATCACCTCCTTGTTGTTCTCCGGATACACAATCTCCCTGCTAGGACGTGTATTCAGAGAACAGCGGGGAGGTGCTGCCAAAATTCTATCTTGGAGAGGAGCAGAGCATGGAAACTAACCCCGTCTATGGATCCTCAGGTGGGATTAGGACCTATCTTCACCTATTAGATGGTAGGAACAGTGCGTACCTGCCATGCATTCTTACGTTACGTGTATCAGTGGTAGAGGATGGATGACCGGGAGTGGATGTACACTGGGCGCCCAAGTTATGGACAGTGGTCCGATGAGTGGGTCGAGAAGACAAATGAGTTCTTGGAAACTGCATTTCGTGAGGCTCAAGGAGCGAGTAAAGTTTGGTGTCCGTGCGGCAGGTGTCAGAACAGACATCGACAATCAAAGGAGGATATGGGTAAACATCTTTGCAAGCATGGGTTTATGCCAGGCTATAGGATTTGGCACCTCCATGGTGAAGCCGATCGTTTGAGAGATGAGGTGGTGAGACAACGCGTCGATGACTTGGACGCTGATGGCGGTGTAGGAGACATGTTAGATGACTTTCATGAAGCACACTTCGGTGAAGGGCATCAGGAGGAGGAGGAGGGGGAGGAGGAGCCAGAGGCAACAGCCAAGGCGTATTATGACATGTTGTCTGCGGCACAAAAACCACTTCATGCTCAGACGAGGGTCTCTCAGCTAGATGCCATTGGCCGCATTATGGCCTTGAAGTCCCAGTTCAGCCTGAGTCGGGATGCCTTCGATGTTATGTTGACAGTGTTTGGGAGCATGCTTCCGGAAGGTCACATTCTGCCGAAGAGCATGTACGAGTCGAGAAAACTCCTCCATGCACTCAAGATGCCATATGAGCAGATACATGCTTGTCCTACGGGTTGCGTCTTATTCAGGAAAGAACTCGCCGAAGCAACGCACTGTCCAAAGTGTGAATCCTCTAGGTTTCTGGAGGTAGACTCTGGTGATGGTCACATGAGACAACTTGACATCCCCGTGAAGATCCTACGGTACCTTCCGTTCATACCGAGGATCCAACGGCTGTACATGACCGAGGAGACCACGAAACAGATGACATGGCACAAAAAAGGAGTCTGATACAGTCCAGAGAAGATGGTACATCCCTCCGATGGTGAAGTGTGGACCTATTTTGATAACATTCGTCAAGAGAAAGCTTTGGAGTCTCGTAATGTCCGTGTTGCCATGGCAACAGATGGTTTCAATCCTTATGGAAACCTGGTGGCCCCATACACTTCTGGCCGGTGTTCGTGATCCCGCTCAATCTTCCCCCTGGCGTCATCTTTCAACGACAGAACATATTATTGTCGTTGATCATTCTTGAACACCCGGGCAATAAGATGGGTGTCTTCATGGAGCCTGTGATTGATGAATTGATCAAAGCTTGGGACGAAGGATTTTGGACTTACGATCGAGCTACGAAGAGGAACTTCAGGATGCATGTCTGGTATCAGTACTCCTTGCATGACTTCCTGGCATATGGGATATTCTGCAGTTGGTGTGTTCACGGGAAGTTCCCATGCCCAGTATGCAAGACAGCTGTGAAGTTCACCTGGTTGAAGAAGGGTGGCAAGTATTCTTCATTTGACAAACATCGCCAATTACTCCCCCTTGATCATCCATTCAGAAGCGACATCAAGAACTTCACGAAAGGTGTCCAAGTCACTGACCCTGCACCGGAAATGATGACAGGGGCCGATGTCCTTGCTCAGATAAATGCTCTCGAGATCAACAGAGAAGGTGGTTTTGTGGGATACGGTGAGGAACATGCGTGGACTCATAAGTCTGGTTTGGAGCGGCTACCTTATTATCAGGACCTTCTTCTACCACACTACATTTATGTGATGCACACGGAAAAGAATATCGCTGAGGCACTTTGGGGAACACTCATGGACACTGATAAGTCAAAGGACAACATTAAGGCTAGAGCGGACCTGGCAACGTTATGTGACAGACCGAAGCAAGAAATGACGCCTCCTAGAGCCGGCAAGAATTGGAGAAGACCTAAGGCCGACTTCGTCTTGAGTAGGCCTCAAAGGAAGGAAGTACTAGAATGGTTTCAAACGCTACTGTTCCCTGATGGGTATGCAGTGAATCTAAGAAGGGGGGTGAACTTATCTACTATGCGAATCAATGGCCTCAAGAGTCATGACTACCACATATTACTTGAGCGGCTTATTCCTGTGATTGTTCGAGGCTATGTCCCAGATCATGTATGGCAAGCACTGGCAGAGTTGAGCTATTTCTTCCGCCAGCTTTGTGCTAAGGAGTTATCTCGGGCTGTGGTTGCAGACATGGAAAAAATGGCACCTATGTTGCTCTGTAAGTTGGAGAAGATCTTCCCACCAGGCTTTTTTAATCCGATGCAGCATTTGATCTTGCATCTCCCTTACGAGGCACGAATGGGTGGGCCTGTGCAGTTCCATTGGTGCTATTTTATTGAGAGAACTCTGAACGTTGTTCGAAAGAAATGTAAGAACAAATGCAAGATTGAAGCTTCCATCGCAGAGGCTTCAATTCTGGAGGAGGTGTCAGACTTTACCACGAAGTACTATGGTGACAACTTGCATAGCGTTCATAACCCCCCCTCGTTACAATGCAAGTGAGAATGGTTCGAACCTTAGCCTTTTTCGAGGGCAGCTTGGAAGTGCAAGTGATGCTACCTACAAGACCTTGCAACATGAAGAGTGGCGCACTATCATGTACTATGTACTGACCAACCTCAACAAAGTGGATCTGTACATTGAGTAAGTCACTTTTCTCAAGTAACTTTTCCTCGAATATTCGCTATTCAGCATCCAACCCCCTCGTTGCTCGTCGTTACAGGGAATTTGTCCGTGAATTATGGCGTCCATCAAGGGCACCTAATGGACAGGAATTCAATACCCTCCTGAAAATGGGTGCGGGAAATGGATGCCCTGATTTCATCTCTTGGTTCAAACACAAGGTACTATCTTAGTTTAGCTCATACGTAGATTTACATTACAAGTTGATCATAAGTTTGGGTGATATAATGAACTATCCTGGTTGACCTTGCAGGGCCTAACCGATGAATCTATGAGTGCCGAGTTGAGACAGGTTGCCGATGGCTTTGCGTACAGGGTTAGGTCATTTACAGGTTATGATGTGAACAGATATCGCTTTCACACAACAAGACACGAGCAGGCTCGGCCCAATCGAAGAACCACAAATACCGGAGTTTTCACTCCTACCATTGAGGGGGTCGAGTATTATGGAAGAGTTGAAGAAATATACGAGCTATCGTTTCATGGATGCATGCCTCTTAATCTTGTCATTTTCAAATGTCATTGGTTTGATCCTAATCAAACGAGAAGGACCCCTAATCTTGGGCTAGTCGAGATTCGACAGGATTCTGTCTATCCAGGAGAAGATGTCTACATCGTGACCCAACAGGCCACACAAGTCTATTATCTCTCATACCCGTGCAAAACTGACGTGCGTCTTCAGGGTTGGGATGTTGTGTACAAGATAGCCCCACATGGTAAACTACCTGTCCCAAACAATGAAGATTACAACTTTGACCTGAACACATACGAGGGAGACTTCTATCAAGCAGAGGGGCTAGAAGGGACCTTTCAGATAGACTTAACCGATCTGATGGAATTGGAAGTAGACAACGACCGGGTTGATGATGAGGACGATGGTGATGAGGTTCTAAATGCGAAGGATTTAGAATTACTTCGACGAGTCCAGGTAGGCAATGACAATGACGATGACACCACACTTGCAGTCAGTGATATGAACATGGAATTGGATGTAGACATGCATGATAGTGACGATGAGACGTATGATCCAACCGGTCCCGATGACGATGATTATTTCTAATACATGTAATACTGTTGTTTAATTACGTATTATTCACTTTACATCACTTTGTATTTATGCACAAGTTTATTTGACATCTCTTTGTACTTGCAGGTTTAGCTATGGCAGGCGGCTCAGGCTACCAGAGGAACCTGAGGCGGGTGAGGTCGGTCTACCAGAGGACCGAGGAGGTACCTGCTCCTAGGCCACGCAGCAGGGCCAGGGGTCGTGCACTTGCACCACCTCCGCCTTCGCCACCGCAAGAGGAGGAGGAGGAGGAGCAGCAGCAGCAGGAGGACGAGGAGGAGGAGGACGACGACCAGGAGGACGATGACCAGGAGGACGAGGCCGTGGGGGGGCTCCATTTCCTCTAGTGCGGCGGCAGGTGGCTCCTCTTCCTCTGCCTGCTCTATAGTGTACTTGCGAGGTCCCTCGCAGTTGCCCCAACGTCTGATACCGCTGGAGAGGCGTCCGGTGGCTCGGATCACCGGGCCAAGGTAACAATTGTACAAGTTTTTATTACTTTCTCATTTGTTATTGAAGGACCAAAAGTGCTACCAGAAAGCGACCAGAGGGGGGTGAATGGGAGCTTCAAAATTTCCTTTCAGAAACTTGTCGCCACTGTCCCAAGAAACACCCCAGGAGCAAACCTAGAGCTTGAATAGTGTCCACGACCCTAGATGTAGGGTGGATGCTTCCGAGAAGCACAACAAGACACTACACAACTCTAGATACCCAACGCAAAAACCGGAAACTAAAACCGACAACGACCGAACAAGCTACGGAGGAAAACGCGCAAAGCTGCTCTGACCGGACTTTGGCCAGCGTCCGGTCAGTGGGCAGCGGACGCGTCCGGTCACGCAAAGACCAATCTGGAACCTCTCTGTTCATGACCGGACTCACTGAAGAGGAGCGTCCGGTCAAGAGGTGAGCGTCCGGTCACGAGGACAAAACCCGATGAACAGTAAAAGCGATGCGTCCGGTCGTTTACAAAGTGAGCGTCCGGTCAAAAACCAAAGAGCGTCCGGTCGAGTCAACAGAAAACGCGCAGGTCAAACCTTCAACGACCCGACTCTGGACCGAGCGTCCGGTCACCCCGATGCAGGCGTCCGATCACCCCAAAAACGCACAGTTCGTCCACCAATTCAACTCGATCTCACACAAAATGAAACCTCTAGGGTTCAAACTTGGTGAGAGGAGTTACAAGAAGGATAGTGAGCTACTCCTAGGAGATCATGGCTTGAACCTATCTCCAAGTCAACGAATCGAAGAAATCCGAGGAGAGGGGAGAAAAGTTGATCCAAAACGAGAACCGATCGATCTACTTGTTCATGAGGTTTGAGTTAAATTCCTTCGGTGGAAGTGATCACCTCACTGCAAAGAACAAGTCGATTCAAATGGTTTTGCAAACGGAGCAACGTAGAGAGAGAACGATCAACGGGAAAATTGTGGAGAAAACCAATCCGCGAAGAACAAGAACAAAACACGAATCACAATCACGAATTTGCAACCGTGTGGCTACCACACGCTACAATAGTGAGATTACGGTCTCACTTCCTCAAAATCTCACGTACACAGAGGTATTGTTCTCTTCTCTGTGGATCTCAGTTCGCTACAGCAGAGGATGGGGAGAGCATGAAAACCTAGAAGGCAAAATAGTAAATGACTGAGATCAAATGGGAGGCAGGTGTCTCCCTCTACTTATCCTAATTCTAATTCCTATTCTACCCCTCTCTAATTATAGAGCGAACCAGCTAAACCCTAGGGTTATTCTGGACCAACTCAAGGATGCTGGTGATCTGACGGCCACGCCCTCACAACTGGTAGCGGTGCCTCGACGCAACCTCATCGATTGCTGCCACGTGTCGCCACCGCTCCGCTTGTCCTTTTCCCGGACTTCGCCCCCGGTTTTGAGGCCCAAACCGGGAAACCAGCCGTCCATCGCCTGAGTTTTGTGGCCCAAACTCAGAAACCCGCAGCACCCAGGTTTTGAGGCCCAAACCTGGAAACCGTCCTCAACCCGAGTTTTGTGGCCCAAACTCGGAAACCATCAGCGCCCAGGTTTTGAGGCCCAAACCTGGAAACCGTCCACTCGGTGGTTTTTCTGTGGCTCAACCACCAAACCGAGCCGTAGAGGGGATGCACCGTCCGTGCACCCCGTCCACCGACATGTGTCCCCAAGTCCTCGACTCGAGCAACACCATGCCCGCAAGTCTTGGCTCGTCGCTGTCCCAGGCTGTCAGCCACCACAGCTGATCCTCGGGCCACCGGTCCCTCAGTCCAAGCCTCACGTCCGCCCTTCGCCACTCTCGGTCCATCGGCACGGCACGTCTCTACTTGACCTTCACCTTGCCTCTGATCACTGTATCCGTGCTCGACACCTGCACAACACAAGCCAAAGAACATGCGCATTATCCCAGTTGACAATCACTCAGAGACTCGGCATACACCCATGTATCCGCAATCTCCCCCTTGATGAGTGCATTGTCAACTACCAACACAAATCATAATAGTATAGAAGAAGGAAGAAAGAGAGATAACTCGACCAAATGACCCAAAAGCATAGCAAAGCCGAAGAAGGTCAAGTGGAAAGAGCAAAAACAACTTGGTTTCCAAAGACATGGGCAACGGCTCAACGCAACCAAGCAAAGCAAAGCTAGCCCTCAAGAAGAGGTAGAACAGGCTCAACACCGCTAGCAAGAAAACTTGACACCAATTGAAAAATCAACTGAAATTCAAGCAACCCAGAGCTAGCCCTCAAGAAGAGGCAGAACGGGCTCAACACCGCTAGCGAAACAGCTCAATGCCAACTGTTACCAACTCAAAACCAAAAGAGTGCGATACCAATTGAAGAGCTGAAAATGTTTGCTAGTCCCTCAAGAAAGAGGCAAAGGCTCAACACAACTAGCAAACTCAAACTCCCCCTCAAATAGTGCACACAACCCAGGGAACTCATGATTTGTCAATATTTTCTCCCCCTTAGTTGAAAATGCACCATCAAGCAAATGTGCACACGCACTCAAATGTCTCCCCCTTGATAGAATATCTCCCTCCAAAAATGCATATGAGTAAAAATACAAGTTAGTAGCTTCAGAAATATAATCAAGAGAGTGCAAGGATGCTCTACACAGTTCTGATCCGATGACTCAACAACATCCATAAGAAGCTAGCAAAGGCTCAAACTGATCACCAGATACGAAATATGAATATGAGAGCAAAAGAGCAGTTTTCAGCCAACAAGGGTTCACCATCAAAATAGCACAAAACATGTATAGACAGGATATCCGACAAGTGCTAAACATGTATACAAGGTGAACTACCCCTAGCACAGTTCAATCATCATGCTATAGAATGACACATAGACTTATGTTTGCAAAATTTTATCGGAGTTGCAGCGGTTAATTTACACAAGGTCAAATTTCAGCATATGATTGCGAGAGGTTGAAAGCTTGTCATTGCCTAACTTTTCAACTGTGCGAAGCCTATGTAGAAGCAATCAGAAGCTTAAAGCAACAGTTTCGGTCATACACTACACAGCTCAAGTTTAACTCAAAGTGCAATGAGAAACAGTCTCGAAACTATGATGTGCTGACAAGCAATCCCATCTCGATCTTTTCCAATTCACTTAACTTGGTTCAGATTTTTAGAACAGAATATGAACATACCAAGCAAGTGAAAGACTCAACACTAGAGACATAGCAATCTAGCATATATGAAAAGCACAAGTGACTTCAACACATTCTACACATGCTAGTTGCATATCTCAATGGTGAACATTTTCAAGTTTTATATTCATTAATCAGATTCACCATTCATAAAATAGCTCTGCTCACAACATGTATCAGTGATCAGAAAGAGCATAAGCTATAGCATCATCATAAAGCATCAGAGCAAATACTATACAGAGCATAGTTACATTCTTCAGATTATATACATGAAGCTCTGAATGGAAAAATGCAAGATGAAATGCAAAGATGCATGAAGAATCCAAAAGAAAAACACAAAGTCAGTTTATAAGACAAGAGCCAAAATGTTTTCCCCATCTAAAAGGGGAAACACACACCAAGCTCACCTCTCAACCTAGCAAAAGTTGATTGGTCCAAAGGCTTGGTGAAAATATCAGCCAACTGATGATGAGTATCGACATGGCGAAGGTCGATATCACCCTTCTCATAGTGGTCTCGTAGAAAATGAAAGCGCACATCAATGTGTTTGGTCTTAGAGTGCAGCACGAGGTTCTTAGCAACGCTAATAGCACTTGTGCTGTCACAAAGCAAGGGAACGCGAGTAAAACTCAGACCAAAATCACGCAAAGTGGCCATCATCCAGAGTAACTGGGAACAGCAGCTAGCCACAGCAACATACTCAGCCTCCGTGGTAGACTGGGCGACACTAGACTGCTTGCGAGAAGACCACGAAACAAGAGAAGAACCAATAAACTGGCAAGTCCCAGAAGTGGACTTGCGATCAATGTGACAGCCAGCAAAATTGGCATCGGAATAACCGCAAAGGGAGAGGGTGGAGGAAGCAGAATACCAAATCCCAAATTCTGGAGTGAAGGATAAGTACCTCATAATGTGCTTGACTACCTGATGGTGCGAGGTGCGCGGCGACGACTGAAATCGCGCACAAAGACACACCGCGAACTGAATGTCCGGGCGTGTCGTCGTCAGGTACAGCAGCGACCCGATCATACTTCGGTACTCCTTCTGGTTCACCGCTTCTCCATCCACATCCGCATCCAGGGCCGTCGTGGTCGACAAGGGTGTTGGAAGAGGCTTGGCCTCACCCATATCGAACTTCTTCAATATGTCCTTGGTATATGTTGGGCATTCTTAACGTCATTACCAAAAGTAGACTTAATTCTCTAATTCTGATAACGGCGCCAAAAATGCCAAACCTATCCCTCATGCCACTTAAGCCAAGTTGTCATCCCCAGCATGACATGAGAGACGCGGTATTGAAATATGCATTTGCTCATCAAGATAAATAAATAAAGGGAATCTGCAAGCGCACAGATTAATACCGATGCAGCATTTTAACCGGGAAGTATTCCAGGTATCGTTATTTATATTTTTACCACTGGGAAGGGATTCTAAGCATCGTAGTTGATCGTGGAATGAGAATATAGAACTGAGTATCTATCATTGCATGTATAATATAGAGCATCTATCTATCTCATCATACAGGGATAAATGTCACATAGAATATAGATAAATATGAATAGTGACAAGGATAATTAATCTGATCAGCATAACTAGCCACATATAATAATGATAAGCACCTCAACAGATATTCTAGCAAGTCATTAGCATGGAATTAGGATGAACTACAAAGATATTCCCTAAGTAATTATTAACTATAAAGTCTAGCATTATCATAGTTAGTGCAATTATACTTGGCAATCATAGCGAGAAAAGACTACACCCATGCATAGTGAATATTAGCAAGGAAGATGAAGAACATAGCAATCACTCCCCTGTAATAATGTTGCTCTGCCTGCCCTATACACGAGAGGGGGACTATATAAGAATCAACGAAGCTGTCACTATCGCGAACTACCCACCGATCCGGCATATAGGGTGCAATCGCAGATAAAGACGGTATAGACACCACGTCTACACAATATTTATCATTCACCCACTGCGCACATGGATAAACGCTATACGATCCTAGGCATGTATATAATTCCAATCTAACTATGCCAAGCATATAACTACGATAAACTAAGAACAATATAATTGCTAATATAATCAAGTAGAGCAAAGTCATATTCAATATATTGAAATAGAACAAAGTAGTATTCATAATATTGAAGAACAATGATGAACAATTGAAGAACAAGAGAGGAATTACCAAGAATCCTCTTGACAGATCCGGGAACCAATCGAAGAATGACTCCTTCTAGTTCTAATCCTATGTAGCTATGCTAAAACTAGAGATCTAGTTGATGTGGTGGCTCTAGGGCTTGATCAGAGACTCTCTCCTCCTGATGACTGAATTAGGAACTGAATAATGAGACAGAGGTGCCTGCTCCAGGGTCCAGGGCCTTGCTTATATAGTCTTTTCGGGTGAATCTGGGCCGTTGGATCAAACCGACATTGAACGGACGGTTTTCCTTAATCCTTTAGGTCGGTGGAGCATAATCCTCGAGGCGGAGCCTGATTGGCTGCAGCAGCAGGGCGGGCGCCCTAGGGGGGAGGGCGGGCGCCCTGTCCCCGGGCCCGCTCGGCCTCCCGCTCGTTCCCGTGGCTTCTGGACTCTTCCACATTAAGGAAAATTGGGGGTTACGTTAATTATCCGTCATTAACCCGACATGTGGGCCTTTCCTTCATATTTCCTGATAACCCCCTGCAGAAATAGATAAACAGCAAAACTCGTGGAATTCTGTCAGATAAAACCCTAAGTCTGGGTGTTTATTTCATATGGATCCTTTTCTCTATTTATTTGATAGATATAATTGATACTTAAGGACCGTCAACAAACTCCCCCAAGCTTACCTCTTGCTCGTCCCTGAGCAAGGATAGTCTCAGTGATGGATCAGAAGTTGCTGAATGCTTTTGAATTTTGACGGTACACATGCTTTCAAATAGAGTCTTATCTCTGAGTTAGAGTAAACTGTCAAGACTTAAAACTTACTCATTGTGCCTTTCACTATGGGGCTTGCAACTGTCACCTTTGTCTTGAGCGGTTAAAAGATAGAACAGTCTAGTCAAGCGCCATGTCTCTTATTCTTGATCAGCTATAGCTCTGGAGTTTTTGCAGATTTTCAAATAAAACTCAGAGATTCCTTGTATGACTCTCTCAGGTCTCTCATTTGTGGTATTTCTGGATCCTCACCAAGGCAGTAATGGTGTTTGCCTTCTCTCAAAGCAAAGTATGTAGTATTTGTGGTATAAGGCAGAGTGACATTGCCTTCTCTCTCAACCTATCCTAATAAGGTTTTTGATATCTGGAGCTCATAGGTGGGAGATAAGGTATACATACTTACAAGACATTTATTGCATAGTCAAACCATGGATCCAGAGAAACAAGTCAATAAGTCAAATCAAGATGTGCATGTGTGGTGAATGAATGGTGTATGGTGATAATGGTGATAATGGTGGAGAGTGTCTAATTCTACTTTTGCTCTTTTTGAGGGGATACATACCTTTCTTGCTTTTGGTGCTCTTTGAGGAGGATGAGATGCTCTATATTTTTATTTATTATTTTTTTTCTTTCCTCTCAGGTGGGTATCTTGTACCCCTAATTCTATTGTCGGACACTTGTCCATTTTTACCTCTCTTCTCACACTTTTTCACTTTTTTTTTCATCGAGGTTCCGAGCACTTGCTCCTTTTTATTTCCTCGTAATATTTTTCTTTTCGAGGTTCCGGGCACTTGCCCCTTTTTATTTCCTCGGATAGAGCACTCATCTCCTTAGAACAATTTAGCAAGTGGTAGTAACCAAAATAACTTGAGCATTTATTTCACAGGGAATAACAGGAAATAGGAAAATGTTTTTGGCTATTCTCTCCCGGGTTAGGAGTAGAATAATTTTGTGTGGATCTGGAGATGGGAATGGATGTATGTGGATGCGTACTTCCGGAGTAGAAGCAGCATATATGAGTGAACGTGCAAGTGAATCTTGATTTAACCACATGACAAGCTCCTAAGGGTCTACACAGCTTGACTACACTCAATGCTCATAAGTAGTAAAAGCAAATGTATGGCTTAAAGTCTAGCAAGCATGTATGTATGGCCGTGGTAGGAATTTAAACTCTCATCATAAAGGAACTCATCATGTAGCATTTTAAAGATTTTCAAAGATAAAATTCTCCAGAATTCTAGCATCTCTAGGAATAGATAAACAGCAGCTCAACCTTCCCATATCATATCCGTTAACAACTTAGACTTTAGATCAAGTTCTCTTCCCACAAGTTCAAGTTTAGAGCAAGCTTTAAATGATAACAGTTATGTCTAAACTAGAGAGAGAACTTCTAATTGAAATTAGGCAGAGCAACTATTCATCATATCCATGCTAGAGTTTTATTATCTAGATTCATTTTAGCATAGCCACTTTATTTATTTATTAAACACACTAAGCAAAAGATATAGATATATATATATATAAGCACAAAATCTTTATTTGGTTTTTCATCGTTTTATTTTAATATAGTATAAGTATAAATATAAAGATAGATATAGAAATACTTAGCGAGATAACGGGGGTGCTCTCCCCCAAGCTGGATCTTGACGTAGTTTCTCTTGATGTAGCTAGCAGATAGCGGAGGTGTATTTGAAAGTCGGCAGCACCCTGACAGCGATTAGAATGTCCTCCGTCTGCTAGTCCTCTTGGATTCTGTGAAGCTCAAATAGACAACAAAGCTTGTGGAACTGATTAAGTGTTAGCATAAATATCTAGCCTTTATCATGTTGAGCCTCCTTGATTATTTTTATGTTTTCATTTTATAAAGCAGAAGAAAATATTTATTTATTTTTTTATGCCACCACAGTGAATGTACTTATGGGTTTTATGCCACTCGTATACTCACATGGGGCTTCTAGAGTTTTTTTTAACATTTTTATTTTCTTTCTAAGATAACATGAATATGATTAACTAAACAAACTATTAAGTAAATATCTGAGAAGGGAAATGGATAACTACCAAGTTACCTCTTGGCAAGGCGTTCGGCATTTTTAAGTCCTCCGAACGGGACTCTATGTGTACTCAGTTGTCTTGGGAGTCAGTGGATGGCGTAGTCGGTGGTTCCGGCAGCGCCTCCTCCTCGTGTTCAACTGTCTTTTCTTTCCACACTTGTCTTGGTGCTTCGGTCTCTTCAAGACAGTGCTGATTGAGTGGTATGTCCTCAGATCTTACCACTTCTCCTTCGTAGTCTGCCCATCCATCCTTGATGACCGGTTGCTTCTGGTTGCGGTTCCGCCTCCTTCTCCTTGTCCTGACCTGCTTAGATTCTTCAAATACGTAGTTGGGGTCAGTAAAGTAAAGGCGTACCTTCTCAGAGGGGAAGTGCATGTGGACTTCTCCAGTTCCAATGTAGATGATTGCTTTGACAGTACTGAGGAACGGTCTTCCAAGGATGATAGGTGGATCATACTCGTCTTCTCCCATGTCAACAACCTGAAAGTCTGTATGGACAAAATGATCGTCTATCTTGACAGGGACGTCAGTTACTGTACCTTCAACCTGTCGGAATGTCTGATCTGCCATCTGGAGACGAATGTATGTCGACTTCAAGGGCATGGTTCCGAACAGCAGTTCATAGGTGACCTTGGCCATTATGTTGACGCCCGACCCAGTGTCGCATAGTGTCTTGTAGAAGTTGTACCCATTAATGGAGCAATAAATGCTTGGCATACCTGGGTCGTCCTTCTTGTCCAAGAATGGTGACTTGAGTTGGCGATCTTGACCTTTGTGCACGACAGTGACCATCTTAACTGATTCGGTCCACACTTGCTTCTTGCTCTTGTTCCTCTTGTTGGTCCTCCTTGGTTCATATTGGGGTTGCTCTAGGATTTGTACGGTCTTGTTCTTGAAGGAAAACATTTCCTTCCTCCCCTTTATGTGGAAACTGATCTTGGCAGCACTAGCATAGATGACAGCTCCCGTGGTGTTCAGGAATGGCCTCCCTAGGATGACGGGAGCCCTCTCGTCAGAACCGGTCTCTATTACTACGAAGTCTGCTGGAGCGTACGAGGAACCAACTCGGACACAGATGTTCTTCAAGATTCCTCTTGGGTAACTTAGTGTCCTATCTGCAAGCTGCAAACACATGGTTGTTTCTAATAATGGTTGTGAAAAGAGTTTTTCGTAGAGTACCCTGGGCATGATGTTGACGCTTGAGCCAAAGTCACAGAGTGCTTCTGGGAAGTCTCGCATGCCGATGGAGATCGGGATGACGGGGCGTCCTGGGTCGCCTCTCTTGACTGGCAGAAGTTCAGTACTTACCTCAATGATGGGGTTACTCCAGTAATCTCCTGCATCAAATATGTCTACAAGATTTGCAGATTCTAATGCATCCGGTTGTGATGGTATACCGGGGTTAGTAGCAGGAACAGCAGCAGCTATTTGATTCAATTGAGATTCAATCATTTTATTAAAGCTAATTTGATTCTTGATGGCAGTAGAAAAATTATCCATTCTATTATTTATATTTTCTAGAATTTTATCATTAGATGCCAATTTCTTAGACATGTTATCCATTAGCTTTCCTTGATTAGACACTAACTCTCTTAAAGGTGGATAATTATTATTACTGAAAGAATTGTTACCTTGGTAATTACCTGAGTAGTTAGGCCTTTGTTGATTCCAACCTTGATTCTGCTGAGGACGGTTGTAGTAGTTATTGTTGTTGTTGTTGATGTAGTTCACGTCCTCTAGCAACTCGGGACAGTGATTGCCCGAATGTCCAACACCTCCACACTCCTCACAAGTCATGTGGGAGTCGTAGACGTGCATTACTTCCTTCTTCTCTCCAGCTCGGTCATCGAGCTTCTTCATGAGTAGGTCTAGCTTGGCAGACAGCATGTCTACCTCCTTGAGCTGATGCATACCTCCACCTCTCTTGCGGGTCTAAGTTCTCTCTTCATTCCAACCTTGGTTGGACGCCATCTTCTCCACAAGAGCTGTGGCTTGTGGTATGGTGAGTGATAGGAATGCTCCTCCAGCTGCAGCATCCATGGTCTCACGGGCACTATTGACGAGCCCATGATAGAATGTCTGCATCAGCAACCAGCTCTCCATTCCATGATGGGGACATTCTAGGATGTAGTCTTGAAAGCGCTCCCATGCTTCTGGAACGGATTCATCGTGCTGTTGCTGAAAGCTTGTAATCTTCCCACGGAGAGCATTTGTCTTGCCCATGGGAAAGAACTTGGCTAGAAAGTTCGTGGAGCAGAGTGCCCACGTAGTATTCTTCTCCTTTGTAGCGTAGAACCACTGCTTCGCTCTCCCCAACAGTGAGAATGGGAAAAGGCGAAGTAGTATGGCGTCTCTAGGAACATCAGCCATGGTGAAAGTGCTGCAGATCTCCAGGAAGTGTTGAAGATGAGCACTAGCATCCTCGTGCGGCTTCCCACAGAACTGGTTAGCTTGCACCATGTTGATGAGCCCAGGCTTGAGCTCGAAGTTGCGGTCGATCTCCACAGCAGGTCCAGTGCGGATGTTGTCCGTAGTGGGAGCTGAGAACTCGCGGATCGACTTGTTCGCCATAGCTTCGAATTCAGCTGACAAGTTCCGGACGAAACTTCGGCGGTCTTCTGATTTGGATGAAGTTTTGCGCTGAAGTGTTGACGATTTGAGCTTGGCTCTTGTTCTTCTGAATAAGGCTTCGGGGTCGTCAACAAAGTTGTCTGGAAGATGTCTTCTATTCATACATCACCCTGAAATAAAATAAAAAATGGAAAATGCAGGGGTAAAACTGTACGAGAGAATTGATAAGCTCGAATATATTAGTGATGCGAATGATGTCTCAAAGTTCTTTATTCATTCCAACTTAGAAATCAACCTTCCCCGGCAACGGCGCCAAAAATGCTTGTTGGGCATTCTTAACGTCATTACCAAAAGTAGACTTAATTCTCTAATTCTGATAACGGCGCCAAAAATGCCAAACCTATCCCTCATGCCACTTAAGCCAAGTTGTCATCCCCAGCATGACATGAGAGACGCGGTATTGAAATATGCATTTGCTCATCAAGATAAATAAATAAAGGGAATCTGCAAGCGCACAGATTAATACCGATGCAGCATTTTAACCGGGAAGTATTCCAGGTATCGTTATTTATATTTTTACCACTGGGAAGGGATTCTAAGCATCGTAGTTGATCGTGGAATGAGAATATAGAACTGAGTATCTATCATTGCATGTATAATATAGAGCATCTATCTATCTCATCATACAGGGATAAATGTCACATAGAATATAGATAAATATGAATAGTGACAAGGATAATTAATCTGATCAGCATAACTAGCCACATATAATAATGATAAGCACCTCAACAGATATTCTAGCAAGTCATTAGCATGGAATTAGGATGAACTACAAAGATATTCCCTAAGTAATTATTAACTATAAAGTCTAGCATTATCATAGTTAGTGCAATTATACTTGGCAATCATAGCGAGAAAAGACTACACCCATGCATAGTGAATATTAGCAAGGAAGATGAAGAACATAGCAATCACTCCCCTGTAATAATGTTGCTCTGCCTGCCCTATACACGAGAGGGGGGCTATATAAGAATCAACGAAGCTGTCACTATCGCGAACTACCCACCGATCCGGCATATAGGGTGCAATCGCAGATAAAGACGGTATAGACACCACGTCTACACAATATTTATCATTCACCCACTGCGCACATGGATAAACGCTATACGATCCTAGGCATGTATATAATTCCAATCTAACTATGCCAAGCATATAACTACGATAAACTAAGAACAATATAATTGCTAATATAATCAAGTAGAGCAAAGTCATATTCAATATATTGAAATAGAACAAAGTAGTATTCATAATATTGAAGAACAATGATGAACAATTGAAGAACAAGAGAGGAATTACCAAGAATCCTCTTGACAGATCCGGGAACCAATCGAAGAATGACTCCTTCTAGTTCTAATCCTATGTAGCTATGCTAAAACTAGAGATCTAGTTGATGTGGTGGCTCTAGGGCTTGATCAGAGACTCTCTCCTCCTGATGACTGAATTAGGAACTGAATAATGAGACAGAGGTGCCTGCTCCAGGGTCCAGGGCCTTGCTTATATAGTCTTTTCGGGTGAATCTGGGCCGTTGGATCAAACCGACATTGAACGGACGGTTTTCCTTAATCCTTTAGGTCGGTGGAGCATAATCCTCGAGGCGGAGCCTGATTGGCTGCAGCAGCAGGGCGGGCGCCCTAGGGGGGAGGGCGGGCGCCCTGTCCCCGGGCCCGCTCGGCCTCCCGCTCGTTCCCGTGGCTTCTGGACTCTTCCACATTAAGGAAAATTGGGGGTTACGTTAATTATCCGTCATTAACCCGACATGTGGGCCTTTCCTTCATATTTCCTGATAACCCCCTGCAGAAATAGATAAACAGCAAAACTCGTGGAATTCTGTCAGATAAAACCCTAAGTCTGGGTGTTTATTTCATATGGATCCTTTTCTCTATTTATTTGATAGATATAATTGATACTTAAGGACCGTCAACAGTATACTTACCCTGGTGCACGAACGTCCCTTCTCGGGATTGCTTGATTTGCAACCCGAGGAAAAACGTCAACTCGCCCATCATGCTCATCTCAAATTCCCTGCTCATAGTGTCTGCAAACTTGGCAACCAAAGCGTGAGAAGAACCACCGAAAATGATATCATCCACGTAAATCTGGACCAAGAGAGAGTCATTGCCTTGCTTGAGGAGAAAAAGCGTTTTATCCACACATCCCATTTTAAAACCCTTAGCAAGCAAAAAGGTTTTCAACCTATCATACCAGGCTCTAGGGGCTTGTTTCAAACCATATAAAGCTTTGTGAAGTTTAAAAACATGGTTTGGAAACTTGGGATTTTCGAAACCGGGGGGTTGTCTCACATACACTTCCTCTTCTATGTAGCTGTTTAAGAAGGCACTCTTGACATCCATTTGAAAAAGTTTAAACCCTTTGGATGCAGCAAAAGCCAAGAGTATCCTAATCGCCTCCAAACGAGCTACAGGAGCAAAAGTCTCCTCATAGTCTATCGCCTCCTTCTGACTATACCCCTGGGCTACAAGTCTGGCCTTGTTTCTCACAACATGGCCATCCTCTCCTTGTTTGTTTTTGAAAACCCATTTTGTCCCAATAGGATGACACTCGGGAGAAGGAGGAACAAGAACCCAAACCCGATTTCTTTCAAAATTTTCCAACTCCTCATGCATGGCATTGACCCAATCTGGATCCGTCAAAGCGTGTCCAACATCTCGGGGTTCAAAATCAGCAACAAATGCAGAATGAGCAAAGTGAGAGATTTGTTGTGACCTAGACCGAGTGACGCGATCATTGATGTCGCCGATCATCTGTTGAGGCGGGTGTTGGCGCAGGATGTGTTGTGGCGCCTCCCGAGCTGATGTAGCCTCCCCGTCAATAGCAGCTGGCGCCTCCTCAGGTACAAAGGGTACCGCTCGAGGTGGCGGATCCCACGGCCCCCAAGATGAAGAAGTGTCAGGGCCGTGAGTCGTAGTAGAAGCAGCTCCTTGCGGCACAGCAGGTGGAGGGTGTGCTGGATCATCCATACCTTCAGCACCCTCATCCTCGTCATCAAAAAGAGGCTCACCAACCTCATGATCACCTGCACGCTCAAAACGAGAAGAAGGACAAACCATGGTCTCGTCGAAGGTGACATCTGATGTCTCCATGACTCGGTTAGTGTCAAGGTTAAGTACACGATATGCGCGAGTATGAGTGCCATAACCCAAAAACACACCGTCAGAAGAATGAGACTCAAATTTGTCCAGGTTGCCTTTCTTAAGTATAAAACAGTGGCAACCAAAGACTCTAAAATAACTCACCTTGGGCAGTTTTCCAAAACGCAACTCATAAGAGGTCTTTTTCAAGAAAGCTCAGAGAAAAATGCGATTGGAAATGTAGCATGCAGTGCTCATCGCTTCGGCCCAATATCGCCTAGGAGTCCTATGCACATCGAGCATCGTCCTGGCCATCTCTACAAGGGTCTGATTCTTCCTTTCTACAACACCATTCTGAGGCGGTGTGTAGGGGGAAGAAAACTGATGCTCTAAACCCAAAGAGTTACAAAACTTCTCAAAATCCGAATTCTTGAATTCGGAACCATTATCACTTCTAATAGCTCGCATCGAGTTCAAAGGGAACTCGTTCTAAAGACGCAAAATCAGATTGCGAGCAAAGTAGAAAGTCTCGGTCTTCTCAGCTAAAAAGAAGACCCACGAATATCTCAAAAAGTCGTCAACAACAACAAGCACATACCACTTCCCCCCAACCGAGCTCACCCGAGCCGGACCAACAAGGTCCATGTGCAAAAGCTCTCCAGGGCGCTTGGTCATGACCTGAGTCACTGGATGGTGGGGAGCGGCAACCATCTTCCCATGTCTACAAGAATGGCAAACAAGATCCTTCTCCATAGACAACTTGGGCAATCCTCGGATTAAGCCAAGTGAACTAAGCCTTGCAAGCAAGTCGAAGCTCAGGTGACCAAGTCTCCTATGCCACTTCCAAAGATCGGAGGAGGAAGGTCCAGCCAAAAGACAACGAGAAATTCCAAACGACTCCGAAAAATCTGCACAAAAGACTTTCCCAAAGGGAGAAATCCCACAAACAAGATTGCCCTGAGGATCCAAAAATACGACTGAGATTCGGTTTAAAACGAATCATAGTTGTCATCAAAGAGTTGCGAAACAGAAAGAAGGTTAAAATGCAAGTTAGAAACAAGAGCAACATCGTGCAACACAAAGTGCTCATTAACTCGCACCGACCCACGAGACAATACTTTACCTTTACTATTGTCGCCGAATGTGATAAACTCCTTTCCGGCAACCTGACTAAGACTGGAGAACCACTTGGCGTTTCTGGTCATGTGCCTCGAACACCCGGAATCCACCAACCAAATGTTCTCCAATCGTTTTACCTACATCAATAAAAAGACATAGACTGAGCATACGGTCCAACACTGGGGTTAGTGAAGTAGGGAGAATACCAGTGTTGGGCCGGCTGCTCAAAAGAACGGTTAGCAGAAAAACCATTCCTAGCATGCCTATGGGAAGAGCGATCATCACGTTGAGGAAAACGTGGTCCGCTAAGGGAGGAGCGTCCATCGCGATACTCAAAACGCGGTGGGGGAAAACGCTCAACTACAAAGCCACCGCCACGGGGTCCATAGCCTACAACTGCAGGCTCCCGCCGGGCACGCTCTCTTCGCGGCCTAGACCTAGGAACTTGAGGTTTCGGACCTCTAGGCCTAGTAGCATGCCTCTGAACATTAGGCACATGTACATCATGGAAGGGATGGTACATGTCCATGTTGTTCATCTCCTTTGCACGGCGCGCCTCTCTCTTGCACCGAAAGGAAAACTCACTCAAGTGTCCATCTCTCCCACAATGCTCACAATGGTACCTCACCGCTCTCATAGGGGGTTGTTGGTACTCACGGTAGTGGGTGTGGATCACTTTGCCCTTCTGTGGCAAAAGCTCCTCCTAGATGGGTGGCATGGTGTCCAGTTTGTTCTTGAGGTGGTTTGGTTTGGGAGCCCATGATTGTTTCTTGCGTGGAGCTCTCGGAGGTTCAACAAAGACCCCATCCTTGGTGTTAGGCTTGAGAGGCTCTTTGGGTGGAATCTTGGTAAGCTTGGGAGTAGTGGTGGAGTTGGGCTTCTCACATGGGTTAAGACCACTCGACTCTCCAATCTCCCCAACAGATGACACATCAATACCCGGAGCAAAGCCTACACCTGGACCTCCTGCAGCATGCTTGAACTGGGAGATCATCATCCCAAGCTGCGGCTCACCACTCGACACCCATGACAAGATGGTCCGAAGGTATGTGTTTTCCTCCTCGGTTTGCATCTTGTCATGCTTCACATTCGCAATCTCCATCTCCAAACCCTCACAAAGAACACACCTAGCCACACATGTGCTACCTAAGTTGGCCTCTTCAAGAGACACAATCTTGGCATTCTTCTCTGCCAACTCAGATTGCAAGCCCGCACAGGACTTGCACGCACCCAACAGCGAGGATCTAGCCTTCAGCTCATCCACCTCTCCTACCAACGCAACATACTTACCTCTCAAAGTGAGAAGGTCAGTCATGTGCGTGGTGCACATCTCACACTCAACCTCCTCAGAGACAACTACGGTGGACTTGGCAAACTCAAGCTTCCTCACCGTATCCTCCCACTTCTGCCTAAACTCCTTGCGCTCCCTAGCAGCACGCTTAAGCAGCTTATCTTAACTAAGGAGTGCGGCAGTAAGTTTCTCGACCTCAGCAAAAAGCTCGTCGGGGGTCAGAGATACCTGGGAGGTGTCGTCGTCATTGTCATCGTTCCGAGGGGTCTCCTCCAGTTCGCCGTCGACCTCCTTGCCGAGGGCCATGGTGCAGAAGCTGTCGTCATCGGCGAAGAAGCAGAGGCCGTTCAGCTTGTCCTCGATCCTCTTCTTCTTCTCGGACTCGTCGTCGCTTGAAGAAGCGGAGTCGTCATCCGAGTCATCGACGTCGCTGAGCATGGCGAAGAACGCACGCTGCTCAGCCTATGCCTTCTCCAAGTACTTCGTCTTGATGTACTCCTTGTTGAAGCCGCCCTTCCGCTTGTGCTTCGCAGGGATGTACTTCTCCTTGCGCTTCCCGGAGTCGTACTTCTGCCCATGATCCGCCTTGCCGAAGGTCTGCTTGTTCTTCTTTGGGCAATTCGCGATGAAGTGGTTGGGATCGCCGCACTCAAAACATCCTGAGCGTCCTCCTCCGCGGCGACGGTTCATGCGGTTGTTGTGAAACCGCGAGAACCGGTTGGCGAGCAAAGCCAACTCGTCATCCCCCATGAACTCCAGCTGCTCCTCTGTGACAGAAAGAAGAGAAGAGAGTGCAAAGCTTCCAGAGGGGTTCGCAGAAGAGCCAGAAACCAAAGCCATCGACGGGCCAGAAGGATTTTCATAAGAAGCCCTTGCCATGGCGTCAATCTCACTGGACTTGAGCTTACTGAAGAGCTCGTCACACGTGAGGTTCTCATAGTTAGGCGATTCGATGATCGCCTGAACCTTGGAATCCCACACCGATCGATCAAGAGTATGCAAAAGCTTCAAAGCTCTCTCATGATCATCGAAAGACAACAGCTCCTTGTTAGCCCTCATCCTGTTGACAATCACCTGAAAGCGAGCGAATAAACTTTCTATGCTCTCGCCAGGCATATGTCGAAAGTTCTCATACTCACGCTTGAACGACTCGTAGAGTCAGGTTTTGACTTGAGAGGTTCCCTCATGGAAACGCATGAGGGTAGCCCAAATCTCCCGAGCCATAGCGAGGTGAGAAACGCGATCAAACTCACTCATGCTCAAACATGAGAAAAGAGCATTACGGGCTCGGCTATTGGCATCGTGCTCATCGATCTGAAGCTGAGAGACACGAGCAGCCAAGACCACGTAATCGGCAGAGTTGCAAATATCCCAGATGGAAGCACCCAAACTCTGCAGATAGGCCGACATGCGTATCTTCCAATACGCATAGTTCGTCCCATCGAAAAATGGTGGTTTGGCCACGCCGCGATCCATGTCGCCTTCTGTGGATCTGGAACCGGCTAAGGTGGAAGATCCTTAACCCGCTCCGATACCAATTGAAGGACCGAAAGTGCTACCAGAAAGCGACCAGAGGGGGGTGAATGGGAGCTTCAAAATTTCCTTTCAAAAACTTGTCGCCACTGTCCCGAGAAACACCCCAGGAGCAAACCTAGAGCTTGAATAGTGTCCACGACCCTGGATGTAGGGTGGATGCTTCCGAGAAGCACAGCGAGACACTACACAACTCTAGATACCCAACGCAAAAACCGGAAACTAAAATCGACAACGACCGAACAAGCTACGGACGAAAACGCGCAAAGCTGCTCTGACCGGACTCTGGCCAGCGTCCGGTCAGTGGGCACCGGACGCGTCCGGTCACGCAAAGACCAACCTGGAACCTCTCTGTTCCTGACCGGACTCACTGAAGAGGAGCGTCCGGTCAAGAGGTGAGCGTCCGGTCACGAGGACAAAACCCGATGAACAGTAAAAGCGATGCGTCCGGTCGTTTACAAAGTGAGCGTCCGGTCAAAAACCAAAGAGCGTCCGGTCGAGTCAACAGAAAACGTGCAGGTCAAACCTTCAACGACCGGACTCTGGACCGAGCGTCCGGTCACCCCGATGCAGGCGTCCGATCACCCCAAAAACGCACAGTTCATCCACCAATTCAACTCGATCTCACCCAAAACGAAACCTCTAGGGTTCAAACTTGGTGAGAGGAGTTACAAGAAGGATAGTGAGCTACTCCTAGGAGATCATGGCTCGAACCTATCTCCAAATCAATGAATCGAAGAAATCCGAGGAGAGGGGAGAAAAGTTGATCCAAAACGAGAACCAATCGATCTACTTGTTCATGAGGTTTGAGTTAAATTCCTTCGGTGGAAGTGATCACCTCACTGCAAAGAACAAGTTGATTCAAATGGTTTTGCAAATGGAGCAACGTAGAGAGAGAACAATCAACGGGAAAATCGTGGAGAAAAGCAATCCGCGAAGAACAAGAACAAAACGCGAATCACAATCACGAATTTGCAACCGTGTGGCTACCACACGCTACAAAAGTGAGATTACGGTCTCACTTCCTCAAAATCTCACGGACACAGAGGTATTGTTCTCTTCTCTGTGGATCTCAGTTCGCTACAGCAGAGGATGGGGAGAGCAGGAAAACCTAGAAGGCAAAATAGTAAATGACTGAGATCAAATGGGAGGAGGGTGTCTCCCTCTACTTATCCTAATTCTAATTCCTATTCTACCCCTTTCTAATTACAGAGCAAACCAGCTAAACCCTAGGGTTATTCTGGACCAACTCAAGGATGCTGGTGATCCGACATCCACGCCCGCACAACTGGTAGTGTTGCCTCGACGCAACCTCACCGATTGCCGCCACGTGCCGCCACCGCTCCGCTTGTCCTTTTTCCGGACTTCGCCCCCAGTTTTGAGGCCCAAACCGGGAAACCAGCCGTCCATCGCCTGAGTTTTGTGGCCCAAACTCAGAAACCCGCAGCACCCAGGTTTTGAGGCCCAAACCTGGAAACCGTCCTCAACCCGAGTTTTGTGGCCCAAACTCGGAAACCATCAGCGCCCAGGTTTTGAGGCCCAAACCTGGAAACCGTCCACTCGGTGGTTTTTCTTTGGCTCAACCACCAAACCGAGCCGTAGAGGGGATGCACCGTCCGTGCACCCCGTCCACCGACATGTGTCCCCAAGTCCTCGACTCGAGCAACACCATGCCCGCAAGTCTTGGCTCGTCGCTGTCCCAGGCTGTCAGCCACCACAGCTGATCCTCGGGCCACCGGTCCCTTAGTCCAAGCCTCACGTCCGCCCTTCGCCACTCTCGGTCCATCGGCACGGCACGTCTCTACTTGACCTTCACCTTGCCTCTGATCACTGTATCCGTGCTCGACACCTGCACAACACAAGCCAAAGAACATGCGCATTATCCCAGTTGACAATCACTCATCACTCAGAGACTCGGCATACACCCATGTATCCGTAGTTATGTTGTAAATCATAACCTTACTAATTACTTTTATTCATCCATTTGACAGGAGTTTCAAGGTTGTTGGTCCCCTCGGTCTTGGACGCCTTCCTAATGGCGTCCTTGGTCTCTTGTGCCGGCTGCACTTCCCTGGCTTCGTCAACTTTGCCGGATCCTTGGAGCCGGCCTTGACGTTTGAGCACTATCAAGCCTTCCCAGACACCGTCGACCTGCAAGGCAGGAAGTACGCCAACAAGGCGGAGCGGGTGGTCGAGGAGTTCTGGGTAAGTATTCGTCTACGTACATTACTCAATACAACACATTTATTTGACATTCTTCAAATAATAACTTTTCATATATTGTGTTTATATGCAAGATTTCATCAAGTGCGAGCCGGGAGCTGATAGCCGGGCGAGGCAGGTGGCGTACAAAGCATGTCACAAGCTGGTGAAGGACATGCACTACGAGGCGCACATCCAGGCCGTGATCACGTACAAGGCTACCATCGAGGGAGTGAGGGTCACAAAGAAGGATGCAAGGACCATGACGCTGACTGTAAGGAAAATGGACCTCGGACCATTTAACTTCAGATTTTGGTGTTTGATGAACAACATAACCAAATTGGACTAATACGTTTGCTAGTGTTTGTTTTGTAGTCCAATAGGGTGCAAATGTGACTTGGACTAAGGCGACGTGGTGATCCGATGATCAACACCTCAAGAAAGACATTAGAAGCTCAGTAGAAGACCCTCAAGATCAAGCAAAGTCCAAGGCACAAGAATGGAACCAAGACGGCGCAAGAAATCATGAAGAAACAAGAAGAAAGGGACATCGGACGCTGCATCGGACGCTGCCCACGCAAGCATCAGACGCTCCGTCGGTAAACCCTAGCTCGTGTCAGCGCCAACAGAGGCATCGGACGCTGAAGACCGAGGCATCGGACGCGACTGTGACACTGTGCAAACCTGCACAGCGAACATCGGACGCTACAGGACCCTGCGTCCGATGACCATGCAGAGAGGTTCCAGAGAGGCTCTGGCAGCATCGGACGCGTCCGTTGATCAAACATCGGACGCTAACTAGCCGTTGCGACACAGTGCCAGGTCAACATCTAGCCGTTAAAGGAGCATCGGACGCGTCCGATGGTCACGACTCGAGCGTTCGATGCTACGCTGTGAAGTCCATGACTTTCTCCAACGGCTCTATTTGCTTGGGGCTCTATATATACCCCCATGGTTGGCCAAAATTGAGGGGTTGGAGCTCAAGGAAGTGTACCAAGTGTATAGACACATATTTAGTTGCTCTAGCCACCAAAGTGCTCAAGTGATATATTAGGTGATTAGTGTAGGTGCTTTGCGAAGGGCTTAAGCTAGTTAGACCACCGCTTTGCGCTTGCTCTAGGTGTTAGGCCTAGTGTTTAGTGAGGTTGAAAACCTCTTATCTACCGGTGCTTGCGCGCACCATAGTTGTACATCGGTGGGGCTTGTAGTCTTGCGAGATCACACCAACCGAGTTTGTGGTGTGGCCGCCTCCGTGTACCGAAGGGAACATGGCCTGCGGCGTTTTGGCCGAAAGCTTGATAGTGAAGACGGCGGAGAGCATCAGGGAGAGGCTTTGCCATGAGTGGCTTAACCGGAGACCCACTTGCGTGTGGGGAAGGCCCGGAGCTATCCACGGAGTTATCCGACCGGGAGCTTGGCCCTTGCGAGGGATTCCTTGCGAGGGGCTCCAACGAGGACTAGGGGGAAGCTTGCGCGCTTCTCGATACCTCGGTAAAAATACCGGAGTCATCGACGGGAGTTTGCATCTCTATCACACTCTTTAGCTTCCGCATTTATATTGCTACCTTGTTTATGTGCTTTACCTTTCCTAGTTTGTATGCTATTTGATAGGTTTGGAAACTAGGTTGCATAACTCCTTTTGCATTAGAGATAGCAAACACACCAAGCAAAACCTTAGTTGCACATTAGATAGTTTACTTTCTTGCATAGGTTTTGACTAGGTGGAATTTAGAGGCCATAGTTTAGAGTAGAAGTTTTAAGTTGCCTAATTCACCCCCCCTCTTAGGCGTCACGGTCCTTTCACTGACCATGGAACAGTACATCAGGGTAAATATACAAACTTAATACTGTATGTTCTGAAAACAAGACGGGTTCAATCTAATCTACTTATATGTCATGTACTTGATGTCTTGTAGGTGCCTCCGTGGTGGGCCAATGCCCACCACCAGTGCTGGGTGAGGATTGCGGAGAGGTGGTGCGAGGCCGAATGGGAGGAGAAGCACAATGCTTGCCGGGAGCGGCGCTTGATGATGCCAGGTCCTTCCCACCATCAAGGCAACCTCTCCCTCAATGCCTATTCATCTAGATGGGTAAGCTCAATCCATTTCTTTAATATTCTGTTATATTTTGCATAGTCTCTAATCATCCTGCTGTTTCTTTCGCAGTCGGCGTCACATGGTGGGCAGAAACCCACCTCCTTCCAGGCCTATACGATGTCGCACAAGGCCAAGGCGACCTCCGACGTCCAGTACAACCCGGACGACCCGCCCGAGGCGTACAGCAACCCCTCTGTCCACCTCCGCGTCACGTCACCGAGTACACTTCCATGGGGAAGGAGGTGCATGGGCCAGACTGGGACCCCGCCGAGCACGACCTTGACGGCACCGTCATCATGAGGGCGGGAGGAGGGAAGAAGCACGTGAGGTACTGGATCGGCGACGGCACGGTCGACTCGTCCAGTACTCCCAACCTCGCCCAGATCAGAGCCATGAGCATGAGCGAGGGCCCGGGCATACGACAGCGGCCAGACACTACGGTTCACATTGTGCAGCAACTCCAGGTTATTTCTGTTTTATTTCCAGTCTTTATTATTTGATTTCTTCATTCAGTTTTAATAGCAACAACCAGAATGATATATTATTTAATCGTGGAAATGCCATGTCAGGTGCACCTATCAGAATCGGAACAAATCTTAAGATAAGATGTCATGGTTTAAAATCTTATGTCCATAACTAGAACATGTTTTTTTGCTGAAGGTTAAAATAACCAGAACATGTCCATAACCAGAAAATCTTAGCACAAAGACAGTCATGGTTTAAAATCTTATGTCCATAACCACGAAATGCCATGCCTAGCCGCAGACTTGCCTGTCTTTGTGCAGCAATTTGTGCATTGTAACATGTCAAGTTCATTTGTTGTATACCGAGCTAAGCGAGGAGAGGAGGCAGTCCGAGGAATATCGTCGGATGTCCGAGCAGAGGGCCCAGATGCAAAGCCAGCGGGTGGATGCTATCCTCGAGTGGATCCGGGGTACAGGACTCGACCTGGGTCGACCTTTGCCGGATGCTGTGGTGAACCCTCCTCCAACTCCTGCAACTAATACTCCTGTAAGCTTGCACACTCTAGCTACCTTATGTCCATAACCGTGTAATTAAGTTTGCCTTCTCTAACTTCAATTTGTCTCACTTTTGCAAAGCAATCGGACCGAGCTTCCAATGAACCACCTCGTCAGTTGCCAGCAGGGTCAGGGTGGTCGGATTGGACCCAATGACACTCTTATATGTGATGTTGTTTATTGACATGTATGTGGTTTATATTCATGGTTGTGATGTCAAACTATTATATGTGATGTGGTTTATGGACATGTATGTGGTTTATGGACATATGTATGTGGTTTATATTCGTGGTTTCGATTATGTCATGCTTCTTTTATTTATATATATGTCGTGGTTTGTGACTGATATATTTGTGAAAATGTATTTGTTCTGAGAAATGTGGCATCCATATGTCTGGGAAAGCAAGAAACAATTTTTTTAAAAAAAAGAAAAACCTCTTTGCCGTAGGTTGCACTCGGCGAAGGTGACGGCAAAGTTATGCACAGAATCGCACCTGGGAACGACCTTTGCCGAGTGCGATTACCAAAACACTCGGCAAAAGTGCTATATTTTGCCGAGTGCGGTAACGGAAACACTCGGCAAAAGTGCTATTTTTTGTCGAGTCTCAGACGTGAGGCACTCAGCAAAGGAGAAGTCTTTGCCGAGTGCCTCACGTCTGACACTCGGCAAAGCCTCCATCACCGTCTCACACCGTGAACGGCCTCTTTTCTTTGCCGAGTGCGAAAACACACACGACAAATCCTTTGCCGAGTGCCCGATAAAAAGCACTCGGCAAAGAACCCTTTACCGTCTAATTCTATACCGAGCGGGATATGCCGAGTGCGGCATACGGCAAAGGTTTCGTCGAGTGTATTTGGGCCTTTGCCGAGTGCCCTGGACACTCGGCAAAGACCCTGAATCCAGTAGTGCATCATATACAGGTACCGCTGCAGCAGTCTTCACCGCTATATAATACTCCAGTGCCATTTACAGGATGTGAGTGCACATAGTCTAAGGGAACCGACTTCGAGTACCTGCCATTCGGAGCTGACGTGGACGTTGTCCCCCTCGTCCAGCGTGGCCAAACCGCTTCCACGCTGGCGTCCACTCACCCAAACCAGCCCCCAAAACTGCCCCAGGGGGTTGGTTGCCCTGTTTTGCATAGTTTAATGTGTAGAATACCTGGTTTTATACTTCAGGGCCTAGGTTAGACACAGGGGTAAGTAGACTTTTTCCTTTTCCCTCTCCCAGTCGAAAAAAAGCTTTGCAGCGCGCCACCCACCGGGTCGCCCGCGCCGCCACCCGCCGACGCTGCCAAGCCCCCACCCGCCGCGGGTGCCCGCCCCACCCGCCTAGGCCGCCCGGTCGCCACCCGCCTCGGCCGCTCGGCCGCCACCCGCCCCGACCTCCGCGCTCCGGTCCTTGCTCCTCGTGCACCGCCTCCTCCGCCCCGGATTGAGTGCAGGCCGCGGTCCCTCTAGCAGCCGGTGAGGGAGCAGCCTTTACAGCGGCTGCGTGGCAGCGTAGAGCCCGTTAGCTCCTCCATCGGTGGCGCGGGACCTCAACACTTCTTCAGCACCGGTGTGGCCAGATCTGCCGTCGGTGACCTTGATGGCCAAGGAGCTCCTCCAGGAGTCCGGGTACCAGCAGCAGCTGCCGAACCTCCTCCTCTTCTCCCGCCGAGACCACACACGATTTGGCTAACGTCACAGCAGGTAGCCCCCTCCGTTCCATCTCCCCTGCCACCCTTCCCTTCCCTACCATGTTCCTATTCATTTGAGTTCTCCACACACTCAGAGGATGATGCAGCCATGAAGCCCGATTCTATTTCATGATTTTTGGGAAAGTGAACACATTATTGTTTGCAGTAGACTAATAACGAGAAATTTAATCACTCGATTACGTATGACACAAAACTGTAATTTGTTTGCATGCAAGGTACTTGCCAGAATGCCTATATGAAATATAGATAAGACTCAGATTCAACCATTCGGTTGGTCTCTATTTGTTTGTATTTTATTAATCTGTACTGATATAGTCCGGCTTCACTGAATAAACAATTCATCTCCAATTGAGTTCCTATGGCATTCAACATATACTATTTTTTTGGACTTTATTTGGCTGGCTTAGATTCTAACGAAAGATTTATTCTACGGGTGCTAAAAAAATACATAGCTGAAACTCTACTCAATGTAATAGTGCTTCTGCTGGCAATGGATCTGCAAGCTGAATAAGTTGTTGTCCAGTTCAAGGTTAGTTCTACTCTTCTTTTTCTTCTCCTATAAGGCACGGGCTACAAAGTCAGATTGGTGGAGGTGTGGGTTGTTGCCTCTTGGGATATATTTACTCTCTTCATTCATTACTACTCCTGTGCTGTAGTAGTATATCACTGTCTAAGCTAAACTAATTTCAATGTTTTTTTGATCTGGTTGCACGTTGCAACATCACTTACAAGGCAGACTGCAAGTTTAGGTTTTTATGTAGTTTGCAGCAATCCTATTCTTGAGAGGTTTATTTTCCCTCATTGAATCGATATGTTGAGATGGATCATTTAATTAGAGTAGTGGATCGAAACAGAAATCTCGATGTTGTGACAAGCTGAGAGCATAGATGAGAAAATCTATGCTTATCTAAATAGTCAGTCATCAGGGGAACCCTCTCTCTATCCATCTCTACAATACTGTATTTTTATTATCATATTTTCTTTGTACTGATTTTTTTATTCAGCATGATCTGTGTTCAATCAACACTTACAATGCTTAGACTTGTATGATTCATTTTCTGTTCTTAACACTTTCATCTGCTCTTGCAACAAGTATATAGCTTGTTAGAAAAATAACTGCTTAGTAGGAATCAACCGTTATAGGTAGGACTAATAGGGCCTCTGATCATTCTTTTTCTTTGCATGTCTATGAAATATTTCCACTTAGTTTCTAAACTAATTATTGGAATATGTCTGACGTAATATCAAATGGATTTAGTACACATGATGTGATACTTATTTGGGATGGTGAAGGTACTTTCAGTGATTCACATATGAAATTTGTGAGACATTATCCTACTGTCCAATATTATGTCTGATGAAATTTTTTAACACTGCATTATCCTACTGTACAATACTATGATGGAACTATCCTCCCTGATTGAACGTTGTCGATGTGGCTGCATGCTTGGGTAGTGTATGCATGATATATATGTGTTTGTTGGTGGTGGTGGTGGTGTGGGGGGTGTATTGATATATATATGTGTTTGACGGCCATCGTGTTGTTTATTTTCTTGCAGAGTTTGGAAATCTCACCATGCAGGGGGAGGTTTTGCCAAAATTTTGAATTAACAACATTCTTTTCATTTTTTGCAGCATCAATCGGCCGCGGCATCGAATCACGTTAGAGGGTCGCCGACATCACAAGTTGCACCAAATCAGCTTGAAGGGTCACCAGTATCACAAATTGCCAAATTGACTAGGAGGGTCGTCGACATCAAATCTCGGGCGTCCTCACCCCCTACAATCATCGTGAGCAGCTTGTTGTAAACTTCAATTAAGATATTTGGTTGTAGACTTGTCAACTTGTGGCATACTTGGACTTTTGGTTATGAACATATCATATATGTGAACATGTGTGTTTGTGGCATATTTGAACTTGTGATCTTGTTGTGATTGTGATTTATGACTCCTATGATATATTTGTGATGATTTAATATGATATATATATATATTATATTTGTGCATTGTGTCGTAAATGGAACAAATAAAAAAAATATAGATTTTGGTCAGTTTGCCGAGTACCAACTCCATGACACTCGGCAAACTGACCACACGGGACATGGCTGGGAACATGCTTTGCCGAGTGTCAGCTCTTTGACACTCGGCAAAGCGTGCACAGTTTGCCGAGTGTCAGTATATGTGGTTTGCCGAGTGTTAACACTCGGGAAATCGCGTAAACTTTGCCGAGTGTCAAACGTATGACACTCGGCAAACTGTGCAGGCTGTGCCGAGTGTCGAACGGTTGACACTCGGCAAAGCGACCGTTAGGATTTCATCTATTACCACCTTCCTTTGCCGTGTGGTGTTTTTGACACTCGGCAAACGCTTTGCCGAGTATCCGATGTTTGACACTCGGCAAAGCGTGCTTTGCCGAGTAACATTGTGCCGAGTCTGGTTTGCCGAGTGCGACACTCGGCAAAGCGTTTGCTGAGTGTTTTTGGCACTTTGCCGAGTGTCGGCAGACCGCTTGATTCCAGTAGTGGTTGTACATTTATGTGGCAAGTTCACTGTGACAATGTACCTCCTTGTTCTGAACTCAAATTTCATATGGTACTCAGATTTGAATACTGCATAAACTTGATATTTCTGGAGTTCCTGAGTCACATATTTTGTTGCCAATGTGATTTCCTTTTGGAACTTGAAGAATGTGTTTCGGTTGTAGATCTTTGCAGCCTGTCTTTCAAACTCATGTGTTGTACTTAGCCAAGGCATTGATCTGGTTTCAAAGTCTTGTTGAGCTTGATTCTTCTCTGTATTATCTGAAATTCTTTGGAACTCATTCATAAATCTCATGATGTTGTATCTTGGTGTCACGTCCATTTTGAATAATGCATTTGTTCCTTCACTCCTGGCTGTAGACTTGATGAAAGGGAAGAAATGGTGCTTCAAGTAGACTGGGACAAAGTTTTCCCTATTCAACCACATTTCATTATGGTACTTGAAGCCACCAACATCATATGTTTGTCTTATGTTGTTGTACAAGTTCTCAAACTCTGTTACGCTGACCGAGTTTCTTAGGGTGTCAAATAGGTCGTCATGTAGGTTTTCATTCTTCTTCATTGAAAAAATCTTGCGTCCTTTCTCTTATGCTTTCTTCACAATGTGGAAGAAGTAGTTTCGATGAACAGTGCCTGGTAGTATGTTTCTGATTGCAGCTTTCATTGCTAGGTCTTAATCAGTGATTATTATTTTTGGGTGATTTCCTCCCATGCAAACCAGCATTGTCTGAAATATCCACTCAAAAGTCTCAGTTGTTTCATCCATGATGAAAGCACATCCAAAGAGGCAATTGTCCCCATGTCCTGTAATTCCTACAATCGGTGCAAACTTGAGAGAGTACTTGTTCATGTTGTAGGTTGTATCGAAACTGATGCAATCTCCAAATTCCTCATAGTATCTTCTACTTGTTCCGTTGGACCAGAAAATGTTTTTGACTTTGTTATTTTCATCAATGGAGAACTTATAGAAGAACATTGGGTCTTCGGCCTGTTGTCTGGAGAACCATTCATAGACTTGTTGCATATCATTTTCTGATGTGTCCTTCTTTAACTTTGTCTTCTCATTACTGATGTGTTTCTTGTTGTATGGAGTGACATCCCCTCTAATGTAAGATAGGACTGCCATAATCTTCCTGTCGGGTAGGTTGACCTTGTTGAATGTTGCAATAAGCTTCTTCTCCATTTCAGTCATCCTAATCTGTGAGAACAGTTTATTCTTTTGGTCTTTGTTTGCAAAAGCATGATTGTGCTCCAGATTCAACCTAGTGACTGTCCATTCTCCATTCTGTAGTGTCAGAACTAGCTCAGTGGGGCACTGGGTTGGTATAAGTGTACTTGTTTTCCTTTTGTTTGCCACTGGATTGGGTGTTGGAGGTGTGCGAGAAATCTTGCTTTTGTTCTTCCTTGCGCTTTGTAGTCCTGAAACAGTAGCGGTTTCCTCCTCCTTTCTCCTACCTGACAAGTTACACTTCAGTGTCACTCTTGTAGCCTTGTCGTAATTTGAATTTTTCTTATCTTTGCACTTGTACGTGTGTCATTTCACCACTGAAAATCCCACTATGAATGCATAGTCATTGTAGAATTTGTATGCTTCTTCTGTTTATGGAAATTTCATGCCAATGAGAGGAACATGCCTACTAGCATGTTCTTGAGACAATCGCTCAGCTGCCATAATACTTTGGCTTTCAATCTGAATTGCCTTGACGTCTTCTTCATCTTGATGTGCACTAGCAGCCCTGATCTGTTCTTCATTTTGTTGTCCATTACCAGCCCTGATATCTTCATCTTGTTCCACGCTAGCAGCCCTGATCTCTTGTTCATCTTGTTCTCCACTAGCAGCCCTGATATCTTCATCTTGTTGTTGCACTTCATTGCTTAGCTCATCTTCTTCCTCCTCATGTACCATGTTGTCTTGATTGTCAAAGTATGTGAATGCTTCTGATTGCTCATTTTACAGGTTGTCATGGTATGCTTGTGGTGCATCAGAGAATCTGCTGGTCGTGACATACATATGGTTCTGTTTTTGGATAGGTAAGAAAAAAGATGGACAGTTAGAGATTTTGATTATGTATTTGTATGAACCAAATAATTGTATTTGTACATTTTCATAAACACTACATACCTCTAGTGGATATGGTTGCTCCAGCAAGTCCATGTAGCTTCCTGTCATTTGTGATGACAAGAAATCATTAGAATTGTGATTTGAGCATTGTGCTTGAGCTATAACTTGGTTCACTAGGCTTGTGTAGGTTGAGGCACCCTGAGATAGTACATAACTTGTTCCTCCTGGTGATGTGATCAGCTGCATTTGTTGGCACTCAACATTAGTCATAAAATGATAATGTGTTCCAAAATATTTTAGAAGAAATTGTGAAATGTAAGTTTTTAATGAATCACACATGTTGAGTATCCTGCATTTGTTGATCTTGTCCATGGATGTTGTAGTTCATTGATGGTGTTGAGGTCTCCTGTTGGATCATGGGGTCATGTCCTTTGTAATTGTTCTCTAGTATGGCTCTTGAAGCAGTCTGTTTATTTCAAAGACAAAGATTGAACTGAAACTTAAGTAATTGCAAATTACAATAGTAGAAATTACATGGTTGTATCACTGCAATTATTGATTTGAGAATTTGCAATTACTTGGATTTATGTTTACCTCATTTGTGTAATTCAGATTTGTTGTGTTTCTCTCTGATTGGTAGTAACTCTCTATATTGACACCCTGCATATAGAAAAGTAGATGTATTAGCAAAATCGAGTTGCATATGTTTGAAAGAGAAAATTCAGCAAAGGGACTCATTTTGTTCATTGTATTTCATACCATACCTGTTGAAAATCAATGTGAACAGTTATCTCTGACACTTGAGTTAGTTCTAATGCATTGTCTTCACATCCAAAACCCACGTGCCTGTAAAAATCTCCATCTTGCATTTCATGGAGTTCTTCATGCTGGACCTACATAGAGATGAAGGTTTTTGTTAACTCTTTGAACGTCTGAGTTTTTATGTCATATTTTGTGCTACATAAGATCCCTATTTTCTAATTGTCTTCCCATAGAAAAACTTGGGTCTTGTTTCTTTGCTATAATAGGTCACAATCTGTTTTTTTTGTGCTAGATAAGATCCCAATTCTGTACTTGTCCTCCTATAGAATAACTTGTCTCTTGTTTCTGTGTTAGAATAACTTCTGTCTTGTTTGTGTGGTAGATTTTCTTCGTGTCTTGTTTCTTTGCTATAATAGGTCACAATCTGTTTTTTTTTTGTTAGACAAGATCTCAATTTTGTACTTGTCGTCCTATAGAATAACTTGTCTCTTATTTATGTGGTAGAATAACTTGTTTACTTGTTTGTGTGGTAGAATAGGTTGGTTTTCTTCCTATAGAATAACTTGTCTGCATGCATGACCAAATATAGGCAGACAAGCAGACATGGTGGTGGCCTAGGCAGCAACAGCAACATCATTTGGTTGCTAGTAGGCAAATCTTATCAATCTGATTGTTGTCCATTGTTGTTGCCTAGGTTTATGCACATGCACTGAATGTTTGTATATAACAGTAAAGTTTGTTGGCATGGCCTAAGGTTTCAGTCTGCATGTACTTAACTTGAAACTCTAAAATTGCATGTACATATAGCATAATTTTTAGATTTAGATCTATGCAATTTCATTAATTTTCATTTGCAATTTACTTTAGCAGGAGGAACAAATTTGGATCTGTGCAAAAAGTTGTCAGAAAAGAAAATATAAGCCACATTGCTGAGATCAGTAGCTCGACAAGTGAGTCTAAGTGATGGTGCTCAGTTGCATTGGTTTGAAGAAAAGTATATCATTGAAATACATGATTATCGATATTCATCCAGCAGCATCCATACAAGTGCTTAGATCAATAGGAGGATGAAGGAGATACTCATCAGAAACAGCAAAATTGTTATGGTTAGTACCTTTTTGGGCTTGATGGTCTTGATAGCTTTTGTCCTTGGTCAACATCTTGTAATTTTCCTTTTGATCTATTCCCTAATTGTGCATTTTTCGCAAAGTAAATGTGTGTGTTCGTAGATCTAAAATCTGGTGTGTGCGTGTGGAGTTTCTTTGTTGCTGGAGGGTGAATGACATATCTGTAAAACCGGTAATAGTGTATTGGGCTGATAGTTGTTGTCTGGGTCGAAACAGCAGGAGAGGTGGGCCGAATCCGCAGGAAAGGTGGCCCGAATCAGCAGGAAACAGTTAGCGAGTTTTGGAGCTTGCATCCGTTAAATTTTTAGCGGGCTCAACTTATTGGTTTTTTTCGGACTTGTTTACTGAGCCCGCACCAAAATCAACAGAACAACAGATCTGGCCGTTGGATGGTGATCTGATGGTCCACCTTGTCGCCTGAGATGAATCTGGGATCTTAGACGACTGTGATATAGCATCTCCCTTATTTTTAAATCTCGAGTTGAAACTTTCATCATGCAGGGTGCGGCATAGGACTAGGAAACAACCTACACTCTTATTGCAAGTTAACCAACTATTGTTAACTTAGAGTCGAAGTAAAAGGCTCCTCTAATGACTGAATAATAACACAAAGTAATGTAGTAGCAGCGGCAGTAATAATAACGACTCAAAAGTCCCTCGCCGGCTGCTCGTCCGTCGACACGGCAGCCCAGAACTCGCGGTCCTGCTCCAGCGCTACCATGTGCTCCGGCGTGAGCACCACCTCCGCGTCGATGCTGCCTCCGCCCTCCCGCCCAGGGAACAAGGACACCTTCCCGTCGTACTTGTTGGCCTTGCCGCCCCGCACCGCCAGCGCCTTCCCCCACCCGAAGTCGCAGCCGTACATGTCGAACCGGGGCGAGCTGCTGATAAACATGGAGTTCGGGTCGAACAGCCGGAACGCCGACAGCCCCGGCTTCGCCGCCCACGCTGCCGCTAGCGCTCGGATGTCTGCGTCCGTGTGCGCCGCCACCGCGCGCCCCCACGGCGGCCGCCGCCCACCCGTGCCCGCGCGCCAGCAGCTCCGACGCGCGCACCGCCTCCGTCGACACGGCGTTGATGGCGTTCCCGAAGTACTCCGCCGGCAGCGGCGGCCGGAGCCGCCCGCGGTTGTTGGCGGACGCGCGGAACACCACCTCCTGGTCCGGCGCCGTGCGCCGCGCGCGGACGAAGCACCTCCATAGCAGCGAGCTCAGCGCCTGGAAACTTGTCACGTCGGCCGCTCCGGCCGTGTCCCCGGCTGCCAGGAGCTCCTGCCGTGCGCGCTCCTTGAGGGCCACCAGGGACTCCGCCGGGAAGTGCAGCATCCGTTCCCTCTGCGGCGGCGGCGGCAGCGTCGGCCTCGCGATGAGCCCCTCCAGCTCCAGGTCGGCGTAAGGGAGCACGACCGGCGCGGCCGCGGCGCCACTACCGTCGGGCGACCAGCGCTCGAGAAGGGGCGGCGTGCGCGACGCGAGCACGCCCGGGGACGACGACAGCCTGGCCCGCGCGATCTCCGCCCACGCGTTGATGAAGTTCCAGAAGGCCGTGCCGTCGGAGAGCGCGTGGTTGTACACGAACCCGACGAAGACGCCGTCGGCGAGCTCGGTGACCTGGACGACGAAGAGCGGGCGCTCCTGGCCGTCGTAGTTGATGGCCTCGTTGAGCGGGAAGAAAGATCGGACGACGCTCGGGACGTCGGCGCCGGGAGGGACGACGTCGGCGACTGCGACGCCGTCCGCGACAGCCTCGAGGACCTCGACGCCCTGGCCGGCGCAGTCGACGGACACGGAGCAGCCGACGACGTGGCCCTCCTCGTCATGGCGGTGCTGGTCGATGGCGAGGCGGCCGGCGACGGGGTAGTAGGTGGCGATCGCGTCGGCGAGGGCGGCCTGGAGGTGGTCGACGAGGTGGGTGAGGGTGGAGAAGCAGGGCGGCGGCGCGAAGAGCAGGCCCTTCTGGATGTAGTCGGCGGAGAGCAAGGAGAGGTCCCAGGTGGTGAGCGGGATGCGCTCGCGAGGCCGAGGCGGCGGCTTCACGGTGCGCCTCGACACCACTTGCACTTGCACCGGCGGTGACTGCATTCTCGTCGATCTGCGGTGACTTGCACTTTGGTGCACTAGCAGTGGATCGCAGTTGCTTGCAGCCGAGAGTTCACTCGAGCTGCTTGCTGATTCTTTTTCTTCGGCGATGAAACAAATAGCATCCATGGAGCCATATATATAGCAACAGCATAAATCATGCACGTCTGCACGAATCGTCAGCCTGGCGGCTCTGCCAACCCCTATCATGCTTACTGCTTATATTATATTATTATTACTTTATACTCCTCCGTATCACAATTAGAGTTCGTTTTGGAAAAGGTTTCGGTCAAACATTGGGAATATAAATCATGAATAACTTTTAAATTATTGAGTTTAGAAATATAAAAATCATATAAATAAATTTATCTTGAAAAGTACTTTCATAAAAGTATATATATACCACTTTATAACAAATATTTTTAAAGAAATAAGTGGTCAAAGTTATGTTTTGGAGACCGTGTCGCTGTCCAAAACGAATTCTATTTGTGATACGGAGGGAGTACAATATAAACAGAGCGAAGATGCTGGCCTCAAGCTCCGGTCGTCTGTTGATCCACAATTATAGTACGTTCCTGCAGGTCGCCATGGAATGCTCTCGGAAATTGCCGTGCCCAATGCCTAGTGTCCATCGGTAAACCTAGTATTTCTTTTAAGAAAGACACAGGAGGTCTTCAATTCAGATTGGATTTCATTAAAAAAAGTTCTGACCGGATTTGCTTGGTACTCCTAGAATAGTCATACTCTCTTGGTATAGAAAATAAATGACGTTTTGACAAAGTTTCAGTCAAATGTTGAGAATATAAATCATGAATAACTTTTAAATTATTAAGTTTAAAAATATAAAAACAATATGAATGGATTTGTCTTGAAAAATATTTTTATAAAAATATACATATATCACTTTTTCATAAATATTTTTTATATAAAAGGAGTCAAAGTTATACTTTAGAGACTGTGTCCATGTGTCGGTGTTTCGACCCCGGGGTATGACACCAAGTAGTAATATGATCGCGTGTTCTCTTCCTGGATGGTGATGCAAGATGACACAAGAATTTATCCTGATTCGCGCAAAGAAGGCCCTACGTCCAGCGGGGGAGGAGGTTCTCGTATTACTTGCACCTAAGTGCTTGTACAGGGGCAATACAAGCTCAATGAGCGTGGACCGGAGTCCGGACTCGTGTTTTTGTGTGTGGACTCGTGTGTCTCTTCTTGCGCGCGAAGGGCCCTGACGTCCCCTTTTATAGAACAAGAGGAGGTCAGGGTTTACATAGGATTGACATGTACAGCGTTCGGTATGGCGAAGGGTAGGAACTCTGTCTCGTCGAAGTCATTGTAGCCAACGTGGGTGTTGCTGTTGAGGCGTCCTCGATACGTGGCCTCCATCCCCGGCGCGGACGTGGAGGCGTGGCGATGTGGAAGTCGTACAGCACCCATCCCGGTACGTACAGGACACGGCGGGGTCCCTCCGGGTCTTGGGGTACCTGCCCTCCAATAGCGTGAAAGCAGTTAGGGCTCGAGGGGCGCGGAGCCGGCCTCGAGGTGGCGCCTACGGAGGGCTCGAGCCCACGCAGGTACGGGCAAGTCCCGGAACGCCCGGGCGTACAGCGGGATCCCAGGCCTCGGGATGAGGCTCGAGTGTGCTACGGTGCAGGGCACGGCCCAACAGTGATGTACTTGCGCCTTTCTGTCCATGCTTGAGGTGAAAGCGAGATTTGACTGTGGCTCCGGTTTACTGTGGCGCATGTCGCCGTGCACCAGAAGACGTGACCGGAGTAGGTGAACGCATTAAATACGCAGTATGGGGTTGGTATCCGGCGCTCGTGCCGCTCGAGGGTGGCGTGGAGCGTCTCGAGGGATAGGCTGTCGCGCCAGAGAGGCTCGAGGTCCCCGCGTGGGGGTCTCGAGGAGCGATGTATGGCTGTGGAGGGCTCGAGGCCTAAGTACCGGGGCTCGAGGAGTTGGCTTTTTAGAAGGTTATACTTGCTAGGTTTTGCTATTAATTGGTGTTCTAGGTTTGACCTATTGGTTTTGCGTTGATTGGGGGTACCCTTTTGGTGTTCCCCCGACAGTAGCCCCCGAGCCCTTGCTTGAGTGCTGGCACTCGAGCAGGGGCTCCCGATTGGGATCTCGAGGGTTAGCTAACCGGTCTCGAGGGTTTGGCCATTTTGATTCCGTGGGTGTCGTGCGAGCGACACCCGCGGGTGTAGCCCCCGAGGCCACGGGGGAGTGGTTAGGGCTCCCTCGTGGGCTGTTTTGCGAGTGTTAGTTACGTTTTTTAGGTTCGGGGGTGTCGAGCCCCCGAGTTTTTTAACCCTCTTTCATCGAGGGGTGACAGGCTGAACTGACCGGCCGACTCTTCGAGCTGTCCGGCACGCCAATTGCCCTGGCTTGTCATCCCGCGAGTCCTTTCGATCGGATGCGAGGGGGGATGCCTCGTACTACCACGAGTGGGCGAGTATCGAGGTTCCCGGTGAGCTGGTAACGGGGAAATCCAAGTGAGACGTCATGCCCCGTTCGATGGGGTCGACTGTAGCCCGGAGGCGATCTCATAAAGCATGGGCGCTCAGTCTGCAGGAGTGCCGGGTCCATTCGATAGGACCCGGTGGCTCGATGCCTCCCTCCGAGGGGATCTCACTGCACGTCGCGCGCCCCGCCTTGGATACACGTGAGGGGCCTCGAGGGCTTGGCCCTCGAGCGATGCTGCGAGTGGCACCCCTTGGTGTCCCTGACTCGAGTGCTCGAAGCCGGCTGTCGAACCCCCTTCGAGGGCCAGCCTTCGCTGCTTTGAGGCTTAGGGCCGGGGCCCGTTTTTACCTTCCTGAAGAAGCCTTCATCGCTTGGAATCCTTCTGCCCATTGGGCGCGCCTTTTTAGGCAAAAACCGTCAGGGAGTGGAGATCGTGGCGCCAGGGCAGCGGACGTGAAGTTGGAGCGGCGGCCGCGGAGGGCCCCGGTAGTTGAGCGGATGAGATGTTGTCGCGTGTACCTGTCAACCGGCTCGAGACGTGGTTAGGTGGGCGCATTAAATGCATGCGGTTACCTTTTTACGTCGTGGGAGACCCCGCCCATTGGGGTTTTCCCTTATAAATATCGAAAGAGGGGAAAAGGAACCCTTTACTTTGCCTTTGCCTTCACCGCCGCCGTAGCCTTCACGCGCCCTCTCCCTCGAGCTAGTAGATTGGAAATTTTCCGGCCGTCCGTCCGCCGCTCGGGTACGCGCCGTCATCGCCATGGCTGCCCAGACACAAGCGCTGCCGGCCGAAGACTGGAGCCCGACGAAGGTGACGCAGCGAGAGATGGAGTCGCTGGTGGCCCTGGGGCTTCTCCGTCCCAACCCGGAGGGGGGACCCGCGTGGTGGGTTATCCCGTCGGCGGATCACCGGGAGCCGCACCCACCGGAGGGGTACGTGGTGAGCTTCACGCGCTACCACCGCATGGGGCTCGGTGTTCCGCCGAGCCGCTTCATGCGGGCGCTGACCCACCACTACGAGGTGGAGCTGCAACACTTCTCCCCCAACTCAATCTCGCACGCTGCCATCTTCGCCGCGGTGTGCGAGGGGTACTTGAAGATGGAGCCGCACTGGGAGATGTTCGTCCATCTCTTTCGGGGCGAGCTCTTCATCAAGGCCTTGAAGCCCAGCGGGAGGCGGCTCGTGCGCATGGGCTCCCTCACCGTCACTGCGAGGACTGGGACCTCGTCGGCCAATGTCCCCCGTGAATACCTCCGCTACAAGCTTTCCACCAACCAGGCCGGGTGGGACGACCACTGGTTCTACCTGCGGAATGAAGGTGGTCTCCTTCCGCAATACACCGGCAGGGTCCTCACTCAGCGCCCGGAGAAGTGGACCTGGGGGGTCGCGGCGGACAGGCAACGCCACCTGGTTCCACTGATGGAGATGATGAAGATGCTGGTGGACGAGAAGAACCTGACCATCCAGGCGGTCATCTGGGCACTCCATCAGCGAAGGTTTCTTCCGCTGGCGGACCGCCCCCTTCTTTTGCACGAGATGGGGTCGAAGGCCCAGCTCGAGGCGCTAAATCGGTCGAGGATGGCTGAGGGGAGGCTGCCTCAGAACGAGGGCGTCTCGCGGGTGTCGATCACGATCCAAGGGTCGTTTATCCCCGAGGACACCAACCTGATCGCCATGGCACCCGACAAGGGGTGTCTAGACCTGGTAAGCCCCCCTCGAGCTAAGCGGTCCCGAGCCTCCTCCCCCTTTCTCTTTCTCCGAACCTGGCACACCCTTCTTGTGGTTTGTCTCGTCACGCTTCTTCTTTTTTGCAGGGGGCGTTTACTTGTCGTACGTCGAGGCCCCCGGTGAGGGAGGATGCCACGGATACCCAGGTGAGGCGCCTCTCTGCTCAGAAAGATAAGGAGAGCAAGGATGCCAGAAAGAAGAAAGAGAAAAACAAAAACCTGCGTCGCTCGGCTCGGGAGCAGAGGCTGGCGAAGGCTCGTCGCAACCGTCAGCCTGGAGATGGGTCCCCCGAGCTGAGCTCCTCGAGCTCGGAGGAGGAGAGTGATGATGAAGAGGAGAGTGACGACGAGGGAATGGATGCGCGCCTGAGGCGCGCGGGGGTCGTCGACGTCGGGGTTGACCGCTCCTCTGTGCAGGAGGGTATACTGGAGATCCCCCCGGCGAAGGGATCGCGCGGGACGCAGCCGCGGAAGGCGGCGCCGAGCCCTGCCTCGTCGGGGGCACGAGGACCGTCGAGCTCCGTGCCGGACGTGCCCCCGGACGCAAAGAAGCCTCGGACCCGGGGCGCCGTCGCCGCAGCACGGAAGGAGGCTTCGGCCACATCGACCCAAGCGGGGGGTCTCGAGAAGGGCCGGACCTCGAGGAGTGATCATCACGCCGGAGGGGATGCTGGGCCGTCCGCCATGAGGCGTCGAGGGCGCCGTCGAGCCCGCGGAGGAGCGGGCAGCATGAGAGGGCGCCGAGCCCCCGTCACCATGACCGTCGAGGGGGGAGTCCCCGGCCGTCTCGCGACCAGAGTCGCGACCGACCCCGGAGCCCGTCGCCGCACCACCGCCGGGAGAAGGAGGCAGATGTGGGGAGGCGCGAGCGCCAGAGTAGGTCTCGGAGCCCGCGCCGGGAAAGGCGCCGAGATGACTGCTTGAAGGAGGTGCGGTCGCCCCCTAGAGACAAGGGGCAGAAGGAGGGCTCCCCATCGAGGTCGAGTCACACAGAGACGGCTCGGGAGCATGGCTCGAGCCATAAATCGGGCTCGAAGCCCCCGGGTGAATCCGGCAGCTCGGGGAAGAAGGCCCGCCGTCACTTTGGGTAAGTAGCGTTTTTCAATTTTGCTGGTAGTGAGGTTTTACTCCCCCCCCTTTTTTATCTTTTGTGATGCGCGCCGTCTATGGTTTTTTAGGGGAAAGCGCTCTTGGCAGGAGGTGGACCTCGCAGCGTCCAAGTGGACTAAGACCTCGAGCTCTGCTGTGGAACAGGCACCTCGAGGTACGGCTTCTTCCTCTGCTGGGGAGGCCGCTTGGCTGGCAAAGGCCCGAGCGGCCATGGCTCGGGGAAGTCGGATGGCCGCCGCGGATCTTGGTGAGGCCGCCGCCATCGACCACGGAGGTCGAGGCATCTTCCTGACTCTGACAACGTCGTTATCTTTTTCAGCAGGGACCGCAGCTTCTGGCATCGATCCTGCCGTCACCGCGTCCGTCGCGACACGGCCTCCTCCTGCTCCGGTGGTACCTACCGAGAGGGCCGCTTCTCCCCCCGCCATGACGGCCATTTTGGGGGGAGCACCGGAGATAGGCGCGGCTCCGTCGGTGTCTGAGGCCGGGGGATCGGCGGTCCCCGAGACCCCAGTCGACGAGAGTCGGCCCGCGGAGGAGGGGCAGGAGGGAGAGGCGTTGGTGCCGACGGTGGAGGAGCTCTTGGACGAGCTGGAGCGGGTGCCGCCTCCGGTCGAGGGCTCAACACTGGAAGCAGCGCTCGAGGCCCCGGCCAGGGGCGACAAGGCGCCGGAGGACTCGGCGAGGGAGGAGAGCTTGGGGGCGATCCACCCCCCGAGCGATCCGCTACCGCTCGAGTCCCCGCCTCCACGCGAGGCCACGCCGTCGCCCCGGGAGGAGACGGAGCAGCGGGCGGAGACGGAGGAGGGGCGAAGGGAGCCACAGCCTGTGCCACCGGTTGGTGGGCCGCAGCCGGCACCGCTCGAGCCGGAGGAGGAGGGCCTACCCCTCATCGAGGTCGATCGACCGGTGTGGCCATTTCCTGACGCGTCGAGCTCGCCCCGAGCCATGGTCCCCGTCGAGCGATTGGCCCAACAGGGGGCCCCGCGGGAAGCGCGGTCCATCTTCAGGGAGGTGGTCGAGCTCATGGCGGAGGCGAAGCGGTCCTTCTCGGAGGAGACGGACAGGTCCGCGCGGGCGGCGGCTGTCCTCGCTAGGGCGGAGGCGGAGCTCCAGGATCTCCGTGCTGAGCTGAGCCGGAATGCCCAAATGGCGAGTCGGCTCAACGAAGCGCAGGTAGAGGCCCAGGCGGCTCGAGGGGAGGCCGCCCGAGCTAAGGAGGAGGCCGCCACCACTCTAGAAGCGTCGAGGAAGGAGGTCGCCGATGCCCGAAGCGAGGCCACCACCGCCTGGTTTGAAGCGGAGGCGGCGAAGAAGGAAGCCGCTGACGCCCAAAGCGGAGCCGCCATCGCCCGATCCGCAGCAGAGGCGGCGAAGAAAGAGGCCGAGGATGCCCAGAGCGAAGCCACCACCGCCCGGACCGCGGCGGAGGCGGCGCGGCAAGAGGTGATCCGGAAGGATCTGGCCCTCGCAGAGACGGGCAAGCTGGTAGAAGACCTCAGGGCCGAAAAGTGCGACGTGCTGTCCGAGAAGCGCAGGCTTGATCAGCGCGTCGAGGGCCTTACCAGCGACCTCGCCGCTTTAGGCATGCACTGCGAAGGTAATTTTCATGCTTTGCCTTGTTTTGATCTCGAGGTTTTCATCACGCCGCGATCTCACTCCTTCTTGTTTGTTGCGCAGAGGTTGAGAAGACCGCCGAGGAGCTTCGCGGTACGAACCAGGCTCTCCTGGGGCAACTCTAGGACGAGACCATGGTGGCAGAACGAGCGCGCACCACCCTCGACAGGCTCGACTCTATGTGGGGCGTCGCTCCGGTAGCCGTGGCAGAGGGCACGGTGGCTCGAGGCGACGCTTTGGTCGACGCCTTATGCTATTTTGACACGGCCGCGCGAGACCGAGTCCGGCACGCTCTCCACCATGGCGTCAAGCAGGCGCTCGCGGCCGTCCGTTCCGCCTTCCGCTTCCCGGTCAATGTCGTCGCCAAGGGCTTCATTGAGATTGAGGGGAGGGACGAGGAATGGAACGATCACCGCGTCGACAAGATCCTCGAGAAGGTGGACAAGCCGGGGGCGGCGCTCGCGAAGCTCTTCGAGGAGGATGTGCTGCTTCCGGATGCGGACAGCGGTGTAGGTGGCCCCCCTTCTCCTGGCCCGGACGTCGAGGCCGAGCCCGCCGCGGAAGATCTCGGGGAGGAGTACCAGACCGACGAGGATTGAGACCTGCGTGTCAAATTTGGGCATCGAGGCCCTTTGTAAAAATTTGTGTCATTACTTGTGGCCTTGCGGATACATGGGTGTATGCCGAGTCTCTGTGTGATGAGTGATTGTCAACGGAGATGATGCGCATGTTCTTTGGCTTGTGTTGTGCAGGTGTCGAGCACGGAGACAGTGATCGATGGCGGGTGAAGGTCAAGTTGCGACGTGCCGTGCCGACGGACCGGGCGCGATGAAGGATGGGCGTGCCGTGCGGCGGACGTGCCATGCCGATGTATCGGACGGTGAAGGGCGGACGTGGGCTTAGACTGATGGACTGGAGGCCGGAGGATCAGCTGTGGTGGCTGGCAGCCTGCGACAGCGACAAGCGGAGAAGTGCGATCATGTCGGTGGAAGGGGTGCACAGGCGGTGCATCCCCTCTACGACGCTGGTTTGTTGGTAGAGCCCGGAAAAACCAACGGTGGACGGTTTCCAGGTTTGGGCCTCAAACCCTGGGTGCTGGGTTTCCAGGTTGAGCCACAAAACCTGGGCGTGACGGTTTCCAGGTTGAGCCTCAAAACCTGGGCGTGGGCCGGTTTCCGAGTTTGGGCCTCAAAACTCGGGCGCTGCGGGTTTCCGAGTTTGGGCCACAAAACTCGGGCTGGAGGCTGGTTTCCCGGTTTGGGCCTCAAAACTGGGGGCTGATGGAAAAGGCTGGTTTCCCGGCTTGGGCCACAAAACCGGGGGTGCAGAGTGGTGGCGGCACGTGGCGGCGATCTGAAGGTTGCGTGGAGGCGACGCAGAAGACCGTGCGGGCGTGGCCGTCGGATCTACCTACCACCAGCGGGTGGACCAGATTAGCCTTAGGGTTTTCCTGGCCCGCTCTGTAATTAGAGTAGAGAGGGGTAGAGTAGGAAATAGACTTAGGCTAGGTTAGTATAAGTAGTCCAGGGGAGACACCCTCCTCCCCATCTCAGTTTTAGCTATTTCAGTTAGTGCCTTCATTTGCTAGGGTTTCCCACTCTCCCATCCCTGCTTTAGCTAGTTGAGATCCGCAGAGAGAATCCACTCTGTGTACTGTTGATTCGAGGAAGTGAGGCCGTATCCTCACCTTGGATCCCATCTCTTGGTGTCAATTCGCGTTTTGATTTCATGTTCATCATGTTCTTCGCGGATTGCTTTGTGCCTTGAGTTTTCCCGTCGCTTGATCTTTGTGCTCGGTTCATCTTTTGCGATTCCGTTTGAACTGAGTTGTTCTAGATCGTGAGGCACTTCTTTCCACCGAAAGAAATCATCTCTAACCTCACGGTCTAGGAGATCGATCAAGTTTTAGTTTCGGGTCTCTTTTTCTTCCTTCCCCCGAATTCCTTCGATTCACCGATTTGGAGTTAGGTTCGAGCCATGATCTCTTAGAGATAGCTCACTAACCTCCTTGTGACTCCTCAGATCGAATCCCAAGCCTAGAGCACTTGATTCGGAGGAGATCGGGTTGAATCGCCGGAGTTTCAGTGCAGTTTCGGGGTGACCGGACGCCGGTCACGACTTGACCGGACGCGTCCGGTCGTTGAAGGTTTGAGCGTGTTCTGGTTTTTGCTCTGACCGGACGCTGGAGTTTAGTGGTGACCGGACTCGCCCATAGTCCTGTTCACTACTCGAACGTGCTTGTGACCGGACGCACGGGGATCGACCGGACGCTCGCAGTCACTGCGTCCGGTCAGTTCCAGAGAGGTCCAAAACCGGTTTTTGGCTGACCGGACGCGTCCGGTCCCAGCTGACCGGACGCATGCAGAGTCCGGTCGATCCAGTTTCGCGCCGTTTCGTTCGCGGTTCGTTCGTTCTTGATTGGACTCGAGTTTCGTCTTTTGCGTTGGCTTTCTAGGGTTGTCTAGTGTCCCGCTGTGCTTCGTGGAAGCATCCACCCTACATCTAGGGTCGTGGACATTAGCAAGCTCTAGGGTTCGCTTTTGGGGTTGAGTTTGGGACAGTGGCATCTAGTTTCCGAAAGGAAATTTTGAAGCTCCCATTCACCCCCCCTCTGGTCGCTTTCGGGTAGCTTCTCGGTCCTTCAATTGGTATCGGAGCGGGTTAAGGATCTTCCACCTTAGCCGGTTCCAGATCCACCGAAGGCGACATGGATCGCGGCGTGGGCAAACCGCCGTTTTTCGATGGGACGAACTATGCGTATTGGAAGATACGTATGTCGGCCTATTTGCAGAGCTTGGGCGCTTCGATCTGGGATATTTGCAACTCCCCTGATTACGTGGTCTTGGCTGCTCGTGTGACTCAACAGCAGATCGATGAGCACGATGCCAATAGCCGAGCCCGTAATGCTCTTTTCTCTTGTTTGAGCATGGGTGAGTTTGATCGTGTTTCTCACCTCGCTACGGCTCAGGGAGATCTGGGACACTCTCATGCATTTTCATGAGGGCACCTCTCAAGTCAAAACCCGACTCTACGAGTCGTTCAAGCGAGAGTATGAGAACTTTAGACATCAACCTGGCGAGAGCATAGAAAGTTTATTCGCTCGCTTTCAGGTGATTGTCAACAGGATGAGGGCTAACAGAGAGCAGTTGCCATTTGACGATCATGAGCGTGCTTTGAAGCTTTTGCACACTCTTGACCGTTCGGTGTGGGACTCCAAGGTTCAGGCAATCATCGAATCGCCGAACTATGAGACCCTCACCTGCGACGAGCTCTTCAGTAAGCTCAAGTCCAGTGAGATTGATGCTATGGCGAGGGCTTCTTTTGAAAATCCTTCTCGCCCGTCCAT